>JAVMKO010000020.1:13303705-14503705 GCA_032164245.1 Sternotherus odoratus | reverse complement strand
TCAACCACTGGCACTAGCAACATCTTGTCTGTTGTCTCTGTGGTCCTCAAAACCTTCTCTGACCCAGCGAATAGGATCTATTCTGCACATGAAGTTCTAGGAAAGGGATTTTCTTCTGTGGAAAGCCTACGTTGAAAATCCATCCTCTAATCAAGACACAGTGGAAGGGCATCAAGAGTGAGTAATTAAAGTAGAAGTAGGGAGCCAAAAATAAGCCATGACAGTCTATATTTGCAAGTGGAAATTAGACCTGCAGTTTAATGCTGATGGTGAGACTCTAATCTGAGAGATTAACAGGAATTATCCTCATTCAAACACCTGAGGCCTGAACTGTGCATGTGTGGCTAACCCCACCTGGACTGAGATAGGAATATTCCCCTGGATATGGAACGGCATTAATAACATTGTGTCTGCAGATACCGTGGTGACACAGAGCATCATGTTCAGGTTAAAGGATCGCACTTCTTTACGAATAACTTATTCCCAGTATTATTGTTTCTTGCCAAAGTAATTGCTCTCATACGCCCAGTTTCTGCATATTATGGACACTCAAGACCATCACAGTGAATTTCCTGTGCCCTAGATTTCAGGTTAGCCATATTCTCTACCACGATGATAAAAAGCGGCACTCACTTCAATATCTGTATGCAGCTTGTAAGACACCTTTCCAGTCACCTTCTCTCCCCCTAGCTCAGTGTAGGTCTTTGCAAAAAGTGGACTCTCTCTATTTTCATTCTTTATTTGATAAATAGTGTACTCAAACCCAGGTGAAGAATCCAAGGGTTCAATTACATAGCTGGCATTCTCAAACTGCAACAGCCCCCTGGAAAAGCAAACAGTGCAGGTAACAAAGTCATAAAATTATCTGAATTAATCTGCCATCAGCTTGAGATATTAAACGTTAGATATTATGTATACTGGACACCATTAAAAAGTAAGCATTTTCCAACTGTTACCACACAGTAGTATCTAGAATACTGAATTTTTATTATAATTAATATTAAAATTACATTAAAATAGTTCATTACCTAAGCCCAGAGCAGGTGCTGAGTGTTACAAGTGAATTGGGAAAGCCTGCAATATATCCTTGGTAGTAGCAATCATCCTATATAAAAAATTAAAAAAAAAAAATCAAAGCAAATTGAATAGCTTGCTTATTAGTAAGTATAGGTCTCCAACCAGGTCATCTCCACTTATCGATACATTTTGAAGCTTCCACAGACACTTATATGGAACTTGAAACCATCCAAAAATAGAAGTGTGGAGGTAGAGCAGATCTCAGTATTATGATTCAAAATCTGAGGTCAGTGCCTACCAGAGTAACTAAGCAGGGAGCTCGAGAGACAAGTGAGGGACTACAAGAGGAGGAACCTTTCCCTAAGCTACAGAGTGGCTTTACAGCTGTTCTGCACAGGATATTTCATCCTAATGGTTAAAGTAGTCTACACAAGGCCTTTACATGTTTTCCCAGTAGGACAGGAGACAAGAGTTGGGAAGATCTGCATTGCAGACCCCGCAGACCACTGCCTAGCTTGTTCATACTCACCCTGGCCTCCTCCCCACCTTCATCACTGATGCATAGAGGGCTCACATGAAGAAGGGTTCAGTGACAGAGGACCCGGCACATTCTGTGCAGCCCCCTAACGCCCACACACATGATCTCTTCCACACCAGAAACACCAGTACCAATGCACAAGGATACCCTGTATTGGTATGGAAAAGACTGGATTTGCCATTATGACTACATATTGGCCCCCACTTTTTCATTCTTATATTTCTATCAGAGACGTACAAATGGCCTAGAAGGGAGGAGGTAGTTTCAAGGTAATTCCTTAGGGATCCTAAGCTCCATGCTCCTAGGCAGATCTCTAAATTTGGAAAGATGGTTTCTCAAGATCCACCCATCACAAAGCCTGGGTTGTAGCAAAGGGCCAAGTCTGGCTTGCCCCTTGCTCTGAGATTCTCCTACAGCATGGATCTGTCTGTTATATTGCTAAGCAATGCATGACTCTCTTTTTCCACCCTCAGACAAAATCTGAGCACTAATTCCTAAGTGGTTTTTATAGCAAAGGCCCTGTAACTGCTGGAACTGCTCACAGTTCTCATCTACTTCCTGCTCTACTTTGCAGAAGAACAGTCAAACATCATACTCTACCTCAGTGGTGGGCAACCTGCGGCCCATCACGGTAATTCGCTGGCGGGCCATGAGATAGTTTGTTTACATTGATTGTCTGCAAGCAGGGCCGCCCGCAGCTCCCAGTGGCTGTGGTTCGCTATTCCCGGCCAATGGGCGCTGTGGGAAGCGCCGCAGGCTGGCTGCCGCTTCCTGCAGCTCCCATTGGCCAGGAATGGCGAACTGCTGCCATTGGGAGCTGCGGACACTCAATGTAAACAAACTGTCTTGCAGCCCAACAGTGGAGTATCCTGATGGGCCACACACATTAGCCGCAGGTTGCCCACCATTTCTCTTCCTCCATCAAGTCAGAATGGGGTGCTCACACACTGGAGGCAACCCCTTCCTTGTGTGAGGCAGAGGGAGGAAACCTTGCTATCTTGCCTGCATATTTATACCTGACTCTGGAGATTTCCACAACATTCATCTGATGAAGTGGGTCTTAGCCCACAAAAGCTCATGATCCCTAACATCTGTTAGTCTATAAGGTGCTACAAGACTCTCTGTCACTAAAACAAACTAAATCTTACCTTAATATGTGGGAAATCAGAATGAACAGCCCCCGCTTTGCAGTAAGTATAAACCCTGAAATCGTCAGATAAAAATAATCTATAAAAAGAGAATAAAAATGTTTGCATTAAAAATAAAGATTACGCATTCCTGCAAGTTTAAAGAGCACCCACCCTATTTTCAACATTCTGCAAAGATTTTCATCACCCCCTAGTTTTGTTTCTTGAGTTACAATTTAACATTTTATTGCTTCTTTCAGACTGGAAAATTATTAAATTAGATGGCGTGACACTTATGTGCAGTCCTCAGATCACATAGCTACAAATCCTTCTGAGGAGTTTAAGTTCTTTTGCTGTTTGCCAGTCAGCTTCTCAATCTTCTGCTTAAGTCTTGAAAATGAAGAATACACGGATCTCTGAAAATACTTCCTACTAGAGACTCTTAGATTCTCCTATTGTCAGTACACAATATGAGTAATAATTGAGGCTGCAGCAAAGGAGATAAAAAAGTGTCAGCTTGGACTGTTACAGAGTGAAAATTATAACCAATGATTGGAAAAGAAAGGGAAGGTGAAGACAAATGATACAATATTTGATGAACCTTATTAGAACCTTTTTTGAGCCACATGTCTGGCTTATAACAGCTAAGAGCCAAAGGGCTAGGAACAAAGTCAATCACTTACTGTCGCTTCAGATGAAGAGTATATGGTGTCCCTTCTATTGTAATAACATAGGACACTTTTTCCTAAGCCATCCAGAATGACAGAGAAAAAAAGAATTCAGTAGCTCAATATTTTGCAAAGCACAGTTATTCTGCATTTATTAAACATGAACTTAAATTAAAAATGCACCACAAATGTTTCTTAACGGGAAATGGATGGACTGTAACATGGTTATTGGTGCAGTTTTGACATCTCAACAGCTACCAAAACAACACAGAATGATTGTTTGTGCTTTCCTAAAAAGGCTCATCCATCACTCACCCTTTCACTGACATACACTGTATTCCATCTGTTCAAGATGTGTGTCTATGTTTTATGTCAAACACACAGCCAATTCCATCTCAAGATATCTAGATGTGTGTAAAGACAAAAAATGCCAGTGATAGTGACCATCTGATGGAAGCTGCAGTGAATAAAATGGGAACTGAAACATCACAGCCTCAACTGGTAAGGGAATCTGCTGAAAGTATTATAGACTGCTGGAATCTAAAAGCCAGAATCCAGGGGACAAATAGGATGGAAGTAGAAATAACACATTTCACCTAATTCAGAAGAGCATCATTCTGATGTCGCATGAAGGAATTCATCATTTTAGAATCAGATGCTGCTTCTTGCTTTTGTGAACAAACACTTGAATGCTCTTGTTAATTTGGGGGGAGAATTACTGAAGATTATTGTTAAAGTATAACATGATTTAATCTTCAAGACATGTATGTAAATATAAATTTTCATTGCCACTCTCTATTGTTCTTAATAAAAATAAAATGTTGTATGTCAACAGAACCTTTCATCGCAGGATCTCATGATGGTTTATAAAAATTCAAACAAAAACTGAAGTATGGAGGTGACATGACTTTTCTGAAAACAGACTATACAATGAGAATTTAGAGCCAGAACTAGAATCTGGACGTTCTAGCCTGTCTCCTGCTCTAACCTCCCGGCACAGTGAATAAAAATCAATGATTTTTTTTAAATCAAAAAAATTTGATTTTTTTATTTAAATTGGATTTTTTTTAATTAAATGCTTTTTGAGGAAAATACATTATAGCTCAAAGACCTATATCTATCTCTGAGTTGTGACGAATATGTATTAAGGTTATTACAGCCAACAAGAATCCACTTTTATGTAGAAATCCATGATTAAATCGTGCCTTTCTGACTAGTGATTTAAATCAAATCCAGCCTGCCTGCAGGTATCACTCACTACCTATAACATTTGTGGTATTGAGACTCATCACAGGAAAGACACAGAAACCTAAATTTTAGATTTAACAAACTTGAGGAAAAAACTATTTTCAAACCTTATGTAGCCCATAATGCCAAGTTACACATTTGAAGCCTGATCTAAAGTAAGTCAGTGAAGAGATTCCTATTGACTTCAATGGGTTTTAGAATATGCAAAAAGTTATACACATTTAAGTCTTTGCAAGAGTAGTGCCTTAAATTGTAAATTTATTGATAGAGTATAATAATTTGCCCTTTTATTTGTAGTTTTGAGTCTACATGTTTTATTATTGATTTAGCAACCAAATTATTTTATAAAACATTTGTAGTTCCACTTTAAAGTTACTGCTTTGAGTGCCAAAGCACTTGCCAAATATACATGCCTTCTCAAAGACTCACTGGCCCAATGAGGGGCTGTAGGCTGTTTCACTGCAACAATGGAAACACCTTACACCTTGTAGCATTTAAAGGACTTGAACAGATTCTCACTGTACCTCCATCTACACATATTTATTATCTAATTTAATATCTAATTATATATATATACACACAGGGAACAACTGTATTCCTTAACTACAAGTACCAGATCTCCAGTTATATTTGAGGATATCCTCTGTGGATCCGTGATGTGCAAAAATATTTGAGAACCTAAAGGAGGGAAATATGTTAGTTATTATTTTTATGTAATAATAAAATTACAAACATACCTAAATATTTGAATCAGACTCAAAGCTCCACTGTGCTAGGTGTATTAAGATGAGACCTGAACTGAAGTAAGGGTCAAGACGTGTTGCTAAGTAAAGCTGGGCTGTGAGCCAAAGGCAGGTCCCTGCTCACAGAAGTTGGCAAGAAGAGGGCTCCTAGAAGTACATATTAATCACTAATAAAATGAACATGTGCCAAGATAGCAGTAGAACAGATGGGTACGAACACATCCCACACAGACAACAAAGAACAGGCAGACCTAGCCTAAAGACAGTATAAAAGTACAATATGATGGATAGACAATATGAAATGACAATATGGTAGAAATAATATGGATAGACAGTGTGATGGATGGATAGTTTGTTCAAACCAACCAACCCGTGAGAAAGGCAACCCCCTTACAGAGGGGCTGCACCTCAATGCATCAGGAGTGATGAGTAATCTGTTTGCAAAAGTGTATAAGGGCTGGTCTTCACTCCTGTGGTGCGGGATTGATCTTCTGGCGATCGATTTATTGCATCTTGTTAAGACGCGATAAATCGATCGCCCCGGGCTCCCTCGTCGACTCCAGAATTCCAGCTTGCCGGGAGGCGCAAGCTGGAGTCGATGGGGGAGCGCACCGCCGACTGCCGCCGCCGTGGGGATGGCAGGTAAGTCGGCGGCAGATACACAAACTTCAGCTATGTGATTCACGTAGCTGAAGTTGCGTATCTGCCGTCGATCCCCTTCCCCAGTGAGGACAAGCCCTAAGAATACATCCCTGAGTGGTTGTCTTTATCTGGCCTAGGGGGCAGTGGAGAGTCCCGCCACTGACTGAGCTGGTCCATTGTCTGGGGGCACATATGTACTAGCAGACCCATCGATATCTAATTCAGCGAGCTAGAGACTGTGTTTCATTTGACAATAAACCTGGCTCAGGTGCCTTCATACCTTGCTAGTTTATGGTCTTTCGAGATTCTCTCGGGGTCTGCTGTGCCAGAGATCTGCAGGGCTGGGGCAGCACACAGAGGGAACACGCACCCAGCCGACTTATCATCATTGAACAAGGGCAGAGCACCACACCGGTAGCTACTGACAACACTAGGGGCTGTACAAGCACACACATAAATAGGTTCCTGCCCCCATGGAATTTATTAACCTGTGAAGATTTACATGTATTCTTAACTTTAACAAAAATTAAGCACGTGTAAATCTTGGTAGAAAATGGGCCTAAAAAGATAAATGATGGATGAGGGAGACCTGCATTCAAATATATCCACTTTTTATATACATTTGCTTTTCAAATGTAGATCTATAAATCAGTAAACAGCTATCTACCTTCCACTGCCCCTCACTTTAGGCCAGGGGTCTCAAACATGCGGCCCGGGGGCCACATGCGGCCCGCAAAGCCCTTCCCTGCGGCCCGCCAAGCTTCCTGGCACCCCCCTCCACCCCCCCGGTCCCCCCATAGCAGTTTGCAGGACGGAGGGGCCAGAAGTGGAGGCTTCTCTGCTGCCTGGCTAGGCCGCGTGTGTTTCTAGCTCTGGACTTCCTAGATTGCTCTTGCTTTTGTTTGCCAAACAGCTGTTGGTGGTGCCTAGTGCTTTCCAGGAGCGAATGGGGAGCTGCGTGCTCAGAGGAGGAGGTGGGGCAGGGGGTGGGACCTCATGGAAGGGGTGGAGTGGGGGCGGAGCCGGGGCAGCAAGGGCAGGGTGTGTGTCAGTGGTGCGGCCCTCGGGCCAGTGCACTAGTCCTCATGCGGCCCTCGTGGTCATTTGAGTTTGAGACCCCTGCTTTAGGCTATGTCTACACGACAGCTTCTCTCCTGTCCACATAGTTTCCCCTGCTTGCAAGCATTATAGTGGCAGGAGAGCCTATGATGGCAAAATTTGTCACTCAGGGGTGTGACTATTTCTCTCCTATCCACATAGCTTCTGCTGCTTGCAGGGGTGATTTTTTTATGCCGACGGAAGAGCTCTCTCCCATCAGAATAGAGCGTCTTCACCAGATGGGCTGCAGCAGGGCAGCTACATCAGTACCGCTGCATAGCTGTACATGTACACATGGCCTTAGTTATCATTAAGTTTTTATATAAATGCTGCAAAGAGAGCAGTGTTACAGACAGATCAGCTGTTACCCAGCATTGCAGGGAATAGTGAGAGAGAATTGTGGGAGAAGCAGACACACAGGTGGTCAGAGAGGAAAATGCAGGTATAAATAGTATTGTAGCCATCAGATTCTCCCCACATCCACCCCTCTCTTTCACAGGCACTGCAACATACAACTCTCAGACTGTGTTAAAGAGTCTCCACTTACTCCAGGCCTCACTCCTACTCTGCTCTAGTTTCACACTCAACTCACCTTCCCTTCCCAGGGGGTGTAGGATTTTGGGGGGCTTTTTGGGGCAAAGGGTTCAGTGAAGCAGGTGACTGTGGAGGGGGAATCTCTCCTTATTAGCAGTATCAGTGTGTGTGTGTGTGGGGGGGGGGGAAATCTCACCTGGATTCAAAGGATCCAGTGGTGGTGGTGGTGGGGGGGATTGGAGGGGTTCATGAAACAGGTAGCTGTGGGAAGAGGTCAGTGAAGTGGGTGATTAAGAGGCGGGTGTCTCCCAGCTGGAGGGTGACTTTGAGAAGGTCGCTTCTCTTGGGGGCAATTGTGGAGGAGTCTCATGTTAGGGGAGGGGAGGCTCCTGTTGGAGGTAATTGGGGGCATCTCTCCCAGTCTGTGATTGTGATTGTGAGAAGAGGCAGTGAAGAAGGTGATTATGAGGCAAGGGTCAGTGACTGTGGAGAGGTTTTTTCTTCTTGGGGTGGCGGGTGGGGGGGGTGTATCTGGGAGGGGGTCAGTGCTGGAGTGGCCGGGGGGGGGTCTCTTCCTTAGGGAATGATGCGGGGCAATGCAAGAGTTGATCAGGAACTGTGGGTGTCAGTGCAGGAGGGCTCTCCATTAGAGGGCTAGGAAATCAGTGCAGGAGGCTGGGTGGAGGGGCGGGGCAGGGCTGTGGGGGGGAGGGGCAGGGCAGGGGGGGGTGGTGGTTTCTCCCTTGGGGAGATGATGGGGGTCACCACAGGGTGTAACAGAGCAGTGGGGGGTCAGCATAGGGGGTGTCATGGTGTTGTGTGGGTCAGCAGAGCCAGTGACAAGAGGATGAAAGGGGTCAGGGTGCACTCAGCGCAGGGGGTGGTCTCTCCCTTGGGGGGTGATGGGGTATCAGTGAAGAGGGTGACGGGGTTCGGGAGGTCAGCGCAGGGGGGGGACAGGACTGAGGGGGGATAGGGAACTATGGAGGAAATGCAGGGGTGCAGCGCAGAGGTGACAGCTGTTCAGGAGTGATGGGGGGTGATGGATCTGTGGAGGGGCAGTGCGGGGGGTGATGCAGCTGTGGGGGTCGGCGCAGAGGGTAACAGGCAGTGCGGGAGTGACGGGGCTGTGGGTAGCAGTGCAGGGATGACAGGGCAGAGCGGGGTGTATGTGTGACGAGCTGGGGGGTTCAGTGTAGGGCGTGACGGGGCTGAGGGGCATTAGGGGACTGTGGGGGCAGTACGGGGGTGATGGGGATGTGGGAGCGGGAGGTGTCAGGGCTGGGCAAGAGTGAGAGGGCTGTGGAGTGGCAGCAGTGTGGGGAGGGGACTGAGCGATGGGGGGGCAGTGCAGGGATGACAGGGGTCATTGCAGATGGTGATGGGGCAGCATGGGGGCATGATAGAGCTGTGGGGGGCAGTGCAGAGGGTGATGGGGTGAGTCAGTGGAGGGAGACGGGGCAGTGCGGAGGGTGATGGGGCTGGGGGAAGTCAGTGGAGGAAGACGGGCAGCGTGAGGGGTGACGGGGCTAGGGGGAGTCAGCGAGGGCTGACAGGGGCGCGCAGGGGGTGACAATGTGGTGGGTGATGGGGCAGGGGGAGTCAGTGGAGGATCTGATGAGGGAGCAGTGTGGGGGTGAAGGGGCGAGGAAAGCAGTGGGGAGTGACAGGGCTGGAGGGGTGACGGGGGCAGTGCAGTGGGTGATGGGGACAGTGCAGGGGTGACGGGGTTGGGGGGTCAGTGAAGGGGGCGACAAGGCAGTGTGGGGGTGATGTGGGCAGTGCAGGGGGTGATGGGTCTCGGGGTGATAGGGGTGCAGCGCGGGGAGGGGTTAGCGGGGGGGTAACGGGGCAGTGCAGGGGATGACAGGGGTGTCAGCAGGAGGTGACGGGTCTGGGGGTGACAGGGGTGCAGCGCGGGGAGTTACTGGGGGTGATGGCAGTGTAGGGGTGACAGAAGTCAGGAGGTGACTGGGGGGTAGTGTGGGAATGATGGGGGTCAGTGAGGGGTGGGCAGCGTGGGGTGTGATGGGAGTCGGGGGGTGATGGGAGTCGGTGATGGGGACAGTGCAGGGGAGATGGGGCTGGGGGTGTCAGTGAAAGGGGTGACAAGGCAGTGTGGGGGTCATGGGTCAGGGTGACGGTGGTGCAGTGCGGGGGGGTCAGTGCAGGGGATGATAGGGGGCAGTGCGGGGGTGACGGGAGTCAGGGGGTGACAGGAGTCGGGGGGTGACAGGAAGGTAGTGCGGGGGGGTCAGCGCGGGGGATGACGGGGGTGTCAGCAGGAGGTGACGGGTCTGGGGAGGTGACAAGACTGGGGGGGTGACAGGGGGTCAGCGCGGGGGGTGACAGGAGTCGGGGGGAGTCAGAGGGTGATGGGGGTGCAGCGCAGAAGTGATTGGGGGGGTAGTGCGGGGGGTGACGGGACTGGGGGATGACCGGGGGGTAGTGCGGGGGTGACGGGGGTCAGCGTGGGGGGTGACGGGACTGGGGGATGATGGGGGGTAGTGCGGGGATGATGGGGGGCAGGGCGGGGGGTTAACGGGAGAGTAGCGCAGGGGGTGACTGGGGGGCAGGGCGGGGGTGACAGGAGTCGGGGGGTGACCGGGGGGTAGTGCGGGAATGAGGGGGGGCAGGGCGGGGGGTGACGGGACTGGGGGGTGACGGGGGGTCAGCGTGGGCAGTGACGGGACTGGGGGGTGACGGGGGGTAGTGCGGGGATGAGGGGGGGTAGGGCGGGGGGTGACGGGACTGGGGGGTGACGGGGGTCAGCGCGGGGGGTGACGGGACTGGGGGGTGACCGGGGGGTAGTGCGGGGATGGGGGGGTCAGCGCGGGGGGTGACGGGACTGGGGGATGATGGGGGTCAGCGCGGGGGGTGACGGGACTGGGGGATGACGGGGGGTAGTGTGAGGGTGACGGGGGTCAGCGTGGGCAGTGACGGGACTGGGGGGTGACGGAGGGTAGTGCGGGGATGATGGGGGGCAGGGCGGGGGGTGACGGGAGAGTAGCGCAGGGGGTGACTGGGGGGGCAGGGCGGGGGTGACAGGAGTCGGGGGATGACCGGGGGGTAGTGCGGGGATGAGGGGGGGCAGGGCGGGGGTGACGGGGGTCAGCGTGGGCAGTGACGGGGGTAGTGCGGGGATGAGGGGGGGTAGGGCGGGGGGTGATGGGACTGAGGGGTGACCGGGGGGTGTGCGGGGATGGGGGGGCAGGGCGGGGGGTGACGGGACTGGGGGCTGAGGGGGGTAGTGCGGGGATGGGGGGGGTCAGAGCGGGGGGTGACGGGACTGGGGGTTGAGGGGGGGTCAGCGCGGGGGGTGACGGGACTGGGGGGTAACCGGGGGGTAGTGCGGGGATGGGGGGGGCAGGGCGGGGGTTGACGGGGGTCAGCGTGGGCAGTGACGGGACTGGGGGGTGACGGAGGGTAGTGCGGGGATGAGGAGGGGCAGGGCGGGGGGTGACGGGAGAGTAGCGCAGGGGGTGACTGGGGGGGCAGGGCGGGGGTGACAGGAGTCGGGGGGTGACCGGGGGGTAGTGCGGGGATGAGGGGGGACAGGGCGGGGGTGACGGGGGTCAGCGTGGGCAGTGACGGGGGTAGTGCGGGGATGAGGGGGGGCAGGGCGGGGGGTGATGGGACTGGGGGGTGACGGGGGGTAGTGCGGGGATGGGGGGGTCAGCGCGGGGGGTGAGGGGGGTAGTGCGGGGATGGGGGGGGTCAGGGCGGGGGGTGACGGGACTGGGGGGTGACGGGGGGGTAGTGCGGGGATGAGGGGGGGCAGGGCGGGGGGTGACGGGACTGGGGGGTGACGGGGGTCAGCGCGGGGGTTGACGGGACTGGGGGGTGACCGGGGGTAGTGCGGGGATGGGGGGGGTCAGCGCGGGGGGTGACGGGACTGGGGGTTGAGGGGGGGTCAGCGCGGGGGGTGACGGGACTGGGGGGTGAGGGGGGATCAGCGCGGGGGGTGACGGGACTGGGGGGTGACCAGGGGGCAGGGCGGGGGGTGACGGGACTGGAGGTTGAGGGGGGATCAGCGCGGGGGGTGACGGGACTGGGGGGTGACCAGGGGGCAGGGCGGGGGGTGACGGGACTGGAGGTTGAGGGGGGGTCAGCGCGGGGGGTGACGGGGGTCAGCGCGGGGGGTGACGGGACTGGGGGTTGAGGGGGGGTCAGCACGGGGGGTGACGGGGGTCAGCGCCCCCCCACTCACCCCGCCCGGAGAGCAGCGCGGTCAGCAGCGCCAGGCGCAGCCCCGGCCCCATGCTCCGCGCGGCGGGCGAGTAACGGCCACTCCGCGGGGGGGTCCCGATCGCGAGGCTGGCCCCGCCCCGGGACGCCGCCTGCTGCGGGGCCGGAGCTCAGCCCGGCCCGGGGGCCGCGCGTCGGGCCCGGCCCGGCGGAGACAGGACACGGCGAGGCAGGTTGTACAAAACTGGCATCTTTAATGACTTTACACAACGGCCCCCGAGCGGGTCGGTCCAGCGCCCGCGGGAACCAGGGTCCAAGTACCATTTACAACCAAGAGCCACAGCGGTTCCGATCCTTCCAATCCTCCTCCCACGACAGGGCGGAGCCGGAGACCCCCCTGCAGTCAGTGGTCAGCTTCAGCATTCACCCCGCCTTGGAAATTGGAGGAGCCAGTTCATTTCCATGCCCATCCTGATCTCAGAAGGGGGTTTAGTGCATCCCTGCCCTATTCTGCACCTAATATCGCTAATTGCTACAATACCATTGCTAATGGGATGCTAGGAGTATGGAAATTGTCTTCAGATTAAAGGCACACACTTTAGACAGGTATAGCATATCCATTCACAAGTTTAAATACAATTAAGTAGGCCTTTCTCAGGGGATATTTTCATCATTTAGATTCCCCTCCCCCTCTGTACACTGAGTCATTCATGTCATGAACTATCCACAAAAGACTTGGGAAGAAGTGTACTTCATTGAGGGAAAGTCTCAATAACTTTAGATAGGCAACCCCCAATAAGGTAGAAGAGAAGTAAGCCAATGATAATCCTATAAACAACCCACCTTGCAATATATTTTTGATGAATTTGTACCTATTTTAATAGAGTTTAAATCTTATTTTTTACCTTTATGGGGAACCACAGTAGTTCACGTATTTTATTATTACAAATGCACACTTTATATATATTTATAAGAGTATATATATACACACAGAGATTTTTTGGCAAATATGGGGAAATTTACAAAACAAGTTTGTGGCAAGACAAAATGAGAAATTTTAGGATTATTTTTAACAGTAATTGTTTCACCTTCTGTAATTTGTGTAACAGACACACCATCATAACAGTTGTGCATCTACAACACTGTGTCAATATAATCTAGTGGATCATAATCCAGTAATCCAACTTCAGTTGGTTCACATACCTCAACTGACATCCAAGAGCATCTTTTTTCAGATACAGATTTCAATCGGATTTTTAAAACAACATGCTCTAGCCAGTGTCAACATCCTGACTGACACTAAAATCAAAGTTTGAAAAGTAGGTTAAAATTATGTACATTGGGGTCAGTGGCGTGCTAGGGTATAAAGTGCTCAAAACATTCTCAAAGGACCTAGATAAACATTACACATCATTCCGCTTAATATTTTGCAATGTCTCTTGCTGTCAAACTGTCTATAACATAATCAAAACTCAAGAGCACTCCCTTCCTAAAACAAGAAAATGCTACCATTTTTGTACCTTTATTTTAATATCCCATTTAACCTATTAGTGGTAAATTAGTAGAGGTTTCTGGTCTAGCTACTTAAAATTGTGTATCTAAAAACCATTTAAATTAAGTGCCCTAATATCCTTTATTGTCTATAGCTTAGTGTCAGTCAGCATGAAGCTAAAATTTTCTTCTTGTTTAAAAAGTGTGTTTATATTAAACACACCAGTAAAAACATATACATAAACATGTTTACAGGATATTTCATCTTCCTCTCAAAATATACTGACATCTTATTTCACTTGTGCCCTCACTTGTATATACAAGCGAGTTGCATCTTAGGCACATTTAACATGCGCGAATTTGGCTTTATGCGGTCAGCAAAAACAGAAAAAAAAAAGAACAACAACAATTTAAAAACTCAACTGGAAGTGCGTGCGATTCCGCCCGCCATTGAACTCAATGAGAGTTTCACTGTACGCGATTTCCGCTTTACGGGGTAATCGCGGAATGGAACCCTTGCGTAAGATGCGACATGCCTGTACAGGAATAATGGTTTCTAGTCCAGGCAAAACAAGAACATGTAAACAATATTTTTGTTAAATCAAGTGGCCTAATTTTCACGATTCCATTTGTTAACACTTGCCCAGGTAATCGTTTTCTTTACTCTTCATTATTCATGTAGAAAGACAATAAGACACATGGAATATTAAATGATTGTGTCTCATCATAAGATGGGGGAAACAAAAAGTAACTCCCAAGTGCAGTACTTTAAAGATTATTTTACTGCAGACTGATCCACTTCCAACTAGATAGTCCAGCTTCAGTTTGCAAAGCCACAATACTCACACACGGAGCTAAGAACAGACTTGATGTATTCTGTTCCTGTAGCTTTGGAAGAGGTATCTTTGTTTAATATCTTACATTCCTTGTGTTTCCAACTCATTTTCCATATCCAGTACTGCAGAAAGGCAGCTATCTGGGCTACGATGGGCCATTTGATGCAAGAAGGATAAAGAATTTCAGCTTGGTTTTAGTGAACAGGTCAACTTCTGAGAGGGTAGAAGAGAAACCAAAAACTACATGGGAGGTAAAGGTGCAGGTCGAGAAGGAAAATAGTGTCCCTGAGGTACATTTTTCTGTGGTGGAGGAGGTGGCCTGTAAGAGGGACAAAGATGTCAGTTTAGGTTATTGCATCCATTATATGCATATACAGAATGCTCCCTCTTCCTCCTGCTGTGTTAGTCATGTCTTTCATGGTCTCTTCCTGTGCCCTCCTTCCCATAATTTCAGCTGTCACCTCTATAGAATCATAGAATATTAGGGTTGGAAGGGACCTCTGGAGGTCATCTAGTCCAACCCCCTGCTTAAAGCAGGACCAGTCCCCAACTAAATTATCCCAGACAGGGCTTTATCAAGCCTGACCTTAAAAACCTCTAAGGAAGGTGATTCTACCACCTCCCTAGGTAACCCAATACAGTGCATCATCACCCTCCTAGGGAAAAAGTTTTTTCTAATATCCAATCTAAACCTTCCCAACTGCAACTTGAGACCATTACTCCTTGTTCAGTCATCTGCTACCACTGAGAACAGTCTAGATCCATCCTCTTTAGAACCTCCTTTCAGGTAGTTGAAAGCAGCTATCAAATCTCCCCTCGGTCTTCTCTTCTGTAGACTAAACAATCCCAGTTCTCTCAGCCTCTCCTCATAAGTCATGCGCTCCAGGCCCCTAATCATTTTTGTTGCCCTTCTCTGGACTCTTTCCAATTTTTACACATCCTTCTTGTAGTGTGGGTCCCAAAACTGGACACAGTACTTCAGATGAGGCCTCACGAATGTTGAATAGAGGGGAACAATCACGTCCCTCGATCTGCTGGCAATGCCCCTACTTACACTAATCAGAGAGGTAGCCATGTTAGTCTGGATCTGCAGAAGCAGCAAAGTCATTTTGGAATGAATTTTTCCTCTACCCAAATTAATTTAAAACACAAATTACTATACAGCACAAACTATTTTATATAAGTGTCTGTTTGTGCTTTATTAATTAGCACCTTAAGGACACAACCATCATTAGAAGATTTTGTGCATTTAAATAAATGGTTAAACCAAAAGAGTTGTATATGTATTATATATATACTAGTGTAAAAGCCCGTGGACATGGGCCAACAGTAACGGGGTCCCCCACTCAGCCCCCCCACTCCAAGGCCCCCCCGCTCAGCTCCCCCGCTCGTTCAGCCTCCCCTCCTCCCCCCACGGCCCTGCCCCCCGCTCGTTCAGCCTCCCCTCCTCCCCCCACGGCCCTCCCCCCCACTCGTTCAGCCTCCCCTCCCCCCCACGCCCCTCACCCCCGCTCGTTCAGCCTCCCCTCCCCCCCACGCTCGTTCAGCCCCCCTCCCACCCACTCCAAGGCCCACGCTCGCTCAGCTCTCTCCCCCTCCCCCACTCCAACGGCCCCGGCTAGGCTGGGCGCAGCTGGTCGGGCCGTGCCCGGGCGCCTCCGCCCCGCCGGCCCAGAGCCCCCTTCCCCGCCCGGCCAGAGCCCCCTGCCTGCGCCTATTGCGCCCAGCCACCCTCCTGCCCTAGGCCCCTGATCCAGACCCTGCTTCCCTCTCAGCGGCGTACGCGCGGCGGCCATGTTGTGCTGCCGAACTACACCTCCCAGCATGCTACACCTCCCAGCATGCTACACCTCCCAGCATGCCGTTAATCCGGGCCGTCTCTACTGCACATGACGGCTTCACACAAACTTTTCTAGCCGATTATTAAATAAGATATATATAATATTTTTAGAGTGAAACTAAATAGAAAGATGAAACTGGTGCTCAAAGCTAATAGAAAGTACCCACACTTTTTGTAATAATGTACCTACCATCAAGAGTGTAAGAGGGGTCATCAGAGAAAATGTGTTTTATAAATTTCGTTGCACCCCTTTTTTATTATAGCCCTTTCATTCACATGTGTAGCTTTATTATTTGATGTATAAATGATATGAGATGTGAGAAAAAACACTGCACACAAGAACACAAAGACAGGGTTAGAGTCAGAAGGACAAGCTACAAGTTTCCCCAAATTGTGTGCTCAAGTTCTCAACTTTACATTTATGGTATGTTTTATAAAGGATTTTCCCAAGTAGCAAAAGTGTCATGACAGACCTTGAAGGTATCTTATACTGCTGCTGCTCCTGGTGTGGCTGAGAATAATTGTAAGGCTGGTGATAAGCTGGCTGATGATGGTTAACTGCATAAGGTGGCACAGTAAATCTGTTTGCTGGCATGTCCTATGAGGAAATAAGGAACAACATAAGATATTCAAAAAGAAAAAATCACACAAACAGAAACTGGAGGAAGATTTGCTTATTTAATAATTTCACTGAAATGTCAGTCCGCTCACTAGCAGATTTGGAGATGTAATGGGGAAATAGGGAGATGCTATTTCATGCTCATCAGCTAAATGGCATTACATCAGTTCCAGAAAGTTTAAAAGTGACAGAAGTTTAGAGTACTGTAGTTTGAAAATAGAGAAATGCTGATCAAGAACATGGGGCTCTCTAAGAGACAGACTCTGATGACCCTGAGTATGTCATTTAACGATGCTTTTATTTACCCCTCTCTGAAATGGAGATAATGTAGAAGGAAAAACCTGAGGCGCAGAAAGGTATGCTCTGGGTATGGCGAGCTATGTTGTCCTGATCAGCACTTTTCCATTTTCAAACTACAATACTTTCTAGACTGCTTGGGGTTTCAGATAATGCACTTCCAGTTGGCTCTCAAAGACAGTTTAAGTGACATAAACCATTAGAGTCCCATTCCCCCTTCCTTAAATTTAACTACTGTACTAAGAAGTTAAGAAAATAATCCATTTCCTCACTGGCAACACCCCTTTCTGCTACAGAAAGGCCAACTACATATTGAATGTAGTAACTTACTACAAATGTAGTAACTTACTGGTGTTACAAAATGGCAAATTATGAGGTACTTTAGAAGGTTGCTACTTGAGAAATGTTTAATGGATAAAACTAAATCATCTAATGCTAGTCCTTTCCACCACCCAAAAAAACCTTTACTTTAAAATAAAAAATCCTGATTAAAATAATCTCATTTCCTTGCAACGGTCTGATGTGGTATGTAACAAAAAGGGAAAAACACAACTATATTTTGATTTAAGACTTTGCAGTCAGCTTTAATAGTTTGGAGTGCATTATAGGTCAGTAGAAAAATCTAAAGATGATGTTCGTATGTACCATCTATATTTTAAAGCACATTTTAGATATAGATCTTAAAAATTTAAAGAGACTTCAATCTCTCAGTTGTGCTTTCAAGCTGCAATATCAATAATACACTATACTTGGAATTACTTATATATTTTCTTCTTTGAAAACTTTTGGGCTTCAGAGGAGATCTTCCTCATTAATAGTATTGGCTGTTTATACAGCACCATAAGGAGTACAGACAAATACGAAAGGGATTAATCATCCATAGCTGATATATAATTTATAGGCTATTACGGTAAAATTTTAGGTCCTACAGCAAGCATAGTCATTAGTATTTCTGACAGTGTACACATTACACATGGAGGGAAGAGCTGAGAAACGAGATTAAATTGCTTTAAAAAGAAAAAAAACAACACCAACCAAAAATAGTTTTGGAGTAATTCTTGCTTTATTATCTATTTACCAATTCAACCCTCTATCTACCCCTCTGTTACTTTCAAAACGGACAATAATTGCTCTCCAAGACTCAAGTGAGAAGAAACAAGTCTAACCTACCATGGGTACGCTCCTCGAAGTATAAGGCGTATTCTGCTGGAAGTTTCCTGGGCCTGTCTCTGTGCGAGGAGGTGGAGTTGGCACGCTTGTATGTGATCTGGAATTAGATTTACAATGACCACATTGACTGGTCAAGCATCTTACTAGAATTCAGTAGGATCATCATCAACATGTTATGACACTTCTTATAGATACATACATGGCTGGATTTAAGTGCGTGTTTAAAAACTATTATTTTACTCCCTAAATTTGCCAATAAAATGTATGTCACTCTTTACAGGTGCATATGTCCAAACATATTGTGAGCCTCTCTCTTCCAAGGAATAGATAAATACTGTCCCTTTGTCCCAAGGAATGTGCCCAGAAAACAGAAATGGACAACATAAAATGATACTAAAAGGAATGGCCTGAAGTTCATTGATATCAGGTCACTGGCCTTCTGTACTACAACTGCATGGAATAAACCTGCCTGATCTCCACTCATGAGGATCTCAGGTTTACATCTCAGGACTACTGATACTCAATTCTTTGGAATCATTTGGAGTCTGTAGATGAGTCTGCGGTCAGTTTATGAAGAATCAGCACAAGGGGTGGGAAATCTACTTACCGATGACAATGTGATATCGTTCTCCTGAACCACTGTGTCAGTGCCTTTCTCTTTACAAATGCCACGGCAGCAGCTAAAAGGAGTGGAAGAACCAGGAAAAAGAATACCAGCAACCCATCTCTCAAGGAGGTGTCTTTGTCTGGTAGGGAGAGGGTGAGAAAGAAAAGCAGGCCGAATTATTTTTCATAGTACCACCACTACTAAGCACTGCAATAGCACTGGGTTTTGATAGGACTGATTCCACAATTTTCCTCCATTCTGTAGAAAAGAAAAGCTAAAGTTGAGTATAATTGCCAGGTATATGCCCAATGGTGGTCATTTCAAAAGAGACAATATATCAAAGAGTGAAGCGTATGTTCTCCAATATCCCTGTGCTAGAATAGTGTAGCTCAGTAATATAGTAGTAACAGACTCTCAGTATCATCCTGAAGGGCCTGTCACCAGCTCAAGTTAAATGGGGCCGAAACAGAGCTCCCCTTTTCGCCCACTCCCCTAAAATACTCTTCACATCCTCTCTTCTTGACTGCGGTGGAAAAGACCACTATTCTCCCATAGCTCAGGTTCACAACCTTAGAGTCATCCCCCCTTTCTCCATTCATCCAGGCTGTCCCCAAAGCTTGTGGCATCTTTCTCCAGAACATAATGTATGAAAAGTCAGAGAGTCATAGAAATGTGGGGCTCAAAGGGATCTCAAGGAGGTCACATGGAGCCTTTATACCCCTTCCTTTCTCTCCTGGTAGTTCAGACACTTCTCCATATTCTAGAGAGTGATTTTTCAACTCACTAGCTACAACTGGCTTCCCCAAAGCTCCTATTACTGCATCCAAGACAGCTGTCAACGTTCTCCTCCTGACTTATTGCAAACCATGTCACTCCTGACCTCAGCTCTCTCTCTGCTGGCTTCCCGTTTGCTTGAAAGAAAACTCGCTGCAGTTTCAGCCACCAGCACCTCTGCCAGTCTCATTTCCCAGGACAGCCAGACAACTAGGCATTGTATTTGCACACGCTGTCCAAATGGCACCAACAGCACAAAGGGCACGCTGCCCTGAAGCCGCCTCGTCACTACTTGCCATTATAAGCCGGTCCACTGTCTGTGCTTCCTCCGTATCCTTTCATGTCACAGTAGGGAGCGGCCCAACCTGAGTCACAGTGACAGTTCTTGTTGCTATTGCACACCTTTAAATTAAAAAAAACAAAACAAAAAACCCACACATTACTGCCATTGCAACTGTAGCTTCACATAAGACTGATCCACCAACTGGTGGGGAAGGGACTTTAAACACTAGCTAACTAACTACTAAAACACCAAAACTAGCTAGCTAAGAAAAATAAACTATTTACACGATGGAAGCTAAAATTTTAGCAGGAATTCTAGAGAAGCTGCAGACTGAGGAGTTCAGCCCCAGACCACGAGCAATAGAGAGGAAGTGGAGGGCATCCCCTAATGCCCTTGGTTCAGAGCACGAGGAGGCAGAGGCGTGGACCAGTGCACACTGCTAGCATGATGAAGTGTCTGGTCTCAAAGTGCACGTGCGCCCCACAGTGGAATACGCACATAGGGATCATCACTCGAAGAAGAACCAGGAACTTTGTTTCTATACACATCATCGAGAATCTTTCCCCAATGTGACCTTAAACCCAGAGCAGTTGTACTGGACTGACAGGTGTCGTTGGTGCAGCAATAGGTTGTGAAATGCTCCAACACCCTCTAAGGCACCCCTCCATGACTGTCATTCCAGCAGAAAATGACACCCTAGCAAAGAAAGGTTGTGAGATAAACGCCCAAGTTATAAACACGTGGTATCTGTTTTCTATACATTTATCAAGCACGGAGATGTTATTTGCTGACGAGCCAACGTTTCCATTAGTCCAGCACAGGGAAGAAATAAAAAACCAACAAAACCAGGAGGGGGGGGGGGGGGGAATGGAGAAACAACCCCCCCCCCCAACTGTTCAAATGAACTGCAACATAATAGGGTATTGTATCTGTTAAATCTCAAAGATTAAATACAACTTTAAGCAAGAGTTAATTGGTAAGCCGCCATCTTGAGTCTGATTAAATAGAGAAGGACTGAGAATGCAAACAGTTGCAATGTATAAAAAAAGAAGAGGAGTTTAATTTAAAAAGAACTAAAAATCCCCAAACTCATGCCCTTCAGATGTGTTAGCCATGGTTAGAGTAACCCAGAAGAATTTCCAGGGGAACATGGAACTTCTCTTCTAACAATGCAAAAGTCCCTGCTTTCCAATCAGTTCTGCATTCTCTTGCCTATTCTGAACCAGATAACTGCACTTTCAGCAGCAAGTGCTATGCTTTATCAATACAAAGGCAGCTTTCACTTTGACAACGAGGGTTATAATTATGTAGCTAGTGAGATAGTGGCAGACATTTCTAGAAACTAGAAACTTTATTTTTGTTCAGTAAGTGAGCATCAATTAGTCTCTGAGGTTTTCATAGAGTTTAAGGCCAAATGGCACTGCTGTGATCCTCTAGTCCGACCCTGTACATAACAGGTCAGAGAATTTCACCCAGTAATTCCTGCATCCAGCCCAATAACTTGTAGGTGAGCTAGAGCATTTTTTAAAATCAAGATTGAGCATCTTTCTAAAAGATTTCACATGCTGGAAAATCCACCACATCCCTTAGGAAGTTGGTCCAATGGTGGTTTACCCGCATTGTTAACATTTTGCATCTTATTTTCCTTCAGTGTCCATCCACAATAGTAATCAAACTATGCTGGGCAGACTGGGTTTGATACTGTTTAGACACTGTTTTGCCTGTCAAGTATAAATCATCTTAAAACACAGTTTTATAAACTCTGTTTAAACAAAATCATTTCTGGACTAGGCAGCCTAGAAACAGCTGTATTTAAAAACATTTTTGTAAACAGTCCTGCCTGGGTTGTACTAGCCAGACAAGACATTGTACTAAAATAGTTTTTAAAACCTGTTCAGCTCACATTATTTAATAGCCAGTGAAGATGGAACATCAAGGTGACTTTCATGTTAACTGCACAGAAAAGCAGCTTCTCATAATAAAGCCTGCCCTTTAGGGCTTTCAAACAATAAGGAGTGTTTCTACATTAAATAGCTTTGTTAATTCAGGGGTGGGCAAACTTTTTGGCCCGAGGGCCACATCTGGGTATGGAAATTGTATGGCGGTCCATGAATGCTCATGAAATTGGGGGCTGGGGTGTGGGAGGGGATGAGAGCTCTGGGGTGGGGTTGGGGATATGGGGTTTGGGTTGCAGGAGGGTGCTCCAGGATAGGACTGATGGGTTCAGAGGGCAGGAGGGGGATCTGGGGTGGGGCAGGTGTTTGGGGCACAGGAGGGGGCCAAGGGGTCAGGCTCTGGGCAGGGCTTACCTCAAGCATCTCCCAGAAGCAGCAGCATGTCCCTGCTCCAGCTCCTACACAGCCCTGTCTGCAGGCGCCGCCCCTGCAGCTCCCATTGGCCATGGTTCTCAGCCAATGGAGGCTGCAGAGATGGTGCTTGGGGCAGGGACAGCATGTGGGCTCCCTGACTGCCTTTAAGCACAGGAACCAGAGGGGGGACAACCACTGATTCTGGGAGCCACACAGAGTGGGGAAAGCCTCCTACCCGCTTCCCAGCTGCAGAGCCAGAGCAGGGCAAGCCCCAGACCCTGCTCCCTAGCAGGAGCTTAAGGGCCGGATTAAAACGTCTGGAGGGCTGGATGCGGCCCCCTGGGCCGTAGTTTGCCCACCGGTGTTAGTTATATTCTTTAGCTCAATGAAAGCTTCGTAGCACTAAAACAGCTAATTATTAAACACAAGTTACTGGGCTCAATACAGAGGTGAGTGAAATTCCATAAAACCAAGTCAGACTAGATGATAGAGCGGTCTGGTCGCATCTTAAAAAGCTATGAATCTGAACTCTCACTGAAGAGCATCCCGAGAAAACGATATTGCCCAATAGGAGAAATACCCAAGAAATACTGCAGGACTTTAAGACCAGGCTGGAACCGAACGGAGGGGCACCTTTATGCCTGACTTACCCCACGTCCATGGCATTTTTTCTCCACATCGCAGTCATAGTTCAGAACAGAGACACTTACACATTGGAAATGTCTACAGATCTAGGGAAGTAAAAAGACACAAGAGTACCCCTAATCCATACAAGATGGTTTTGGACGAACTAATATTACCACCTTCACCCTTCCTCCCCTCCTGTTCCCCAACATCTCTTTTACCCTGGACTCTTGCTCACTGTATGAGTTCGCTGCCTGTACTACTTCCGTGCTGATCCCCCTCCTGGCCCTCTGAACCCATCAGTCCCAGCCTGGAGCACCCTCCTGCAACCCAAACCCCTCATCCCCAACCTCACCACAGAGCTCTCATCCCCTCCTGCACCACAACCCTGCAATTTGTGCTGCACAGCAAGCTCACACCACTTGGAGAACGCACACACTCCTCTCACCCTGGAAACTTTAAATCTGATGTGAGCGTATGAATTCCTTATTACAGCAAATAAGGTTTGTTGCAAATAAGCTGCATTTTCATCAAAAATCCTTCCCACAAGGTTTATGACCTTAATACAGAGCAGTAGTATCAGAATCATCCATGGTACAAATGTACAGATAGCAAGGTACCATACCACTGCCGGGGAAGAGTTAGGTGCAGCCCCTATGCTGAACTATAGAAGGAAATAGTTGTACCTCCTTTGCAGCCATTTTGTTAATTACAGTGTATGGACGAAGACCTGAATTTCCACCTGTTGTCTGAAAAGCAGTTTTTGTATAGCTAGTTCTTCTTGATCACCGATTTCCAGAGATCCTGGGTCTTAACCGAACTTAACACTTGCTTTGTTTCTTCTAAAAAGAACTTACCTTTACAGGCATTTATTCAGAGTTCATTTCCAGGGGGAGTGTTACTCGTTTAGTGTGGGGGAAGGAGGAGATGGGGAAGTAATGAACTGTTCGGTTTGGCACCAGTTGCATGCACCGACATGGAAGTAAATTAATATGTATGTGTATGCATGTAAACAAGGAGCTGCAAATGATATACCCAGATCTAACAACTCATTTAGGTTTTATCCTAGGAATATGTCAAAGTTATTAATTTGTTATTGCTTACTTTTCCAGTATCACATTTTGTGCCTTCATTCACCATTCCAGGATCTGGAACATCTGATCCTAGCTGGAAATCCACACCCCAACATGTAGTGCCTCTGCTGGGGGTTTGAATAATTGCAGGTTCTATCCCAAAAACAGGCATGGTTTTCACATTCTCACACTGCAGCTTCCCACACATAGCATTCCTACAACAACAGTATCATGTAAGGACTGGGATGGTTCTGGGGTTCAATTGATATAGAGGAAAGGAGCTTTCTGGCCTTCCTTTCCAAATGGACAATTCTTAAAGATCAAATGAGATACACTCCCACATACTAACATCACACTGACGTGAGGAGCAGAACAAGAGTGAGCTGTGCCGCAGTCTGAAACCACAACCAGAACATGGATTTATTCCTGCTGTTGGCAAAAGTTTGTGATCTCCAAACAAAAGCAAATACACCCCTCCACCATCGTTATGTAGCTAATGAAAGAGCACGTCTACATGACACCATTATTCATAGTGCTTAGGGTAGCAAAAGAACAGTAAAATGCAGGTTCATTATTTCCAAGATGCCTCTTTTTATACATTAATTTATTAAACTTTACAGCATGAATTGTTTGAAAATTCATGCCCATTTAGATAAGAGCTAATATTATAACAGAATTATCAGGTAATTTGAAATGTTTTGTACATTTATGTATTTGTAACCTAAGCTCCAGCAACCCAGATTCAAAATTTAAGGCCTTAAAAGAACGTCTCTAAGCTACTTTATTGTGGTTTTGAAAGACACACACAGCATCTATGAAGGTAGAGTATGGGGCAGTGTGTCTATGACAAATATCTATTACCAAATTGGGCTATGTATAAAGATTTGACAGCTGGCTAATTCCAAAGCCTCTGAACGTGGATTTCTGGAGACTTTCTGAATGATGCCTGTTATGCATTCCCTCCCTCCCTCCCCCAACCCAAACCCAACTCACCAGCTGGAACACTTTTTGTAGTCATGGCCGTGGTAACCACAGTTGCCAAACCTGTCACCTTTGGAATTCACATCAGCAAAACAAACGTTAGGGGCAGCCTTTGCTCCTGCAAAGACAGAAGGGGAACTGGGTCAGCTAACAGAGAGCTGGAGAAGCATCTCACACTGTGCAGATACTTTTCTTTAGCCCCAAAACTCATCTCACATCCGCAGCATGGCTAATCGGAAAGCTTGACCAAAATACACAAATCGGGTAAAACTGTTGGTCCAGAGAGGTTCCAAGCTAACAGCACTGAGAGAAAATACAGTCACCTAGAAAGAAACATTATTAATGACATTAAGTCTTGATGAATAGATTTGGCCTCATAAATAGAATCTGACAACATGAGTGTATCACAGCAAGGAAATGAGTAATACTTGAATCCATAGCACAGCAATTAATTTTATGAGACAATAGAAGTCAACTCGTCATAAATACCAGAAATATTTAAAGTCTTTTGCCAATTCCGGCTGGTCTTTTCTTATAGACTAAAAACACCTAAAATCCATATTCCATCAAGAAATCGGGGGTTTCCTCTCTTTTAGCCATAGCCCTCAGAAACGTTACAATCCTACTCCTTACTTGAGCCGAAGATAGCCTGGCACTGCGCATCGTAGTACTGGCAAACCCCATTGTAACAATAGGCGTCATCATTCTGGCACGGGTACCCATTCTGAACAGTGACGTCTTGCTGACAGAACTGGGAGGTCCCATTGCAGTACTCTGGGAGATCACATTCATTGGTACTCCCCCGGCACACCGTGCCTCCGGGAAGAAACTGGAAAAATAAAATCCCAAGCGAAGATGTAAAAAGCTCTACCTCAACATACATTGTGAAAATAAATCCAAATGGGCCAGGCAGACTGAACATGCACTTTGCTGAAGTCACTCTTTTGTGCTGGAAACATGCAAAAGCCTTCCCAGCTCAGCAGAGACTACTTCCCTCCTGGATCCACTAATCAAGCCCAGCACTCCTTTTCCCTCAGAGTCAGTGGAGAATGCTTTAAGACACGAGATTCTTCCAGCACCATCCTAGGATCTCTTACCCGGCATTTTTTACAGCAGTCGCCGTAAGCACATTCAGCCCCTGCTCGGAGTTTGCAAGTCTCTGATTCACAGCAAGGATCACTTTCACATTCCTGTAAATGAACGCAGTCAGAGTACTTCAGTGAACGATAAAGAGTCACATCTGACCCCTGCAGAAATGCAGGCAGTCTGCATTTAACATAGAGTCTCAGGAGCAACGTTGGTGAACAGTCCCAGTTACTAACCTTTGGTGAGCCACAGTCACATTCCTCCCCGGCATCCACCAACTTGTTGCCACAAAATGGGATGCTATAGGCTTCATCAGGGTTGGGAACGTTAAGCAGACAGCTTCCACCTTTGTTCAGAGTTAACTTCTCAAAGTCTTCTGCACTGCAGCTGCTGAAATTTCTGGACCCTCTGTAACAGAATATATTAGCAATTCTTTACGCTGTGTCTATTTAGGAGTTCTTCTTGACCAGCATTCTTGTAAAATAAAGAGCCAGTCTAGCAAAAATTAGAGCCGACAGCTAGAGACAGACGAGGACAATATAGTAAGATACCTCTGATTGTAGAATGAGACATAAATCTGCTACATTCTTAAAGCAAAAATCTTTACTTAAAGAAAAACTGACCATCCCTTAATAAAATAGTTAAATAGCACCATGAGTTCAATTATATAACCTCCTGATGACAAAATAATGAACAGTCACAATCAGAAAAATAATACAAGGGAATAGGTATCATCTAAATAAAGGTCTGGGAGCTATGAACTCCTCAGTTAAGCCATGCAATCTTTCAGTTCCCAAACACAGGGGTAAAATAGGGGTGTCCACATAGCAAGCTAATGAAAATAAACTAGGGTGTGCAGTTTAAGTGCAATAGCTATTCCACACTAGCTCCCCATGTGGACATTTCTGCAGTTTAACTCCTGGCGGAATTCTGCACCCCTGCACATATGCAGAATTTATGTCCCATGCAGATTTCTTTGCTTCCCCATAGACAAATTACTTTCTGACTGGGAAGCAAAGGGAAGCCACAAGAGCGGTCATATGACCCCTGCCAGCAGTATGCTTCAGGTACCCAGGGCAGCTGGCAGAGATGTAGATCACTGTGGGGCTGTGAATGGGACTGGAAAAGACCCAGCTGGTGCCTCCTACCCTGCACTGGGCTCAGCAGCTAGTCCCAGCTGGGCTGGGGAGGACGGGACTTCCTCTTCTCCCGCATGGCATCTGGGGGCTGTGTCAGACCCATCCCCAGATTTCTCCCCCACTTCAGAAAGCTTCCTGTACCCATCACTCCTCAACTGCAGAGGGAGGAAACACTGTGCAGGGACTGCTCCCACATCTACCCCCACCTCATACTCAGACCCTCCCGCTGAGCCTCACACACACTCTGCACCCAGAACACCCCCCCCCCCGACCAGCCCCACTCCCCCTGCACCACCCCAAAGAGCCACCCGCACCCAGATCCCCATCCTACCAAGCCCCAGCACCTGGATCCCCACCCCACTGAGCCCCACTCTGTCAGCATCTGGACCTTCCCCATTGAGCTCTCCACACCCAGACCCCGCTGTCGAGCTCTGTCCCCCCCCCCACACACACACACACCTCCCTCCCATTGAACCCCAACCACCTTCACCTGGATCCCCCTACAGAGTCCCATTACTGTTACACCCAGAACCCCCACACAAGCCCTTGGGAATCCAGATCCCCTCCACACTTGGATCCCCCACTGAGCCACCCGCACCCAGACTGCCCACACAGAACCTTCTCAACCCACACCTGGATTCCCCCACACCAAGCCCCTCCACACTTGGATCCTGCCTTGCTGATCCTGCCTGCTCGCAATGGTGCACCTGGCACAGAAGGGCAGAGCCCTGGGATGTTTCTGGGGCAGGCCTGGTCTTTGCGCTGTGTCAGGGTTGGGTGCAGCCTCACTGTTAAGTTCAGGTCCTGGGGAGGGGAGGCTGCGCAGGGTCTCCCACCAGCACCAGTGGCCTGTGCTCCCCACTGCCAGGCTGGAGCCTCCACATTTAACAAATAAAATTTGCAGAATTTTAAAATAGCATGTGCAGAATTTTTAATTTTTTGGTGCGGAATGCGCTCAGGAGTAGCAGTTGAGCTTAGTCCACTTGAAGTGGACAGCCAAGTTTATTCTGCATTAACTTCACGTGTAGATAACCCCTAATATTTGCCTTCCTCCTAAGCATGTTGTGAAAATGAATTAGCTGTTTATAAGACTGTTTTGAATAGTAATAGTGTGCTATAAATCTTTGTTCATCATCTATGGACATATCCTCCAACCTGGCATAAAGGAAAGTTACTTACGATGCTCCAGAGTTCATAATACAGTTTTCCGCTCCACACTGACAAACTCTTTCATCATCATGGTTCATTCCCAGGTTATGACCCAGCTCATGAGCAACAATTGATGCAAACATCTGCACACTCATTTGCCCAAACTACACAAGACCAAAACAAAAAGAATTACTGTAGTGTCTGTACTAGGAAGAAGCCAATCACAGACTATCAGGGTTGGAAAGGACCTCAGGAGGTATCTAGTCCAACCCCCTGCTCAAAGCAGGACCAATCCCCAACTAAGTCAGCCCATCATGTCTTTGTCTAGCCTGACCTTAAAAATCTCTAAGGAAGGAAGTTCCACCACCTCCCTCGGTAACGCATTCTAGTGCTTCACCACCATCCTAGTGAAAAAGTTTTTCCTAATATCCAACCTAAACCTTCCCCACTTTCTGTCGTCCAGTATCACTGAGAACAGTCTAGATCCATCCTCTTTGGAACCCCCTTTCAGGTAGTTGAAAGCAGCTATCAAATCTCCCCTCAGTCTTCTCTTCTGTAGACTAAACAATCCCAGTTCCCTCAGCCTCTCCTCATAAGTCATGTGCTCCAACCACTTAATGATTTTTGTTGCCTTCCATTGGACTCTTTCCAATTTTTTCACATCCTTTTTGCAGCGTGGCACCCAAAACAGGACACAGTACTCCAGATGAGGCCTCACCAATGCCAAAGAGAGGGGAACGATCATGTCTCTTGATCTGCTGGCAATACCCCTACTTATACAGCCCAAAATGCCATTAGCCTTCTTGGCAACAAGGGCACATTGTTGACTCATATCCAGCTTCTCGTCCACTGTAACCCCTAGGTCCTTTTCTGCAGAACTGCTGCCTAGCCAGTCGGTCCCTACTCTGTAGCAGGCAAAACAAGACACACACACACACACACACACACACACACACACACACACACACACACACACACACACACACACACACACACACACACACACACACACACACACACACGGAGAGAAAAGAACAGCAAAGATAGAAAATGCAGTTTCTTGTCTTTGTTGTCATCTTTCATTTGCAACTTCACACCTGGAAAAACATAGGTCCAACACACAGTTTTATTAGCCACTCTCAGACCTAACACATTTGTCCCAGCATTAGACTGTTTACAGCACTGCTTTTAGCTGCCTCTTTCTGGTTACAGGCTTACAGCAGCATTGCAAAATATAGTCTTGGCCAGCTAAGCCAGACTTCTAACATGAAAGAGGAAAGAGATAGAAAAGAGAAGGCATAAAGCGGGAAAGAAAAAAGAACACACGAGGGGAGGGGTCAGTGACAAACTTTCACATCCCAAGTGGTGTTGGAGATTCAGCCAGAGCTGATGGAGGTGGCCAAGTCATCTGGCTACTTCTTTCTGGCCCAGGCGGGTCAGGACCTCTTTCCGGATTGAGATAAAGAAGGCGTGGGGCTCTCGGATACAGTGGAGTTGTCAGCCATGATGGCGAAGTTCGCTCCTTCCTCTTCTCTCACCTTTCAGTCAGCCAGCCCCGTGCTAGCCAGCTTTCCCTAGCAGCCTCTCACGCTCTCTCTCTTTTTTTAAAGCCCCACCAATTAGGTCTAGTTTCCGACACACCAATTTTAGTGAACTGATTTCCAGTCTCACGATGTTCTTGTTTACCAGACATGATCTTAACACAGTCCTTGAATTATTCTAAAATACCTTTTGTTTGGACTGATTCCATCTGTCCTTTTTTTTGCACCTTTTCCCCATCAGCATTTGTTAGAACAAGTTATTGTGACATTTTCTGAACATTCACTTTTTACAGCTGAGTTCACGACGAGGGGAAACATGTAGATCCAATGATCACAACAACCCATCGCTCCCACTGACTTCAACCAGAGATATGGGTGCTCAGTGCCTCTCAGAAAGGAGCCAGGCCTCTGATGCTCAATGCTGTCTGCAGAGGAATGGCATCGACAGCTCCTAGGGTCTTAGAACATGGCCTAATCTGGGACTCTGCATTGCAGTATTTACACAAAGGGGAGAGTTAAAGGAGACAGAAAGAAGCAGCTATTAAGAATTCCCTTGCTTCTAGAGGTTAAGTGAATTCCCTTGCTTCTAGAGGTTAAGTGAGATCCTCAATACTCCTTTTATATTAAAGATACAGAGTTCACATTAAAGTTTTACTTAAACGGTATTAAAGATATCCTACCACATTAATCCCTCCTGCATGGCTTTTGGAGCATACTGTTCCAACATAGGCCATTCCTGCAGTTCCACCAAATCCCTTCTTCCTAGAGCACATTGAAAAGAAAAAAATGTAAGAGTCAACATAACTGTGCTGGAAGCATGACAGCCTGTAATACAATGACCAGCTGAGAAACAGCTCAGTGCATCTCTCTGTGGAACAGAAAAGCAGTAGTAATACTGCTTCTGCTTTTCAATTATCTAACAGGAAGTACAGTGCTAAGAAAGTATAGCTGATATCAATACCATGCTGTTATTTAGAGGGTGGTCTGTTTTTTAAAAACTGGGACCATATAATTTAGGGAGTCAATGCCCACTTCACCCCAAAATAAAAATGTAAATAATACACCAACCCTACTTTTTTCTTTCAGTTTGTATTGTAGTGGCTGCTTTGTTATTCTCCATTAACTTTCCTTTCCTCAGCTTCCCCTGTGAGTCTTTAAATTTTGTCTCTCCAATGTTCTTATAGAAAGTCTGAGTGTTCTACTACAGCATGTACAGTGTTTGACCTTGCATAACAGGCAAGAGTACAGTGAAGACTTAATACAAACTTTATCAATAATATCAAGCATTTTTTGTATGAAATAAATCTGCTGGAAGGAGCTACCTGTCAAGCTGCCTTCTGACACACTGTAAATTACCAAGCCCCCATCATGTGATCTCAGTACAGTATGCTACAGATTATTTTAGTAACAAGAAATCCCACATGCAGCTTCCAAATATTAAACCAACTCCAGCTTAAAAAAGTGGTGCTACTAATGCAATGATGCAAATGTGCTAGTGACCTGGAGAAACACAAGCTAATTCTACACAGTAAGGTTCAAATCATATAACTAGCTTCTGGATACTGATTACAGAATCAGTTTGTGCTCCACTAAACCACAACATTCAGCACTCCACAGCTGTGACAGTTATGGTCTTCAAGGGAAAAGCCCTAGACCTACAAGTCTGTCCAACAAATGATGTGACAAAGGCTTATCTGTGAAGTCACCCACAACTGTGAGCTTTGTAATAAGAGAAATTAAGCAGCATCGTATTCGGAACAACACAAAAATTGTTCTAATTTTAGTGATATCCCCACGTGTCAGGAAACAGATGTTCATCTTCTGGTGGGTGGTAGAAGAAGCTTCTGAAAGACTAAACAAGTTGGTGCTGAATGTTCTCCTGGTTCAGTAAACAGCATGTGCAGCAGATTGTTTCTGACTGCTCATAGTAAAGCCATCACCATGGAATCTTCATCGAATGCAACCTCTGTGTTTAAAGTCACAAGTTAATACAAGTAAGCAAACTCTCCTGGCAAAGCCCTTTCCTAAAATTATTTCTGGATGGGGAAATAGATTCCCAGCACTTACAAAACAAACTGGGCACTGTCATGTCGTCGACGCGTGACAAGATTCTTCTCTCGCCACTGTACAAAGTTCCCCAGCACATCGCCGGCACCTCCCTCTGTGCTAATCAAGTTTTCATACTTCCAGATCTCCAAGCCAACCAGCACGATGCGAATATTCAGCATAATGTACATCTGAAAAGGCGAAGGAAAGGGGAATGCACAGCGAAGCTGAGGATGGCCAGATCTGACTGTTGTTTAATATTATAGGGTGCTATAAAAAAAATGTAGACAAATAGAAAGGATCCTGAACACGAACCAATAGTGTCCCCAGCAAACCAAAATCAAATTAAAACAGAACACAACAGATCCATAGTTCTTAAGGCCAGAAGAGAACTGTGATCATCTAGTATGATCTCACCTGGATAATACAGCTCACTACACTTCCCTGAATTAATTCCAGCTTCAAAACTAATAGTTATGGTTGAACTCAAGAATATCTTTTATAAAAACAATCAATCTTGATTTCAAGATTTCTGGTTATGGAGAATCAATCTCAATCCCTGGTAAATAAATACCCCCACCACCTTACAGCTCCCTCTAGCTCCATGGTGAGGTGTTGTTGGTTCAACAGTAACTCCAAGGGAGGAGTGCTTCCCACTGAATCACCAACATCACTTCCAATAGGACACTGGATTTCCCTTGTTCATCCACTTACTGACCAGGTCCTGACCCTGCTTAGCAGCATTCTGACAAGACAACAGACCAAGGTGGACAGTTTATAAAATTAAAAACTTAAGTTGCAAGGTTACAAAACTCAATATTATTGCCAATTTGCACACAGTATAGCTTTAACTTACACTATCCAGGTAATTTGCTAGATGCACCATCTCTTCTCTCACAGCAGTTTCACTTCTACCCAACAAGTCATACTGCAAGATAAAGAGGTTTATTAATGGAAATAAGATGTGATCGACAGGATTATAAGACACAAGGGGAAGATCATATTTTAAGTATTATTGTCAGGCTCCAAGCCTCATGTTTGGAAGATACAGCCTGGACCAGTTGTCAGAAAAAAAGTCCTAGAAGAGAGCAAGCTAGTAGACAGCACCTTTATAGATGCAGCCAGATCATCATCTGTTCAAGAGTGGCAGAACAGGAAGGAAAATATTCTCCTTTGACCATTAGAATCCTTGAATGTAAAGCTCTGCCCCTCTGAAGTTTTACTGTATATCCTATTTTGCAATGGTAGTAATATTGTATATACAGTTGGATCGCACAATACTGCGATGATCGGGATCCAAAAGAACCCAATTGCGATAAACACGGGGTCGCGGTACTGCGGGGTTCCACTGCATCAAAACAGAGCCTGCCGCCGACATCGGGAGCCAGCCGCGCCCTGTGCTATAAACAGATTCACGCTATCGCGGGGCATGGTATTGCGGGGTCCGACTGTATTTGAATTGTCTAGGTTATGTCTGGTATTGTCCTTTAATAAATCCATTTGTAATAATGAGGGCTGAAAGAATGTTTTAGTACAGAAAGTTACATTATTACTCCGCCTTAAAATGTTTTATAATTATTTGAGTGGGAGTGTTTGTTACATCTCCCTCCACCATAAGCAAAGAACTAAGGAAAAAACAATATATACTCCTACCCTTTCTTTGTCCACAACTATGAACAGCTCCACATATCTTGTCTGGGGAAGTATAGCTCTTTTCCTCTGCAAATAGGAAGAAAAAAAACCAACACATTCTCTTTGTAGTCAACTACAAGTTTACCAAGTTCATCTGTGTAAACAAACCGAGCTCATCCTAACCACGCTCATATTTCACACTCAGTAAAACAAGTGCTTTACTAATGGAATCATAGAATATCAGGGTTGGAAGAGACCTCAGAAGGTATCTAGTCCCACCCCCTGCTCAAAGCAGGACCAACCCCAACTAAATCCCCAGCCAGGGCTTTGTCAAGCCAAGCCTTAAATATCTCTACAGATGGAGATTCCACCACCTTCCTAGGTAAACCATTCCAGTGCTTCACCGCCCTCCTAGGGAAATAGTTTTTCCTAATATCCAACCTTGCCCTCCTCCACTAAATCTTGAGACCATTACTCCTTGTTCTGTCATCTGGTACCACTGAGAACAGCCAAGCTTCATCCTCTTTGGAACCCCCCTTCAGGTAGTTGAAATCCCCCCCTCACACTTCTCTTCTGCAGACTAAATAAGCCCAGTTCCCTCAGCCTCTCCTCGTGAGTCATGTGCCTCAGACCTCTAATCATTTTCATTGCCCTCCACTGGACTCTCTCCAATTTGTCCACATCCTTTTTTGTAGTGGGGGACCCAAAACTAGATGAAATACTCTAGATGTGGCCTCAACACTCTAGACGTGGCCTCCAAATAGAGGAGAATAACCTCTTCCCTTGCTCTGGGAGGCAATGCTCCTATTAATACAGCCCAATATGCCATTAGCCTTCTTGTCAACAAGGGCACACTGTTGACTCATAGCCAGCTTCTTGTCCACTGTAATCCCTAGGTCCTTTTCTGCAGAACTGCCACTTAGCCAGTCGGTCCCCAGCCTATAGCAGAGCATAGAATTCTTCCATCCTAAGTGCAGGGTCTGCACTTGCATTGGTGAACCTCGTCAGATTTTTTTTGGCCAATCCAATTTGTCTAGGTCACTCTGGACCCTTCATCGTATCTACCTCTCCTCCAATCTTAGTGTCATCCGCGAACTTGCTAAGTGTGTAATCCATCCCATCATCTAGATCATTAATGAAAATGTTGAACAAAACCAACCCCAGGACTGACCCCTGGGGCACTCCACTTGATACCGATTGCCAGCTAACATTGAGCTGTTGATCACTACCCACTGAGCCAGATAATCTAGCCAGCTTTCTATCCACCTTATAGTCCATTCATCCAACTCATACTTCTTTAACTAGCTGGCAAGAATACTGTGGGAGACTGTATCAAAAGCTTTGATAAAGTCAATAGATATCATGTTCACTGCTTTCCCCATATCCACAGAGTCAGTTATCTCATCAGAGAAGGCAATCAGGTTGGTCGTGCATGACTTGCCCTTGTTGAATCCATGTTGACTGTTCCTGATCACCTTCCTCTCCTGCAAGTGCTTCAAAATGGATTCCTTGAGGACCTGCTCCATGATTTTTCCAGGGACTGAGGCTGTAGTTCCCCAGATTCTCCTTCTCACCCTTTTTAAAGATGGGCACTAGATTTGCCTTTTTCTAATCATGCAGGACCTCCTCCGATCACCACGAGTTTTCAAAGATAATGGCCAATGGCTCTGTAATCACATCAGCCTACTCCCTCAGCACCCTCAGATGCATTAGATCCGGTACCATGGACTTGTGCATGTCCCGCTTTTCTAAATAGTCCTGAACCTGTTCTTTCACCACTCAGGGCTGCTCACCCCCTCCCCCTACTGTGCAGCCATCTGGGATCTAATTTTGGAAGATGTGAAGACCGAGGCAAAAAAAGCATTCAATACTTCCTCTTTTTCCACATCATCGGTCCTAGGTTGCCTCTCCTATTCAGTAAGAGTCCCACACTTTCCCGGACCACCTTCTTATTGCTAACATACCTGTAGAAACCCTTGTTACCCTTCATATCCCTTACTAGCTGCAACTCCTGTTGTGCGTTGGCCTTCCTGATTACACCCCTGCATTCTTGAGCAATATTTTTATACTCCTCCCTAGTCACCTGTCCAAGTTTCCACTTCTTGTAAGCATCCTTTTTGTGTTTAAACTCACTGAAGATTTCTTTGTTAAGACAAGTTGGTCGCCTGCCACGTTTGCTATTCTTTCTGCACATCCAAAACACACCCAAAAGACAAAGACAAATAAAAAAATTTCATGCAGCTGACCACATAACCAGTCATTCTGGCTACATTTTGAAAGTAGGGGATTTTTTTTATTCCCATTCATGTTTTTTCAGAAAGGCAACATATATTTCTCTGTAGACGAAGCAGGGAAAATAACAGTAGCTGTGATAAATATTAGTAGCTGCTAACAAATGCTGTAAAGAGAATAAGCATGTGTGTTTTTCACACGCCTCACACATTTTATTGCTCCATCTTTTTAATTCAGATTTAAACTTTAAGTGAAACAAGAAACCCCGAACAAACTTTGTTACTTTGATGGTGATGAGACTGGTGTAACAGCCCCAGTCTCCGCCTGGCATCTGCCATTCTGGCTTCTGACTGAGAACTCTGCGATGAGCCTCAATCCAAACAGCAGCACTCCTGCCCTCATCATACCCGTCGTGCAGCTCTGTCAACACCCCGCTACAGCCACCTTGCTACTTCTTTTGTACTAATACAACCTGGAGGAAACTGTAATCCTTTTGTTCAAAGATGATAGATCTATGGCGTTCTCACAGCAGGTAGAAAAATGCCCGAGTCAGAATCCATAACTGTGGTAAGCTCCGAGAGAAATCTGATACACCGTTTCCATCTCACTGAACAGTGGTAAAAGCAATTCCAAACTGCAGTGTAGAGAGGACACTAGAATACTCACTCGCAGCAACTGAGTCATGCTGGGATGATGCCCATCCTCGGGGTGTTCTCTTTCGGGGTCTGTGTTCTTAACTCCACACATCATAGGCTCCTTCTTCACATTCTCCATTCGATATATGATGTGTTTGAGGCCAGAGGAGGAATCCATTGGCTCAATTCCATATGTGACATTTTCCACTTGCAGCAGTCCCCTGACAATCGGATTAATACACATTACTGCCAAGCAACTACCAGACTAAATCCAGAGGCTACTGTTAGCAAGACCTTTAGGAAGGATGGGGGAGGGAACAACAAACATCTTACAGAAGAAATATAGAACAAATCTAGGCCCCACTCCTGCAGACACATGTGCGCTGTGCTTAACTTTAAGCATGCAAGTACCCTCGTGATTTCAACCCAAGTGTGCCATGTTAAGCATATTCATAAGAGTTTGCAGTATCGGGGCCTTAATCACCGACTCTGAAAACAGAAATGTTTCAGTTCAGTTAATGTTTCCATTTACATTTCTGCCACAGCAAAGCAGTAAAGAACAGTGATGTGACTGTCAATAATGGACAAATCAAGAAAATCCTAAAGGTGCTGAAATTACTTCAGGTCAAAGATTTTTCAAATTAAAGTTGATCAAGTGTCAAGTCTCAGTAAAATTGCTAATCAAGATTTCATTTAAAAACTCCCTAACACTGAAGAATAATTGCATACAATATAAAAACGATCATTTAATTTAACTTTCTATACAAGATTGTAAAAATACTAAGAACAGATGCAACAATTTCTGTTGGATTTACGGATGGCTGAGCAGTGAAGTCAGATGTTTTGGAGGGAATTTTTGAGGACAAGTGGTAATCACATCAAGCAAATATTTGTTTTAATCAAGATATTTGTTAGTTTTGTATCTCCAAAAGACTGCAAAAACATGATGGTGTTAATGATGCACAATACTCTAATGCAGCTGAGCACCACAAGATGAAATGCAGTTTGGCTCAACACTAATTAAAACAACAGGAGAATAAGATTCTGTTTCAGAGAACTGGATTATAACAATGCATAGTTGTGATAACTACATATACAAGAAGAGGTCGGTTACCTGAGTCCAAAGCAAGTGCTGACAGCAACAATGGAATCTGGTATCCCCTCCACATATCCCTGATAATGGCAGTGATCCTAAGGGACAAAATAAAGAAATTAATTATTTCTATACATTCACAATGCAACTGACTACAACTGCTGCTGCTATTGTTCACCTTGCTGCACTAATGGTAGGATGAAATCTCCTTCTGTAGCCTGAAGATATATGTGCACGGGACAGTACCATACAGGTGTTTATCCCCACACAGGTAACACATGGCACTATTCATCTAAATACCAGATGCTCTAGGACTCTTGTATTATTATTAAACACAATGAAAGCCAGATCCTTGTACCATAACGGCAGGTCCATTTCACAGCCCAACAGGACCAACAATTCAACACTATTGAATTGTCTAAGGATATAGCTGCACCACTGTAGCACTTCAGTGTAGACATCATGTACAATTCTCTTGTCAGTGTAGGCAGGGCTTAAATTCAGCTGGAGCTGTCTGGAGCATAGCGCCGGTAAATATTTTCAACCCCCCGGAGTTTTCATGGTATGGGAAGGACTCTGGGAAATATTCTGTGAGAATTTACACCCTGGGTGTAGGTAATCTACCTCCCCAAGAGGCAGCAGCTAGGTTGACAGAAGAGTCTGTCAAGAGTTTTTAGGAGTCTGCAAATGAAAGAAGTGGCACAGCTGTGCACTGCTGCTGTCGAGTTTTAGGATTTTACGGGTATGTCTGCACTGAAGTCTACTCTCCTAATGTCTGTTCTAATATTAGTCAACCAGGCTCAGAAACACCATCTGTGAACAGTCTGTGGACTTGAAGCTGAGCTGTCCAACTTCAGTGTTGTTTGTTGTCCCCTTCTTACCCCATCCCCAATAAATATTTTAAGCTCAGCCCAGTCGCTGTGAACCAGTGAGCAGGGCTTAAATTCTCCCCGAGTATTTCCTGGAGACGCAGGGCACCGAAGTTCCTGCAGATTTGAAAATATTTACTGGAGCTCGGCTCCAGTCAGCTCCAGCTGAATTTAAGCCCTGCCAGTGAGCCAGTCAGCCTTCCGGGAATGAATTTTGCATGATACACCCTTGGCTGGTATATAGCCTCTCTCTGAGTGAGTGAGGTAAACATCTGCTATTCTTGCCAATGGACAGACACTCTGTGCTGCCTAAGCATGCCTCCACCGGCCCGGAAAACAGAACAACGCCAGATGAAAGCCATTATCCACTCAAGCTTGACTTCCAATGAGATCCCAGGACAAGACACAAAACGATCAATTCTAATGAAGCAATTCTGTCCTCTGGGGGCGAAACATGTGGTTTCACAGCCTGCTAAATACATCACCCCCCACCCATCACAAACCCCATACAGAAGCAGGCCCAACATGCTCAGTGCTCTATCTGGCCTGGTTTTGTAAACAATCCTGGGTGGTGAGTACAAAGCAAACGCATTTCATTGTGTGCCACACAGAACGTTCACTGCACTGCAGCTGTAGCTTGAAGGTTCTCTAGCAGACATATTTTTGGAGATTGCGGTAGTTGTCAGGCGACTGAAATCATTTGTTCTTTGGCCTCATGCCTTACCAAGTTCTTTAAGCATGGAATAATCCCCTGGAGCAACAGGGCTTGTCATGGCCTCTGGCTGAACTAAAGCCTCACTAGAAGCACAAACTGTGCTCCTCCTCCGATTTAGGCACTGCCTTTCCATAGAAAGGCCGGGGGGGGGGGAGAGAATAACCCCCAACACTGACCTGCTCCATTTCCAAGCAAGAGATCCCGTGCATCACACCACACACACAAACAACAGAGCAGACTTATTTCAAACCACTTGGGGGTGGGGGGGAAGGCGGGAAAATAGAATGTGCATCTACTTGTTATGACACGAGGCACCACTTGTGTTTGTTCTATGAAACCAGTCAATCATTCTTTGAAAATGTAACGTCTAACGGCCATCTGGCGGCAGCAGCTTGCCCATGTGGGGAGAAGAGCTATGCACACTTTTTCTAGTTACGCAGTTCGGATTATAATCCAGGGACCACTAGCACTACATCATCACAAACAGTTCATGATCCAAGCAGCTGGGGTGGGAGACGGTCCACGAAAGTCATTATAGTCTATATCTGGTTTTATACTGCTTCAAAGTGCCATAACAAGTTGTATCTGACAGTCACTAAGGTGAACCCCCAACAGGGTGTTCTGCCTCCTTGACTGCTCTGACGCAGGGCAGACAGGACCAATGCCCTGCAAGGGGAGGGGGCGTTCAAACAACCGAAACGTTATGTTGCTCTTGTACTTACAGTATAGAAACACCAGTATAACCAGAATATAAACAGAAAAGACGCTCAAAGGCTAATCAAGGCAAATATTTCCTTTTTTAATTAAAAAATTAAGATTTAAAAAACCCACAAAAACAGGGAAAATCCAGTTTTTTAAATAAAACACAAGTGCACACCCACCCACCCGCTCTCCTGCCCATCACAGAAAAGTGTGATTTTTCTACAGCTACATGCCAGAGGCCAAATTCAAGGCATCTTCCCAGATGAAGTGAAAAATGTGTTGTGCATTTTGCAGATTAGAAACTAGCCCTTTAGAGGACACTCCAGTCGGCTTCTTAATATAGTATACTCTTTGGTACTGCAGCTGTATGAAGTTCTAATCACCCTGCTTCAACAAGGACACAAAAGAAAGAAAACCCACCTGCACATCTGGATTTTCAGACTGCAACTTCCCTTCCTCGCTGTAGGTGTACACTGTGAAATCTTTGGGTAGAAGTTCTCTGAAAAGAGGAGCGCGGGGGGACACAAAAAGGTTGATGCAATAAGAAAACAAACAGATCCTTGTCAACAGTGGCAGTACTGAAAAAAGGAAACAGATATTTAAAAAAAAAACCAAACCCATGAACCACTATGCAGGTACTAGGACCTACTCCTCTATGTAACTCTACTGTGGCAAAATTCAAGGTATTGAAATAGGATATTTAATGCAAGAATCTACTACCTCCTCAGGGATGAAACACCAAAAGACAAGAGGAAATATCAAAACAGAGCTAAATGCTCACTAGCTGGAAGGCAGAGAATAGAAAAGTACAGCAGTCAGAGGCCAACTGGCTGTAGCTGGCTGCTTTAGCTCCAGTTTTGGAGGAAAGCAGAGTGGGAAATATTCTTTGAAAGTGTGACCCAATACTGAATGCAAAGATGGCCAAGCAGCAGAAAGTAGATAAGTCAAATTCCCATGCTTTTGAGGACCAGGGATCTGATGAATGACAGCCGGAGACCCCACAGGCTAGTGAGTTTGACCAAGTTGTCTCTTTTATTTATTACTAGCGAAAATACCCGGCGTTGCTCGGGTCAGTCGGAGGTGGGGAGGGGGCAGAGAGCTGAGCGAGTGCGGGGTCCGTTGGAGGGGGGAGAGAGCAAACCTGACACCCCCACCTCACCCCCCCAACCAAACCCGACACCCCCACCGCACTTACCCCTCGACCAACCCCAACTCACATATTCACCCCCCCACCCAAACCCAACACCCCGTCAACCCCCTACCAACACCCCCTGACCAACACCCCCACCTCACCCCCCGTAGACCAAACCTGACACACCCACCTCACTTTCCCCCCCAACCAAACCCGACACCCCTACCTACCACCACAAACAAACCTGACACCCACACCTCACTTACCCCTCGACCAACCCCGACCCCCCTCCTCACCCCCCCAACCAACCCCAACACCCCCACCTTACCCCCCCACCAACCCCAACACCCCCTGACCAACCCCAACACCCCCACCGGCTGTGGCCCCCCCCCCGGGCCCAGCCCGAGGCAAAGTTTGGGGGGACGCGCACCAATGGCGCAGGGCGCCAGCTGGAGGGAGCGTGACCGCGGGCTCGGCACCAGGCTCCCAGCGGGGACCCGAGAACAGCCCCACTCCGGGCGAGCCCTGCGGCTGGCCCCGGTACCCCCCGCCGCCCCGCCTGGGGGAGCCGTCCCCGGGCGCCTGAGCCACGCTGCTTCCCCGGCCGGATGGCGGCCCCCGTCTCCCTCCCTCCCTCCGTCGCTCTCTCCCTGACAGGTGGAGGAGGAACCCGCCTGGGTTTGGCACCTGCTGCCGCCGCCGCTTAGCTCAGTGCCCTGCTGCTCCTCGCCTGGAAAGTCTCCGAGAACAGCCCCGTCTCTGGGGGCGGCGGGGGGAGGCAGGGTGCAGATAGGTTTGGAGGGGTCAAGGGGGAGGGGGGGGGAGGCTGGGCTGGGGGGCAGGCGGGGAGGGGGGCAGGAGACTAGGCTGGATGGGGTGGGCGAGGCGTGGGTGCGGGAGGGAAGGAGGTTTGGTGGGGGGGATGCTGGGCTGGGCGGGTCAGGCATGGGGGGGCAGGAGGCTGGGTTGGGAGTGGGAGGAGGTTAGGTTCGGTGGGATGGGCCGGGCCAGGCAGGGGTGGGGGAGGGAAGGCAGTTAGATGGGGGGAGGATGGGCGGGGGTAAAGGAAGATCACCCCCAACAGCGGGATGGGCCAGGCAGGGATGGGTGGGGAGGGGAGGAGGTTAGGCTGGGGGAGGAGATTAGGTTGGGTGGGCCGGGTCAGGCGGGGGGGAAGGAGAATAGGCTGGGGGGGGAGGTGGGCCAGGCAGGGGTGGTGTGCTAGAGGCCGCCCGCACGCGCCGCGCGCCTAACGCCACCGCCGACCACACCCGGTACCCCCGCGACACGACACCCCCGCTATGCCCAGCCAGCAAGGCGACCACGTAGGCCTGGGCGGGGCAGGGCGCAGGCGGCGGGAGACCAGCCAGGGGGGGACCCCCACAAACGATCAGAGTAAGGGGCCCCAAAATTTCTGTCGCCAGCCCTGATTGTTCTTATTAGTAACCCTTAAAAATCACTGGACAGAAACTAGAAAAAAAACCTCTCTATGTTCAGAGTGTCTTTACTCTGAACATTATAGCATTGTGTGTGTAGCCAGTTTCCTCATTTGTGTGGATCTTTACCACAGCAACTAGGGAGAGAATTTAAAAATAAAAATGCAGAAGTCACAAGCCAGCAGCTAAAAAAGGCAGGTGTGTGTTTGAAGTGAGATGGTGTCCTTTTAATCCCTGCCCAGAGCCCTTTGGGGCAAGAGTCACTTCCTGTGCTTGAGGCTGATCAGCACATCATCGAAGCAGAAAAATGTTTAGTTGGTACCCTACTGTGGGGGAATGGGAGGGAGAGTTAGTCCACTTTCAGCTCTTTTCCTGTATGGCTTTAACAGAGCCAATGTGCAAACACCACTGTTCCTCTAAGCTCAGTGTGTGTGTGTGTGTGTGTGTCTGTGTGTGTGCGCGCACATGCACACACATCCTAAACCCCTGCGCACACGGTGAATCATCACGTGCACAAAAATTTGCACAGAAGGAAGTTTTTGTGCACACGGCCTGTTAAAAATTTGCACAGAAGAAATTTTTTGCACACCCGGCTTGTCAAAAATTAGAGGGAACATTGGCAAACACTCTTCTTCTGACACACCACCTCCAGGACTGAAAAAGGCATGTTACCTAGAAACAGCATCCAGGATGGGAAACAGCATGTAAAAATCTAACGCAGTTGATAGGAAGTGAATAACCTCAGGGAAGAGTTACCAGAAGCCAGAGGGAAAGCGAGTCACTTACTTGTTTTTTTCTAGGTGAATTATGTGTTTCCTTCCCTCGATGTGAATGACATATGACACCTTGTCCTGAACACAAAAGAGAGAACAGGGACACCTTGTAGTAAACAAAAACGCTCTCTCAGCCATCATCCAAACCCTGGAGTGAACAGCACCCACATACCCAGTTACTAACTCAGCCGTGAGGGTTTACTTAAGGCCATCACTATGCGCGTTCAGTCTCAGTTCACGTGCATTTAGTTCCCAAACACCCGTGAGGCAAATGACTGCCTGCCTTGGCCATTTCCACACCTACAAAACCCATGAGACTGAGCTAATACAGAAACTCCCATTCTTCATCCTTCTGCGGATTTCAGACTGCAGGCATAAACAAAATACGGGTGAGTCCGTTATGTCACGTGACACTCCAGACACAAATCCCAGCATGGTTCTGACTCACTCATTTCAAAATTAGCTTTCTGAGTTTAATTACTCCATCAACAGCATGATTCTAAGTCTCCTGAAAAGAAGCTTAGTGCTTTTCATATAATCTCCTCAGCTGGGAAAGGACAATGCATGTATGTCCTGGGCCTTTATGGCCTATTCTCTCCACTGCCTTGTACTATCCCAGTAAGTTGGGATCTGTTTATTTAATGTAGACTGGTGACTACAGTAATTATCACAACATGAGCAAGCACTGGCTTACCACTGCAGTCAGCTGCAAGACATCTGTGATACAGCTTTATGCCCTGGTCACAGAAATCCCCTTAATCCTGACAAACTGACAGTCAGTTTAAGCCTTAAAGTGCAAAGGCTCTGCCCTACTGTGGGGAAGTCACATGGCTTGATGGGTCTATGACGCGCTAACCACCATCATCTGAAAGCCAGCACAATGTCTTGCATCTGTTGTGGGAGGCTGGATACTGGCAATCACTAGCAGTTCCGTTGTTCAGGGGTGAACTGACTTTAGGACCAGCTTTAGACGGAGCCGATTCAGAAGCAGAGAATGATTTTAAAGATTTCCGAGTACCTGTACTGAAGAGGAATTGGAGGCCGCTCGCCGTTCTCTTGTTAACCTTTGGGGATGTATAATATCATAGGAAGACAAATGAGAGATCAGCTGGAAACCTAGAAAAGAAAAAGCAAATGATGCCACATTCATGTCACTAGACCTGAGTTGAGGACCCCTGAGGCTGCTCTTGATTCAGCACAGGTGTCACTGTAGAATTATGATCCCCATCACATTTGAGCTATGTCTTCACTGACAAACAAGCTGTGTTTTTACCCTGGCAGCAGCAGCCCTGGTGTCAAAACATATTGGAGCCAAGGCTCTGTAGTTTTACCATGAAGAAAACTAGGTGAAATACATCACAGACAAAGGATTTAGGGCACTATTAACTGCGCATTGGCCTTTGCAATGCACAACCCCCTGTATTTGCACAGGGTTACAAAGTCCTTCATCACTCTGCTGTTCCCAACTTGTTCTGGACTCGCAGGCCTGTGTGCTCTCAGCGCCCCACGGTCTCCAGGAGGAACCCCTCTTGTGTGCCAGCCCTTCTCGAGGTCATCGCCTCTTTGCCAGGGTTGAGCGCCTGCTCCTCCGCCCCTGGGACCGCTCACTGCAAACCCCAGGGGAACCCTGATACTCCAAAAGTCCTTCTCCCCCCAGGGCCAAGCTGCACGATTCCCCGCCCCGACTGCTCCCTGCAGTTCTCAGGGGGACCCTGGATCCACAACAGTCCTTCTCGCTGGTCACATACTCTCAGGGGTTAAGCTGCAGCTTTTCCACCCCCTGTAACCGGCCTTCTCTGGGCCTTCAGCACGCCCGGTCCCCGGCGATCTCCTTCCATTTTACTGCTCTCCAGTCACTTACTGCTGGATGCGCCATCCACGGGGTGCAGTACATCCCACCGTTGTGCCACCAGTTGTCACGGAGCGCCCGGGCGATGGTCTGGAACCACTCCCTATGAAGCCAGTCAGGATTCTGGGGGAAGTGTCCCCTCTCCGTACACAGCCTGTTTCCAAGGCTAGGAGCTTCACGGGTACCCGCTTCAACCTTCCTCGGTCTGACCTCTGAGCATTCAGCACCTTCTGCCCCTCCGTGCACTTCCCCCAGTGAGCCCACCCGGGCTGGGTCCTGGGGGAGCCCGTAGATTCTGCACCCCAAATCCACAGTCAGACGTGACTCTCAGCCAGCCAGTAAAACAGAGGTTTATCGATGACCGGCACCTGGTCTAACACAGACCAGACAGCGAGCGTGAGCCCTCAGCTGGATCCATTTTGGGGGCCAGAGAGACAGATAGCTCCTCTGCCTTCCCTGCCTGACTCCAGCTACCTTCCGACCCCAAACTCCTCTCTCCAGCCCCTCCTCCCACCTGGCTCAGCCAGGTCAGGTCACCTCTCTCCCCCACCTGGGGTCAAGTTACAGCTTCAGGTATGGACACATTCACACAGGAGTCAGAGGAAGGATTCTACTCCATCACAGTTGTACTTACTAGTAGATTCCTGCACCAGTCCTGCTGTTCACTGACTGCTCAGTGCACTCCACACTGCACAGGCAAAGAAGGACATGGCTCTTTCCTTCAGGGAGCTCTGTTTATATTACACTTATGCAGTATAGTTCAGACATTTCTGACACAAGACAGGGGTGAGGAATAAGCTTTGAGCTTCTCTCTAGCGGATCATTGTTGAAAGGGTTGACAAAAAGGAGGACACTCTTACAATGAGATACTTAGCTCTGCCTTGCAAACCAGAAAGGAACTGTACTGCATGTTTAATGATGGACACTTCACTGAGAAGAGAGACACGAACCTAAACCAGCCCCAGTTTTTAACCAGAGATTTTATCCAAGTCTGCTTTGCCCACACAACATAATACTCTGCATGTCTTTGGCCTTCTTAAAGTACTCTCAGATAAACCGGTTCTTGCCTCTCTGTACAATGGCATCTAGTTAATGGTTAAATTAAACTTTGGCTTCCATGGCCCAGCCTCCCAGTGTGTTGACAGGGTCTGGCTTCAGGTAGAGAACAGCTGAATACATCTCTTTGTGTATGTCAGAGAACAATGGACTGTCTGTAGCTGGCTCAGCCCCTCTTGGGAGAAGAGATCTGAATGTGAGGGACTAAGCTCAGAACCAGGACTAGGGTGACCAGACGTCCCGATTTTATCGGGACAGTCCCGATTTTTGGCCCTTTGTCCCGCATCCCGACCATACGTTGGTCAGGACGCCCTTTTGCCCGATTTCGGGAGGGTCAGAAGAGCGGGGCGCCGGCAGGAGCACACCGCACGCCCCCACTGCCCCAGGGCCAGGCAGAGACTGGGTGGCCAGGTCTCTGGCTGCACATGCTGTAGGGGCGGGGGGGGGGGGGGGAAGAGAGGAGAGTTGCTGCTGCCAGCTTGCAGCCACTGCCGGGCAGCGGAGGGGGGCGGGGGGACAGAGAGCCCACTCCCTCCCCCCCCCGCCACAGAGACAGTGGGGGGGACGGGACGGTGGGCTGTGCCCCTGGCCGCGGCATGAGAGCTCTTCTCTGCCGCCCGGCACATGCTGGGGGGGCCCTGCCTTCATGCAGGCGCTGGCCAGCAGAGGGAGGCGGAGGCAGAGAGCCCCCCCCCCGAACCTGGCTCCGGCCGCCCCCCCCCCCAAACCTCCCCCCAGGGTCCCCCTGCCTCCCCTTGCTGCCCCTTAAATGTTCCATGGAGCAGAGCGGGACAGAAGCCTCCCTTCTCTCCTCCGCAGGGTTCTAGTGCCTGCCCTCTTATGCTACCAGTGATGGGGTGAGTGAGTGTGCTGCTGGGGGGGGGGGCAGGAAAGAGGGGGCCGTGCCCCAAAACTTGCTGCTCCCAGCAGGGAAAGGGCTGGGGGGAATCCTCCTCTCTGGCCACAGTGACACAGCAGCCTGCCTGCACCCATCTCAAACCACACCCCAACCCTCTACCAAGCCCTATGCCCCAAACCCCTCATCTCCAGCCCCAGCCAGATCCCTTCCCTCCCACATGCCAACCCTTTGCCCTAGCCCTGAGCCCTGCCAACACCCCAAACACCTTATCCCCAGTCCCATCCAGAGCCCCCCTGCACCCCAACCCTCTTCCCCATGCTACATTACACTATGCAATATTCATTTAAAAAAAATTATAGTAAGCAATGCTCTGGGAAAAGGGGAGGAGGGGTGCTAGGTAAAAATTTTGCCTAGGGCGCAAAATATCCTTGAAAACAGCCCAGCCCCCTTCCCTCCCCCCCCCCCCTCGCCCAATGTGTCCTGATATTTCGCACTTGCGATCTGGTCACCCTAACCAGGACTCCAGTCCCCCATAAGGCGACACCTCAAGCTGCCACTAGACTGACAGGCCAATCCAAATCACATTTGTGATACTGCCATTAATAATAAAATCTAGCTCACATATAGCACCTCTCAGCAGCAGATCGCAAAGCCCTTTCAAAAGAGGTCAATACCATTATCCCCATTCTACAGATAGGTTAACTGAGGCATAGAGAATTGAAGTGACATCCTCAAGGTCACCCAGCAGGCCAGTGGCAGAGTGAGGCATAGAACCAGGTATCTCAAGTCTCAATTCAGAGGTTTTAAACATCACCAGACTCCCATCTTATTCTACAATAATATTGTATCCTGGAAGCTAGCTCCCCACTGTACTGTGATCTTGTGAAAAAGTGCTGGTTAAATTTGCCATCAGTAAGGCCCTGCATAACTCCAGTCTTAGCTATGTATCTGACCTAGCTTTGTCTATAGCACCCCTCACACTTTCTGCTGTCAGCAATGCCAATCTAGATACCCCCATTCATCTATTTTTCAGACTCCTCCATGCATTCTTTTACTCCTCTCCGTAAGCAAGGAACATCCTCCTAGCTCCAATCCACCAGATCGCTCCTTAAGACTCAGTTTTTCTCCAGTGCTCATGACAGGGGACCCAATAAATCAGCAGATGTGTGCACAGGTCTTCAAATGTGCACACATCTAAACTGAGCCACCACACGATCACAATACATTAGCCTTTATGGAAATACTGCTAGGCTTCCTCGTCCCCTTCTCTTTTTCTATTTTTACATGCTTGCTCATGTCGAGACGTATTGGCTTTAAGTTCTCTCTGGTTTTGTTTCTGCAAGACACCTCACATACCTTTGGGCACAATTACAAAACTAAAACTAATAGTGATCTACACAGGGGACTGAAAAACAAGTCTACACAAAAGAAGACCTGCTTTGCCTATCTTCAGTGGCAAACAGAATCTGGAAGACTCTTCACAGCCCTGAAAAGCTAATCATTTTCCTCATCACCAGCTGGGTCTTACGCCCAGAATTAGTTTTGAGGACCAGACAGGTTCTGTATTGACACTGCTGCAGTGACCAATGAAGACGGGAGCCCTCGGCACTGTTCCACCAACAATATCTAACCTGGAAGCAAAAGCAAGTCAAGTATTTGCAATTCTGGTCTCCCACACCCTGCTGTCCACTCAGAGAGTTTCAAATCACGCTAGCAAAGTGTAGCCACTCACAGAGCTACAAGAGTTCTTGGAGAAAAGGAAGATGCAGTTCATGGACTGCAGTAAAACACTCTTCAGTTACTCTGATTGATTGCTTGGAGGATATGCAGAAGGCTATAACCCCAGATCACAATAGCCCTTGTTCATAAGGTCTAGAGAGGGTAAAGAACATGGGACACTCACATCCTCAGTCAGAAGATAACAGAGGGAAGGGCAGCTTCCAAGCCACCACAATCTACACTCTCACAAGCGACGACTCCCCACTTGCCCCCTTTAGCACTTCCATTTTCAACTGCAGAGATTCTTCTCCGCAAGTCCAGAGTTGGTCTGTCCCAAACGTGTTGTGTATCATTACTGTCCACTGTTAAACAGTTTCCATATCCCACACCAAGAGGTGGCTGCATTTGAGTGGTGGGTGAAGGGAATCTCATACACTTTGGGGAACATCTTGGGACTCCTTCAGGATAAAACATTAAGATACCCCTAGATATGGCAGATTTCACAAAGCTGCATGCTATGCTGAAGGTACCAGTTATGCACATCGAATTGAAAGATAGGCGGCTGAAACAACTAGCAGAGCTAGAGTGACTGAAGGACGGGGGTGGATACAGACTCTCGTGGGAAGCTGCATCTCAACTGATCTGGGAGACGAGGAGGTGGCGATAAGAAAAGGATGATATTTTCTACTACATATCCCAATAAGCACTTCTCTCCCCTCACCTTCTCCTCTCCTTTCTCCCCACCTCACTTCCCAATTTGGAACTGTACCTTACATACACTGCACTGATCTTCCCTCCCCTTTCTCCTTTGAACAGCATGCGTTTCCTGTACAGTCTGTCATAAAAGGTACATTTCTCTCATTCCAGTTCAGCAGAGTGCCTACTATCAGAACAATTTAAAAATTAAAAAAGCAAAAATCTGTTTTCAAACAATTGTCCAAATAAATTCAAAATCTCTAGAAAAGATATTATAGGTGCTATTATGATACTCACTCTTTAACATGGTAACACCCTGTTAAATAGAAAGATCTGATTACGGTATTCCTGTTTGTTTCTTTAAACAAAAGAACAGTTGTAGCAATTGTTTTGTTTCTGATATTTACACAGCAAGGATATGTAAACTAATTAAAAACTCCCTAAATTTTTAAAAAAGTTAAAAAGACAAAATATTGATGTTTAATTAAATCAAAGGATCCTACTTTCTGGAAGACAGCTTGACATGAACTTTACATCAATTTGCCTTAGACTGCTTCTATGCTCCTCCTTCAATACACATTTCCTTCCTCCCCCCCACCACCCCCACCACCCCCACCCCCACCCAGTTTACTCAGGGTTTACCCACACCTATATACAGGATAACCAGAGTTTATATGGCAGGAATCTGCTCAGGAAACAAAAACCAATTCTGGACTTGATAAAAAAGTGGAGCATTTAATCCTGAGGTAATCCGTAAACAAAAAAGTTTATTCTAGCACATACACCCATTGCATTTACTCAAATTCTTATAAAGAGTCTGACTAGTTACTATCTGTATTCCCCATATAACATATCATCCACATTTAACAGTCCTGACGGGGCACTAGATTCCAAAGATTTGACGTTCAGTCAGGAAAAGAAATTAAGAAAACAGAGGAAAATTAAAGAAATGAAAACAAAAGGCAATTCTCTCTCACAAGGAAGATCAGCTGTTAAGCGATGCTTCCTTTTCTCAGCTGGATAAACTAGATAAACACAGATCTTGGAAGGTATCGAGGTAATTCTGCAGTGTGCAGACCACTGTCAATCCATCCAACACATACTGTTCCCTCTTGATCAGAGCAGGTTCAGACACACTCAATCAACCCTGGTCTTCACAAGGGAAGAGACAGGAGTCCTTAACTCAAGTGAGCTAAACTCAAGGTAAAATCCTAAAGCAGTTTGTAAGTTTCACATGAGTGAGACTTACAAACTACACATCAACCCCCTGCCATACACTAGTGAAATTTACAAACTGCACATCAACCCCCTGACATACACTAGTGAAATTTACAAACTGCACATCAACTCCCTGCCCTGCACTAGTGAAATTTACAAACTGCACATCAACCCCCTGACATACACTAGTGAAATTTACAAACTGCACATCAACCCCCTGCCATACACTAGTGAAACTTACACACTGCCCATCAACCCCCTGCCATACACTAGTGAAACTTACACACTGCCCATCAACCCCCTGCCATACACTAGTGAAACTTACACACTGCCCATCAACTCCCTGCCCTGCACTAGTGAAACTTACAAACTGCCCATCAACTCCCTGCCCTGCACTAGTGAAACTTACAAACTGCACATCAACTCACTGCCCTACACTAGTGAAACTTACACTGCCCATCAACTCCCTGCCCTGCACTAGTGAAACTTACAAACTGCCCATCAACTCCCTGCCCTGCACTAGTGAAATTTACAAACTGCCCATCAACTCCCTGCCCTGCACTAGTGAAATTTACAAACTGCACATCAACTCACTGCCCTACACTAGTGAAACGTACACACTGCCCATCAACCCCCTGCCATACACTAGTGAAACTTACACACTGCCCATCAACTCCCTGCCCTGCACTAGTGAAACTTACAAACTGTCCATCAACTCCCTGCCCTGCACTAGTGAAACTTACAAACTGCCCATCAACTCACTGCCCTACACTAGTGAAACTTACAAACTGCCCATCAACTCCCTGCCCTGCACTAGTGAAACTTACAAACTGCCCATCAACTCCCTGCCCTGCACTAGTGAAATTTACAAACTGCCCATCAACTCCCTGCCCTGCACTAGTGAAACTTACAAACTGCACATCAACTCACTGCCCTGCACTAGTGAAACTTACAAACTGCACATCAACTCACTGCCCTACACTAGTGAAACTTACACACTGCCCATCAACTCCCTGCCCTGCACTAGTGAAATTTACAAACTGCCCATCAACTCCCTGCCCTGCACTAGTGAAACTTACACACTGCCCATCAACTCCCTGCCCTGCACTAGTGAAACTTACAAACTGCCCATCAACTCCCTGCCCTGCACTAGTGAAACTTACAAACTGCCCATCAACTCCCTGCCCTGCACTAGTGAAACTTACAAACTGCCCATCAACTCCCTGCCCTGCACTAGTGAAACTTACAAACTGCCCATCAACTCCCTGCCCTGCACTAGTGAAACTTACAAACTGCACATCAACTCACTGCCCTACACCTGTGAAACTTACAAACTGCATGGACCCCCTGCCCTGCACCCTAACTTCTTGTCCTGAGCCCCTTCCTACACACCACACCGCCTCCCACACCCCGCACTCCCTCCTGCATTCCAACCCCTTGCCCCAGCCCTACATTCATGACACTGAATACAATCTCCCCACCCAGATGTGGCCCTCGGGCCAAAAAGTTTGTCCAGCCCTGGTCTAGTCATTTGACCGCATTCCCAAGCAGAAGAGCAGCTGCACCCATTGCAATTATTTTGTCTCATTAATATTATCCTAATGACTTTTTCAATTAACCAGGCTCCAATTGCCAAGTGGAAGGTGTGGAATCGGAAGTGGGAGGGGAAGGTGTGTCACAAGAGAAACTTTGCAAGTGGTCTACCCTGTGTGCGAGATTGAGAACCATTAAAATACAGCATGCAACTGTGTCAGCTCTGTACAGTTTTAAGGCAGCATTTTAAGCAGTTAGGGCCTTTCTGCTCCAACAAGAGGATCTGTAGATGATAACTAGTATCATATGGCTTCTCCCACCCCATCCTACAACCTAGACACACTTACAGATCTTTCCAGGGTTTAACTGTAATCAGGACTACCACACAGCATCATATAGTCTGTGTCTACATTAGAAGATATGCCCTGACTGTGACATTGCCAGTGACTCCCAACTCCTCCTCAGTTCCCTTCAAGCGGTGTTAAAGACCCCGGTGTGAACAAAAAGTCAACTGAAGCTTTGCTATGATGGGCAACAAACTAGTAGTTGAAACCAGATTGTTTTCCTAGCATAGGTCACACCACCTGTGTGATCCAATGCATTCGTTCTGGCTGCTGTTAGCCAAGTCAAAGCAATAAAGGCAGGTAAAAAACTCGCCCACCTCTCTAAACAAAGAGATCAATGGAGGCAGAGATTCTGTCATGGAGAGAAGACCCTGCTCCCGGCAGCATCCCTGGATCCAGGAGCAGCAATAACTGTACAGCGTGACTCATGTACAGGGCTCCCCTTTTCCTGGAATCTTTTGGCTCTTGCTGCGTGGATTTATTTATTTCACTCTGGGTGTGTATATCACCACCTCTTAAAGGGAGGGAAGAGACTAGACTTTGACACCGGCTGATTTTGCTTGCTCCTTCTCATGGTTATTATGAACTTTACTACACAGAAGACCTCCACTAATACTGCAGCAGCTGGGTTTCCCTACTTCAAAGTATTCTACTGAATTTCCAGTTCACAATACTGAGCCTTCTGGGAGAAAAACTTTCACGTGGAAGCACATGTAAAAAACAAACATCATTGTTCATGTGTGCATTAGACTTGCTGTGGCAGTACCTCCAATCCAGGAATTAGCTCATTTACCATAAACTTGAATGACTCAGATACACAATAAGTTAAACCTAGCAACTCAGAAAACGTCACAGTTAGCAATAATAATTAATTCTAACCTACTCAGGTTTATTAAAATGTATTTATAAAAAGATACCCATTACTGTGGAAGCTGCATGCATTAAGTACTTAGAAATATAATTAAATAATTACATTGAGTAACAGAAAAGGTGAACTGCACAATTCATGATATGCTCATGCACAACAATCTATTCCATCAACAACATAAAAGCATTGGGGGGATAGGAAGGGGAGCAATCGTAGAATTTTACTGCATTTGAGGACTTCTATAGGATTGGAATACAAAGAGTGTACTTCCCGGCAGAAGCAAATTTTCATCTTTCCTGGCTTTGGGGAAATGAAGATGTTTCAGCTGTGTTTTGAAGATATTGCTTGGGCTCACTTTTATGTATTTAGAGATTTATACAAACCAGGTCCCCCTAAATGCAAATGCGAAGCTGCGTAGGAGAGCTGTACGGATACAGACCCAGAATGTTAGAGTTTAACCTGTGTTGTTGAGGAGCCTATGTGCCTACTGGTCTTCAGCAAATATGTGATCAGGCTACTGAAATGCATGTAGCATGCAGGACCTTGGTATGTGCAGACCAAGTCTACCTTCAAAGATCTGCCCGTATCATTTAAAGTCACCAGCTTCCTGCAGTCATACTGATCCCCGAAGCTCACGCTTCATAGGCTAGACCAGGGGTAGGCAACCTATGGCACAAGTGCCAAAGGCGGCACGCGAGCTGATTTTCAGTGGCACTCACACTGTCCGGGTCCTGGCCACCGGTCCAGGGAGCTCTGCATTTTAATTTAATTTTAAATTAATTTTCTTAAACATTTAAAAAACCTTATTTACTTTACATACAACCATAGTTTAGTTCTATAGTATAGACTTAGAGGAGGAGACCTTCTAAAAATGTTAAAATGTATTATCGGCACGCAAAATCTTAAATGAGAGTGAATAAACGAAGACTCGGCACACCACTTCGGAAAGGCTGCCAACCCCTGGGCTAAGCTATGCACAGATCAACTGAGATGCAACTTCCCCTGAGAGTCTGCATGCTGAAAGCACCTCCAGGTTGGGAGGTGTGACTATCAATTCAGTTAAAAAACACACCAACTAAAAAGGCAACATCCACCTCATACATTAAAATATCAATCGAAACGCTCTTCTTCAGCACCCTTGTTGTCAGAAGGGGATTGCGATGTCATGAAGTTGAGAACCCCGAGGGAGGGCATCCTACACTCCAGGTTTACCTGGGCAAAATCGGAGATGTGAAGGATCTTTTCCCTATCTGCCTTTAAGGACACCAGTTTCCCTGGTGTGAAAATTTAACTGAGGACACGCGGTACCGAAATGAGATGTTGATAACTCAGTCACAATGCGGTTCAAAAACAAGGGCCATTTTCAAAGCAGAAAACAAAAAGGCAAATGTGGACTCATGAATCACAGATGGGTCTTTTTGTTAGGTTTATCCCCAAGGCCTCCCCCTTCTCCGGGCTCCAGGGTCCCCACATTTCCCCCCCGAGAGCTCTCTGGATGTGGGGCGCTGGGAGCCAGAGTCCACCCCAAGCCAGAGGCCGTGGGGCTCTGCTGGACTTCAGAACCCCCATTATGTGCTCTAGGCCCGGGGATGTCCCGGGGCTCGCAGCCTCCTGAGCTCTGTGGGGTCCTGGTTCGAGCCCTTCCCCTCCCTGAAGTTGGGGTCTGCGCTGGGACCCACTGGATCCAGGACCTCCCTGCACTGGGACCCACTGGATCCAGGACCCACTGGATCCAGGACCTCCCTGCACTGGGACCCACTGGATCCGGGACCCACTGGATCCAGGACCTCCCTGCGCTGGGACCCACTGGATCCGGGACCCACTGGATCCAGGACCTCCCTGCACTGGGACCCACTGGATCCGGGACCTCCCTGCGCCAGGACCCGCTGGATCCGGGACCTCCCTGCGCCGGGACCCGCTGGATCCGGGACCTCCCTGTGCTGGGTGTCCTGGGTTGGGAGGGGTCCCCCAGCACTGCCGCTTGCCCAGGCTGGGGACTCTCCGCTGGGACCCCCCCTGCCCGCCCCCCGGGCCGCACTCACCCGGCCGCTCCGCCGGCAGGCCCGGCCCCGCGAGGAGCAGGAGGCAGAGGCAGCTCCCCGCGGCCCGGGCCCAGGCCATCGCCGTCCCCATCCCCGGCTCCAGCTCCGCGTCCTATGGAGCCTGCGCGGCGCGGCCTCCCCCAGCCCGGCGCCAGCCGCCTCCTCCCGCCGACCGGGGGTGGAGCTGGGGCGGGGACAGCCCAGGGCGGGGGCCCGGGCACAAGGACCCGGGACGGGGGGAGCCGGCACCTGGGGCAAGGATACACGGGGCGGGGGGGTACAAGGAGCTGGGGGGGGACACCCCAGGGCAGAGATCCGGGGCGGGGGATAAGGAGCGGGGGACACCCCAAGGAAGGGATGGGGGGCCCTAGAAGTTGGGGGGGACACCCCAGGGCAGAGATGGGGGGGGAATAAGGAGCGGGGGGACACCCCAGGGCAGGGATGGGGGGCGGCACAACAAGCTAGGGAAGGGTACATCCTGGGGGCAGGGTGGATCACACTTGGTAACTTCAGAAACAAATTCACAAAGAAGTGTTGCACATTTACCTGTGTAGCTGTACCCCTGACATTCAGACCCCTGGACTCTGGATCAGAGAAAACTAAATTAACTCTCAGAGTGTCAGGACATTTTATCCCAAATGAAACTGAGGCTCCTCTGCAAAACTCTACATACAACTGGTGTGCTGGGCACAGGTAGAAACACTCCTCATGGGATGAGTCTTTCTGTGGCTCACACTTCGGTATTATAACAAACCACAAATCAAGGGACATGAGAAAAGAGATGAAGACTTAAAGTGGAAATTAGTCAAGGTGGAACTAGGTCAACTTTAATTTCTGGGATTTAAACCAGGTTGTCTGGAGTAAACAAGGGCATGACTCGGAAGCTGGAGATGTCTCAGGGAAGTGACGTTATGAAGAAAATATGTACGTTAATAAAAGGGCAATGTGCATTCTGGACATATCATTCCCCCACCCCACAGGAAATCATCACTGGTGATAATATGGAACTAAACCACATGATACAGTGACTCCTCTCCACAGGCTGTCTTTACCATGCCATAAAACCAGACTATACCTTGCACTACAACCTAGTATGTTTGCTAGCTTTCCTGGACCTTAGCTAAGACCCTGACTAACAAACATCTCTTATTTGGTATGTTTTCTCCCAAAGTGGCTACTATCATTGGTTTATTCAGGGAATATTATCTGACACCTTTAAGAGAAAACAATCCCCCCAGTCTGCTTTACTATGGTAGGTAACGTCCTGGTTATTGGTCATAGAGCACGAGACTCCAGCCTTAAAACCTAAGTGATGGCCAGGAGAGCTGAGGGTCCAGGGGAGGGCACAAGGCTGACAGCATGATCCGATCATTGGATCCCTCACCTCTGCAATTGTGCTTTTATAAATATTTTAAAGAACACCTAAGGAAAAGAGACAATTCCCATGACTGGGTCCAGTGGGACACTCTCCTGTATATGCTTAAAATGTTTTTTAAAATGAAATGTTAGGTCTTTGGTTTTCTTGGAAGGCCAGAAATCAATTAAATCCCTAGCAGAAGCTATTGCTGGGAAACACCCTCCAACACCTATGACAGAAGATCAGACAGCAGCACATAGTCACAAACATTGCCCTGATGCGGCAGTCATTAATGTGTCATTTAATTGATAAAATAACACAGTAGAGGGGCTGAGGCTTGCCTCTTTGCACATTCATTAATCAGAGAGAGGGATCATGGCTTCTATAAGATAAATAGTTATCCAAGAGGCAGCTTTCTTACAAGAGTTGTCAAAGTAGAGTGGACCCTAACGCCTCGAGACCCTACAACTTCCTACTTCAATCCTCAGCTCAACCTAGCTGATGGATCGACACTTATTCTATTTCCTGATGAACAGGGGGCTCAGTGGGAAGCACCCTTCTTTTGGAGTCACTAGTGACCCAGTATCTCAGCATGGTAGCAGGGATGCTGTAAGGTGGTGGTAGTATGTATTTACCAATGGTTGCAGTGAAGGATTTGCCCTCACTGGAAATCTTTCCATCACTATTGGTTGTTTGCATAAAAAATATTCTTGAGTTCAACCACAACTATTGGACTTGAAGCAATAATTAATTCAGGAAAGTCCTAGGGCTAATGTGACGCAGGGAGTCAGACTAGTCAGGGGTACTTGCAACACATTTTTGATGGCGTCAGAGTGTGCCCACCAACTCTTGCAGGTGGACGCGCGGACACTTTTTCCTAAAATTATTTATTTTACCTAAAGTTAATAAAGTATCATGCACATATAGACACCCAAATCATTGTAATTTATTTATGTAAGATTTGGGGGGGAAGGGTAATGTGGTTGTGCAGACAATAATAAAAATACGCAGTTAGCTCTATACTGCACCTAAGAGAACAAACACAAATAAACTGCTTTGCACGTTCTTGTCTTTTTTATTGGGGTTTCTTTTGCTTTTTTGGTAAAAGAGGTTGTCTGTATAACAAATCTGAAGTACATTTAAAAATGCTTTGACATAACAGAAGCCCAAATAATAATGAAAAACATCTGGGTGACTTGGGTCTGGGGAGGGGACGCAGGGCTGCGGCTGGCCCAGGACTCCTCTGGGCAGATGCGGGGGCAGTCTGGGTTTTGGCCAGCCCAGGGCTCCTCCGGCCTCGGGGGGGGGGGGGGGGGCATTTGGAGCTTCTCTGGGCGGGGAGCTCGTGGCTCCAGGCACAGCGGTCTTGGGGCTCCAGCTGCCGGGAGGGGAGCACAGGCAGAAGGGGTGGAGTCCAGGGAGCCTCCCTAAAGGAGGACTCCACCTGCTGCCCATGCACCCAGTGCTCCCTCCTTGTGTCCTTCCTCACTCCCCTGCCACCAGGGCCGGTGCAAGGATATCGGAGCTCCCCACCCCGCAGCAGCTCCCTGACCCCCCGCCCCATGGGAGCCCCCCGCCCTCCTGCAGGAGCCAACCCCCCGACCCCCGCGGCAGCTCCAGGCCCCAGCTCACCTCCTCCTGAGCACGCCAGCACCGCTCCACTTCTCCCACCTCCCAGGCTCACTGAACTAATCAGCTGTTCAGCGCTGCAAGCCTCCTGGGGAGGAGAATTGGGAGGGGGGGCTGTGATCAGGGGAGGGGGTGCTTTTTGGTGCCTTCAACCGCTTGATTTGCACCAGCCCTGCCCACTCTCCTCCACTCCCAGCCAGCCCACCTACTCCCCTCCTCACTCCCACCCCCAGACCCCTGCTCACCTCACCTTGCGTGGTGTGTCCCACCTGTGTCTCCCCAGAGGCGGCGCAGGCAGGAGCAACGGGAAGGGAAAGGGGCTGATGCTTCACCGCGCCCTACTGTGGTCCCAGGGAAACCCCTACTCCGCATTTGTGACGTGGTGAGTAGCTGATCACAGCGGTCTTCTGCTGTTAACATCTCTGACTCCACTTCAACATCTTGGGGACCAGCCTAGGGGAGCAACCGGACTGGGGCTCTGAACAAGCCAGCAGGGCCCTAGGACCAGGGTCAGTGCTGCTAACCCAAGTCGAGCTGCTTTGCTTTGTGTGTGGATGGAAGGACGCTGGGGCTGAAACCCGGCCCACAGTGTAGACACACCCTAGGGCAACTCGACCCACCCCGTGCTTGTGGCCTTTCCCCGCCCCCTCTTCGCCCATTGGTCGCCAGGGCTGGGGAGGAACCAATCTTTTTACTGCATGCAGAAGTAACGCCCCTCGCCGCCAGCCAACCCACCTTGCTCCTTGCCTGTCGCTGATTGGCAGGCAATGTGCGGAGCTATTGGTGGAGCGGGCAAGTCGTCCCAAGGTCCCGCCTCCTCGGAAGCATTCAGCACTCCCATTGGTCGGGAGGCGGTAGGTTGCGCTCTCTCCGGTGCGGCCTAGCCGGCGTGGTTTTGGGCGGTGTTTCCTAGCAGCGCAGGCCGGGCGGGGGCTCCGGGGAGGCGGGCAGGGCGGGCACGATGGTGCCGGGGGTCGGGTGGCCGGTGAGTTACGTGCTGCTCTGCGGGCAAGCAGCGCTGCTGCTGGGGAACCTGCTGCTGCTGCAGGGCGTGTCCCGGAGCCACCAGCACAACGCGACCGGGGCGGAGAGCGCGGGGCCCGGGGAGGCCGAGCCCGACCAGCCCGCGGGCAGCCCGGCCCCCGCCTGCGACTACGGGGACCCGCAGGCGCCGCTAGTGCTCTGCACCTACCTGTGAGCGGGAGAAGGGGGGGGGGGAGAGGAGGAGGAGAGGTCTGGGGGGCACAAGGGGCACAAGGTGGGGAGGGGCGGAGTGATATGGGGGGAAGAGGAGGAGAGGTCTGGGGGGCACAGAAGGGGGACAAGGTGGGGAGGGGAGGAGTGATATGGGGGGAAGAGGAGGAGAGGTCTGGGGGGCACAAGGGGGACAAGGTGGGGAGGGGAGGAGTGATATGGGGGGAAGAGGAGGAGAGGTCTGGGGGGCACAAGGGGGACAAGGTGGGGAGGGGAGGAGTGATATGGGGGGAAGAGGAGGAGAGGTCTGGGGGGCACAAGGGGGACAAGGTGGGGAGGGGAGGAGTGATATGGGGGGAAGAGGAGGAGAGGTCTGGGGGGCACAGAAGGGGGACAAGGTGGGGAGGGGAGGAGTGATATGGGAGGAAGAGGAGGAGAGGTCTGGGGGGCACAAGGGGGACAAGGTGGGGAGGGGAGGAGTGATATGGGGGGAAGAGGAGGAGAGGTCTGGGGGGCACAAGGGGGACAAGGTGGGGAGGGGAGGAGTGATATGGGGGGAAGAGGAGGAGAGGTCTGGGGGGCACAAGGGGGACAAGGTGGGGAGGGGCGGAGTGATATGGGGGGAAGAGGAGGAGAGGTCTGGGGGGCACAAGGGGGACAAGGTGGGGAGGGGAGGAGTGATATGGGGGGAAGAGGAGGAGAGGTCTGGGGGGCACAAGGGGGACAAGGTGGGGAGGGGAGGAGTGATATGGGGGGAAGAGGAGGAGAGGTCTGGGGGGCACAGAAGGGGGACAAGGTGGGGAGGGGCGGAGTGATATGGGGGGAAGAGGAGGAGAGGTCTGGGGGGCACAAGGGGGACAAGGTGGGGAGGGGAGGAGTGATATGGGGGGAAGAGGAGGAGAGGTCTGGGGGGCATAAGGGGGATAAGGTGGGGAGGGGAGGAGTGATATGGGGGAAGAGGAGGAGAGGTCTGGGGGGCACAGAAGGGGGACAAGGTGGGGAGGGGCGGAGTGATATGGGAGGAGAGGAGGAGAGGTCTGGGGGGCACAAGGGGGACAAGGTGGGGAGGGGAGGAGTGATATGGGGGGAAGAGGAGGAGAGGTCTGGGGGGCACAAGGGGGACAAGGTGGGGAGGGGCGGAGTGATATGGGGGAAGAGGAGGAGAGGTCTGGGGGGCACAAGGTGGGGAGGGGAGGAGTGATATGGGGGGAAGAGGAGGAGAGGTCTGGGGGGCACAAGGGGGACAAGGTGGGGAGGGGCGGAGTGATATGGGGGGAAGAGGAGGAGAGGTCTGGGGGGCACAAGGGGGACAAGGTGGGAAGGGGCGGAGTGATATGGGAGGAGAGGAGGAGAGGTCTGGGGGGCACAAGGGGGACAAGGTGGGGAGGGGAGGAGTGATATGGGGGGAAGAGGAGGAGAGGTCTGGGGGGCACAGAAGGGGGACAAGGTGGGGAGGGGAGGAGTGATATGGGGGGAAGAGGAGGAGAGGTCTGGGGGGCACAAGGGGGACAAAGTGGGGAGGGGTGGAGTGATATGGGGGGAAGAGGAGGAGAGGTCTGGGGGGCACAGAAGGGGGACAAGGTGGGGAGGGGAGGAGTGATATGGGGTCTGGGGGCAGAAGAGGAGGAGAGGTCTGGGGTGTGTGAGGAAGAACAATGTGGGGTAAGAGGAGGCTGGGGGATGATGTGGTCTAAGGCAGGGAGCAGGCAAGGGGAGGAGCTGCTCTGGTGCTGAGAACAGGTTTATACTGGGCAAAGAGATACCTGCATGGCGGTCAGCAGACAGGGATGAGGAAGTGGGATGTGCGTGGGGAGGATGGGTGACAGGCTGAGATAGATGAGGTGATCAAAGGAAATGGGGCACCTCCAAGAATGGGTGACAGGGCTAGTGGTGTGGTGTGTGAAGGGGAAGATAAGACCCCAACATGATGTTTTCCCTTATGCATCAACTTATTCTCTCACCCCCCAACACACAAACATTTAACTGTGTGAACATGATGGGCTTTGATCATTTACAGACCCGAGGAGTTCATTGAATGTGAGGATCCAGTAGACCATGTTGGAAATATCAGTGCACAGCGAGAACTGGGTCATGGATGTGTTAAGGTGCGCTGGAAAAAGATAATTTTGTCACTTCTCAAAGGGTATTCACACACTGGGGTGGTCTGGGCTGTCCATGAACCCTTAATCTGAATGGAACTTCTCCTTAGAAGCAGAGGGTGGTTTGTAATATTTGCACACCAAGACTGCTATGCCAGCATAAGAGAATAGAATACCTCCCCCCAAGAGCTTTCTGCTGTAGCTCTGCAGCCCGTGGATTTGGGGATGTGCTTCTCCCTCACCCATAGAAGTTGATGAATTGTGGAAGTTCCCCTCTTCTGGCAGAAGCAATATTCAGGAAGTGAAAGGAAAAGGTTTCCAAGGCCCTTGCTCTTAGAGAAGAGGTAACAGTGTAGGGTCCACTTTTCTATCCCACGAGCAGTGTTGTGAGGATGAAAATTACTCTTTTCTTTCTCATCCCTCCACAGTAATTGCTCTGCTTCCCATGGGAACAGCAACAGGATTGAAGCACTTGAGGCTTCTCAGTTAGCTGATGTACAAGGTGATGTAGACTGTTGGTCACTAGGGCACCGTTAAATCTTTGTCCACTGACAAAGAATTCACAGTGACCTGATAATGTGTTGGGACAAGTACAGAGTGTATGTTAATGACACTTGCAGATCATACTAAATTCAGAGGAGTTATAAACACTAGTGAGAATCAACAACAACATAATGACTGAACAAGACTGCAGGCATTTACTGAGCAATAGGTATTAAACCCTTAGTATTGAGGTATTTTACTTTGTGATAAGAAAATATTCATTTACCTGGCCTTTTCCTGCTTCCCCCAGGTAAATAATTTCTCGTGTGTGTGTGTGTGTGTGTGTGTGTGTGTGTGTGTGTGTGTGTGTGTGTGTGTGTGTGTGTGTGTGTGATTTGTTTTCCCTTTGACAGTTTGGTGGCCAAGCCTATGGCGACGTAGATCACACTCTAGTGCAGTGCAAAGCACTAGATGGTATTGAGTGTGCAGAGCCTCGGACTTTTCTACGAGGGAATAAGCCATGTATAAAGTAAGATTTATTTCCTCCAGAAATATGACATTTTGGAAGATTGGGTTGGTAGCTAAGATGTCATTGTAATTTGCTGCTCCCGCTATTGGCTGGGTTGTTGTAACTTTGTATGTATTTTTATCCTTCTTCTTTTGCTTAATGGATTTGGTGCCTGCCTCAGGATACCGTGGGAACTCCTTTGTTTTATTGGATTGCATTGTTCATTGGCCTATATTTTCATAAGGGTTATAATATGTAAATTCCCTAAAGTCCATTAGAGGGAGCTATACTGTAAAAATTGAGGAGCTTGACACAGCAAAGGCTCAAGTTTATGAAAGGGTATGTTTTCTTCTTTCTTCAAATGAAACTGTAGTTGAGGTTTTAATTTATTCATTCTTCATTTATTGTAGGTACACGGGTCACTACTTTATAACCACTTTACTCTACTCCTTCTTCCTGGGCTGTTTCGGAGTGGATCGATTCTGTCTCGGCCATACAGGAACCGCAGTGGGAAAACTATTAACTCTTGGAGGACTTGGTATCTGGTGGTTTGTTGACCTTATTCTCCTTATTACCGGAGGGCTGATGCCTAGTGATGGCAGCAACTGGTGCACGACTTACTGAACAGAAAAAATGCTATTTGAGAATCGACAGCAGGAGAAGTGAATATGGCATCTGGCCCTGGACGACTGGATACATTTGTACTGCAGAGTCAGAACTGCCTGTTTTTCTGCATTTTTTTATGTTGTACTAATATATTCTGGATTTGCAACATGAATGCAGTTACAGAACAATGCTAGGCCTAACTTGTTTGTACATACCTCCATTTCCTTTATAAAGAAAGCTACTCACTGTATATTCTTCCTATTAATTGGGCAATTTTTCCTCCAGAACAACAGATTTGACACTGTTCCCTTTCTTTTGGCTGTTCACTTTCATGCTAATGTTTCAAAATGCATGTCCTGAAGTGCTCTTTTTAGCCTTTCCTCTGTAAAGGGGAGCTGTTCTCATTATTTTTTCAGAAGTTCATTGAATTATAGAAGTACCCATGATGAAATTTTCCTTAATAACGAACATCAGTGCATGGTGGAAGTGATCACCAATTAAGAAAATAGCTCATAAGCTTAACTTAGTGATGTGTGTAAAGGGGAGAAGTTTTGAGCAGCCCAACTTTAACATATTCAACAGTGGTTCCTAGGTCTTACACTGCATTGTACAAGAATATTTTAGAGAGGGGAACTTTCTTCCCTTGGTAAAAGGAGCAGAACCTGCAAGCACAGAAAGTCAAACAACTGTCTTAAAATAAAAGGCTTATGGGAAAACAGGTGCTGCTGCACTATCTTAGTTGCTGTAGTCTGTGTGGGAATCAGTCTGTTGAACCTTCTCCACAAAGCTTCACTTGCCATAGTTTCATTAGCTGTAGGGTAAAAGTAGCTAATGATACTTTTGTGCATGTGTAGTTGGACTGAAAATAACTATTAAAGCTACTGGAATTAATGGGAGCTATTTAGGTCATTGGTGTCTGAATGAATTTGGTGTGCTATTGACTTCTGTGCTAAACAGGGTGAAGGAAAGGTAAAACTGTAAAATAAGTTATAGAAATCCAGTGCACAAATACTGTACAAGCACTCATTTGTAAATTTTGGCTAGAGTCAAATTCACCAGCTGCAGTGGTAACAGGAAGCTTTGGCATAGATTTCAAGGCAAGTGTGTGTGCTGAAGACAGCTGTAGAATTCCACTCATTTTCCAGGATTGGAGGGGAAGGGAGGAATACACTAGACACAGTACAGCTAATGACTAAGTCCAGGTTTCTATTCAGGATATTTATAAGATAGTGCAAGTGAAAAAGAACATATCTTCCTAGCCATAGCTCTGTTCTAAAAGGCAGTATCTCTAGCAACTTGTATGCTTAGATAAAAGCATGTAGTATATTAAAAATTCATAGCAGTGTAATTCCCAAATACACCACAAGTGTAATTTTGAGGAGGAATGGGGAGAAGGGTACAAGTGGTGGAGGAGTAATTGTAAGGCAGGTATGGTAGAAGGAGGACCGCAGCAGAAACTAAGAACACAAAAACAAGCGACGGAAACATGAGGTAGCATTAAAGAGTGTACGTAAATGTAATATGGGCATTTTAGTAGTACAGTCTCTGAAAAGCATTCCCACAGCTGATTTTACAATAGTCACCCTTATAAACTCTCACTACCAAGTAGCTGATATTTTTAATCTTCCAGTCACACCTTTGGAGTCAAACATTTTTTCCTAATGCTATATCAAGTGAGCATGGTCACAATTTCCAAGAGTGATCAGTAACTCTAGGCCACCTCGATTTTTGGCGGAAGGGACCTAATTTCCAGAGAGTGTGCCCAGCACTTTCTGAAAATCAGGCTGTTTAAGCTCTCTGTTTGAGCACCCAAAAATTAAAGCACCTAAAAAAAAATCTCTGCTCAATCTTAAAGCTTTAGCAACAAGGATCAGTAGCTAAGAGCTTAGCTGTTTCCACTCTACACATGGAAAACTTATCTACTGGCAAGTGCTATTTTTCCCAATGGCAGTTTTCTATATCTGCCAAATGGTACAGAAAAGCAGATCTAGAACAAATGATAGCTAACTTTCATCAAAAGCACCAAAATTCATTCAAGTCCCTTCAACTTCAATCAGAATTTGACCAGGCCCCAAGTTCTCAGTAACAGGAGATCTGCACCTGACTTCTATTGTCTAAACTTGAAATACTATTGAAGTAGCTTTGTCCACATTCGGAACTACCACCAGTTTTTTTGGCTAGCTTTAAATTCCTTTAAATATGGAAAGTGGGGAAAAAAATCAGAGACAGTAGACTCTCAATTATCCAGGATTGGGCTAACCAGGTTGTGGATTAACCAGGATGTCAAAAATATAAATAAATATATATATATATATATATATATATATATATATATATATATATATATATATATATATATATATATATATATATATATATATATATATATATATATATATATATATATATATGTGTGTGTGTGTGTGTGTGTGTGTGTGTGTGTGTGTGTAACTCACAGGGCCGGCTCTAGCTTTGTTGCCGCCCCAAGCACAAAATCAAAAAAACCACCATGAGGATACAGGGCAGCCAGTGAAGCAACACCCTCCTCCCCCCATATTTCCTATGGATGGTGATTATTTGGGATTTTATTAACCAGGATTAATTTTTTCTCTATCTTCCCAGATAATCGAGAGTCTACTGTCCTTCAATAGTCACTTTAAAAAGTGTTTAAAGTAAAACGCACAGTGGAAAAAAAACCTGTCAGTTTGATTTCCTCTTAGAGTTTAAAAAAAATCCTGAGTCTAAATATTGCTTTCTGGACTACCTGTGAAAGATTTTTCCCTACATTATACTAGAAAAAACTGTGTACAGGATAAGTTTTGTCTTAAGCCACATAGTGCAGGTCTGACTTTGTTTAATGAAACTATTTCTGATGGAAGTCAGCCTTTAATCAATTTCATCTGGAATTATATTCAAGATCACATCTTCATTTCCTCGACGAACCACAATTGAAAGAACATCATTGTTTTTAACAGCTTCACTTACATCCTCTGTGGAGGTGACTGGTTTTCCATTAATGCTGATAATCACATCGCCATCTCTCATGCCAGAGCTGCAACAAAGAAACCAGAGACTGAATCAGATGATAAAGCAGGGAGTAAGCTCCAGAACCCAGTCACCTCCTGCCTAAGTCACAATGCTGAAATCTGCAAAAGGCCAGTGCTGTCTGTGTACAGATACGCCTCAAAATAGGTCTTGAATACAGCTAGGGCCTACTTGATTAAGAACTTTAAAATTCAACAAGGGCAACTTAAGTCAGTCCACAACTTGAGGCAGCCACTGTAAATTAATTCAGATAATCTAGTTATTAGAATTACACAAACAGTATAACTAACACAGTTGTTGACTTCTGCATACAAGAGAAGACGATGACTAACAGAAACAACTCTCCGTGCAAGGAGAATCTGCTATGTGCGGTTTCTTGCTTTTGCTGATTGCCTAAGTTTATCTCAGGGACTCCAAAATGTCTCCATTCTAGAGTGTATGCAGCATTCACAGGCTTGCATAGATCACATCTCAACTTCTAAAAAAAGACAGGTGGGCTGGGTTTATTCCCTTGAGTTTTAGCATGGGCAGGTCTAGTGTCTAATATTCTCCCTCCCTTCACCCCCAGCACTGTTCTAATATAAGCACAGAAAGGACTAAAAATGTAAAGTGACACATGCAAAATGAGGATGCTTTTTGACACAAATGCTGTAAATATTCTTGGTCAAGTAAAAATGGGAAACAAAACTACAGTACAAGTCAAACAGATCCCAAAAATCAGACATCATCAATACACATTCAAGAAGTTCAGTAATTCTTAATGTGAAATAACACACTAAGACTAACACACTCTTAGAAGAGTTCCAAATTGCAGAGCTTATTGTTTAGCAGGCTAAATTCTGCATGTGTTACTATTATTGACTTAAATGGGAATACATGGAATGTTAATCAGCAGAGAATTTTGCCCATTACATTTAAATCCTGTGGTTTCCTGTACTAACTTCATATTTCTGGAGAACTGGGGTCGAATCTCATTGAGGTCCTAGGTGATCTGAGTTGGACAGTCTAGAACTAATCCCCTGGTGGTAGGGTAGATGTTCACATCATAAAACCACCACACAGTTTAGTGCAGTGGAACAAGTGGACTCAGCAAAGACTTGTACTGAAGTAAATCATGTTGCAGGCCAGAAAACAAAGATATTGACAGAGCTGTGCACATAGGTCTACTGCATCAACACCTGCCCACATTTGGACTATATCTGCTGCTAACAGAAAAACAGATCTTGCAAGCCTTCCTTATAGGAGACTCCCAAGGATTTCAGGCATGTGGAGGACACATGATTTGGTGCAGTCTCTCCTCTCACCTTACCCCCACAGCGTATGCCTGTTCTACAGCTGGAAGTGTGATTGCAACAAGTATGCATACCATGCTGGCTTTCATTGGGCTAGATCAAATCCAGCTCGATAACAGCAACACTTTAGCCACGGTGGTAAAGGCAGCGACAGTGGCTAGTTGCTCAATACATACCCAGGATCCCAGGCAGGGTTGTTCTCAGGCTAGTCGGTGCTGGGCAGTTACACTGCTATTGTTACTTGTATTCTAGATCAAAGCTCGCACAAGTGTGCCTACATGTGTTGTAATCACACCTCCCATTTGCAGTGTAGACCTGCCCCAAGAGGAAGGCAGTAGCATTCATGCTGTTTTCTCCCCACAATGTAATGGTACCAGTCTGCAAGTGACAGATTCAGCACTCCCTTAGCAGTTCCTCTTGAACTGAAGCTTTGGAAGACATTCTCCATTTCTAGTTTTAAGTACATCAGAATCTACTGGCCTTGACATTTAGACACTTAAAACTGGAAATAAGGCACAAGGTCCGAACGGTGAGTAATTCACCTTGGAACAGTTTACAAAAGGTCATGGTAGATCTTTCATCGCTGGCCACTTTTATATCAAGGCTGGAAGTTCTTCTAAATGATCTGCTCTAGGAATTATTTTGGGCGAATTCCCTGGCCTTGGTTATACAGGAAATCACCCTAGAACATCATAATGGTCCCATCTGGCCTTAGAATCTATGGATTAATATTATTCTACTGTTCTGATCTCAGCAGTACCCAAAACACACAGCATTCTATAGACATGGTGTATGTGTATATGTAAATCATAATTACATCTCCGACATGGTTTTATGACCTACTGCTGGTGAACACCACTCAGTCTGCTGGAGGTTTATAAAGGATGAAAACAGTTAAGAAGAGTTAAACTGTATCAAGTCAATCCTTTTCTACTCAAGAACACAATCAGGATCATCTTCACAGGATGTTACACAAGTCTCAGTATTTCTAGCAAAAATACAAAAAGCCAACACACCTAATAAATCTGTCCTGATTTAAGGCACAATGCTCTACTCAGGCAAGTCTCCCATGGGCAAAATTCTGGCTGTTGCCAAAGTACAGAAAGCACAACAGTCCCTTTCATCCTAAACACACCAACATCATTTGGTCTTTCAGATTTGAAAATGCTCCATATATTTTTAGAACAAGGGGCCGGGAGGAAATGGATTTCGACTTGAACTGATTTTCTACTTCTAGTGATGGCCACTCACAGAAAGCCATCCTGAGTTAGCAAAATATCTGCCTCCACCCAGAGAGCATAGCATTAAAGAAGGCTGTATGGAGCTCTTACACGAACACTGCAATACAAGCATTTGAGAGCCCTTGAAATGCCCATGAAGAGGTAGATGGTGCAGCTTTTATTTTTAGGTTCTTACCTGGCAGCAGCAGTTCCTTGAATCACTTCAAAAACATAGACTCCAGAGTTCAGGTCCGGGAAATCTTTATCATGGATTTTCAGTTCACGGATGAGACTGAGAAAGGAAAGATGGTAAAACTCTTCATGTGAAACCCATTACTGCCTGATCCATTAGCTTGCAGAAGGCCTAGGAAAAACAGTGTCTTTTTGCCAATTCAGAAATGGATCAGTATTACCCTGTCTTGATATCAAGACCAGAAGACCCAACAGATTTTAAACTGGCATAGCTATAAATGCACCAACGTTCCCGTTTGTTCAGAAATGCAGACACTCAAAAAATTCAACCTGCAGCAGGCTGTCAACATTGAGGGATGTTTTTTGGAAGTACAATGAATTGATGCTAGGGCTCCCAGTGAGCGAGTCTCAATGCAAAGTCCTAAATACAAACATTCACATGAACAACTGGATTCTTCTGCTGAAAGCAGCATTTTAACCCCTTTAAGACATACTATTTTTAAAGGTAACAAAGTCCTGTGGCACCTTAAAGACTAACTATAAAGTTTTGAAGCATAAGCTTTCGTGGGCTAATACCCAAGCTTGCATCCGACGAAGTGGGTATTAGCCGACGAAAGCTTATGCTTCAAAACTTTATAGTTAGTCTTTAAGGTGCCACAGGACTTTGTTACCTCTGCTATTCCAGACTAACACGGCTACCTCTCTGATTCTTGACTATTTTTAAAGTTGTTTTAATAATAACCATGAAAAAATTATTTGGTGGCACTTTCCCCTCAGAGGTATGTTTGCAATTTTCTAAACTGAACATCATGCTACTAGTTCCCACTGACATTTTTAAGTTCTCTAGGACTCTTGGTATTCCTCTGGATTCCCTAGTCCCCTGCATAATTGCCATTATTATTAATCCCACCGTGGAACTCAGAGGCTCCAATCTAGATCATGGCCTCATCTTTGACATTGTACAGATGCCTAGGAGGACAGTGCCTGCCCCCAAAAGCTTGCCAACTGAGTGAGAAAGGAAGCGGGTCATAATACACACACATAAAAGCAATTATATCTGTTTTATTATAAATAGAGGAAGTGGTGGCTTCTCCCAGGCTACCTATGGTTAATGATCTTACTTTGTTGAATGCTTTGAGATACCTGGAGCATGAACAGCACGGCATAGGAGCAAAATCTACTCCGTTCGTGGAAGTTCTGTAAATGCACCAGAATTTCTACAGCTCCCAAGAAGAGAGTTATGGCTGAACTACTTCAGACTATCTGCTAGTCTGCCTTGAGCTCTTTGTCCTTACAGTGAGGGTATGTCTTTAAGCTGGGCCAGGGGGTGGCAGAATGACATCTGCTCTAGTTCTGATTGAGCTAGCACACTAGAATAGTGTCTAGCTACGGTAGTGTGAGCAGTGGGAGGGGCTAGCCACCCCTAGAATGGAGCTGTCCAAGATGCTAGGCACAGACTCAGAGCAGTTTACCCGTCCGGCTGATTGTACCACCACAGCTACATTTATTTTTATCGTGTTCGCTCAATCAAAGCTAGTGCGGATATGCCTCCTCGAACTGGGAATCACACCACCACCTCCAATGACAGTGAGAGAGATGGTGTGAGAGCTGGTGACGAGGGCAGAAAACAAAGCTTACTTAAAAGTGAGAGGAAGCATTCGGAATCCCACGTATTTCTTCTTGGGTCGAACCGTCCCTAGAAGGACAGAGTCAACATTCATGAGATAAGACACAGCAAAACCATAGCTCCAGAAACAGCAGGCATTTGCTTGGAATGTCCAACGGGAAAAGGAGATTTGAAGAGCTGACAAGACAGCCCCAATTTTCAATTCTACTAAGTTACTCTCGCAATGTTGAATAGAAAAGCCACATTTAGGGTACAGTTTAAACTTGCTAAAATGTTTACATCAGAAGATGGAACTATGGGCCCAGTGAAGCCAGTGGAATGCAGAACAGCTATGTTCTTCCACGCACTTCAATGGGTTTTGGATCAGAGGCTTCAACAGCAAACCTCACCCTGACAGGAGCCTCAGGAACAGGACTGTGATGGGACGTGCACAGTAGTAGAGGCTGCCTATAGGGACAGGGAGCGGGATTCTGACATCTCTACAAGTCTCTGTGAAGCCTGTCACTGTCCACCTGTGGATGGACTGATGGAAGGAGGTCTCTGGCAAGTCCAGCTCGGGCTGACAAACACATTTTATTCATAGAGGTCAGTCAATGGGCTAATAAAAAACTATAAATCCTAGAACCAGCAAGTGAGGATGCACTTCACATGCTACAGGAGATGGAAACTCCTCAAGGATGGGACAGAGATACACAGAGCAGAAGTGGAGGGAGTGGCTTGGTTGGGTGACTCTAAGCTAACATGCTTGTGAGGAACCTGCAGAATACAGCATGCAAAAAGGTGCCTACATCTACTAGAATGAGGGCCAGGTTAAACACCAGCCACTGAGAGAGCATCATATCTCACTGCAGCACAGAGTATCCAACAGGCAGTAGGGACTTTTTTAGAAATCGCAATTTTGCCTTTATTCCCATTTTCCTGCACACCAATCTCTCCAGAGAGAGTCCTCACTTAGCCCCTTCTCCTTATGCACCTGGCTCCTCCTCAGCATTCCCAATGCTGAATACAGACGGTGAAGAGGTGTTCCCTCCCTGCCTCTACCCTTCGGGCACAACGTGTGGTCTATACAGTGTTCCCTGCGCAGAAGGGAGGTACTCAAACACCCACTCCCCTCAATATGTTGTGTCAATTGCCAACCTCAACTGGGAGCTCAGCTCCACCATGGCAGCACCGCATGCTCTCCTGACAGTTAAGCCGGCCTGTCACTCCACCCCATGCAGCTTAGACACTGGACGTAAGTTAGCAGGTTTGTGAACAGTGACCTGAGCACATTTATTCCAAGCTCTCCATTCCCGGGGGAATTTGGGTACCAGTGAGAAACCACGAGGCCCCTGAGTGCACCTCAGCTGCAGCTCCCTCAGCACAATGCTGATGGCACAACTGCCTGTGTGGGACAGCTTCAAACGGTTGTTCTAACATGGCATGTTGCATCCAAATGTATGTTTCCTGTGTGCGCCCAGTCCTGCATTCTTAACATCTTACCACGGGATATGGGTTTGCCCCCCTAATATGCTACAGAGAAATTTCATGTCCATCTAACCAAGCCACATTCCAGTCACTTCCACACAACGGTTAGTTAATCTGAATTAACAGGCACACTGGGAAGAGAACGTTCTCTCATTACGACCATGTTGGAGATGACGACTAATGAATATTAAAATGGTATTTTAGTCTGTGTGCAGCACATGGGAGAGATCTTCCCAATTTAGAGTCTATCAAGCCATTCATTGTAAATGTGACACAGTCATACCTCCCTCCATGCCCGCATGTGGATCAGAGGAGTACAAGTGTGGATAAGATAGTAGACAGCATCACAAGAGGGCTCATCTGCTGAACGCAACATGCCTACCTTTCATCTGCCGGTCGTGAGATTCTTCCAGGAACTGACGGATTCGGTCAGAAGGGATTGCAAAGGAGATGCCAGCCGTTACCTTCAGTGTATTTATCCCTACAACTTCACCATCCTGTTACAGAGAACGTAGCAAGAGTAACCAGGCTAATACAACACCTCTTTCTGACACACTTTGGGTGCAAGGTTTGCAAGAGCCAACGATGTATTGGGGTGGCAAGCACTTTCACAGAAAACTGACCAGAATGGCACTGGAAAATTAGTTGATCATATGACCATAAGGACATGTAAAGGGACCAGAGTAAAGCTATTTACACTGCTGCAGTTGTTAACTCTACAAAACAGTAACACAAGGGCTATAGTACAAGGGAAGAGTAATTAACACAGTTTCCCCCACCATTTAATTCCAATTAGTCAATACAAAGTTATCATTATAAAGACTCCAACTTGAGAATAAAGTGAGGAGGGACTCAGATCCGAGGACTCCAGAACCCTTAAGCAAGTATTTTCCCACAGAAGAGTACCCTTAAGCAAGTATTTTCCCACAGAAGAGTATTTTCTGTGGGAAAAAATCCACAAAGATTTTGGTCAAAATCTTTTTGTTTCCAATTTTTTAGTTAAAATTCAGAAAATTCTGTGGAACATTTTGATGAAAATTAATAGGGTTTTTTTTGGTCCAAACTTTCCATAAACACAGTTAGACCCTGTCTCACATTTAAGTGACAAGAGAATTCAGCCTTCATGGGGTTAAAGACATTCGGTTTAACTTCACATAATGACGTCATCATTTAAATAACTTTATTCTGCTAGCAGCTACAGTAAAGAAAGTAAAAGCCCACACAGGATGCTTGTCAATTGATTAAAAGGAAATTGAGAGGAAGTTTAGAAATAGGCAAAAATTGGCAGCGAAGAGGGAAACTTACCAGGTTCACCAAGGGCCCACCCGAATTTCCATACTGCAAGAGAATACAATTGGAGAGGACATTACAGTCACAAAGACCACCACTTCCTGACAAAGTTTTCTGGAGTCTGAGGAAGGCACTTTTGTATTTAAATAACCCTGTGTCATAAACATACAGATAAGGGTAGCCTAAAATCCCTCCTTTAGCTATAAGGGATTAAGAAGGTCGAATAACCAAGTTGGCACCAGACCAGAAGGACCAATGGGGAAAGAAGACACTTTCAAATCTGGGGCGGGGAGGGGGGGCTGTTTGGGCTCTTCATTGGTGTTCTCTCTCGGACAGAGAGGGACCAGGGCAGGAAAATCTCTCTCCAAAAATCTAATTTCTTGAAACGAGCCTCTAAGATTACAAAAATCGTAAGTAAGCAAGGAAAAGCGTTAGATTATCTTTTGTTTTAGCTTGTGAATTTTCCCTGTGCTAAGAGAGAGGTTTATTCTTGTTTTTGTAACTAAAGGGAAATCCTCTGTGTTTTAAATCTTTTTATTACCTGCTAAAATCATCTTCCATCCTGAGTTTGCTGGTGTGATTCTTTTTTTTTTAAATAAAATTCTTCTTTTAAGAACCTGATTTATTTTCAGTCTTAAGAACCAGTTATTTGGTCTGTGCTCACTTGTTAACCTTTTGGTTGGGATATTTTTCTCCAGACTCCCCAAGAAAGGGGGTGAAGAGGCTTGGGGGAAATATTTTAGGGAAATAGGAACTCCAAGTGATCCTTTTTCTGAATCTTTGTCTAAATCACTTGGTGGTGGCAGCGATACCATCCAAAGAGAGGGGAAGGAATTTGTGCTTTGGGGAAGTTTTTAAACTTAAGATAGTGGAATATAATCTGGGGGGGGGCTTTCATGCAGGTCCCCACATCTGTACCCCAGAGTTCAGAGTGGGGAGGCAACACTGACACCCATAATTTGCTGGGGAGTTCTTAAGGAGAGTTCTAGACATCAGTGAGAAAATACCCCAATGTGTAACTGGAAGGCATACGAACATGAGCCTTCCCTTCTTGCAAGAAATAACTCTCCCTTTGCAGCTGCACACAGGAATAGTCAGGCCAAAGGCCCTTCTGGACATCCTTGCCAGGAAGCGTAACCCCTTATCAACAGGTGAACAAGTCCTGAAGGCATTAGACCCTTTAGCAAGGTCACTGTGCAGGTAGAGTCCTTTTACTGATGAAAAGATCTCATAGAACTAACAGGCTCTGGGAGGGCTTTGGTCAAATGTGCTGCACAAAGATGGTTGCATCTAACTCCCATTCATGTCAGTCACGCATGAGCCATCCCACAATGAGCAGCACAGAATAGAACTCCAAGACGGGGATTTATGGGGATAATGGAGTTTGTGTGTATTACAGAAGTTGTGTGGCCTGGACTCCTCTTTATTTCCAGCCACTTCATTGCAGTGAGGGAAGCGGAAGCCATGCTCAACACTTCCCTAACGTTACTTTCCCCCCAAGCCATTGTTGTGGTTAGCACATGAATGTGAGGTGAACGCAGACGGGAGGGGCATCCACGAAGCCCTTTGTTAATTACAGGGTGGTTCACACAATGAAAAGTTTGGGAATTCTTCAGGCATCGTTCTCCAAGGAACAGGACCCCCAGTTAAATCTAACGGGAGCACTCTCTGCTGCCATGGGCATGTCTAAGGCCCCCACCCCTGAAGGGGACGTCGCTAGACTTGGCACTTACATTGATGATGGCGTCTGTCTGAATGTACGCCATGTCAGAGTCCTTCAGGCCAAGCTCCTTGCTGTCTCTCTGAGTGGTGCTGACGATTCCGGTCGTTACGGTGTTTTGTAAGGAGAAGGGGCTGCCCAGCGCCACCACAAACTCCCCAGGCCGGAGGTCAGAGGATCTTCCCAGCAGTAGTACAGAGAGGGCAGTCTGGGGAGGAGGCAGAACAATGAAACCGGTCACCTACTGCTAGACACAGATTCCTTAGACTAGCATAGGAGCCCGCAGGCTCTAGGAGAGGGAGCTATTCTGTAGGGAGCAAAGCAGAGACTCAAGTGTTATTAAACATTCAGAAGGTCAGGGTTCCTAGGTGTAATCACTGAACACTGGCCTGGAGGAGACATGTTCGTATGGCAGGATTCATCCAGATCAGCAGATACTTCGAATACTTGAGGGCATGTCATCTAAGAGCTTATCGCTCTTGGCACACGAGCGTATAGGAGGCAGCAAAGAGCGACTGGATACCAGGATGTCAAGAGAGAGATTTCAACCCAACACTAGCCTCACTAACAACATGGAAATCCTTGTAGCACGCCCACCTGTAGGGCAGCAAGGATCAGAGGCATGTCTCCTCAATTCGTGAGTACAAACATAGGTTTTGATGGGTAAAAGGACATGCTGTGAAGCCTCAATGGGTCCAGTCCCATTGTTCCATTTCCTCACAGCACTTCTTCCATTAAGCCCCCCTCACATATTTTGCTAGCGGGAAGTCTTGGAAAGAATCTCCTAATGCTCCCTAGGGGAGTGACCGATTCCCTGCTTCATCACACTGTGGCTTGGCTTGTCATATGATGGAATAATGTTCATGGCATCTGTAGAACTGACATGAAATAGTTTTTAATTGTTCACTTTATTAATATAACTTCATAAGTAAAGTTTCATTGATAAAAACATTCATTCATAAAACTGGTTACTCCAATAACTGACCAATTGACAAGTAAGCTGCTTGTTAAGAGCCATCCCTGATCAGGCTGCCCTTGTGAATTTCACTTTCAATCCAAGTGCTGCTTAAATCATTGTAACTTGCACTGTTTCAACATTGTCACTTCTGCTCACTGTTTGCCAGTCATTTACTTGTCCATATTGTAACCCAACCCGCGTTTTAAAACGCCCACTCCATTTTATAAAAGCCTGCTGCTGCCTTCATTTTGAAACCCTTGATGTAATCTTATTAGTTGAGTTTAGATGCGTGACTGAGGTATGATGGATCAACCTCCAGCCCATCCTGATGAAATCCAGCATAAACACCCATGGCTGACAATGCAGACAACAGCCCTGACAAAGTAAGAGGAGTCCACCCTAAAAAGAAGAAAGGGACAGTTGAAGGAACATCAAAGCCAGGCTGAAAGTTCCATCTGGTGATCAATCACACCAAATCCAGAGGTAGCCTGATGCAGCAAGACCCATAGACTCTGGATTCAAACTAAAAGTATATAAAAAGGATGGGGGAGATGGAAGACTTTTGAGTAACATTCTGCTGCCAACATGGAAGGGCATCAGTGCACGTCTGACAGAGATCCAGCCCTTCCTTGTGCCTGGCTTTCCTGGCCAGTCAGCTGCCACAAGCTACGAACCCAAGCTGAGAAATCAAGCCATGGATTCAAGCTACAATCAGGACTGGTAACTATCCAGCAGCTGCAGAACATTTGATGTGTGTGTACATAGGTATTAGATATTAGTTATTGGTCATAAATAGAATTGTGTTATAATACAAGTGGCATCCTGTCTTGTTCCCTGAAACAATCCTGTGTGGTTTTCTCTGAAGAACACAGCTAACGCTCAAACTCTCTCCAATATTTAAAACACTTCGAAAGAGCGGAGTACTGCCTCCCACAGCCTGGCCAGAAATATGAACCATTCTCTCCCTTTCAGTGTGGAAAGGACTTCTGCCCTGCTGTCATTAAGGGGATGTCTGTAAATCCTTGCACTGCATGCATCACCTTTCTTCTTCACGCTACCCGTATTTCAGTGTGACATGCTGTGGTCGTACTGACTCTCCTTCCAATTCAATGGGGGAGTTCAGCTTAAATCAGTCAGTCAATGTCACAATATCGTCTTTCACGGACTCAAACCAGCCAACCTTCAGGGTTCAGGAGTTTTTAAATACAGCTCCAAAAATGGTTCTCTTATGAAAATATCATGAACAATTTCTTTGGGTAGATTTCCTTCCCCCCTTTGGAAGCTGAACCTTCCATTATATTTAATTACTTGCCCCCCTGTGGCTTTGCAGGGAAGATGGTTTCTAATTTTTTTTCTTGTAAGTAAAGAACAGAACACAACACCCCCAACTAATTCCCACAGAGAGACACAGAATCCCTTATAGACACACACCTCCTACCAAGATACAAACTGGGCAGCCAAATGAAAGTTTACTCCAAGAAAGTGGAAGGTTTGGAGTGTTCAGTTGTTGTTGTTCTTATAAATACCTATTAGTGTAGCTACAAGTTATTTGGGGGGAAAATCAACAGTATCTTCCTGCAGCTCCTAAATGAGAGCCTCTTGTAAACAGAGGTATAGGGCATGCACTCCAACAGGGCAAGACCAACATCTGCTTAGGGCAGCTCCTAAACCCTGTGCCCAGAAAGGTTAACACTACGCTTTCCCCCAATACCATCAGCAGCCTTCCCCCCCAAGTCTTATGGAAGAAAGACCACTACTCATCGAGCACATAAGTGTACCAGCTTTGAGTTTAAACTTCCATTTATTTTCTGCTTCCCTCTCAGATGGTCCTCTCCAGAGGACTCTCATACTCACCTCAGGATAGATTTTGATCAGGGCTATGTCCAACTTGTGGTCAACATCTTTGACTTTAGCTTCGTACTGCTGCCCGCTCTCGAGCTCCACTCTGATTCTCTGCTTATTGGTGAGGACGTGTGCATTGGTGACAATCAGTCCTTCCTCTGACACTATGAATCCAGAGCCACTGGACACAAGAACTTCTTGGCTTGAGTAGGACACCCTGTGCAATGAAAAAGTTGTGTTGTTGCTGTAAGTTTGTGTTTGTACCAAGTTGCATGCTACAGAGGAGTGCTTTCGGATAGAAACCTCACAGCAGTAGCATAATGTTAATCTTCATCCTAATTCCCCCCTCCCTTTTTTAAAAAAGAAGGAAAAGTACTGGAGATATCTTAAAAGCTACAGCAAAAGCTGACAACATGAATGTCCCTTGTCCAACCAGGACACTGGGGAAGCAAAAACTCTATGTCACTATAACTACATCAGATTACTAAAGCAGAAAGTTTTAATACAATGTGTATTTCTTTACAGATTTTCATCAGTCTCATCTTGGTCAATGAAACTAATCGGCAACACTTTTTAAAAGTTAGTTTCTCATCAATTTCACTTTCTGGTGCTCATGCTGTGGCCCAGTGCTGCACCAGTCGCACTGGAGACGCTGCAGGGGAATCTTTGCTTTTGTTTTTCTGAAAGTCGTCTAAACATTTATATTTGTTTTAGGTTTCACAAATGCTTGTTTACACAAAACCTAACTTGTGGGCCAGATTTGACAGGAACGTCCCTATTAATCCAACAGGAAACAAAATGGTGTTGCTCACAAGCGTCAGGCTTTCTGGTCTTGCATTTTAAGCCCCTCCGGTGACATTTCTATAAGATGAGTTTACTGTCCACAGCAACAGGCAGGGCAGTCGACTCCCCTCCCAATTTAAATGGTGTTTACTTGCTGATGGGCATTTCCTGTGCGCATCCAGAGGAAGACAGTGTTATGGATTTCTTCCTCCACGCAGTGATCTATTTATTTAAACAGTTGAAAACCAATGGCCTTAATTTGGCTCCCTTACCTGCGGAAGAGCTCAAGGTGGACAACAGCCGGAGCAACCTTCTCCACAACATCAGCAATAAAATTAAACTTGTTCCTCAGGCTGTCAGGATGGAAGGAGCCTAGGGGCAAAGGTTTTAATTCCTGTTTATCATTCGCACTACACATGGAGATGACTAACGAGCAGCCACTGCCTTGCTTCTCAGACTCTCCCCATATAAATCACCATCTGCTCACTTTCAAACAGACCTACACATCAGACTGCATGTTCTTTAACCTAGCAAAATGGGTCCAGATGTCCACTGGGGCTTGAGGCACATCACAATATTCCACAACAACAACGTTTACAGGTTGTCTCTCTCACACAAAGGCTTTTGGGAACCCTCCAATCACAAAGGCCACCCACTCTCCTCACCCTTCAATATGATTCTGCCATGTTAGCCCTTTATTCTCAGCCACTGACCACTGTTTATCTGATTGTTACCTGAGCTACACACATCACTACTCCATCTGCTTAGTCAGTGACCAGTTCTCTGCACCTTCTTAAGGAGCATCTACTTTGTGATTCTTACATGGGGTTGATCTTGTTAAATACTGAAATATTGTGAATAGCAGAAAATGAATCAGACAGACAATTACTTGGACATAAGCAGAAGTTTGTAGCATAGATAGGGTAACATGCCAAGGGTGTCCCCCCCCCCCCCTCACCCCTCGCATGTGGTTGTACTGAACATTATGTTTGAGATCTGGATGGAATTTTCCCTCTCAAGGGAATTCTGGCAAAGACCCAAGCGATGTTTCACCTTCCCCTGGGGCAGTGGATGGAAGGAGCCAGTGTTATGATTAGATGGATCATAAATGGAGACTACAGAGTTCTGTTACTCACTTCCACCATGTTTATTTTAATATTAAGTCATGGCTGGCAGCGGACAGAGGGATCCTAACGACTAGATTCCCTTCACTGCACTGTGGAAGTAGAAGATTGTGAACTGTTTAGTTGAACCGGCCCACCTTCAGGCTCTGGGAGACGATCTGGATTCCTCCTACAGAGCCTGAATCTTCAGGGAGAAGAGAAGCAAACTAGACCGCAAAGAGTTCAGTGAAAACTTGGGTTTCCTTATTTGCCATGCGAGAACTCATTGCCATAGCGGCAGAAAACTGTTTTCCCTCACACTAGTTTAATTGGCACCATCGTGTTAGGCTTTTAACTCTCCAAATCCTGCATTTACAGATGAAATAGGCAGACCTCCCTACAGTTAACTCAAGGTGCCCACCCTTGGCACTTGAGTGCATGAGTCACTATGGAACAATGATTTCAGTAGAGGTCCCTGTCTGGACACAGTTATTCCAGAATAGCTGTTTCATTGAGTATCCAAATGTAGACTAGTCCTGGCAAAGCACTCTGGTTTACCCTGCTGCTGAGCTCAGACCTGTGCAGATCAACTCAAGCCTCCAGTCCCTCACCTGGCTGGATCCTTCACTCTGGACTTGGCCAGTTAGAGCCTTGGGGGAAAATAGCAATTTACACACCGGCTGGGAAACTTCCTTCCAAAAGTAGCTGCGAGCTCTGGCTCTCCAAGGAAACAGGACCAAAGGGAAACAGAACACACCTGAACTCACAGAGGAGAAGAGAAGTAAGAGACTAGAGGAGAGGAAGACAGAAGGTGACAGCTACTGAAGGATGGGAAGACAGGAGGGAGAAGGAACCAGGCAGACAAAGAAAGGAGAAGGGATGAGAAGAGAGTCAGGTGGCACCAGAGAGCAGGAGAACGGGGAGGAAGAAGGAGAAGGGGGTGGGCTGCGTTTGTTAGGAGGGGCTGGGTGCTAGGATGGGGGGGGGGGGCAGGTTAACGAGGTCGGTAACCGGCTGGGTCGAGGAGGAGGAAGCAGATTGGTTGGGGGCAGCTGGCCTGACTCCGGTTTCCCTCTGCCCGGGATTGGCTGTGGGGTGGGGGACAGCTATGGGGAGAGCCCCGAGGGGGCGGCTCCGCGGCTCCCTTACCTGGCTCCCCGCAGCCGCCCTGGTTCACGGGGATGGCCGGGGGTGCGTCCCGCAGCCGCCTCCGCCGGTTCTCGGCCCGCAGCTCGCACAGGCTGCGGTAGGTGCGGCCGTCGCTGCCGCACACGGGCCGGGGGGACTCGGCGCAGAGGCAGGTGCCGTCCCGGCAGCGCAGCCCGTGGGCGCAGATCCCGCCGGCCGCGCAGGGCTGCGCCTCCCCGGGCGCGCAGAGCCAGCAGCAGCCGCAGCGGTCAGGCTGGGGCAGCCCCCCGGCGGCCAGGCAGGCCGGGGGGTCCCGCGGGGGGCAGCGCGCCGGCTCACACACCGCGGGGCAGGGGGCGGCCGGGGGCGGCCGCGGCTCCCCCAGGGGGGCGGCCAGCAGCAGCAGGAGCCAGCGGAGCCCGCGGGGGGGCGGCCCCATGGCTGGAGGGTGCAGGGGGGGGAGAGGCTGGGGGCTGCTCTACGGCTGTCCCGGCGCGGCCCGGCTCCCTTTAAAGGCTGCCCCCGGCCTCGACGCCTCCCGTCGGGGAGGAGCCGCGGGGGCGGCCCCTGCCAAGCGCAGCGGGATGATCCTGCCACCGGCCCGGGGGCACCTTCCCCGGCGCAGCTGGGCGCCCCCGCCTCCTGGACATTCTGATTTTTCCCATGAGGACAACATTGATGTTTTTAAAAATATCAAGTATCCAATTTTAAAAAAATCCTCTTTTTTTTTTTTGGTGCCCCCTGCTTTGCTGGTGCGCTAAGCACATGCTTGATCTGCCTATTGGGTAATCCAGCCCTGAATGTCCCTGAAGGAAAATGCCCATGGCAGAATGATAAATACAGAAAGTGCATTTTGTATTAGATATAAATAAAGTATCATTTTCTACTACATGGCAACCTCTTATGGTAGTGATTTGTATTAAGTAACTATTTAACCAAACCAAACAAAAACAAGAAAGAGAACCAAACCCCCCCCCCCCCGAAGATGTTCAGCTTTAAAGTCCCAACTCCAGAGACCATTCATATTGTTGACTAAAAGAACAGCCACCACCGGTTCTCGGCCCACAGCTAAAAAAATATCATGAGACCCATCCCACTGATTAGTGCTTCAATTTGGGAACATACTTAAATCTATTTAGGAATCAGTGTTCCAGTTCACAGTATTTCCATATTAAAATAAATAGTTACTGAATGATCATTAGTCTTTCCATTCTACCAGACCACGCACCACACCTGAACTCTGACTCCTTTTCCTCTTCAACCATGTTACTTCTTTGCCCCCCCCCTTCTCCCCAAGCAAACTTGCCAATTTGGATGTTTTGTGTAATAGACGGTGGTGTTGGAAGAGGCTAGATTGGTGCCCTCCTCCCCACTAATAAAGACTGCATGCACCCCTTAACACACACCAGGGTAAGAGAGTTTGTAATTGGCCTGCCCATAACCCATCAATAAGGATTGTGTACATTCACATACCCTTTCCCACCACAAAAATCAAATCAGGTTTCTATATTTCCAGCACCGACCCACACCACATTTAAAAGCATTGCCCCCCCAAAATGAGCAGAAATTTCCCCTCCCAGTGTATAAAGGAAATGCGGGCCATCGGCCGGACTCCACCGCTAAGTCACATTCATTAAAACAGAAAAAAAAAAAGAGTTGGTTAACACATCAACTGACGCACACATTATGGACATTGGACCAGGTGTCGATTTTCAGGCGGACTCCAGTCATTTACATCTCTTTCTAATCAATCTTTCATGTTTGGCCATCGCTTAGGTCGCTCTAGGAGTCCATTAAGTTCAGAGACTGACCTTGCCTGGCCAACAGGGAAAGCCTGCCTGCCTGCACCAAAATTGCTAAGCAGGACACTGTGTGCTTAGCGTGGGTATTCTGCTTGTTTGGAAATTGTCAGTAAATAGAGGAGAAGAATATTACTGGGTGAGGCTCTATCGGTGGCTAAAGATCCAGTCAACCCACAGAAAGATCCACCCTCAGCCCTAGGAACAGGGTAAGGCTGGGTGTCTAAATTAGCAGGGCTGCACCTTAAGCCCTAGAAGCTGGGTAGAGGTGTGTGTCCCTACCTTGTGAAAGGACTAGAGAAATGTGTGTGGGTAACAGGCTAGCAGTGGCCTCCCTCTTCAACCAATTCCCACCCAGTCTGAGCCCCGCCTCCTGGTGGAGCCCCATGTGGTGTCTGGAGTAGGGGGAACCAGAACATCCCCTGCGTCTCTCAGCAGTTCACAGAGCCTACCTGCACCTGCTTCTCCACGGTGCCAAGCCTGGCCCCATCCCTGCACAACCCCCCCACCCTCAGCTTCCCTCATCCCCAGCAGCGTGAGGCCCTCCCAGGCTCTTTGGCAGAGCCCACCGCCAGCCCAGGGAGGAGTTCAGCCTCTCCCAGCCTTAGGCACTGATTTCCCATGTGCACAGCCTGATTCCACTGACCGGAAAGAGAAACCAGGAGATAGCAACCCTGTCAGATACAAAGGGATGGTACCAACCTTTACAGCTGCAGTAATAGAAAAATCTCTCCTGGCCACAGGTACAGAATCATTTGCCTGGAAGGGGTTAAGAAGCTCAAATAACCAAGCTGGCACCTGACCAGAAGGACCTATGGGGAAAGAAGATACTTTCAAATCTAGGGTGGGGAGGAGGTTTATTTGTCTCTCTGTGTTCTCCCGGCGCCAGAGAGGGACCAGGCAGGAATGTCCATCTCCTCAAACCCTATCCCGGAAGAAGCCTCACATGTACTCACCCAATAGAGAAGTCATTTACTGTTTGCCAAAAGGTGCCATCATCAGCTGGTTGTAGACTAGGGCTGAGATACTGGGCTTGAGAGGAGGTGCAGGAAGAGAGAGTGGACAAGGAAAACTACAGTTTTCAGACATGCTGCAGTTAAAATAATGCAAGAAAAAGCATTGCAACAGGGTTTACTCACCACACTGCACTGACTCAGGACATCCCAGTGTCCTTGTGGGGTAGCAGCTCTTTCCAACAGTCACTCTGGGGGTGTGCTGGCTTCTTTCAGAGAACTCATCCCTCCAGCCAGGGAATGGTTTTTAACTGACCCTGGAAGGAATGGGCTAAACAAATTAAAGTTCAACACTAGCTAAATGGAAGTTTTTTAAAACGTCTATTCTCCCCACAGCTCTTCTTCAGCAAGGTGACATTCAGCCTGCAGCCCCCTAGCTGGACTCAGCTCCCCTTGTACATCCCTTCCTTGGGGCTGAGAGGAGAATCCAGTCCCAGCCTCAATTCTGTGTTACAGCCCAGGTCCCAGTACCGCCCAGCTAAGTCAAACCCTCCACCCACATTGTGCTGGTTCCTTCCTTACCTCTTGACTTTCCTCCTGGGTCTCCCAGTCTGTTCTCTGGGTGCTCACTCAAGCCCCTGCAGGCACCTTTTGACTCCCTGCCTTCTCTTGTCTCTGGCCCTTCCTCAGCTGGGCCCACTAAGCAGTTAAACCGGCAAGCACCTAATTTCTCTCAGGTGGGGCCCATTCTGTAATCAGGGTTGGCGGAGTCAGGCACTCTCTCTCTCATTATCCCAGTGCTCTGTCTGGATGATCTCGGGGTGTTGATCTCTCTCTCTCAATGTTATTGTCAGTTTTGGCTCTGGCCCTCTTACCCCAGTTACTGGAACTGACTTCTACTCTGGGTTCTCTCTTTTCTTCTAATGAGATTGGCCCCGCAAATGGTGCCGGGCTGCATTCCCTGAGTGGAGGATCTGGCCCATTGTTCTGACATTGGGCCCGATTCTGCCACCCTTATGGTAATTAGTACAATACCCCACAAGCCAGCCCCATTGAAATCAGTGTTAGTGGAGTGAGGTATTACTGCCTGTGAGTAGGGGTGGCAGAATCTTGACTGTTCTAACTCTTCTTTCTACACCTAGCACTGTCAATTCAAGGCTGTTTTCTAAATACTACACTTTGAAAAGCAGATTTTCTCCCTGCCTGATACAGCTGACATCTTGTCCTTAAGATGCAGCACGTTACAGTCACTGTGTTTTCTCTGTCATTGAAACTTTCTATTTGTTCAGTCTTTGGGCCCAGTTCTGAGAAGTGCTGAGCACCCACTAATTCAGTGCAACATCTTCCCCTGGGATTGCAGCCTGGTGTGGACGACAGATGCCCAACACCCCTGGAAAGTCATGGGGAGCGGGGAGCGTAGTCCATGACAATCTGTGGGCTCTGGGAAGTCTGTTTTCTCTGCTTTGAGGAGTGACTTTCAAAAACATGAAGCTAAAATCTCACATTTCTTACAGTAGTGGGAGACTCGAACCCAATCAATATGCACAGAAATGTCATGTGATTTTTTTTAAAAATTTCAGCAAAAATAGTTTTCTTGTGGAATTAAAAGACATTTCCCTGCCACGATGGAAACTCCAGCCCAGTCTGTTCTAGGGCTTGAGCTCCAGAAAATGAAATGTGACTGTCACGAACTCACAGGTCCCGTGTGGTCCGTGGGGTCCGTGTGGTCCGTGGGGGGTGCCCCTTTCAGTGAGATAGCGCTTCTCGGGGGGGGGCACTCCCTCTTGGGGTTAAGCCCTCCACCTCCTGGAGCCGCCCCTCTGAGCCTTAGCACGCCTGCCTCTGCCACAGGCCCCCCTCAGGGAGTCCCCTGGCCTGGGACCCCTGGGGCTTCCACCCCCAAAAGGGGATGATGCCCCCGTTCTCCAGACCGGAATGACTCTCAGCCAGCATATAAAACAGGAGGTTTATTGAGCATTGAAGACAGCACAGGAATTATCCGGACCCTCAGGCCTGGCCTCCCTCAGCCCAGCACATCCAAGTCTTCCCTGCATCCAGGTGGGCTCTGCCTGCTCCCCCCCTCCAGAACAGACCCCCCTGCTTCCCCGCTGATCTCACTCCCCCAAACCCCACCTCTGTCCCTTGTCTCATCTTCAGGTAAACTGGGTCGTCTGGGCCTGTAGTTGGAACTGGTTGGTCGGGTCCACAGGAATCTTCTCTTTGCAGCCCATTGTTCTCCCAGAGCCAGCACTGCCTGCGACTCCTGAGCTGTCACCGGTCGCTGGGGGCTCCATTCTCCAGGCCATTGGCTGGGGTCCCGAGTTCTCTTCATGGGCCTCTGGAACAACAGACTCCCTCTCCCATCGCCTTGTAAAATCAGTAACACCCACCTCCTCTGCATGCAACCCATAGGAAACCCAAGGGGGAAAAACCCTCATTCCATCACAGTGACCACAGGGAGCGAAGAGAATTCTACAAACTAGAAGAATTTCCCTGCACGAGCCCAGGGGAAGGCAAGTGTTAAAAGAGAAGGAACCAGCAAAATTGGTGAACACTGAATTTCATTTTTTTAAAAAAACATATTTGAATTTTTTCATCCCAGGGTAAAAAATTGGTTTAAAAAAAAAATTGGTAAAAAATACACAGTGACTTCCCTGCAAAACCTCCTTCTGACCACATTGTAAATCACAGTCATCCATTTGGGTACCTCTCTAGCATGTGTTACTATATTAATTGCTCATCCTGTTTTATGAATTAGTCTCCATTCTTCTCTACTGTCAGCTACTTTTAGGCTAACAGTGTTCTCAGAGCCGCAGTGAGGATGTTATTGCCCCCTGCACCACTCTATGGTATCAGTACGTCCCAGGAGGCCATGTGAGATGTGATTTGATCGCAGGATCCTGAAGTCTCATTCTTGCAGGGCTACTGACTTGAGTCACTGTGAGGCGGGTACATCATCTGGCTCTCTCCTGCCTTGAATAGAAACTGGGAACTATGAGCCTGTAAAACCAACTGAGCTGGAGATTTTGCAACATAGTTCCTCATTTTTATTCAGGGCAGGGGAGAACCAAGTGATTTACCCAATACCCAGTGACTCAAGTCAGGGGCTCTTTTCTGAACCTTCTTCAATTTATCAGCATCCTTCTTGAGTTGTGAGCACCAGACTAGAGACACTATTCCATTAGCAGTCACACTAGTGCTAAATACAGCGGGATTCCTACTCCTGATCCCCCTGTTTATACAGCCAAAGGATTGCATTAGCACTGGGGGAGCACATCTTCAACTGATTTTTCAAAATGCCCCCCGTGTCTTTTTCAGACTTATCACTTCCCAAGATTGAGTCCCCTATCCTGTAAGTTTGGCCTCCATCCTTTGATCCTAGATGTATACAATACACATTTACATTTGGCATTATTAAAATGCAGTGTTTGCTTCTGCCCAGCTTACCACATGATCCAGTTTTCCCTGTATCGGTGACCTCTCCGCATTATTTACCACTCCTCCAATCTTCATCATCTGCAAATTTTATCCGTACTGCTCTTATTCACTTCCAGGTAAACTGACCCAAAAGATAAATAGCTTAGAGCCAAGAACTGATCCCTGAGGGACTCCATTAGAAACGCACCTGCTTGCTGATGATTTGCTGTATACAGTTTCATTGAGACCCATCAGGAAGCAAGTTTTTAATCCATTTAAACTGTGCCATCTTGATTGTGTATCATATAGTTTCTTACAGTGCAGTACTAAGCCAAATGCCTTGCAGAAGTCTATTACATCAACAATGTTACCTTTATAATCCAGACCTAATCTGTCTTTTTTGATCAGATTACAAGATCTATTTTCCACAGACCTACATTGATTTTAATTATTTCCTTTCTTTAATTCTTTATTAATAGAGTCCTGTCTCAGCAGTTCCATTATTTTCCGTTGGATCAATATCAGGCTAACAGACTAATAATTATATAGATTGTCCTATTTACCCTTTTAAATATTGGCACAACATTAGCTTTCTTTCAGTCTTCTGGAACTTCCTCAGTGTACCAAGAATTATTGAAAAAAAATCAATACTAATTGTTCAGAGCGGTCCCTCACTAGTTCTTTTAAAACTGTTGGATGCACATTATATGGACCAGTGGATTTTTAAAATGTCTAATTTTAGTAACAGCTCTTTGACATCCTCATTACTGTTGGAATGGAAACTATTTCATAATTATGATATACCTGAAGCATCTAGCTTTTTCCCAAATACAGAAAAATATTTATTGAATACTTCTGCCTTATTACTGACCGTTCTACTTCCAGTAATGGACACATACCATTGTTAGGATTTCTTTTGTTCCCAATATTCTTAAATTCCTTCTCATTGTCCTTAATTCTGCAGGCTATAGCTTTCTCCTCAGTCTTTTTCTTCCGTTATCAATTTTCTACAGTTCTGAGCTTCTGATCTGTATTCTTTACATCAATTTCCCCCTTCTTCCATCTGTTTATCTATCTATCGATACAGAGAGAAAAGCATATTTTATCTAGAGCTCTCTATATATGCTTTCACTTCTCTTCTAAGCTGGGTTGTGTTTGTTTTTTTTTAAACTAGTGTGCCTTTTCTCATTTGTGGCTTTTTATGCATCTAATAAGATGTTCTTAAACAGTTCCCAATCATTATTCACGTTTGTGTTTATTTTTTGTCTCCCAACTGATTTGACCCAATTGTTTTCAACTTTTAGAAAGGGCCAGTTTCCTAAAGCACCAACTGTATATGTTCTTGGTTGGGACTTTATTCTTTTTCCACATAACAAATGTAATCAAGTCAAAATCACTTGTACCTAAGCTACTTTTAGTTCTGTGTTCAAGTACTATTTGTCAGTTAAGATGAGGTTAATATAGAATTCCCCAGTGTTGGATGTAATGCTTTTTGAGTTAGGAAATTGATATCTGTAAAACTTTCAGAAATTCCAAGGACGTTTTAATGAGACCTCCAGCATACATCACTCAGATTGAAGTCACTTATGATAACTGCTTTTTTCCTATAGATTTTGGATGGGTGCTTACACACGATAGCCATTGCATTTATCTGGGAAAGAGTTTAAAAAGTGGTAATGGTAAAATACAAAAACACAAAGCACATTCTTTAAAGATTTCACACAGGTTTTGTGTTTTTTTACTCCAAAACAAGCCACAAAAATTTTTTCACTACAAGTAAAGTGAGAAGCATTGTATTATTAGAAGATTTTTCATGCACTCAAAAGTCATCTTTACACAAGTGTAATTCACATCTAAGAATTATTGGTGCAAATATCACAATCAAATGTACAAGCAGCTCACAAAAGAATTAAACAAAAATCCAAGTTCAAATGATGTATTGTTTGTTTTCCAAACTTCCACTTCATTCAATCTTACTACATCTGGAACTCAAAACTTCACTCTAAGCAACTGCTTGGGGACTGCTAGGAAAGAGGGAAAAATCTGTAGAAAATATTGTAGGCTCTTTACTAATTCTGTCTTCCTGTATTGTGTGTTACCCCAAAATATCTTCAACATCCCAAGCAGTGCACCAGCTGCTAGCCTGAAAAAGGTGACTGGAATGTCACATGGAAACTTATTGCTCATACTTCTCTTTGGGAAAAAATGAGACATTTCATCCCACATTAGTTAATATCAACATGTCATATGACCAAGAGGTTCTAGTCTCATGTAACCCCTAATAGGGTTAGGTGTGAGTACCTCTAAGTCGAGACACCCCAGGCAAAGGGCACTTGAAAGACACGGCAAATATTTACAAAAATGGCTGAAGCCACTCTGGTTCCTTCATATAAAATACAAACAGAAGAAAAATGATGAATATTTTCTCACACCATTCAAGTTACCTTAACTCTGTACCCGTTTGTCTACTAAATCTGGAGAAATTAATCTTTGTGGTCCACACTTCATTTTCAATGTGGTCCTTCCAAGACCCCGGTGATAAATAGCATGCATCTGTACTATGCATCTGTACAAAAGCAAGACTCCGCAAACACACATTTTAAAATTTATTAGTTATTAAAAAGTGCTGCAAAGCTCCACATTGATCAAGCTATTTGGCCTCTACCATGTTTTCTGTTCCATTTTGTGGGACTTCACTGTATACAAGGGAAGGATACCAGGGCTGGGGTGAATAACATGAATGGGAGTGGCACTATTTTAGCACAGGGAACAGGAATTAGTTTCCAAGACACATTTTTGTCTGCCACTATCCTGTGACCTTGGAACCAGTCTCAATGCTGTTTTGGGATTATGGGTAGGGGAGAAGACAGAAAAAAGGGGACGTAGCAATAGTACTAAAGCCACTGGTAGCTTCTCCTTTGGATAATCAATCATATCCATGCAATAAACTCAGACTTTGCCATTCCAGGCCCCGGGACTCCTTCCAATAATAATTTATTAGAAATACTTAGCATCTTTATGTCACTTTACATCTTCAGAGCTTTGCACAACCTTAACTATGGTCCCCCTGTCATTCATGTTCTCAGACACAGGGCTCCCTCATGGCAGTAAGTCTGAGTGATGTCATTCAGGCCTGTATATTCACAATCAAATCAGATGGTTACATACGGTCAAAACCGAATGTTTTTATTAGCTAAGCAGCAGATCAGCTGAAAAAACAAAACAAACCCCACAACAGTATGAGAGAGAAGATCTAGTGCAAATAAAGCCAAAGGGGAAAAAACCCCAATCCAGATGTAGACTCCTACAATTCAGTAATATAACTTTTGCTGTACCACTTACATTGATTCCAATTCATATTTGACGGGTGCCCTATGGAAACCTGAGACTGACAGAAACTGTTGCTCTACACAAGGGTTTTCAGTCTTATTTAACAGCTGTGCTCAAGTATGGTTGAAACGTGGTTTTGGCCAGGGTTGAAATGGATTTTGGCTGGCCAGGGTGGGTTACAGAAACACCCTTTGGTATAGGTAGAAAGGGAAGCGAGAACATATTATTTCAGTTTAGTTATAACATAATTTGGCTCCATCCATACTCATGGGCCAGACCACAATAAAGCCGCATTTGGCCCAAACCTGAGTTTGGACCAGGCTTACATATAGTTCTTAAAACAGTTACATCCTGCGCAGGCCAGGACAAAACAAGGGATGCTCTCCAGTGGAGTAATATTAAGCAGAGTTTGTAGGGCACATGGCATTGCTTCCAACACCTAGCGACAACTGTCAGACAATAAAAAGAAGTCGAAATCTTTGCTATCTCAAGCCCACTCGAAGCGATCCCAAACCTACAGCTCCCGCAGTATGATTGGAACATTTAAGACGGAGGTATCAACTTCAATTTATTAGAGATGGCAAGAGCATGTACATGTCTGCTTTAGGACATGAAATTCCCTCTGGAGTCTTTAGCAGTTTACACTTGCCTCTTTCCCCCTTAAAAATCTCTCACACTTGCTAACAGGGAGCAGCTAGCATAGGCTGAGTTCTAGGTCCCCACCAGCTTTTAACCATCTCATCTAACCCTCTTCAGAGCAGGTAAAAACACTAGCCTGGCTTCACTGGAGGCCATTATCTACCGCAGCTGCCTTCTGTTCACAAAGGTCAGTTTCTAGGGTAGCACTGAAGCTATGAATAGCTGGAACTTGCAACCCATTGGGCAACGTCTTCATCATAAAGCAAGGGATGCTTTTAATGGTTTGAACTTGCTTTAGCCTTGGATAAGGGTTTCTAGCTGGATGTTCTGCTTTTTAGATAAACAGCACCTCATCCTCTGTGCTTCCTCAGACAAAATTCTCAAGGGAAAATTCTCAAAGATGGCTTTGTCTGAGGATGGATGGGAGAGGAGAAGGCTTGGGGCAAAAGCAGCTGGATACACAGGTGGAAAGAAGGGATAGCTTTTCATGCTGGATGAAACTCCCCGCTATGCAGAGGGCTGGAAAAAGACCTACGAACCACTGAAGCCCTAGAAATAGCGATGTAAGAAGTGCTCCTGCCTTGTACAGGCTTTACAAAGACTTCAAAAAAATAATCACCACAGAACAACCTGAGCCACTCTTAAACCCCTCCACAGGAAACAGAGAGACAGACACCACACAGCTCTCTTTCCTATCGGAGAGTGATTACTTACCCACTTCTTAGGTGAAAGATCAAACACCCTCTCTGCTGTAAATTGCTTTATAACCTTTAAATAAGACGAGGAAAACTTTGTAGCACCTTAGTGACTAACCCGTTTATTTCAGCATAAGCTTTCGTGGGCTACAGCCCACTTCATCGGATGCATAGAATGGAACAGAATAAACTGGTTAGTCTCTAAGGTGCTACAAAGTCTTCCTCGTTTTATTTATGGATACAGAGTAACACGGCTGCTAATCTTAAACCATTTATAACCTTTGTGCATCAGCTTGTTTTGTTATGGGTTAATGCCACATTTGCATTGCTTAAAAAGAGTTCTGCTTATTTCCCAGTAAAGGTCGAGAGTGCATGCTGGTTGGATGGCCAAGCCATCCAAATATTCTGCTTTCACTACATATTATTTAATACTTCAAGACTCAGGCATTTTAATTAAATCTTTGTGCCCAAGTGTATGCAATGCAAGATTGGATACATACCTGAGAATATTCTTGCCACAGATATTCAGTTACACCTAGTCTGCAAAGAAGTGGTGCTATCCTGGACTCACATTTAAAAAACATATAAATATACCAAGAAACATGTTTATCATCATCAACGCAGGAAGTGTTACATAGGTCTGAACAAGGAGCTTTTTCCAGAGTCTGACATCATGTAAAGGCCGTGGATAGAAAAGGAGTTACTATAAATAAAATAGATTTGTTAATACATTGTTAGCTGGCCACTGTGAAGAGCTGGTCTCCTAGAAAACCAGATTTAAAGTTGCAGTGTTTTCTTCTTATAAACACGGCAGATTTCCTAGTGTGACTCACTAATTCCTTTTTGGCCTGTATGGGGGGAGCCTTTCAAAGGCACAAATGGGAAAGAGTTAAGCATCCATCTCCTGCTGAAAGTCCGTGAGACCTGGCACCTGACCGCCTTTGACAACATCTTGTCCTACATTTCTGGCATGGCTCCCAAGAATTCAGAAACAAGGTATTTGCTAAAGGTAGTGCTGTTTGGTCAGGTTAGGCACTGGGGGCTGATGCTTCCCAACTTACACCACGTGCGGTCGTCATTTATGTCTGCACAAAATGGGTCTAAGATCACCAAGACACAATGATCCCCTCCTAATAAAACAAAGAGCTGCCTTTGCTACTGACCGTTCTCACTGCCTTCTGCCAACATTCACCACGGGCAGCGTGGTGCCCCACAAAGGAACGGGGCTCTTAAAGGTGGCCTTTCGGAAGGGGGTGGGGAGAGGGGATCTGTCAGAAATCTGCGACCTCCACTTCCTTTTCTGGGAAAGTTACACTATCAAGGGAAGTGGTTCTACCTAAAGCTCATATCACTGGAGGGAGTTGGCTAAAACAGGATGAATTCATCCCGGGAAATTAAATGGAGTTTCACCAGCGATTAGGGTGAGCAGATGTCCCGATTTTTGGGTCTCTCTCTTATATAGGCTCCTATTACCCCTCACCCCCTGTCCCGATTTTTCACATTTGCTGTCTGGTCATCCTACCAGCGATTAATCTGGCCCATCTCTTACCACACGTATTCACACTTGTACGGAGGAGACCAGCTCTTTCAGTCCAGAATCTGAGCTGTGTCAGCAGACGGAGTACATCACATTGACTGGTTATTACATGAGTGGAGCGCTATGCTGGTACCACGACATGGCTCTGGAGTGGAATCAAGGTACCTTTGCATTAAACTGCTATCAACAGAGTTCGTCACTGAAAACGAGGAGCGCCCGGGTTTGGTTACACATCAGAGGTCCGGATGTTCTCGTCGTCCAGGTTAAACGCAAATGGCTTCTCTTTAATGTGCTGGGGCTCCGATCTGTGCCGGATACGCCTCTGCGCTATGGCTCCAGCATCGCACTCCGTGAGGGAGGGCACAAACACCGAGTCTCTCATGCACCCGGGCATCTCCTCGATCAGTGGCTGCTTCCCGCCTGGCTGCGGCACTGGTGTCCACGGCTGCCAGGATGGGGTGGAAGGGGTTTTGCAGAGTGCTTTCCTCTCCTCCCCGGGAGGTCTCATTCGGGGCAAGGAGGGGATCAAGGAGCTTGAAAGATTGGAGCCCCCAGGCCTGCTCATAGAAGAAACGGATCTCACGAAGGACATTTCCTGCAAAAAGACAGGCAGAGCAGAGGGGGAAAGGTGGGGGTTAGTTCCTGTAGAAACTGCTCTAAGCATCCTGGAGGAGAATTGTAGAGATCAGGGCTTTAGCACTGAATATGCTTCAGGCTTCAAGGCAAGGACAAGAGAATTAAGTGAACTATGCAAATCTGAATTCAATTAGCTTTTGCTAACTCTCTTGCCCAGGCTTCAGGGAAGGTTGCTGATTTCACAGCCAAGCTGGACTGGATGATCTCTCCAAACTTCTTGTTTTTTGAACTGTTTTTGGACGAGTTTTTGGACAAATCCAGAGACAGCAGGGTCTCCTCCTGGAAAATGACTAATCACTGAACATTTGCACAAGCCACTAAATAAATCACATCAGCTTTAAAAAAATGGCTTTTTAATTGATGCTAAATGTGAAGAGGAAAGGATATGACCTACCCTTGGGCGGCTTTTCAGGGCCTGCATCGCCCCTGTGATTGCTTTGATCCAGCTGTGCATATCCTCCGGGCTGTCTGCCTGCAAAACATACCAGCCAAAAATGAGTCTTCTGCCTGCAAGTCACTTAGAGCAGCAACAGTTCGACCATGCTGTCCGGGGGGTCGGGCCAGTGCATCTCGGATGTTAAAAGTACCACGGCTGGAGCCTATCATGAGCTTTCCTGAGGTCGTAGATCTTACGACCTTCTAGTTCTGCCCGGATCTATTTTATTAATAAAACCCCCAGAAAGTCAAGAATGGCTGAAATGTACCAAAACCAGCTGGACTTTTGACCACATTTACGAGATAATCTTTGGGGGTGAGCAAATCATGCTTAGCCTGACTTCTAAGGTATTCAAACCCAGCAGCTCGGGAAATCGGCACACATTGGGACCTCAGGAGGCACTCAGCACTCTGCAGGATCAGTCCCATTATTAGCGCTCGCTGCTCTAATTCTCCTGCAGGGTGATTGTTGTCCGATGAGACAACCCCACACGGCCAACCTGTTTAAAAAGAAACAAAACAAACAGGGCTATCCTCCCGCTCCCAAAAACCCCCACATAAAATATAAGTTACAAACCAACTCCACCAGGGGGCAAGAGCTATACAAAGAATACGGTGAGCAGAGACGTTACAGTGAGCCTGGCCGCCTCACCAGCCCCCTCCCACCCCCGCGCCAACCTAGGGAAACAGCCTTTAAAACCCATGAGAATCCCCCTGTGCCCTGGCTGCCCGGGGGAGGGAGCACCATCAAGGCCGGGCAAATCATTAGAAAAGACACTGTAGGGAACCGTCCCGCACCACCCCTGAAGGAAGGAGATGAGGGGAGCTGCAGTCCCGATCAGGGCCAGAGGACAAGGGGCACAGTGCTGTACTTTGCTGTCTTGCAGGAGACTGGCATTCAGGCCCTACGCTCCCATGTCAGCAGGGCTTTGGGGCTCTGCAGATGTAGTTTATTTGGTCCCTGCGTGGCTGGAGACCATACCGGAGCCAAGACGCAGCCACAATTAAACTAAGGCTGAGCCTGTCCGCTGAAGCAGACGCTGCTCAAGTCCAGTGATCTTCCAGGCCACACTGAATTCTATGCTTGTGTGCTGCAGAACCTCCCTGTGACGGAGTAGGAATACTGTGTGTGCCTCAGTTTCCCCTATGCATTTCTTGAGCGTCTATGTGAAGGGATAAGGATGTGAAGCTGATAGTGTTGCAAAGCAGAGACACAGGTAAGCAAGTAGCTGACGCCCTCCTCCCCCTCTGCAGGTGTCCATACATGAAGCTGTAATTTGACTCCAAGTGGGGGAGGAAGGTCAGTGTGTGTGTGTGTGTGTGTGTGTGTGTGTGTGTGTGTGTGTGTGTGTGTGTGTGTGTGTGTGTGTGTGTGTGTGTGTGTGTGTGTGTGTGTGTGTGTGTGTGTGTGTGTGTGTGTGTGTCTGACAAGGAGCTGCAGGCAAGCTCTGCCTGGCTCTTGGGCCCCCAAAATGGACACAGCGGAGGGGTCGCGTTCGCTCTACCTAGATTAAGTTCCTGTCATCGAATAAACCTCTGTTTTACTGCCCGGCTGAGAGTCACGTCTGACTGTGGATTTGGGGTGCAGAATCCACGGGCTCCCCCAGGACCCCGCCCGGGCGGGGTCGCTGGGGGAAGCGCACGGAGGGGCAGAAGGTGCTGAATGCTCCGAGGTCAGGACCAGGAAGGTGTAAACGGGGACCTCCAAGCTCCTAGCCTTGGAGACAGGCTGTGTATGGAGAGAGGACGTTTTCCCTCGGAGTCTTAACTGGCTTCATAGGGGGCAAGTTCCAGACCATCGCCCGGGCACTCCATGACACTCCCCCATGGCTCTGCACAGGGAGTGACCTTTCCCAAGACCAGGTTCCCTCTCGGCCAGGTGAACTCCTTTCTCCCACATACCCAAACCATTCCCAGGCACCCACAGAACTAAATCCCCCAGAGCAGCCACAGGAAAGAGCTTCCCATGCTCAGACTTTCTGGGTGCCCTGGGTGCCAGCCCAGCTTTGAACAAGGTGGGATCTGGAAGGGCATTTTGGAGACTGACGTGTGCACAGGAGCCCAAGGTGGAGAAGGAGGGTGATGGGGATTGGAGAGGCTGAGCAATAGCCATCGCTGGGCCCTGCAGAGCTCCGCCTCCTCGAGGCTCATCTTTGGATTCTGGGGTAAAAGGGTGGCTTATGAGCCTGCACTTTATGCTTCAAAGCCGGAGCTGATCCAGCTGCTAGTCCTCTGGCATCTGGCTTTCCAAGCTGAAGCAATAACCAGCCTGCAGAGCACAATCCCGCAGCTTGTTACACCCGTCCGTGACCTCGCTGGGAGGAAGCTGACTGGCACACTAGCTCATTCCGCAATAGCTCCAGAGTGGAGACTGTTCTGGAACAACAGTGACTTTTATTCCAGAGCAATCAGCCTGCTTCCAGAGCAGAGTAAGAATTCTGGAATAAAAGCGACACTTACTCCAGGATAGTGTCCACACAGTGAGCCACTGCAGAACAACTTCTTTTGCAAGTCAATGTCCCAGTGCAGACAAGACCAGAGAGCGGGTCTGACGCTCTGTTCCCCATGGCAGCCTGCTCTCCACCCATAAGCGTTCCCTGCGGGAGGGTCCACACAGGGAGGAAACACTGAGGGTAAAGATGTGCCCTTCTCCCACAAGCACTAGGGATGATTCCCTTCTTGGCTTCCAGACCACTTCATAATCCCTACCACCCAGTGTTGCAGAGGGCGGCTGACCAGTGAAAACAAACCGGGGGTGGTGCTTTCCTGCTAGGAGCTGGCTGCCTGTTTGCGTCTCACAAAACACATTCGTGCATCAAGAAGCCAACACCAAGCGGTCTCCAGGGAGCTCACAGGATGTTTTCTTTGAAAGATGTCACTTGCTTGGTACGGCAGAGCAAACACCCCTACTTATCCACTGCCCTAAACCCCGACATCACCGCCCCACTCTCTGCCTCCGCACCCCAGCCTTGGCCGTTAGGGAGCATGGGGCCAGAGGGGATGGAGTCTCCCCAGCCCTTGGTCTCTCCGCCAAGACGCCCCACACGGGGGCTGAGTGGAGGTGATGATTTTTGGGATGGAGTTGCCTGTCTGACCGGCAATGGGGCTGGGACACACCCTGACTCACCTCACACAGAGGCCCCCGCCCAGAGATTTAGAGTGATGGACATTTATCCCTGTGCTGGACAAGGCCAGGAGACGCTGGGGGGCACCTCTAGAGGGCGTTGGAAGTGCCACAGGACGCCCAGCGGTGAATGGAGCAAAGCCCACAGGGCCCTGAGCAGCTTCTCACCTGAGTCAGTCCGGGCAGCAAGAGAGGCATGGAGAGCTTCTCCCAGTCGCCTCTTGTCCCACTGCCCCGAGACCTGCCCATACAGCATCCGTCCCTCAGCCTCAGCGCCCCTCCTTCAGCCAGCCAGAGGGGGCACTAGAGCAATGGGGGGCACTTCCTCTCCCCACAGGCTGAGAGCAGCTGCTGACTCCCACCACCAGCCCAGCTGTGAAGTGCTGAGCAGGCACTGGGCTCCCGAACTGGCCAGGCGTAGCCTGGGATTCCCTGTCCTCTTGCAGGGGCGAGTGAGCTGGATTTTGTCCAAGAGGCAGCTGCAGCTGGCCCAGACCCGCCTGTCTTACACAGGCCTTGCCAGGCTCATGCCGGATACTGCTCAGTCTGAATGACTTTGTTTTGGGTCCCAGCTCAGCGAGTAGACTAAATACACCCAAAGCCTCAGAGCCCTGAGTCGGGGGCAGGAGGCAAGCCGGGGCACAGGCTCTCAGGGGTGCACAGGTGGGGGCTGCGGAGCATGTGTCCCCGGGGGGTGCAGCAGCTCTTGAAACTGTTGCAGTGAAAGAAGACAGCTGGTTGTAACTGCTTGGTGGGTGTGCAGTGCCCACTGCTTTGCATGGGCTCTGCTGGAAACAACACCCATCCGCAGGGTGTGTGTGTGTGTGTGTGTGTGTGTGTGTGTGTGTGTGTGTGTGTGTGTGTGTGTGTGTGTGTGGTTCCCAAGGCAGCAGTTCCCAAACTGGGGTTCGTGAACCCCGGGGGGGGGGGGGGTCGCAAAATGTTACAGGGGGTTCTCAGGAAAAAATTCCCTAACGACGAACAGAGCTGTCCTTAGGGACCCTGGGCAACATGGGGCCGGCAGCCCAGAGCTCATGGTCTTCCAAGAGCGAAGGAGATCAACGCAAGCATCTCTATCCCCCGGAGGAGATTTCAACTTCAAGACTCCTTATAAGAAATGGAAAGGGACGTGGATATTTTTTGCTGTTTTTAAAATTAAATATGCAGCTAGTATTGTTTTTAAAATTATCATGAAGAACGAGTTTAAGCTTTGTTGTAATGAGTGGTGTTTGACTGCACTGCTCAAGGCCTGAATGCTTGTGTAGGAGGAACTCTGAGTTGGCTTCTTAAATCCCTTCCTGCTGTTTCACATCTGAGACTCCTGGATGAAACACAGGAGCCTTGTCTTAGAACAGGCTTATTCAAAGTGATACAAGTTACAGAAGTGAGATCTTGGAAGAGTGTTACTGTTTTCATAATGTAATAAAAATACTGTAATGATAAATAATAATAATACTGTGTACTAAGCATGTCTTGAAAACAAATTTTATATTTCCAACATCACTGCTTTTATCATTTATACTCGGATACAGGAAAAAATCCCTGGAAATAATTCATTTTTGGGAGGGAGTTCGTGAGACTTGACATTTTAGTGAAAGGGGTTCACAGGTTGTTAAAGTTTGGGAGCCGCTGGTCTAAGGGTTTGGGGGAATGAAGTACTGTCTTTGAACTGATGTTCATTTTGCAAATTTCTCTGGCAGATTGACGCAATGTGTAAATACCACCCAGTGTAGATACACTGCAGCTCCCTACCTGTCAGCCCTTTCGTTACTCCCACCCCCTGGAGACTCAGGAGACATGTCTATAGCTCTGTACATATGCGGCCATATACTTCATGTGATCAGTAACACCATTGCATAGCAGATGGAAAATGCTCCCAGCATTCTGCACTGCTCAAAACACAACTAACGGAGAATCGGGCCGACAGCCTCCCAGGCATTCATTCTGGCTGGCGTGGAGAGAAAGAGTTCAGAGGGGCTAGAAGTATGGATAACCGGCTGCTGTTAGCTAATGTTTGCACAGTGCCCCAGAGAGAGCTGCGCATTATCACGGTGTTAGGATCCGTATTTGCCCTAGGAAGTAGCCTGTACTGCTGCAAGCCACTTTCCATCCTCCATGTGGCACTAGGCACTGGGAATGATGGAAAGCCCTGGGGAGGTGGACGAGGGCTGGCCTGATTGACAGCAAACTTCAGAACAAGGAAGCTGCAGTCCTGACTTTCTCCATCTGGATACTCATCTAAGTGCCGGTACTTTTGTGTCTACAGGTTTCTTCCTGCCCACACAAATAGCTGCAATTATAAATATACAGAATTGGAGAACTGAAACCACGAGGCAGTTTTCTCCCCCCGGCCCCCCACAACTGGAGCTTCGAAGCTGAGCTGAGCGTCGTACAAACTCACCTACTTGTGCTTTCTGGTTGAAAGCCTGTCAGGGAGCATCCTGTTTAGATGAATGTGACTCACAGCAACTGTCAAGAGCTAAATTTACTGCCTAAACAAGTCAACGATGCCCATTATCAGCTCCTGTGCAGTACTGATTATCTAACCATTGCAAAGTCCTCTTAAACTAGGAATGATTTTACCTGGATATAGAATGTCCTGGAGCTCGTTATGATTTCAAACAGATTGTCCCGCATGAGGAGGTCACTAGAAACCAGAGAAAGAGAGCGGTTACCCCCAATTCAATACATGCAGGATGGATTATTTCTTCTTTCTGCTCATAGCTAGAAAACATTAACAACAGAATATTCCAGAATCAGAGAGGTAGCTGTGTTAGTCTGGAATTTCAGGAATGACAAAGAGTCCTGTGGCACCTTAAAGACTAACTAAAGTATTGAAACATAAGCTTTCATGGGCTAATACCCACTTCATTGGATGCATCCGACAAAGTGGGTATTAGCCCACAAAAGCTTATGCTTCAATACTTTAGTTAGTCTTTAAGGTGCCACAGGACTCTTTGTCAGAATATTCAATCCAGACCTTGGATGTATTCAGAGTTGATCTTAAGAAACACAGACTTCAATTCTATACAACTTATCATATACCTTGTTTACACACGCACACCACAGTTTGCAAGCCAAATGATTCTCAGTCCCACTTTATACAAAAGTTCCATTTATAAACAGTTGATAAAGGATTACAGATGATTAATACAGATTTTAAATAAATGGCTAATCAATTGTTCAAGTCCAGCAGGTCAAGGGACTGCTTATAACCATGGATTATAACCATCTACAACACCTTCTACCGATATGCTTCCAACACATACTATTCCTGTCTATTTGATTTATTAACTATTTATTTAGCCTTTATAAGTAGATCCTTACTATAAAGTGTGACCTAATTCTGTCAGTCAACTCGGTTTTGCATAGGGTAAGAAAAGTTTGTTTCATTAAAGCTCTAGCTCATTTGCATACCTTTAAATTAACTTGGATATGTTCAGCATCTCCACTGTTAATTTGGGTTATAAAACAGCATTCATAAAGGCCTGGTCTTATTCGTGGCTCTTCTAAGGCTCAGTGCAAGCACTAATATCCTGAGCAGTAAATTACACAAAAGATTTTGTGCAGCCTGCCTATGAAATCACTGTCAATCAATTCTTCATCATATCTGATAACATGGGTCCATTCAAAACCAGTGCATCAAAAACCAGTAAACCAGGAACAGGACTCAAAAGCAGGGCCCATCACAGGACCCTGGGAGGCAGGGATGCACAAGTGTGGGAGAAGAGACTGAAGAAAACCAAACCATGTTTAAGAGGTCTAGGTGGAGAGAACACTCACCCGGTGAGCACTTGGACTGCATGTAACCCTAGCTTCCCAGGTCCCTGCCACCAGCACCGAGGTCTTAATTTCCTGAGTTGTTTCTTCAGTTCATTAAGGACACACACACTGTTATCTAACGTCCAGTGCACTGTGCTTCCCTCTCACAATTTTAACTGTGGCAACATCTGTATCGGTGAAGATCTAGGGCTGTGCCAGCATAAGGTGGGGACAAAAAACTAGCCGCGCTTGGAGTTCACTCACAACCCGTAACTGCATGTCTGCAGAGCCCCTCCTCATTGCCACAGCCCGTGAGCCTCCAGTTCGGAGAGTTCTAACTAGGTGCCCATTTGATGTCCTCAGGTCCACACCGAATTCAGTGCTCCAACGGCGGAGGGGGAGGGGATGAATTCTGGCCAGCAGCGGACTACCCCCGGGTGTCTATGGGAAGCTGCAGCCCCACTCTAGATCCCCACCGTTCTTCCCTGGACAGAACAGTGGTTTATCCCACCATTGCAGTCTGGGGGGGGGGGGGCCCGGGAGGCTGGCTGTTCTGCTCGGGAGGTGGGAGGGGTTGCTCTCTGCACAAGCTCAGGCGGTTCACCTGCGACTAGCTGTGGAATAAATGCCCTGGCCAGCTCCTTTTGTGAACTCTGAGCGGCTCTACTCTCCCTACGTGCAGGGTGTAAATTCACTCCTTCTGGAACAGGGAGTCCCAGCATCCAGGTCAATAGATGGGATTCCCCAGATCAAAGGTGCTAATGGAAATGGGATGTCTAGATGCAGCGTAACTTGGCCGGGCCAGCACAGGGAGCTGGGTCCCAACTCCAGATGGAGAACAGGAAAACAAGCTAAAGGGAATATTAAAGGTGCTACATACTAGAAAGGCGCCCGCTATAAGCGGCATGGGTCCCAGCCAGAGACCAACCCTGCAAACTGCCTGAGAACAGCAGCAGACTGGTGACACAGGGGAGCTGTGAAATGTGACCACTGGGGAATTCCAGTGAGACCCAGCGTAACTCAAATAAGGAAGGACGAATCAGTGTGATACCAGTGACTGCGTGATCTGTGGAGAAGCAGGTAGGGACAGCCCTGGCTGGGAACTCGGTTGTGGCAACATGAACTACAATTTGCCCATTGCATCCTTTACGTGCCCCTCTTCGTCACATCCCCTGTTCAGGTGGGAAACTGAGGCGTGTAGAGGTGGGTGATTTCCTGACGCTCACATGGAGAGTCAGTGCCAGTCCTCACCCATGCCCTAGCACTGTCCTCCCAACTTTGCCCTAGGGGCCGCTGTGGATCGCTCAGACTCTCCCACTGTTCCTTAACTTTCCATTATTCTCCCCTTATGTCCTTGCATACCTGCTCCATGTCCCCATGTCCCCCTCCTCATAGCCACCTTATGAAGCAGGGCCCTGCTAGCACCTCCACTTACAGGTGGGAAACTGAGGCACAGAGGGATTACACGACTTGGCCCAAATCACTCAGGAAGCCTGTGGCAGAGCCAGAAAATGGCCCCTGGTGTCCCGAGTGCCCATGAAGGGCTGTAGCCACTAGCCCATCCTGCCAATCCATCCGCTGCAGACATGGCCTGCAGTTGCCAGTCTCAGACTTTGCACTCCCAACAGTGCAGACATAGCAGTTCGGGCTGGAGCTTGGGCTCTGGAGGCCCCCAACTGCCCCCGGCTCAACCTCAGATCCCGAGCCGGATGTCTACACCGCTTGTTAGCACCGTGGTGTTGGCTGTGGACAGCCGCTCGCTGTGCAGACGTGCCCGTTCAGCAGCAGTGCTACGGGGCAGGTTCGCACAGGAAGCAAAGAACCAGCCGCAAGACCCCTTGGCCAGGCCGGATGCCGCCACCCCCCCGGAACCTGGGGGGGGACATCCGGGCTAGCACCTCTAGGATAAAGTCCTTGCACTGCCATGTCATGTCACACCACTTCTAAAGGCACCAAATCCACTCGAAGAGCAGGAAAAGGCATTACCCAGATTTGACTAGACATTCGTGGGTCTTGAGGACGTCCTTGAGGAAGATCGAACGCAGGGGCTCCTTGTCCTGGGGAGACGAGACAAAACAGAGTCAGTGGGTCTGTCTCCACCCAGCGGGCTGCTTGGGGGGCACTGGGAGCCCACTCTAGTGCCCAGGAACTTTGAATTGTGATACCCCAGAGCAACCTTCAGCAAAGCCCCCCTGGATGGAGTTCTGGGGTGACTGAGCTTCCTGGGCCCCCGGCTGGACTAAGGCAAGATGTCACTGGGTGGGAGCATTCCCAAATGGCAGCTCCATGCAGTGTCTCTCACTGCCCTCCCCCCCCCCCCCCGGCCCCAATCCCTAAGCCAGGAGTAGCACCCAGCGAACAGCCACTGAGAAGGGGAAGGCAGATGAGCACTGCAAGGTTTTGCGGGGTTTTTTTAATCTATTGGATCACATTCAATTTGCTCCCTCTCCATTCTTAGCTCAGCACCTTCCTCTCCTGTCCGTCTCCAGGCTTTGAAAGCTGGCATCTCACAGGTATGAGGATGCATGGCAGTGGGCACGCAGTGGGGCAGGCAGTGCATGTGCAGTGGGCACGCAGTGGAGCAGGCAGTGCATGTGCAGTGGGCACGCACTGGAGCAGGCAGTGCATGTGCAGTGGGCACGCACTGGAGCAGGCAGTGCATGTGCAGTGGGCACGCACTGGAGCAGGCAGTGCATGTGCAGTGGGCACACACTGGAGCAGGCAGTGCATGTGCAGTGGGCACACACTGGAGCAGGCAGTGCATGTGCAGTGGGCACACTGGAGCAGGCAAGGCATGTGCAGTGGGCACACAGTGGAGCAGGCAGTGCATGTGCAGTGGGCACACAGTGGAGCAGGCAGTGCATGTGCAGTGGGCACACAGTGGAGCAGGCAGTGCATGTGCAGTAGAGAGTGCAGTGTATGTGCTGTGAACATGCAGTGGAGCATGCAGCCTGGCATGCGTACACATGGGACACAGGACTGGAAGAGCCCTTCTGAATCACTGAGTCCAGGCGTCTGCTGTTGCAAGCCATCCCCATTTTATAATCCCATCTGTAAATTTAGCAAGCTCCATTTTAAATCTAGACTGATCACTTGCCCTCAATGCTATTGGGAGGCTGTTCCAGAACCTCACTCCTCTCACTGATGGTCAGAAGCCTTCTTCTACTATGTCCTCTAAATGCATCCCTGGCCAGTGACAGTGGTGATGGTGCAGGTCAGTGTGTGTGTTGGGAGGGGAGCCTGCGTGCGTGGGCAGATCCAGGACTCAGAACTCCCTGGTGGTTCAGGCAGGGAACAGCCTCTGCAACAACACGGCTTGGCGCTGCGTTTGTGCCAAAGGCACAGCTCCCCTGCCTGTCCCGAAGCACGGCCACCGCACTTGCTCCCTGCACTAGGTGGGATCTGTTCTCCGCTTTAGCCCCAGTTGGGGGGTTTTCTCAAAAACCGCAGCCTTGCAAATGCCAAGCCCCATACGCCCATGAGCAAAGGGCCGAGTGGACAAGGGCACCCAGAGAACAGGGAGCCGGGGGGGAGGAGGGGGCCTGCTTACCTGCTCGCACTTGAAATAACTGATGGTAAAATCGTCAAGAGCAAAGTACCGGCGTTTCCAGCTCTTCCTCTGGAAGACAGAGAGAACAGTCCCTGACGCGTCCAGGATGGAGCTCCAGCCTCCCCCGCCCCGGCCTGAGAACCTCAGGGTCGCACTGGGGAAAGCCCTGCGCCTGCGCCACTGGGGAACAGGAAGCTCAGAGCTAGCAGCTTGGAGGTGAGGATACTGAGTCACCTCTCACTGCTTGGATGCTGCATCCACACGGCCCCACTGCTGCCTCCTCTGCAGAGGAACTGTTCACCCCAACGGGATCCCATGGAGCCCGAGCAGTGAAAAGCCCTTTCAGGCACAGTGGTGTGGGGGATGCAGGAGGAGGCTCCGAAGCAGTAAAATCAAGCTCCCTTCAAGCCCCCCCCCCCCAACAGGCACTCACCACGTTCCCCTGCTTCACGCAATAGCCGCTCTTGAGGACGGGTGGCCCCGTGGACGGCTTGGAGGCAGAGGTGGGTATGTAGCTCTGGGAGCGTCTCAGAAGAGGGTGAGCGGCCAAGTCCCCGCTGTCTGCTCCTTCCCCTCCATTCTGAAACAAAAGGAGAACAATTGGAAACCTGCAAACAGCCTGGGGACAGGCAACTGAGCAGTAGCCCAGCCTCTCCTCTCCTCCCGCCCCTTGCCACGAACAAAGGGTATTTGATTAGCCCAGCTGAACACCACACCTGCAACCAAAAAAAGATTTAATAAAGAAAGAAACAAAGCATACAACGAATACAAACGTCACAGATATAAAGCTTTCTAACCGGAGTCTCCTTGCATAAATTAGCCCCCTCCTCGGGGATTTCTCTCTCTCTGATAAACTCTACAGTTTAAGGACACCAGAGATCAAATACAAAGCTTATGCAATCAATAGTTCTACTTACTGTTTGTCTAACTTATGAATATATGAAGGAAAAGGAGGAGATGAGTTTCCATAGCTGGAAAAAGATGGAGTCAGCCCAAAAGCCTCGGACGAACTGAGACTAACTTCCTGGTTTGTCTGTAGGTGGGCTACTCTGACGTCACCCCCCTCTCCTGTTCAGTTAACCCCTAACAGGTAAAACAGCAACTCCAAGGCACTTCACACTTATGACCACAAGAGCAACGCTCACCAGTGCCCTGATTCTCAGCCCTTGCAGTGCGAGTGGGGAAAAATACACAAGCTTAGCACACCTGGGTCTCGGGGTGGGGAGCCTGATTTTATAGATCTGTATCATATCCCCCCTTAATCAGCTCTTCTCTAAGCAGAACAGTTCCACTCCTCCTAGGGAAGCTGTTCCATACCGGTTCTCATTTCTGTTGCTCTTCTCTCTCCCTTTTCCAATGCTAATAGATCTCTTTTGAAACAGGGCAACCAGCACTGCAGCCAGTATTCCAGGTGTGAGCGTACCGTGGATTTAGAGAGCGGCATTATGATATTTTCTGTCTTACTATCTACCCCTTTCCTAACGGTTCCTAACATTCTGTTCGCTTTTGTGATGGCCGCTGCACACTGAGTGGATCTTTTCAGAGCACTATCCACAAGGACTCCAAGATCTCTTTCTTGCGTGCTAAGGAGCAGGAGCAGGGAGCTGATCTGACCTCTGCACATGGCGTTGGTGAGACCAGTACTGCCGAGAAAGGCAAAACAAGAACCAGTGGCCGGAAGCTGGAGCCAGACAAATTCAAATGATAAATTAGGCACACGTTGTTAAGTGAGGAACAAACCACGGAGAGAAGTGGTGCACTCTCCTCCACGTCTTGCAGAAGGGCACCCAGAGCATGTTTGCTTTAGCCAAACACGTTATCGGGCTCCGTACAGGGATAACCGGATGGAATTCTATGGCCTGTGCTATACAGGAGAGTCAGCCTAGATGAACCACTGATCCCGCCTGGCCTTACACTGCATACAATGCAGCCGGCACGGGGATGTGGTTTCTTTGTGCCCAGCAATGTCACTCAGGGGACAGCTGCTGCAGTCTGCACATTGCAAGGTCATTGGCGCAATATGGAACACCCATCCTGCTGCAACAGACCAAATCTCTCCCGCAGAGCTCCGCTGCAGCAGGCTACAGTCTCTGTCAGACCTCAGCTCACTTCTGGGTGCTCTGCAGGCATCCGATGCAAACTTGCAACACCCTGGGCCTCTCCCAGCCACCCAAAAGTAACACTGCAGGGATTCAGAGGGCTGGGATTTGCTGTCCTGCTCTGGGTGTCTGCCTCAGCCCCTGGCACACAGGGACCGCAGGCCCATTTCAACCCTAGCTCCTTATCCGGCCCTGGCACCAGGTGTGCTGGGATCACAGAGCTGTACATAAACACACTTGTTCTGCTGCGGCCCAGCTCCCTCTCTCCCGGCCAGTCGGCAGCAGGTGCCCTGCTCACCAGGCCAGCAGGAATCACGCTGCCCGAAAGCTCTCAGGAGCAAACACGAAGACACGGCCGCGGGCCCTGCTTGGAAGAGGCTAGTGGATGGGGCATTTCAGCCCAGCCCACGTGGGCGCTTGCTGGTCCTCAGAGCAGCGTCAGGACACTCAGTCAAACCGGCTGCAGCGTTCCCGTGCTCTGTGGTTTGCCTGCAGCGAGTCGTTCACACAACAGCAACACCAGGGCACTCACACAGCCGGAGGGAAGGGAGCCCAGTCCAGAAGCCCCCCTGCGCCCTGCTCGTCCGGGGTGGGCGGCTAGGTACTTCCTGAGATGCTAGGAGGCAGTGGGCAGACATTTCCCACTGCCTGCTGCTGTGTCATTGCTACTCGGCCCTCATTATATAACCCCAAAGAAACGGGCACCCAGCCAGCCCCTCCCGCCTCCGTCATAAGGCAGAACCTGGGGGGGGGGGAATAAAATGTAACCACTGTGCACATCTCCTCTCCCCCCCCCCCCCCCTTCAGCACACGTTTGAGGTTAGTGACTTGTTAGAGCAGCGGCCCCTGGCTCTCCCCCATTGGCTTGCTCGAGGTGTCCTTATATGGCATTCACGCTGGTGAAGAGGCCCGGTGCGGTTAACCAGACAACATGCCCCAATCTCTCACCCTCAGCTGTGCACTTTCCCCCTTCCCTCCCGACGGGACTTTGATTTGTCCAGGATCAAAATAAATCCAGCAGAATAAAGTAACTTGTGCCCAAGCCGGCCCCTCGCTCCTGTCTGCGGCCCCCTGAGCCAGGCCACTCTGGGCGGGAACCAGCCTGAGAGCAGCAGCCCCCCCCCCGCCCCTTGGATTCGCATGGGCCCTTTGTCACGAGTGGCGGCACTTGGTGCTTGGAGAAGGACGGGGGGGGGAGCTGAGGGGTTAGTCTCCCAGAGGAAAGGTGCATCGGCAGAGACATTCAACTAGGGAAGACGTGTCCCCGGCTGTCAGGAGCAATCCTGCACCGACTGCCAGAGCAATGGGCTAGACAGGAGCAAGGCCTCTTCCATCCCTCCTCTCAACTAGGCCAGGACTCTCCTCTCCTCCTGCCTGGAGTCCCAAAGCTGCTCCTGAGGCCAGGCAGGGGGGGCCATGAATGCAGGTTTAGGAGGCTGCCGCAGGCGAAGGCCATTTCACCAAGGGCAGCATTGGAAATGCAGAAAACAGGTCAGCGGCTGGCGTCCTCCCCTCAGCACCCTCCGAGTGCGAAAGCCGCTCTAAAGCAAACGGGGGCTGTGGATGGAGCTTTAGGCTTTTTAGGAGAACAAGCGAACCCAAAAGCAACCCCCCAGCCCCTCACATGGGAGAACAGAGCACGTGCATGAGCAGCATTCACTTGCCACACAGATCACATGGCAGGGTGCCCACTTAACTGCTGCTTGTTTGTTTTTAATAGATAATAAACTTGGCTCCCAAGTGACAAAAGGGCCAGAATACACAGCACCATTGTGTGCCCAGCTGCTGCTGCCCGGCTCACTTGGGCTACTGGCTCCCTCTGCACCCCACAAAGCAGCTCAGTGTCAGTGCCAGGCAGAGGAGAAACCACTGGCTAGCAGCCACCGGGCTGCAAGGAGGAGCCAGGAAAAACACCGAGTCAGACAGAAGGCTCGGTTCTCTCCCCTCGGGCGTCAGGGCTTCACCGCGATGCACACGGCTGGGGCCGGCCGGAGCCCTGCAGAGAAACCCCCAGAAACAAACAAGAACTGCCCAGAACAGGGGTGAAAAATGAGGCTTGGGCAAGGAAGTGAAGCAGCGTCAGACACCCAGGCAGGGCGCCAACGCTGCTGCAGCTGGGCCTGGAAACCTCCGCCTGGATTCTCAGCGTGGACGGCAGCCAAACAGAAATAGCGTGGGGAGTCTCTGGGCTTCCTGCCAAGGACTCGGTGCCCAAGAGCGCAAGCTGCCAGTCCTGGGGATTCGTTTGTACCAGCCTACCAACATTCCCAGCGAGTGGGAATCAAAGGGAGCTGCCACCCGCAGGGAGGTGAACGCCACAGTGCCTAAGGAAAGGCTTGTTCTCTACGTAAGCACAGAGCAGCCATTTGCACAAGCTCGCACGGGGGTTTTGCACGGAAAGTGGTACCAGACTTGCTGAGCGAGTGTGAGGCCGGTTTCGTTTCTATCGCCCTGGTGGAGGCAGAGGAGACACCCAGGCTAAAACCTCACGTTCCAGAGGAAATCTATCAGAACCTTCTGCACGTCTCAAGCGCTTCCCATCCCCAGGTCTCAAAGCACTTAAAAAATGGGACTGCCTCCCGGGGCGTGCCTCTGCAGTGAGTATCAGCACCCAGCTGCTCACGAACATTATCCCCATTTTACAGGCTGGGAAACTGACACCACCCAGGTCACAGCCCCTAAGATCAATGGTGCAGCCAGGAAACATCACCCATGTCTTTTGAGTACCGGGCTGGTGCTCTAACCAGCAGGTCAGCCCTCATCCCTTAAAGACCAGGTAGGAAGGATCCTTCAAAAGGAACACTCTCCTACCTTCCCAGAAATGGTGAAATATATGGCTCCCTATAGAGCTGCTCCACTCAGGTAGCGAGTGGACTGGGATAGGGAGAACTGCTTCAATATGGGAGGTAAAAACACCACCTGGAAACCATATAGATTCACAGCATTTAAGGCAAGAAGGGACCATTAGATCATCTGTTCTGACCTCTTGCAGAACACAGGCCAGAAACCCTCACCCAGCGACTCCTACTTTGAGCCGGACCATCTCTCTCGGAGAACTAAGCAACTTGGACTTAAAGTAATGAAGAATCTACCACATCCTGAGGTGAGCTGCCCCAATTTACCCTAATTTACCCTCCCTGTTAAAAATTTGCACCTTATTTCTGGTCTGAATTTGTCTCGTTTCAGATCCCAGCCACCAGGTCTTTCCCTGCTTTTGTCTGCTACATTAACGACCCCTTCGCTATCACAAATCTTCCCTCCTTGTACGGTACCAGACCACAATCAAGTCACATCTTAACCTGCTCTCTGATAAGCTAAATAGTTCGAGCGCCTATTCACACAGGATGGAGCTGCACAGTTGTTGTGCTCTGCTACTTCCTGCCAGCAGTCTCCCTTAGACTTGGACATGAATAATGAGAACAAACACACCCAGTTAGGATTTTTTTTAAAAAAAGATGGTTATAAAATCCTGCTTCAGGGAACAACCCAACCCCCCCACCCCCCACCCCCGTGACAGGGGACAGGAAGAAGCTCCTCCCACAAGAAGGTTATCGCATGATCACCCCACAAGGTCTCTTGCACCACCGTCTGAGGGAGCGGGTGCTGGCCACTATCAGAGACAGGCTACTGCTCTCGATGGATCCAGCCCTGGCCATTCCTATGCTCCAATCAGGCCCAGTTTCTGCACATCTGTATAGCCAGGGAAGAGTTAAACACGCCTGCCAAGGAGAACACCGCAGTGACCTAATTCTCCATTCTATTTTTAGGCCTGTGCCTGATAAGAGCTGAAATTAGGCTGCCCAAACACCAAAAGGTGGAAGTGGCGGATGGTCATGTATATGCCCCCCCCCCTCCCCATACGTCAAGGGACAGGGAGACTCAGACCGCTGGAGAGAGGAGGGTCTCCACACCCTTCTGTGGCACCTTCCAGCTTCTGTTCTGGGGAGCAGCAGCTGGGGCCAGTGGAACCAGGCAGGTGATCGGGCTCTGACCTTCCAGGGGCCTTGCAGAATTGAGAGAGCGCCATGGCTACGGGGCATGAAAGCGGAGGCAGTTTGCAGCTTTGCATGTGGCTCCAGAAAGCCCTTTTGGCTGACTGCACTTTGGAGCCAGAGAGAAGTGCTGTGGTGCAGCTATTTATAAACCCTGAGTGGGATGACTTCACAGGCACAGACCTGGTTTCCTGAACTGAAAGTGCAAATCAGTTCCACCAATAGAAGTGTGTAATCAGACTGTTACTCCAGAGGATGTCAGACAGCCGCCTGCCTCTCAACCAGACAGCTCAGGGCCTAAACGCCAGACTCAGAGGTAAGTTCCAGACCGATTCCCCAGGCACCAGATGCCACATAATGGGTTAAACGGAAGTAGCTGCATCCAGACCCTCCCCCCAACAATCACACTCAAGTTTAGTCACAGCCCCACATTCTGCCTCATCTCTGAAAACTGGAGCAAGTTGCACATTTGACAGGTTCACACTGAATTCTGGGTGACAAAGTGACTAGCTTGCACCAGAGCGTGCAGCTCCCCAGACCCACGTGTGCGAGAGATGGCAAGCCGACCAAAGGGGTGTGATTTAAGTCCCCAGTTTGGTACTGTCTGAAGCACCTGCTGCTAAAGCAGAGTGTGAAGAACTGCTGAGTTAGGCTGCGTTACAGAGGCTGTTTGGATATGTACCCAATAAGGGACTTTCTGGTCACACCTGTCAGCTAAACGCATCTCCCTGAGGCGTTTCTGGAACACCAGTCACCCTAATATCTAGGTTGAGACATCAGCCCTGCCACCGATTTCCTGTGTCACACTCGCTCTCCATGCCCCCGTCCATGGGGAGGAAGAGGTTTTACCACGTCCCGGGAGGGCTCTGGGTACACGCCAAGGACCGGATTTTATCCCCTGACGTGTGCCTGCCGGCCTAGCCACACTTCATGTGGCTCACGCGACCAGAATCTGCCCCAGCTGCCTATCGGTTTCCAGGGGGGATTTGAGGTGTTCTTGGCCGACGACGACCTGAATGGTTTGGGCTCGGAGCAGCTGCAAAGGGGTGAGGCACTTAAGCCGACTGTCCCCTGGTTTAAGAGGGAAGGTGTTTTTTGTGAAGAAACCTCAACGTGGACCCCTGGAAACCAGAATTAGAGGCAGAAGCTAGGACATAAAAATGATGAAGCAGAGACCCAGTCAATGGCACAGACGTGGGTCAAGCACACAGCTGGAAGTCCCGTCCCCCCAGCAGTTAAATACAGGAAAATGAAAGAGCAGAACGTGGTATAAATTTCATCACCCTGCTAAGCGTGCAGAGAACTGCCACCGTACATCCCTCAAGAATTGCTCCTTCGAGTCCGTGAGCTGCTCCAGTCCAGAGCATTGTGCTGGTACTGAGAGTATTTCATTTCCAGCGTTTGGAGACAGAAAGCCAAGGAGTGAAAGTTAAACTACAGTCACCATCCCCCAATTGCCAACTCTTGTGATTTTGTCATTTTCCTTTAGCCCCAGGCTCACGAGAATCTCAGCTTTCTTTTATAAAAAGGAAAGAAAAAGAAGAGAAAAAGCAGCTAAATGATGGAACTCCAAGGCTCAGAAACCAGGAGGCAAAGAATAGGCCCCTAAGTTTTGTTTTTAAACACTGATGATTTTTAAGCTCATATTTTGGGGGGAGGGGATGTGTTGCCTGACTGATCTGGATTTTTATCACAGACGTTGCCAATGCTGCCATCCTCACATGGCACATCCTGGTTCCTCCCAACTGAACGTTCTCTGCTAGCGCAAGCCACACACCTGCAAAGCCACAGGCACGGGCTGCCGAGGCAATGCAGCGCCGACACACCCAGCTTACCTGATTGACGGAGATAGGTGTGTGCACAACCACCCCTCCAATGATCTCCGTTTTGTAGGCCACCTGCGGTTTCTTCTCCTGGGTTTGGGGTGCAATGGGGGGCTTTGTAATCTCTGTGGGTAGGGGCAAACTACCCGTCTTTGGTACCTGAGAAAGACAGAAATGGGGGAGTCAAATCCAGCCCCAAACCACCCATCCTGGTAGAAATGAAGACTCAGCAGGTTTAGGCGTAGGGACAGGACATTGGCCTGTCCATTCTCCTGTACAAATACAGCAATGCCCCTTTAAAAACAACACCAAGACCCCCCCACATCAAGGGTAATGAAGGTGTGGCTCCATCCCGGGCAGTTTGCAGGAGAACCCGAGGACATGAGGAAATAAGAGAGGTGGTGGATAATTAAACATCACCTGACATGAGTCTGTGACCTGCCTCCGGAGCCCTGTGCATTTGTGCTCCTTTAATTGTCTTGCTCTAGTTACTGCCAGACTTAATGATTAGCTTTTGCAAGTCTAACCAGGCTAGATGACAGCAAATACCCGGCTTTGTATTCTGAGCTCGCTGAATCATCCCCTTCCAAATGCTGATGTATCATTAACCAGCGAGAGGTACCAGCAGGACAAGGCCGCCCTAATCTCACTGCCGTTTGGGGAACAGCCCTCTCTGTGTCCTGGGGAAAGGGCATGGATCTGTGCAGGAATCTCTCACACCCTCATGCATTTCCCTGCGTGTATGTAGCTGGTCTCTTGCTGTCGGCACTGGTCTGTCCCCCACCGGCTCCTGAGACTGAGGGATGTTCCTATGTCAAGTTACTTGTTCTTCCTTTGCATGCAGCTGACACTGCAAATCTGGCTGCTCTGTCACTCTGCCAACGGGTGCAGCATAACCAGCCACAATAGCTACGGATCCTCCCGGGCCTGGCTGGACGCAGCCCACAAGCCTCTGGCTGAAGCTGAAACCTTGGATTTTTCTGGCTACAGTCAGAGGCTCGTCGCCACAACCTGGAGTAAACGGAGGATGGCACCCACATGCCAGAAGGGCTCTCTCTGGAGCAGGGCTGGTCAAAGTGGGTCACCAGGCATCTCAAGTGGGATGGAAGCTACTGAGTGTCCTTTCTCACAGTCCTTCCTGCCTGCCGAAGGCGCCCTTTCCAGTTGGGTTGTTTTACACACACTTCCCGCAGGCTGAGTCACACCACAAGGAGCAGGGCAGGGGAGAACCAGGCTGCAGTAACTGTGCAGGCCAAAGGAAATTGCCAACCAGTTCCCACGGGGTATGTCCACCGTGCAAAATAAAATAGAATAATAATAATAAAAACACCCTGACTCAGAGCCTGAGTCAAGGGACTCTGGCCCCGGCGCTCCGGGGCTAAAAATACCATGCAGATATTCCTGCTTGGGCTGCAAGACCCTCCTGCTTTGCCAGGTCTCAGAGCCCAGCCCCTGCTCCCCTGCTTCCCCCCCCCCCCCCCCAAAGCAGGAATGTCTACATTGCTATTATGAGCCGAGTCAATTGACCCAGGCTCTGAGAGGGGTGGTGCTGTGGGCTTTTCTTTGCAGTGTAGACATATCCAGAGCTGGGGGGAGGGGCGGGGTTACCTGCCTTCCTCAGAGACTTTTCAGCCCTTTGGCCCTGCGCTTTGCTCGGTTTACCCACATGGTTAGCCTGGGCAGTACGCTCTTGGGGAAGGGGGTGGAACTAGCCCAACTGTGCTAAGAACAACCTGCCAAAGGAAAGAGGCTCAAACCCAGGACAACTCCATTTCTACAGCGACCGTTATGTTGTGTGTGTCAACAATCGCTCTCCTCCGCAGAGCTGGCCTAGCACCGGCAGCCGGGGCACGGCAGAGAGAAGGGAATGCATCCAAGGCCGTGAGCTACCATATTGGATCCACTTTTCCCAGTGTCTTTGCAGGAACAGGTCTCCTCAAGGCCTTTTGGCTCCGGGGAGCCCTGATTCTCATGCACGATTATTCCTTACCTTCAGCATCCCCCAGACTGAGCAGAACATCCTACTCCATAGCCAGGAGCTGGGACAACCACACTGCACTACACACTGTAAGCCCAGGGGAGAGGATGTTGCTACTGGAAAATGACATGGGACAGCGCAGGTATCCTGGGAATGGTTCCCCGCTTCTCCCCCAATGCGATCTCAAGGTTTCTTGATTGCTAGCATGAGCTGGAGGAAAGAGCGCCAGGCAGGGAGAAGACAGGCACTCCCGTTCTGACACTGACTTACTCAATGACCTGGGGCAAGTGGCTTAACTTCTCTGTGCCTCACTTTCCCTTTCTGTAGAAAGTGGATAATATGAACACATCTTTGCAGGGATGTTGGGAGGATGAACTAGTCAAGGTGGGGGCACTGCTCTGAACACATCAGTTCCTGTACGGTCTAGGTACAACTATCTGGTTTGCTTTCATATCAGAAGCGAGCTCTTGGAGCAGAGACACACAGAGTCTCCGAGGATGTTCCTCTATTCCCCTAGTTAGCCTCATCATGTAGTTTGCATTCAGTGATCGGCCTCTTAACAAACACACTGGACCAGTGCGCTAAATAATTTTTTTTTTAAAAAAAGAAGTGAATTTGCACTCCTGAAAATAAGGGCTTATCTACACACAGGGTTACACCATTTTTACTTACAGAGCAACTTAAAACCAGGTTAGTCACACCGGTTCCAAAGACTGGGTGGACACTCTTCTTTTGTTTGAGTGCTGGCTTATTTTGGGTTCGCTTGAAACAATTAGGAACAGACAGAAGCTAGCCCGAAAGAAAGCACTCAAACAGAAGTGAGAGAGTCTCCATACAAGGGTGTGGACCAGTTGAACTGACCCAGCTGAGCTGAGCTGACTCAAGTGTGTGTGCGTAGATAAGGACTGAGAAGAGGAGTGAATAGTCCAAGACTTTCCCGGCCAGACCAGAACAGACAGCAACTGTCTCCTACAGAAAGTAATTCGGTGCTGAGCTAATCATTTTGCCGCTTTGCTGACAAACGTCTTTTTCGCCAGTTAATCTGCGGAGTACTAATCCAAGCAGTAAACGCCAGGAAGTTCTCAAAGGCCAGGCTTCGCTAGCCAAGTGAAGTAGCCAGTCTTCAGCGTAGGGAACAGGAAACATGAGCATCTTAACACACCATCGCTTCCTGTTGCAGAAACAGCACAGCTGCTGCGACAGAAAGCAACGAGCCAGAAGGTTCCCACACCCGCGGGAGCCCAGCACTGGGCCTCAGCAGCGCACACCTGTGCAGCGTGGTCCAGCGGAACTTTATGCGGTTGTCACCTAGCGCACCAGGCCGCCAAACATGCTGGCGTGACGAGCAACTGTCCAGATCAGAACACCACAACACGCCGCCTTTCATCTTCTCAAGCCAAGGAGGGCTGTGCACGTCAGTGCTGGAGGAGCTGGCACACATGGCCAACCAACGGAAACGGTTTCACAACGCATGCATGAAGGGATTGTACAGTAGGGGCCTGAATCTCTGCATGCACTGCTGCTAGGGGGGCCCGTTCGAATCCAGCTCACAGCAATTGGCCTGTGACTCAATCTTCATCCGCAAAATGGAAAAAATAATTAGCTACCTCCCCCAGGGGTATCTATTGCAGCTAACTGCCCCAACTAGTACCGCAGCTACGCACCTCAGTCTCTAATCTACGATCCTACGTGCTAGGATCTCCACTGTACAGACGGGGCACAGGGAAACCGAGTCATTTGCCAAAGGGCACATACAAAGTCTGTGTGAGAGCAGGGAACGGAACCTGTCTCAAGCCAACAGCTGGGCCGTGCCAATGCCAGGTGCCCCGGAGGAATGAACAGAGCAGGGAATCATCAAGTGATCCCTCCCCTGTCACCCCTTCCCAGCTTCTGGCAAACAGACGCCTACTGCAATTCAAGAAGAGAGCAGCCTGTCCTACTGAACGGTGCCTCTTCGCAAGCCGGTTCTCTCTAGACAGGCCTGTCCAGATGCTGCTGCCGTGCTCGTGATTTTAGACGCTAGAAACAGGCGCTTGCTGGGACAGACAAACCTCTCTCTCCTCCAAGAGACTATGAAATCAGGAAATTCTAGCCCCCACCTGAAGTGCCATGGGTGGTTTAACATGGAAACAGCCTTTCTTGGGACTTCTGCCTCTAGACATGTGCTTTAGCATGTTATTCAGGCACATTCAATAAAATAGTGACACGCTGGGACTAATTCTGTTTCCTGCACTTCAGAATTCCTCAGCCACCCAAGGCAGCTAAGCCACGTGCACGACTCCGAGCGTATGTAACACGGGGTCAGGACAAAGAACCGCTGCACGGCACATTGGTCTGGGATTGCTGGACCACCAGAATCCTGGGATCTAAATGGGTGTGTAGCCACGTCCAGCCCGGAAACGACAGCAGAGGTGGCATGTGCTGTTTGTTGCTGGCACCACAGATGAGCTGATGTTTCAGCTCCAATGCCAGATGAAGAGCCAGTGAGGCCGCTACACAGTCTGGATCAGTTTATTTGCTGGTCTGAGGAAAGGCAGCACTTAATTCCCTTGCCCATTTTCACTGTATTTCATCTTTCGGCGATTATGGGTTTCTGTTCAGCAGCCGGCCACATTGCAGCGTGGTAAACGGAGCCAGTGTAACCATTAGGTGAACTAGGCGGCTGCCTAGGGCGCCAAGATTTGGGGGCGCCAAAAAGTGGTACCCCGAATTCGATTTTACACTATTGTTGGAAAACGAATGAATAAAGAGAAACGTCATTGAATGCGCATTTCAACTTGTCGCTCTCTCGTACATTACAGCTCTAGCCTAGGCCAGCTCTGCGCTGGGGCACAAGCGTCCTGCTTCACTATGGTACAAACCGGCAAGGACGTCATTTCTCTCGCCGCTCGCAGCCGTCCCCCGTTCTGACAGGCTGTTTATAATGCTAATTTTACTAGTTTTCAGAGGATGTCGACTGAGACAATCTTTGTTGAGTTGTTTTAGATCTAAGGCTCTGGCAAGTGCTGTGGAATCATTTCGCTAATACTTTGTGTCAGGTGTGTGTGTCTGTGTGTGTGTCTGTGTGTGTGTCTGTGTGTGTGTCTGTGTGTGTGTGTGTTTATGAGCGTGGGTAGGTTGTTGAAATCTGTCATATTGATAGTCAGTTGTTGTATGACGGAGTATCCCCCATTCTAATTTTATAAATTTTATTCACAATAATTGGATATTCTAAAGGTAGAATAAAATGTAGTGGATTCTGATATGAAAGAAGGAAGGAAGGACGCATACGTGACTAAAAAGAGTGTATTTTTGAAAGTTTGTAATAAGCGATGCTCCGGGGGGGGAAACGGTGAGGGGGTGGGGGGGCGCAAGGTGGAAGTTTCACCTGGGGTGCAAAATATCCTTGCGCCAGCCCTGTTGGTAATAGGAATAGCCCAGAGAAGCCAGACCGTGTGAACAGGCACACGGGAGAAAGGAAGTTCACAGGTGGGTCAAATCTCACACCCAGAAGTCCTGCAAATATTTTTAGTGGCACTGTCCTTTCTAACTGCCCTGTAGAAGGCAGGAAACTCCCCGTCTGGATTTGTTTCATGTGTTGAGCAACTAAAGACCCAGTCAACCAGTGAGTGATGCAGGCCAGCAAGCCAATCTAGACAAGCCAGAGGATCCTATAAGGCCCAGTCAACGTTTAATAGTTTGGTCTTTAGGGGTTTAAAATCCAAACAGGCTCCTTTCAGCAATAAACAGATGCAATTCTTTCTAAAAGCCGCAGACTAGGGAACCGATTCGCCAATGCTCAGCACCTTCTCTCCTCACGGACACCCCTGCAGAATGAGTGCAGGGTGGAGGGAAAGCTCTCCCAGAGCAGAACAGGAGCGTTTTACACCAACCTTCCACAGGTGTCAATGACAACACAAGGTGAAATAGATCAGTGTCCTTCAAGCCTAGCATTGATATTCTGCTAGTCACACTTTGGAACTCATTCCCAATGCAAACCCCCCCAACCAGTCCCCGAGGCAAGCGTAACCTGCACCCAGAAGCGAGTGGAAGGTGCAAGTCAGAGCAGGTGCAGCCACGCAGCTCACCCTCCGTCACGCAGCTGCAGGGACCCAGATTTGTATCCGCAGTTCACTTGCAGATACAAAAAGGCAAGTGCAATGCACACCCGCAAGAGGCAGGCCAGGCCCCAGCCTTTGGAAAATGAACTCCTTTGTGTTTTATTCTACTGCAATATTGTAGCTGGATAGCACGTCACACGATCGACTGAGGCTTGATGAAGAGAGTTCTTTGCTAAAGAATACGGCTGAACTTGTTCAAGGTCATTCATCCTGATACATGATTTATAAAAATCGAGGCAATAGACATCAGCGTGTGAGGCAGTAACATCCACCTAGCACTGTGACCGATACGGTATATAGAGTCCTTCAATTCATCCTAACTCTGTCAATGGATCTGTTAGGTTCTGGGATGTCCCATGATGAATCAAGCTTCAAGAACCGTAATCAGAACAGACATTCCACCAGCCCCTTTCTACAAACTGAACACTACATATACTTTATATGGAATGATGGCGCTGTCCAGTTTGCTTTTATTCTTAAATTACCATCAACAACAGGGACAGGCAGCATCTCATTGTAAGGAGCATTAAACAACAAAGGAGAAGGTAAACCAGAAGTCACTGGGCCATTGTTAACATATGGCTCTATAAATGCACTGGTATATCAGAGGGAAAGACAGAGAGATGTCCAGTCAATTCTCTCCCATACTGCATTCCACAGTACAAAGTGTTTGCTGTATCAAGTCTCATGAGACCAAATCGTACCAGGAAGGAAAAAAACCGAATAAGCAAATTTGCTTTAGCACAAGAAACCCTTTGATAGCAGCAGCAAGAAATCAGTTACATGCAGATCCCAGCCTTCAATAATGACATGAACCCAGTGGCAACAGAACACACACGGGTGTGTCTAACTCCCGCAGAAGCTTCTCTTTTCAAGGGTTTAATCATTGTCACACGCAGCAGCTGTGCCCAGGAATACGGGAAGTGAATTTATCTTATCTTTGTTTATAAATATAAAAGTCTCTCCAGGTTTAAGTTACTGGAGAAGGAAAAGAAGCCACAGTCATCACTGAGCTGAGGTCGGATTTTCAGAACAGCTCCCTTACTATAGTTTTCAATGGTAGCTACCGGTCCCAAGGACTTTTGAAATTCTGGCCCATATTGTGGGTGCTAAGCAGTTAGAAATCCGGCCCTGTGTCTTTTTCCAGCTCTAAAATCTCTTTAGGAAATTGAATAATCGAAAGATCGGACCCTTTTCTTGGAGTATTTTCTTTCTTACATTAAAATCATGCAAGTAATTAAAACCTGCAAAGCAGCAGCTAAGCATGCAGGGTTTAAATAACTTCTCTGGACTATCCAGGAAGCTGCCGCAGTCCCATTCCTCCCCGGGGAGCTGAGGGGACTCGGGAGCTCTAGTACGGCGATTGCTTTACAGCACAGGACAGCACGATGCTGATGGATCAGAGGGGGACTGAAGGACAGAGCAGCAGCTAGCGGAGAGCAGGGTTTCAACTCCTTCCCTGGTTTTGTGGTTGTGAATCACAAACTCAGCATTAATTGAAACACGACAGACTCTCAAAACTCTGTCTAGGAATTTCCTGCAGAGCTAGCACTGCTAACGCCACATCAAGCGCAGCTCAGGCTCAGCGCACAGCGGGCTCCGGGAGCAGCCCGGTTTCTGGCCAGAGTCAGCCATTACCTTTGAGCAGGTTGTAGAAAGGAGATGGGGGTGAGGTCAGAGCAGGGAGTTAAATCTGGCTTTTCCACACATTTCTCTGACAGTCACACTGCCCAAGGGAGCAGTGGAGAAAGCGGTGTTAGGAGTGTAACATACCGTAATCTTGCTGGCACGGTTCAGAGCTTCCACCCAGTCCTGTAGGTCCTTTTGATCGCTGGCTTGCAAGAAATAGCGCTGAGATAAAGCATTGATAACTATCAAAGAGAGGAATTAAAAAGAGAGAGAGCGGGAACCCGTGTCAGTGCTCAGCATGGTTAAACCAATTCAATTATAATACCCTTCACATCGGCAGCACCTCTCAACTTCCAACCCCACAGAACCCCACAAGCATTACTTCGTTCAGCCTTGCAACCACTTGACTGGAAAATATCCAATGAACCACCACTGAGCTGCAGCCACCTCTGGGGTGGAGCATGGCAGCTGTTTAACTGCACGCTGCCACGCTACACAACTGTTCAGGACTGGGCATGAAGAATACCATAATCCAACTGCAACTACAGAGGGAATTTAGAAGGAGAGAATGGAACGATCTGAATTAGAATGTAACCTGCTTAACATGTGGTAACATGCTTACAAGGGCCCTGGGAGCTGTTATGACCACCAGTGGTCAGCTCCACAGTTTTAAGTTTCATCTGCAATGATCAAAGGCAGATCAAATCCCAACAGGAGTCCCATGGGAGGCTGGAAAGCTCTCTTGGGAGACACAGCCCGACGTCTCCGCTAGTGTGGCCTTCTGGCTTGCAGCAGATAGGTCAAAGGAAACGTCCTCAGAGGATTTCTGCATTGAAAACCTTGAGACATTTTGAATTGCACAAGATTTGGTTGGAACCCGCACTCCTCACAGCCCTGCATGTGCACTGTACGTGGGGGTATCCTGGCTCTGGAATACCATGGAGCTAAACCACAGCACTCCTCATACTTTCCCTTTGTAGACACATGGGATTGTGTAGCCCAGCACACTCCGTCATGGCGTGGGAATATGCTGCCTGCTCTGGGTTCGGTACCGATTCATGTTCCCTGCATGCAAGGATAGGAAATTGTGCCTCCCTGCCCTGCCCTTTGACAGAGGGATGTGCTGTGCTATTGTTTGTGCTGCTTTAACTCGGAGGCGAGTTTAGTCCGCGTGAAAGCGAGGAACTTTTGTGGCCTGGGTAAAGCCGAGGGCCAGCGGGAAGGGAAATCGATCCCAGAGCACCTCCTCTTTGCAATTACAGCAACGCAGACAAATACTCTGCATAATGCACTGCAGCATCAGGATGAACATGGGGGAAAGCCTCCATTAGTGCAGAGAAGCCCTGGGTCAAGGCTAGACAACCCCCCATAGTATCCAGGCTGCTGGGGTAGACAGGGAAAAACTGAGGCCCCCTCCCACCCAAAGGATTCTGGGTGAAATGCACCCCTGTGCAGAAGAAGCCAGCACAAGGATCAAGGCACCATTTAGCCCTAAGGGTTTCAGAGGAACTTAAGAGGTGCATAGTCCTTTGTGCTGACTGCTCTGGAGAAGTGTGAATTTCACCCTCCCTGAAAACATTCTTCCCAGCAACACGCAGATCAGAGTGTAGTGCCTGTTCGATCAATTTAAACACACACAGAGCATCTCACACGTCTGGAACACAACATACTCCTGAACAAAGCAGCCCCCTGGAGAATTTCGGTTCATGAACTCTCATGGTTTATAACAGCACCTAACCCCCCAGTCCTCCCGTCAGAGTCCCGTCATTATGCGAGCTTTGGGTATTTTGGTGCTTTCCCCGCCCCCACGTGTTACACTTACCAAAGCAGAATGGGACTTTCGGTTTTTGTTTCGGGGTGGCGACGCTGACCTGGAGAGAGAGAGAGATTTTTCAAATAAAACACGCTAGCGGCAGTGAGATGGGGCGTCCGTTAGAAAGGACACATTGTCTTCCATGCTTCAGCACTGTAATTAAGGCTGTCTATAAATCATGAGGAGATCAAGCGAGCCTGAGTCAAAGCAAAATTAACAAGACAAGTGAGAATGGCTCAGCAGCACATCCTTTCTCACATACCTTCTTAGTGTGAGTTGTGTCTCACTAGAAGATACTGTGCTTTCCTCATCATGGGCCCCGAGGTACCTGTGTCCCGCACAGACATCCCCTGGCTAGTGCTAGATGTCTTTGAGGGAGAGCTGTATCTGAATATCTCACCGCTACAAGACTCTGGTTACTGTAGATTTAGTTAATGGATGTGGAGAAAACCTTGCATACAAGATCTAGGCCTCTGCTGAAGATGAAAAAAGTACTAGCACACTGCTAGCAAAAACTGCTTTACCAGGGTTCTGGTGCATGGAGTTAAGAGGATATGTTCATGTTCCCACGTGGACATGCCAACAGCTGCAGATCACCTAGAACGGCTCTCAGCACAAGGTCCACACGCCCTAGAGTGGTGCAATTTCTCTTCCACACCAAATCTCTGGTGCTGATACACGGCAGTGCTACTATTTTACTACAGCGTTTTCTTTGGTGCAGTCCTTTTCTTTTGCTGGAAACAGACCCGCACCGAGCACGAAAAGGACGGCCCTGCAGCAAGCCAGGCAAGTCTCTGCATTACAAAACCACCAAGGATATGTTCCCAGGCAGAGTGACAGTTGGCCTTTAGAGGCTGATATATCCTGTGCATATCAGAATGAAATTTATGATGCAAGTTCACCAGCGCAGCTACTCACAATGAGGTGCCCCATGGCTGAGTTAGCTCTCGGGAACTCATTCATATCAGATTTAATAGAGACCACGTGTAGTAACGAACTCAGCAGCCCCAAAAGAAGGTCACTTCTCTCATCTGCTGCTCTCCCTCAACTCCAGGGCCAGCCACGCTGCACAACAAGGAGGCAAATTCTTCCAGGAGCCCTGGAAGTATGAATTCTGTTGGACCGAACACACTCTGTGTGGTAATTAAGAAAACTGACGGGAAATAACAGTGGTTGCTCTGTAAAGAGTAGGAATCATTTCTGTAAGAGTAATATCCCCGGGGGCTCCAGGCATGGCCTTTAGAGGGTTGATTTATTTTGAGAGGCTTCCTACTTCTGAGCCAATCTGGAATACTTTAAATCTGCTTTCTCGAGCAAACCCGCATTTCTCTGGCATGTTTATAATTGGTAGTTAAAGCCACTGGTATAACTCAACCCTGCAGTTTACGACTGAATCCAGCGTGCAGCAATTTTCATTTAGTCTAAAATATATATAATTTCAAAGTGAAGTTCCTTCTGAAACGGGGAAGATGCACCCCTCAGCATTGCTTCAGCTGAGCTTCATTTATAAATCACGAATCAGCAGGAACAGAGATCCGCTGGGTCCGTTTCCAACCACAGGAACCAACGCTGATTCCAGGGCTGTCAACTCATTTCCCACTCCACCCCAGGATCCAGGAGGTAGAACTTCCAAGCTCACAAAGGTGGCACACACTACCCCAACCTGCCTGGTCAACAGAGCCACCTGACTCTCTGTCAAGGGATTTAAAGCACAAGCTGTGCTATGAAAGCAACATTTTCTACCGTCTATTGTTCCCTGTGTTGTTTTCACCCACATGGCCCACCCTACAGTCTTTCTGGTGGATGCTGTTCCAGCTAATCTGTCTTGGCCCTGTACCTCACCCGCTCTAATGAAGTTGTAGGAAAAGATTCACATTTTGTCAATGGGCACAGAAAGACTAAGTGACTCACCCAAGGCCATATAAAGAATCTGGACTAGGGCAGGGGTAGGATTTGAACCCAGGACTCCCACACCTCAGCGAGTGCCTTACCCACGAGGCAGTCTTCCTCTGGGAAGAGAGGATCAATATTTCCAGAGCCGGCACTGCCTGCTGGCAAACCCAGTGACCACCCCGTGCTCAGCACTAGCTGACACCCACTCTTGGACACTAGTACCCACTGTATTAAGGCGGGGAGTGAGGATACAGGCCAGGGTACTAGAGTTCCCCTCCACTCTTTGCTAAAAGTCCCCTAGTAGATTTAACATTCATTTGGCAGCCCCCAGAAGTTGGCAGGCGCTTGGACACATCCAGAGGACAGTGACGGCTCCTGGCACCGCACAGCAGGGAGAGCGCTGGGCCTGAGCCAGAGTTCTGGCATGAGGACTCGAACCCACAACCTTACGTCCTGGAGGGGGTGAATACACCTAAAGGGAACAGACACGGAGGATCGGATTCTCTTGCTCTCTGGGCAGTCAGTTGCACCCAGTGCAGAAGGGGTGTGCAGTGCTACCAGACCTCCAGGGTGGAGCGCGACGTGGGGCCAAGGAGCGGGGAATCAGGCCCTGAAACATCAACTCTGCAGCCAGCCACACAGGAAGAGCAGCAGCCGACAGCATCTGCGCTTGGAGAGCCAGCCCTCTATGGGAGGTGTCAATTCCACTTGGAGCAGACACCCCATGCTAGCTCTGATCCAGTTATTGGAGATATAGATGCTGTGATGCAAGCAGTGGGAGAGGCCAGCTTCCCCAGGGCATAAGCCCGTCTGAGACCACAGGAACATCCAGGGGATGGCTGGCCCGTCTCCCAGCACTGGGGCTAGCTACACAGTTATCCTTAGTGCCCTGCCTCAACCAGAGCTGCTGCAGGCATGTGTCCTTGAGCTGGAATTGACACCTCCAATGGGAAGCACAGACAGACCCGAGGTTACGTTGACCTGGGAGCTAGGGGGCCGATTCCCAGCTCATGTGGATGGACGTGCCTTGGCTCCCAAAAAACAGCAGCGAGGGCGATCAACCCTCCCTCCAGGATTGTCCTGGAGTCTCCGGGAATTACAGATCTCACCTGCTGTTAAAGATTATGGCATGTGAGGAAACCTCCAGCAATTCGCCCAACAGAACTGGCGGCCCTAGTAACGCCAAGCGGCAGCTGGGCTAGTTGTGACAAGGACAAATCCACCAGAACCCGGTGGCTACGTCCTCAGCACAGCTGGTAGCCCGTTCCACTGCTGGCTACTGCCCACGCTACCCTACCTCTGCTGCAGTAGCTCGAAAAGAGGGCGGGAGCTGGTACCGCTTCCCTCACTCCAAGCGCAGACCGATCCAAATGTAAACAGGACAGTCCCACTCATTTGGGCGCAGCTTTGAATCAGAAGCTCGGTCAAGTCCCCATGGAAGCGTCACGGGAGAGGCGTGTAGGAAAAAGCATCTCACTAGCTGTGCAGCACCCAGAACAATGGGGCCTAACCTCATCTGGGTCCCTCTGGCCACTCCTGTACTACCCATTAAATAACCCCAACACGAGCCCCGAGTCTCAGTGAGAGCCGTGTGGGCAGTGGGTGATGTTTACATGACACCTTGTTGCTGATTATTATTTACTTAGCCTGATTACAAAGCTGATAAAACACAACATTGTGCACGTGAACCAGGTTCAATCGGATGCAGAACAAGACTGGCTCTCTGAGCAATGAAATACATTTACCATGCTGTCTTCCAGCTGGGACGTTTCATCTGCAAATAGGTCCCAGCTGGGGCATAAGGCCGGCTCTGGACTGCGTACTGTTGCCCTTATTAAAAACTTCCGGGTTCTGCGGCTTTGCATTCTTCCTCATTATTGAAATATCCTCCTTCCTGCCCAGCAATCCTGCTAGCCTACGTGATGGCATTTCACAAAGGAAATGCTGATATTGTTCTTCTACCGAGAGACCTGCCACAGTACGGCTGGCAGGAATCACAGGGTCCATTTGGTGGGCGATTCCACAATTTCAAATTTTCAAAACAAAAAAAAATTTCAACATTTCCCAGGAAACAAATTTCTGAAAACAAATAATTCATTTCAGGTCCTTTTGTTCCTATTTCCAACTTTTAAAAACATCGACTTTTTTTTTTTCTTTAGTATTAAAAAAAGAGTTTAATTTTGAAAAGTTGTTTCAAAATTTTTAAAAATGAAATGTTAGATCTCCAAAATGCCAAGAAGAGATATTCTGCTATTGCTGTGCTTAGTTCAGGGTTTTTCTAAACAAAATTTCATCAACATGGATAAGATTTTCAAAATATTTTGAGTTCAACAAAAAGGACATTTTTGGTTGACAAACATTTTGAAGAACAATATCCTCCTCCGTTCTACTCAGAAGTAGTAGAGAGCAGATAACGCTGGACTCCTACAAATTGCTGTACTGGGAAGCCATTAGCTTATTTCTAGGTCTGTTTCACCTCCTCCCACGGCAGAGGGTTGTGAGACACCACCTGCATATTACCTTGGATATATAGGTCAGCGGCAAAGATCCAACAGCTCCAGATCCAAGAGCCAGATTCTGCAAAACAGTCAAAAGAGTTAAACGATAAACAGGCACAAATCAGATGGGCTAGACTATCATTTTAGGCTTTCTTTACGGAGGGGCACCGTAAAGACTGTCCTCACCAACAGCCTCTCCATCTCAGCATTGAACCACGGTGCGAGACTCAACACTATGCCTCCGCAAGGCCGTCAGGGGGGCACTAGTTGGGGTGTAGTTTATTGCATGGGGAAAGTTGTTCTGTCCTTTAACAGTAGTCAAGAGGCCAGAGACATGGCACTGGGCATAGCTTATAAAGGAAAATAAAATAAAATTTGCCTTGAGCTGCGTTTACAAAAGCCACATAACGAATGCTAGTCCAGATGGTGACTTGTGCTAGGCACACAGAAGAGACTTCTACAGCTCACCTTTTATTCTTATTATTTTAATCACTGTATTAAATACCATGACCACTCCCAGAGCTACCGGCCACAACAGACACAAAACTCCAGACCCCTGGCCACTGGGTGAGTATATTCTGCATGACCCCGCATGTCTAGGATAACGGATATTTTCATCATTTTTGTTCCTGTGTTTACACCGAGATATGAACTGGAACGGGGGCCTCCGAATGACTCTCACCAACATCTTGCTTTATCATCTCATCAGGGATTAAATTGTAGAAAAGATGGCTGGTGTGGTCTAGGAAAGCAGAGGATTCACAGAGAAACTGATTTGTTGCCGTTTCCTCTCGCAAAGACTCAGCCTTGGAAAGTCTAACGACATCCATGGCAGAAAGCATCCTGCATTTCTCAGGCCCCACTTCAGCAAAGCTGGTGCTTAACTTTACGTATGCGCTTAAACCCATTCCTATTCAGCAAAACACTTAAGCGGGGGCTTAACTTTGAGCATGTGTCTCTCACTGAATCTAGAGGGACCAGAGTGTCTCTTAAGTGCTCTGCTGGATTGGGGCCTGAACACAGATGCTGCTCACATGCAGATTATACTGTTTAGCAAAATGAGAAAGAGGAAGATAACAACTGTTCCCCACCCCCCACCCCCACTCCATCCAGAAAGCAGCAGGCATTGCTGGCTGCTACTGACTCATCAGAACAACTCTGCATTCCCACCACAGCTCTCAGCGGCCCTAGAGCAACACTTGGGAGAGGGACCAATCACCGCAGCCCTGTGGGCCAGAGCCAACCTGGAAAAGAAACGGTTCCCCCACCTCCCAGCTTTGGGCCTGCGGCTGGTTCCCCACCCAGGAGACGAACGGTTCTCTGGCTGAGAGCAGAAGGCCATCTGGTTTTATTTGTCTTGGATTCAAAGTCTAGAAGGGTGTGGAGGAGGAACCGAGGAACATTTCTGACATGCTCACACATACTGATAACAGATACCATCCAGTCACGTTCCAGCTTCCCTCAGCAAGAAAGCAGAGCAGTGACCCATCCCACTTGGAAACGAGGGGCGGCTTCCAGCTGTACTCTGGCCGAAGGCTGCTTCAAAGAAGTGGCCAACTTCCCAACAGAGGCCTGATCCAAACACTCTGAAGCCAGTGAGAGCCCTTCCACAGAGCTCAACGGGCTTTGGACCAGGCCTCAGAAGTGGGAAATTCAACTTCAGAGCAGGAAAAGGATATGGGTGAGGAAGGAAGGAAGGAAGGAAGGAAGGAAGGAAGGAAGGAAGGAAAGAAAGAAAGAAAGAAAGCTTACTGAGCACGGTACAATATATTCACTCCATGTTGTGGCAAGACAGAATATGAAAAAGCCCAATAGAATCCACTATCCCTACCACCAGATCCTTTCTGAGACACTCTCTCCATCCCATAAAGGCATCTCTTCTACGCGACTTAAAGCATCAAAGAAAACTAGTGGTGCGAGATAACATTAAAGGACACGGCTTCTCCAGAAACAGGCACCAGACAATCAGATACAAATGGACATCCCAATGGGGACTTTCCATGAGGACACCCACGAGATGAATGATGGGATGTTTTATGCCAAAACAAGCCAATGATTGAACTGCAGAGAGGATTTCACCTCGCCAAGTTCCTGATTTTTGCAGTGTTGTAACCACACTGGTCCCAGGGTCCTAGACAGTCAGGATGGGTAGGGTAGTGTCTTTTACTGGACTAACTTTTCTTGGTGAAAGAGACAAGCTTTGGAGAGTTACACAGAGCTGAAGAACAACTCTGTATAGCTCGAAAACTTGTCTCTCTTGACAACAGGAGTTATTCCAATAAAAGGTACTACCTCACCCACCTTATCTCTCTAGGACCCTGGTAGACTATGACATGGCAGCTCTAACATCAGAACGGGAAATAAATCATTCCAGATTGCTGAGAAGGACAGGGTTCTGAGCGCAAGGAAACCCGTGTTTTCCAGCACTGAAGTTGCTGTCTCTGCTCGTCTTAACTGGTGCTCAAAGCTGGTGTAATAAAAATAGAAGGAGAGAAAAATGTGAAGCCCATTAAAAAATGTGATACCAGTTTCTGGGATTTCAATAGCAGATCTGTCTAAATAAATCCTGTTTACTCCAGTAATTCGAGTCTGAACACAAGCAGCACTGCTAAGGTGTCCAAGTGAACTGGAAGATACGCATGATCAAAAGCCAGCTCTAGCTGTGAAACCTCAGCACTGAACTCTGGTAACAAACGCAGTCTCTTCCTAAGAATGGGAGGGGCAGATGCAGCATAAATCAGGAAGCAGAAGTCGTTTTAGCTGTGAAGTATGAACGCCATGCATATTTGCAATGCTCCACAGAGTACATTCTGGGACCTCACCTGGGGGTTGTCCATATACCACAGAAGACAATTGGCCTGGGTGTCCAGGATGAAATATCTTCGCAGAAACTTGCCGCAGGTCTCATTTTCTTCGAGGTCTAGAAACCCACAGATCCGATTCTGTCGATCCACATAAGGCATTCCGGGCTTCTTGTCGCATCACCCTAGAACACACAAAGGCCAGCCGATGAAGCCAGGGTATTCCCTCCCCCTCCCCTAAGCCATGGCAGAAGTGTTTTCCCTGTTCTAGGCTGACCTCACATTCACACACCCCTCCCTTCCCCGTTCCCTGTCTAGCGCTGGGGTGACAGCTCGGTCACCAGGTTTGGGCGCGCAGGTGAATGCAGCCAAGCGTGAGGAAGACAACGGTTGGATTGGGTCACACTTAGCACACGGACATTTCTCTGTTCCACTTGCACATTTAACTGGCCATTAGCAGGCTGGTCCCGCTGCACAGAAACAGAAACATCTGTGCAAATTCCACCTCATTTCAGAGCCTCAACGTCAGGAAATTAAACAACAGACGCCGGGCCGTTAGCTTGGTCTAGAGGCGGAGCTCCTCATCGCAGGCTCCCCTACCCGCGCAGGACACGGCTGGAGTCAATGGAGCCCCCCAGCAAGGTTTTAGCTGCAGGATTGAGGCCTTGGATTGTATTCAAACTGTTCTCCTAACTTCCTGGGGCTTCTGCTAGGGACGGGACAGAACCAAACCCCACCCCACCTTTGCCCATTTCCGCTCCCAGCCAACAGGCCACCACAAACTGAGGAATTCAAGGTCACGGCGAGACGAGACACCAGCACAGCGATTCTGGACACATTCAGAAGCTGGGTAAATAAAACAAACAGATGAGCAGGACCAAAACAGCTCAGCTGAGAAATAGCAGGAGTTGAGGGAGCAGGGAGCTTCCAGAACTACAGATGGACACAGTCACTACAAGCTACTCAATAGCTCGCTAGCCTGACTGCACTATTACAAGAGGACTCAGAAGTCTTCACTGTTGCCTGCCTTGTACCAACACAAGGGCCATCGGGATGGTCACGGAGCAGCAGCAGGCCAAAGGGAAACAACATCAACAAACAAGACATCATCCCCCTCGCAACAGAGCAGCAGTTGGTGATGCAGGAAGGCCTAGGCGCAGTGGTTCTCAAAATTTTTGTAGTGGTGACCCCTTTCCCACACCGGGCCTCTAAGCGCGACCCCCTCTAGGGGTCAAGCGGGGGGGGGGCGTGCCTGCAGCCCACTGCGGCAGGGGCTGGGATGGGGGGGTTCCAGCAGCCCCCCAGGGCGGGGGTCGGGATTGGGGGGGGAGGTTCCAGCAGCCCCCTGAGGCCAGTGAGGGGGGGTTCCAGCAGTCCCACGGAGGCACCGGCAGCACACTGCGGCAGGGGCCAGGCTAATGGGGGCACTGGAAGCCCACCTCTGCAGGGGCCGGGTCGGGCACGTGGCAGTGCCGGCAGCCTGCCACAGCAAGAACCAGGGCCCGGACCGGGCTAACGGGGCTGCCAGCAGCCTGCCGCGGCCGGGACCAGCCTTATGGGGGCGCCGGCAGCCTGCCGCGGCAGGAGCTGGGGCCGGGCTCACGGGGCCGCCAGCAGCTCGCCGCGGCCGGGACCGACCTTATGAGGGCACCGGCAGCCTGCCATGGCAGGGGCACGAGCCGCCTGCAGCATCAGGGGCCAGATGCCAGCAGCCCACGGCAGCGGCAATGGGATCGCGACCCCCACAGAACTGGCTCGCGACCCAGAGGGGTCCCGACCCCCAGTTTGAGAACCAATGGCCTAGGAGGACTCCCCCCCCCCCATATCAGAGGGATAGCCATGTTAGTCTGGGTCTGCAAAAGCGAAAGAGAGTCTTGTAGCACCTTATAGACTAAGAGGTTTTAGGGATCATGAGCTTTTGTGGGCTAAGACCCACTTCATCAGATGAATGTTGTGGGGAAAAAAACCCCATTCTACTCCACAGGCATCTAGGAGACAGCAACCTGAAAGACCAGCAGACCTTGGCCAAAACAATCATTACAAGGGGTGACCAACCATGAGAGCTGCATGGCAGGAAAAAGCACAAGGCACTCAGCCTCTGAGAACTGCAAACCCTTGACTCAAAGCAAGAGAGCGCGTGCACACACACACACACACACACACACACACACACACACACACACACACACACACACACACACACACACACACACACACACACACACACACACACACACACACACACACGTAGGGAATGGAAAACAAACTGCAATCCTTGGGATGCAGAGTCAGCAGGACAGCAACGATCAGTCCCCTTTGGGTACAAACGTAGCACTAAATCTTCTCCAGCCACAAGCACCTTCCATCACTACCCTTGCTCCTCAGGGCCTAGCATCTGCCACCTAGCCCCGGGGCTCCTGTGTCCTACAGGAACATTGCTCTGCAAAGGGACAGAGCCTGGCTGAAGAAGGAGAGATCAACAGCTGCAGTCTGAACAGGAACAAACTGTCCCTTTGGAGAAGTTGAGAGTTTTTCAATCAGAATAAGAATCTGGGATGATTCGGCCCTACGGAGAAAGAATCTCCCTCCCTGCTAGCCAAGAGCTCAGATACCACAGAGAGAGACACCCCAGAAAGTCAGCGAGAGGAAGAACAAGATGCCGGGTTTGACAGCGCCGAGGTGAGAACCCTGGCGACTGGTCTCCACTAGCACCCGCAACTGGTGTTAGTGCAAGAGAGGAAGATTTGGGACCTGGCTCTTGGTCTCCTTGCAACACCATCATTTACAATATGTGCAAAGTGGGTGCAAACCCCCACCATTCGGGAGTGGCAGCACTTCACACTCAGTTTGCAGGGTGTGAATGACTGGAGCAAAGGAGAATCAGGCCCTTTAAGGTGGAGCTCACTGCAGACGTGGTCTATAAGGAGTGATTCTCCACTGCCTTGCACACTGCGGCCATTTACACGCATGCACAAAACACTAACACTCTGACCCACTTTGCACTGGTCCGTATCCCAGCACACAGTGCAGAGCGGTGGAGAATCAGGCACTGTCTGTTGGTAGCTGGCAAGGCACCATACCTCAGAAATGCCTTGGGCAAGAAGCCTCTTAATTATTGTGACTCTTGGTGGATGGAATGGGAGGTGACCTATATCCCGGAGAAGGGCTAGTTCCAAATATAGACAGGTGGAGTTTGGCTGTGAGTTAGCAGGTGTGTGAAAGGCAGCCCATGTAAGCACAAGGAAATAAAGGTCTTCTGCAGATAAGGAGAAAATAAGATTTTTTACCTTAAAAATTGCGATGGCTGGTCTCATGGGGAAACGTACTGTAGAAACGTACTGTCCAGTAGTTAGACTGACACTGGGACAGAACAAAATGTCTGCTCTCATCTGCTCATATTTTCAGCATCAGCGTTTGGAGCCATGTATCACATTCGGAAGCAGGGTGGGAAGTGACCAGGGAGGCTTGCCTGGCTGGAAGCAGCACCCAGCAGAGACAGGGGGCTGTTCTGACAAAGGTCACCTCCTACTGAACGCCTATTGACTTAGGGGAATTTTGAGCAGTCTTACTCTGAGAAGACCAAAGGCTGGGGGCAGAGTGTGGGTAGACTGGCTTGCCATCCCGGGTGAGAGAGAGAGAAGGCAACATGCAGAGAATTCTGAAGACCTTTGGATGTCATTAGAATCAGATTCGCCATTTGGCCCAGACAGAATAAAGGATACTGTGAATCCATGTTAATTATTAATATACTAAGCCACTGTGTCTAGACACATGACAATTCAGCTCCTAGCAGAGCACTGTCAAATACAAACACTGGGCCCAGGCCAAAGCAGCAGGCTTTCCCAGGCTCTGCTGACACGGGGAAGCTGTTTCAGGTTAACTAAAGGTCTGATTTTAAACCCGTGGGGCTAGTCTATACTGGCAATGTGAAAGCGCAGAGTTAATATCAAGTGTAAAGAGTGTATCTACTTTACTAACAGAGATAAAGGGCAATGGTATCAACGTACTAATGGGCGATAACAGGTTAACTAAACTCTAGCACCAGGCCCTTCTGGGCTGCAGAACCCCTTCCTCTGCAGTGCTATGGGGAAAGGCTGGTCAAAAATGCTGCAGTTTCTTAGGGTTTTGCTCTGCCTCGATTCACACGAGCTTGTTCAAGAGCACTCAGATGCTCAGCTCCTTCTGCACAGGAAAAGGTGACAGTGACCAACCTTAGATCGCACTTTGAGATACAAAAATCAGTGGGCAGATGAGATAACGATCACGCTGAGCTTTAAGTTCTAGAATGTGCTCTTTTTTAGCATGCGACAGGGAGGCAATCATCCTGCACACCCCTCCCGCTGGTTACAGTGATCCGTTTGCCAGGATGCTGCAGGACAGAGGTTGCAATGGACAACCTGTCTCCTTAGAACTATCAACAGTTTATCTTTTCCATAAGCTCAAAATAAGAATAGCATTTACAGTTCCACTAGGTGGGGGTTTTCCCATCTTCCAGCTCCAGAAGTCCAGACGGAGTCAGGAAGAGTTTGCCCAACAGGGTTTAGTCTTGTTATAATACTCAGCACTTATGGAATACCTGACACCTTCAAAGCACAGTACAAATTTGTCAAGGACCAGGACTAGAACAGGGTTTAAGAGAGAACTGGATAAATTCATGGAGATTAAATCCACTAATGGCTATTAGCCAAGATGGGTTAAGAATGGTGTCGCTAGCCTCTGTTTGTCAGAGGGTGGAGATGGATGGCAGGCGAGAGATCACTTGATCATTATCCATTAGGTTCACTCCCTCTAGGGCACCTGGCATTGGCCACTGTCGGTAGACAGGACACTGGGCTGGATGGACCTTTGGTCTGACTCAGTGCGGCTGTTCTTATGTCAAGTGGCCATACAGTTAGATGCATTCTGGGAATGCGTAGTTAATTTATTCGGCGGCTTTTCGGCGGACATACAAAGGTCCACTGCACCGAGGGAGAGAGGAAAAAGCGGTCGCGGATCTCAATAGTTTGAGAACCCCTGCACTAGATTGAATAGACCATTGACCTGTTCTACCGTGGCACTTCCTACCACATGCAAATTGGCATAGAAATACTGTTACCCACCATGAGCTCACAGCCCTAAAACAGATTCAAGACATGCTAATGAGGGAGGAATCACAGGCTAAGGCTAGCGGAGTCAATGATGATTTGAAGGCTTCTTAATTCATGGCCAGAACATTTGCCTGAAACTCAGTAACCAATTACTTCTGCTCATCAATTATCAGAACAAATAGCTAGCAACCACACAAACTGGAACAGATGATACATATTTATATTTTCTGTATCCAGCAATAGTGGAAGACAATGAGAAAAAACAACTCGGTTGTGCTTACAACTAGGTAACATAATTTAGAACTGCTAATGACTCCCTGAAGGCCTACCAATCAGAAGAGCATGTCCCGTTATGACTTTAGATTACATACATTATAAATTATGAACAGGATAATAATACTGAACACATGAAGTCACAGTTTATGGGAGAAGGGATTTCTGGAAGCCAGTCTGAAATCCAACACCGATCTACAGAATTTCCCAAGCCTAGCGGTGGAATTAGGCCCTGAGGATCTCATTACTGGTTCCAATTAATGTCAGCACACCACAGAATGAAGTTCTTCTGCTTTCTGGGCTTCTTTCCTTCTATTGCCTTTTCAACACAATTAGATGAGCAAAATATTCATAAATTCACCCCCTTCCAAACAACAAAATACAACACCACAACCCTTGCCTGGTCCAGCTAATGTGATGACAACAGCAAAGAAGTTACTGGAAAAGATTTCCAGCACAAGACAACCAACCCCTCTGATTTCCTCCCAGGTTACAGGAAGGGTATTGCACTGCTCCCTGAATAAAACAGCTTCATCACGAGTTATAATATGGAAAAGGAATAATTCAAATCACATTCAGACCCAATGATAGTTACTGCCAACTCAATGACCCACGTGATGCTGTGAGGGGGCAGAGTTTCCAGGCACTGAATCCCAAAATCTCAGTTATCAAAGAGATTATCAGTGCTGCTCCCTAGTTTTGTCCTGAGATGCAATGTTACAACCTCAATTTGGCCCTTAGGCCAAATAGTTTGCCCACCCCTGCCTTAGCTGGTCCAGTATGACACAGCTAGGTCTGTCTAGGGCACAGTGCAGGAGATAACACTGCAAGGGACCACAGAGTTCAGCGTTTTGTAAATGGAAGAGTCATGTGCAATTGGTTACAATAAATGGGTAGGTATTCTGCTGGCACCAGACACTGAGAGAGCCTCTGCACTTAGTATCCTTGAAAATCATGGGAACCAAGATACATTTAAACTGGATCCACTCCCAGAAAACAGCACCACTGTCAACATGGATCTACCTTTAGAACTATTTGTACTGGGCTTGTCACCTTGCTACCTGGATCTACAGCATAGCCAATGCTTTTCTTACAGACAACAGAGACAGTCTCCCTCTCTCAGGAGTTTAAATTTGAGATGACCCAGGACTCCTTTAGCTCAACTGCTGCCTTGGGCCACCAAATGACATCCACTCTTTCACAAAGTGTCAACAGTTCCCAAGACAGCACCAAGTACACAGTTATTAAAACATCCCACGCTATGATGGATGAGACCTTTTGTGACATTACCACATCTGCAAACTCCACTTCCTTTTACCTACGCTCACTAAAGAGAGATCACAAAATTCTCCCCATTAACTCGTAGAATGCTGACCGTTTCCAGAGGAAAGGCAGGTGAACGGGAGAATAGATGTAAATATTGTGTGGAATAGGTTCAGCGATACAACGCACGTTAATTCCAAACATTTGTTTTTATTAAACAATTAACTGGCTCAGAGGAAGGCCTGACAGTAGTGATGTTAAGGTAGGCTATTGTGGCACCATTCTGTTTATAAAAGTACTGTCAGAGACAACTTCAGCTAGTGAAACTAAGCAGGAGACTGGGATTCCAGACACAAGATCTAATCCTGCCTTTCCCACTGACCATATATTGGTCACTGAGGCCCAAAAGTTTGTGTGCCAAAAGTCAGTGGACACCATTGAAAATGTGGGCCTTAACCTCTGTGCTTCAGTTTTCCCACCTGTAAATATTGTGTTGGGAAAGTTAGAGTGCCACAGAAACACAACAAATTGTTATTGATTGTGAATCATGAAATGGCAGATGCCTTTTGCTATGGATCCAGGGGCAGCTAAGAAAAGGTTCTTGCAATATTCCAAGATTGATAAACCAACCCCATCATCGGTAACAAAGAGTCCTGTGGCACCTTAAAGACTAAAGTATGCAAGCAGCTTGCATCTGATGAAGTGGGTATTAGCCCACGAAAGCTTATGCTTCAATCCTTTAGTTAGTCTTTAAGGTGCCACAGGACTCTTCGTTACCTCTGCTATTCCAGACTAACACGGCTACCTCGCTGATTCTCAACCCCATCATGATTCCCTGTTCGGACAGCCCCCGTGGGAATGCGGACGGCTTCCTACCTAGACAAGACAGCAACATCATGAAAGGAGACCAAGACACACACTTCCTGTAACTCCCATCAGTGCTAATGGAAGTCGGGCACTTGAAATCCTTCCTAGGGCTGGACCCAAAGTCCTCCGAAGTCAAGGAAAGACGGAGCTGTCACTCAGACCCCAGGCAGGAACACAGCATGCAGAATAAGGATCAGAATAGACCACAGGGTTCACAAGGATGGTACATGGTCTTTGCTGACCACCCGTGAACATAAGTCTTAAGATACTAACCAACTCCCCCCCCCCCCCCGAATTCCTCTACATGCCCAGGCAGAGTTCCCCACTGAAACTGGGGCAGCCTAGGAGCCCTTTGCAAGCGCCCTGAAGGATGCCTGGGCAGGAAAAGCCCTTTGTGGACTCCAACGAGCCACGTGCCCAGCCACCGACTCCTTTGGGATCCGCTCAAACTGCAGCGAGTCTGGAGGGGAAGGAGCCTGACCCGGCTCGGGGCGCTCCGGGCCGTAAACCCCGCGGGGGAAGCCAGGCCGCTCTGAGGGGCGCGGACAGGCAGCGCCGCGCACCCAGCGATGTTCTGTCCCCATGTGCCGCAGGCCGGCGCGGCGCTCCGACCCCCCCAGCACCCAGACCTCGCCCCATGGCACCCCCCTTCCCAGGGTGCCCCCCAAACTCTCACCCCGGCCCAGGGCGCTCCCAGCCGGCGCGTCGCCTCCACCCACCCCCCGGCTCGGGCACCGCCCCGGGTTACGCTCCCGCGCCCCTCCCGGGGCGCCCCCCGCCCGGGCTCCGCTCCCCACTCACCCAGCGGCGTCTGCGGGCGGCGCCCCCGGGGCATGGCCAGCCGGGCGCTGCGGGCTCACATCGGGAGCGGGCGGCTCCGGCGCCGCCGCGTTTTTTCCGGGTTATTTCGCGTTCGCCGCAGCGCCAGCCCCGGATGTGAGGCCCGGGGCCGGCAGGGTGCAGCGGGGACCGGCGGGTGGGGCCGCAGACCCGCCCCGCTCTGGGGGGCAGACCCGGAGCTCCCGGCCGAGCCGCGGCGCCAGCCGGGGGGAGGGTCCCACGTAACTTCTCACCTGGGGGAAAGGGAAGATTTGCACCAAGTTTTTTCCCGTGCTTGTCCCGGGGCGCAGGCGGTGGTACCGCCCCGCGCGTCTCAGTCCGCACCCGGGCAGTCCCCAGGGTCCGCCCCCGGGGCGCTCATTCAGCAACAGAGACTTTTGGGGGTGTCACGAAGGTGGCTCCGCCGAGGCAGGCCAGGCTGGTGAAAGACAAATCTCGGGGCTGCTAACCCCGTTTTTGTGTTGGGGGGGGGGGTTGTTTTCCAAAACACTTTCCACCAATTCTCGCAGCTTCACTCCATCCAGGCTGGGTGCTGCTCCTGCCTGCAAGGTGCTATTGTGATGCATAAACAGAAGGGGGCAGATTTCAAAGTTGCTATGGGAATCTCAACTCATCCGCTTCCTGACTCGCGCATGAGGAAAATCTCGACCTGCATGATGCAGTTACATCTTGACATAATTCAGGCCTCAGGTCCTTAGAAAACATTAAGGCACATGAATGGTCCCATCCTGTGAATGCAGATCAAGTTAATCAAGGGCCTACACCTTGCAGGATCCGGCTCAGAGGCTGTACTGGACTCCTTCAAAATCCAGTGAGATATGCAGATCCACTGCAGAATTCCTACAAGGAATCAGTGAATCAGACAAGGGGTTCTTGAATCAGGACCCTCCCAAAATTATACAGTACTGTGGCCCTCTGCTTGAAAGGGAAAAAAACTTAACCTCCCCAAACCTGTCTACACTTTGATCTGAGCTCAAAAGAGCAAACTGCCTCTTTGTACCCAGAGCATTTTGGGTACAAAGCATGTGATGGCCAGTTTTTCCCTAGTGTGGAACTGAGGACCATAAAGTTTTACTTGGTGATAAAATGCAACTAAAAGCCCAAAATCACTGGGATTAGGTACAAGATTGTGCCACGTTGTTGTTCATGACAATGGGGCTGGGAGAGTGAACAAGTTCAAGATAACTGGTTGGGTAGCAGTGAAATGCCTAACCAGCGATTCACACGGCCAACCATCACTTTTCATACAACCCTCTACTGGCACTCGGGGACTTAATAAAAATGTTGCAAAAATGCCATTTAGAATGTGAAAGCAGTTTGATTCCCTGTGTTCCTTTAACAATAAAGTAATGGGGTGGTTCCTCTCTTCATGAATCTCACTTAAAGCATTCTTTCCTCCCCCCCCCCCCCCCCAAGCTTTCCCTCTTGTTTGTAAAGCAGAGGGCAACACATCATGTATAGGGCTAGAGCAGTTGTTGAGTCAATGCCTAATCTGCCCTAGCCACCTCCTCTGCTACAGCAAATCACCTTTCTTTACACAATTGAATAGCTCTGTTCCTCGTGCAGAGGACTCCTGGTTCTGTAACTGCCAGAGTGAAGAATCAGAGAGGTAGCCATGTTAGTCTGGAATTGCAGAAGTGACCAGGAGTCTTGTGTCACCTTAAAGACTAACTACAATATTGAAGCATATGCTTTCCTGGGCTAATACCCACTTTCAGGTGCCACAGGACTCCTGGTCACTTCTGCCAGAGTGAACTTGCACAGAAACTGTGGAGCAGTTTTGCAGAGACCCAAGTCAGAAATGCTGATTAGATTTTGAGTATTTTTCCCAAGCAATGTGAGTAACCATCTCCAATTCCCCACATCTTACTTTTTCAAAGAATGGACAGTAGTTTTGAAAAACTATTGTGCACTATCTGGAGCCCATTAGCTGAAATCTTGTTATTACTTAAAATATTTGCTTCACCCCTAAGCATTTCCTGTGGTCTGGGTCATTTTTAGAACAAGTTTTTTCCCTTCCATGCTAAAGACATCATCCCACTGCTGTTACTGCAACCGTATGTGTTCATTGTTGTCTGACCATCTTCAGGGCCTGCACTTCCTCTGAGAGGCAGATGAAAACCACATTGGCTGCAATGAAGCGTAGGCACTGACTGGGTCCATTGCAGAATACTGGAGAGCAAGGCACAGCACCACAGGCCCTGCTCAGCAGAGAATTTACCCCTGTGCTTAAGTCCACCCCCACTCAGCACCAAGCAAGTGCTTAAAGTTAAGCGTGCTTGTGTTGAATAGGGATGAAGTGGGTATCAAATTCCTACAGAAACATATCCCTTCGTCAAGCTCTTGAAAAAGAAACTCCTCTGTTCGCAGAGACCCAAGACAGCCCCCCTCGCTCTCGGCTGGGTGAACAGACCACCAGGCAGGGGAGCAGCACATGGCTAGGTGCCGCTTAAAACTTCCATCTCCGCACAAAGTGGCACCTTGGAAGCTCAGCCGTGGGCGAAGGAGCTATTGTTTCCATAGCCTCCTTTCCAACCACCCATTAAATGAGATTACATGCAACTCCCTGGCCGTTTCACAGTCCCAGCCACTGATCCTGGCTTTTACCTATCGACCATGGCAAAGCCTTCAGGCTGTGAGTTCCTCTCAATGCCCCCTCCAGGGACGTGAGTTTCCTTCCTGGGTTATCCTCTCGACAGGTCCATCCACTCCCGAATACTTTGCCATTGAGATAGCGCCTGCCACTGGCCCAGATGTCTCATGAAAAGTGTAATCCAAAATGGGTTATTACACCAGGGGAGAAGTCCTGTGGGTCTGGGTATCCACTGCCGTGCACCTTGTGACTGACTAGCCTTTCACACTCCCAAAGTGCACCGGGCACATACCTGTGCAAAGTAAAGGGCAGTGGAGAATCAGGCCCAAGCTTTATAGGGGAAACTAGTGTGTCACACGGGTAACAAGAGGGGATAAATACCTACGGCCATGCTGCCTAGTGAGGGGTGCTTGTTCAACCCAAGCAGGTGGCAAGTTTAGAGGCACTTCATGATGCCCTTTAAAATGGCTTTTAGGTGGGTGAAAAGTCCTGCAGCGACTCTCTGCATAGGTGGTGCCTTCTTAGCTCACAAGGTCACATTTCCTAGCCAGCCAGTCACCGAGGTGTGATTGTGGTGGTGAACGCAGTTCTTGGCATTTCTTCCTCTTCTAGTCACTTTAAAATTCCTTTGTACCCAGAGCATTTTGGGATAGCTCTCCAGCGCCAGGAATGGCCAAGCACATAACGATAACTGTGAGTTACGCGGAAAATTATGCCTGTGTTTCCATATGCACATATGGTGCATATAGCTGCAGACTTATGATGTAAACATCTATAAGCACATCTGAAATCATAAATATGTGTGCATCATGCAGAGGCAATATGCAATACATTCTGTGTAGGAAAGGAATTAGGTGATTTATTTTCAGTAAACAATTTATATGGTGAATGGAGCCTCTTTTTCTTTAAGTGAATTATCCACGGATGGATTTGGCTTTTTCACAGCTATTTTTCTTGTTTTGGATGATCTAATTGCTAGTTTATGGTAACATATTTCAGCCTCTGGGGAGCTTGCAAGCTATTTGCCATTCTGTATAAATCTCTTGAAAATCTGGCCCCATGTATTTTAGGTGCTCAGCTCTCATTAAGGCACCAACTTAAGTGGCCAGCTTTTCAGGAGAGCTAGGTCCCCAGGGCTTTTAAAAACCTACTTCTGGGCGTTAAGCACTTGAAAATGTGTCCCATCCTGTTGTTCCTGCTTTTTGATTGGCTGTCTTCCAAGTTCCCTGAGAGATTCCCAGCCAGGTGCCCGAACACGTCACAAATACTTGTATTCTTGTGCAAAGGCACATTTACACGAGTATTTATGATCCTTCCTCTTCCTGGGAACAAAACGGTGCTTGCACAGATGATAGACAGCAAAAAGTAAATACATGTGAACACCCTCAAAATAAATTAATGCCTTTTACTCAAATGAGACGAGGAGGATGAGATTAGTCTTTAAGGTGCCACAGGACTTTGTTACCTCTGCTATTCCAGACTAACACGGCTACCTCTCTGATTCTTGAGGATGAGATTGTGTCTTTTATTGGACCGACTTGGACACCTTTCCTCACAGGCCTGGAGAAGAGCTCTGTGCAGCTCGAAAGCTTGTTCCTCTCACTGTCAGAAGTTGGTCCAATAAACAATATGACCTCACCCACCTTGTCTCTCTCAGCCTCCCTCTTCAACCAATTCCCACCCAGTCTGAGCCCCGCCTCCTTGTGGAGCCTCATGTGGGGTTCGTCCCGCCCTCGTGTCTGACTACGTCTTGGAGTCCTGTTGCCGCGGTGGCAGCAGGGCGGTGATGCACAGAGCTGCCTCCCGAGGCGCGAGGGCCCATCTCACCTGTCAGGCCACTTCCCACGGTGGCCCCTGCACTGAGCCTGCCTGGCCTCTTCCTATGGGACAGGGGGAACCAGAACATCCCCTGCTGTCCCTCAGCAGTTCACAGAGCCTGCCTGCACCTGCTTCTCCACAGTGCCAAACCTGGCCCCATCCCTGCATGAAGCCCCCCCAGCTTCCCTCATCCCCAGCAGCATGAGGCCCTCCCAGGCTCTTTGGTAGAGCCCACCGCCAGCCCAGGGAGGAGTTCAGCCTCTCCCAGTCTTAGGCACTGATTTCCCATGTGCACAGCCTGATTCCACTGACTGGAAAGAGAAACCAGGAGATAGCAACCCTGTCAGATACAAAGGGATGGTACCAACCTTTACAGCTGCAGTAATAGAAAAATCTCTCCTGGCCACAGGTACAGAATCATTTGCCTGGAAGGGGTTAAGAAGCTGTGACGGTGTTGTTCCTGGTGGGATCCAACTGTGAGTGTCAGACCAGGACAGATTGCTTCCAAAGGGGCTATTACAGCCCAAACCTGGGGTTTCTCCACACTAAGGTAAACCAAACCAGCCAAACAGAAAAGACTTTGGTTTCGCCCCACTGGCTAACCACAAGTCAAACAAGCAATTCCCTTAGACACTCCAGCTTCCCAGTATCACCACCAGCCACCTGTCCTGGGGATCAATGGTTATGAAAACCAATCCCCCAAATAAAGAAAACGGTTCTCCCCAATTCCAAGGAATCAGGCTCCAGACCCAGGTCAATCTACAAATCAGATCTTCCCACAAATCACGCTGTTGCCAATCCTTTAGAATCTAAAATCTAAAGGTTTATTATACAAGGAAAAAGGTCTAGGTGAGGGTTAGGAATGGTTAAAAGAAATCAATTACATGCAGTAATGGCACATCTCTTGGTTCAGCTTGCAGCAAAGGTAGAATAACTGCAGGTTTAAATCAAAGTCTTTAGAAAGCATCCCATTTAGAGATGGGTCATCACCTTAGTCCAGAGTTCACCTGTGTAGCAAAGTCCATTCAGAGCTGGAAGCAAGACAGGCTGCAGGCTGGAGGTAGAAGACCAAGATGGGGGGCTGTAGCAGCTTCCTTTATAGTTTTTTCTCTTCCTGCTGTGAAAAGTCCAGCCCCATGGAGTTCTGGAGCCACATGGGCAGATGACATGACCATGCATGACTCATTATTTTCAGGCAGCAGCCATTATGTACAGGCTCTCTCTCGTAGACTTTTTGTCTGGATTGGAGCATTCCAAGCTCCCAGAGTCCATTGTGTTGCTGATAGTCCCTTAATGGGCCATCAGGCAGCCCAAGCCAAGCTGATGCCCAGTATTCAGGAATCTTCCCCCCCCAGCAGAGCACAATATTTGGAAAGACAGACAGTCCAGAACCAATATTATAGCTCTAACTACAAAATTGATACACATCACTGGCATATTCATAATCAGCCATTCATAACCTGGTTGTAGGCACCCATTATGACCCCCTGTACATAAGATTTGGTGCCACTATAGGACCCTGGTTGCAACAATGATTTATAGGGTCCCAAATTATTTCAGTAACGTGACAGAAGCTCAGATAACCGAGCTGGCACCTGACCAGAAGGACCTATGGGGAAAGAAGATACTTTCAAATCTAGGCAGGAGAGGAGGTTTATTTGTCTCTCTGTGTTCTTGCGGCACCAGAGGGGGACCAGGCAGGAATGTCCATCTCCTAAAACCCTATCCCAGAAGAAGCCTCTAGGATTACAAAAATAGTACGTAAAACAAGGAAAGGCATTTGCTTATCTTTTGGGTTAGCTTGTGAATTTTCCCTATGCTAAAATGGAGTTTTATTCCTGTTTCCTGTAACTTTCAATCTAAGCCTGGAGGAGGATCCTCCATGTTTAAGTCTTTTATTCCCCTGTAACTTTACCTCCATCCTCAATTTACAGCTTAAGAAGTTGATCGATTTTCAGTGTCCTAAAAAAACCCAGGGATTTGGTCTGTGATCACCTGTACCAGTCGGTGAGGATATTATTCAAGCCTCCCTAGGAAAGGGGTTTAGGGAAATAGTTAGGGGGATTAGGAACCCCAAGTGATCCTTTCACTGAATCTTTGTCTAAATCACTTGATGGTGACTGCAATACGGTCCCAGCACAGGAAGGGATTTGTGCCTTGGGGAAGTTTTTAACATAAGCTGGTAGAAATAAGATTAGAGGATCTTTTGTGTGGGTCCCCACATCTGTACCGCAAAGTTCAGAGTGGGGAGGGAACCTGACAGACCCATATCCTCAAAGGTGTTTGAGCCCCTGCCACCCATAAGGGCTAAGTACCTTGGAGGATCTGGGCCAATACAGCCCAAAAGATACAGCAAAAGCTCCTAGTGTAAATAGATGTACCCTGCCCAGGCATCAGAAAGAAAATGACCTGCACAGTGAAATGTGCTGAGGTGCTATCCCCACATCAGTATATTGAGCCCGGGGGGGGGGGGGGGGGACTTTTCATCTGGAGAGGTTTAAATGAATCTCCTCGGCAAAGGATTTTTGAAACGTGGTTTAAGGAGACGGATGGGTTTTATAGTACACAAGACTAAAGAGCCCGTCAGTTTAGAAGTCTATCTACAAGAGACCAAAATGTCATCATCCAGGTGGGAGACATAGGGAGGATTGACCTGGGAATACTGCAGAGAAGTTTTACTGGGACTGGTTGCATTGGTAATGGTTCATCTGGGTGTGACATCACTTGAGGGATGATACCAGAGCCCCGGAGGGGGTTGGGGCTAGGTAACAACTTTTTCCCAGGAACTTGGACAAAGGTTGGAGGAGAAGCAGAGGGTGTGGCTAGAGTAGACTGCTGGGGAAGGGAGGATTTCAGTTTGGAGCTGGCTGGGGAAGCAGTGGGAACCCCACGAATGGGGCCTAAGCTCCCTGCCCCCCTCCACCCCAAGGTGGACCTAACCTAGAGGGTTCTATTGTCTGTACCAGCAAGCTCTGTTTTGGACTGTGTGTCTAATAAACCTTCTGTTCTACTGGAGCAGTGAGAGTCATGGTAAATTACAGGAAGGGGGGGGGGGGTAGGTGAAGGGCCTTGATTCCCCCCGCCCCCCCTTTAACTTTCAGTCCTCCTCTATGTGTACAGAAATTCTGTTAGTTATTGCCCCTGAAGACATACATGAGGTAGGAGGTGTATGGGCATTTGAATCTTCAGTGGGGATAATAATCACCCGAGATTAGAGAGCTGGGACTAAGTGTTTACAGAGGACCTAAACAAATCTAAAATATATAAAACTTTAGCACCCTGGATGCTGACAGGGAGTCTGGGCTGCAGGGGGCTCTGGCCAAGAAGAGGGCCATGCAGGAAAAAGTCCTTCTAGCCTAAGGGCATCTGTTCCAACACCCCCTCCGACCTTCCTCCCCGGAAGGAATGCATGCACACACAGGAAATGTTTATTTCCACAGGGATGAAAGAAGCAGTAAAACAGGATTGCATTCAGCAGAAGGACCACCTCCTACCACCCCCAGAAAGAGCAAGGGGAGGGAGAGAAGAACGGCAGTTGGGTAGAGAATTGTGGTATTTAAAAATAAAAAAAAGTTCATTCAAATTTGGAATCAATTTCAAAAATTGAAATGCTCTGAAATGGAAAGAAATGCATTTCTTTCCAGGTATGCATGATTACTCTGGCTGAGGTATTCTAGAACAGTACTTTGCTGAATTAGAGCCCTCATCATCCCATCAGATTTCAGCTCTCTCATCGTGTGACATTCATCCTCTAAGGTAGTGAGCTGGTGAAAAAAGGAATATTTAAGAAAGCATATGATTATAGGGAAATTTCAATTACACAGTATTTAGAGGGAATAGCTAAATCCAGGCTAATGAAACAGTCATTTAGGCATACCGGTGTACCTGGTTAGATGGTCTCTACACTATGCTGCTCAAGACCCTCTCTCCAGACTTTCTAGGGCTTGGCATTTCTACCTGGGAAGAGGAAGAGTTCTGATCTTTGGTTGAAATAATCCTGGGAAACTGAGTTCAGCAAGGGACTACAATCATTTTAAGGAGCTGAATTGCAGCATCACGTCTAGGAGAATGGAACAAATTACAAGGTCTCAGAAGTACTCCACCATAAGAGATCCCACACTCCTTCTGCCTTTGAAGATCATTAGGACACTGACAAATCTTTAGCATCAGATTTTCAAAGTCTGGCCACTTCCCTGAAGCACCCCAGTGGGAACTGAGCTCTTGAGAATTTGGCAACACATACCTTTAGTATCTTATTAGTAAAGTTCCCCCTGATTTCAGTGGGATGACTCATGGAATCAAAGTACTGCTCAGTGAAAATAAAAGGAGAGATGAACCATCAATTAATGGATGGAATGTGTTTTTACTGGTTTGGAGTTGATTTCTTGTTACAAGGCAGCACACTACATAGTGTATTTAAAGAAAACCACAACCAAATTTGGGCTAAGTGAATTCAAATCTAAGCAGCACAATTATTTATGTCTTACCAATAATAATTATCCCATCCAAAAAAAAAAAAAATGCAGTTTCAACTAGACAACCTTTGTTTTCATTTTGCATGAAAATTTCTTCCAAAGGACTTGTGGAATATGGAAGTAAAGATTTCAAAAAAGCAAGTGCAACCTGGAGTGATTCCCCCACCCCCTTAACCTTGTATCCAACATGGATAATAAAAATCACACCATGTTAACTTGCTGCTGAAAGAATCCCTTCTGCAGCTAAGGGTCTGGCAGCACATGTACTCACACAATAGAGAAGTGGCCATGAACAGTCAGTTACTGTTTATCAGAAGTGCCATTACCTGTGGCAATAGAGAGAGTAGACAAGGACAACTACAACAACAGCTGTTTTCAGACATGCAATGCTTTTTCTTACATTATTTTAACTGCAGCAGCAGAGTTTACTCACCACACCACTTCCTCAGGGCATCCCAGTGTCCTTGTGGGGGTAGCAGCTCTTTCCAACAGTCACTCTGGAGCAGTGGTAGTTTCTTTTAGACAACTCATCCCTCCAGCCAGGGAACAGTGTTTAGCCCATTCCTTCCAGGGGCAGTTATCCAAACTAAAGTTCAACACTATCTAAACAGAAATAAAAAAGCTTCTGCTCTCCCCCCAGCCTTGAAACCCCCTTGGTGGGCTCAGCTCCCCTTGTACACCCTTCTTTGGGGCTGAGAGGAGAATCCAGTCCCAGCCACAACTCTGGGTTACAGCCCAGGGCCCAATACTACACAGCAAAGTCAAACCCTCCACCCACATTGTGATAGCTCCTGCGTTACCTCTTGACTTTCCTCCTGGGTCTTCCAGTCTGTTCTCTGGGTGCTCACTCAAGCCCCTGCAGGCACCTTTTGACTCCCTGCATTCTCTTTCCTCTGGCTCTTCCTCAACTGAGCCCACTCAGGAGTTAAACTGGCAATCACCTAATTTCTCTCAGGTGGAGCCCATTCTGTAATCAGGGTTGGCGGAGTCAGGCACTCTCTCTCTCATTATCTCAGGGCACTGGATGATCTCGGGGTGTTGATCTCTCTCATTCTCAATGTTATTGTCAGGTTCTGGCTCTGGCCCTCTTACCCCAGTGACTGGAACTGACTTCTACTCTGGGTTCTCTCTTTTCTTCTAATGAGATTGGCCCAGCAAATGGTGCCGGGCTGCATTCCCTGAGTGGAGGATCTGGCCCATTGTTCTGACATTGGGTCCGATTCTGCCACCCTTATGGTAATTAGTACAATACCCCACAAGCCAGCCCCATTGAAATCAGTGTTAGTGGAGTGAGGTATTACTGCCTGTGAGTAGGGGTGGCAGAATCTTGACTGTTCTGTCTAACTCTTCTTTCTACACCTAGCACTGTCAATTCAAGGCTGTTTTCTAAATACTACACTTTGAAAAGCAGATTTTCTCCCTGCCTGATGCAGTTGACATCTTGTCCTTAAGATGCAGCATGTTACAGTCACTGTGTTTTCTCTGTCATTGAAACTTTCTATTTGTTCAGTCTTTGGGCCCAGTTCTGAGAAGTGCTGAGCACCCACTAGGTCAGTGGGAAATCAGGGTGCTCAGTACCTTGCAGGAAGCGCTTAGTGCTTCTGCTTGTAGTCTGGTTTGGTATAGAAACAGAGGGGAGGACAGCACATGTGACTTACTATAGTGGTTGATTAGTTTCTAAAATGTGTGGGAGGTTTTCTACTCTAGGAGGTTTGGCTTTCATTCTTTCATTCTTTTACACAGCAAAATTGAGCAAAATTGAAGGATATGTCATCTGATCTCATGAGGTCTTGCCCAAGAAAAGCAAATATGTCTTAGACCACTTGGCCTTTTCACATTGTATAGACTTTCTACAGCTTATAGCCGGTCTAGAGTATCTTATATCCTGAGATACAGGACTAAAGGAGACAGTCTAATTTCTTCATTACCCGTATAGTGCAGAGGAGAACCTCCTGACAGCCATTTCACCACCTTGTTTTTAAGCTGTGCTACCTGGAAGAAACTGTCCATCTACTTAAGAGCCATTTGATGCTATCCATCATCTATGAATTTAGTTCTTCCTGTGGGAAAGTCAACCACAGGTAGATAAAAAGGGAGGAAAACACCACTAGGGTTAGGGTTAGGGGTTAGGTTGTCATGTCAGCTTCGATGAACTTATCCAGAATTTTGCAATCAGAAAATCTAGAAAGGAGCTCTTTTAATTTCAGCATACATGTCAGGTCTGTGTCATTTCAAAAAATAACATTTTATTTTACAGTATAGTGTTGTTTTTATTTTGAATTACAAATGGGGGAGGGGGGCATCAATCTTTTCAGTGCTTAGGGCCTCTAAAGGTCTTAATCTGGCCCTGGCTATGACACTTTTGTTCATATCAATGTGTGTAATGAAGAGTTAGAGCTCCCACTCGGGACTTTTTCATTAGTCTAGCCAATGAGTCTGGCTCTTCTAGTTATTCTCTGCTTTCCACTCTTCCAGAGTGCTCACTGCCTCACTGGAAATCCTGCTTGAGGTCTGTTAGTATTTAAGCCACCGCGCTGCTTACGCTTAGCAGGAACATCTTTGTGCTCTGCTCTGCTAAGCAAGGCTCCCATCGGATTGCTGTGGGATTTCTCTTTCAATAGTTCCATATGTAGCACAGAAATGGCATTTTTCACCAGCGCGCTCAGACTCCCCCTGCCAACTCTTTTTCCTTTTTCTTTCTGGCTACTTTGCAGCGATTAAAATGTTCCATGGAGTATTTTTAGCTCGGGGCATCTTTTGCGGACCTTGTGACTGCACGAAGCCCTGGGTCTGAAACAGGCTTGTTTTCTACTAGCACAGTCACATGGGAGCAGACCACGTGGGTGCTCCTGATATAGTTCTAGGATCTGGAGCCTGGTGTCTTTTGTCCCATAGTTGATAGATTGTGGGGCCACTGTGGCTTGCCCCAACTCCCTTGGGAGAGTGGGATTGGATAGACATAGAACTGATCAATGATCCCATCTCTGCACCCACCTCGGAGCCCCCCGCTCCCCCTTCTCCAGCCCGGGGGGGAAGGAGAACAGGAACTCCCCGGTGAGGGTGTTGCGCCAGCCCCCTGGACTTCCTCAGCAACAGCTGGGATCCGCAGTAGGGCAGGACAAAGCCCAGACCTGCCTTCCTCAGCACTCTCCGAGGTGGCTGCTCCGCTGGACACACCAGGTCCAAACTCCCCATTCTCTCCCCTCCCCCCAGATTGGCAGGAACAGAACTGGGGGGCAGGGAGGTGTTGGAACCTTCCCCAGCAAGAACTAGAAGGAGCAGCCAGGGCATGGCAGGGCAAATCCCAGGTGGTGTGGCCTACGTTCTCCTTCCACTTTCCCCATGCCTTCCTCGTCCCAGGGCACCACAGGAATTGATCAGACGTCCAGTATCCTGTCTGCGTGCCAGAGTGGTCAGCACCAGATGAAGGCACAAGAACCCTGCAGTCGGCAGCTGTGCAATCTGTCCCCATCCAAACTCCTAATAGACATGGGCTTAAGCCTTGAAGCAAGAGATTTTCTAGCCCTTCCACATTTTTTATTAGCATTAACTGTTATAATTCTGGCTATTTCTGTTAGCCATGTAAGTGTTCGGTTCCTCTTTGAATCTTGGCCTCCATGGCATCATGTGGCGGTCAGTTCCACAGCCAAGTATGTGTTGTATTAAAATATTTTCTTTTCTCCCTTTGGCAATTGCCAGGTTTCAGTGTCAGTGCCTGTCCCCTTGTCTCAAGGTCTGAGGCAGGGAGACTCAGCAGACTTCACTACAGTCTGAGCTCTGGGTGGAATTGCTATTCTGCCCCAAAGTCTACTCCCAGCCTTCCTTCCCCTGCCCGCCATCCTTCCTGCCATTATTATTACAGATTATTTGTATGATTAAAGCCCCAGTCATGGACCAGAACCCCACTGTACTGGCCGCTGCACAAACATAGGACAAAAAAACAGTCCCTGCCCCCAAAGAACTTACAGTCCAAGACTAAGACAAGACCACAGGTGGATACAGTCAGACAAGGGAGTACAGGGAAAATATGTGACACTCTCGGGCAGAGATCCAGCTTCCCCTCTCACCTTTCTCCTTGTTTTTCTCTTTGCTCCTACTCACTTCCCCCTTCACCTTATCCCAGTCCCATCATACAATAATAATGACAATACAGACATTCACTACATACGTACAATCCACAGAGCAAAGAGAAATGGAGCTAAGAAAACTTACGGACATTCCGGTAGCGCCAACTCCAAAATGTGCACAAATTATAAATCTGCTTTCACTTCAAAACCATGAATCAGTGGCCCTGCCCCAGGAGACTGGCTTAAATATGAGGGATTTTAAACAAGAAGTGTGTGTGGAGGGGGGGAGGGTCTATTTGCTTGTGCCCGTAGGGTTCAAGTTTTCAAGCTTTTTCCCACAATCAGGATGTCCAGAAATGTCCCCCCTTTTAAACAGCAGCTGAGATTCCAAGATAATAACATGACTCCAGGAGCTGGGACTTTAATACAATCCCCAAAATCACAAGTGTTGGCACACCTGCCCTTCTCCACCCGTCAATTTGTTTGCACGTTGTGCTGCTTATCTCCAGCCTGGGTCAGCTGGTTGTCTCTTTACACTGTAGGCTTTTCAGGGCAGAGCCTGCACCGGCCCCTGATCCCAATAGGGCATTAAGTGCTACCATAATATAATACATAATAATAGCTTCATGCGGCACACACCCTTCATTATGGGTTCAGAGGCGCAGCGTGGTGGGAAGAGGAAAAGCGAGATCTCCCAGCAGGGCTGACTGTAAAAGGCAGAAGCTGAATTAGTCACCGTGAAAGTTTAATCTCGTTAGTCTCTGTGGACACACAAAGTGCTCCTTGTTCGGGGCTGTGCAGCTCATGTGACCATGGAACATGTGCTTAGAGCCGATGCTTCACGCTCCTTGCGCAGAACAGCGTCAGCTCTATGGAGCCATCTGGCTCTGGGGGGCGGGAGGAACAAGGTCACACCCTCGCATGCAGCATCGAGTGCCCAGAGCAGACTGGGGGACCATGATTCGTTCAGACCCAGCTCTGGGGATATTTATAGTCTAGGCCAGGCCCACATCTGTGCAGTCAGGGAGCAGAAACCAATCCCCCAAATCCTTCAGTAAACCCGCACTAAAGTAAAGTTCTGCACTGGGTCAGCCAGTTGGGGGGTCAGGGCAGCACCCCACGAGACTCGCCTCCCTGGCACTGGGCAAGGCCCTTGCAGTGCATGGCTGGCCTTTGTCCTTTTCACTGGTCCGTCCTACAGGAAGGACGCCCAGTGGTTAGAGTCCTAGCCTAGCCTGGCTCCAGTTCTCTGCTCTGCCAGAGACTCCCTGTGTTCACCCTCGGGGTGTTTCGCTGGCACATTTGCTGGTGTAGCCCTCCTCATAGAGATCTGGCCTGAGTGAGCTCCGAGCGAGACCGGGAGGATAGGGAGGCAACTCAACAGCTTACGCAGGACCTGTTCTATTGCTAGCTTATGGCTTCGCCGTGAAATGAAAAGCAGTATCTGTGAATGTGCTTTTCAACTGCAGAGTTTATTTCACTGATGTCTGGCTTGGTCTCTTGAGATTTAAACAGAAAACAACCTGAGACCCTCTGACTCTAGTTCAGAAAGAAATGAGGGCAAACGTATGAGCTGCTAAACTGTTAGTTTGATCAACCCCCAGCATTACAGTATTACAGCTAGCAGGTACGCTGGGTCACAGCTACCGGTGTATTTCACATTTCCTTTATTGCTGTAACAGCTGAGCTTTCGTAATGAAAAGCAGGACACTGCCCGGCATCACGTCACAGGGAACACAACAACAATTTCCCAACCACAGCCGCTGCAATGAAGGTGGGATAGTGAAACTGTGTTGAATCCCCTGCGTTCCTCGTTCCAGCGCCGGAGCCTCTCTGGGGCCCGTTGCAGTCATCACTGAAACAGCATTCCAGGGTGGCCCCGTTCGCACGCCTGTACCATGCCTGGTCACAGAAGGACTTGTAGGAACAAGACTTAATGACACTATCTGAAAAGAAACACACATGTATAGGCTGTTACATGTTGTCATGGCAGTAGGCCACTGTACTGAACAATCGGTCTTTTTTCCTGGGTTAAGCTAATATGTCGAGTCCCGTCGTGGAGAGGGCCAGAGATCTCCTTTACGCTAGAGAAGTGGAGTAAAAATGCTGCCTTCCCTGCCCCAGAACTGAGACTACCAGGAGCTACATCAGATGAGAGAGTTGAACAGCAATGCAGTGCTGCACAGTGAGCCTGGGGAATGATCCGTAGAATTGTTATGGGTCCAAAGCCCTCCAGAATCAACTCTCACCATCCCACTGTGCAGTACGTGGTGAAGTATTATTCAACCCCCGTTGTTTGAAAGGCCAAAGCTACACAGTGAAACAGTGGCAGGCTCCAGATTTTAGAATTCCGGCCCATCTGCCTTCACCTCTGTGCTCTCTGCTCCACACCGTTCTGCTGTCTTTCAGCTCCTCGGTTGGAGGGAACTCAGTCTTTATGGTGGACCTGATCAGTGCATCATAAAGAAGGACTTTCTCCAGGGCAGAAAATTCTTGCTGTATATCTCAGACCAAATATGATTATTTGACAGGATGTCCGTGTCCTGTGCTCTCACTGCTGAAAGAAGAAATGTCACCACTATCCACAGCTGCTGTTACTTCTTAAACAGAAGTCAGCATCAGAGCTGCGCCGGTGAGCAACAATTATAGAAACTGCTGGGGAAAATCCCAGCTGCACAAAAAGCAAAACGTTTTGGAGTTTCACCTTCACTTGATCTTCACTGCTTCCTACAAACCAACAGGTGATTGCCCACAATCAAGACCAGCACATCTCTGCCTGGATACAAGTATGACAATGCATAAGCTATAGAATTCTTCACTGACTGGAGTCTGCCCAGAAGAAAATCTAGGGGAAAATGGTGAGATTTTACTTTTGACAAAATTCCCATAAAACCTCTGTTTCTGCCCTCAAACATTCTCCAAGCGAGGATGGATCATTTTCCACAGCCGTCCTCAGGTGACCTTTAGAAATTCCTGTGGCTTTTAGGCTGCTTCATGCCGAAGGGTTGGAAATATCACTACTTGAATTAAACTGACATATTTCTGCATAAGCCAGCGAAAAAGAAATACATTAATTTCTTCTGCTCGGACTGTTTATGTTTTCATAACTGGGAAGGAATCTCCTCGAGCCTTTACATATTTTATTTATTCACCTTTATGCTTTCCTGAGCTCTCACTGCAGTACTCTCTGACCTCTTCAGATACACTAATGGAGTTTTCTGTACATCTCTCAAGAAATACTTCCTCCACTAAACTGAGCCAGAGCGAGAGGAAGGCCCCAATCCTCCAGTTCTCTGGCCCCAGCTATGCGGGAAGTCAGCCAAGACACTCAGAACTGATCCCTCCAGGCACTGAAAATCTCTGAATCGGAGAGTAAACGAACCTGCTGATTCAACACAGACCAAAGCTCATCCCTGTTAAAGCTGTGAACCATCCACAACACACTTACACCTATACGCAGAACCACAATTCTCCTTTCTTACCCTCTGCAGCGCACGGAGTCTAAGGCCACCGCGGGGTTCTCTGCTTACTCCCTACCGGCCTAGGAAGCCATGTTAGCTCTTGGGTCATTAACACATCAGTATATTGCTTCTTCGTGGAAACTAAGTCAAGCCAATTCCCGTGCTGTTTCTGGCAAGTCTGCTTAGCCCCAGGAGACTGGATGTTTGTTTGTTGTAGCATTTCAGCGGATTTCTCCAGCTTGAACATTGACAGCAGCTAGACATTTCTTTAGATGTCTCAACTAGGATTTATGGACTTCTGGGATGGCCCAGCACTGCTGTTTTCCATTTGGCCTTCACTGGGACTTTTACTCAAAAGCTTGGAAGCCTTTGCTGAGTCCTTCCTGCAGGGCTGCTGTGGCTGAACTCCAGCTGCCACAGGAGCAGGGTAAAGACATGCAGGCTCTGCCAAGCCTCAGTGCTTTGATCCTACAAACAGGATGAACCCTCCTGCTATGACTGCCTCTGACAAGCCCTTTCGGGGCACCCCCTTCCTGCTCAGCGGCAGCCTCTGGACAGCTGCAGAGAATCCCCTGCGGGAAAGTGATGCTGCTATTCCTGGAACCAACCGAATCCTAAAAACGGACATTTTAAAAATAAACTCCTCACTGGGGAAGGTTTCCCCCGCTCCGGTCCTGAGCTCTTCCTCCTCGGGTTCTGCCGGGACTCTTTCTCCTCTAGAGCATGTATCCATTATTCTAGCTTCTGCTCATTTTGTGGGAACTATTTTTTCTCTGCCCAGAGTCATCTCCATTCTCAGTTACCTTTGCTGGCCTCCTAACCACATCCCCCCAATTCTCCTACCTCCATCTACCGCTACCTACTCCCCTCATTCTCCGCACCATCTGCCCCTCCCATCTGACTCCAAATCCAATTCAGAATTGCTCTAATGGCTGTGGAAACACTCTGCCTCACTCCACAGCCACCAGCTTTCCAACTCACTTCTTCCCGCCTGGATCCATCACCCCTGCTTGCTAGCTCGCTCTCCACAGGTGATGCCTGCACGTTCCTGTGTGCTCCCTCATGTCGCTAAAAATCACTCCTCTTCCTCCAAGATGCTGTCTTCTCCTTTTAAAGTCTCTTTTCTCTTTAGCTTGCAGCTGACTTTTTAAAAGAAGTAATTGCTGCTGCTGCTGCATGTGAAGTGTTATGTTCCTGGTACGCGTACACAGATAAGTTAGATAAAAACATAAATGTGCTTGCTGGCAGGTTGCAATGTAACATGACTATTTCTTAACATTCACAACAATAACACACACAGACCCTAAAACAGAGAGAGACAAAGCAGGCTACTCCCTAAAACACAGCGACACGACTCACTCCACCTTACCTTAGGCTGGCTGCCAGCAAACTCCTGCTGATAGGCCCAGATCTCACACTTCCTTACAGATCCCTAGCCTGTAAGCAGGCCCAGAACCGCCCCTACACCTGACAATTTAAAGTGATAGCCTACAATGATAACAGAGTTTTCAATACACCATATAAAGGTCACATTAAACATTTGCGATGCGCTGTGGAGCATGCCTTTTGGGCCTGACTGTGTGCTTGCTCCCCTGGACATCCATTCACTAGTGAGTGCTTTGTACTTGTCAATAGGGATTTACCTGTTGCAATGATGGTGGAGCAGGCATCTGCATAGTGAGGACAGCTGTGGGACCCTTGCTGGTTGCAATCATCCTCGTTGGATGCAATGCAGCTGTGGCACTTCAGAGCCTTCCCTTGGCAAAGAGGACAGGAGAAGAGCATGAGTGGAATTGTGCTGCCTGCTTTGTGTTGCTTTTCTGATCAAACAGCAAAAGTACACGTGAGGACTGCAATACCGCATGTTTGCAGGAAGGCTGGATCATGGGTCCCTCTGCATGACTTGTCAGGAACATAGAAATTCTGCAGCCATGAAGACTGAAGTTAGATATTAGGAAAAACTCTAATTCTCAGGGGAGTTAAGCTCTGGAAGAAGCTCCCAAGGGAGGCTGTGGAATTCCCAGCCTTGGGGATGGATTTGATTTCCAGCCCTACATTTCTATGGTTTGATTCGATTGTTTCCCACCGCAGTGAATTTACACTGTAACCCCTTGTTATCGCACAAAACTGTTCCCACAGTAAATACAATTCTCTCTGCTGTGTGACAGGCGTCATTCTGTCAATCAGTGATTGATTGGGAAGAAACACCTGACAGGTGCTTGAGCTAATTAACTGTAACTTTCCTTGCTGCTCTCAGGAAGCCGTAAAGGGGAGAAAATATGAAAGATCATTTATAGCACTATTAATGCACAAGCCGTGCAGTCCAGGGGTAAGGGCCTGGCCTGGCCTGAGAGTCAGGATATGTGGGTTTAATCCTGACTCTCTGCCAGTGAGTGACCTTCATGGCACTTCACCTCTCTCTGTGCCTCACTTTCCCTGTGTGCGAGGGGGAGTGCTTTGAGCATTGTGAGCATTCCAGAAGTGACACAAACTGATGACAGCAAAACTAGATCAGATCCTCTCTTCCTTCCCAGTTCTTGTTCTGCAAAATCTTCCTGACCTTACTCTTTCCCTTAATCTTACAAATCACCAAAAAGAACATTTTAACTAAAAAACCCAATTAAAATAACCATTTAACGGTGGCCTTTTGTGTCAAATTCCGCCCCGCTGCCACTGTCTACGGTGGAGTTTTCAGCTATCACGGCAACAGGAATGATATACAAACCTGCACAGCGCCGACACCCTGGCAACCAGCAGTTTTACCAGGAAAATCCTGGCACAAGAATTGCCGCTGCTGCTGCGGCGGCCTCTGCTGCCCACAGGAGAGCGATAGCAACTTAACGGGGGTCTGGTGCAGTTCTGGTTTCCAACCCAAATGGGAAAGGCCCATACACCAAACTACTACAGGAGCCTGAAGATATGGGTTAATCCAGCCTGTTAGCAAATAAGCATGTCAATTTGGGGAAGCCGGTCCACTACTCTAACACATCTCTACGAGCTCCTGGGGCAATCCTCCCACTCATCCCTCTCAGGCTTTCACAAGGTGCCTTCCAGAGAGAATAGAATAGAATCATAGAATATCCGGGTTGGAAGGGACCTCAGGAGGTTCTAGTCCAACCCCCTGCTCAAAGCAGGACCAATCCCCAACTAAATCCTCCAACAGATTTTTGCCCCATATTCCTAAATGGCCCCCTCAAGGATTGAACTCACAACCCCGGGTTTAGCAGGCCAACGCTCAAACCTGAGAACAAAGCCTCATGCTCGAGTAAGATGTGCCATGGGTGGAGGCGCTCTGCTTTGGTGAATAGGGACAAAGTCCTTCTGTGCTTCACCCAGCCATGGGTGGTGCTCCGGTTACAGCTTCTCTGACTTCACGGCCCCTCAGGGGCTCTCACCGCCACCTCGAGTGTTCCCAGCCCCTGCCAGCTGTGCACACAGCCGTGTGTTTGGAACTTAAATCCACTCCCCAGGGCTGGCCCAACCGCGGACACGCTTGCATGATGATATACTGCACGCACACTGGATACGTGAATGAAGCTCTGTCGCATGGAGCACCTAGCCTGTATGCTGCATCCCCGTGTGCTGTACAGGAAGGGGTTAAACACAAGGTTAACATACAAAGGACATGGAGGAGGTGACGTGAAGAGGCAAGGCACAACAGTGGTTTTTCTATGTCACTATGAAGAGGGCCTGGAGATTTGATGAGGGGACAGAGAAGGAAAAGAGCCAATTCTTGGCTGGCTTGGGGCTCCATTTCTCTGGGTCAATAGGAGGTATCTGACCCACTTCTTTCCCTGGGAGAGAAACGGTGCAATTGCAGAGCATCACCTGACCCGCTGAGAAGGTGCTCACAAGCCTGTGTCACATGGGGACGACAAAAGACTTTAAAGCCCGACACTGGTTTACAACACCAAGAACCTCAACACAAACTCGAGAATCCCACCTGTGCCGAAAGCTTGGTATCTCCGGGTGTTTGCTATTGACCCATCCCTACTGAGATCTCATTTCTGTGGTCGTCTGGGCCTCATGTGGGTACCCACGTTCTCAGCTGAACAGAGCCCTCTAGTGACTAGAAAAAGATATTCCCGGGAGAGCAGCTGGGTTGGAATAATCTTGGCTGCCTAATTTGTTGTTGCTGCTGCGCTACGAGGTTCACCTCAAAGGAAGCGGGGGACTGGATTTCACAAGGGAAACGGGAGCGTACCAGGGCCCAATGACAGGAAACACTAGCCGTTCTATCCAAGACACAGTCCATTCCCATTCATACAGCCCTGGCTCCTTCCCTGCGGTGCCAGTACCGTGCGGGGCAGTGCTGGGAGCTCAGCTGTTCTGCATGGAACCGCGTGGAGGAGTGGTGGGGCCACCCACCTGCAAAATGGCCGCGGGCGCATCCTCTCTGTCGGGAGAAATTCTGGAGCCGACTTGTGTACAGACTGAGTCAATATTGAGCATGGAGATCAGGACTGGGCCTTACAGGCATGGATATGCCCCCGGCATGTGCACCGGCTGTATCCTGCATCCTCACCCCCCCATATACGAACAGATGGATACTGCCGCCCCCTCTGTGGTCTAGACATAATTCTATGCTGGTCCCATATGCACGTCCATACTGACCCCACATACTGCAGAGATCGAAACCTCCCCTGTTCATGAGAGAGAGGGGAACATTTTAAAATATCTGCCCTTGCGAATTACCTCATCTCTACAACTTAGGGCACAACACGAACGACTGCTATGGCCGTAACAAGTTTCCATCTGTCGTTCCAGCCAGCCCTCCTGAACACTGCAGTGTCGTTACATGGACAGAGGCTCTTGCCTCACTGTTTTAAGGTGTCACCTGCTAGCAAACCAAAGACTCCCTGGTTTTCCGAGTATCTACTTGTATTTCCCCAGGATGGCAAAGTAGAGCTTCTCCTAGCCCAGAGAGATGACTCCCAGGCTGGGGAAGCAGAACGAGGCTTCCAATCCCCCATCAGAGAAGTGGGCAGAGAAGACTCCCGCCATCAGAACTGGAATGGGAAGGGAGTTGTCAGGACGAGAGATCTCTCAACCGGGTCCTTTCCTGCTGGGAGGAGAAATCGCCCTTGGGAAAGGTGCAGAACAGCCTCTAGTGAATGAATAAAAAAATGCCAGTGTTGGCTAATAGCTAGTCTTACCCATCTAGCCTTGTTGCCTCTGGTTTTGCCGAGAAGCGAGTCATTACGCTGCACTAGACTATAGGACCCTTAAGTCTATAGAACAATACACGGTACCCCGTGGCATGGCACCATCAGCAGCAAAACAACTTCTCTGCCTCCCTGCTTCAAAGCAGCTTACAAAGCAAAGATACCAAAGAGCGACATTTTAAACATGCAACCAACATCCTGGCAATGAAAACGTCGCCCTAACCAGGGAACAACTTGGATGATCCAGATCTCCAAAGCCCAAGGAACCAGTCGTCTCTCTTGGGAGAAGGTAGCTCTGGAGTTCCCATATTGGTGCAATGTGGATTTTACGCCTGTGTTTCAAACATGCTGAAGAGGGAAGTGCGAAGGGAGGTTATTTCCCTTTGAGCCCTCTCCGGAAGAACGAAAGAGACTCTGCTGGGGAAGGAACTCCCTGTCCGACAGGCGAGGTATTATGCTATACAGAGATGAAACAACAGGGCATAAGACAGACAGACGAGCTGGCAGCTAACAAGCAGTGCAGAGTTATGCCAAGACCTGTTCTTCTACCATCCATTTCCACTACATGGCACTTACCTTCTGCTGCCAGGGACATGAAGATGGCCAGTGCCAGGAGGGTCTTCATAGCAGACATTTCCTGCAGTCTCTGGGACGTTCAGGACGGCTTCTGGTTTGTATGAAGGTCTTCCAAGTAATCTACCAGAGTGATGGGCTCAGCTGTCCAAGGATAACATACTTACTGCACAATCTGTGGTTAATACCTTCTTAGCCACACAGGACAGGACACAGAATCCAAGGGCACACCAGAACGGCATACAGGGATGGGCTGACTGTAGACTGTACTCTGGCACCTCACGGCATAACTTAGTTTTCAAGGATTTTTTATCCTGTGAATGAATCAGGAACAGCCAGTGACTTAACACACCACGAGTGGCTTTGGAGGAACCTCCATTTTAACAAAGCACCTGACCACAATATTCTTCCATCACTTTAGACATAAGCTCCTCAGGGCCAAAACTTTGTCTTCTGGCCTGTCAGTAGAATGTCTAATACAGGTAGCACTATACAAAAGAGAAATGAGAATGATATGTCTGCCTTGAATGAGTACCCCTGTCCCTTCTAACCTCTAGAAAGCACAATTCAGATACTTCTCCATTGGGTGAGTAGGTATTGGGTGAAAACAGGCTCATTTAGATGAGCAGGGTCTACCTCCAAATACTCGTATAACCACAATGAAAAACAATGCCACAGGCAGGAACTTGAAAGCTACTTTCCCTACCTTTACCTGGGTTACCCTGGCTCCAGGGTTGGAAAAACACACTCCGAGAGATGCAGCATTGTCTACTGCTTCACGCAGGCAGTTCTGAGCCAGAAGACTCACAAACTAATCCTGTAATCCTTGGCCACACTCAAATAACATCTCTGGGTCTCAATGTTCCCACCTGGTCAAAGAAAAGGGGGAACAGTGACTCTGCCCTGCTCTTGCCAAAGCATTCTGAGATCCTCACAGAGAGAGGAAAAGGATCAATGGCCAGTTCTTTAAATCCATTTAACATGCACCTCCCCACTGCTCTGGCTGCACATATGAGATTTACTACCCAGCTCCCGCAAACTTCCCAGGCTTGTTTCCGATCTGGGAAAGTCTAGAGCAAAGGATCCAGTTCTTTCTCCGATGGGGGAGACGGGGGTGTATGACTCAGAATGGCAGGGCATTGGTGGCTCAGCACTTGCACACAGCACTGAAATGTCCTCCTTCCCTTAGAGAGCTGTGTCCGGAGCTGCTGGAAATGCAGCATGGAAGCAGTTTGCTGGGGCCCAGTACAATGTCCCCCTCATTTTTGCAGATAAAATGCTTTACAGCTGCTGGAAAACACTGACTTTGAGGTGGATTTTTGAACCACTGATAAAGCTGACCTAGAGTGCTAAAAAAGGAACCCGCCTCCTTCCATTTGATGGAGCTCAGCCTGGACACAGTTCTCCCATTCCCAAATCCTCCACTTCCATTTACTTTGACATTCTCCCAGCCTGAGGATTATCAGTGATGCATGTTAACACTGAGCATTGACATTGGGCAATGCCTCATTGTCCTTCACGACCCCGCGGGCAGGCTGGGAAATATCTGCCCTTTTACAGATGGAGAAGCTAAAGAGGAGAGGTTAAGTATTTTATCTGAGTCCACCAAGGGAATACGTTTTCAGAGCTGGGATTAGAACTGAATTCTGTCTCCTTATCTATGACCACAATCCTCTATTCACCCTTCTACAGCCAGCCCGCCCAAAGTCTGGGCCACCATGTAAGCCCACAAAATAAGGGTAACATCCCCTCAAATTAGTATGAAACTATAAAGCACCTGACCTGAGGGCACTGGAAATTAATACATTTTTTAAGTTAATTTTGGGTGCATTTTCGAGTCCATGAAAGCCAGTCTCAGGATTTGATTTTGGTCACACTTGCACGGATGTAAATCAGGAGTAACTACACTGAAATCAATGGAGTGACACCTAACCTTGTGTAAATGAGGTGAGACTCAGGTCCTCGATACACACACAATAAACATGATTTCTAATACAGGAAAAGCATCCAAGAATGGTAAATACAGTTTTTATTCAGGCAATGAAACATGGAAAAAATATATTAGTAATCATTATAATAATCTCATCTGTGTGAGTAGAACTCTTACAAATATTTACCTGACATAGAAAAGGGAAATTATTGTACATATAAAATTATGCAGATGGCAGTTACATACACTGTACAAAGCAATCTGGATAGTAGTCAATGCAAAGAGTTCTTTCTCCTGCCTCTGGGAGGGAAGAGACTGCACGAGAGCTACAGATTTGCAGTCAGGATAGTCATTAATTGGCACTTTACTGCAGACAAGAGATCTATTGCAAATGTACACTTGTAGACGGCAACATTCATAATTTTACAGGCAGGCAACTTTGACAGTTAAAAATGATGGTGCACTTCTACTGGAAAAAAGAGAGAGATCATGCTTTGAACTCGGTGCATGGCCATTTGCAAGTTTCCGGGTATTAGCGAGACATTGTGGCTTGTTCATTAGGGAAGGAGTTTTGTGTTCACAAGACACTTGTAAAAATTACTCAGCAAAGCTCAAGTGTTGCCATTATCTCCCTGTACAGAGAACGGCAGCAACTTTCAGATCTTCCTGCAAATGCTACTGAACGGCAAAAGATGAAGCAGCATCTTTACAGACGTGAATCAAAGGGTCTACAGATGATGAGACAGTCTATACCAAAGCTTTGCTTCCGGGGCTGTATACTATAAAGCAGCATACAAGATAAAACAGTCTCACTGATTAAAGCTCCATACATCTTCCATTATATAGAACTATAACCATTATATATGTAACTATAACCATATTATAGTTAATAAATCATTCCTTAGGAATCTCATTTGCCCAAATTCTAACGGCATGCTGAGAGGCACAGAAACGGAACAACACGCAGAGGATACGGTGGAAGTGCAATCACTGGAATCTGGGGGAAATGCTCTCCAATCAGATTACTACTGACGGGGAGGAGGTGCTCTCTGCAGAACTGTCTTGCATGTCAGCTCTCTTACCTTTGGAGGAGAGGGAGGTTTGTTAAATGATTGACTTTGTAATTTGCAAGCTACAGTTCTGTAGCGGTGCTGAGACTCATGACTGTATTTTATGGAGCGGTGTTCTCTGGAGTTTATCAAAACCGCTCTGCAAGGACACATCATCTCAGAGCATCCGAGCGAAACCTCGGCGAGACAGCTCCCTCAAAACATGCTAAGATTTGAAAATCAGTCTCCCTGCGCACTAATGCAGGGATCTCCAGACTTTAGCCCTCAATTTGCAAACCTTTCCTGCTTTTGTTTTAATGCCGTATGGCCCCCGTGAGATAGCAAATGCAACTATGTTTGCTCAGAAATCTAAATTTTGCTTCTCTTAACGCAGGTGGGAGTGAACATGAGTGGCAGAGGATGGGGCAGCATATCTGAGGACAGAGATCACATCAAACCACTACTCATAACAAAGACAGAGTAGACCTAAGGGATATCATTTAAATTTTGTATGTGGATTTGTTTAAGGATGAGGAGAACCTGTGCTGTGACTCAAACATAAACAGATTTTTTATTAAACACGCTTTATTAAGAAAGCTCTTCTCAGTTCGGTGGCAAACTCTTGTTTATTCCTAGGCTTTCTCGAATGATGTTTTACTAAAACTCAGACTTGGTTCTGCAGCTGCCATGCAGGTTTTCAGGGCTGTTTGGTTACGATCTAAACTCTGCTACAACATGGCCACTGTTTGCAGAGAGCAGGTCAGCCTGGGATCCTGGCTACTCTTTTACAAGCAGGTCTACGAATGGCTCTATTGAAAACTCAACATTTTGGGTGAAATTCACACCTGGGCAGAGGACTAGTCCCCAGACTAGGTACCACTCAAGTCTCACCAAAATCCTAATGCGCCACATGAATGGTGCATGGACCTTGTTCTGGAATTTTGCCCATTGTTCCTAAGGGAGACTTAAAGAGATCCTGATAAAATCAGAAACAATCTGAAACTTGCCACCAACTCAAAACTAACCCAAAACAACAAATAACTTCTTCTGGGATCTGAAAAAATATCTCGATAATGCCCTCTCCCCCCCCCCCCCTACTTTTTACCCATCCCTGTTGCGGCTGGAAGTGGAGATGCTGAGCTCCTCCCAGAATGGTTGCTCTCAAATCTGCAGAGGTTCAGAGTTGCATCTCAATGCTTGGCTTCTTTCCCTCTGGGAGCTCACCCTTGATTCATCTATGTGCCATCATCCACTTGCAGTAACATCTAGCTAACACCTGCCAAGAAAGATTTATTATTATTCAAGAATCACAACACAATTTAGGTGCATTCTTGAAAGGGTTATCCTGGAAACGAACGTGCTAAAGAGAATGGTCCTGCTTCAGTCCGGCCACACCCAAACTATGGTATAACCAGGGGCAATCAAGTATTTTTTGTCAAGTTCCAAAATGTCTTGGTTAAGGTCTAGACTTCAGGGAAAATAATTTTAAAAAACAACAATAACGATGATAAATAAATTAAAAGATTCTGGCCTCCATCTAAAGCGCCTGGCTGTCCGGATGTGGCGACCTCTAGCGTACCCTGATCTCTGAGATTGACAGGAAGAGCAGCCTCGTGCTCTCAGGCTCTCCTTTGTCTGTGGTTGGCTCACTTACTGCCTGGACAGAGGTGGGCTCATCTCCCCCATAGATCATCTGATACAAGCTTTCCTACCAGTATGCTTGAGGGCTGTGCAGAGGTGAAAGGAAGCCAGTATGGTCCAGTACAGTGTAAGGACCGGCTTCCCCAGGCCAGCAATTTAAAGGGCCCGGGGCTCCCAGCTGCCACTACACCTGGAGTCCTGGACCCTTTACATTTTGATTTAAAGGGCCTGGGGATTTAAAGGCCCCACCTCTTTTGGTTGAGGTCCCGCCCCCTGCTCAGGACTCTGGCGTACTGGTAAGTCCTTTAAGTTACTTTCCCTCCTGGGGCTACGTAACTACCGCACACGGGGGAACGGCATAGGATGGGGGAGGGGTTCCTCTCCCACCACCAGAGAGCACAATATTCACCAAAAAGCTGGGGGTCCATATCCCACCAAGGGAACAGCCCCTGGCTAATTTCGGAGGGGCCTTCCCCAGTGCACAGCAGGACACTACTTTAAAAGGGGGCATGTTAAACTAGTGCCATTAGCTAGTCATGTGCTAGGGGCCGGGTGTCACCGTCTTGGTCTCTATGCAGAGTACATTTCATAGAGTGTATTTTAGAACTATGGCTCCAGCGGAAACAGACGTGTGCTCTGTATGCTCCATGTTCGGAACCCGAAAATAGAAGAGCTTGGGTTTGTTATGAAATGGAAGCAGCCAAAAGGCTAAACGTTTCATCTGCCGCTAGCTAGCGCTCGGTTCCAAATCAGCAAATCCTTCCCTGGTTTGAGACTTCACCACTGTTCACCCAGAACTTTAAAATAGGATCCACTGACCCTCCTCCACCTGCTGCCTAGCACAGCCCAGGTTTTGGTCTGGAGTTACATTTCCCTGTCTGAAGGGCAGGACTGGCTTGCACAAAACCTCAGACAAATGGTTCCAAAGCCTAATTCCCTGACCAAGAGAAATTAGTATGGACAGAAGAACAGTCCACACAGCTTGTGAGCATCATTGCTGTCAGGCTAGGGGTACTGCATGCTAGTGAATGCCATATGGATGAGACCAGCTGCAACTCTGCAGGGTGGGAAATCATTGCCAATGCGCAAACAGGTAAAACTCATTGCTAATGTTGGCTCATGCAACAGCATTCCAAGTCTGGTACAAAACCAATCTACAGCCATTTAAATATAGGTTACCCTGCAGAACTCCTGGGTCTCTACTGCAGGATGAAAGGTGCTTCAGCAATTCTGCATGAATCTGGGCTTGGGCCAAATAAAGGGAAAATGCACACTACCTTTCCACTGAGAGGTTTGCTTACGTAGCTAGTATGATTCAGTTTCCTGCCCATCTGGACCTGCGAGTTTATTTAACGACTGTTTGCAGCTGATTTTGCTTGTACTAGTTTCTGATTCTCTCAGTATTTGTAAAACTGCAAAGGCATTTCTGAGAGCAAGACACGGTCCAGAGCATTTTGCATCATTTTAAATGGTATTTTGTATTGACTTGGAAAAAAGGATCTTAGGATATTCTCCATATGCATAACTTAGGGCCTGCTCTCTTCCTTCTGCAGTCCCAAGGGGGTAATGGTCACTCTTCTAATCTCACAGAAGCATTTTGAACCAATGGCAAAGAGCTTTGCTTTGCATATTTGGAATTACGATTAAAATACTAATAAGTACCAGGAAATGACGGTGCTAGAGGGCAGAGCAGGGGATGTGGGACAAACCCCAGAGGAGATGTACAAAGTATATTACCAAATATGCAGGCACATCTGTCTGGAAGGACGATCCGGCTGTAGAGCTGTGAGGAAGGCCCCACCAACGCTGAAGAGAGAGAACAGAAAGCCCTAGTGCAAGGACAATAAAGTGCACTGACCAAGGGTATCTCTGCACTCTGAGTCGGACATTCCCGCGCCAGCCCGGCTAAAGACCCCAGCAATGGAGATGCGTCAGGACAGGCTGTACACACACGCCAGGGGCCCTGGTTCGTATGTGTATTGCTGAAGCTCGTGCTGCTGCATCTCCACTGCTGTTTTTACCCATGCTAGTACAGGTATGTCCACCTGAGCGGCAATCAGCCCTCGGATTGCAGTGTAGACATACCCAGAGCATCCCTCCCTAGCTGCTGGCAGGGCATGGGATCAGAACCTGCTAGGACGTGGTACATGAACACACACTTGGATCAGCATATCAGAAACGAATCAAACCACTTTCAGGCAAACCACGTGAGCTGTCGGATTAACCAGTTGCCTGTCAGATGCCCCCTGATTTTAACATTGTTACCTCCCTATCCCAGACACTTCCACTGATACTGCATAGTGCCTTCCTTTCTCGGGGTACCAGTATTGCACAATCAGCTCTCGGCCCCTGGGCGTGGGCTTAGCATCCCAGCTAGAACCTCCCCATTGTTTTTAGGAGGAAGATGCTAACCAGTTAGGTGCTGGATAGAATGTAACCGATACAAATCCCAGCTCTCCTAGGGGTACAACTCAAACCAGCTCCCAACTGCCAGGAAGGGGCCCCAGAAAGCGCCCACAGGCTGGACTGAGGCACTGTCTGCAGGGGTGGGCATGTGGTTGCTGCTGACACCAAAAGAAATGCACATGCCCTGCCTGATTAGGGAGAAACGGAGCTGAGCCCTAAAAACCTGGGGCTGCAAACCCTTTGAAACGATCAGCTGAGAGCCCTTTGGGACACCAGCTTCACCCCTGGGGAGACGGGATCCTGCCGCCAAGGGGGGCCGGCGGCATGTGCTTTTCTCTGCTCAGGGGAGATGATTCCAGGAGAATAAGGCAAGGTGCTCGACGTGACAAGAAAAGCAGCCAGGTGCAGAGTGTTGGACACAGGGGGGCGAGGTTCAGTCAGTCTTTCCCATCTTTGCAATCAGCTCATCGCAGATCTTGGTCAGCTCTTCAATTTCTTGGTTCTGAAAGACAACCAAATACAAATACATCACCACCACCATGAAAGGGAAGGCCTGGCCCTGGGGGAGGGGGGGGGGAGATGGATCTGCGGGGGGCAGAGCTCATCTGCTTCTCCTGCTGACCCTCTGCAGGGACGGGGCTGTCGCATGGCGCGCTGGGGCCAAGGAGACTGCTCTGCAGTTGGCCCTGTAGTTCAGGGCTTTCACTTCTGCAAACAGGATTATGGCTTCTAATCCCATTGTAACCCCATCCCCTGCGTTTCTAAAGCCGCTATCCTCGGACCACTCTGGCATGTCAGCTGAGCGAGTGGCAGGGAATCCTGTAGAAACAGAGACTCACTTTCCGCGCTGATCCCCAGGAGATCTGCTCCCTAGAACAATGCCGGGGATCTGCTGCCTAGGCTGATCCTGGGGGATCCTAATCACAAACGCTCTCCAGCTCCATACAACTGCCCACAAGGCCAGGTGACGCCGGTCCCTGTCTAGGAGCAGAGACCTGACACAGCTCAAGGCGGGTATGAGCTGGGACACACATTCCACAGGGCGTGGGGGTTTAACAGCCTCACGGCAACACCCCAGTATCATTTATCATCTGGACGGTGCAGCGTGAAATGCAGCTGTTCCCGAGAGCCACAGCAATATTTCACTGTGGTGGTAAATGGATAGCGGGCAGAGATTTAAAGAACAGACTTTATATTCCTCCCCTCCTGACCCTGCTCCGGGCTAGCTTGTCTGAGACCCTCCCTCTCACGCCGGCTGTGATCCGAGGAATGATCCCAAGATCAGTAGGAGACACTTCAATGGCAACTGTTTCCCCTGAAGTCAATTGCTAACCCAACACCTCTTCGGGATCCGAAGGGCCTTTACCTTCTGCTGCAGGGCTCTCTCCAGCGATTCCACCTTCATCTGCTCTTTGCGCAGCCCGGCGTGGAGAGCTGCAGTCTCAGATTTTGCTTTAGTGCGCACCTGAGCAATTTCTTCATTGGCTCTGCGTTGGGGTTGAGAGAGAGAGACCGAGTGAGCGAGAATATCGATGGCATTGGCCACAGCCCAACGGAGTAACATTACCCCGTGCCCCGGTGTACACTTGTCTAAACGCCTAACAGAGCAAAGGAGAGTCACGTATTAAAGCAGCCAGTCACAGCTGCAGGGCTGGCTCCAGGTCTCCTCCACGTTTATGAGCAATAGACTCTGAGGCTGTGTCTACATGGGGAAGTTGCAATGGTTTAATTTAAACCGGCTTTTAAACTGGATGGGGCAAACCCCTGTGTGGACACACTGCTTTCCGTTTCCAAGCAGTTTTTCTTGGGGTAGCTGACGTCAACTGCAACAGGTTTAAGATGAACCAAAATAAGCTCCTTATACCAAAATCAGACGGTCGACGAGGGTTTGACTGGTTGTACATCATCAGTTTCAATTCACAGCGTAAGTCAAACCAGTGCTATTTTCCCACATAACCAAGCCCTGAGTGATGGGTAGGGGTTCTCTGCCTTCCCACTTTAAGAACAAGGGGCCCCAGTGCCCCTGATATTCTCTCCCTCTGGACTTTGAGAAAGCCAGTCAGCATGTGCTGCCTTTTGATGACGGTCAGTACGAATGGTATCTCATCAAAAGAATTGCTAATAATGTTGTAAATAACTGGCAGCTTTATAACCATTCTTTCCTCATAATCCCAAATATTCTAAGAGTACAGTTATCACCCAGGCCACCAGCCTATAAAAGCACAAATGATATAGAACAGAAGATTTCATTTTGCAAACTCTGTTATGCAGATTGCTTTAGCCTGCAGGAGTTCAAATTCCCCTAAACAATGAGAAGGACCCTTCTCAAGGTTACAGATTCTTTCAAAGGCTCTGCTATGAATCTAATTTTTTATTTATAAACCTGGTTGAAAGACTGAAATTAAAACTCATTCTTGTTTCCCCCAAACTTCCCGGCTCAGCCTGCATTCCGCAGAGCCCACAGCTGGGATTCTTACTTGTCTAATTTTTCTTCTGCGTGGATTTTCAGGGCTTGATACCGCTGCTCCTCCTGTTTGACCCGGGCTAAGTAATCCTGAGCACATTTTTTCAAGGCTTCTTCATTCTGGAAGATAAAAATTGCAGAACAACGCTGACTAACTTGAAGTGGAAGTGAGTGCGTCACACTGTGCTGATACGAACTACAAAACTGACACTCAGATGGAAATTGAGATTCACAACTTGAAGTATTTTTTATTCTTCTGAGAGATTGCTATGCTATGCTATGGCCTTGCCTTTGCTCTAGCCCTTTGCTTGGATCCCTCTCCCACTTCTGATGTTCTGTTGTTCACAGAGTACAGGGAGAACGGGACTGTAAAATCCATAAAGAGGAACAGGCTCCCTGCTGGGATTAGCTCTTCTCACTGGCTTCCTGTGACATTTACAGCCCAGACAGGTCCCCAGTTTATTCACCACAACCTTGACATATAAACGCAAGCACCAGAAACAATCTTCAGCTGAGGACAAGACGTAGAGCTGGGTGATTTTTGGACTTGTTTTTGGTGAAAAATGAAGATTTGGTGATATTAAATCATTTGCAAATTTGTGTCCATTTTGCCAGATTGTTTCGAATGAAAAAAAATCTGAAAAAATTAAACATCTCATTTCAACATTTTAAAAATAAACCATTTGGATGTTTTTATTTGAAAGGACTTTTAGCTTAGAAATGTCATTTAATTTTCTTATTAAAAAATGCTCCATAACAAAACAAAACATTCTGGTCAACCGGAAATGAATTTTTGTTACTTTCTGCTTTGCTGAAAATTTAAAAAAAAATCATTTTCAGTTTGAAACCCCCCCCCCCCCCCCGAAATCTTTGCCTTGCCAGTATATTGAGAAATCTGTTATTTGACCAACCCTATCGAGGAGCATTGTTTCAAAATGGCGTTGGGGACATAAGATGATCAGAACAGTGTTGGACAAGAAACAGTAACATCCTGTGTGCTTCTGTCACTCCTTAACCAGAAACCATCGGACAGGACACACAGGTGGTACAACAAGGAAGAGGAAACAAGTCTCCTAAGAGAGTAAAGGACCTTCTTAAACCCTTCCAGAACGCCCTTCAGGTTCTCGTATCTCCGAAACAGATCCGACAGGGACCTTTCTACGGAGTTCAGGTCGGCCAGGGCTTGTTCCTTTTCCATCGTGAGCTGCTGCAGACTCTTCTGGGAGGCCATGTTTGTCCTCTGTTCATCTTCTGGGAATCAGAAGTAAATTATATTGACATCACAACTCTCCTTTTCTGAACTGGGGACTGCTGCAGCCATGGCCCCAGGTTATCGCTCCCAATTGCCACGTGCCAGCTCTGGCTTGGATCCCAAGCGGGAGGGACTCTCAGGAGCAACAGGGAGGAAGGCACGGCTGGCGTGACTGCAGCGATCCTCACTGGCCAAGGTGGGCTATTGCTGCTGGCTCTCCGGGGAGCCTCTGTCAGCTGGACGATACATCGCCAGGGTGCAAAGTTGGGGCGGGGTGTGCATGTGTGTCTAACGGGGAGAACCGGGACCTCAGGGCTATGGGAACACGTGGAATCTCCCACGTAGCAAACCTCACAGTCATGTCCGGATGGAGAGAAGCTGGTTGGGGCAGGTGGAGGGGGAGTACGGGATTCTGCTGCATGCTCCTTACGGAGGCCAGTCCTGGTTGTAACAGCAGATGGGCACTGAACTAGGGGAAGCTGATGAAACTGGGTCTGTGTTGTTACTGTCATTGGCATTGCACAAGCCATTCCAAGGCCACCAACTTCCCAACGCTAGTGACCCCCGCCACCCAGAGAGACCTTACCTATCATCTGGGCAATGGTCTTCTCATATTCAGCCACGATTTTCCTGGAACGAGAGGGGACATTTACACACGGTCTGGGGTTTTGTTTGCATCTGTGAAGCTCTGTTGCTGGCAAACCGCAGCTGGTGTGTCATTGCCACGCACACTTCTTAAGGCTTTGGGAAACAAAATGGCACCAGCCAGTTCCAGAGGCACTGTGTGCACAGTCTGAAACGATATGTCTAGTCACTGAAACGCTCTAGACTAGATTACAGTTCTGATTGCTCTCAATCACCGCCTCTCTTCTCCAGTAATATCCGCCCTCAGCTTCCACCCAGCCGACCTGGCCTTCCCCGGGCTCTCGGACACGCACAGTTAATAGGATTTTACTCTCGCCGCAAAGAAAACGACAGACTTGTTACAGTCTGAGTGTGACGAGCTCGCAGCGTGTAGCATGTTCCGTCCTGAGCCTGGCTATCCGTGTTATCGTATTACCACCAGGGCAAACTAACCCCCAAGAGTCACAAAAGAAGAGAAGCAAGAGCAGCACTTCAGTACCAAGCAATTCAGCCCCCCAAAATCAACGGCTTTGCGTCAATATACCCCAGGGGCTGCGTGGAAAGTCCCCCAAGAGTCAGGCATGATTTGTAGCTTCGTGTGGAAATGCTAGAAGATAATGTGGGGGGTGAACACTTAGGAGCTCAGACCTGCTGCAGATTTTTACCTCATTTCCAAGACTTCTTGTCGGCTCGCTTCATATTTTTTCTTCCATTCGTTTGCTTCCATCTCCTTGGTGATTATCTACATTGTAAAGGGAACAAAATGCAAACTCTGACTCTCCACCCCCAGGCGCATATGGCATGTGGAGCCCTACAACCGAAGTTCGGCTTCAGCCTGTGAATTGGGAATACCATTCGTAGACGATCGTCAGAGACATGAAATCCAATCACTAGCCATGCAAATCCCTAACTTTTTGATATTAGCTGAAGTCGGCTCTTTAGAAGATTACCAGCACTGAGCAAAGATTTCATCTAGATCCCGGTGCTGGCTCAAAATGTTTGGAACCGCCAATTACAAACGTTTCGGAAGCATTTCCACTGAAAATGACGTGCTTAGGCCACTTGAAAAATACATTTGATGTGGCAAACTTGAGGCCCGAGGAGATGATTGTCCAAAGCCTGCCACTGCCTATCACACGTGCTCAGCTGGGGTTTATCAGTGAGGGGCCTGTACAGATCTTAGATACATTCCTGGCTATAAAACTCTCCCCTTTTGGAGTCTCGCTTTTGCCACAAGACGATGGAAGTGCGAGAGTGTGTGTGTGGGGGGGGAGGGATCTGCTGCTATCTTCTTTGCAGGCACCTTCCACGGGCCAGGAGGATTGCTGGCCAAGCAGCAGGAGGGTACGCAAGAGGAACAGAAAGATTACGAGCTACAAAGAGTCTCCAGCACTTGAGGACTTAAATTCCAGGTGGGATGCCTTTCTGGGAGGTGTCCTTTAGCCAGAGACAAGGTTTGGGGCTCGATACAGGGTAATGGGGTGAAACTGTAATGGCCTGTGCCACACAGGAGATCAGACTAGCTTTGCTGTTCCCTTCTAGCCTTAAAATCTATCAACCTATGAATTACCCACCCCCGCCCCACTATGTCCCCTGAGAATGTCCCCCCGCAGCATCTCTGCCTCCCAGGCTGATACACCTGTGACGTGGCACCAGAGGTTATATTATTAGTAGGTGGTAGTCCCTAGAGGCTCCAGTGGAGATCAGGGCCCCATGGTGCTGGTTGCTTCACACACACACGGACGGAGATGAATTCCTGGTCTGGGTGTAGTTTGCTGTCCTGACTTACCTCTTCTCTTATTAAAGTGAGCACGGCTGTTTTGTCAGATTCACTGAGGCAAATGCTTTCCAGAGGACTTTCACTTCCACTCGCACTGGTCGTCATGGCCCCAGGGGCTTTGTCCTTTGTGCACAGTCCACCATCGCCCTGCGGTGACAAGAATTACTGCTCAGTGATACAGTCAATCTGCAGCTTTTCTGCCCAGCTGCCCGTATCTGGGGCATGTCTCCACACTCTGAAGTCCTTCCGCCAGGCGCCCGCCCAGCCTGGATTTGTACACTGAAAATTCAGAGGCCCGTCTCCACTGTGGGAAGGAAACGGTGCAGTGCCTGGTACAAACCCTGTCACTCCTGTCATGCCCAGCACCCTTCGGTCCCATTGTCTATTGAGCCAAGTCCACCCTGTGATGAGGCTGGATGAATGGTTCCCGCCAAAGTCACTTGCAAATGCAGCTCCCATTGCAGAGTCAGGCGGTGTCCTCCCCTGGGTGCATGGTCTAGGAGGAGCGGGGGCTCTCAGGATGTGTGCACCGCAAAGAGAAAACAGGCCCCCTGGGAAGTCTCTTGCTAATGCACCTGATGGGCAAGGGTTTGAGTCCCTTAAAGGTCAGCCTGGCCTCTGTCTCTAGGCTACCACCCCTTAGAAACCCAATACACTTGGAGTCCTGAATAGGAGGCTACATTTAAACCAAACGTAGAAATGACAGAACGCCCCTTTCCCAGGGCCTCTATCAGACAGTTTCTAATGAAGATGCTGCGGGAGCCAGAACCCATAATACCGTCACCCTCCCTCTGGTGCATGCTCCCTGCTGCTACCCATTTAAAACAGCTGCAGGCATGTGAGCTTTGCTAAGTGTTGTTCATTGCTGCAGCCTAGGTCAGGGCTTGCAGGGGAGAGTGTATCCTATGCAAGTCACCTCCCAATTCCTGGGGGGGGTCACTACAGCTGGCAGCATCCTAAAGATGTTTTCTCAGCCTGGGTTATTTTGCTGGGCTACACAAGTGGTTCTGGGGTCATGCCGGGAGCAGTGTCCATGATCTGTCTTCGCAGAGACACCCCGGTGACACCCTACACTAGGGCACATGCTTCTGAGCACTCGGCAGGTAACAATCCCCCTGCTCCCTCCCAAGAATCAGCTGCTCCCACTTCCTGCCAAGCTCCCACTTCCAAGAAGAAACCAGCTGCCCTGGACACTGACCGTGACTTGTCTGGCTGAGCGGAGGGTCTCCCTCTAATGTGGCCCAAGACACCCCCCTCCCCCCAGCCCTGCATGCTCATGTCCACCCCAGAGCCCCCCTGTGCCAACCAATGCACTACACTAAACTGTTAGAACAGCTGCAGGGCTCTGGAGACCGGGGCTGGGAATCCCCCCCCCCCCCCCAAAGCAAGTACCCTCCCCTTGGTTTGCTTTACTAACGCCCTTGGGAGGCTTAGGGAAGTGAAATCTGTCCCAGCAGGGAAGCTGAGCTGGCTGCCGTGGTTAATCTCATTGTCAGCTGCCTGCCACCTTCCTCTCTTAGCTGTTCCAGCGGGGGTGTCACCTGGCCCCTGGCCCACAGCTCTGCAGCAGTAGGGAAGAGATTTATCTAAACGCCGCGGCTGTGCCACTGTGCAGGAGGCTGAGAGAGCAGGACGCAGAGCGACCGATGGGAGCACACGGAGTTTCACTGGCAGCAGCAGTGATATGAGATAGTGCTCGCTCTATCCCCAGGGCTGTTTTATCTCCTCCCCACTTCAGCGGACACCCCCCGGGTCGCAGGGAGGGAGCGATCGAGCAGAGTTTGGGGCCCTTTCCTATAGGGTGGGAGATCTCACTTCCCCAACTCTATTCACTGTGATTCTTATTCGCTCCACCCGTCTGTGTTCTCTGCTTCTCACTTTTCCTCTCTTCTCCCATCCCCGTCAGCCACGGTCCAAGCCCAGCAGAGGGAGAAGTTCCTGCAGGGACAGCCACTTGTCCACTCCCTCCCTCCTGAGGGCGTGTGGCTCACACACTCCCACTCACGGGACTGCTAGGCGTACAAAGCCATCCCCTCTGGTGTCACCCTGCCTGTCCCCGCCCATCAGCCTATTCCAGCATCATCCCAGCCGCCCGCCTGGACCAAGCTGCGGGCTGCATGCACAGACGGAAGGGAAGGCCTCTCTCTAGCGTGGGCTTCGGGAGCTGCTGCGAAGTCAGGATGCGTTAAATCCCCAGTTCCCAATGTTAAATACAGTAGCTCCCGGTGCTTTCGGAAAGACTTCTCACCACTGCGAGACTTATCCGGAGCCAGCTTGGCATTCCTGCTCAAGTCAAGGAGTGCGAGGAAGGGCTGAAGAATCAGGCCTCGGTACTTCACAGGGGGATCACTGGCACAGGAGAAGCCACGGGAGGTCAGAGTAAAGGTGAAGCTGCACTTACCAGGGTGCTGCTGGGCCCATCCTTCTCCTTCTGGTTGGCTGTCCCTTTTTCGAACCCTAAAACACAGGGCACAAGGGCTTACAGCTGCCCTGAGAGCAGGACTGTCACTCCAGCAGCGAGGTTCGCTGGACTAGGAGACTTTAAGGCCGTCTCTCTCAGTTCCCCGAGGCTCACAATTCCAGGCTCTGCAGGGTTCCTGTCCTTACACGGATGGATGGTGTTATTTTGGGTCAGACCCTGGCCTGTCTGTTCTCCTCACATACAGGGACATGCCCGCCCAGGGGGAACCCTGACAGCAGCAAAGGAGCAGCTATGAGCACTCGCTTTCCAAAGGAGCCGGCAAAGTGTGTGGAAGACAAAGCAGCAGGTCTGTGTAGGTTTGGGTGCCAAACTGTACTGATATTGAATAGGGGCTCCTGGGGGGATCAGAACCCAGGGCAAGAATGAGACCCAAGTCCACCTCCTCACCTGGGGCAAATCAATCTCTCCTGTGCCTCAGTTCCCCATCCGTACAATGCGGATGAATGATTCCTCCCTACTGCATTCGAGCTGTGGGATACAAGCCATTAATGACCAGGAGGCGCTCACATCCTGGGGGGGGGGGGGACGTGCAACTCCCTAGATAAGCTGCGCTAGGTGCTGTACAAATACACATGAGGATGAGATCTCGAGCGTTCCCTGTTTCCTAACAGGATGCCCGTGAGTGTCCACAGTCACGGCGGTTATCCGGGTACTCCCGGGTGTTCTTTGGGATCCTTCGGCTCGGGAAGTGTCCTATCAATGTGACACAGAATCACAGAAACAGGAAGGGAGCTCGAGCGGTCATTGAGGCGAGTCCCCTGCACTGAGGAAGGACCAAGTGTTCTCTAGCCTGGCAGGTGCTTGTCCAAACGGTTCCTATCAGGGGTGGTTGTAACATTATTAGAATTAACAGTCCCTACAGGATAAGGTGACGTGCCACAGGGGTAGCAACTGCCCACCCTGAGAGCTCAGGTCCAGAGGTTTAGCTCTAGCCCCGGGACTCAAGACAGGAGTAATGGATGGGCACAAAGGAGATCAGAGTTGAGGGGAAACCCATCACGTGGTGGAGCTTAGAAAGGATGAAACTGCTGCTCTCATTCAGCATCCTTTGCAGGCCAGTCTCTAGAGGTGTCCTGCAGGAGGCAAGGTGGTGCAAGGCTCACTCACTGGGTGTGCGACTCACTCCCTAGCCTGCTCGCTCACTCTCACACACACTCCTAAGCCTCTCTCACTCATTTTAAGTAAATATAGAGAGATTTAAAATAGTTTTACTCGGGCACAGCAAGAAACAACAAGCTTGGCGTTTCCCAAGTTTGTGTACTGTGGTCACCACAGGCACTTGTGCGATATGTGTGCGAGAAGGCTACACGGGGGAAGAGGGAGGGTGGGTGTATGAATATTGGATGGTCAAAAATTTAAGAGTTTGCCCAAAAAAGAGCAGGACTTGATCGAAAGTTTGCGAGTTCTGCAAAATACAGTTCCAAATTTAAACCGCCCTGAGCAAATTCATGTCCTCAGTGATCGCCAGCCATCCAGGTTTTTGTTCCAACCAGCAAACTATGGTTTTGATTAAAATCCACTTGTTTGCACTGCAAATAGAATTCTCACGGGCCCCGGCCTTTAGTATGAATTAGGATAGTGAAACATTTCGTATGCAATATTAAGCAATGTACATTTTAAAACAAACTATTAAGTGCTGGTTGTATTAAACACCGGGACCAAAAGGCCTGGCTGGGGTGTTTTACTTGGCGATTGGTCCTGCTTTGAGCAGGGGGTTGGACTAGAACCTCCTGAGGTCCCTTCAACCCTGAGATTCTATGATTCCTCTGGCTTCCCATGCCCCAAGACACACATCTCCTCACGGTGCTGGGGCCTCAGAGCCAGCTCTGTCCGAAGAAGCATTTAAGGGCAGGGATTTTCCCTGTCTTTATGTCTGACAAGACGCTGCCCTGATGGCCTCCAGGGTGCTGCCTCTGAGCAGTTTTGACCACAGCCTCCGACCTTTCCAGAACCACACTCAGTTTGGCATGTGTACAGGAACCTCTCCCAACTTTCCCCCACTCGCCGCCTCCACAAACTGGATTTGCACAGTCATCAGCAACAAATGGAAGGTGAATACTGATTGGGTGCAAGATCCTTCACTGCCTGTGTGCTACCAAACAGGATCATAGATTCTATGGGAGAAGAGACCACTATGTCCCTCCAATCTGAGTCCCTGGATAACACAGGCCCTGAATTCATTCCTAACTAGAGCTGATCTTTTAGAAAAACATTTTGATTTAGAAATGCCAGTGATAGAGAATCCACCCCAACCCTTGGTAAAATCATTCCACTGGGTTAATTACTGGTGCTGCGTTCCACCTCAGAGGTGTCTGCATTTCAGGGAGGGTTGAACTGACTCACACAAATATAGTCTCTGTAAAGTGGAGGGATGAAAGGCTGTTGACATTGCAGGTGGTGACAAACAACAGCTGTTCTCCCCACTCTGAATAACACAAATATAAGCCTCATGCCAACTGGGGCCGATGATCTGTCAACAGAGTGGTTCACATGTCCCCTCTTTCTGTTCTCGCCGGCAGCAGAGGAGAGTAGGTAAAAGCTGTCTCCTCCAGTAACTGATGGCTGGGTATATCCTGCAACCCTGCATGACGCCAGTCGATAATTTATGAACCCTATGTTCCTAAATTACACTGTGGCGCTCAGGGAACGTGACTCCTCTTCACTCACTAATATGGCAAAAGCAACTGTATCATCAGAATAGAATTATGACAGAAAGCAGGAAGTAAAAGGGCCCACTCTCCACTGCTACAAATTCTGGTTCATTTTCTCCATTTGGTCTATTGTTATTTTTTATGGTCTAGATTTTCAGTAGACTTCATTCTGCATTGCCCTGCCCATGGCCAATCTCTTCCCTTGGTGGAAAGTGAGTGCTGAATGCGACCAAATCAGAATGATGGGGAAGGCGTGAGTTTTGCATGGTGACACATGGCTACCCAAGGAGCAAGGCACTGGGGAATCAGGCCCTGAGAGTCTACAAGAACTAAAGTGTGAAATAAATGCTTTTGTCCATATCCCACAAAACCTGTATTTCCCTGGAACACTCAACAACTCGTGGCTCATTTAATTATCAACTGTGACCTCCCATGTAGAGAGAAGTAAGAATTCTCTCCTCCGGGAAATATGTCCAGAGAGACTATTACAGCTATTTCTCACAGTTCAGGAGAAATGATTAATGTGTAAAAAACAAAATTGGCCAGGAGATGGCTGCAGATTTTCAGTGAGGCAGTTTTTGCTGTTCTCACCTGTAACTTTGACATTGATTTAACATCACCCTTGCTGACTTTTAATGATTTCAGAATGGATTGGCTGGAGCTGCAAATTCAATAGAAGACAAAATACCGCCACGACTGTTTCTATAGACCTTGCTTAGCAAATCCAAATGTCCTCATAGGCATGTATCTAGAACAGTTTTCATTTAGACCACTCTTAATATACACATCTACATGATCTAGTAGACACGTCCTGGAACTAAAATCTAGGCACATCCAAGTTCTAGTCTCACCCGAATTAATGTGTGACCTTCGGCAAGTCAGCTTAACCAGTCTGTGTCTCAGTACCCGCACCCGTAAAATGAAGAGAACACCTTGAGGGATTCCCTTCCTTACGGGGCTGTGCTAGGACTAGTTGACATTGGAATAGTGCTTTGAACACAAAGTGGTCTATAAATTGCTCACACTTCTTCTAATGTCCGTTACTATCAGTCCACATTACCAACTCTCAGTCTCCCCACACTCACACTGAGCAGGTGTCAAAAGCACTAGCGCACCCACAGGAATTGATTTTGATTCACATTTGATTGTTCTGAAAGAGCACAAGCTGGTTTTCAGCTTGATAAAAGGTCCCAGTTCACCCCATTGGATTCACATGACGAAGCAGACTCAGGGCTTAGAGGGGGAATTTGCAGAAGCAGCAGGAGAACTAGCATTGTGGGAGAGGGGACCGTTTGTGACCCTGGATTTATTCTGTACATCCATTGTCTGAGCAGTTTCAGTCAGTGGTGATGGAGATGAACTTTCTAATGTAATGCTGTCAGTTTCTGTACAGCACTCAATTTAAAAGGGCCTATAAAACCAACCTATAATCACTGATTTTTCATAATGTAAACAACACAGATGAGCAATTTGAGCCTTTAACTAGAATATGCTATAGCTTCCTGCCCAATTGATGTAAATAAGATGCGGGATGTGGCTGGTGAAATGGCTCTGTTTGCTGTTAGAGGTTATTTCAGAGGTCACTTGGATTTCTGAGTGTACATACTGCATGTCTACAGAGTTAGAGAGAGAGAGAGAGAGAGAGAGAGAGAAATAGAGATATGCTTCCATACCTGCTTCTGAGGATGAAAACGCATGATTTATGGTAGACACGGGAACATTGGAACATTCAAAGTACTCCAGGTCGTCTTCTGTCTCACCTTTCACCTCTGGCCCGGATGGTTTCTGACTGGAGGACGTGGACGCCAGCTTCTCTTCGTCAGTAGCGTGGCCATCGCAATTTGCAACATCTGGGATTTTTGAGATCAATGCTCCTTCATCCTGCGGGATCAAGGCAGGCAATTCAGCAGGGCTAAACTAATCCACAGGGATCACGCTAATGCGTCATCAGAACAGCCAATGGAAAACAACAGAAAACTCGTCAAGTGGGCAAGCCACTGCTATCGGCATCTCAGGAAGGTTTTGAAAGAGAGAAACGCATGGCAGAAAGGAATGGACAAAATCCATTAGACTGTGTGATCACAAAACTCAGCACCCCACCACTGCCCCAGGAATGGACGGGGACACTTTCAAGGCATTGCCCCTGGTTCCCGCCTACGAACGACACACAAATATAGAGACCATGGTTTCATTTATTGGCCGAAAAACTTAGCAGGGTAGGGAGGGGAAGGATTATCAGATAGTTGCTCAGAAAACATCTCCATTCTTCCAGCTCCTCCTCACGCTGTTCACCTCCTCCCAGGAGCCAGGACGTGGAGGGCGATTTTCATCGGAGAAGGGGGATGTCTGCTGGCTGGTTCTGGGTTGGTAAATATCAGTTTCAAGCCCCTCTCCTGATTATCTCCCCCCCTACATCAGGCTGGTATCCGGAAAGGCAGCCCCCAATCAGGACTGCAAATCCTCCTCCTTCCCAGCATGCCCCCTCCCCCCCCACAAGCCCCTGCTGGCCTCTGAAGAACACAGGTAAGTGCCATTTGCTTAAATGTACCTGAGTGCAAACATCCAGGACCAGGGATTGCATCTCATATTTCTTCACCTTGCAGCCACTCCTGCAACGAGACAGAGAGAGAGAGATTCAGACCGGCTTTGCTGCTCTCGCCCGGAGGAGGACAGGTGGGAGGAGAAGCACGTGCAGAGACAGGCTGAAGCAAATGACAGGCAGCCCCAGCGCTAGCACTGCACTCTGCTGAGGGGACAGGTCCAAGCACTCATTGGCAAAATATTATGGCAAAGCAAGTTCTTAAAACTAAACAAACAAAACAACCCGAAACAACCAACCGTTGTTTTCTTCAGAATATTTATTCCTCTGCAAAGGTAAAGCCCAGAGGAAGCATCTCCAATCAGCTCTCGCCTGCTGATGGAGACGATTACAACCGACAACGAGCTCGGGAAGAGAGGTCTCTCTTATTAGGTCATTGCCCTGAATCTCTAAAGCTTTATCTGGAGATATTACCCAGGGGTTTAACATGCACGTCTGGCAGGATGAACCATTCCGACAAAGAGACCGTCCACAAACACTAGAGCACGTCTCCCGAAGCCGTGTTCTCCTCTCTTCTCTCTGCCCTGCGGCTCCACATAGCGCTCATCGCCCCAGGATCCAGGCCTTTCCTAGGCAAGTCAGATTTGCACAGCCAGAGCCAAACAGACTTTAGGGGTCTTCTGCTCTTCTCCCTTTCCTGGTGGTAGTACACGCTGCTTGCTTTGAAATCAGACCCATTTCATTCCTCTGTACTTTAACCATCTATCCAGTGATGGGGAAAACGGTGTGTCAAAGAGGAGGGTGCTGCAGCGTGCCCTAAAGAAGGGGGACACTCAGCTCTTCTTGTGGCTCATTCCAGATAGGGATCCCCTCAAATGAGAATGCCTCATCTCCACCTCGCAGACATTTAGTCCTGGGTTTTGCAAGCTGCACTGTCCATAGTAAGTCCTGGGGAGATGAGGTTTCTGGGTCCTAACCTACTGATGGCCAAGGCCTTGAATGAACTCTGGAAGCAGAGCAGAAACTGGTGGAGAGACCATATCATGGGGGTGAGGTACGGTGGGGTGGTGCGTGTTCCCAATTGTCGATCCACTGAGGAGCTGGATAGCTGCATTCTGCCCAATCTACATTCATATCCACATTCAGCGAGCGTGGCTTCACTGTCCCACCAGGTTCCAGCCTTGCTTTAGGCCCGGCACTGAGCTTTGCTTGGACTCCACGTTGATTCATTTCAACCAATGTGTTAAACAAATCTAGCTGAAATACTGAGCTCCAAGAACCGGATCCAACAGAAAATACCACCGACTTTCGGAACTATATGTAGGCAGGTATGCAGGGCTGAGAGGCCCTGTCCTCATACTGGCATTTGGCAAAACAGACTGGCCACATCCCATGGATCTGCAACAAGGGAGGTTGAGGGAGGAGTCTCTGGGGCACAAGAAGACACTGAGGCACCTGCCTTGTAGCAATGTGCCCAAGTGCATTCATCTCTCTCACACAGCACAGGAAGTCACGTTTCACCCCCTTGGCAGGGTGTGAAGTTTCACCACCACCTCACTGTCTCAGCTAGTAACCTACTGTTCCAGCCCATGGGCTTTGGTTCCCCAGAGGACAAACATTTAGTGAGCTGAAGACCGATCTTGTGAGGGTCCAGTACAGACATGTATAGGAAGGCTCACGGCCTCCAGCTTTCTCAGTGATTGGCACCAGCAATTTGCAATGGTGAAGTATGAAAAGATTTTCACTGAGGCCCTGCTCCAAAATAACCCCCTTCTCCTCCCTGAGTTCACTCTCAAATCACCCTGCTTTCATGCCGCTGCCCATTTTCCATCTCACACACACACACGCTCCGTGCAGGGTCACTAGTGCTCCGATAGAGCACAAGGAAATCCATGATCTGCTGGCCCATGAGCGAGCCTGATTTGGAGGCTGCTGTTCACACCTGGGTCTGCCTCAAAAGCTCACTCAGTTTCACGTTTCTCCATAAGGTTCTAACACAAGCAGTTGAATCTCCAGTCCCATGGGGCTTGTCAGATTGCTCTTTCCTTAGGTGCAGATAAGGGCCACCAGGCGACTTGCTGGGGAGAGGGGTCTCATACTATCTAGTCTGACCAGAGTACCCCCGGTACACTATCCACAAGCCGGGGGGGAAGGAGAAGGACTAGGCTACATTGCTTTTGCCATAGGTTGCTTCTCTCTGCTCGACACATTTGTGCTCTTCTGCTCTTGTTCTAATCCTGGAGCATGAATATAAAGTGACCTGTTTTCAGTAACCTCCCAGCTTTCAATCAGCAAACCCTGAGGCTACCTGAGTCAGTGGGGATATGGGACTACACAAACTAGGGAATGCAGGCCATGAAATACCCTCTTTCAACAGTGTATTGTGTGCCAGTACTTAGGACTCAAACTAGAGCAAAGGTTGTATTCAGCTCAGGAAACTGCCTGGTAAATGGATTCCTAAATGTAGTGCAATAGGAAGATCCCCTGTCCATACGTCCTGATTAAAAAACAAAACACCCACAGTACAGAAAGGCTGGTCCGTTCTCAGTCTGAAGGCGAATGCCAACACTTGTGTTCAGTTTTGCTGAATACAGTTCAGGACTGTACATACTGTAACTGACCCTGTCTGTGCTGGCATCCCCAGCTGAGAACTGTTCCAATAAAGGAACAAAAGGGGTGACATCACATAAATAAACTAAGTCTCCAGTTCCAGCTAGTTCTGAATTTCCCTAAATCTACTAGCATAACCTACATGAACCCTAATGCCTCTGTGGCTCTGCGGAGTGGGTGATGGGCAGCGTTAGACAGTCACGAGTAAGATGAGGAGAGTGAAAGGACCCTAGACACAGAGACAGCCCAGGGGAAAACACAGCACTGGAGGGGACACTCTCCTACAAGAACACACAGCATTTCCCTGGTGCGCAGTGCCGGGGCGCTCATGCAGAGAGCTGCGGTGTCCGTGGCTAGTTTGTTCTGGTCGGGCTGATCACGATGCAGGCTGAGCACAGTGGTTTGTTACCGTAGGGAGCTAGGGAGGCACACGCTGGTTCGCTGTGACGAGGGTTTGTGATGGGTCCGGATGAAGGGGCGTAGCCAGGTGAGGGACAACACCCCGGCATGTTGGAGTCTAACTGGCTGCTCCAACCAGGCTTTTGGGGCTCAGTTAAAATAAGCAGAGCATCAAAAAGGTGTCGCCCCAAGGCGAGAGCTGTAAGGTAGGAGAGCAGACAGCTGCCCCCAACCAGTCACTACGCAGAATGAACCGGAAGAATGGTTTTGTGTTGTCTGTGTTTGTGCCCATCAAAGGCAGGATTCTCTCCCCACTCGCAGCAAGCCTGGGCACAAATGCCAGCTAGCTGGCTCAGACTCCTCTGACAGCGTGGGGTGTCATTCATCCCAGCCGGCTCCTGAACGGGCTGCCTGATGTTCTAATCCAACCCTAAGATAACGAGACAGGGCACTGGCCTGGCAGGCAGGAAACCTGGGCCGTGTCCCCGGCTCTGCCACCGACCTGCTGCACGACTTTAAGTTACATCTGTTTCTCCTGTTACCCTTTGTCTGTCCCGGCTATTTGGACAGTAAAATCTCGGAAGCAGGGATTGTCTCTTACAACGGGTCCGTGCTGCAGATAGCACAACGGAGCCCTGACCTTGACTGGCTCCAAGTGGTACTGCAGTACAACCAACATTAACCTCTGCACTCAGAGCGTACAGTCTCCCCCCTGCCTAGGAGAGGCTGTTTACCTTCTCCTTGCCCATCACTGGATAGGGCCAGTAATGGTTCAGAAATAATGCTAAGACTTCCCTTGCTGAAGGCTGCTATTCTTTGCAATCGATTCTGGTTTATTTTGTTGTGCAGGAGATCTGCCAGGTAAACCCTCTCCAAGCCCTAAAGACGTTACCACGGGAAGTTAGGAAAAGGAAAGTTGGGTTTTGAGTCCCTGGGTTTGTCAAAGCCTCTGTGAAGCTATTTCAACACGTTCTGAATCCATCGTCCTATTGAGTCTCCTGCCATTCCTTCAGTATACGCTGCCTGCCTCACTGCTTTACAAAGGCTAGTCACATGGGGACACATTCCCCCCAGGGGAGAGATTCACCTCCAGGACAAAAACAACATTTGCCTCTACAATGTATGGATTCAGGAGAAGATCCCCCTATCCCAGTGGACGGATCCCGACCAGGGGTACACATACCCGTGAGGGTACCTCAAGATATTTGCCTAGTTTTACGACAGGCTCCAAAAAAAGTCAGTACAAACTACAATTTCATACAGACAGTGACTTGTTTATACTGCTCTATATACTACACGCTGAAATGCAAGTACAATGTTTAGATCCCCATTGATCTATTTTATAATTCCATGGGATAAATGAGAAAATCAGCAATATTGCAGTAAGAGTGCGCTGTGACACTTTTGTTTTCTAATGTCCCCTTTTGTTTTTAAGTGAGGTGAACCTTGGGGTATGCAGAAATCAGCGTCCCGAAAGGGGGAGAGTTGTCTGGAAAGATGGAGAACCACTGGCCTAACTCACACATTGATTTCAAACACTTCTACGTCATCAAAACACATTGGACGTTGACATGCTATGGGAGCAGGCACAGACACACCCCTACAGTCCCACCGCCGTCTCCCTTTCTCATTCCTTTGCACACAGTCCACCACGAGGCTAAGCTGTCTGATGAAATAAGGTCTGAGAGAGGTGAACACTGAGTCAGACAACGGAACTCAAAAGGTAGGGAGAAGGCTGCATGCCATGGAGAGAAGAGGGGTTGGAGAAAGCTAATAAACACTAGAAACAAAGAAAGAAACCAGAAGAGAGTACTTACAACAGAAAACAGAGAAATTTCACTTGTTCAGTAGTCCTGATGCATCAAATAATAGACAGGAAAGAGAGACAGACAGATGGAGAAAAAAAAAGGCATGTGAAAAGATCTGGATATTATCTCTCATTTGAATAAATGTAACGAGTTGCACAGTTCTCTTTCATGGGGAGGAGCATGCAGCTAGGAGACAGTCCAATTTAGTGTTTACTATTATTGGAGAAGAAATGAACATTCATGCAAAAATCCAAAACCCCAGTGACCCAGGTGCCTGGAACACCCTACTCCACTCCTCAGTAAAGAAGAGATGGAACCCGAAACTTTAAGTGATATTCCCCATTGTCAGCTAACTCTTAACTTCAGAGTCAAACACAGAGGACCGCTGGGGTTAACAGATCCAAATAGATTCCTTGCACGATATTTCTGAGAGATGTCAGACACCAGTTCATTCAGGTTTGCCAAGTTTTCTCCATTCTCTCTGTTAAAACCCATCGTCCAGGTTTTCCCCCCTCAGTAAAATTTCACCTGGACAGCCTGTGAGCAGAATGATTGCCTGTTTCATTTTTATTGTCAATTCAAGCACAAACTGTGTGCTTCCCAAATGTCCCCATTTAACCTATTTCCTGCCTCTCCTTTTGCTGCTGGTTCCACCTGCTCCTTTGGCCATGTGAATGTCAGTTAATCAGAATTACAAGAAAAAGGCCCAAATATTTAATGGGAAATGACTCTCTGGTACAATAATCCTTTCTGCCTTCCTGCCTGTTCACAAACTACCTATTGGGGTTATAGCAAAAGTTTAAACTGTATTGTGACATTTTGTTCCTGGATTTTTGTATGTTGCAACTTCAGACTCTGGGACTCAAGTCACCTGGAGACATCAATAAGGCAAGACCCTGCTTGGAAGAAACCTGAAATACAACTGCTGAAAGGTTTACAGTGACATATGCATTCCCGAGAGTGGATACAATTCAGCCTGCATTCCCAGTTGGCACTGTGAAACCTCAGTACTTACATGACCATTTTAAATTGCATGCTTTAAGAACTAAATCTGTAGTTAAAGAATTCCACATGTACATGCACCAAAATAGTCCTGCAAGAGAAGGCAAACTGCACGCTGTCTGGCAGATGCGATACAGCCGACAGAACAAATAGCCTGACTATTTAACGTATTTCTCTTCATTAGCTATGAAAAGAGGAAGTTCCAGGATGACCTGAAAACCGTTTTAGCAATACGTGACGAACCGGACATGCGCTTGTATTGAGTGGAAAAACTACAGATCCCGTAGTGCACCAGAAAGCCCCCTCCTGCCCAACCCTCACATTCAGAATTAATTTTAAATAAGCCATTTAACAGCAGGAGATTTTAAACTTCATACTCAGGAATCTCAACCACCTGTTCTCTCTAACACGCCAGGATCTCACGTCCCACTAAGAGTTGTTACTTGCTACGCAGCACTGGCTGGTAGCCGAGACATTCGGCTACTTGGCTCTTATGACTAACACCCGCATTGCTGAGTGTATTTGGCTTTCTCACCCTGTTAGTGCAGGAAGAACCACTGGATGAGGGGGAAAAAACAATATGCCCCCCTGTGTGCAAATACAACAGGGCAGGAACAAAAAGTAGTGACACTGCAGAATGGCTGCCTGTCGGAGGTGTCTATCTTGCAGCTCATTCACCAGCAAGACTAGCTTGGATGAGAACAACGTGGGAGGAAACTGGAGCATTGCTGCAGTTACTCCCACGGCATCTGGGAAAGAAACAAGCAGGCTGCCATCCCACAAAGCAAACCTCCGGCTGCCTGACCCCGCAGAGAGCACAAACAGCAGCAAACCCAGCACACGGCGTCACTCACGTTATCAAGCGTGACTTGGCCTTCTTCGGAGAGGCTTTGCCTATGATCAGCTCCTCGCCCTGAACCTCTAGGGTCTGAGACTCCAGGACTTCATTGAGATTGTTGTCAGCCGTGGGGCTGGAGTCAGCAGCTGTGCTAGCTAAGCTCTTGGTGGGTTTAAAAGGATCCACCGAGTCAAAGTTGTTGGGGTCAAAATGGTAGGAAGCCTTTGGGAGGGGTGGGGAGTTCTGCAAGTTCGAGCTGCTGCCAAAAGGGTTGAAATTAGGATTGTCCCACTGACTGGGATCCACCGGATACAAGGCTTTGGGGAGAGGCACCTCCGCTGGAGCCTTTTCCGGGCCATCCGCACTGGCAGGTTTATTAGCAGCTTCTCTTTGTCGTTTAGGAGTTAGTTTGCTGGCAGGTTTCCTGCCGATTTTCTTTGGCAGGGCTTTCTTGGCCTCTCTGTTCTCCGCCCCGTCCGTAAAATCAAATTCCAGCTTCAGAGCATGGCCCCTGGACTCCTCAGCCAGCTCCACCCCGGAATCATTGGTGTCGCTGTTTGAAGCCAGGAAGGTTTGCTGAGCTGCAGGAGGAGAGTTTTGTATTTTGGAACCTCCCGTCCCAAAGGGGTTTATCTTCTCATCATACTCAGCTGGACTGAACTGGTAAGATGCTCTGGGGACAGGGATGCCCTCCGCGGCCGTTTCCATTTCTGGGGTCTCTCCAGCTGTTTTCTTCCTAAGGGAAGATTGTTTCCCCTTCTTGAGTTTGCTTTTGCTTGGTACTGACTCCAGGACAAAAGTTTCAGCCTTTGGCTCTGCATCAGCCAACCCATCGAGAGTGACAACCATGTCTTCTTCTGACATCACCCACTCTTGGGTGGCTCTGGGTACATTGGATGACAAAGGCTGGTCTGGAGCCCACACTACTGATGATGGAGAATCGGTTTCTTTTGAGAGGGCTGAAGAACTATCCGAAGACGGCTCAGTTTCTGGAGTAACTCGTGTCACGGATGAATCTTCATTAAGTTTGCAGTCAGTCTCTGCTTTAGAATTCTTGTCGGCTTGAAGAACTGCAAGAGGCGAGGGCACCTCATCCTCGGAGTGCGTCTGGTGTACGTACGTCTCAGAAATTTCAGCTACCAGCTGTTCATCATCTTCGTGTAATTCTAAAATAGATAAAAGCAGCGATTAAAACCATGCCTGCTCTACAGTCCAGCATATTCTGCACCTAGACATCAGCTGACTGGGTTATGGATTGGCTTCCCTATGATCTTCCTCTTCCCAAAGCTGCTCCAAGAGTCATAGACACGAAGATCAATCTGGTTATTTAGATTTATAATTAATCTCCAGCCGCAGATACATTCTGTAGAATTTAAAGTACACAATCCAGAATCTGAAGGTCACCCTATGAGAGAGAATGCCAACAGACAGACCACAGCTATTCACCTACCAACAAACCTACACCGTCCTCTGCCTACGACCCGCTACTGCCCTAATGATGGGCTTTGCAACTGGATTGGAAAGTTAACAAATCTGAATTGCAGGGGACCGAACCCCTAGCTAGGACCGGTCAGATAGTGTTATTGTGACTCCCAAGTATAAAATCTAGGTGGCAAATGTAGAATAAAAACAACAAAACACTTTATTGCCCACAAGATGGGAAGTAAAAAAAAGCCAAATCAGCCTAACAAGCAACCACAACTTGAGAAAACAACCTAGAAGTTAATTTGAAATAACATAACTTTACTTTATTTCACAGATAGCAGGAAAGGGAGGGCAGGTCTCTGGGGATAAGTGGTAATACAGATCTTTTTCAATTACCTTAGTTCTATTTGGTCATTGAGCTAATATGTGACTGGGAATTTTTTTCAAGTCCTGCTACAAACTCCCACCTTGTTCCACGCGGTTATTCCATGGCCCTAGCTTGACACACATGAAGTGGCTCGCTCAAAAGAACACCAGTAGGAGCGGCCATGTAATTTGCCATTTGGACACAGCCGGTTAACAATGCATCTCATAAGCTCCAGGCCTTTTTCCATTTCTTTACTTCCCGTCCCAAAGAGGGGAAGTGTCCTGTCAATGGAAGAGGAGTATGGTACAGTGCCATACCACCTTCAGCCTAAGCACCTGTCACGGAGTGCCCAGGCGATGGTCCTGAACTTGCTTCCTATGAAGCCAGATAGGACTTCGGGTGAAGTGTCCCCTCTCCGTACACAGCCTGTTTCCAAGGCTAGGAGCTTCACGGGTACCCGCTTCAACCTTTCTGGGTCTGACCTCGGAACATTCAGCACCTTCTGCCCCTCCGTGCGCTTCCCCCAGCGAACCCGCCTGGGCGGGGTCCTGGGGGAGCCCATGGGTTCTGCACCCCAAATCCACAGTCAAACGTGACCCTCAGCCAGCCACTAAAACAGAGGTTTATTCATTGCCAGGTACATGGTCTAACACTGAGCTTGTAGGCACCTGAACCCCTCAGCTGGATCCATTTTGGGGGCCCAAGTGAGGCCAGACCCTGCCTGGGCCTGCCTCCCTTCTGCCCACCCAACTTCAGACTCCAAACTCAAACTCACTCTCTCCAGCCCCTCCTCCCTCCTGGCTCAGCCAGGTCAGGTAACCTCCCTCCCCCACTTAGGGTCAGATTACAGCTTCAGGTATGGACACCTGTAGAGAGGTCTACTTTGCATCAGCTACACATCCTTATCCCTTCACATAGACACTCAAGAAACGCATAGGGGAAACTGAGGCACGCACACAGTATTCCTACTCTGTCACAGCACCATTTCACCTAAGTCCTTGGGATTCGCTTGCGTTTACACTGCTCCAGTGTTCAATGAGATCTGCTTCAAGGCCTCATTTCACTGCCAAAAAGCTGCCAAGTGGCCTCAATGTAAAGAAAATTAGCCCCTGTGTTTAAAGGACACAGATTGGGTTGCAGGGGCAGCTGTGCAGAGATGGTGATTTGACTGTGAGCGCACATGTGGGCATCTGTACTTCACTGGGGGTTGGGAGGGTGTTAACTGCAGCTTGGGTATCGTACACCTTTATTTACCTTGCTACAATTCCACTAAGCAGTAAATGAGTTAGGCCCCCAATTCCCTACACCCCAACCCGGCGTCTCTCCTCGAAGGCAGCCTTTGTTGGGACGGGGGGACAAGAATAACAAAACAGAAACAAAAAACAACCAGAGGTAAGAGTGCACCTGACAGTCTGTCACACAAACTCAGTGTTTGCAGCGCAGTCTGTGCACGCCCAGCCCCAAAAGCACAGGACAACGTCCGTGCCGGGTTGGTCTCACAATATGCAGCTGTGACACTGAGTGAGTTTCCCAGGCCTGAAGAAGAGCCCGGTGTAAGCTCGAGAGTCTCTCTGTCTGTCTGTCTCTCTCTCCCCCCATCAGGGGTTGGCCCAAGAAGAGATATCACCTCCCCCACCTGGCCTGCATTTCAGCATTCCTGCTGGCGCAGGTGTTGTTCACAGCAGGCAGATGGTCCCACTAACAACTCCCACGGAGTCTGGTCCTCTCTCTGCACTACAGCCACTCTTAAACTTACAGGGAAGTTCTGCACATGATGCAGACCAAGGGAAATCCCTTTGTCTCCAGGTCTCTACTCTGCAGCAATGACCAGTGTGTAACCACAACCCACGCCTTCCTGCAGGGTGAATGGTGCTGTGCAACTCCCCTGCCCACTCCAGCGCAGGGAAAGGGATGAGGCCTCAATTTGTCACAGTGACACCAGCCAGGGGGATGCCTGTTTCGGTAAAAGGCAGCGCCCGCCCCAAGTAAGGGGGTCTGGGTCGGGCACACAGCAAACGTCTAAAGGTTTCTTAAGGACTCGTGTGCCGAGCCCCGTGGCGCAGGGCTTGGTTTGACAGCGGCTCCGCTCACGTCTGACATCCCTGCGTTTGCTCTCCAGAAACTGTCTGATTAATCCTGACAAGCACAGCAACCGCTCAGGGACACATCAGCCAGCAAAGAGCCCGCCTGTTGCACAACGCTCCTCACAGCGGTGCGGTGACGCTGTGCCCCTTCCGGAGGCTGATCCAAACCGGGAAGCCAAGCCAAGCTGAACTGTCTTAACCATTCACATGCCGTCCTTTCTTTTATGCTCCCATTTCCCTCTGAAGGATCCTCTATCTTCCTGACCGCCGGCTGTGATCTCGAGCAGCCCCCTCACAAGTCAGGTACTGGGGAGAACGATTATCTGAAGACCGTTTCTGCAAACATTCCAATGCCGCGTCTGACTCAGCAAAGGAGGCGCACGGCCAGTCAGGAGATTCTCCGGTTGGCATTTTAAACAGTGGCTCTAGCTACAGAGGCCCCATGCCACCAGTTCTAAATGTGAGACACCACTGTGCAGGGAAAGCAGACAAGCGAATATGCTTGAGGGGAAACAATACAGAAAGCAGGGTCTGTGAAAAGAACAGAGCGTGTGTTCAAAATGATAGATTTAGCTCAAACAACCCAGGAATAGCTAGAAGATTCTCTCTCCCCCCATCCCTAGTCTCATTCTCATGACAACTAGCCCCCTTTGCAGAAAACCTGTCTACATGTGCATATCTTGCTTCTCCGAGAGACTAAATCATGGATCCTGACCCGTGACTTCGTCATTGCCGGCCATAACTACTGCCCTTCCCTCCCTCCGTTACTCTTCCTAAACCCTTTACTTTTTAACCTTCTCTCCTCTTTCAGGGGACCCTCCTCTGCTCAGAGACCTTGAAAACAACAGCTGTCAAGTGTCTAGATGCAGACGGGACTCTACAGCTGGGAGCCGGGCTGGGAAGGAGGGAGCAGGGCGGGGGGAAATGCTTGCAGTAATGAAAGTCTCTTGCATTTTGGCAAGGGGCATTTGGCCAGTTTTCCCAGTACACCGAACCCATAACTGAAGCCCAAGTTTTAAGTCCCATTGTAACCCCTACGGTACGTGTCCTGGATGCTTCTGAAAAATCTGTCCTTGGCTGTGGTGATCTGTAACAGCACAGTGCTAGTCCTGTGAACCCCCTTTTCTACAGCCAGTAGGTACAAGGGCCTGTGATTCTCTCTGACCACCCAGTGTAGGCGGTACAGCATCATGTCTGAACTAATGCAAATGTTAATACACTTTCGCAAGGGGAATATGAATTATGGTAGGCAGGGCAGCCCCGCTGGCCTGCTAAACACCAAACCACTCGTCTACTTAAGGACTTTATGTCTATCAAAGTGCGTTTATTACTGATCCCGATTTTCTGGCTACTGAGTGCACTACGGATCAGCAAAGGAAGATAAACATGGAGCAGAGAAACTGTCACATTCCTGCACTAATCCAGGATGCTGAACCAAGCCTGACTCAGCTGGTGGCTTCTGGTTTGCATAATTGATCGTCAATATGCTAAAAGCCATGGAAATGAAGCATGAAGGACCATCTGCACCCCAGGCTGGGGAGGGAATGTCCTCTACTAGAAACTACCTTCCTGCCCTTGTGAAATATAACACAGCCACAAGGAGACAACCTTTGTGAAGCCATGACTGGGTAGCTCTTCAAGCCAGCCCTGGGGAGGGTCGTCCTCCCATTTGTTAACAGGATAACCCTGCTTAACAAAGTACACAGTACTTTACTTTGCTGCCCTGTGCCGTGGGGAAGGCCATTCTCCGGGCAGCGAGCACACAGGCGTGCCATTCTGCAAGGCGTTGGCTGCATTGTTCAAATTCCCCTGTGTAGTGGGTTCATGGCTGGAGTTCTCCCTCCCAGGGGCCCACCCTCTGCGGGGAATCAGAGGCCAGGGGAGAGGATTAGTCTGAGAAGACGTCCCAACAACACAGCCCAGCAGGCACTGCTCATTGCAAGAGCCCCCTGCTAACTCCCAGCACCAGCCAGTGTCTCTATTCAGCTGCCGCGGACTTTATCTGGGGCAGGAATAAAAACCGAGTCTCCCCACACTTCATACCTGCAAACGAGCCAAATGTCTCCCTCTGGCTTTACTACCCACTATGCAAATCCAGTGCAGCCTCATCTGCCTCCCCGGTGGACAGCCCAGCCAGAGCGCCCTCCTCCCCGAACCTGGCAGCTGCTGTTCCCCTCCCTGCATCTCCTCTGACTCCAGCGTGCTCGCCCGTCAGTGGCCAGAAGAATGAACACGCATTTTTCTGGAACAATGACACAGGATGCAGACTGGGCCTTCCCTGCACTCTGGGGAAGAGTCACTGCAGCAGCAGGCGCAGGTTCCTGGCAGTCGCAGTAAATGCAAGCTATTCCTTCGGGGGGGGGGGGGGGGGAGCGCTTTCTGGCACTGCCCGTGCATGGAACAGGCCTGGCCTGTGCGGCTCTGCTCCTTGCTCCGAGGCCTGCGTGTGCATTTACATTCCCGAGAGAGTCTCTCCTCCCGCACAGCCACCCCCACGCTGCTGCTGCGTGAGTCATGTTTGGCGCATGTGCGTGTGGGCTGGGCAAAGACCACCAAACTCCCTTCCCTCACGTGTGCGCGGCAGAAGAGCCCAAGTGGGACACACTCAGCTGATGCTCCGCTAAGTCCAACTGCTTCACCAGCCTGACTGTGTAGTGCTGGTTTGTATTTAAACTCTACCAAGCGCTCCCAAGTGACGGGGAAGGAAACAATTTGATGACGGACCGGCTGCTCCCAACGCCAGCCAGGTGGCCTCGCATACTGACCCGCTGAATTGGGGTGACCAGACATCCCAATTTTATAAGGACAGTCCCAATTTTGGGGTCTTTTTCTTATACAGGCTCCTATTAACCTCCACCCCGTCCCGATTTTTCACACTTGCTGTCTGGTCACCCTACCACTGAATGCAGCCAGACCGCGACTCCTTTGGGGCAACTCTTCTTACTGATTCTTCGCCGGCTCCTTGGAGCGGGAAAAGGGCACTCGACCTCTTCTGTACAGCACATCATCCAAACGGCCGTGCCCTGCAGCTCCACCATGGAAACAGGCCAGGCCGTCGGACAGCCATTCTCTGCGGCTCTGGAATCCACCGCAGGGCTGGTCACTTTCATATGGCAAGGCAAGAGAACTCCTTTTGTTCAGGCTTTGCACCCGGTGTAGATGGAGACGCCTCCAGCGGCAGCCAGACCCAGAGCTAGGTAGAAAGACTAGACTGGGGAGTGAGGCCTGGAGCTGAAATCCAGGAGCTATGGGGCTGGACTCTCCACTGCCCTGCACCTTGGAAACTGGCTGCCATTCTGCCGCGAGACCATTCCCTGGGTGCAACCACTGCACAAGGTGCTGGGCAGGGAAGAACTGGGCCCCTGCGGTTTATCTCCAGCTCTGCCACTGACGTCCTCCGCTGGTCCTGTCAGGGTTACTGGTTTGCAGGAGGGAACTGGTAAGCAGGTTCCCTATTTTATACTCTCTTGAACAGCACGTACGCGGAGGGCTCTGCAGTGGTGGCCGCCATATATACATATATACCTGTACAAGAACACCAGTACTCGCTAGTGTAGGGAATGAAATACGACTACTGACTAACCCCAGCACAGCCCAAACACCCCGTCCTCTGCCACGGCCAAATGAGTCAAGAAAAACCGGCAGCAGCAACACGCTGCAAAGACCTCGTTCCTTTTTATTCTACACATTCCAGGCAAACGAACCAGCACTGATTCCCCACTGCCCGGCGTGCCAAGTGCCTAGGAGAACAACCCTTTATCTACAGCCTTTACATTGACTCACTCTAAAGTGTGCCACACACGTCCCTCCTCTTCGGCAGGGCTCACACACTGAGCAAGCCCAGGGTATCGGGACTGCAGACACAGCTCAGACTTTTCTCTGCTATTTAACAGATGCTGGTTTAAGTCTATTTTACCATTAAACATGAGAATACTGGGGAATGAGGCTTTACACACCAACCAGTGAGAATGCCGTTAATAAACAGTATCACATCACTGCATCCCGGGGAACAGAAGTAAACACTGCTGAGAGCTGCTACAATCCGGGATCTGTTCTTAGTCCTGCTTAATTCCTTGTGAAAAATAACTCTGTAGGAGAGAAGGGGGAGGTGTCTTTAGAGAGAGGGGGCAGAAATAAGGTCTCTACAGTCCCGGAGGATAAAGAGTTAAGACGATGTTGTGTGGGAAGAGAGAATGAGCGCAGGATGAGTGGGACGTGCCGTATCTCGGACTCTGACAACGCCGGGCGTAACGTAGCTATCCCTGCTTCGACTGGCTGTGCAACCGGCCTCCCCCGCTCAGTGTTTGTCTCCTGACAGGTTTCATAACCTACTGAGGATATCACCATTTTACAATCCCACTAACCCATCTGAGCACTGGGAACGGCTGTGGCATGTCTGTGCACGCAGCCGCTCCGGACAGCAGCCATTTCCCAAACCCACTGGGCAGCCTGATCCCACTGTCCCTGATCCCTCCGTTGTTTAAACACTGAAAAGCAATCGTTCAACTGGATTGACTCCTGATTATTGTATCGCTGGCAACTCTTGAGCGCCAGGCCGCTCACATGCAGACTGTGAGTATACTGCCCGCCCAGCTGCCCAGGGAGCCAAGATGCGTTGTTATGAGGGGGGTTTAATGTATGTATTAGTGTCACAGAGTGCCCAGGCGAGGGTCTGGAACCACTCCCTAGGAAGCCAGACCGGACTTCGGGTGAAGGGTCCCTTCTCCGTACACAGCCTGTTTCCAAGGCTAGGAGCTTCACGGGTACCCACTTCAGCCTTCCTGGGTCTGTTCTCAGAGCATTCAGCACCTTCTGCCCCTCCGTGTGCTTCCCCCAGCAAGCCCGCCTGGGCGGGGTCCTGAGGGAGCCCATGGATTCTGCACCCCAAATCCACAGTCAAACGTGACTCTCAGCCAGGTAGTAAAACAGAGGTTTATTTGATGACTTCTATCTGGTCTAACCCAGACCATACAGCGAGTGTGAGCCCTCGGCTGGATCCATTTTGGGGGCCAGAGAGCGAGATAGCTCCTCTGCCTTCCCTGCCTGCCTTCAGCCAGCTGCAAACTCTCCCTCTGGCCCCTCCTTCCCTTTCCTTTGTCTCCTTCCTGGGCAGGAGGTATCACCTGACCTCTCTCCAACAGGTTCAGCTGACCTCCCTCCCCCACTTGGGGTCAGGTTACAGCATCAGGGATGCATACCTTGAGAGGGGAGGGGCGTTGCCTCCTTGCTTCCAGTGACAGCCCCTATTCCTTCACACAGACACTTAAGAAATGCATTGGGGAAACTGAGGCACACACACACAGTATTCCTACTTCATCACAATTAGCCAATGTCCAATAGTCTTATGTCCTGAGCACAGTATACGCATCAGGAGTGGCCTCCCTCCATCGTTTCAAGAGCCAGGTACGTGATAGAAACTTTGCTGGAGGGCAGTGGATGGAGCCTCTTAACACAGGCTGTTTGTTATTCAGCTGCCATGTTCAATGTGATACTAAGAGCTTATCTGGAGAGAGACAGTGACTACCGCAGGCCTGGGCCTGCCTCACTCCGTCAGCCGTTCCGGATTGCTCCCTGGACAAGCGTCCCAGAGACCCGAGTCCCCTAGCGGGGGAAGATCACTCAAATGACCACATGACTGGAGTTGGTTTGTGTAGCCTGGTAAAGTTCGTGTTTTCTAATGGATCGGTTTCACCTAGCGCCCGAGGCAGACACAGCTGAACCCAACGGACACAACATTTGTCCTCAGTCGGCTCCCCAGCATCCTTCCCTGGTGATGTGGGCTACCCGTGTGAAACGCTCACGGACACTGAAGATAAAGAACGGGACACACTCGCCAGGAGCCATCCTGATAAGGTGACCTTCCAACAAGACCTCGATCTATCCACAGGGAGCCGGCTCTAGCACCCAGTGGCAAAACTCCTCCTGTTGACCCGCAGCATGGGCCTGTAGCTCGCCCCGACACTCTGCTGTCAGTGGATGAGACGTAAATACAACACTTCCTAGACAGTGCAACTGAGTACGCTGCCTCCTCAGCAGTCCCAGCCCCATGCCCTGCAGGACAGCCCAGGAACACTGCAGCCTTTGTCCGGGATACCATGAGCAGCCCGTTCATTTGCGCACCGAATTTTGGCCCAGGCAGTTGTTTTTAGGAATAGTTCTTCCCAGGAAAACCAGCTGCAAAATGCAGTTCTCAGAGACATTTAAAATGTTTAAGTGTCTCCCTGGGGCCTCGTGCAACGTGCTTCCTTGAGCCATAGTCTTTGTAGAGAGGATCAGAAACTCAGTAAGGAAAATCTCCGGAGAAATCCCACCCTCTGCACCCCAGAACCTCAGCTACAAACGGAGTAACCTTTGGCTGCCAGCCTGGAGCAGTAAGAGTCCTCCCTGCGCAAACCTCTCCACTGAGACAAACACACAGCACCGGCCGCCAGTCCAGCTGGACTAGCACTAGGGTCTCTGCCCCGGCAAGAAGAGGAGACATGGAGCATTGGCAGCAGATCCCAGCGCTGACTGCCTTGCCTTGGTCCTGGGTCTGAGGGCGGGCTGGAGTACAGGGCCCATCACGGTAAGGAGTCCCCCTGAACCCTTTCCATGGATAGCCTTCCACACTGTTTACAAAGCCACCCCATTGCAACAAGAAGCAGATGTAGACATGGGATCTGACAACAGCCCCCAGTCTCGCGGGGGCATTAACCCTGATTTCCACTTAGAACTTTGACCCTGGAGTCTGAAGGGCTAACGGGGGTGGCTAGCACCCAGCATAGGACAGGGAGGAGGAGTGTGGGAGAGAACAGAGGACTGGAATGAGATACAGGGGATCATAAGTCCATCATGGGATCCTGGCTGATAGTGGCCATAGAGACACAAGAATCTGCCTGGGCACCGTAGCCCGGCTCTCACTGGCTGTTTCTTTAACAATGAGGATCAGAGATTTTAAGTTTCTGAAATTTGAACAGCAACCATACTGGGAAGACGTAAAACCATTAAAACCCGCCAGTGCATGAGAGAGGTTTGCACATCCCAACCCCATCTAGGGCCATCATGTAACTGAGGGAAAATCAGAAAGGAGTCCTGGAATTCAGAACAAACCTGGCTGTTACTCTTTTGCAGTATGTTCAACCTACAGTTTCCTGTCAGGGCAGTGGATTCTGACTTCTGCTTCTGCACGCGGTTTATATGCAATACCATCTGCACAGCCTGAGATTCCTTGTGCAGCTCTGCCAATGCCCTTCAACACTGGCCACTTGGAGCCCCTTCTATTTCAGTGCTAATTCCCCACGCCCCACCCCACCTCAGCCGTCACCTGCTGTTCTAGATCTGGGCTTAAAATGCACAGGCTAGCATGTCAGATTGCCCAACTGTGGTTCTGTCACCTGGACGAATGCCCAAGAGCAACTAAAGTGAGACCCCCAATCCACTCAATTAGTGATTCAATCAGTCCCAGCTGTCCAGAGATCAACTCCTGTTCATCTCTGCACTGAGATTAGAAAATCCCCTCTGCCCATGGAACAGAGTCTCAGCTGCAGACAGTAACAAGGAAGGGTTGAGGGATGGAACATCTCATCAGCTACTGAGAAAGGGGGCAGAGTTCTGCAAATGGCCAAGGGACTGCCTGCTCTATCGCACCCATCATCAGCTGACTGGCAAATGACTCCCCAAGCCAAGAAGAGACATTTACCCAGGCAGGGCTCTCGGGAAGAAGTTAGGGAGGATGCTTCAATAACGAAGCGCCTGGAAATACCCTTTGCTCCCTTCCATTAGACTGGTCAGCTTTTGGCTGTGTGCCGGGATCTCCACTGTGCCATGAGGAAAAGCCCCAGTCCCTGCGGTAACTCACCAAACCAGATCTCTAGACATCTTCACTGTATTGCCCCATTCCCACTTATCACCGCTCCGGGGGTTTGGGGTGGGTGTGACCAACTCTTGCAAAAGAGGCTGGTTAGAATTGCGCACCCCGAAGGCGCAAGCCGGGGAATCGAACTGACTCTGTCACATGTCAGGGCCACCCTTGGCCCCTGAAAACTGTTCCATAAATCAGCCTTTCACTCAGTGTAAAATGGCCCTTTGCACAGGTGCACAGCATTTCAACTATCCAGCCCAGGAACTACAAACACCTGGCACGCGGGGTCTCTTTACCTGGGGTCCTGGCCTCGGCCGCGTCCAATCCCAGCGCCGGGTTACAGATCTCCTTGATGGGTGACCGGATTGGGGTGTCTGCTTCCGGGGTCTCAAAATTGCCTTCAGAATCCGAGCTGCCAAGGAGGGGGAAAGAATGAAGAATTACCACTTTCAAGGCTACCTCTGAAATGCTTCACATACGTTCCCGAAATAACCAGCCAGGTGGGATTCCAGCTCCCAGGCTGACCAGCAAATCAACCCACCAGCAGAGAACATCCCATGCCTGGGAGTGATTCATTCCCAACGCACCCTGCTAACGAATGGAAAAGGCGAAAGAGGTGAAATCACAGTACAGTCCGTTCCACTTCCAGCCTCCCTCCCCCGGACGCCCATCTCTCAGAGATTAATCACACAACACCATGACACTTGGTACCTTTCGCACAGATTGTTTTTATGTGAACACACACCGGCTATCTCGGCTTGGGCTGGTGGCCCCTGGGACACGGGACCTCCGACTGGAGTCCCTTCCTCTAAGGTTGGGAAGTTCCAAAAACAAGCCTTTACCTGCGCGTTTCATGTCTGCTAGCCCTTGCACTGCCATCACAGAGCACCATGTCAGAACAGCCGCTGGGGCCTGCAGAACTGCACTGCCACCACTCCCTCCCCCTACCACTGCTGCATCGCCCTGGGACCAACGGTGCCTGAAATCCAGGAAATAAACCTTCAAAAAGGAGCGCAGGACCCAGCGTGCTGGGAATGAAGGTCGCGAACGCTGCAGTGTGTCTAGGGAGCCAGAGGGAAGGGCACATCAGCAAAGGCAAACGCTGAACATTCAATGCACTGAGCAGCCAGCAAGCTCTCTGGGGAGAAGCCAACAAGCAGGGCAGATGCAGCTCATGGGATTTCACCGGGGCACAGCAGAGCGTTTTGTCCCGCAGGGCTGCGTCGCGCTATGAATGCCATTACACGTGCAAGGCTGGAGATGAATGGGACTGTGACAAGTTCAAAGGCCGGGTCCTAGCAAAGCCGGGATGCTGAATACTTGCCTGAAACTCAAGGATTTGGTCTCTGCCTGCGAGTCGTCCTCCTCTATCTCCCGCGCTACCCCACCATCCTCACCGTCTCCAGCACCCCCTCCTCGCACCGCAGACCACGTCCACTTGGCCCACTGGACTGGGGAGAGGATCTGCCAGGGGCTAAACGCCATGAGAGCAGCTTCCCCAGCGCCGGCTGCCGGGGGATGCTTTTCAAAATGGAGGGAAACGGTGACAAACGCCTGTAACTATTTCTAGCTGAGGCACGGATGTGGTTAAAAGCGAACCATCGGATCCCCGCTCTCGGCAGCTTCCTCTGGGGCCGGCTGCCTGCAGCGCTGCGGAGACGCCTCCAGATGCTGCACACCCCTGTCGCCGAAACTTAACCAGCTGCGCTGACTCGCATTTCCAAAGAGCGGCCGGGGAAAGGAGCGATTTGTCCCCGATCTCCAAGGCACTGCAGAAAGCCCTGTCAGCAGAACCTGCTCCGCCACCTCAGCCGTCTGCGCTCCATCGCAGCCCCCCGAACGCTACAATCAGCTGGCTGCCAGATAACACACTGTACACTCTCCAGAGAGCCTCCCCCTCGGACTGTACTACTCTCGCCGGCAGGGAGGACGCCTGGCTCCGCGCCTCCCGTCCCTGTCGCACTGGAAGCTAATTTCCCCCGCTGCTGGGAGACTGGTTGTGACCAATGTGCGGGGTGAAGCGAGCAGACTTCAGGCTGGCTGAGTTAAACCCAGCAAGGGGAGAGGAGAATTCAAAGTAACGCCCCCCCCCCCATGCCATAGCAACAGGGCATCCGCTGTGGGAGTGAGTAATCACTGCCTTTCACCCTGGCATGTTATTTATCCTCCCTCCCGCTCGCTAGAGCATAGATCTCCATGGGACCCCAGCTCTTCCAGGGCCCCCACCCCCCAGTGCACTTCGAGGGATGCCAGGCTGTTTATCTCCGTCCCGGGGGAGGGAGGGGTCCAGACACAAAGATGCTGCAGCGGAAGGAGCTGCCTTGTATTTTTTCGTGCTCTTGTCAAGATGAACTTTCATTCCCACGCCCCTTCCTCGCTTTCCCCTCTGCTTTCGCTGGGGTTTCTCTCGCCTCCTTGTCTAGCAGGCGTTTCTGAAGCGAGGGGGCTGAGTGGTTAACCCGCAGATCCTCTGCATTTCTGATGGCGGGGGGGAGCAGCTGGACTTCCCGGTTCTCTTTTCAGCCTGTTTAGGGGCTGCTCAGAGCCGTTCACACGGGCGCTGCCCACGGGGGGACCGGGACAGTCCTGTCATGTGACTGCTTCTGAATGTCTTCTGCACCCCGCTCCCCAAGCTGGCTAAACCCCCGGGGCCTCGCAGCACGCGTGGGGTGTCAAATGCGACCAGCGCCCCCCCCCCCCCATGCTGCAATGGGGTAGGAGGAAGAAGAGGATCGGTCCCACCGAGCAGGATTCTCCTCTCCCTGGCACTAGCGTGGGTCAGGTGACCAGGACCCAGGCAGGATCTACACCATTGGTTCTCAAAGTGGGGGTCGTGACCCCGCTGGTGGTCACGAGCCGATTATGTGGGGGTCGCAAGCCCCGACTGGCATCCGGCCCCGATCCCGGCCCCTGTTGCTGCAGGTGGCCCGTGCCCCGCCTGTGGCTGCCTGCCGGCGCCCCCACAAGCCGGAGCCCAACCCCGGCCTGTGATCCTGCCCCGGGAGGGCTGCTGGAACCGCCACCCCACCCCAGGGGGCTGCTGGAACCCCCCCCCCAGCCTGACCCCTAAGGGGGGTCGCGCTCAGAGGCCTGGTGTGGGAAAGGGGTCACCACTACAAAAAGTTTGAGAACCACTGATCTGCACCCTGCCATGCTGCAGCAGGAGGGACTCGCCTGCCACGAATTGCCAACCCAGCAAACATGGTGCCCCTGTGGGCAAGGGACTTTCCTCCTCTACGCAGACCCAGAGACCAGGGAGGCCCCTCTCCCAGACAGGAGTCCCCACGCCCCACCTTCGGCTTTCCCACCCCATGCATGCCTAGTCAGTGGGAAGAGTTGAGAGGTGAGGTCAGCCTGGCAGCCCTCTCTGGGCTTGCCGGCTCACCTGGGCTGCGGACCCTCAGCCATTCGCCGAGTGCAGCCCCAGCCCTGCACTTGCTGGCCAAAGAGAAAAGGGTAGATTGGCCCCCACAGGCTAGTTCTAGGGCTCTGCGCTGTGCCCACGGGGAAAGAACGCCCTCGTGGTCTTACTAGCCAAGCCACAAGCATGCACTGTGCCACCTCTTCAGAAAGCAGAGCAGACCCTCTCCCCACTCCACCCTGCGGGCAGAGCGGGGAGCTGGGCAGTGGTACCTGAGCAAAGCCCTGCCCTAGACACTTTCCCAGGAAATTCCGGCTCCATTAGCTTGGGTTGATATTAGAGGCTTTTAAAACCTCCCTGGAGGAGCCTTCCAAGGGCAAACCATTGATTTATTAAAGAAAGGTGTTTTTAACGAGCTCTCAGCCTCGCCTTGTTCCTTCCCGGTAAAGAGTAAGCTCAGGCAGTAAACACTAATCAGGTGAAAAATTTCCCTAAACAAATGCCTCTGACATGGTCCCTGGGGAATCTTCCCATAAATCGGGATCAGGCTCTAGGAGTCATCGGCGCTCGCACAGACGGTCCTGAGATCATTACTTCCCACCCATCTGCAAGAGGCGAACCCGGTTCCCGACACTGCCCGGAGGCACAAAGTGCCGGGGCAGATTGCACAGGAATTTGGCAGCAGGTTGTTACAAACGCTGCATTATCAGCTTTGAGCCAATTGCTGCTGGACAATCGCAGCCTGCCAGAGCAGAAGGTTTGCAGCAGATCCAAGCTGCCAGCTGAAATCTTCACATTACCTCCAAGGGAAAAGGTTTGTGTTTCAGGGTTGACTTCTCCCCTTCTTCCCCCGCCCCTTCCGGAACCATTCTGGGCACAGGGATGACAATTGGAACAAAGCTGGGGACTCCGCTCAGTGCCACGCACACAACTAATACTGGCCTTGAACAATTCTGCACAGTGTGCATGTGACAGGCCACCCTCACCGTGTGCAACTATTCTGTAAATTAGCAACGAATTGCAATGGTTAGCAATGCTCTCCGGTGAGCATAGGAACAGTGATACCAGATCAGACCAGTGCTCTGTCCAGTCTAGTGACTGCCTCACAGGAAGGCGCTGGAATCCCCCTTGTGGAGAACGTCCCCAACGCGGCCCCGTTGTCTTTGCACTCTGTGAACACAGAGTAAGACTGGAGAGTTCCCGTGGCAGGCAGAGGATGGGAGGGGACAGAGGGGACGGCACTGCTTCCGGGTCAGGAATAGAACCAGGTCTCCTGACTCCCAGTCCAGTGCCCTGTCCACTGGACCACACTGTCCCGCAGGGGACACTTGAGCCCTAATAAATGTACCCTCCCAACCCCCCTGTGATGTAGGACAGTGTATTATCCTCTTCTCAGATGAGGACACGGACGCTCCAGCTGCAGGTGGGGCAGTGTGGGGTGCACAGTGTGGGGTGTACCAGCACTATGGAGAACACTGAGGCAGTGGGACATCACACTGCTAATAATTGCGGTGTAGACGTGGGGGGCGCTGCTTGGATGTGTAGCGAGCCGGGGAGGGTGTATATCCTGCGGGTTCAGATGTGGAGGGCACTCGCCTGGCCCAAGCTGGGGCTCACCAGCTACACAGCTATTCTAGCCTTGCTAGCGGAGCGTGCGGTGTCTTTACTCTGCATGCCCCCTTGAGTGTAGACATACTGAACCAGAGGAGTTAAGTGACTTGTTCAAGGTCACATAGGAAATCAGTGGCACATTTAAGAGTAGACTCTAAGCATCGAGGCTTTAATGGCGCTTCCATTCTCCCTGCTGGCTGGTTGTCACTGGAATCGAAATCAGTTGTTTTCCCCGGCGGCGGGTGCACGTCTGGGCTGCAGAGTACAAGCTGATTTTTGGGAAAGATGTGATGATATTCCTGTCGCGTTGCACACTATAATCTGAACACTGCCTCCCCCAGTCAGTGGACCTAGCTCGTGGGACTGCATTGCTGCATTTAAAAATTGCTCAGGCACCTCCGATGTTGCCGGTGGCTCTGCTGAGGAAGAGGACAATGCAAACAGCGACGAAGTAAAGATGGCCGGGTTGGCAGCAGTCGGAACACAAGTCCGTCCCCGCTGCAAAGAGGAAGTATGTGGCTGAGCAAATTTCTATAGATCTCCACTTGTTGGAGGGGGATCAGAGACACGTGAGCCAATCGGGAGGAAGAAATTAACGGCATCCTTCAATTGTGAAGGCTGCACAATCAGTGCCGCCAGGAAAGGAGCCTCCCCGTCATCCACAGCAGAGGAAGCAGGCAGGGATGGGGGTGGTGAAACCAAACTGTAACTCAGGGATCGGCAGCCTTGGCACGCGGCACCCGCTGTAACGCTTCAGAGGCACCGTCAGTGGACAAGCTTTGTACATTCAGTGCCCGAGGGCGTGAAGATACCCGGGATGGTTCAAAGGCAGAGTGTCATGGAGCGCCCAGGCGATGGTCTGGAACCGCTCCCTAGGAAGCCAGACCAGACTTCGGGTGGAGTGTCCCCTCTCTGTACACAGCCTGTTTCCAAGGCTAGGAGCTTCACGGGTCCCCACTTCAACCTTCCTGGGTCTGACCTCGGAGCATTCAGCACCTTCTGCCCCCTGTGCGCTTCCCCCAGCGAACCCGCCCGGGGGGGTGTCCTGGGGGAGCCCATGGATTCTGCACCCCAATTCCACAGTCAGACGTGACTCTCAGCCAGCCAGTAAAACAGAGGTTTATTCAATGACCTCTATCTGGTCTAACCCAGACCATACAGCGAGCGTGAGCCCTCAGCTGGATCCATTTTGGGGGCCAGAGAGCGAGATAGCTCCTCTGGCTTCCCTGCCTGACTCCAGCTAGTTTCAGACTCCAAACTGAAACTCACTCTCCAGCCCCTCCTCCCCTCGGCTCAGCCAGGTCAGGTGACCTCCCTCCCCCACTTGGAGTCAAGTTACAGCTTCAGGTATGGACACCTGCAGAGAGGGGAGAGAGTGTTGCCTGCTTGCTTACACTATCAGCCCCTATTCCTTCACATAGACACTTAAGAAATGCATAGGGGAAACTGAGGCACACACACAGTATTCCTACTCCGTCACACAGAGTCAGCATCCACTTGCCATTTATTGATGATAGACAATTAAGAAAACAACTCAGCCCAACCCAGCCTGTCAGTAACGCTGGCGCACACAGAACAACACCCCCGGGAAAGCTGGGAGGAAACCCAATTCTGACATGCACCTTCAGCATCGCCAACTGCCGAACTCTGTGTGATCCACCAGAGCAGAGGAGAGAGAATCAGCCGGTTTAAAAGGCGTCTTCCACAAGCCACCGAGTCCATGGCCACATCCGAGGGGGCACAGGCCGTGTGGACATGCCCTGAGAGCAGAGGTCACACTGTGCCTGAGCCTTCTGTGCTTCTGTGAGACTGAGCTGTGAAGTTTCCTGCCGGCTTTGGTGATGTACCAGAGCCCCAGGCAAGGCAGGGCAGAAGATTCTGATTCAGCGGTTCCTGCGCCTCGCTGGGTCCCGCAGACCGATGACTCCCCTGGCCAGCTTTATTATTATTTTTAAATGAAAGTGTAAAAACCAGAGGCTGTTCCCACACAGCAGCGAAGCTCTGCGGAGGTTTAATATCCAGCTCCCTGGCTCTCTCTGTTCACAGCCTCCTCACTCGGTGCTTTGCTTCACCAACTACCATTAGAACAACTCTCGTATGTGTTCCTTTACGAATCATGAGCTTCATTGCCCTCCCATGGTGCCCTGTGCAATCCGGTCACTGTAATTACACCGTCACTGCTACTACATCAGTGTCTGCAAGGCTAGCATTTGGAGTCCGCTTTAATGGAGGCAGGAAAGCATAAATATTTCACGGCCCGACCTGTTCGGTTTTAAAGGTCAGTCTGAACTGAACATCAATGCATGCAGCTTGCATACTGTTATTGCGCATTTTAACCAGACTTTGCTGCCTCTATCCTATCCCTTCCGGAGACCTTTACAGTGCTCAACACCCGTTAACACTTGTCTCCGAAGGGGCAGCCGTGCAAACTCCCCACCACGAGCTCCAGAAGCAGTATTCACGAATTGCAAATGAACCCCTACATTTGGAGCATGTTCAGAGAGGGCTGTGCAGACCAGTGGCTCCAGAGGGAGGGTTCTTTTAGAGTCTGTCCTGCATTTTGTGCTCCTGCATGGCTTCTAAGTGCTTCTGAGTTGCTACTTCTGGACAGAGGGCAGTACTTGCGGGAGGAAGCCCCTCTCCGTCCTCTTCCCGGTCTCAGCTTGCTCCCCTCCTTCTACACTGGATTATGTTTAAAAACCCAACACTCCCTCACTGCTCCAACTAAAGGAGCAAAATGTATTTTTCCCTTTTGTATTTCGCAGGTGAGGAAGGCGCCAGCCTGAACGCCTTGGAGAGCAAATCTGTCTTGACGGCTTGGCCACATGGGCATCAGCAAAGCAGCTTCATTCACCCTGCTCCACTCGAAACTAGAAGGATCCCATCTCTGCAGGCAAGAGGGAAATGGTCTCCCTGGTTCATTCAGCCATCAGTCCCTCTGCTACGGCTGCCAACAACAGGAGTACTTTGTTCCAGTTCTTCATGCAGGGATTTTCAGGCCAAGAGAGACCGTGCTGATGGTCCAATCTCTCTCTCCAATGGTTAGGGTGGTGGCTGGGTGATGGAGCAGGAGTGTGTCCGCCGACTGGCTGCCCAACACCATTCAGACTGTGATGAATTTGGATTGGGCCCAGTCATTGGGAGGTGAAAAGGCTCAATGTCTCCTCCCCAGCCAGCCAGTCTCCCCTGAACTGTCACTAGTGGCCTTATCAGCCTGCTCACGGGCACAAGTCTCTCTTTCCCATCTCAATACACCGGTGATCCTTTCGCTTGCAGGATCATCCAGCCTCTTACTGCCCCAGCAAACGCCGTGTCCCCGCTGACCACTGGTTTGGCAATGTTTGTGCAGACTCCGTTCTCGCTGCTTCGGGAAGGAAGTGGAGCGCGTACAACGCACGGCATGAATCCCTTGTTCTGTGACATGCCAAAAGGCTCGGAAATCTTCTCTAAATTCGTACCTTGCTCTGGCTTTTCTAATGGAAAAGTCTCTCTGTTGTCATAGCATCATAGAAATGTAGGGCTGGAAGGGACCTCCAGAGGCTATCCCAGCGCTGAGGCAGGACCAAGTCAACCCTAGCCCGTCCCTGACAGGTGTGTCTAACCTGTTCTTAAAAACCTCCTATGGCGGGGATTCCACCACCTCCCTTGGTAACCTCTTACCCTTAGCGTTAGAAAGATTTTCCTATATCCAACCTAAATCTCCTTTGCTGCAAACTAGGCCAATTATTTCTTGTTCTGTCCTCAGTGGCCATCCTCCTCTCGAGCACCGTCCTCTCGAGAACTTTTTGACACATTTGAAGATTTTCATTCCCCCCCCCCCCAACTTTCCCTTCTCTGGACTAACCATGTTCAGTTCTTTCAACCTTTCTTCACGGGTCACATTTTCCTAAACCTCTTATTTTTGTTGCTGTCCTCTGGACTCTCCAATTTGTCCACCTCTTTTCTCAAACCGGGGTGCGTGTAAATACGGTATTTAACACAGAGAACAGTACAGTGCCGTTAACAGTCCACACACTGCATACATGGCCGGTGATCCATGGCCATCATTTCTACGTGCCAGCAGATTTTCCTCTTTCTCCCTCAGCGGTTCGGCGGACAGAAAGAGATTTCATTGGAACAGTTCTGTTCCTTTCAGGCTTCGGTTCATTGGTTCCATTGCACTGAATTTTCTCCAGCTGTGATTAATGCCAATTGCAGAAACTCCACTTTATCGAACACACTTCATTACTGATAAACAGCTGTTGAAACCTCCTGGTTTTCTGCACGAGGCTGAACAAGCCCAGAGCCCAGGGTTTGGGTCAGTGAACTTCTCCTGCACGTGATCCAAGTTAACCCTTACGAGTCCGGTTCAGAAAATAACCAGCCCCAAGACTGGCTGCCGTTCACGGTGTCGGTGTAACCGGGGTGTGCACAGAGCAGGGGTGAACTCCGGAAGAGCCCGGGGGCAGCTCACTATGGGCGGAGCTCGTTCCTGCAGAGAAGGGCCGGGCACCACTGAGGGCCTAAGTGGGATTTCAGTGGTGCAAAGACCTCGCCTTGGTGCTCTGCACCAGCATTAACTGCACCCACCAGACCTGGCTCCCCTCATTAGCAGCAGCACACCCCAGAGAGGAGCCTTGCTAACGAAATCCCTGGTACTGAGCTCAGATGTTTCCTCCTCTCTGTGCAGCCAGGCTCCGTACTGAGGCTGCCCACACAGACAGCGGCTTTCTCCTCCGGAAACCGCCCCAGTTCCCCAGTGTGCCCGCTCTCAGGGCCATGCCAGTGTGTGAGCGGGTTTCCTAAGGCCTCCCCGTGCCAAGGCTGGACAGACTCCGCTCTCGTGGCCCTCACTGCTCCTCAGTCAGGGGCCGTTCACCCTCGCCAGGTTTCCCTGGATTCGCTCAGCACTTGTCACAGCCGCTCAGCTCTAGTGGGGACAAAACAAAAGTCATGAAACGCTGCTGGCAGCGTTGCTGCGTTTGCTGGTGGTCTGGGTGCAGAGGCCAAGGCCGTGGGAAATTCCTCTCTCCCACTAGAGCGGGCCCCTCCAGATCAGGGCCGACACAGGGGGTGTCAGCCTCTTCCCTCGCTTGCCCGTCAGGAGACCAGGCAGGGCTTCGAGATTGCTTTCAGCACAGCACCCTCACTCAGGAACTGGAAGGGGCTTCTCCCCGGGAACCGAATGGGTCCAGTGACCTGGGGAGGAAGTCAGGTACGGTCTCATTTCCCTGGCCCTAAGATGATGAGTTGCCCCTTCTCCAGGGGGGCTCGGAGCACACAAGATGAATCTCTCTGTCGATGGGAGCATGGCCAAGAGGCCTCGACACATGTGCTGCTGTTTCACAAAGTCCTGAGACGGTCCTTTCCCCACTTCCTTAGCGGAGAGGTCAGTGTGGCCCGAGTGGGCGTTTCCCAAACCACCCCGAATTCACCGGGAGAACAAGAGAACGACAGCCCTCCTTTAAAAGAGAAAGGGGGTGTCTAGCCTTCCTGGCTGCAGAGAGAAACCCGAAAACGTGACTCCCGATGCTCCCACAGCAGGAGGTAACCAAACAGCCCCCAGCATTGTATTCTCAGTGGTGTTTTAAATCTCAGCCTGACTCCAGATTTTTGAGCTCCGGAGGGATCCTGAAGACTGCGTCCAATCCCCTGCCCAACCCCACCGACGGGCAGGTGCCGGTGCAGCCCAGAAGCCAACACTGCTGTTGCTATGGTGATGCTGTTACCTGTGGATAACGGAGAACAAAAGTCTCCCATTGTCCCAAGAGGTGCAGGGGATTTGGGTCCCTGCAGTCACACCAGAGGTCCTAGTGAGCTACAGTCATGTAAATGCTGATGAACAGAGTCCTTCGTCTTTCGGCGAGGGGATGCTTTGGCCGGGGAGGACTGTTGGCGTGGGAGCTGCACATTCACCAGGCAGGCTTCCTCCAATTGCTTTGCCATTCAGATCAGTGGTGACCTGAAAGGACCCCCCAGCTGAGACTGCCAATTGTAAGCACGATGCCAGTGTCCTAGTGGTGTTCAGTAGATTTAGGACAGCTGCAGAGAGGAGACCCAAGTTCCCTCTAAGCGGCAGGGCCTGGGCCGTGGCCGGGAGGGGCGCCCCTCCCCCAGCGTGGACCTGTTACTCTGGATCTGTAAAAGCGACAAAGAGTCCTGTGGCACCTTATAGACTAACAGACACATAAGCATAAGTTTCCGTGAGTGAATGCCCCAGGTCTTTCCAGCTTGATTTTGAACTTCTGAACCGACTACTCTCTGTGTGTTTTTCAAACCAGTCATGTGGTAGGTTGGTCCAGGCTGTATTTCTCCAGTTTGTTTAGGAGGTGGTCTTGTGAGGCAGCATCAACAGCTTTACTCAAGTCAAGATATACCGTGTCTACTGCTCCCCCCGCCCCTCCATCCACAAGACTTGTTACCCCGTCAAAGAAGGAGATCAGGTTGGCTTGACAAGATTTGTTCTTGACAAATCCATGTTGACTATTACGTATCACCTTAGACTGGCTTCCCATGGACTCTTACCTACCAATTCCATGAGTTTGCTAAAGTCGGCCTTCTTCTAGCCCGTCGTCTTTATTTGGCTGTTTTCCCTCCTGCCAGTCCTTAGAATCATGAACTCTTTCATGAGCATTTCACCCAGGCTTCCTTCTGCCTTCAAATTCTCAACCAGTTCCTCCCTGCTTGTCAGACTCAGTTTAGAAACAGCCTTAACTGCTTTCTCCGCTTTCATTAATAACAACGTTGTCTCCAATACATTCCACTAACTCTTGGATAATCTGGGCCCTGCTGTTTTCTGGGCAGTTGAATTCCCTCAGCACCACCAAATCCTGTGTTTTGGATTATTCTGACAGTTGTTTAAGAAAAGGCCCCAACCGCCTTTGCCTCCTGGTGAGGTGGTCTATAGAAGACATCTCCCTCGATATCGCCCTTCTCTTTTATGCTTTACCCACACACTTTCTTCAGTGCAAGAGTTGACATCTCTGACATACAAGACAATATGTCCTCTGGTTTTTTCCCTGCCTGTCCTTCCTGAACAAGCTGTATCCCCCGAAGCGCTGACTCCACTCCACCTGTCCCCCCAAAGCCCCAGCCCTGCCCCGCCTCTTCCTGCCCAGTTCAGCCCAGGGGGCAGGAGGTTCTGGGGGGTGGGAGGAGCTGATGGGGGATTGCACCCATCATTTTTCCCCTTAGGTGCTCCAGGCCTGGGAGCACCCACAGAGTCAGCGCCTATGCCCTTCTCTACTAATATACCAGACATATGAATGATCCCACCAAGTGTCTGTAATGCCACCCGTGTTGTAATTGTTAATATTCTCTAGTATTCCTAGTTTTTCCCGTTTGTTCCCCATACTAAATTTCTTAAGCTACTTTGCAGTTTATCTGTGGGACCGTTGGAAGCAATAACCACTAGAGGGCCCCCGAGAATGGCTCTTTCAAAGGAAGATGACTGAGTTTAACACTCCTATCCCGATCACTACAGGCGTGTCTGGGATGCAGAGTACAAGTGATTCCTCTTACAGCCCAGCCAAAGCTTCAACACTGGTGCATGATTTCCCGCTTTGAGCACGTTTAACTTTCCCCCGTCTGGACGCTCAAAGCGCCTGCAGATCTCCCTTCCCGGGGGGAGTTTAACTTCAAGTGACAAGTGCTGGTTTGGCAACCTCGGAGTGGGAATTCCCCCATTTCTCCAAGCAAGGGCAGCTTCTCCACCTCGCTGCCTGGGCCTGACCTTGAGGGACCGCCCGGGGAGTGAGATGGAATCTCAGGCCGCAGGGCCTCTCCGCGGAGACTGCCGGCCGGGGGCGTTTGGGGGCGGACACCTGCCCCAGATGTCTAAGAGCAGCAAATCGCCACACCTAGGGCACCCAGGCTGGAATGTCCTTCCTTCATTTCCTCCCTGCACCAGACTGGCCTCCTGAGCTACCGGCAAATCCCACCACTGAAACTCTCAAACAACCTCCATTCTAAGCACAAGAGTCGACCCCTCTGCGCCATCCATTCCTGCGTTTTAGCTCCTTACCCAAAACTTTCTACCCTGGTTCTTTCAGTCTATAATTAGGCCTCTTACTAAGCACCTCCTCAAGAGCGGAGCTGTGTTGTAACCATAGTTACACAACATTTTGCCGTTGCTAGGGCCTGTGCAGGGGCAAGCAGCCCTGACGAAGCCGGGAGGAATTCTGTAAATGAGTGCTGTTCCTGCCGCGCTGACAGCCCTCGCCCCCTCCCGATGGGACGGCCACGCAATCGGGATGACGTTTGCCAGCCAAGATCTCTACAAGGGAATGAATACTCCACGCATGAGCTCTGCCTCTGTGTCCTTGATGAGAATTTCTGGCGGCAGAGAAAATGGCAAATAGAAGCCACAGCTTCTAGGTACAACGCCGCGGTGCATTTCCGCTATCACGGCACCTCTCAAACTTTAGCAACCTGAGGACCCCCATTTTGATATAAAGAAATCTGCAGACCCCCAAGCCCCAAACTCAGCCCCAGGCCCCACTCCCCCTCTTCCCGCCTCTGCCCCACCGCTGCCCTGACTCTTTCTCTCCCTCCCTCTCCCTCCCAGAGCCTCCTGCATACCGCTGAACGGCTGCGCCGCGGCATGCAGGGGGCACGGGGAGGGAGGAGTTGATCAGCCGGGCCGGCGGCCCTGGACATGACTCGCGGACCCAGTGAGGACTCCGAGCTATCACAAATGGCAGCATGGGATACACGGCTTCCCTCTCACTACCAACCGCCTCCACCTGGAGCAAATGCCCAAGAGAGGCAGAGATTATTCTCCATGGACTATGCAGCCCTTGAGACTGCCGACATGAGATGGGAACGAGGACTCTTTATCACAACTAATCTGGACATATTAATAGAGGTAGAAGGTTCTGTTTCCCAACCTTAGTCCCTTGGACTATCTGCTTCCCTTACTCTTAGCTGTATACTAGTTCAGTAATTGCTAAATACTGACAAGACATACCAACAAAGCTAGCTCATCACTTGGCTGTCTATCAGGCAGAGTCTGGCAGCAACACAGTATTAATCTTCAAACCAAGTGCTGTCCAACTTGTAGGGTGTGAAACCTGGACCTGCTACAGGCATCACGTTCAGCTGCTAGATAAGTTCCACGTAGGACATCTGCATGCCATACTCTGCATGAAAAGCAGGATCAAGTAACCAAGAATGAGGTTCGGGAATGCAGCCACTCTACAGGGACTGAAGCCACGTTCATCACATCACAATTACGCTGGGCTAGACGTGTGCTGAACAACACATTCAGTATTTGCTTTAGTCTTGCAATTGGGGTGACCAGATGTCCCAATTTTATAGGGACAGTTCCGATTTTGGGGTCTTTTTCTTATATTGACTCCTATTACTCCCCACCCCCATCCCGATTTTTCACATTTGCTATCTGATCACTGTGCTCGCAATCGGCTGGTTGATACAATGACATGAAAATATCAAGAGCAGAGAGAGATTCGGAGAAAAAGCAAAATCTTGGCTGGAGGTTTTAAGAGGCACAACTGAGGTTTCTGATTCAGTGAACACTGCTGTGTGCCTACTTTTCACGCTGCACCACAGAATGTGAGAACAGAAGGTCACTGGTTTAAATGAATGGCAGGTAAATGTAGCCCAGACACTCGGAAATGCTCTTTTCTGCAGCATGTAGCCACCCTGTAGTGCTCCCTGCCACAGGAGTGAAGCACTGGACTACAGTGGAAATGCTAATGTTATGACCACCAACAACCTGTGTCATTTGGATGGGTAAGATAAGGGTACTCAAACCACTTGCTCCAGGGTTGAAGCCATCAGAGGCAGGAAGGAATCCTACACTTGATATACAGCATTACACAATTGTTCCAGTGTATTATGGCAGTTTGCCACTTTCCTCGGAGATGTCAGGGTTAGGCCAGTACCCAGGGAGGATGAAGAACCTGTAGGACGGGTCTGCTCTTCTGTGGGAAAGTTTGTGTGTTTCCGCAATGCGTATGAAAGAAGCATTCTAAACAGGGACCATTTGACTCTGGGAAATCTCATGAATACTATCCTGGAATGCGAGGCAGGCAGAATGCAATTTCCTCCCTTCTAAACTCATTATCACCAGCCCCTCATTACCAGGAGACAGCAGGAATCTGAACTCCATGGGGCGGGGGGGACAATACCTGATGCCCAGGAGAACGCAGAAAGGATATGAACGAAATGCTACAGTCTGTTGAGACTGTTCACTGCTCCCAGAGGTGACATCTGCCATTTATCGAGGTCCCATCGAGAGATCATTTTGCACAAAATGAATAGGTTGTCACTGCCAAATGTTGTGAGCCCAAAAGGCCATCACCCAAGAGCCAAACCATGGCACATCCTAAATATCTCCTCCCCCCAGTCTGTTACTAAGAGATTTAAAAAGTAATCACTAATGTTTATGTAGGACCTATACAACAAGTGAATGTGCCTGCTGCTTCTGTTAATAACGTTAACATACACAAGTCACCCAATGTGATCATTCCCCTCTATTCAGCACTGATGAGGCCTCATCTGGAGTACTGTATCCAGTTTTGGGCCCCACACTACAAGAAGGATGTGGAAAAATTGGAAAGAGTCCAGAGGAGGGTAACAAAAATGATCAGGGGCCTGGAGCACATGACTTATGAGGAGAGGCTGAGAGAACTGGGATTGTTCAGTCTACAGAAGAGAAGACTGAGGTGGGATTTGATAGCTGCTTTGAACTACCTGAAAGGGGGTTCTAAAGAGGATGGATCTAGACTGTTCTCAGTGGTAGCAGATGACCGAACAAGGAGTAATGGTCTCAAGTTGGAGAGGGGGAGGTTTAGGTTGGATATTAGAATAACTTCTTCACTAGGAGGGTGGTGAAGCACTGGAATGGGTTACCGATGGGAGAGGGGGGTGGAATCTCCTTCCTTAGAGGCGGCTGGTTTGGGAATTGGGGAAATGCTCTAAAATGAGTTTTGCTGGCTGGCTCTGGGCTTATCAGAGAACTGGAGTAAGAGGGCGGGTGTCTGAGTTACAGCAGCAGGAGAACTCCATCTCAAGGATGAGGAACTCCTCAGGGCAGGTACTTCTGTCAAGCAAGATGCAGAGTTCTAGAACATTGTTGTTATTAATATAGAATAATCATCAAGTGAATCTTGCCAAGATGGCGAAGACCCAGCACACAATCCTTAGACAGCACAGAGGAGACCATCAGACTATCTCAGGGGTAGGCTGTCACGGAGTGTCTGGGGCGATACTCTGGAACTGCTCCCTAGGAAGTCAGTCAGGACTCCGGGGGATTGGGGGGGGGGGGGAAGCGTCCTTCTCCGTACACAGCCTGTCTCCAAGGGTAGGAGCTTCACCCGGTTCCCGCTTCCACCTTCCTGGGTCTGACCTTGGAGCATTCAGCACCTTCTGCCCCTCCATGCCTTCCCCCAGTGAGCCCGCCCGGGCAAGGTGCTGGGGGAGCCCGTGGATTCTGCACCCCACTCCACAGTCAGACGTGACTCTCAGCCAGCCAGTAAAACAGAGGTTTATTCAATGACAGGTACCTGGTCTAATACAGACCATACAGCGAACGTGAGCCCTCAGCTGGATCCATTTTGGGGGCCAGAGAGTGAGGCAGCCAGCCTGAGCTCTCTCCCCCTTTCTAGCCAGATCCAGACTCCCACTTCCTCATCCGCCCCTCCCCTGCATTCCTTTCTCTGTCTTTCCTTCCCTAGGCATGTCTGCTGTCCTCCCTCCAACCAGTTCACAGGTAGAGAGGTGGGGGGGGGGGAGGAAGGGACAGGGCATTGCCTGCTTGCTTACACTGTCTCTCCGCTTTGCAACACTATCAGCCCCTGTTCCTTCACATAGACACTTAAGAAATGCATAGGGGAAACCGAGGCACACACACAGTATTCCTACTCCGTCACAGTAGGCAACCTATGACACGGGTGCCAAAGGCGGCACATGAGCTGATTTTCAGTGGCACTCACACTGCCTGGGTCCTGGCCACCAGTCTGGGGGGCTCTGCATTTTAATTTAATTTTAAATGAAGTTTCTTAAACATTTTAAAAACCTTATTTACTTTACATACAATCCTCGTTTAGTTTTATATTATAGACTTATAGTAAGAGACCTTCCGAAAACATTACAATGTATGACTGGCACGTGGAACCTTAAATGAGAGTGAATAAATGAAGACTCGGCACACCACTTCAGAAAGGTTGCCGACCCCTGGCCTACCTAGAGACAGCCACGTTACAGCAGGTAAGAGAAGCTGATACCTTTTCTTCCTAGGTCAGTATAATCTACCTTCCCATCATGGCTGCACCTTCCCTCATACACGCCTCCATCCAGATCAGTTTGCCAACCCAGCTCCTCTCCCTCCTGTAACAGTCCCGTGCATTTCATCTCATGCCAGACCATTGTAATTTCTTCTTCTGGTTACCAGCCTCCGGCTCTCAGCCCCTCTGATATTCTGTCTTGGACACTAGCTGTTGTACTAATGGATTTGTTTACATAATAAATGGTTGTGTTGGGCTTTACTCCCTTTGGCTGGCTTTTGTCACACCCTGGGCTGTCTATTACGCATCTTTTGCATCTTCCTAAGGGCTACAAAGCAAGCAGCTGCCTTTCCACTGCTGTGGCATGTGCTTTCCTCTCAGGATTTTCTCACGCACAGTGCTGGTTAACTCGTCTTCAGACACTGGCTCTAGCATTTACAGCAAACAATGGTGTGTCCTGCTCTTTGGGATCACCCTTGATTCACATCCCAGAAAGCATTGTTTATGAGATACAGCCAGGACTTTGCTAACTCCCTCTCTGAATCAGTGTTTGCCATGCAAACAAGGACTGGCGTGTTAAATATTTACTAAAGGTGAACATCTGCTTCGGGTGTTTTCCTCCTGCTCCAAAACCTGGCAGAGACAGTAACACACTACAGTACACATATCGCACAAAACAGGCACCGGTTATCTAACTGCATAACTAGGGCCCTACCAAAACCACAGCCCATTTTTGGTCAATTTCATGGTCATAGGATTTTTTAAATGGTCAATTTCATCATTGCAGCTATTTCAATCTGAAATGTCAGGGTGCTGTAATTGAAGGGGTCCTGACCCACCAAGAAGTTGTTTGTGTGTTTGGGAGGGGCATGTCAAAAGTTTATTGTAGACTAGAGGCAGTTGCGGTAGGTGCCACCCTTAGTTCTGCGCTGCCGTTGGTGGGGCGCTGCCATCAGACCTGGGCACCCAGCTAACAGCAGCCCCTCTCCAGCCGCCCAGCTCTGAAGGCAGCATAGAAGTAAGGGTGGCAAATACCGTGACCCCCCCTGCAACTCCCTTTTTGTCAGGCCCTCCAATTTGAGAAACGCTGGTCTCCCCCCCAACAAATCTGTACAGCACAGGGTAACAGCACACAGAAGACCAGATTTCATGGGGCGGGGACCAGATTTCATGGTCTGTGACACTTTTTTCATGGTCATGAATTTGGCAGGACCACATGCATAACCAAAGCCTTGACTTAATGCCTGGTGTATCCCACATGCCTCCTGACTTAGCTCACGGGTATATTCTCATTTTAAATCTTTTTCTAAAAGCAACGACGTACTTTATAACATGCAGATATTCCAAGGTGGGGGATGTAGCAGCCAAGTGGCTTATTCTTTTCGAGTTTCTCTGAAAGTTGGATTTTATGATTGGCAGGATCTGTTCTTCCTTGCAGATCATTTACTCATGTGGTTTTGCTGCTATTTACAGACTTCAAACTCTGCTGGCTGAGAACAGCGTTTTCTGGTCTTACAATGTACAAAACCAAGTCTTGGTTCAACTTCTGTTCTGCCTTTTCTACCCACAACCGACAGATTGCAGTGCTATATGGCAGGATCCTTCCTTTTAAAAGAGAAAGTTTGACTCTATTAAAAGCCTGGGATCTCTTTGTGGGACTGTGATTTGATCTAGTTGAAAACTTCCAGGAATATCCTAAGAGGTACTGAGTTGAACAGGCTTCTGTTCTCTTCCCATTAGTGAAACAAAAACAAAAAAAAAGTCCCAGAAAGGCAGGGCTGTTTCATGTGCCAAATCAGATTATTTCTTAAAGGCAAAGGCATTTAGAGGTCACAAATTTATAAAATGGACCAGACTTCTTACCCACTTAAAACATATAAGCCTCTCCTTCCTAGCTCTTCTAGCCTGCTCTGGTATCACCAATTTCCACTTGTTATAACCTGCTTTGTACTCACAGGTCACTTCATACCATTCAACTTTAATTATAAACTTCACTCCTTGCTGTTTTCATTATGACTGAGAAATGTAAACAAAATGGCAACTGTTGATTTTGATTTTAAACTTCAGATAAAATGGGAGCCCCAGGAATAACATAACAGTCTGGAAGCTGCAGTTTCATCATTAGCAAGCAGGGAGCAAGGAACAGTATGAAACAAACACAACCCTCCCCAGCACTAGATCAGGAAAGAGAAGGTGTCTAGCCAATGACCAATCTGATAACCTCTTTCTAGTTTATACACATAGTTGCACACCATCTTTTTCCTGCATAAAACCTGCTTTGGAGCCTCGAATGCCCAGGTGTTAGTTCTGTCCCACGCGAAGAGAACAGGCAGAGTCACACAAATCAGATGTTCTGGTGTCACACTAAATAACATTTTTTTTTAACACAACCACTAGAAAACTCCCCGGTTCCAAGGCAGCCCAATACTACAGACTCGGAGCCGCTTTCTTTGGTCAGGAACAGCCCCCCTCTGCTGGGAATCCAGCCCCCTCCCTTGCTGGCCCCCAGAGGCAGAGCTCACAGGTAGGCGGGTGGTTCAAAGCCAGGCCTGGGGAACATGGGCCGGGGAGAATCACGAACCCCAGATACCACCCCAGGCCGGCACCCCCCGCCCCAGCCAGGAGCGCTGGGAACAGGGGAGGGGCTGAGAGTCCCGCGCCCCCTCCCGCGGAGCTGGCAGGAGAAGCGTCCCGTGTCCCCCCCCCCGGACTTACCTGGTCTCCTCGCGCCCCGGGGGTCTCTGCCCCGCTGGCGGCTCCTTCTGCTTCTGGCTCTGCGCGCCCCCCATGGCGCCTGCCGGCTCCGGGGCCGCTCGGGACCAGGCGCTGCGGAGCCCCCGCCCCCGCCTCTCCCGCGGGGCGGCGCGGTGCAGTCCCCAGCCCCGGGGCTGCCGGGAGGCGCGGGCCGGGCCAGGCCGGGCGCGGGGGGCGCCGTGCCCTGTCCCCCGGCTCCCCGTGCGGGGCGCGGCTCCCCCGGCAGCCTCGGACTCGTCCCGCTCCAGCCAGCCCGGGCGAGCAGCTGCTGCTGCAGCGGGGAGGGGGCTGGGAGCGCCCTGCAGGGGGGGGGGGGGGTGAGGATGCCCTGCAGAGGGGGCAGTGCGGGGGGGGGGGGAGGATGCCCTGCAGAGGGGGCAGTGCGGGGGGGGGGGGAGGATGCCCTGCAGAGGGGGCAGTGGGGGGGTGAGGATGCCCTGCAGAGGGGGCAGTGGGGGGTGGTGGTGGTGAGGATGCCCTGCAGAGGGGGCAGTGCGGCGGGGGGGTGAGGATGCCCTGCAGAGGGGGCAGTGCGGGGGGGGGGGGGGTGAGGATGCCCTGCAGAGGGGGCAGTGCGGGGGGGGGGGGGTGAGGATGCCCTGCAGAGGGGGCAGTGCGGTGGGGGGTGAGAATGCCCTGCAGAGGGGGCAGTGGGGGGGGGTGAGAATGCCCTGCAGAGGGGGCAGTGGGGGGGTGAGAATGCCCTGCAGAGGGGGCAGTGGGGGGGGTGAGGATGCCCTGCAGAGGGGGCAGTGGGGGGGGGTGAGAATGCCCTGCAGAGGGGGCAGTGGGGGGGTGAGGATGCCCTGCAGAGGGGGCAGTGGGGGGGGTGAGGATGCCCTGCAGAGGGGGCAGTGGGGGGGGTGAGGATGCCCTGCAGAGGGGGCAGTGCGGCGGGGGGGTGAGGATGCCCTGCAGAGGGGGCAGTGCGGCGGGGGGGTGAGAATGCCCTGCAGAGGGGGCAGTGGGGGGGGGTGAGGATGCCCTGCAGAGGGGGCAATGCGGCGGGGGGTGAGAATGCCCTGCAGAGGGGGCAGTGGGGGGGGTGAGGATGCCCTGCAGAGGGGGCAGTGGGGGGGGTGAGGATGCCCTGCAGAGGGGACAGTGGGGAGGGGGGTGAGGATGCCCTGCAGAGGGGGCAATGCGGAGGGGGGTGAGAATGCCCCCTCCGGTAGACATGGGAGGGAACTGTCCTGCTCTATGCTACTGGTGAGGCCTCAGCTGGAGTAATCTGCCCAGATCTGGGTGCCCCCACTTTACGAAAGACGTGGATAAATTGGAGGGAGTTCAGACAAAAGCAACAAAAATGATAAAAGGTTTAGAAAACCTGACCCCTAGGACAGGTTAAAAACCTGGGTGTGTTTAATACTGAAAAAAGCAGACGAGTGGAGAGGGGAACCAGAGGGCTGGAATACAGAAGACGGTGATTGATTGTTCTTAGGGTGACTGTGACGGAGTAGGGATGCTCTTGCTTCTTTCCTCTGGATAGTGTGTGGGTGCCTCAGTTTCCCCTATGCCTTTCTTGAGTGTCTGTGTGGAGGGCTACGGGTATGTAGTTGGAGCAAAGCAGAGAGACAGCATAAGCTGTCCTGGGGCCGGCCCCTCCGCCTCTCTGGGAGGCGTTGGCTAAAAGGGTTGAATAACAAAGAGGCCGGCTGAACCTGTTGGAGAGAGGTCACCTGACCTCCTGCTTGGAAGGAGACAAAGAGAAAGGGGGGAGGAGGGGCTGGAGAGAGTGAGTCTGCAGCTAGCTGGAGTCAGGGAGGGAAGGGCAGAGGAGCTATCTAGCTCTCTGGCCCCCAAAATGGATCCAGCTGAGGGCTTATGTTCCCTGTATGGTCACTGTTAGACCAGGTGCTGGTCATCGAATAAACCTCTGTTTTACTGGCTGGCTGAGAGTCACATCTGACTGTGGATCTGGGGTGCAGGACCCTCTGGCTCCCCCAGGAAGGCCCCCCCGGGTGGGCTCGCTGAGGGGAAGCGCACAGAGGGGCAGAAGGTGCTGAATGCTCCGAGGTCAGACCCAGGAAGGTGGAAGTGGGTACCCGTGAAGCTCCTAGCCTTGGAGACAGGCTGTTTATGGAGAGGGAACGCTTCCCCCGGAGTCCTGACTGGCTTCATAGGGAGCAAGTTCCAGACCATCGCCCCGGGCACTCCGTGACAGTGACCAGACAGCAAATGTGAAAAATTGGGACAGAGGTGGAGGGTAATAGGAGCCTATATAGGAAAAAGACCCAAAAATCAGGACATCTGGTCACCCTAATTGTTCTCATTCCACTGAAGGTCAGACAGGAAGTAATGGGCTTAATCTGCAGCCAGGAAGATTGAGATTTGATGAGGAAAAGCTTTCGAACTCGAACTCTGGAGCAGGCTTTCAAGGGAGGCTGTGGGATCCCTACCATTGTGGGGTTTTAAGAACAGGTTGGACAAACACCTGTCAGGGGTGGTCTAAGATTACTTGCTCCTGCCTCAGCACGTGGGACTGGTCTTGAGGACCTTGCGAGGGCCCTTCCAGGACCACATTTCTAGGACATAGGTCAATTTTACACCGCATTTGAAAGAGAGAGATGACCTCACTGGTTGAAGTTTTTCATTTGAACATTCTTTTCTTTCTTTTTCTGACAAAAAGTGGCTTTTTTGACAATAGAAAAACCTCTGTGGTCAATTCTGGGCATTTTTATCAAAAAATTGAAAACTTTTCAGTTTTTGGATTTCATTTTTTTGTTTGACAAAAACCCAAAACATCTTCAAAGCAAAATGTCAACACAAAAGAAAACTCTTTTCTCTTTCCTTTTACATTTCCCACCCCCCACGAGAATAAAACAACCAGTTCACCACCGCGCTAGTGCTGGGGTATTTCCCCAGGGTTGGCCTGACAGGGTCAAATACTTGTTACTTGTTCGGCGGAACCCTGCACTGCGCCTACCCAAGCACACACACATGGAAAGATGCCAGATGTTGTCCACATAAACAAAGACCCAGAATTCCTCCCCTCTGCGTGCAACAGGATCACAGACTACAGCAGTTCTTTTAGGGTGGTTCTAATCACAGGAGCACGAAAACCATCCCGAATTCCCCAGAGTCTGAAGAAAGAATTTTAGACCAGGGAAAATTACCTTTCCAGGGGAAAGTCTGATGGTCTGGAGGCTCCTGCTGCCCTATCACCCAGGAGAAAGCCAAGTCAGGTGAAAGTCATGTGGGCACTGCAGTAGGCCTCCTACCCGAGTGCACGCAGTCTTTGAATAATCCCTAAACCTGCTGACGTGTGCAGTATCCCGTGTCAAGGGCTGAGCAGTTCCCAAGACCTCTTTGACGCGCTGGGGCATTGTCTGGGCTCCTTATCAGTGGTAACTCCCAAAGAGTGGCCTCCAGCCATTTTAGGCCCTTATTGTTAATCTCACTCAAGGACTTGATGGGTGGGGTGGGGTAAAATAACCCAAACTACTGGAGCCAGATTTTCCAAAGGGCTCAGCAGCCAACGTGCAGAGCTCTGTGGAAAGTCTGGCCCTGAGGTGGGGGCTGAACCTTACTGAAAAGTCCTGCCATGTGTGCAGGAGAATCCCAGTAATCAAACAAGGGGAGACTCTGGATAGACTTCCTAGAACACTGAGCCTCCCGGAGCCAGCCCTGGCCAGTGGACTCGGGAATCATGAGCACCAGGAGGGGCATTCTCTGCCCCCTGCATCATTTCTGTCTCGTTCACGTGGCAGCTGTGCCGTACGTTTTGTCTCTGCCTCACCCACGGGTCTGACTAATAGGGAAACAACTGGCCCTGGCCCTTGCTCACAGTCAGAACAGATCCCCGCACTGGCGTGGTGGGAAGGAAAGTTACAAGGGCAGTGCCCAGAGACCGGCTGGGCTCCTGTGGGCCAAGAAAGCTCTTTAATTTTGATGCCTCTGGTTTTAAAATAACTCCCTGTGGCTATTTTCATGTAAAATGCTGCTGCTCCTTTCCTCGGTAAAGCCCAATGCGCTGCAGATGCAAAACGCTACCAGAACTGGATGCATTTCAACTCAACGCTGCCCCTTGCCTCCCCAAACAGACTGAAGACGGCTATTTGGCTCCTGATCTCAGGGCAGGGCTGGGGCATTCTATCCGGGCTCCAGTGATTTCTCTCACAGATGTGCCTTCGCCAGGCATCATGAGACAGGGAGTGCTGCCAGCCTGCACTCAAAAATTCAGTATTTCCTAGGACGTCTGTCCAGTCCAAACAGCCATCTGACCTTAGAGGGTGACTCCTCCCAGAACACAGACGGGCCATCAGCCGGCTCGCTCCTTCGCGATGGGACGCGATCAGTCACTGTCAAACGGAGCCAACGCTCACGCAGCACGTGTGAATCGGCAAAGGAGCCTCAGTGGCGCGGGAAGGGGCCGGATGCTGAACGAGCGAAGGGGACACGCAGCCCGGTGCCACTGTCTCCGCCTGCAGGTGGGCAGAGCTCTTTCGGGGGCCTAATTACGGGGCTGGGGGCTATTTCAGTCACAATCCTCCGCTGGCAAAGGGGCCCCTCCACGCTACTGATACACAAGTGCCCCCCTCCCTGTGCTATGGTCAGATCTCATCACACACACACACACACACACACACACTTACACACTTGCTTGGCTGACAGTTATTTAGTGGTTCCTGAGAGGACACAGAGCTCTCAACCCCGACACTCTGACCACACACTCTCTCATGTCACCTCACGTCACTAGATCTCAAAGCACGTGACAAACGCTCATTAAGCCTCCCAGCCCCCCGGGGAGCAGACCAGGATTCTTGTCCCGTCTACAGATGGGGAAGGTGCAGACACGGCGAGGGGAGGTGACGTGTCTCCTCGATAACACTCCTCCCAGAGTCTGGAAATGAGCACAGGTGTGTGAGTCAGGACACCGGGGTTCATTTCCCAACTGTGGAAGGTATCACAGGCCCTGTAATGTCCATGCACAGCAAACAAGCCCTCAGCTATCCAGGCCCATCGGAAAGCAGTTAAGACTGGCTCCTGATGCGGCGCAGTGCATGCCAGTAAACCGCGACTGGCTGTCCTCGGGACCATCCAGAGGCAGACACATAGCAGGCACGTCCTGCAGAGAAAGTGAGACAACATCCAACCTTGCTTACAAAGCCCCAGCCACGGTGCCTGAGCACTGGGAATCGACTTACCCAAAGGGCTGTGGAGAAATCCACTGCGGAGTCCCTGTTCCTTCCCGGGAAGTTCACAACAGCGTCCTGCCGTCGGCCGCAGCCCCACAGCCCTGGGGCACCCTCCGGACCGAGTGCGTGAGCCGGCCTGGGTCGGCTGCTGCCAGCAAAGAAACAGCTGGTAAGAATTAGTCAGAAACTAATTCCAAGCAAAGTTGGATGTGCCTGGAGAAAGAGCACACCAAGCCCTTCCCTGGGCCTGGGCCTGGGGTTTGTTTCTGGGGAACATGACTAAGGCTGTGTCTGACTGTCACATGGAGTCTGGTTTAAATGCCTCCTTGGAGCCTCCTGATCCACGGCGAATGCGACACACGCTCCAAACCTGCTCCAAGCACAGCACTAGCGGGGGCTGGTGGGGACACTTCCTTATTTACCTTCTCCACACCAGTCATGATCTTATCCACCTCGATCATATCCCCCCTTAGTCGTCCCTTTTCCAAGCTGAACACTCCCACTCGTAATCCCCTCTCCTCATATGGCAGCTGTTCCCTGCCCCTAATCATTTTTGTTGCCCTTTTTCTGAATCTTTTCCAATACATCATTTTGAGAGGGGGTGACCATATCCACACAGCTGCACGCAGTACCATGGATTTAGATAGAGGCAACACGGGAACATGTGACATTCCTGGCTACCTGCAGCAGCCTCCGAGAGAAGCGATACTGAGCCGGGACCCCTGAGGGTTACTAGGCAGAAGCTAAAAACATCAACTTTAAGGGGGACCTTTGTGTCTGGGGAAAGGTTATTGTTCCCCGACTTCCCCGGGCAGAAAGGCCCCTGCACAGGGCCCTGTTTCTTGATTCTCAGCGGTGTAGGTGTGTGTGAACCCAGTTTTCTCCCTTGCACGGACCAGCTGCTCCCCCTTGGCAATGCCAGCAACGTCATGAGGAAGAACTTGGAGATCACTGCACAGACCCCAAGCAGTGAGGCTGACTGAAAGTCTGTGGCTGGGGCTCATGGCTAGTCTCCCACTGAGCCGGGAGGCCACAGGGGGGTTGGTGGTTGCCACAGGTGTCTTAGGGCTCTCGGGCCTGGTGCTATAAAAGGAGAGAGGTGAAGTGCTCTGTCAGAGAGGCTGACCTGTGGGAGAGATGTCCCATCTGCCCGTCTCCGACGGGTACCCAACTGTGACCCGATGGGCTGGGGAGAGGCTGAACTGGGAGGCCGAAGGTCCTTCCTGCCTGTCCCCAATGCTGGACGGGCCATGGGGCTGCTCAAATTCTCAGGATACTTTGGAGAAAGTTAGGGAGAACTCCAGTGTCCCACCCCATCCCCTCCCTTCCGTGGCAGGGCTGGGTGTGTCTGATGCATTGGGCTGCACTGCCCCCCAGCTCAGCACTGCACAGAGCTCCCTGAGTGGTGGGGAAAACCCAGCCGGCTCTGCTCTCCTTGGGGGAGAGAGGGGAGGGTCTGGAATCAGGGAACGGTCCTGGATGCCCCAATCTCTGCCTGGCTAAGGACGAAAACTTGAGTTCTCGGACACTCGAAAGCAGCCGACACTCACAGCCTGGCCGCAGCTGCCTCGTGACAGCCCTATACAGCCCAGTCCCCAGTCCCAGGAGGAACATCCGCTGCCCTTGGAAATGGGTGACAAACCCCCTGCTGTGAGCAGCAGGAGCTCAGTTCTCCCTCCCAGCAGCTACCTCTCAGCCCTGCAATGGGGCCGCAACCAGCCAGGCCAGGCCCCATCCTGCTCATGCTGGAGTCAACGGGAGCCCTGCCACTAGCTTCCCGGGGAGCAGAACTACGCCCCCACTCTTCTCCGAGGAGAAGGCAACGAACCCCGGCTGAAGCTTGAATTGCTGCCAGCCCCGGTGCCCCTCCGGCTGAGGAGAAAGCGCCGAGAGCTCCCTTTCCTTCCCTACCTGTCCAGCTGCCGGCTTCTCCAGGGTTTCTCTGGTGCTCTGGCTCTCACCGCGCTACCTGCGCCCTGCTCCTTGGAAGGCGGCGAGCGAGCCCCGCACGGGGAAGGAGCTGTGGGGAAGGAAGGGGCCGGCCGGCAGCAGAGCGGGACAGACAGCGAGGGGCGGGGGTGGGGGATCTTTCCGAAGGCTACGAGCTAAAAGGAAAAGGATGTTTTGTAATATTTGGCCAGCACTTTGCAGGCAGGGAGAGGAAATCAGCCGTGCCCTAGGGAGCACAGAGGCACCGCTCTGGCCCAGGCTTACGGATCAGCAGCTCCCGAGCTTGTCTGCAATTGAGTCTCGCAGTGTAAAGCCCCGTGCAGACCTTGTATCTTACCCCCCCCCCCAGTTAATTATTATTTTTAGCAGAGGCCCCATTGGCATCAGTCCCTAGAAATGTGCTCCTGGGATACTTGGCAGGCAGGGCCTCTCCCCAGGAGAGACTCTTTCCTCTTACAGCAAAGCCAGGTCACGTGTTCGCCAGCCTTAAATAAGGGGCCTTTCGGCGAGGTCCTTCCTGGTCTGTACGACTCCCACAAAGCTGGGAGAGGAGAACGGAGTCCTGTCGAAAGGTGCATCATCCGACGGGCAGTTGAGAGGCGGAGGTGCCTCGGTCCAGCGTGTGGAGCAACGCTGCAGACCTGGCTCCTGCTGCCCCACTACTGGGCCTCAGGGAGCCGGGGGGGGGGGCGGGGGGTCTGCTCAGCCTTGGTCTGGCTGCCAGCGAAGGGGGCAGCAGATCTCTAGTTGGGAGGAGAAGGGGGGCTGAGGCGATGAATCCCCAGGGTGGGCTGCTTGCGGTTGCTGACCCATGCCAAGTGTGTGCAGTTGTGTGGCCTGGGGCACGGGGCACCATGGCACAGAGGACTCACCCAGGAAGGGGGTCACCGGAGAGCTGGCATTGTGTGTCTGCTCCCCCCTCCCCACACAGAGCCTGGCCCACCCCCACCTCTCTTCGCTCAGTCCAGGGACACCAGGCCCGGGGGCTTGGCTCCTGTCAACGGTGCCGGCACCTGGATTCCCGCCAGCCTGCAGCTCAGCAGGAGGACAAGTTACCCAAGAGATTCGGGGCCAAGCTCAGGCCCGGTGTCAGTGGGGGAGCTGATGGAGCGGCACCGGCTCCTGGCAGGTCTGAACGTGGCCCATTACTGATAACGGTGGCAGGGTTTGGAAGGGGCCTGGGACAGGCTCACTGCTTCTGCGCCTTGCGGGATCAGCTGGGCGGTTCGGCGAAGGACTCCCCACCAGGGGAACCCATCCTCCATCACGGGCTGTTATTACTACTACTTGGGGCCAGGCACCTTCCAAACACGTCAGGACAGTCCCTACCCCCCTGGGCCCACACGTCAGGCTGCAAGTTCCCTGGACGCATCACACAGGCGCTGGAGGCAGCATTACCAAACCGCAGTCCCGCAGAGGACAGCCGAGCGGGACCTGCTGGCTACTCCGGTGCTGCCTCTCAGCTGGGCGCTACGGGAACTGTGCGAAGGGAGGCGTCAGGGTCCTCCAAACAGTGCCCGGGACCCACCCTTGTGGGGCACGTCTGCACTAGGAAAAGGTGTGTTCGCACCTCCAATTAACCAGACATGAAGCCAAATCCTAGTGAACACAAGGCAGCTGGTGGTTCTCCCAGGAGTTCGCCGGTCGAGGGAAAGTCTACAGGGGAGCCTAGGGCCTGTGAACTCGTGGGAAAAACCCCACCTGCTTTGAGCGCACCCGGATTTTACCTGGTGTTCGTCACATGTTCACTCCCAGGGGGTTAGAGCCTCATACCCCAGTGAAGACAAGGCCCTGCAGAGGGTGGGACTGGCTCTGCTTGCGCGTCTGAGGTTTCCTCACAAGGTGGCAGCATTGTTATTCCAAAAGGTCTCCCGGCCCACTTAGCGGCCCGTTTCCAGCAGGGAGGGCTGAGCTCTGAACAGCCCCTTGAGGCCCCCCAGTTCCATGGGGCTGGACTGGCTCCGCAGGGCCCCTCACTCTGCCCGGATTTTGGAACCAACTCCCGCTCTCCCCTCGTTCCCGGGCCCCGCACGGGGATCTCCTGCTGGTGGAACTGGCATTTCCCAGACCCAGCCCTACCCTGCAGGATCTCCAGCACTGGAATAAAACCCCCAAGCCCGAGCACCGATGAAAAACGAGTGCCCAGGGCCAGTGGCTCTTTCGGTGGCGGTGCTGCGGGATGGCTTGGCTGGTGCACGCACTGTCCCCTTGGCACCCTTAGCCTAGTGTTGTTATTTGTCTGGCGGCGGGACCTGGGGACCTCCATCAAGGTCCAGGGGCCCCCTGCACTGAGCAAGGGGCTGTAACAAAATAAACAGCCCCAGAGACGAGACTGCCAGCCCCTAATGTGAAAAAAATCACGAGACACGAGACTGGCTTAAAAATCATGAGATTTCAAAAATCCTCCTCCCTGCTGAGCTCTGATTTGCCTTCACTGAGTGGATCAGATGCAACCACATCCCCGTAACCCCCGGGCTGGGAGCGTCCTGCATTTCTGAATGGAAGTGGAGAGTCTCCTGGAGTCACAGACTCCAGCAGGTGCGGCTGGAAGAAAGACCCCACTCAGGCAGGCCACCCCCTACCCACTGTCCAGGCACTCTGCACAGTCCGGCAGGAGGCGAGTGCCAAGGCCCCCGTGTTTCCCTACAGAACGTCCCCGCCGGGCTGGGTGAGCAGAGTACGATTCACAGGGCTCGGGTCCAGCCGGGCCCCGCCAGGAGCCTGCAGAGGGAGCGCAAGGAAAGGAAATGAAGGAAGAGGGGTCGGCCATTTCAGCTTGGCAAGGAAAGTTGCTGTGGGTGGGGAAGGGGACGAACTGCCTGCCGGGGGTGTGGAGTCATTGCTGGGGGGGCGGGGGGGGTGAAGAGGCTGCTTGGAAAGGGCCCCACACGCTGGGGGCAGAGTTTTTTCAGTCAGGTCCCATAAACATGGGCTGAGCTGAGCTCCCAGGCTCTTTCCAGGTTCTCTCCGGTGAGGAACGGGGGCAGGAAGGAGGCACTTGGTGGGGTGGGGGGTGGTTCAAAGCTGCTTGGAAAAAGGGGGAGGGAACAGTGCGTGGGAGAGGAGTCTGCATCCTTTGGCACAGCCTGCCAGTCACGCCATATCCCGCCCCAGGATACATACCCTGCCCTGCCCCCCTCTCGCCTTGCTCTGCTCCCAGCACTAGCTGCAGACCGGCCTTCCACTGGGGGCTCTCCCGGCTCGCGGGCTGCAGGGGTGTCGGTGGAGGGTGCACTCTGCTGCGCTGGCGTTCAACGGCAGCTTGAATCAAACACGCCGCTCGGCCTCGTTTGGAAGAGTCTCTCGTTCATCCGTCCCTGGTGGCCACATCCTGATAACGGCTCTGCCTAGCTTACAGCGCCCGTCACCACATCAGGAGCGCCTGCCACATCAGAAAAGTAACCCGCGGCATAGACCCATTACACACGCCCGGAACATTGGCAGGGGGAGGAGGGAGGACACAAAAGAGGACGTTTGCCCTTGGCCCCCATATGCAAAGGTCCCCAAACTGAGTGGCATTGCACCTTGCAGGTTCAGCAATGCCGCTCCCAGAAATCATCTGGCCCGGTGGCCCCTCTGTCACAGGGAAGGAGCAGCTGGGCCAAACCTGAGGGGCGCCAGGCTTAGGTTACAGTGAGAGTGATTCTGCCTGAAGAGCACCTGAAGGTGCCCGTCCTTAGTTAAGGACATATACATTCAAATACCTAACATACACACACAATTGACACAAAGTATTAGCGAAATGATCCAGCAGCACTTGCCAGAGTCTTAGATCTGAAACAATTCAACAAAAATAGTTCACCTCAGTGGACAACGGTCACTGAGTGCCCGGGGCGATGGTCTGGAATTGCTCCCTAGGAAGCCAGTCAGGACTCCGTGGGGGAAGCGTCCTCTCTCCGTACACAGCCTGTCTCCAAGGCTAGGAGCTTCACAGGTTCCCGCTTCCACCTTACTGGGTCTGACCTCGGAGTATTCAGCATCTTCTGCCCCCCCCCCCCCGTGCGCTTCCCCCAGCGAGCCCGCCCAGGTGGGGTTCTGGGGGAGTCTGTGGGCTGCACCCCACCTCCACAGTCAGACGTGACTCTCAACCAGTAAAACAGAGGTTTATTCGATGACCAGTACTTTGTCTAACACAGACCATACAGTGAACGTGAGCCCTCAGCTGGATCCATTTTGGGGGCCAGAGAGCTAGGCCAGCTTGCCTGGAGCTCTCTGCCTCTCAGCTCCCTGCCTCTTCTCTGCCAGATCCAGACTCCAACTTCTTCCCTCCAGCCATACCCCTGCTTCCCTTTGTCCCTCCTTCCCCAAGCAGGTCAGGTGACCTTCCTTCCCCCTGGGGTCAAGTTACAGCTTCAGGTATGCCCACCTTCACACAAGAGTCAGAGGAAACAGTAAAGAGCATTTCTACTCCGTCACAACAACCTCCGACAACCAGTAACCATAGCATTATAAACAGCCTGTCAGAACGGGGAACGGCTGCGCGCGACGAGAGAAATGACGTCCTTGCCACTTTGTACCGTAGTGGAGCGGGACACTTGTGCCCCAACGCAGAGCCGGCCTGGGCTAGAGCTGTAATGTACGAGAGAACTACTTAGAAAGCATGTTCAGCTACGTTTCTCTTTTCTTTATTCATTCGTTTTCCAGCAATAGTGTAAAAACCAATTTGGGGCACCACTTTTTGGTGCCCCCAAACCTTGGCACTCTAGGCGGCCGCCTAGTTCGCCTAGTGGTTACACCAGCCCTGGGTTAGCAGCCCCATGTGTGGAGTGTCGGTATGGACGGCTAGCACTGACTAGCCCCGGCCTGCCCTACAACACAGGCATTAGCTGCTAAGCTAGCTCAAGCTGGGGGGGACAGACGACAAGTCACCCCATATGGACCCTTCAGCAGAGGGCAACGGTGTGTGCACATGTTTGCGTAATCACTGGCTGGCCTCCAGCGCCTAGAACGTCATCCCCAGTCTTGCTCTCTCTTTTCAACCGAAACTTCCTGTGATTTATCATTTTCATTCTTTACCTTGTCAGCAGTGCAGAAAATTGGCACTTGATTTGCCCGGGGAGCCAACGCGCGGTAGATTAATTGACCCTTGTTGTATCCCCCATGTAACGTCTCGGTTAGTAAACTCCGACTTGTGCCACATTCATTTCCTGTCCACTCATTGTCTTATCGGCCCATTCAAGAGACCTTATTTGAGTTCAGCTCAGAGCCAAGTGTCCCGGAGAAAACCCCCAGCTGCTGGGGATGACGGGAAGGGAGAGAGGCCTGAACTACACCGCTTTGCAGGCTCCAGTGGAGATGGCTTTACAAACAGGCTTTCCTGCAACCTCAGTCATTCACCGTCTCCAAGGAGCAACCGACTGTGCATCACCCCAGCGCTTGTGAAGCCCTGACCCCCTGCAGGCGGGAGCTGAGCTGAGCAGAAGTCCCCCTCCCTGTGAGCTGCACTCTGCCCAGGCTGAGCTGCTCTCTCTCTCTTTTCTGGGTTGTTTTCACTTCTGTTCCTCCCTGAACCGCTAAACAGACAATCCTAATAACGGCGACATTTCGGGGAGCTGCCTTTGGAATAACAGATCCCAGAGTAATGTCATTACCAGGGCCGCCCACACGCTCGGCCGGAATCGCTCCAAACTCAGGGCCTCCGCCGCAATCCCAACTTTCCCAGTCATTTTCCAAAGGCCGGTTCCAGTTGTTTGCCTTTGTGTGTGCTAAGGAGCTTACAGCGAGCGTGTTGTCGTAGGCTGGCGGAGTGCAGACTGTGTGGAGCGGGGAGCACGCACCTTGCAATAAAAGCGAATGGACAGCGATGCACAAATACACTCTCGGCTTAGCTCCATTGTCCTCTTTGCATCATTTGGGACCACGTGAGGGAGATGCAAGTGGAGCAACCTAACAATGCAATTCAGAGCTTAATACAACTCCAGGGGTGGCTCCTGACTCAGGCAGAGCTGCAGTAGGACCAGGATCTTGCAGCAGACTAAAATCTTCCAGGAGAATTGGGGCATTGTAGCAGGGAGAGGAAAGACCCAATTCTTATTTCTTGTCATTTAATGGGCCTTTTCCAGAACTCCCAAGTGCATCTCTCTTCAAGCTCTGCAGACTTTTCATACTGTGTATTTGTTAGAGGTGCACTTACTAAATCAGTGGTTGTGTTGTTCCCTATACACCATACTGCACACAGGCTAGGGAGCAGAGCTGTAGGAACATTGCTACGGAGCCGTCAATTCTGTGCTGTGCATCCCGAATGTTGCATGAAGGGAGAGTTTCTGGAGTGGAGATGTTACTACTCCCTGTGCATAGGGCCCTGGAGTCCTTCCAACAGTGGGAGTACAATGGGTTTTATCCATGTGTAGTGGGGCGGCTGCCCCACTCCTGGGGAAACAGGCTGAAAACAGCCCAGGAAAGGGCGGTGCCTGGGGGCAAGCAAGCTCCAGCCTGATTGGGCCGAGCAGCCACAGCTGTGGCTGGTTCAATTAAGGCCCCGCTAGCCCTGATAAAAGGGCTCCGTTTGCAGAGATAGTCTCCTCTGTCTGCAGAGGTGGACAGGCCTGGCTGCTGGGGAAGCTAGACAAGGTACCCAGAGTGAAGCAGGGCTGGGGAAAGGCAAGAGGAGCTGGGGGAAGCTCCTGCCTGGAAACCCCCAGGCTGCAGGGCCTAGGGGAAGGCCCAACAAAGGGGTACTGGAGTTGCAGGGTGTCACGGAGCGCCCGGGGCGAGGGTCTTGAACCGCTCCCTAGGAAGCCAGTCAGGACTCCAGGGAAAGTGTCCCCTCTCCGTACACAGCCTGTCTCCAAGGCTAGGAGCTTCACGGGTACCCACTTCAACCTTCCTGGGTCTGACCTCGGAGCATTCAGCACCTTCTGCCCCTCGGTGAGCCTGCCCGGGCGAGGTCCTGGGGGAGCCCATGGATTCTGCACCCCAGTCCACAGTCAGACGTGACTCTCAGCCAGCCAGTAAAACAGAGGTTTATTTGATGACCGGTACCTGGTCTAAAACAGACCATACAGCGACCGTGACCCCTCAGCTGGATCCATTTTGGGGGGCAGGGAGCCCCTCTGCCCAACTCCAGCTAGCTTCCAACTGACTTCCTCATCCACCCCTCCCCTGCATTCCTTTCTCTGTCTCCTTCCCAGCAGGAGGTCAGCTGACCTCTCTCCAACAGGTTCAGAGGTAGATAGGTGGGGGGAAGGGACAGGGCGTTGCCTCCTTGCTTACACTGTTTCACTGCTTTGCATCAACTACACATCCTTATCCCTCCACATAGACACTTAAGAAATGCACAGGGGAAACTGAGGCACACACACAGTATTCCTACTCGTCAAACAGGGGGCACCCCAGGGCTACAGAAGCAGCAGGCCAATCCCCCTTGCCGGTGATGAGTGGCAATGATACTGCAGTCTGCCTCAGAGAATGGAGGCAAGGGGTGACTGGCAGTTGCCTAGACTGAGGCAAGGTGGGGGATAGAGGGTGGGGGTTCCCCAGGGAGGGGAGACCCTAAGACCTGAGGGGGTACTGCAGGGGTGCAGCACCCAAGGGAAGAGGGAACCGGGGTCCAGAGAGGGGGACATCGGCCTGCAGAGGGTGCTCCAGAGGCTGGACTGAGCTAATTCCCAGATGGACCAGTGGGAGGCGCTGCAGGGGTGAGTCACCATGCCTCCAGAGTGCCAGCTGGGAGCACGTGGGGACCAGATTCACGTGCACAGAACAATGGAAGAGACGCTCCAAGGAGCGACTGGACGGCTAGAGCCCAGAGCTCAGTGGGAGCGGCATGTGTCGCTGCTCCAGGCTCTCTTCCCAAATGATCACAACTTCCAGATCCTCCTTTGAACTTTCCCTTGCCCCACGGATTTGCTTCGCTGGGTTTTCATGACTTGGACAATGCTGTAGTCTGCGCGCCTCGCTGGATGGGCTCCAGCTGCAACGTAGCGAATCCACTTTTATAGCCGGGAGCAGATGTCTCCCGCGCCACAAGGAGCTTCTTTAAACATCAGACTTTGCATTTGGCTCTAGGAGTTGGGCATGTTTGGAGGCGTCAGTCACTACTCCATGTCTGATAACGCCCAAAACGCCCTTCTGGCATTCAACACAGCCTGCACCATCATCTCCGGCACAGCCCCGAATGAGGAGAGTGACTTTTCCAGGTATTACTGGTGAGCGGGTGAGAAACTGGACAATATCTCAGATTAACCTCTGGAGCCCCGATGGCTGGACTGTATGCACCAAGTCCGAGAGACAAAGTCTCTGTTACATACCAGGACTCAAGATAGTTTTAGGCTCTGGGTTACACCGCACATAAGAGATTAGGTGCTGGAGCCGAGCTGTGAGTAGCCCAGGGGAATTCATGCAGCAACTCCAGGGCCTTTGGGCGACCAGCGTCTGGACAGCAGCCAAGTGAACTGCCCGGCCCTAGGAAACGTGGTGCTCAGTCTGTGAAGGTCCAGTGTCATTAGATGCCTTTTTATTCCTCGAATAAGTCTGTTGAGAGGTGAGTGTGCCCTGGGGTCCTGCTGGGAGCATGGCCACTGCTCTTGGGTGAAAGGCCGGCTGGTTTGGGGGAGCACGCTTTCATTTCAGTCTCTCCGTCCCAGACTGTGGAGCTGGGACTAGAGACAGCCGCCCGACTCGCTCACTCCCCAGAACGGGCGGCCAACCTGAGCCTGAGCAGGCGCCAGAATTTACCAATGTACATGCCACACAGCCACAGGAATCCGTCAGCAACCCCCCCATCAGCTCCCCCCGCTCCAACCCGCAGCATCTCCTGCCCACTGGCAGCCCCCTAATCAGTGTCTATGGGCAGAACCGTGGCTGCTTCCTCACCTGTCTCTACTAGCTCAAGGTCCTTCTGCACTTAACCTTCCCTGCACTGCAACAATCTGGCTTCATACCCCGACTTCCTTCATGCATTGTGAGCACAAACCCTGCTGAGGAACAAGGGGATTTTTGGGACATGCACCCGATAGTCCCTATGGATCTTAGGCGGCTCTCACGCTGCCCCGCCCCAGCTGCCGGCTGCATCCTCCCCCACAGTAACACGAGTCCGCTTGTGTCAAAAACTGGAAAGCTGCCTATTTGGCAGGAGAACGTGCCAGTCCCTCAGAATGGGAAAGAGAAAGGAGTCATCTGCCAAGCTGACCTTGGAGGAGAGGCGATGGAGAGCCAGTGCGACCCAACTTGAAGGGCCAAAATGAGCCGCTTGAAGAGCTCATTTTAAAACAACGGGTAAACTGCACCCCTGGTGTGACCCACTGATGGCCATGGCCGAAGGGCCGGGTGCTTTTCACTTGAAAGGGTTAAGTCTTGAATTCACTTGCGGGAGCTGCCCAGGGTATCACGGTGGGTGGCCAGTAAGAAGCTTTGCTGCCGTAGGATTTGGAAGCAGATACCGTGTTTCATGGAAGCAGGCCAGCGGAGCTGGAGCTAGAAGGAACACTAATGGAGCTGACACGCCAAAGAGCCTCTCGCCACTAGCAGGAACAGGAAGACTCTAGATGGCACTGTCGGTGCCCAGAGGATGGAAGGGAAACGAGAGCCCGGGCGGGGTTTCTCCTCGGGTTTGAGGTCTGTTGAGCAGAGGACGAGAAACGTCCTGGAACGGACTTGTCACACTAACAAATCCATCCGGGGGCCTTGAGACATTGGATTCAACTGTGGAGAAGAGAGCCAAGTCGGGGACCCTCTCTTCAAAACACCCCCTAAAAGGGGCTTCAACCAATCCCAGCAAGGAGGACAAGGGCAGAGCAAGGCCAGTGGGCAGGAGCAGGGCTGGGTATTGGGGATGGAGCGGGGCAGCACAGCCTGCTGTCTGAGCCCTCTGCTTGGGCCAGTTCTTCTCACCTGTGCCAACCTGTCCCCACCCACTCCAAAGATCACCTGCGCATCTAGCTCGGCTCAGTCACCCACAGGCTAACAGTGAGCCGGGCCAGTCAGCTGGCATACAATAGAGCAGGCATGGTCTGAGCACAGGTAGGCCCAGGAACACTTACGAGAACTCCCTGTCTGCCCTGGGACAGTTCACTTGCCTGTGGAGGAACGAGTCCCTCAGAACAGAGAATCTCTCTCTCTTTCTGGGTGTGACGCACAGATGAAATTGATATTCACGTTCATTATTCAAATTTGCTATCTTTACCTACACGATAACGGTAGCCAACAAGCACTGGACCATGACTCAGGAATCCTGCCATTGGCCTGGGGCCGGTCATAGCACTGCCCTGTGCCTCAGTTTCCCCATCTGTAAAAGGAAGATGCTCGGTCAGGTGACAAGTGCTGTGGAAGATCTTGGTCTTCTTCTTATAACTGTGACCCAGCTCAGGCATCGCCAGGAAGAGAATTGTTACCTGGCCAAAATGCCTTTCTGCCTGTGAGCGCGTCTGAGGAAAAGGCCAAAAGGTGGCTGCTTGGCCTTTTAAAACCACAGCCGTGTGGGAAAGGACTCTTGGGTCACCCCCTCAGGAGCCATTGGTTCTCTAGGTGAAGAGGGGACTTTGTTTCCAGGGATCCTGCCGGGCAGTTGATTAGTCACCTAGAAGCCACCAGTCTCTTCTGTGACTAGGCCTTCACCTAGCAATGGGGACACTCATCCGGGCAAACTCAAACACTAAATACAATAAAGCAATACCAACCGCCCTCTACAGGGGGGTGGAAAATCAACTCCATCCTGACCTCAACTGTAAGGTCCTGGCTGTCTGGAAGAGGTATAACCACAGGCCTTCCCTGGTGTGCGGCATGCAGCGCTTTATGAGATGACTTGGAGGGAGGCTTCAATAGAGCAGCAGCAGCTCTTGGCCAAGGAGTAGCTGTGCGAGAGGCCACTCAGCTCGCATGGATGAGACAAAGAACTAAAGCTTGCTTTGGCCACCTCGAAGTCTTCTCTTCCACAAATCACAGTTTAAAAGACTGTTCTCCCACATGACTGCTGGCCAGATCCTGCACTGGGGTTGCGGTGAAAATATTCCTGTTACTCAGACCCTGCCTGGGTTGGAATAGAAGTTTCTGCTCCGTTTCTGCTTAATGTGCCATGCTGTATATTCAGATTACAACAACTTTTTCTGGCACGCAACGTCAATTTCAAATGCCTCTTTTAAGCCCCAAGCGTGGTGCTGCCAAAGAAGTGCTGTTTCAGCTGCGTTTTTTCCAAGGCACCAGTTTTATCCCAGTGGCTGGTTAATTTCACCCCAGGTGTGCGTCAGTCCCCCAGGCCCGTTCCAATAGCTCACTGGCACCATCTGTTATTTAAGGTTCATGACACACACTGCAATGCATACATAGTTTCTGTGTGTGTGCTAGGCTCAGTGTGTGCCTGACCTGGGCTTGCTCGCACGTATAAACGCTCTAGAGAGAAGCATCGCCGGCTTTGGGGGTTCACAGTCTGAATGTTTCTCCAGAGGGGGGTTCTAAACCTGGGGTATTAAATAGTCCCACTTCTAAGGCGTTTTTCTCAGTATTGGCTTTATAGTCCTGTGTGTAACATTCTGTCCTTCGCTATAGCATCCCGGTAATCGGGCTCATAGAAATATCTAAGATTAGATCATTGGTTCTCCTCTCCCTTACACAGGTGTAAATCAGGAGGCAGGTCGGTTGTGTCAATAGAGTTCATCTGGCGTAAGGAGGACGAGGCAGGCTCGGTGCATGTAGCCCCTGGGGAGTTATGTTTTGCCATGCTTTAGAGGTAGCTGTTTTTCCTCCAAATTTCCACGTAAATCTCAAGATGCGGTTGGCCTTGTCCCTGCGCCAGGACTGCCTTCAACAGCCATCTCTTGAGAGGCTCATTTGAATTTAGGAAAGGAAACTGAAGAATTTCCTTTTCTTGCTTCAGGGCAGAGCAAATAATGGGGCCTTTATTCCCTGATAATTAACTTGCTTTTTTACATGGCTTGCTCTAGCTTTCCCTGTGAAAAGGAGCCTGTTACAGGAATCCTGGCACCAAATGACTTTCCCCAGGAATTCTGGAAGAGCGGGATAACCGCAGAGACCTAGCAATCCGCTTCCAGAGGGAGAGGAACGGCTCCAGGGACCGGAGAAAGGCATTAGAACGTTATCAAAGGCACATGAAGTAAACTATTGTTACGCTGGCAGGTAAACAGTGTGGATAAACAGTCGGCCATAGAGGGCAAGCATTCCCAGCCTTCATTCCAGCACAAAACACAAACCTTACACCGAACGCCACTGCCCGCCGCAGAACCCGACCCCCTTGACGTCTGCCATCATAACTGGGCCCTATGCAGGCAGCATCAGCAGAGAGGCCAAATGTGAATCAACTCCCTTTGTGCCCTTCCAGGCTCTGGCAGGGACAGCTTGCGTGGGACGTCTGGAGCTTTTCAATCACCACCACTCTCACCCCGGCATAGGCCGAGGTTGGAGTGGAACAGAGAGGGACCATCTTTGCCTGTCCCAGGTTTCTCCCATTCAGATGAGGATCCCTGTTGGGCTGGGGGTAGGAGGACTGGTTTTGCCGCCCTCTAAAACTGTATGCACGCTAAAAAAGCCGGACCAACCCGCATGTTCAAAATTCAGAGTGTGTGTGTGTCGGGGGCTTTGCCACCACCTGACTGAGCAGAGGGAAGAAAAGGGGGGGAGGGAGGAGAGACGCTTGTTATTTTTTAATAACTGCCAAACAGATGGAGCAGCAGGAGCACAGAGCGTATTAATGGGGAACTATGTGCCAGGGAAAATGGAGCTTTTGTACACTCATCGTCCTCAAGGACTGGAAGCCAGAGCGGAGGGAGACGGTGACCCAGCTGTGTACAGCTGGGATTGGCTTTGAGCGGATGACTTAATACTCTGAGTGGCTCAGGCACTTACCTTCCCTCCCAAGCCATATTTATCCTGCCACAGCATCTAGGAGCGCTGAGATCTGTTGCCACTCATCCTCCGAGCCCCCTCCCACCCACTCCCATGCCCCTGCCTCTGAACATAGCTACTGTGGTGGGACCCGTTTGGCCATCACAGGTCAGAACCCAGAGACAAAGTTCTGCAAAACGCCATTTAAATGGGTGTGCTGTTTCAGTTAGAAAAAGACCCAGCAAAACCCAGCAAACCTCCAGCACAAAACTTTGGGGGACAGATTCAGATGCTTATTCGTCACGCTAAGGCAGGAAATGATGTATCCCTTGCAAAAATCTCCCTTCAGCTGCATTGCCATCAGCTGCTGAGAGGAAGTTCCTTCCTACTCCTGCCATACGAACAATATCCCTCCCCCACATCTCCGGTGAAGAGCAGGGCCCTACGAACAACGCAAGAGGGGATTCAATGAAGTCCAAGGAGAGCCAGCTGCTACTGGAGTGTTTTACGCTGCGTCAGACGCTACAAAAACTTTCCACAGATAAAAGTAGCACATTGGCCTCAACCTGCAACCTGCCTGACAAACCTGTCCCAAATTAGCTAGACGGAGCCGACAGCCTCAAGCTAAGGGGATGTGGACCCCGGCCCCTCTGGAGCACGGAACCACAGCCCTATTCTGGTGCCCTAACCCCCTTGGCACTGCTCCGCTCGCCTGACTTTGCACTCGTGAGCAGTGCCAAGGGAGTTAGGGCACCAGACCCTCCTCTGGTCTGAATGGACCCGGCAGCTCCAGCAATGTCAGGGGAGTCACTGGGGGAACAATGGGCATTTTTCAAACCCGCTCACAGAAAACTGTGAAACATTCGTTTTTCCTCCAAAAAAAAAAAAAAAAAGACAAAATTGAACAGTGATTAAAAACAAAACAACCCCCCTCTCCCAAGAGCTTTTGATGGACCCCTCCTCCCCAAATTTCAGCCAAAACCGGAATATTTTGGTTTGGGCAAAAGGGTATTTTTTACTGGAGAAGTGTTTTTGAGCTAAAAGTTTCAGCCAGTTCTAGAGTCAAGCTAATCTACACCAGCGGAGGAGCTGCCCAGAGCTGACTTCAGTTGCCAACTGGAGCTTCTGTTTTTATAGGGAAGCCCATCAGGGGAACAGATGTCAAAATCATCTTTACCCACTCCTCCACCTCCACCCCCACCCCCTGCAAAACCTAGCATAGGAGGCATTTGGGGAGGGAGCTGAGAAGAGGGGACCATGTAGCTGGCTGCAAATTAGAGCAGTCCTGAGACTGCTCTAAATTGCACCAGGGGCCAAACTACCTCAGGTTTGGGGGAAAGAGAATAAAGGTGAGCAACAGCCCACCAGTGACCTAGCCCCTTTTTAAGGTCTAAACAAATCCTATTACATCATCTAGTTATCGCCCAGCGGGGACAGGGTTGTTCTCTATGGTACAAACATGAGTTTAAAATCCGAAGTGGCGTGCCTTGCACCACTGCTTCCTCGGGGACACTGTTCTGCAGACCAGCAGATCGTGCTCTCAGCAAGTTTCTGTCCCGGGTTGTCGTCTCTTTGGTGTGGGAGAACCTGGATCCTATTACACATCACTTAAGGAACTTTGGCTAACTTCATCTAATTAAATCAGGTTCCCTCCTATTCCAAAGGCATCAAACCACCACTGAGCTCCCAGGCTCACTGTGCAAATGAATTAAAAGAAATGCTACATTGGAAAGGATGGAAGCAGCAGTGTCTCAGTTGTAAGGAACAAATCCAAGATGCAAGAATGTGTTCGCTAAGGCGTCTATCAGCAAAGCACTTAAATGTTACGCCCGTGCTTAAAGACTTTGCTATATCAGCACCTCAAAGAGTCAAAATACACATGACAGGGAAGGGAGGTGTAAAAGTGTAGCGTACGGCAGGGAGCTGCTGATTTTCATATAGAATAATAATATTAATGGCTAGCTAGGAAAGAGGATTCTCTCTCCATGTTCAGGTTAGAATTTCCTCCTCCAGGGAAAAAAAACAGGAGGGGTGGGGGGGGGGGGAGAAAACAGATTCCTACAACTCCTCTGACACTGGCAGCCAGATCGCAGAACAGTGATGCCTACGATTGCACAAAGAACCATCATGAACGGGTAAATTCAACCACAAGAGCGATCAGGACAAATGCAGCTTGGTTGCCGAGAAACTCCAGAGCAGGATACTGACAATGCACCTAAAGACAGAGCTTCTGCTCATTTTAGCATCAGGATGCCAAAGAATGTTGCTGTCATGGACACAGGGAGTGAGAGAGGGACTCTTCCTCCTCGGTGGAAATGGCAAATATGATGAATATAAGAACTGCCATGCTGGGTCAACCCAATAGTCCATCTTGCCCAGTATCATGGCTCCAGCAGAAGACAGCACCAGAGCTTCAGGGTACAGAACAGGGCAATTGTCTTCCCCTCCTGCAGTCAGAGGTTTAGGGTGGGTGAGGTGTTAAATCCCATTGATGGACCCATTATCCATGAACATACCTAAATCTGTTTTGAACCCAGTTATACTTTTGGCCTTCACAATATCCCATGGCAATGAGTTCCACAGGTTAGCTGTGCAGTGTGTGAAAAGGTACTTCCTTTTGTTTGTAATTCCACCAGCAGCCTATTCATTTCATCGGGTCACCTCTGCTTTCTGTATCATGGGAAAGGCTACACAAGACTTCTCTGTTCACTTTCTCCAGACCAGTCACTATTTTATAGACCTCTATCGTATCCCCCCTTAGTCAGCTCTTTTCCAAGAGGATCAGCCCTAATCTCTTTACTCTCTCCTTGTATAGAAGTCTGGTAACAAAGAGTTCTGTGGCACCTTAAAGACTAACTATAAAGTTTTGAAGCATAAGCTTTTGTGGGCTAATACCCACTTCGTCAGATGCAAGCAGACAAAGTGGGTATTAGCCCACTGCTAATGTTAGGAACTTTTCGACTACTGGTGCACACTGAGCTGAAGTTTTGAGAAAACTACCCGCGATGACTCCAAGGAAACATGGACTTGGGAGCTTTGGCGATAAATGTAGAAGATGCAAACAGGCCTATGGACCCTAGAAATTAACTCCAGATCCATTTTGTCCTACCCTAAAGAGGCAGCAACAGGCTGCCTGATAAATCCAGAGCAGAGCCTTCTCCTCCAGTGCCTGCCATTCACAACGGGCTAGGCTGAAAAATACGTGGGCTGGTGCTTTGCCAAAGGGGGGTTGATTAGACTGTGAAATTCAGGGTTTCACAGCTGACCAAACTACTCAAAAAGCTCAACAGTCATTTCTTCCCATTCAGAGGGAGAGTTACCATCTCCTGGTTCCAAAGCCATGGCAAATGCAAAGCAATTCCAAGTATTCACCCCTCTGTTTACTGCTGGGAATGCAGGGAGCAATGGCGACCAGCAGATCTCAGCTAAGGACGTGACTTTTAAGGGGAAGGAGAGAGAACGGCTTGCTGGGTGCTGGGGACCTTTTGGTACAAGAGCACTCTGCTTGTAGCTCAGCGAGAATGTTCCCATAGCTGGGGCTCAAGACGATGTAGCACAGATTCTGGGTTTGGAAGTGCCCATAAAGCATGCGGTTGTTGTAGTCTATAAGTGGCTTTCTTTGCGTGGTTCTATTCAACTTCCAACAAAAGGTCCCGAGCTCAAAAGTATCCCAGGGGCCAGCGAGGAAAGACTGGTGTAAAAGGAGTTCTGTCCCCAGGGCTTCTTCTGCGAAATGGGTGCACTCACACCTTGGGCACAAATTGTTCCTTGAATGGCAATCTCAACAGAGAGGCCAAGGACTGAATGGGCCAATGGAGGCAGAGCTCCCTGTCTGGCCCATTGGGATCCCTACAGGGTACGGTTAAGGAACATTGGAAAGATTCGTGGGGAGGGGGGACAAGTTGGCATTTCTGCTCCTTGTATTGCAGCCTATTCGGCGAATAAGTCATTAGCGCAGGAGACTGCAGCCCCAGGAGAAGCAATAAGACACCTTTTCACTAGTACCAGCTACAAAGATTATTCACAAAAACAGCTCTGACATATGCCTGCTCTCCTCCTCATTAATAATAATTGGTACCACGGTGTCCCTAGCTCAGATCAGGATCCCATCCCGCTAGGCGCTCTACAGACATGGAAGACGGCCCTCGTCTTGAAGACCTTATAATCTCCTGAGTCCCAGCCCAGTGCCCGAGCCCCAAGCCTCTCTTCCCTTTATGTGATTAGACGGCGAATGGACCCACCTGGGAGCAGCTGGAGTTCTCTGCTATTGACCTTGAGTTCCCTTTGCTCACGCTCCCCCTTCACACAGGAACAGAGCCTGGGTGGGGTCTGGGGGTGGGAAGCAAAGCACTCTTGGCAACCTACAAAGGGAAGTGGAAATGTGTCAGGCAAGAGACTTGTGGGTAATTTCTATAGCAGGGTCACCAGAGGGAGAGGAACAGGCGCCAACCCCTGCTGAAGAGGGAACCGTATGGAGCGGGGGGTTCTACAGAGATGTGCACTGAGCAGAAAAACCAGCAGCTGCTCAACCTGCAGCAAGATTCCAGCCTGTTCCGAGGACTCTCTCTGTATGGCCGTTTCTCCGCTGCTGCGGTCACGGGCTCAGAGCCGTGAGCTTTGGAATGCACCTTACGTGGAGGGAGATGCTCCCAGGTTAGCTGGGGTTCGGGATGTCGAGCTGACTTCAGTTTCCTGTTTGCAGACAAGAAGTCCCTGCAAGGCCCTTGCTCCGTGGAGTTATTTGGCTGATGAAGTTCCCTTAAAATATCTTCACTAAGGGATGAAATGATTCCATGTGCCTTTCATTAAGCAAAAGCCCTGGCAGCAGAACTCAGCTGATAGGACAATGACTTCACACAACCTCCCCCCTCCCCCAGCATTTCTCAAACTTCTAACTTCTATTGGCCGCAGTTTGAATCCATCTGCAAAAACACATTAAGGAGCGAGAACAAGAAAGAGAGGCTGGCAGCTGACTGCAAAGTCATTCCCTTGAGTGTTACTTACCTGACTTTAACCAGATGCTGTTTACCAGTCTGAATGTACGCTACATGCTCAGCGTGACACCGACAGGAGAAATAGAAGAAATACTTGTTATGCTCTGGGCTTCTTCCCCCACCCCACCCCCAATATCATCCTAGGACCGGATATACAAGTTCCAGGAGAAGAATGTGGGTCCCTGGAGTCCCAAGTCAAATCTGGAATTCCTGTCTTCTGTAGATGTACTTTATTATCCACAGGCATCAAGAACGGTTCTGGAATAATTGTACTGGAGAGCTGGATTGTGTAGTTAAGGCTTGAAAGTAAGGGATAATTTTAGACACGTAATGCAACTTGTCAGCCGCATGGAAAAGGGGGAGTGCCATATTTTGGCTTCAGAGTTTTTTCCTTTATACACCCAGGCAGTGGTTCTGCTCCAAAGCCCTTTGAAGTCACAGGAAGGACTCCAGCGGAGTCTGGACAAACCCTACGAGGCTTGACCGGGCTCCCATTAAAATCATCGGGCAAACTCTCTGCTTCGATAGGAGCAGGGTCAGAGTTCTGGAATGCAGCAAGCCTGGCTCGCCAGGAGGGAACAGGTGGCGTGTGTGCACACTTCACCAGCGGGGCGACAAACATCTACCAAGAGTATTTGTCTCAGAACAAAACTGTGGATGTGGCACTAGCTTCCTGAAAGCAGGAAGACCCACAATCCCCCCAGCGAGGGCCCTGCGGAGGAGAGAGCCTGGGATGAGCTGTAGTGAATAGTCCAGACCGGAGCCCTCCGGAGCTAGTGCCACAGGGGCTCGGGAGCAAAGAGCAGGTACAAACGGATAGGAATCCAGGGCCTTGCCTGGGTTTGTCTGGATGTGACCATGTGCAGTTCCTTTATAATCCCTGCATTTGTCGTACTGCCCCGTCACTAGCTGCTCTCTCATGCCACAGTCTGGACACTCACATGCACCATGCTCTTCACTGCTCAGCAATGTGATAGAGGAGGGTCAGGGAGCTGTGGCAGAGTGCTTGAGGGAAGATATATTAACCCAAGGCTCATTAGGGCGTGGCTCCCTGTAGACTAGGGAGCAGGCAGCAGGTTAATTGGAGCACCTGCTGTCAATTAAGGCCTTAATAAAAACCCCTGCTTCAGGCAGACAGGGGAGGGAGTTTGGAAGGAGTTGGAGCGGTGAGCGGTTTGGAGGTGTTGGAGCAGAGAGCAGTTTGGAGGCGGTGGAGCAGTTTGGAGGAGGTGGAGCAGAGAGCAGTTTGGAGGAGGTGGAGCAGAGAGCAGTTTGGAGGAGGTGGAACAGAGAGCATTTGGAGAAGTGCTGCGGTGAGCTAAGAAAGACCCAGACCCTAGGTAAAGGAACACCTGGCTTGTGCAGAGAGAGGGCAGGAAGCCCCCACAAGCTGAAGGGTAGGAGAGGGAAGTAGCCCAGGGGAAGGAATAGCTGATCCAAGTGGTTTACCGCTATCCTCAGGGCCCCTGGGCTGGGACCAGGAGTAGAGGGCGGGCCTGGATCCCTCCCTCTCCACTTCTCCCCTCTAGGATACTAGTGGGGCAGTTAACAACCTATTCAGGGGCAAGAAATAGGCTCCCTGAATCACCCACAAGAAAAGAAAGTGCAGGACCCATCAATCTAGTGTCAGTAATTTGCCACAGCAAGCAAACGTTTTCCATGCCTGGGAAGCAGAGACCTATCAGGTAATATTCTGTCCCACTGACGGTTAGACAGTGGTAAGTGAAGAAGGGATGAATTCTCCCTGCCCTACCAGGCAGCTGGAGAGAGTGAAGAGGACACTGAATTCAAGACAGCTTTGCATTAGGCAAACAGGTAAGAGCAACTCGTGATCTGATAGATCGAAGACAGACAGACAGGCTCCAGGGGCTGGAATGAACTTGTGTGTCTATATGTAGGGGGAGGGAGAGAACGGTAGATGGGTGTGAAGGATGAAAGCTGGAAGACCAGAGTCTATTCTCCTTCCAGGCCCTCTGTGGCCAGGTCCCATCCTGCAGAAGCTACACATGGTTCTGTAACCGTCTCTGCACTGGGACCCTGTGGTAAGCTACCTCGGAGTGCTGGACAGAGGAGCCCTCTGGCTCCGCATCGTGGCTGGCTCACTAAACTTTCCGGATTACAGTCTCAGTTATGTGGGGCATAAAGAACTCTTTGTAATGGTCCCACGGGAGGCCACTGGAGGGGAACTTGGGGATGGTTTTCATGTTTCCCTAGCTCTGTGGAAGCACTAAGTGGAGGCCAGGTTTCCAATACCAGTTGCAGGCTGTAGCCCCACCACGCAGACCTCTGCTGAGGGCAGAGCTGCTCCGGTGGGCCACGCAGCACAATGTTCACCCTTTTACCCATCGGATTATTAAAGGTCTGGAGACCCGGCAGTTTCTTCTCTTCTATAAATTGTTCTGAGACGTTCGGGCCATAGAATAATCTCTGTAAATCACAAGACTTAGCACTCCCACCCCCCAGCTTCCCAGCTAAGGATCTCCCAGGGTTTCGCATAGGCGGGTGAGCATTATTAACCCCATCGCTTCAATGGGGAAATGGAGGCACAGAAAGATGATGAGAGCAGGGAACAGAACTCACAAGCTCTTGACTTCCCAGCTGGTGACCAACTGCTTCCTACAGCAGCACTTGCAAGTGCGAAAGAACGATCGGAAGATGACGACATTTTTTTGACTCAGCAGCTTCCTCTGGATTATTACACTGGGAGTGACGGGAGGGGTTTCTTGAAATTGGAGTTTAATTTTGCAAACACTTAGGGCTTGATTCTCATTCACACTAACCACTCTGGCAGCATACAGGGGCCTTAAAGTTACACTTCTGCTAGTACACAGCAGTGGGGGTCAAGCGGCAGGATCATCAATGAGACTAGCCCTTAGGTGCTCTCTAAGTTCAGTAAAGCTGATGCACACAGGGGCCTGGGTACCTGGTGGGCTGGAGCAAAGCCGCATGGAGAATTTAAACAAGGAGAGACGTTTTGACCTGCATGACTAACTGAACTAGGACCAAGTGGAGGGGAGGCAGGAGGGAGCAGAACAGGGGCTTTGGAACAATTTGTATAGTAGGGGTGCTGAAAGTGGAAGCCACGTCTTTGGTTGTTATTACCACAGCCAACCCCTCGTTCCAGCACCCCTGGGGCAGAACGTTGCTGTGCTTGGCACTGACCATGGGCTGACTGTCAGAGATACCCAGACCCCACAAGCCCCGCTGCAGTCAGCGGGACCTGGGGGAAGCCAGGCCTGTGTGGATGTCCGGGGAGCTGGGGCCTGCAGAGGAGGGAGTTACAGAAGTCGGGGCGAGAGGAGTTCGGAGCACGGGGGGAGGGAGGTTCTGCCGTCGCTGCCAGAGGAGGTGGATTTCGAGGGAGTTACCTATAGCTATTCCGCGGTGCAATCCTCGAGACACAGCTCGTTTTCACCACAGGACAGCGAGGGGAGGTCAGCCGTGAGGCTCACATAGCCCGAGCACGGGGACGTGTGGAGGGGAGAGAGACAGAGGAAGCACATTTGAATCCGGATACCACTAGAGGGAATCTCAGACAAACCAGATCACAGTGCCCTGGATTCACAGGCACACTGTCTGCACACTTAACCTGGGCCCTGACCTGGGTTTAAGCCCAACCTCCCCTACCATCCACACAAGAAACCTCGGATCTGGGTATGGAGGAGTCTTCAGCCTGGGCTTCTTTACCCAACCAGGAGCCGTGGGGGAGGAGAACCTGGATTCTGCTTCACTTGGGCTGGAACCTGCTCCCTGTGCAGGGAGGGGGCAGGTTAAATCACAGGAGTGGAAGCAGCCCTCCAACGCCTCCTCACAATCCCCCCCGCAAACGGCAGCCAAGTTCTCCCGCGGCGGACTCCCCTGAGGAGGGAGAACCCAGCTGGCTCTCAGCCCAGGGACCCCTGGGACAGACGTGCCCCCGGGAGCACAGGGGGGAGCACAGACACGGCGAGGACACGGTGCTGTGGGCGGAGCTTTGGGGCGGGGGTGCTCACGCACCGGCGAGGCGAAGCCAGACCTGGGTTAGCTGCAGCAGAGACAGCCTCTCTTGGCCCGCTGGGCTCCGGCATCCAAGGCCACGTTTCCGTGGGTTGCACTGAGCCCCCTCCCTGGCTCATTAAACAGTGGTTAACGGCCGCTGGCAGCACAGGCTCCTGCTAGCACACACAGCGCGGAAGAAGGGGTGGTCTCCGGTCCTGCTGCTGCACAGTGGTTGTATTCAGCGCTGGCAGCTCGGCGAAGGAGGCCCCCGCTCCAGCTGACCTGACTGCCAGGAACCCGGCACATCCCCCGGGCGGAAAGCTCTGTCCACATGTTTACAAGGTCTCAACCCAGGCGCTGGGCTAAAACCGCTGGAAAGAATTTCCACTCCCTCCCGTCAGACACCACAGCTCCTCCGTTTCCTCTCCCCGCCGGGAGCCAGGCACTTTCCCCTCCCACTTGCTCCGTTTTCCACCCAGTTTCTGGCTGGGACCGTCATGGCAAAAAGCAAAGGCAGCCGCGGGGTTCCGGTGCCTGGAAGCTGGGCACGGCCACCACATTCTGCGGGGGCGGGGCTGGGCTGGGGCTGTTTGTTCTGGCAGCAGGGACCAGGCACATTAGCGGCTCCTGTGGTCAGAGCAGCGCGGGGGCGGCTCCTCCTGTGCATTCTGGGGGTGCAAGTCACCCCAGAGAGGCTGGGGAGGGCCATGACCTCCCCCCATATCCAGACGCTGGAGGGTTTGTGCCTCGGGGGATCCAGCTCCATTCCCTTTGGTTTGCAATGATAGGTCCCTCCTCCCCCAGTCCGTGCCAGTCCCATCTGCAGCTCGGCCCCACCACAAGCTGCAACCCCAAAATCTCGCCGAGCCCCACAGCTGCACTGCCTGCTGGAAGAAGGGCCACAGTCAGAGGGAGTCCAGGCGATGCCCTCCCTAGGAACAAGCCAGTCTGTGAGCACCAGGGATGTCAGCGTGGAAACAGGAACCTTGCTTTCCTAAGAGGTCCATCGGCTCGTGCTGCATCCCCACAGGACATCAGATTCCCGTTGGTGAAGTCACACGGCGTGTGTGTATGGGGAGGGGGCAGTCCCCAAATCGCTATGGTGCTGGGCCTTCCCGCCATGCATACGGAGGCTAATGCGGAGGCAAAATGGGGGGCAGTTTTTTGCCAGTACACTAGTTACCGCTGTAATCATTTCCAAAGACCGGGCGTTACGGGAAGGTGCCGGGATGTCAGATGCAGCCCGTGTGACTGGACACAAAACCCATGCACTGGGGAAGGGGGAGATGTCCCAGAATCCGGGCTGCAGCCCAAACTGAGATGTCTACACTGCAATTGTATAGCCCTGCAGCCTGCGGCAGCTGCCTGGGGCCAGCCGCGGGTGTTTCACTGCCGTGTGGACACACCCAAAGAACCCCAGCATGGGAAATGCTGCTCACTAATGCATCAACGAGAGTCTAGGAGGAACCTGCGTGCCCACAGCCCAGCCTCTCCTGGGGAGCAAACGGGAGACTTAACGGGAGCCCTGGGTAGTTCATTGTCCCACTACCCGGATAAAACTCAGTTGCTTTTGAGAAAAATGTAATTGATTTCATAAACATAGTTAGGCAGAGGCCACTGGAAAAAATGACATTCTCTCTGCACACATGTGGCAGCAGGGGCTGCTTTAATCCGCATGCCCCGGTGCCAAGGAATACATGAGCACAAGGAAAGCTGGGAGCAGTGGCCTTCTGACAGGGGGGAGAGCACCGTGCACTGGGAGCTGGACCAGCCGAGGGGTCATCCTCCGTTTCTCATAGGCAGGATGGCGAGGGACTCGCTGCGGGGCTCCTGGCCTCCCCGCGCTTGGACACTACCTGCCTCCCCTGGGTTTTCTCCATTGATTGGTGAGAAATTGACTCAATGTCTGTCCTTCCAGTCACTTAGTGCCAGTCTTCTCCCTGTCCCACCTTGCAGCCTGGCTGCTTTCCAGAGCCGTCTCCTCTGCAACTCCCCCATCCCTGTGAAATCCCTCTGCCTGCACGCTCCAACTCATCCCAAATCCCACCTGACAACAGACGGAGTTTTGCTCGTGCAAAGATCTGCACAGGTTGACGTGCCCCCTTGCACATCTTTACATGTGGATGTGTGGAGACCCCTCTGGGTGTGCCTGCACCAGTGAGCGGGTCAGGGTGCAGACCCCAGCGAGTCACTCCCTGGCAGGTTTCGGATCTCAGCACTGACCTGTATCCTCCCTCCGCGATGGGTGCACGTTTCCGGAAGTCGCTTTCAAAGTCTGCCGGCTGCGGTGGTGCTGGGTCACGTTCCCGTGGCTCTGGAGGCTCCTCTCCCTCACCGGCGGGGTCTGCCATGTCGGGTTGTTTCTCACAGCTGGAGGGGCAGATCCACAGTCTGTCTTTTCCAGCAGTGTTCACAACAGTCCTCATGTCCCAGCTTTTCCTTATGCTCTCTGCAGCCTCAGCCCCAGCTCTGAATCCACTCCAGGGAGATGATTTTATCCCTCAAGAAGCCATTTTATTCCTTCCTGATTTTGGGCTCTTCATTCAGTATCCAACTTCCACAGACCCAGCTGGGCTCAGCCTGTCACTCACACACCTCGCCTGTTGCTCTCCACAGCTGGGGCACATCAAGGGTCCTAATATAATCAGGGGTCAGAGCTGTGCTTCCTTGAGACCCCTCTTTCCAGGTCCTGTAACCTCCCTACAGGGAAAACCAGACAGGAGGCGATAGTGTAACACACAATAACCTGGGCTCGGCCCGGTCTCCCTGATTCTGCAGAGCTCTCAGGCTGCTGGGCTGGCTTGTGGGATAGGTCTCGTCTTCACTGGAGAGTTTTACCTGGAGTTAGTTGATTGCCAGTTAACTCAAGGTGGGGAACCCCTTTGCAAAGATTAGGCTGGACACGCCCAGGCTACAAACACTGGTGGTTAACCTGCATTGATCGCTAGGAAAAACCAGAAACCTGTGTGTACTAGACTAGAGCAAACTTTGGGGAACGTCCAGCTTATGTGTTAACTACCTTGAGTTACTAACAATCACTAACTGCAGGTAAAACTCCTCAGTGGAGCCGTACCTTAGGGACATCTCAATGGTGCAGTATCATCACCTCCCTGGAACAGAGCTGGTGCAGTCCAGTGACTAGGGTCTTTGCCTTGCACCTAGAATAGAGGGGTTCTGTTCCTCTACCGACTGCTTTTGGTAACCCACCTCACCAATATTTTCCCTTATATTCTCTGCCCCGGTCTTTGGGGGTGGGGCTGTCTCTTGCTAAGTGTTTATACAGTGCCCAGTGCAAGGTCTACTATAACACTAGTGACAGTACTAAAGAGGACACTAGGTAAAGTCGGCTGACTGAAGGACACCCCACCGGACTCCCCTCTTTACCTCCACTTTCCCTCTCACTATTTCTCGCTGCTGATGTATCCATAGGTTGCGTTGCTGTTCAGAATCAGTGTGTGTTTCACTCATTAGCTTTCCTTGAGACTCATGAGTAAATTGCACATTTGGGGTTGGGGAGGGCTGTGAAGTGGCACATACAAAGGAATCCTTGTGCATTTACACCCCTGTGTCCCATGAAACGCCCTCATGCACCGAGTTTGCTGGGTCTCAGCTAACAGGTGGAAAGAATGCTTTGTTCTCTCTCATCACCTCCCTGCTCCAACAAGCTGCTCCAACGTAGTGTAAACTACATGCTGGCACAACATAAAGCAGTCTCTGCACGCCCGCCAGCACATGGGTATTAATTAGAGGGAAAACATAAAGATGAAATTAAACACAATCTACCGTGTGTGCAGCCAATATCTGATGCTCCCTCTGGGAGCTGGGCCAAGCCCTCATCTTTACTCTTTCATAAAGACACTGCTAGGAAAATGCATTATCTTCCGAACGCTTTGAGTGTATTTAGATTTCACAGCACAATACCAAACTCCTGCTCATTTTAAAGATCCCTCCCAATCACTGACAGACCCAGCGAGACTGAAAGGAAAGGGAGATGTTCTCTTCATAACTCTAGGGAAATGCATTATCTTCTGAATGCTTCCATGAAGTTCAGGGACATTCTGATGTGGGGTTTTGTTTTGATCCGCTGTAGAAACAGGGCCAGCTCCAAATCTCTGAATCCAGAGTGGTGTTGGTTGGAGCCCATCTCTAATTACTACCACCATGTATAAGGAAGGAACTGAGGCACAGAGAGGCAAAGTAACATGCCTGAAGGTACAGACAGTGTGAAAGCAGGATTAGAACCCAGGAATTCCTGGCTCCCAGGACCACATACAGACCATCCTGTGACACATTTCTCTAAAGGACGTTGGCCACACTCCTATTTGGCTGCCCTGCCTTGCTTTTCCAATCACTCCTGTTTTCTGGGGGGTGCAGGTACCAGAGACAGAGGCTCCGCCTATTTCCCGATTTATCCAGTGATGTCACAGATCACAATTCATCCTGACATCACACTCTGGCCTCGTGGAAACAAACGTCAAGGTATCACAAGTACAGGGCTGTGGCCCATCAAACAAGGCAGGGACTGATGTGGGAACAAATTGCTTCCGCTCTGCTCACCCGGAAGTTCGGCGATGCTGTCTCAGCAGCTGCAGGGGACGTTCAGGACGACAGGATGGGGTTTGGACACTATATTCCAGCACAGCCGGGGGCTGAGCTTCTTGACTGACAAATCCGAGCAGTGCCAGCCTAAACTCTGAATTCCCCATGCTTTGGTTCACGTGAAAGAGCGTCTGACCGATCATTCACTCTTCCTGCCTAGAGCCAGGTCCATAGGCAGCTGGGACTGAGTCAGCAACACAGTTAGCCAGCAAGCCAAGGTACTGCGTCCTCAGTGTTCCCAGGAATTGCCGCCACGGAGCTTATCCCGGCTGCACCATGCCACGGTTTGGTTAGTGAGTCCGGCAGGCATAGCCCAGCAGGCTCACAGCGTTGGCTGCTGGGGTCTCTGGAAGGAAGTGACGATGGTCCAGGCTTTACCGTTTGTCCTTTAAACATGAAAACACTGACAAGTTCAGGACAGAAGAACTAATCACCATTGGTTCTGGTTATTGCTGCGAGCCTTGGAGCCAGATAGAACACTGACATGGCACATCTGGCCTGGTTTTTGGTTTCCATTGCGGCATTTACCACATCCACCCCAGCCTGCTGGAAATGGAGCGGCTCACATCTGGAAGTAACTGCAGTTGTCACACTTCAAGGAGATACTGTACCACAGAGAAGACAATTCAAAACCAGCGGAGCTGACTCCTCTAGCTTTCTCCAGATTTCAGACATATGCAGGCAGGGACAATGTCCCGGGCTGGGCTCAGAATCCTCTAGGGTGCTATGCCCCTCCTGAGTGGAGCAGCCTGCTCTCAGCTTCACTCATCCCAGCAGAAATTGAGTAGAGTGGGGCAACCATTTCCTACCACAGCTTTTTTTGGGTGAAATATGCAGATCTGGTGACCCCAAAACACGTTGGGAACTTGTGTCGATTTTGCTGAATTGTTTCAACTGAAAAAAAAAAGGGATAAAATCGAAATGTATTTTTTCGACATTTCCTCAGTGAGAAATGTACTTACATTTTATAGTTAGAAACGTTAAAAGGTAAAAATATGCTAGAAATCTAAACTAAGCTCATTTTAAAAAAAATTCTGATCTGCCGAAAAACGTTATTTTCGATTTGACCCAAAACATTCTCCAGCCCTCCATGTCTTTTGGAATTGCCAATAGCCAGAAAAATCCATTATTCACCTCTCTGGATGGGGCTCTTCATAACAAAAGACTGGGCTCAGGCCTTCAATACACTGGGAATTTAGCTAGTGCTAAACGCCCGGAGTTGCTCCAGTTTACACCAGTGCAGGGCAATAAGCAAATAGAGCCACACTGGTGAAGCTACTGGTAGCCGAAATCCCAGCATCAAGACAAAGGTCCTGAGAACAGGGCCTGCAGCTTGCTACCCTGGCCAGCATCCATTCCCAATGAGTCACCTTGGCTTCGAACCTAGTTATAATTAGGCCTGGGCAAACCGGTTCCGGCCAAAGGAGAAGAGACTCATCTGCCCATGTGTTCCTAGCGGAGACTCATCCGCGCTGGGTGACTGCTGGTCTCAGGCCATTTCCTGGTGGGCAGGTGCTGGGAGTCCAGGCTGCCATCTCTAAGCCCCAGACTCCCTCTCCAGACCAGGCCGAGAGCAGCTGAAACTCACTCCCCTCCGACGGGCCTGTCGTGATCTAGGTGAGACACACACCGCTGTTCTTCATGCTGTGAGGACTGGGCAAGTGTCCACCACTACACGGACACCAATCTCTCCTTGCTGCTGGCAGCTGGACGCCCCTGTGGGTTCCTATCCTTGCATTATATTACATAGGACATAGGAATTGTCAGGCTGGATCAGACCAGAGCCAGCAGCGCCAGAGGAAGGTGCAGGAACCCTGCTGTGGGGCAGTGATGGGTTAATCTGCTCCAGGGGAAATTGCCTACCCTGCAGCAGGAGGGTTTATAACTTCCAAAAATCTCATCTATTTTTTAATACTGATCATAACAACGCTGGATGTTCTTTTTGTCCCCATAAATGTCTGATCCCTTTTTAAATCCTGCTAAGAACCTGGCTTCACTATCTTGTGGCAGTGAGTTCCACAGTTTCACTGCATGTTGTAAAAAGAATGATTTCCATTTGTCAGTTTTGAATTTGCCACCTTTTCATTCCCGTGATTGTTTCCTGCTCTCAACAGGATCCCTGGGGCACATTCACCCACCACAGCATTGCTGGAGGAAAAGCTGCACTCGGCCCTTTACAGGAAGGAATAGTTTTAACCTTAGTAACTTCTAATTCATTCACGTTTATGAGCAACCTGACAATTTGGCAACTGCAGCAGGCCCGAGACTGTATCAGACTCTAATAAAAACCTCATCAAGATCTATTAACCTCTGCCATCAGTCTCCTGTTAGAGGAGATTACATCACTGACATGTTAGCGGCAAGCTCTTCACTCAGCCATGCTGGCTTCTGACACTGGGAACAGCTCAGTGACTTTAACATACATACATCTATCTATCTATCCATCCATCCATCTGTCCCCAAACACCCGCCTCAGTCTATCCATCCATCCCCAAACACCCCCATCAATCTATCTATCCATCCATCCCCAAACACCCACCTCAGTCTATCCATCCATCCGTCCCCAAACACCTTCTCTATATCTATCTATCTAGCCATCCATCTGTCCCCATACACCCCCCTCTATCTATCCATCCATCCCCAAACACCCCCACAATCTAACCATCCATCCATCCCCAAACTCCTCTCAATCTATCTATCCATCCATCCGTCCCCAAACACCCCCATCAATCTATCTATCCATCCGTCCCCAAACACCCCCATCAATCTATCTATCCATCCATCCACAAACACCCCCATCAATCTATCCATCCATCCCCAAACACCCACCTCAGTCTATCCATCCATCCGTCCGTCCCCAAACACCTTCTCTATATCTATCTATCTAACCATCCATCTGTCCCCATACACCCCCCTCTATCTATCCATCCATCCCCAAACACCCGCCTCAGTCTATCCATCCGTCTCCAAAACACCCTCTCTATATCTATCTAACCATCCATCCATCCCCATACACCCCCCTCTATCTAGCCATCCATCCATCCCCAAACACCCCTTCAATCTATCTAACCATCCATCATCCCCATACACCCCCCTCTATCTGTCCATCCATCCATCCCCATACACACCGCAATCTATCTAACCATCCATCCATCCCCATACACCCCCTCTATCTATCTATCTAACCATCCATCCATCCCCATACACCCCCTCTATCTATCTATCTATCTAACCATCCATCCATCCCCATACACCCCCTCTATCTATCTATCTAACCATCCATCCATCCCCATACACCCCTCGATCTAATCTATCTATCTAATCTACCTGGTTAGGTGCCATCGCCAGGGCTCACACCACAGGAAGTGACGTCTGTCAATATCTTCAGAGACACTATATTCTCCTCCTCTTCCTTCTTAAAGCTCACCTCTGCCACGAGGCCTACATCAAGCTCGACAACAGTCCGGCAGCGGCTGTGCTGCGACTGTTGCCCGTTACATTGGTGATAACCATCTCACAGTCCCTGGTAACCTACATCTGGTTGTTGCTCAGCATACCACCACAATATAAACACACAAACAGTAACAATGAGAATAGCACCAGTAGGCCAACGTTGAAAGGAATGGATAGAGCGGAGCGAACAGGGAGACTGTTTTTACAAAGTAATTGGATCAAAACGATGGGGCATCATGTAAACACGGGGGCTGGAGCAGGCCGTGGGGAAGTGGGTACAGTATGTTCTGTTTCAAACAAAAGGGGATAGACACGTGGAATGAATTGTGAGAGGGCACGTGAAAGAGGTGAGTGCAGAGGAGTTCAAGAGAGCCTTATCCTACGGTTGAATGCGGCTCAGCCATCCACCTTCCATTCCAGCCAGGGCCTACCACACTGAAAATGGCAGGGCTAGATGATTGCCTTCCCGAGGCATCGAAGGTTCTAAGGGAAGTACAAGAAGGGGAGAGAAGGGGTGGCCTGTTCCCCGGCTGCCCTGCCAGGCTTTGTGATTTCTTTGGGAGGGAATGAAGCAACAGACTGAACTAGGAGAAATGAAACAGCATCCGAAGGGAAATAAATATTGCCATGGTTAGCCTCGCCAACATACTCTCAATGGGGTGGACGGGTTGGCGAGAAGTCCCAGGACTTTGCAGCTTTCACATGGGAGGAGCAGGGTGTGTGTGTGTGTGTGTGTGTGTGTGTGTGTGTGTGTGTGTGTGTGTGTAAGTCGGGGGGGGGGGGGATATAAAGAACTACAGGTGGCTGATATGATCTCAGACCTGCTGCATTTGTTGAGAATCCAGCTGCTTCTCTCCTGCTGGACAATTTGTTTCACGGAGTTGATTTGCATTCACTCTGCTCGTGAGCCCTCTTCCTCCAGAGGATGGCATTTCCCACTAGGTTAGCTCCAGATTTGACACAGTTTTCAGACGTTAGGAAGACATTTTGTGCCAAGAGCCAGGTTTGTACTCTGAAGCAGAGGAAAGGATATTCTGGCTAGCAGCAGAAGAGGGCCCCAGGGTGAGATCCTCATAGTAGCAATGGGTCGGTGCCCTTCCGAAAGAATGAACAAACCTTGTGGATTGAGGTCTTAGGTCAAGTCCAGGGGAATTACCTCGCCCATTGAATGCAGCCGAGTGGCCAGACAAGGGAAGGCTTTTTTCCTTTGATCATCGGTAGCAATTTTCCAGCTGCTTTCACACTTGTGAGCGTGGTTCAAGGTGTAAAGGTACGGGCTGCCCCACTGGGTCTTGGTGCACAGTGCACTAGTCCTGAAGTAGCTTGTTCCTTTAGAAGTGAGACAAACCTCTAAACTACACCCTCACCAAGAACTGCGGTGAAACTCTTTGCACCGCAGAGCAGAGGTTAAAGGCCCCACGACCATGAATCCTGCTCGCACTGAACTCACCAAACCATGCTCCAAATGCAAGAGAGAGCTAGAGAATATTTCCACGTTCCAACCTCCATCTTCCCATAGGGTCAGAAAGTGCAAATAATGAAACCTGAGGATTCTGGGATCTGGCTGCATTACGAGGCGGAAGGTCTGGGACCTCTAGGACGCTCCTCTCTGATTATGTCACAAGTTGCATTTTCCACCACAAGAGTCAGGTTGTCTTCCTTCAGGACTGTCCCCTGTGGGCTCCTTACAAACAGGGCCCTGTGTGCTCTGCAGCCCCATAATTCACCTCTTGCTGCAGCGTGACAATCCAGACCCTCCCCTTTCAGTTACAAAAAATGTTTCCAGCCCTTACGGTTCTGGAGATAACACTGAAAACATGAACCAAATGTAGCTGATATGGTGACGTCTGAATCTGCAGACAGCCTGAAATGACGGTCATAAGAGAAGTGAACTGCCCCATTCAGTCACACCAGTGTTAACTCTGAAACTTACAGATGACATTATAAGCATTGTTAATACAAAAATGCAGCATATCAGAAACTGAAAGTGGGGGATCAGCATAAAATCAATGGAAATGTATCAAAATACTGAATTGACCTTAGTGTTATTCATCTTCTTATTATATAAAAATCCCCATTTAAAATGTATCTGAAGCTGATGAAAAATTTCCATCAAATACCACAGAATCCAGGGACCTTTCAGCAAAATATAGCTCCAGCATGCCCCCCCATTACGCTGAGAGTTACTCCTCTCCTGCGGCTGCTCTGCATTTGGCAGCCTGGGATGTTGCACTTAGAGCAGCTTTTAGTTTGGTGTCAAATCAAATGTACATTGTTTTAAATCTCTGGCTTCTAACAGCTTTTCTCCCAGCCTCAGAGGTGACCACATCACCAATTTCTTTTTTTAGCTGTTTTCTCCTTTCTATGTACAGCCGAGTCCAGCCCCAACTCTCTGGCTGTGCTAATGCTGTGGTGCTGGCTGGGGAATATTTGGAAGGGAAAATTAATAGACACACGTACGTACAAATAACAAACACTTTGCAGAACCCATGCGGAAATAAGGATTAAAATAGAGGCTCTATTCTGGGAATAAGTCTCCTGAAAGCCTGGCTCAGAGCATGACCCCAAAACTGGCTAGAGCAGCTTTCCTGTGCTTGGCCCCTGGGGATAGTGAGCTGAATAACCAGGGATGGAGGAGGTCAATGCTCACTTTCCCGGCTACCCTGGGCCAGAGGGCTCAGAAGATTTGGGGATTTCTCCTGCTCTCCTGTCCATCAGCCCCCTAGAAAGGCAGCATGAGTGGATCTTGGCTTTCCAAGCCCACTGCCTGAGGGAGCCCCCCACACTGCCCTGTGGGACAAGAGGATCGGGATGGGTGTGGAAAACCACTGCGAGGCTCGGGGGGTGTGACTGAAGTGGCAACAGACCCGTTACCATTCGCAGACCGGATCCAGTTACAGGCCAGCTCAGTAAAAGAACCCATTACAACTGAAATCAATGCCAGGCGAGTGCCAAGGCCTTGTTCGCTGGCAGAGGCAGGCGATGCAGTGCGCTCACCCACACCCTGCAGGAGGCAAGCGGAGCCCAGAAATCAAACGGACGGAGCACCATACCCCTTTGCACCACCCAAGCACGCTGCCCGGCCAGGAGACGTTACTGGGGTGAAAACGACGCCCATTCATACTCCAGATTTCACACTCGCCACTTCCGGCTCCCCACTGGAAAACTGTGGAACCATAGAAATGAGGACAGGCAAGATGATGTCACCTAACCTCTCTCCTTGGCCCGTGCAACTCTGATCCCCCCACACAGTGTATTCAACAGGGCTTCGTTCAGGGTAGTTTGAAATGACTCGTGAGATAGAGACTAGTCACTAGATCCCATCAGTAGGTCGTTGTCTCAGCCTAGGTTCTCCCTGACTTCATTTCATCCGTCTCCCCATTGCTGCATTGGCAGGGACTGTGACCTCTGTGCCACACACGTGTGTTACACACCACACGAGGCCTCTGCACAGGCAGCCCAGCATCAAAGGCTGTTTGATGGCAGCACTCTGGAGTCACACTCAGGAGCAGAGGGGTTGGGGTCCTGGACCCAGAGACACCCCTTCCGCCAGAGCGCTTGTGGTCTTACTCAGACCTGATTATTTTATCAGGTCACGGAGGGGCAGAGGAGGATCGGGGGGCATGGGCTGTACGTGCTCTGAGAACAGAGCACATCATCTGGTCACCCCAGTTCTAAAACAAAGGAGGAAAGAAGATCCGTGTGTGACTGAAGGAGTTGAGGTCCTCTGTGCAAACAGCACAGCTGTAAGCACTGCACCAAGCAAAGCCATGTGAGGCTGAAGTGAACCGCGCTCCTACCACTTCCTCTGAAGTTCCCCTGGTTGCAGTGCCAGGAAGAGGCAGCCTTCCTCCGGCTTGTTATTGCTTTTCCTCCTCCTCTGTGCGGAGGCTTAGCTCTTGAAAAATGCTCCTTGTTATGCAAAGTTCTGCAGCTGGAAAATGGCTGAGTTCGGAGCCAGGAACGGAGGCTGCCTGGTCTCCTTGGAATGGCCCCTTCTCCTGATGTTTGGTTTTGTTTTTCTTCGACAGTCTCTCTGTCCAGAAGGGAGCAGCATGTGCTCTGCTGAAATCCCACAGACAGCTGTGTGCGATTTCTCAGTGGTGCCCACGCCAGGCCAAGCTCCGCTCTCAGTCGCTGGGTGAGTTTTCAGCTGGTCACAGTTTTTATAACCATTCTTACGAAATCCTTTTATTTCTCCCCCTCCAGCTATTATCCCATATCATTCCATCCTCGCCCCGAATTCTTCCAAGCCTGGGTCTCCAGGAGCCCACGCAAAAACTTCCAAATGCCATTCTCAGCTGTCCCTTTCTAGCTGAGAGGCCAAATCCATCCCTCTACCGCCAGCCGGGCATTGTCTCGCTTTGATTGGTGGAAATCGGGACCATCGGGAACTCTGAATCGGGGAGCTGAAAACAGACAGAAAGGAGGTTGCTTGTGCTAGAGAAACCGATGCCCCCATTGTGTCCAATACCCGCATCGTTGCTTTACAGGTTTCTCCCATTGCAGGTATGTGGGAGACTTAGCCCTTTGCACCACAAGGGACTGCTGGCTCGCCGTGGTCTGGTTTCAATTTACTGTCTGATCAACTGCCCTGAACTCAGACCCTCCATTATCCATCGAGTGGGCACAGGACAGGAAATAGCCGGGTCAGCTTCCCACACAGAACTCACCAGTGCTCGAGGTACTCACCGATTGAACCACTCTGACCCTCTAATCTGACCTGCTGCAGAACACAGCTCAGAGAATCTCACTCAGCCACCGTCCTTCCCTGCCCTTGACCCGGAGGGCCGTCCCTCTATGGGAAACGCAGCATCGCCAGCTCTGCTCATTTCATGGCGAGTCTCTCCACGGTTAGGCTTTCCTGGAAGCCCCAGCTCCTGGACTCATGTGATTACTTGACAATCTCAGCTTTCAATTTAAAGAAAATTAATATTCTAGCCCTTGTATGTGCTGAAAAATGCCTGAAAATGTAACCCGGGGCACACTACTGCTTGAAAATCAGAAGGCAAATAAAAACAAAGAAAAAATAAACATTAAATAAATTATAAAAGAACAATAATAAAAAATAAAAAAAATAAAAAACAAATGAAAACAAAAATAAAAAATACTTGTAAACATGACCCGAGGTAACCTACTGCTTGAAAATCAGAAGGCAAATAAAAACAACTCAACATTTATTGTCGTGTTTAGAATCTCGTGGTTTTTTGGAGGCCTGACTCCTGGTTTTTGAGCATTCGGATCTGGCACTACAGAGTTAATTTCCAGCATCTGTCCTTTCTCGATCCTCTCTGCTGAGCCGACTGGCAGTGGAGTGGATTCTGAGATCAATCGATTCAAAGACCAGAAGGGATCAATTAGTCTGACCTTCTGTACAACTCAGGCCGTAGGGCAGGGATGGGCAAACTATGGTCGGCTAATCCGGCCTGCGGGCTAATTCTGTCCGGCCCCCTGAGCTCCCGGCGGGGGAGGCTACCAATTTTTCTCTCATGCTACGAGTTCTCTATTAGCTCAAGAAGCTTTAAAGATGCTTGTGCCAAATGGTTGTTGTTTGCGGCTAGCTGGTCCCAATTAGAAAGATCATCAGGGAGCCTGAGGCATCAGCAGCTGCAGCTTCAAATTCAATTAAACGAATCTGGGCTCTTCTTTTCTCAAAAAATACGAAGTTTCTGCTTCTCCAGGCAACTGCTTCTCTGGCCCAAAAGAATCCACCCTCTGCCCCACTTTTCAATCTTTGCAACCAGAGGATGGTTTTCTGTTATTATGCAAAGAGGTTCTGGAGCCAGACGGTTTAAGGCCAGGAGCAGACCTGGTCCTCCCAGCGGTTTCCAACCCTTCTTTCTGGTGTCTCTGGCTTGCTACGCAGCACAAGCTCTTATCACCCAGGCAGGTGCCCTGTGTAAGAACTTCCAAACATTTGCTTTTTAGGCTGGCTCAAATGGCACCGTGTCTGTGCTGGCCCCCAGGGGAAATGCAACACACATGATCCTTCTGTTCCCCTAGTAGCTGATCTAGGAGGCAGTTCAGAGACGGCTAACAGTCCTGCCTCACTGCCACAGCCTGGGGGTCACCTATGCACGCTCCACGACTGGCTGCCTAGTAATTGCATTTGCAAGGGATGCCAGATAGAAGTGCGGCAATCAATCAATGAGACTTCACTGCTCCCCGGCCCCCTTCTGCCAACAACAATTCCTACACGGCCCCAGGAGCTGGGACGGAAGCCTGAGCCTGCCTGACCCCGCTGCCCCGGGTGGGGGTAAGGACCAAAGCCGGAGCCCCACCACCCCTGTGGGGCAAAGCCAAAACTCATCGGCTTCAGCCACAGGCAGAAGGCCTGTAACCTGAGCCCTGCCACCAACGGCTGAAGCCCTCAGACTTCGGCGCTAGGCAATGGGGTTTGGGCTTCGGGCCCCGGTCCCAGCAAGTCTAACAGCAGCCCTGTGACCCCATTAAAATAGGGTCACGACCCACAGTTTGAGAACCGCTGTGTAGAGGGTAGAACACCATCTTGGATACTCCCCTTGTTCTGGCTGGAACCATTTGGAAAACGTTTTCGGTTCCCATGACAAAGGGTGGTGAAAATGATCACACTTTTCTTTGTGCAACACATTTTCTTCACAAGATTTGAGTTTTTGACCATAAAACAAGAAACCAGTTTTCTTTCGGCCGAAACTGAAAAATGTCCAAATCCCAGTTTTTTTACAAACCCCCTCTTTACTTCCCCCCAAAAATCGCAGAGACATTTCCCATTGGACTTCCTATTCTGACAACACAGAAAAGCACCATTTTCACCACAAACATTTTCTGAACCAGAAATATCGACCAGCTATAGCATGGTCCCAGGCTTCCTCTATGCACGCTATTAAAGGGAGCTGTCAAAAGCTTTTGCTAATAAGTTCTTTTTTTCTTCTGCCTTCTATTTTGTTTAGACACCCCCTTTAAAAGCTTTTTTTAGTCCCATCTCATTTTTGGCCTCCCCTGGTGGGGCTGACCTCAGAGGTGATGTAAATGGTGCCATAAGCCGCGTGTCTGGATCTTGGCTGATTTAGGGGAACGAGGATCTTGGCTGCGACGATAGGGGAACGAGGAAATGTGACACAGCCCGATCGCCCTGGCAAGTGACCCCATCCACAGGGTGCAGAGGCAGCAAAATAACCCCAAGCTCCCTGCCCACCTTCTTTGGGGGGGGGGGGATTCCTCCCAGACCCTATCTACAGCGATCAGCGAGACCCCGCGCACCTGAGCAAGAACCAGCCAAGCAGCTGAGACAATGCTGGTGTCCCCGCGGAGCCCTGCCCACGCTGTCCAGTGTCCCAGCTCCAGCCAGGGCCATCACAGGGGCTTCAGAGGAAGGAGAGGAAAAAACCCTCCCAGAGTACATTGAGAGGGGGGGAGATGCCTTCCTGACCCCTGGGGGGGGCACTGCCACTGACCTGACCTTATCTGCAGCTCCAGCTGTCTCCCAGCACTAAGGAGGCTCGTGTGATGACCTCACCTCCTCTCGGGGGCGTTTGCACTCAGAGAGCGTTTGCTCTGAATGTGCATCGTCTGTGCATTTATCCCCATTACCGTTCCCGGGTCTATTTTGCGGTAAATCATTTTCATTTCAAGTCAAAGGAGAGCGAGTGGCTGTTCCTGATCAGACGCCACAGACATCTGGGAGCGCAGCGAGGCTCTCCCTGTGTGGGCTGACGTCAGAAGACGGGACTCTCATTAGGAGAGCCAGACGAGCTCAGAGGTGCCCCAGGAGTGCGCTCGATTTCAGCGAGGGGTCTCTGCACTTGGGCTGATGAGCTGGAAATATTACTGCAAAGGGACCTGAATCGTGCATTAAATAGACTGGCACTATCACAGCACATACCCTCAGGGTGGGAATCTCTGCGGAGATCTAGGCCCTTTGGACTGCAAAGGGGGAACCCCGGCCATGGGAGCTTGGAGGGAGGGGGGGTGCCTGTGGGTGAGAACAACCTGCCCCCCCCCCCCATCCAGGAGCCAAACCTACTTCCAGAGCACAGCACGGAGCTAGGACAGGCAGGGAGCCTGCCTTAGCCCCACTGCACTGCTGACTGGGAGCCGCCCGAGGTAAGCCCGTGCCCCAACTCTGAGCCCCAACCCCCCGCCCCACCCCAGAGCCCCCTCCTGCACCCCAGACCCCTCACCCCAAGCCCCACCCCAGAGCCTGCACCCCCAGCCAGAGCCCTCACCCCCTCTCACCCCTCTACTCTCTGCCCCAGCCTGGAGCCCCCTCCTACCCTGAACCCTGAACTCCTTATTTCTGTCCCCACCCCCAGAGCCCGTTGGGGTCCCGAGCCAGAGTTTGAGAATCGCTGCACTAGTGGCACAGGGTCCACACAGGCCCGAGGTCAGTTGGGTAGGCGAGAGCCACCCCTGGGCTGCTCTGTCACCAGGGGTGGCGCATACGACAACCCCTCAGCATCAGGAGCTGTGCCCAGTTCCCACTCTGGCCCGGCGGCAGGGAAATGCCGAATCATGGTCTCTGTGTTTTGCCTTGGCTGGCTGAGCTGCTGGGAAATCAGGTTGTTTCTGCTCCAAAGGTCGCCTGCCCCTGAGCGCGCAACAGCCTTGCACCTGCCAGCTGCCCTGGGAGGAGTTTCACCTGCCATTCCGGCTCAGCCCCACAGGAGTTCAAGGAGCAGCCACCACGGGAGGGCCGTAAACGATCCGATCCGGCTGCATTTCTCATTTAGTGCCTGTGCATCTCATTTGCTATTCACCCTGCACACGAGCCATTTGGCCACACTTAGCAGGAATTCCATGTCACGTGGTTTACGGTAATTCACAGGAGGATACGAGGCACTGGGGAAATGATCTTCATTAAACTCTGCCTGATTATTGCTGCCTTTCAAATATACGTCAGGATGGTGAGTGGTGCTAGCAGGACAGCCCGGGGGACAGGGGAGCATCTTCATTGCAAGCTTCAGCTCTGCTCCCCTCGCCTGGGTCTCAATCCTGACCTGCGGGGACTGCTAGGGAAGTTATATCTCATCCACCCCGCACTTGGCTTCTCCAGCCCTTTGGATCCCTAGATAACAAAACACTGCACTGGAAAATCAGTCTCACTGCCCACCTGTTATAAAATGGGAGGGAAAGGGGCGTCTCAAAGTCCTCACAGACGCTCAGTAGCCAGAGCTGGGAACAGAACCCATTAGTCTGTGCTGCCTCTGACACAGCCAATGGGGCACCTGCCCCATTAGGAACTGGGCTCCTCTCCCATTGGCCATCAAAGCACCAGCTGTGTAGCACATGGGGCTCGCGTGGCTACTGAAACAGGCTGCACATTCACCTGGAGCATTTCACGGCTGCTTGATTCGGATCTCAGGAGTTGAGGGGTGGGGAGGCGCTAGAGATTAGGAGTTCCATGATGTGGCATGCCATACCTCAAAATAGTGCCCTCTAACCCTGGCCTATGGTTGTGATGTTTCATGCAAAGCAGACCTAGCATGGTACCCTATGAAACATCATGATCGGCTGAAACTCATTGTTCTGTCAAAACATAGATATCGTTAGTGCGTGTACAGGGATGAGATTTGGCTAGATGGTTGTTACTGAAATATGTTGCACATCTGGAAGATGCCCACTGCCAGCTCTCCAGTGACAACAAAGGAGGTGAGGTGACCCCCACCCAAATGGGGGTTAAGTGACCACCACAAACCATTGACCAGCATCACACAATGGAGATTGCTCTAGTCTGTAACTCAGCAAGGCCCACCAGGACATGTCTGGGCCAATATCTTCCCCAGGACATGAATAGAGAGGACCAGGAGACCACATCTCTTCTTCCCCACCTACACTGAAGGCAACAAGAACACTGGGAAGACAAAGACTTTGAGCGGAGTAAACTGGTCCCAGGCTGAGAAGGAAATTCAGCCTTTTATTAAGAACTGTGACCTGCCTGCGACATCCAGTGGGGTGAGAAAAACTGTTAGATTGATTCAAATCTTGCTTACTCTGAAAGTTTAGGATTTAGAAAGCATGTTTACATTTTATTTTCTTAGCTAACTCTCTCTGACCTTCATGCCTACTTTCAATCACTTCACATCTCTCCTTCTGTAATTAATACATCTATTTGAATGTTTTATCCTTGCTAGTGAGTTTGTCTAAAGTGCTTGGGGAATCTGCTCAGATAAAGGCTGGCGCATGTCCAATACTCTCTGACAAAGTGGCAAACTAATTAATGAGCTTGCATTGTTCAAGAGAAGGGCTTGAGCAGTGTAAAATGGCACATTTCTGGGGTGCACAGCTGGAGACTGGGGGGAGTTACTGGTGCTTCCCTCTATACAGTTCATGAGTGGCTTAGAGAGCATTCATGCGGCTCAGCTGAGCATGTCTCTGCATGCTGGTGACTGAGTGATAACAGCACCTGGAGGAGTTGGATGCTTGTGTCACGGAGTGCCTGGGGCGAGGGTCTGGAACTTGCTTCCTATGAAGCCAGTCAGGACTCCGGGGGAAGTGTCCCCTCTCCGTACACAGCCTGTCTCCAAGGCTAGGAGCTTCACGGGTACCCACTTCCACCTTCCTGGGTCTGACCTCGGAGCATTCAGCACCTTCTGCCCCTCCATGCGCTTCCCCCAATGAGTCCACCCGGGCGGGGTCCTGGGGGAGCCCTTGGTTCTGTACCCCACTCCACAGTCAGACGTGACTCTCAGCCAGCCAGTAAAACAGAGGTTTATTAGTCGACAGGTGATCTAACACAGAGCTGGTAAGTACAGCGAACTGGACCCCTCCGCTGAATCCATTTTGGGGTCCCAGGGAGGCCAGACCCTGTGCCAGAATAACCGTTCTCTTGTCAGCAAAAGGCTGATTCAACCTTATGCATCTTCTCCCAGCGATGCAGCCCAGCAACAGGAAAATCTGCTACGGGTCCCCCTCATTCTGAAGCACTGTATAATATGAAGTAGCAACTTCCCCTGGAACAACAACAAGCCCCTAACACAACAGTCCTCAATCTTCTTCATACTCGGCCCTCATTTTCCATAGTGGGAACTCCCCACCTGGGTCTCCTCTCTCCTGCTGGGATCCAGCCGGGACCCACCTGCCAAACAGTGGTCACCACTCTCAAGCCAAGAGACACCACTCTGAACGAACAATCCCGAATAGCTCAACCCTGATGAGCCATCCTGGGCGAGGAAGCCCTTCCCAGGGCTATGTAGGCGTGTCTCAGGTCACGGACCTGCCTATCTTTTTGGGGGTGCCCTGGCGTTTTTGTGCGCGCTCAATTTCTGGCTGCAAAACCTGCACTGTGCATGTGGACTTGTCAGCGTGACCAGTGACTTCACACAGCTCATCCGCTCACACTCTGGTGCGGGCTTTTTTTACAATGCAAGCTTTCCATTAACGAAGCAGGGTCCCCATGCCATCTAATCCCCTCTGCCGGTGGGAACACTAGGGGCTGGTCTACACTATTCTTCATCATTCATGTTATCACAGCTCCTAGAAATCACCCTGGTTGGAGCCCAACTGCGCCAGGTGCTGTACAAACATATGATACAGGACAGTGGCTGCTCCAAAGTGCTAACAGTGCCAAAGACAAGACTAGGCAACCATATAAGTCCAGGAGTGGGAGACAGAGTAAAACCAATGCGCCAGTGCTTGCCATTGCTTTGACTGGCGAAGCTGCAATGGAGCTAGGCCAACAGGGCTGCGAAGGTTTTCATTGTAAGCTTGGCCTGATGCTGCTGATTAACGACACAGGGGCTGCGGAGCAGTCTGTGGACGGGCTGCGCCTCCTGCTGTAGCAGCTAAATCTGCAATTTGCTCATGTCCTGGCTGCAAGCTTTGCCGGAAACGGGAATATCTCTATTAGAAGTAGAGGCTGGAACGTCTCCAGTGAGGTCATTTCATTGCCCCTCCCACACACAAGGGCCCGGTTTTCCCCGTGCATCTGTGCAGATGTTAACAAGCGCTCAAAGGCTGGATTTTCAATACGAAAGGCGAAGGGATAGAGCTGAGCTCGTGAATAAGCGACACCGAGAGTCACAGCTTCGTTTGGAATTCCTGCCCGAGATGAAAGTATTGGGCTCCCTGAACCGGCCGATGCTAGGATGGGTGCATTGGTCATGGGCTATAAGGGCCACACACAAGATACATCTCGGGGGGGTGTCTCTCCTTGCGAGCATTCAGCTTGGAATTCCTCCTCAGGCTTGTCGGAAATGCTCCGTTCTCGGTGCCCGAGGAAAGGTCTCTTCTCTCTGAGTGGCACACGATGCCCAGGCCATGTTTCACAAGGATCTTTTCCCTGGCAATCTGGCAGCACCACACCCCCGCAGTCATATGGCCACCTACCCTCTCCCGAATACGCCCCCTCCTTCCTCAGTCTTTGATCCCAGCATATGAAAGAGTTCAAAGCGGCTCATGTTCCAGAAGGCTGTCTGGATAGCACAGGGATAATCAAACCCATCTTGCCATGGGGGGTTTAGTTGGAGAAGATTTATATCAAACAGCATTTAAAAACTGTGAAATTTGCAATAAAGGCCCCTTTTATGGATGAGCTTCGGACTCGAACATTTATTATGGCTGGCAGCGAACGCTGTCTAATAACTATTGCCAATGATTCAAACCGTAATGCTACAGGAAAGCGAATAACAGTTGCCAAGGGGAGGGAAGCACATAGCCCAGGGTTAGCAAATGTTTCCTTGGGGTTTAGAATTTGTCCGGGAAACATACAGTAGTTGAGTGGTCTTCAAGGGGGAGACAAAACTTTTGGCCAGGAAGAGTAAGGTGATCCTGCTTTGATTTCCTGGACAAAGATGTCTGGAAGAATAAATAGGCCACATGGCTAAAGACCCCCTTCAGTGCATTTATCACGGATCACATTCCCCCTGATTTCGCTAGAGGCTGCCTGGGACTTAACTATCCTGAGCAATTTTGTATCATCTGCAAATTTTGCCACACCACTGCTTACCCCTTTTTCCAGATCATTTATGAATATGTTGAATAGGACGGGGCCCAGTACAGACCTCTGGGAGACAACTATTTACCTCTCTCCATTCTGAAAACTGGCCATTTATTCCTTTTGTTAAACCTTTTGTTTCCTGTCTTTTAATCAGTTACCAATCCAGGAGAGGACCTTCCCTCTTATCCCATGACTGCTTACTTTGCGGAAGAGCCTTTGGTGAGGGACCTTGTCAAAGGCTTTCTGAAAATCTAAGTCTTTTTTTCCCCCTTCTTCAGCTATCCTTCGATGGGAGGATATTTGACCAGGGGGTTCAATGGTGAGTTTTTAAGTGGTTGAGGAGCCCAATTCTTGCCCTGCAGATTTTCCTGCAGAAGTGACGTGTCACTTGGAGGAGACATAGCTGTTGGCTGGAGTGTTGTTGTGCCCTTTCTTTCCGGCTCTGTCGGGTCTCTGTCTCACGAGCACGTGAGCTGTGGCTTGGGGTATGGTGTGGGGCCACCGTGATCTGTTCTGCGCCGAGTCTTCCCAGTTTGTTGGGTTGGTGCATGCTCTCTGAGGGCCAGGAGCTCCTTGCCCCGAATGCACACCTACGCCACCTGCCCATAGGGATAAATAAACTGGGTAGCCCCCAGTCTGTGGCTGGACTCCTGCCTGCATTCCCTTTTTACTCCTGCTGCTCCTTCCTTTGTTCTTGTTTTGTTTTAATCGGGGGCATTTTCAGCTTTAAGTCTGAAGAATGTTCCGTGTATCTACCCCCGCCCCGTCCCACCCACCCCCCACTCCCTCTAAACTCCCTCGCAAAACTCCTGCTAGCTGCTCCTGTCCGCCAGCCATGGTGCAAGTGAGCGGTGGGCCAGAGCCAGCATGCGAATGGAACAGATTTTCCATCTGCAGGCGATGTGATAGGGGGAAATTAATGAGCTCCCTTGGTCTCAGAAACGGAATCAAGGCTCTGAGGGAAGGGAGGAGGGGCTGATTTTCAAAGGCACAAACAGCACTTGAAAGTCAACAACAGTTAGAGCCACGTGTGTCTTTGCAAATCTACCCTGGAGTGTAGCGCCCGGACAGTCGGCAACATGCCTGGGTCCCGCTGCAAGTCAAGGGGACTCAGGCACACAAGTCACTTAGGCCCTTTTGGAAGTTACCTGAGATCCTTCTGCTGCAATCCCCCTGGGCTCCTTTGCACACGGCTCTGGCGCCAATGGGCCTGAGTCTCCACTGCCCTGCACGAAACGCTCCCCTGCTGACCTCTCCACCCTCTGCTCCAGTGCAAACAATGAGGCGGGGTCCGAGGCCATGGGGATCGGCCCCTCCCCCCTTCCTTGTCCCTGCCTCACTGCAGTCTCCTGCCCCTGGGGCCGGCAGAATCTCCGCAGGGCTGGGGGCTGGTTGACAGAGGGTGAGGATGGGCCATGGACACTGGACTCCCCTTGTGCCCCCTATGGTGGGCTCTTCAGGTTGGAGTAGTGCCAGGGGGCTGGCTCTTGTTGCCAAGGCTGTCCTTATTCAGTGGACAAAGGGCTCCAGGACAGACAAGCTGCCCCAAGCCTGGCTCCACGGGTCAGTTCCTATCGCCTTCGCTGCGGCCGTGTCCTCCTCCTCCTCGGCCTGGCTCTCGCCTTCACCGTTCCCGGAGCCGGTGCTAAGGCTGACGTCTCCCCATGGTAGCCATATGCAGCCGTTCCAGGCCTGCTGACAGCACGGCCGTGTCTTGATACGTGCCTGTTGCTGGGACTCTCTGGCTCTAGCCGGTTGGAACGTTGCTGCTGCCAGACGAAAGCTGAAGCTCGTTCTCCTCAGGACCAGCCAGGATGCCGACTTCCCACCATTTCCTGCCATCTGGAATCAGGAACTAACACTTGAAAGCAGCGTCTGCGTGAGCTGGGCCCACGGTCGCCTACTGCAGACTCCAGCCGCCAGTCACGCCAGCCACGTCACCCGCCCTGTCTCACAACAAACACCATCCCCGAGGCACAGCTGCCAGAGGGAACGGTGAACTCTTATTCCCGGGCCGGCTGTGCCCCATCTGTGTCTATTGTTTGCTTGCTGTTGTGGGATCATCTGATTCTAATGGCAGGGTGGACATTTGGAACAGCTCACATTTGCCTCTGTGCCAAGGGCTATCCCAAGGCCTGTATACCACTTGTGTCCATCGTACCCCTAGCTGGAGGGTTTAAATGGGATTTACATGCTGCAGATACCTCCTTCTGCCCCTCAGAGGACTAACTGTTAAGAGGTTTCAACTATATCAAAGCAAGAACAGCCCTGGAAGGTTTTGTCTACCCCCCTCCCCACATAACAACAACAGAAGCAGTCCAGGTCCTGGCTCACCAGTGCTGGTTGTTGTTGCACCAACAGTCAAAAAAGCGAATGAAATGTTGGGAACCATTTGGCAAAGGATAGACAATAAGACATGGTACACCCAGACCTTGAATACTGCATGTGGCTCTGGTTGCCCTGTCCCAAAAAAGATATATTAGAATTGGAAAAACTACAGAGAAGGCAACAAAAATGATTAAGGGGATGGAACAGCTTCCATATGAGGAGAGAGTAAAAAGACTGGGACTGTTCAGCTTGGAAAAGAGATGACTGAAGGGGACTATGACAGAGTCTATAAAATCGTAGCTGGTGTAGAGAAAAAGTGTTACTTACCCCTTCCCATAACACCAGAACCAGAGGTCACTCAATGAAATTAATAGGCAGCAGGTTTAAAACAAACAGAAGGAAGGTACTTCACACACTGCACAGTCAAACCCATGGAACTCCTTGCCAGAGGATGCTGTGATGGCCAAAAGTATAATTGGGTTAAAAAAAGGATTAGATAAATTAATGCAGAATAGCTCCATCACTGGCTATTAGCCAAGAAGGTCAGAGATGCAACCCCAAGCTCTGAGTGTCCCTAAACGTTTGACTGTCAGAATCTGGAACTGGATGGCAAGGAATAGGGTCACCCAATACATTGCCTTATTCTGTTCATGCCCATATCTGAAGACAGGATATTGGGCTAGATGGATCACTGGCCTGACCCAGTCTGGTCATTCTAATGCTCTTAATGTTCCTTCACACAGTTGTCCTGTGATGATGAAGAAGGAGAAGGAGAAGGAGAAGGAGGAGAGAGAGAGAGAGAGAGAGAGAGAGAGAGAGATGATTCTTCTGATTTGAATGTCTGGGTCAGCGAGAGCTCAAACCCCCACCCCACCCCCATCCCTTTTCCCCACAGCACAAAGCATTTACCCCAGAGCCCTATTTAAATAGAAAAGGGAATGACTGTAGAGTCCCAGCCAACTTTCCAGGCCAGATCCTGACCTCAGGTACAGCTCCACTGACCGCAGAGGAGTTACTCGGGAATTATCCTGTTGTAACTGATGCCTGACCTACACTTAAAAGTGACGTCGGCATAGCTAGGATGCACCCTGAAGTTAAGCCAACCTAATCCGTAGTGTAGACATGGCCAGGTCGACAGAAGAATTCTTCTATTGACCTAGCTCCTGCCGCTCTGGGAGGTGGATTATCTAAATCAACCAAAAACCCCCTTCTGTCCCTGGACGAAGCTCTGTGCCAGGCATCACGGCAGTATAGCTGCCCTGCTGTAGCTGTAGACATGGCCTAAGAGCAGACTGCCCCTGTCTTGAAACAAACAGGTGTTAATGTCCTGGGCTGTGGGGCTGCTGCGGAGCACAGAACGGCTGCGACATTTGCTGCGCAGTCCCGGTGCCAACAGCCCCGGCAGTCCGGCCGACAGGACAAAGTTATGCTGGCACAGCGACGTCAGAGACTGAAAAAACCACCCTGCCTAGGGCTGACAAAAACCTCTGTCCATGCAGCGATGCGGATTCTGGCAACTTGGCTAACCTTGGTATTGCTGCATCAGCAGAATTACTGTTGGCACACACTGTGTCTACGCCAGCACAGCCGCTGTGGCCTGATACTCCTCCTACCTCCTGTTGTCATTTACACCCTGCAAAGTGGGCGTGAAATGTTAGTCCGTCCCACCCACTTTGCACAGCTGGAAATGGCAGCACAAGGTGCAGGGTGATGCAGAATCAGGGGTCAAGTAGCGAACTCACTGCTGTACAGACTGCGTCAGAGAGCACTGTACCCAGACACTTCATTGTGCTCCATTCTCCTCTTCCCACACTGTGTTTTCTCACCCATTGTGGGAACTTCATTGTCTCGCTCCGATTCCAAGGTTCTCAGAACAGACAATCTCTCGTTTGGACTGAAACAATTCCTTTCCAAGGATGCCGGGCTTTTTGGTGGTATTGAAGGAAAACAAGAGCCTGGAAGCTGTGTGTGTTGTATTTAATTAGACTGTCTCTGAAACTGTCTCTTTGTGGCCTCGGTGTAGCATGATTGAGGGGGAACTTTATTAATGTTTCTCATTAGTTCCAGAGCCCCTTGCTTTGCAGTGGAATCTTTCCCACTTTAAATGCTTCACTGAGAAAACAGAGTGGCTGTAAATTGAAATAAGACTAGAATTTCTTTTAACTCCTGCTTCACAGGGAAGTTTGGGCCTGAAGGGAGCTGCTGTGACTTGTCTTGGGCTTCCAGGACTCCTCAGAGAAAATCCAAGTAAGTAAACTTTTTATTGAACCAATAAAGGTTCCCGGGGCTCTTAGAGGCAGATGAGGGTCTGCAGCACTCAGATCTGCTTTGACTTCCATGCTCTGTCTGCCCAATTCTCCTGAAAACCATCAAGAAGGGTCAGCGTTTGGGACAGCACATCCTAGTTCTACTGCACCTTGGAGTGTCAGAGGAGAGGTCACGTTCTAAAACCGCCCCCATTCCGTCTCCCAAGCAGCTGCCCCTATGGAGTTTCCTGCTTGAGAAACCCCATTAGCGTGTAGTCTCCAGGGTTTTCCTGAGCAGCTGTGCTGGGGAGAGGAAAGTGGACTAGAGTTAACCCCCTGTTGACTAGTAACCAGGTTAGGACCTCCATCCACACCATGATACAGAGACCAAGAGCCAAGCCAGACTGAAAATATGGCTTACAGAAGATTTACATGGGACTTCCCCATTAGGAGTTTCACCCAGCCAGCAGGTGGATTATGGATATATCAGAGCATTAGAAGAACTCAGATACTATGATAGTAGGGGTCATATAAGTACCTTAATGATAGATAGATAGATAGATAGATAGATAGATAGATAGATAGATAGATAGATAGATAGATAGATAGATAGATAGATAGATAGATAGGATGGACTCCAGGACTGTCAGTGTGACACCTTTCAACAGCACTACATTTATTTGTAAATAATGTAAGTTAAAATCCATTGCTAATCTTTGTATGTTCCATCTCTACACGGTGCAATCGTTCTGACTAGTAAGTTACAGGGCCTGCATAGCAGACGCTTTTCTGCCTGTGCTTTGGTTTTCATGCTGTTAAGAATCAGCAAAACATTTAGTCCTCATTACAGACCCCTGCCTGCCAAATTCTTTCCTTTACTGTAAATCTTTTCCAGAGTCTTAAGAGCCGCAAATAAATACTGGTTGCAAGGAGATTTCTGCTTTTCCTTTTCACAGCCCTCACACTGAACAATGGCTGGGATGGGAGTGAATGAAAAGACAAGTTAAACATCCTGGAAGAGAAGAGGACAGATAGACCTGCGTGACGGGGAGCCCTAGCCCAGAGCACCCCGGCCCATGCAAAGGGAGTGCAGGGAAGATAAATGCCCCCCTTCTGGTCCGGTAGTGCTTCCTGCTGGCTTCGCACTGGCATAAATGGTTACATGGGGTGCACTGGAGAATCAGAGGCACTTTATATATCCCTAAAAGACTGTCTAAGGCCTGGTCTACACTTAACACTTCAATCCACCACCCCCCCCAAGCACCGTGGCTATGCTGAACTCACCCCCAGGGCAGACGCAACTAGGTGGATGGAAGAATGCGTCAGTCACCCAGCTACCGTCACTTGGGATGTCCCTAGAGCGATGGAAAAAAACCCTTCTCTCCCTCAGGGCTGCATGAACATTACGCTGGCGTAGCCACACCCTGGAGCTGTGCCGCCATCATCCCCATACAGTAGACAGGGCCCGAGGTGGGGAATCAAGCTCCCTGTGTCATGGCCCATGGTGCTGCAGCTAAGTGGCCAGGCACCGTCGCATGCTGCAATGCTCCATGAGCTCTGCTTGCAACCTGCTCTACTTATTGCATTTTACATGCAGCCCTTAGGCACCTGGCAAGGTGCCCCTGCGGTCCTGCAAAGCCCCCGGGGACCCTGATGGAATAATCCTGGCAAATATCCCTCCAAAAGCTCCAGCCTCCTCAGAAGAGGTCTGGAAGGAGGAGAGCTGCGGGGTGGATTTTAGTCAGGTGGTTGTTATTATCAGTAGTTTTCATCATAATTCAAAACTGCTGCCACTTGCCAAAGTGCTTTCTGCAGCAGACCATTATTAATAGCACATTGAAATGCAGCCCGGCTTTGCTTTTCCTGTCAGACAAGTACTTCTGCTGTCAATGTCTCCTCCCGGCCTGACACTACTTTGGATTTCTCCTGTAGATTAGTCATGCTCCGGCATTCCGGGGCCTCAGCTGAGGAAGGAGAAGGGGGTTTTGGTTTGCTTTGGTTTCAGCAGTTGTCCTAAGTGATAGCAAATCTGGGGTATTGGCCGGAGAGACTGGGAGGCCAAACTTCCTGAGCTGGACAATACAAAGCTCCACTCATGCCCCAAACCCAGTTAGGTGACCCCCTAGTTACACACGGCATGGCAGTGGGCGGCTACTCCCTGGTGAAGGATGTTACATGGAAGCAGCATCTGTGAGGGCGGCTTTGAGGGAAGGCAAGTGGATGATGGAACATAGGAATTGCCATAATGGATCAGACATGAGGTCCATCTAAAGCAGTATTCAGTCTCTGACTGCAACCAGTCCCGGCACCTCCAGAGAAAGGCCAAAAGACCCTAGAATTATGGTGAGTTAGACTCTCTCCTCAGGCCCTTCGCTACTAGCACGCCCAGCTCTCTTCGAGACACCACTGACTTGCTGAGGAAACTACAATCCATCGGGGATCTTCCAGAAAACACCATCTTGGCCACTATGGATGTAGAAGACCTCAACACCAACATTCGACACAAAGATGGACTACAAGCCGTCAGGAACAGTATCCTCGATAATGTCACGGCAAACCTGGTGTCTGAACTTTGTCCTCACCCACAACTATTTCACAATTGGGGACAATATAGACCTTCAAGTCAGCGGCACCACTATGGGTACCCGCGTGGCCCCACAGTATGCTATTTTTATGGTTGATTTAGAACAACCCTTCCTCAGCTCCCCTTCCCCTGGGGAATAACATGGTGTACAATCCTCAGGCAGGCTACCTGCTTTGGGCTGCCACTCCACCAGGCCATGCAAGTGGATGAGGAGCCAGTGGGTTCTTGGGGCCAGTGGCGTCGCTAGGGTTGGTGTCACCCAGTGCGGAGGCAGCAGCCGGGGCGCACCCCCCCCCCCCCCGGGGCTCCCCGCACGGCTCCGGCCGGGACCCTGCAGCCCCCCGCGGCCGGCCCGGGGCCAGAGGCAGCGCGGGGTGGGCCCGGGGGCGCCCAGCGCCGACAGCCCGAGCCGGGTGTCACCCCTCTGAGAGGGTGTCACCAGGTGCGGTCCGCACCCCCCGCACCCGCCTAGCTACGCCAGTGCTTGGGGCTGCCCCCACAGAGGTGGTGCAGAGGGCTTACTCCCCCCACGGCCCAGCGGAAGGCAGGGACCCAACAGTGCAGTCTGTGCCAGGACCCCGGGACAGGGCAGCTTTGCAATACTCCCTGCTCAGCCTGGAGGTCAGACAGGGATGGCGGGTTGGTAGCCTTTATTCCCAGCACTGTCCACTTGTTTAATTCCTGAACTAACCCAAGGTGTTCACACCAGACGCTCGGCTCTCAAGCACCTGGGTGCCTGAAATCCATAAAAACAGAAACAAAACCTGTCAGCGGAAAGACTCCGTGTTAGAACCCTCTGTTCTGTGGACCATGGTGAGCACGGTTGTCTCCGCGTCTCCTGTCTCTTGACTGGAGGCTCTTTGGAGTAGGGGCTGCCCCTTGGTCCTGTGGGTATGGTCTGGGTCCATGAGTGGGACTCCTACATGCTACGGTAGTAGAAATAATATCTATGAATCCTTCTCCGGCTGTTGCTTTGCATTGGTGCTGTTCCCTGCAGTACTCAGTAAAACTCCCCCTGATCCTTCTGATTTCTAAAAGGCAGATGCAGCTTCACCAAACAGACCCTGGTCCCTGCGGCCTGCCTGTTATATGTAAAGTGGGGGCTGGGCCCAGAAGGCAGCAATTCCCCACTGCCATAGAAGCAGGGAGTTGAGCGGATTTTCATGGCAAGGTGGCACAGGTTTACTCTGCAATGTTTGAAACCCATGTCCCGTTTTATTAAAAACGCCACCTCCCCAGGCATGGCGGTCCAGTGCTGCCCAGCCCGCCAGCCCTCATCCCTTCCACTCGAAATAGCCAGTCAGCTGAACACATTTGGATTTACACAGCATCCCTGCCTGGCGATGCAGACAGGACCATAGCAACAGGCTGTGATGTCACACATACCTCAAAGGGTGATTTAATTACAGGGTCAGGTGGAAGGAACAGACGGCCTGTGAATTGGAAAGTTCCTGTTTGAGCAGAAATGGATCCAATTATTTACACTAATGATGACAAAGGCTAAGCGGATAAATGAGCCGGGGGCAGGGGATTTGCAGTGAATAGCAGCCCGCACTCTCAGGCCTGCGAGGAAAAGGGAGGAATGTACAGTCAGACATACTGAAATGGACATTCCCTTTCCTTAGGGCCACAGATCCTACAGTGGGTCTTGCAGCCTGGGAACAGACCTTAGACCTGTCAATCACAGCTCAGCAGTCTCCGCTGTTGATGAAAAGCTGCGATACCGTCCACAGCGATGATGAAAACTGCATCCAGTTCACTGAGTACATCACGAGTGACCCTGCATCCCCACTGCCATACACAGTCATTTACAGCAGTGCAAAGTGAACATGGAAATCGCTCCCCAAAACTTCCTAACTGCCGGGGTGGTGACGCACTCAAACAAATTGCCCAGGGAGGTTGTGGAATCTCCACCACTGGAGGGTTTGAAGAACAAGCTAGACAAACACCTGTCAGGGATGATCTAGCTATTACATAGTCCTGCCTTGAGTGCAGGGGACTGGACTAGATGACCTCTTGAGGTCCCTTCCACTCCTACAATTCTATGATTCCCTCAAATTTAACTATTTTTATCTCCTACATCTAGTTAGTGGATGTCTCCCTGTATTCACCCGTGTTCCTCTCCACAATTGTGTCCTGGTCATTCTTGGGCTGGTCCTACTCATATGGACGTCCATATCAAAACCCTCATTGACGGCGGTGGGAACATGGTTTTAGAACTGGTGGCCAGCTCAAAGAACTTGTTGGCATAGAGAAACTAGTGAATCTGTGCAGGAGCTTTCAGACTGTTCCTACCACTCTGACTTGCACTCATGTTGCACTGGTCTGAACGACTGCATAAGGAGAATCCACCCCTAGTAACTTTAGCTTTTGTTGGAGCTGGTCAAATTCAGACTAGAAATAAGGAACACATTTTAAACAGTGAGCGTAATTAACCATTGGAACAAGTCACCATGCTCTGCGGTGGATTCTCCATCACGGGACATTTTTAAATCAAGACTGGATGTTTTCCTTCGAGCCAGGCTTGAGTTCACCATGACTAGACTTGGAGCAAGAATTAATTTGGGGAAGTCCTAGGGCCTGTGTTCTGCAGGAGACCAGACGACATGCTCACAATAGCCCCTTCGGGCCTTTAAAACTATGAAATATGAATACATTTCCTGCAGAACACAGGAGGTTTGATATTTGTACAGCCAGGAGGCTCCATACAGCCAGAGAGAGCTGGTATAGATACCGTAACTTACTGCCTTTCGACTGTTAGTGGGAAGCAGGGCCGGCCCCAGGCACCAGCAAAGAAAGCACATGCCTGAGGCGGCACATCTTAAGGGGCGGTATTCCGGCCAATCTTGGAGCGGGACATTCTGCCCACCCCCCACCCCCTTTTTTTTAAAAAAAAGCTTGGGGCAGCAAGAAACATAGAGCCGGCCCTGGTGGGGAGGCACCTTAGGATGTGCCGTGTTTTGCTGAGCTCAGTGTGACTCTGCTCTCATGCGTTCTCTGTTTTTTAATCTCGAGTACATTTTGCAGCGGAGGCTAAAAGGGTGGAGGATTCCGCTCCGTTTGTAGATCACAAAGTCATGCTCCTCCACTGCTAGTAAGCGCCACACGGTGCCCAGTTCCGGTGGATTCTCCCCCATTTGGGGACCTGGCTACGCGGCAGCAGAAGGGAGAAGTGGGATGAGCATGTAACACTCATGGCCTGTCCACAATGGGACCCGGAGCAAAGGAGACAGCACTTCCTCTAGGACTGCTCTGACGTGAATGACTCCGGAAATCAGAAAGGATTCCACTTGCGCTCCTGTCTGTGACAATCCACCAGTGACAGGGGAGCAGGAGATTTCTCACTCGTGTGGGGAACGGAGCTGCCGCTGTTGGAGTTTGGTTTTCCTCTATCGCAGATTTTATCCTTTGGCCCATCACCACTGTATGCAAGAGCCTTCCTTGTAAAATATCGCCCCAGCTCACGCCCAGCTTTGCCCCCTGCTAAGGGCTGGGTTCAGTCAGATGGAAAATATGCCCGGCCAAAAGAATAGAGTGAGGGGGTCTGTTGCCAGAACCTTTGCAAGCTTTCATGGGGAGGGAGGGAACCGGTTTCATCTCTGGGGTTGCTGAGAAGTCAGAGACAAGGACGAGGCTGTTCGTACGTCCTGTGCACGGCCCTCAGCTCCCTCGCAGCCCAGGACCAGGCAGAGACCAAAAGATTTAACCCTCTCTCAGCGGATGATGACCGGGGCTTCCAGCTCTCTTCCACCGCCCAATAGCTGGGCAGCACAGGGCCCGTGCAGGGAGGAAGGGTGGAGCTGCTGGAAACGGAGCGGATAGTGTTGGTTTTCTAGTAGTGTTAGTGGGAAGAAGACGACTGTACAGAAGGTTCCCCTTAGAGCTCATTCCAAAACGGGGGCTGTGGCCCAGGGCTGTCAGTGAGCTCCGGGGAGAGCCCAGCCCAACTCTGCTCTCCCACTTAGCTCACTGCTGGCAGCTTGAAAGGGCCTGCGCGGGGAGAGAGGGCTGGACTGCAGGGTTGCGGAGAGGGAAACACACCCTGGGGGGTGACGAGGACACTCCCTGCCCAGTCCTGCCTCGTTATGAAGTGTTTCATTTCAGGGCTGTGCTTTAAACTTGGACAACAGTAAAGGACCACGGAGTTCTCCCTGCTGCCGCCCCGCTTTATGGCCTTGTTGAGCTGATCAAAGTCTTCGGAGCTGCTACAACAGCAAGAATAACCCCCTGCTCAGCATTCAAATTAACACACCACTAGTGCAAAGAGATGTGCGACAGTCTGGCTCATGGACCGGGATACTCCGCAAGGGTCCCCTCCGCTCAGCTGTCCCAAGAAGGAAATAACCAAGAGTATTGAACCAAGAGACGGAGCCACGTCTTCAGCTAAACTTAACATTGAAAAGTCCTGTTTGAAGGGAGAAGGTCAATTTGTGTTGGCCCCCCCAGTGCCCCCGTCTTTAAGGCAACCTGCTCCCATTTACCCAGTCCAACACCCCAGCCTTGTCAGCGGGAGATGAGTTCATAACCAGAAATTAACTGTGAAATTTGTCTTTTGCAGAACGGTTTTAATTAGAGGCAGCAGCTCTCAGCCAGCCCCCAGGGTGGCCATCTTGCTTGACAGTAAAAGCCATGCAACGCCACCATTTTATTCTGCAGAATTCTGGATGAGAATTTTCACCCTCTTGTCCCTCCGCTTTCAAGGGAATGGCAATTTTCACAATGAAAACCAAAGTTCTGGGACATTTTTGAGGCAAAAGCCTTTTTTTCTTGGAAAACAGGCCAGTAATGGCCCATTTTCACTTGGAAAGTGGCCCTGCTTTGCTTGAAAAGCAGCCCAATTTCAATGGAAAATTGGAAAATGAGCCCAGATTTGCTTTTTTTTTTTTTTTTTTAAACTAAAATCTGTGCACCTTAGCAAAATTTTCCATGAAAATGGCCCGACTTTGGAGTTTATAACGAACAGCTAGAAGCCCTTGAAACTGGAGTCGTTTTTCATTTCTTACAAAATATTCCATGCGCTTCCAGAGCCAGCTTAGCGTCATATATTGGGCCTGTTTCCAATAACGGCTCAAGAGTCAGGGAAAGAACCTTTGACACGGGGCTGGCTTCTGGCAATACCTGGCTGCTGTTTAATGAGAACTAACATTACCTGTGCTCAGTTGGCAATCCGATACCACGGTGAGAGGTGCCTCAGGAAGCTTTCGGAGAGGCGCTGTATGCTATTCATTTTTATCCTCCATTTTTGTAAAGCAGCAGCAGTTTGTTAAGCATTTTGCTGACAGATACAGAAACAAACTCCCCGCCCCGAAGAGCCTACAGTCTAGCTAGACGCCATAGACGAGGGAGACAGAGAGTTCTCTTGAAAATCGGGTGCCAGTTGTGGGTGCCGAGTCAGTCTGAAGAGTCTAACCCCGAGGACTGTGTGACAAGGTGGGTGGTCTCCGGGGGGCTAGGCTCATCCCCACCTACATGTAGTTATTCACCTCCTAGCGGACGGGTGGCCGATGATGGTTTGTGGGTCACCTGGTCCTCAGACAACAGGCAACCAAGTGTCTGAGTCAGGCACAGACTGCCAGCCCGGTCCTGCTGGAGGCTCAGGGTCAGGGGGAAGGAACTGGAGCTCAGAAAAGGGAGTAGTAGGAAAGAGAGGCCAGTGCAAGGCTCTGGGAAGACGACAGCACGAAAGAAAAGTGGTGAGCAGTGCAGTGGGGTGGGCTGGAGGAACAGGGTCAGAGCCTGTCCACACTGAAGTTGAAACTCATGGCTGACCTGCACCGCCTGATTTGGGCTCCCAAGGCTCAGGCTAAGGGGCTGGTTAATTTCAGGGTGGACATTGGGGCTCAGGCTGGACCCCGGCCTCTAGAGCCCAGGCTGCGGGTGGGTTACTGATTGCAGTGTAGACACAGCCAAGGGGTCCTTCCTGGGTTGGGAACTTCCAGCGAGAGAGGAAGTTCAACTGGACACCCCCAGGGTCAAGAAGTGGTTACCCCGGCTGAGGGGAGAACGGGCACACAGAGGACAAAGAAGCAGTGAGCCCAGAAAGGGTCAATCGGTTTTAGGGGGCTGACAAAAGGCCTGAAATGTACCATTTGGGAGTTAGCTGGGCTTCAGGGTAACCAGTGGAATAGCAGGCCTGAGGTTACCGTGTTTAGGGAAGTGTTATGTTAACATCATTTTAGCAGGATCTTTAACCTGATAAAATTGCTATTAAAATTTGAGTTCTTCCACATTAATTTCCTTCTCCTTTAGAAACCCTATTGTCTAGGTAGCACATGTAGAGGCTAGGCAGATTACAGAGAACATACTTTTTTAATACACACTTGCAGATACTCCTGAAATCATCAAAGCCGGATTCTACCGCCATCATTTACTGACTCCTGCCATGGTGAAATACTTCATCTCAGGGCTATTGCCATAGAAAACAGCTTTCATATCTCTCATCTTTTCTGAATCAAGTACCCCTCATTCCATTCATCTCGGCGGAGGGACCTGTCACCCAATATTAACTGCCGAGGCGGGCGGCAGGGGTGCTAGGCTGATGTATATCACACTTCCCGGGATTGAGCAGAGCGTGTGTTTCTCTTTTATTTATAAGCACAAAATGTGTTTCATGTAAATTCAAAAGGTTTCAAAAGTACAAGCAAGAAAAAAAACCCAGCCCCAGTCATAAACCATCCATCTCACAGTGTGAGCTCGGTGTGCAGGGACTGCCTTCGACATGGCCAGCTTGGGCACTGATCACGGGGTCTGACCTGGCTGCTTTCCTGTCCACATTAAACCAGGCCAAACCCCAGTACAGGGGCCGGCAACCCTTCTGAAGTGGTGTGCGGAGTCTTCATTGAGTCACTCCAATGTAAGGTTTCACATTCCAATGATGCATTTTAAGGTTTTTCGAAGGTCTCTCTAGAACAGAACTAAACGATTGTTGTATGTAAATAAGGGTTTTAAAATTTGTATAAGAAGCTTCATTTAAAATTAAATGCAGATCTTATCAGTTCAGTGTGAACCTTGCCCTGGCTTCTCCTTGCTGAGTTTTCCAATGTCTGGGGCGTGTTTGGATATTTTAAGCTGCACACAGGCTTCTGAGTGATCAGTTGTTAAGTGGCCCCGAGAGGATGGAGGACAGATTTCCTGTGTGAAATACCTGTTCACACAGGTATGTGGAGCCAAATGCTGAAAGCCTTGCAAACGCAATTTTCTTCAAACAGTTACATTTCACTGGCAGGGACGTCCAGCAGGTCAGACTAGAGGCCCCATGATCTCCCTCGAGAGCTTCAAGTGCGCTCCGCAGAGCCACAAACGTTGATGCCCACAATTCTGAGCTTTTTAACGGAACGAGCTGCATTTCAAAATCTTCAACCCCCATCCACTGGAATACAGACAAATCCAAGTCGCTTTCATTGAACTTTTCAGGTTTAATTAGAAATGAAAGCACAGGGCCAAATCGCTGGAAATCTTGAAATCTGTCAGGAATTCTGATGCCAGTTCTTGCATGTACATTCCAATCTCATCGACACTGACGGTGCAGCGTGTTGATAGCTCCTTTATGTGTTGGAAGTAGCAGAAAGTTGAAGTTCGAATATCCCAAGAAAAAAACTGCTAGTTTTACAACAAATGTCTTCCAGGCTTCATACAGATCCAGAACCGTTTGCCCTGCACCCCGGAGACGGAGGTTGAGTTCGTTTAGGTGAACAGTGATAAAATATGGGCTTACACAGCCATTTGTCATCATCCAGTTCAGGGTAGTTTTGTCCTTTCTCTGACAAAAAGGCCTCGATTGCATCAAAGCAGTTTACAAAGTGCACCAAACCCTTGCCACGACTTAGCCACCAAACGTAGTTGTGAAGTGCAATGAACAGACAACTAACTTTGCTTTCTTAGGAGCTGACATTTTGTCAAATGTACCCCTCAACTTACAGTGGGGGGGGGGGGGAATCGTGACAGACACGTCAACCACAATCTGCTGTTCCATGTGACGTGATAGTGATGTAAGCAGCAAATCAGGACTTACAAATATCCCAGTACAGTGGCACCGGCACACTTTTTAAGGTGGGGGTGCAGAGCTGTGCCCCTTCTTGCCCCTGCTTACACCAGTCAGCCACAGCTGGGGGTGGCTGAAGAGCCCCGGGCCGGTGGTTGGGACCCCAGAATGGCAGCAGAGCATGCGGGACCAGTGTCCAGGACCCGGGCAGTGTAAGTGCCTCTCAAAATCATCTCACGTGCTGCTTTGGCCCCTGGGCCATAGGTGACTGACCCCTGCCCTAGTGTAAACACTCTGATTTCCATTTGGAAGCAGCTTGCTTTGGTTTCTCATAAACCCATTCCAAGCGGACCTTGCTCAGCTCAACTAAACGAAGCTGCTCACATACCAGACTCAGCGTCCACACACACAGGGCTTTGCACCAGTTTAATGAAGGCTGTGATGGTGCTGCAGTGGGGGTTTAATCTGCAGTTTGTGTAGGGTTTACTCAAGTGAGCTCACTCACACTAGCAGTGGCATGGGCTCCCCCAGGCTAGGAACACGAGTGTGTCCTCACGCATTGCTGCTTTGAAGGATCTAGTTTAAAGCTAGGGTGGAGACTTCTACCCAAGCTGCAGATTACATTCCTGGCCACCTTGTAGAGGTCCCATAAACTGGTTTCAATTCATGCCTTAGATAAACAAGGACCCTTTCTCATGTAGGCAAACTAAGTGAGGAGGAGCAGTTTCAGCTTGTTGCATTCGCTCTGCTGTAACCTCAGGCTGCAGAACCTGATACAGGCCAAGAGAGCGAGTCCCGGGAATTTCCAGTCAGACATGGGCAGCGAGCTTGTCTATGTGCCCAGGCTGGGACAGGTGTGGGGAAAGGGGAGTGAGAAAAGGGCCCCCGCCAACAGGGAGGCTGGAGCAGAGGCACAGGTAAGCCCACTTGTGTTCCTCGGATAGAAGTTTGCTGCACCCCAAAGGATCTGCCACACTTCCCCGGGGCAAAGTCTGATAAACAAACCGCGACCCTTTGTTCTAAACCACCTCGCTGGGGAGGCAAGGCCACTCACGGGCTTTCCACAGCTCATCTGGGTAATGATAGAGAATTCCTAGCTACTGTGATGAGTGTCAGAAGCCAGGGGGGCTGTAAATTGCAGGCGGAAAGGTGGAGGGGAAAATGGCACTTGCTGTTCCTTCCATGCGGGAAAAGGGTCTGAGGCCATAGACTTTGTGCTATGGATTTTTAACCCCATAGATCAGTAGGACGGTGAAGGTTGGGGGAGAACCTTGAAAAATGAGCTCTCTGGTCGCACCTGCATGTCGATGCATCTGATGAAGTGGGTTATAGCTCACGAAAGCTTATGCTGAAATAAACTAGTTAGTCTCTAAGGTGCTACAAGTATTCCTCGCTTTCTTTACGGATACAGACTAACGGCTGCTATCCTTGAACATTTTCATTTGACAAACCCGGTACTTAAAAGCTGTCACTCACATTAGCAGGGAGAGGGCAGCGCCTTGAACAATTGCAAGTGTGGCCTTTTCTAAGTGCAGACTTGTAACCCCCCTTCTGCTGTGTCATGGACACGCATTGATCCCAGGTGCCGAGAGGCCTTTCTTCCCTGCATTCCCTCATGGCTCTTTGCAAATAAAGCCATCTTGTTTGACCGGTATTATACGAAGGTCTAATAACACTCATGATGTTTTGCACCTCTACAGCATCTCCAATGTGCTTTCAGCATCACCTCAGGAGAGCTGGGGGTGCATTGGTGCCATCCTCACTTCACAGGGCACCGGAGGCCTGGATGGTAAAGCCAGATTTTGGGTGGCTGAGTTTGTGGGTGTCTAACTTGAGATGCTGGGGCCCGATTTCTAGATATTTTGCACACTCAGAATTCTGGCTAATGGCCCTGCAGAGGGAGTTGCCCAGCAGCTCTGGAAATCCAGCCCCCTATGTTTCACGTTGGACACCGATAAGCGAAGGTGCCCAGGAGAAGTCAGCATTTTGGAAAATTTGGTTTCAAACACCTACACAGTGAGCAGAGTTGGGACTCCCGCCCCCCTCTGCCTGGCAGCATATTTGCAGCTTTCAATGCCCTTTGTTGGATGAGGTCCCCTCGCCTATCTGCCCACCTCTAACTATTGTTACAAGCTTCATCACCACCTTCATTTAAGGTACGTTAACCACAAACCTTCACTTAAGAAGTGGGCACAAACCCACCCAGAAAATAGTATCAAATGCACAGACACACAGAATGGAAAACCAAGCGGATGCATCCTGGAAGAAGTGACGTGATCCGGAGATAAAGCTAAGGGGAAAAAAATCTTTTTGGATACAGAGGGTTGGCTGGAGAGGCAGGCTTGGAACAACCAACAATGGAATTGCCTCCTGCGGTTTGATTCCTACTGTGCTCAGAGCAACAGGACTTCATAAATTCCTTGTAAATAAACAAGATGACATCAAAGAAAACCCCAGACTCTATTGTCCATTTCTACTCCCCACTGGAATGCCTGCGGGGCCCCGAACAATGATGGGCTGCTTGGGTCCAAAGGGTATCACCACGTCTGAGTGGAGTCAGCATTGTGAACACGAGCTCCCAATTCCCCAGGGCCCAAGCCAGCCCCTCCTGCCCGTGGGATGACGTGCCGTTGTGCCTAGCACCCTGCATGCCCGTTGGACTCTGGACTGAGTCTCTCTGATGATGAAGTGACGGACTAAGCCCAGAAGCCCCTTCCCACTGGGGAAGCGGGGCCTGGGTTTTAATTTACCTCAAGTTTCAGAGCGATTGCGAGTAGTGGTGAGCCAGCCTTTTGTGCAGCCCACCTGAAGGCTTCCTGTTCCCTCACTCAGAATCATTTACACCGTCCAGGGGTCGCCTTAGAGCAGCCAGCCCTGCTCTGCATTTCTCTTGTTGACAGTCATCCCTGGGGGCCCGGGGTACAGAGAGGGGATCGGGTGGGGGCAGTGGTGTGACCGATTCATTTGGAGTAACTTAAACAATACATGAACTCACAAACCTGTTGCATAGAGGCTACTGGCTTCCAAATGATTGATTACGGACACTACACCATACAAGAATCCTTATTTTAGTCAAGACAAAGGGGCCCGGGGGGGGGGGGAGGGGGAAGGGGAGGAGACAGCCCAGCCTGGTCTGTGGCAGACACAGGGGTGTGGAGAAAAACAGCAAATGTCACTCGGGGGGGGGGGGGGGGGGAGATTCTGGGTGACTTGGCTAGAATTCCTCCTGGGGAGTCCTGGAAGCAGATGCTGTGAAGGCCACCCTGGGAAAGGGTGTGACACTTTCTCCACCTCCAGCAAGCTGCTATGCCACCACCCATGTGAGCACTGACCCCCCCCAGGCACACTGTGCCCTCTCTACCCCTTGTGTGTCTGTGTGGTGCTAAAACCACCCGTCTCCAGTATTCTTTACAGAAGAATGGCCAAACCAGATCGGAGCTTGGCCCATGGAACCGGAAATCCTAACGTCCAGAATGATGCTCTGATGCTTCAGGGGAAAGCAAACCTCCCCTGCTCCTACCGCCGCCCATTGCCAGTTATGAAATGCAGTTCCTTCCTGACTCTTGAGGTGTGCCACCAGCTTACGTCCCGGAGCATGAGACTGGATTATCCCGGGGGTTGTTACTTTGCTCTCTTTAACACAAATGGCAGTGAGCCAAAAGACGGATCCAAAGCCCATGGTAATCAAGATGTGACCATGAAAAGAAAACCGTTTTTGCAGAAAGATTGATGATGTGCTCATGGCTCATTCAACAGGAAACTCAGCGTCCAGCCCTCTGTACAACAGGGTGTTTATGGGCTGGCGTGGTACATGTGTGGTTAAAAACAAACAAACAATCCCCCGGAAAGACAGCAGATCATTAAGGGCTGAGGACCATCCAAAGCACATTCCTGCGTTCTGGGATTCTGCTTCATCAGATGAGCCAGAGGAACAGTGAGGGCCCAGAGCTGGGATCTGGGTTTGTCTTCCTCGGTCTCAGAACGAGGATACACTGCGTGTTCCTTGGGTTGTAGCAGGCATGCCACGTCCCAGCACCCCGCTGACTGCTAGCCTGTGACTCTGCAAGGCTGGACCTTCGCTCACATGGGGCTTGGCTGCTCCAGGGACATCCTGAAAGGTCTGGAAAGGGCAGGGATCCAAATGCATCCCAGTTTGAAAAGCTTTCCTCTCAGGATACGCAGCCAGGCGGTGACCGGGGCTGCTCTTGTCATGAGGCTTTGGAGGCGAGAGTGAGTGCAGAGGCAGTTCTAGAATGCAACTTCTATGGGCTAAATTGTCACTTGGCTGCCCACGGCATCCAGGAGAGATCCGGCTGCACCATCAGCAGAGGAGGTAGTGAAAGGCTCCCGGAGGGGGAGCAGGACAGAAAGAATAGCCACAGCAGGTTAACCACCTTACGTTCTTTGTCCTCTTCCGGGAGATGCTTCCCAGGAGGTGGGAGATGGAGCCCACGAATCACCTGTTGGAGAAGCCAAGGGAGAGTTCTACCTCCATCTCTGTGTTAGACAGGGACAAAGGAAAGAAGCGGCATGTCTATAAATACAAACCCCAGGAAGCTCCGGAACGGGGGCCCATATGGGGGGATTGTTATGGTAATTCCTGATTTATGAGCAGCCAAACCTGCTAACCCCCTCACTTCCCCACTTCAGGGAGATGTGTTTTTCCTGGGGTGTAGGAAGAACAGGTCAGGCTTTGAGCTCCAAGTTTTCCTGAGCTCCCAGCCCCTCTGGGTGTGAGAGACAGCGAGGTGATAACTTATGCAAACACTCGTTAACACCCAGCCTGCAGAATTCCATGCACATCAATCAAGGGCACAAGTTCTAAGGACTCCAGCCCCACAAGAAAAACACAGAGGGGAAATGAGTGAGGGCAAAGGAAAGGAGAGCCTGTTCCAGTCAGATAACAACAAAGATATGGCGACAATAGCACTCCTCTCCTTCTGTCCAGATGCAGCAAGTTTATGAACCCACCAACTGACTTTCACTGCCTGCGCCACCTTCCCAGGCTAGTGGGATGCTGGGCGCAGCTCTACGGTGCTTTGAAGAGTGCCGGCAGTGGGTCGCCAGCCGGCGGTCAGCATATTGTCTCCCATGCACTATGTCCCGGAAAAGTTTGTCTCCCCCAGGAGACAAAATTGCCCGAGTGCCGCGAAGTATCGAGAACCTCGGAGTCCGATTGTGTTGGCAACAGAGCTCATAGGACTGAATTTTCTCCCTGAATTTTTTTAATGTTTGAAATGAAAATTTCTCTCGCAAAATAAATTTGAGCATTTTTCCTTTCCACAAAAAAACAAACAAAAAAAATTCTACAAAAACAGACTTTGTGGTGAAATTCCATTTGGACAAACAGCACAAAACGGAGACAGAAATGTTTCAGCCTGCTCCAGTTCACCAGGATTTTTCCAAAGGGCTTTCTTTGAAGTTTAAATACAAAACCATCACTAGCCTCCAGCCCCACCACCTGGAACATCGTCTGGGCTGCAAAAGACACGCCAAGGAGAAGGGAGCCGCTTGCTCCCTCCCTTTCCCTCCTCATCTCGGTTGCCTGTGCTCTCATTACCCCGCTGGCCCTCGGCCTATTGCAGTAGTGAGGGTTCTCGTCCATTTTGGGTTCCATTTTTATTTTGACCTTGCAATGCTCTCAGGGTCTGTTCCTGGATTGACTCCTCCTCTCCCCTTGCAGGCTGTTACCTTGCCTGGCTATCCCCTCTCATCCCTTTCCTATCCTTCTCCACTCTGGTTTTGTCCCTACGTAGATTGTTACAGCTTTCAGTCTTCTCAGAGTTCCTCAGCCAATATTCTCTCCCTCATCTCTGCCATCAGTGCATCCTCTCGGGTAAATCCCTGTGTTCCCCTGGGTGCTCGTCTTCTGAAAATGTCTGTGCTGCAGGGTTTTACTGGAACAAGCATTTGTGGAAAGCGGATGTCAAAGAACAGACAGAGTATAAGGTGAGGTACCTCTGCCCCCCGCCCGATCCTCCCCGGATGCAAATTGCCATCATCCTATTGACTTCAACGGAGATAGAGAAGTTTGCACCTGCTGCAGATCTGCCCCAGGAGCTGAAGTCTAAATTGACAGATGACGCTAGTCAGATACAAAGTGCACCCAGAGACTCGGGCCCAGGCTGCAAACGAAGTCGCAATGGTTTAACCAACGGTGTGATTTTAAATCAACTTTGTGACAGTGGTACAATTGTGTGTGGCTGTTCTGGCACCAATGTAAACCTACCAAAGGGTTAACTCCATTCCCTTTGCATGGCCAGGCATGCTGATGGCTTGGTCCCCTCTGGTTAAATGTTTCTGATCTAATGTATTTTGAGATTCATATTTTAATATTGTTGAAAGCCAAGAAGAATAGAATAGGTTGCTGGTTCCCAGAAGGGCCCCTCCTGCCTCCGCAGAGGCTATTTACTTACCTTTCCTCTGGGGGCTCCGAGAGCCGCACGGCCCCCGCCCTTCCACTCACTGCATCTCGGCAAATTAAATCAAGTGTCTGGCTGATTCGCTGAATGCAGCCGCTCAGACTCAGCAGGTAAATCTGGGGAATCGCTGGGTTACTGTAATGGGGGACGGGACCACTGTTCCCTCTAAGCTGTGTGCGCGCACAGATCCTAAACCCTGCGCACACGGCGAAACACCACAGACATTTGCACAGAAGTACAAGACTTTTTTGCACACACGGCCTGCCAAAAATTAGAGGGAACACTGGACGGGCCCCCTGCCTCAGCGAGAGAGGAGAATGCTCAGAGCATCACAGAATCAGGCCCAAAGAGGGCGCAGGAACTGGGGGAGGCCTTTGTGTTCTTTCCCCAGAAGTTTACATCCCAGTCTTGGCACAACACGGGCGGATTTCTTTTGCGGTTCCCAGAGCATGTTGACAGCAAACTGGCCTCACGTTCGCTGTGTTGAGTCACGTTTACACTGAAATGACAATGGTGGTCCCAGAGCCTGTCTGATTCCATAGCAGTATCGAGTTACTCGCCAACGGATAATCCGCCTGCTCGTCTCGGGTTTGGAGGGCGAATGCAAGTTGCCATGGCGGGTGGTGGGAAAAGGCTGAAATGCAGATGTCCTCACTGAGTCACGAACCTTTCCGGTGCAGCACGTCTTGCAGAGCCCAAACTCTTCATGTTGATGGATATTTTGCTCCCTTGGGCCGAATGCCCACATGAGACGCCATTCCCTGCAAAGCAACAGGCGGGGATCCTGCCCAAGGACCACCCTCGTGGGGGAGATAAGAGCATAGGACTGGTCAGACAAGGTCCACGTAGTCCAATGATCATAGTCTGACAGCGATTGGCACCAGAGGAAGGTGCAAACCCCCCACAAGGAGGCAGATGTGAGATAATTCTTCCTCCTTGATGGTCTCCCCTTCACCCCTACCAGCCAGGGTTTGAGCCAATCTCTAAAGCAGGAGATTTTCTCTCTTTTTAGCATTAACTCAGATAACTTGGGCTAGTCGTTAGCCGCATAAATGTACTCGCCTTCTTTGAAATTTACTAACTTCTTGGCTTCAACTGCAACACATGGCAGTGAGTTCCACTGTTGAACTATGCGCACAGTGAAGTGGCTTCCCCTCAACAGCCAGCAGGGGGCTGAAGGAGAGGAGGGAGCCTGTGGAAATGTCATTTCCCCTCATGTTCAGCATGGAGGTGGACAAAGCCTTAGGAGGACAGTCAACAGTGCCTAGAACAAAGGACATTAAGAAGGCCCATGCTGTATATTGCATGCCAAAGGGAGGAGGGTATTTCTTGAGCTTGGAGCCAGGGGAAAGGGCTCTCCCAGGGGCGGTGAAAGCTCTCCTTACACTTCCAGCTTGGACACCTGTTCACCTCCCTGCCTGATTCATCAGAGCCTGAAAGAAGAAAGGGGTTTGATTTGGCACATACATCATACATGGGCTCAGTAGGTGAGGAGCCCTGGCACCCCCAGAGAGGAGCCTGGTGATGGATCTTGGTGTAGTTGCTTGGCTAGAAGCAGAGCTGGCCCGTGTGAATCACGTGAGCTTTCCAGCCAGCAGAAATTACTCTGAGCGCAAGATGTGCCGCGTTTGAGGAGAATGAGCATTTCAAGCGGGAGACCAGGAGAGGAACGTGCTCTGGCTGGTGCCTGGAAAGAGAGCGAGTTGGAAGGAAAGGACGTCAGATTTCAGTCTTTCATGCACTCTGTGGATTTCAGGCTTAAACAGTCCCAGAGTTCATTGTGGAGCCAGAACGGCCTCGCTCGGAGAAATCTGCTCTTTAAACACAGAAAAGAATAATGGCCCGAACTGGCTCGTCTATCATTTGCCCTCTGTACACGGAGGCAGCCGGCATTGGCCGGGTGTTTCGCCGAAATCTCCTGGGGACCGCTGTGGTTTCTGAAAGCTTCAGTACACAGGCATGACATCATTGTCTCCATGTTGGGTACTGGACGGAGAATGATCTGCTCCCTGCCCGGCTCAAACAAACAACAACAGGGGAGATTAACTGCAAAAGCAATTCTCAAAGAGTGACGCAAGCCAGCAAAATGAAGAGATTCACACCTTAAAGAGGGAACATTCACTCTACCCTAAGTCTACACGGGGGAAAGAGCAGTTAACAGAGACAGGGCACATGTTAGCTGGTCAGAGTGAACCCTGGAGAGGAGCCTAGAGTTTGCCTTGCTCAGCTAACACATTAGTAGGAATTCAAAACATGTTAGCTACTGGGTTTTGAAACACCTCTTTACTCCTCTGCAGAAAGGCTCTTTCTCGCTGTGGAGTCAGCGCAGGTGGGAAGGAGCAAGCTGTGCCCTGAAACACAGATTGACTCCCGATTGTAGGTACTTCAGGTTTGGGGCAGCCAAAGAGGACTGATTGTACAGAGTGCTGGGTAGTGATAACCAGAGCCCTTTCAGGTACCTCAGGTGCGGTTCCTCAAATCACTGGTCACTTTTGAAAACGTGGGCCAAAGTATTTTGGAGTTTATCGAACATGAAAAGAAAAATGATGAGAAAGTGAGAGGTGAAGTCAGCGGAGTTATAGTTCAGTCAGGTACGGGTGCAGGTTCCCCTCGATTGAAAGTCCTTCCTGAACGTTAAGATTCCCTTCCGAAATTGGTCAGATACCGTCCTCTTCGCCATGTCCTTTAGATGTCAGAACGCCCCTCTAGGGGGCATTAACTCCATCCAAAGCTAGGCAGTCATTTGCTATTCAGAATATTAAACAAACCCATGGATGTCCCACCCGCAACCCCTCAAAATCCCCAGCGCTTGGGCCATGCACCCAGAGCGTGGGCTGGGGAGAAAGAGACAGTACTGGACACAGCAGGCAGCTCTGTGACGGAGTCCCTATGTAAAGGCCAGGCCTCTAGCAGACCTACACGTTCCAGTTCAGAGGAAGATGCTGGGGGGTAGCTGCAATAGAGTATTCCATTATTGCCGATAATGTCCTCTGAGATTTACAAGGTAGTTTGCAACAAGTCACTGTTCACCTGCATTTGTGCAGTCTAGCAGTTAGCGTGGGGAGTCTGGGAATCATGGCTCTTAGGTTCTTTTCTGACTCTGACACCAGCTTACTGCGGGACCGTGGGCAAGTCCCTTCATCTCTCAGTGCCTGGTTACCCATCTATCAGAAAGAGTCTTTTGAAGTTTAAGTTCAAGATGCTTTGTGATCCTTGGGTGGAGGGAATTCTATAAATGAAAAATGGTTATTGATCTGATCCATGAAATTTAGGAAGCCACACCTTGCATTCCACGAAGTGTTTAACTATTAACAGTAATGGCAGAGATCACAAACTGTGTCTGGTGATACTTGCAAAGGAAACATTCAAGTTGTTCGTGGAGTAAAGGCTCTCAACACCCAGTAATTATTTCGTGTCTGTTTCATGCACCATTAATGAATTACTTGCCATCAATAGGATGAGCGGGGTTTCTGTGTATAAATACCTGAATAGACTAGAGCTGGGTTGTGCTAGACCCTCGGAGGTTGCTGTATTTCAGTAGTCAGGTGACAAGACTTTTATACAAACCATCTCTGTTGTGTTTAAGTTCCTAAAGTGTCCTCTGGGGTGGAAGCCACTTCAGAAATGAAAGGTTTTATTATCCACGACGGGGTTAACTCTGAATGCAGAGGTCAGCGAGGCAGTCCTTCCGTGTGGGGGGGGGGGGGGGGGAACAGAATATTTGGGGAATGGCGGAACAGAGTGGAAATTACAGAAAATAAATCAGGATAATAATGATGATCCAGTCCCTCGGACACAGAGCAGGTTTTGCCTGGCTAGTGGCAAACAGTGCAGAATAATTAACACAACAATAACACCCTCTCCTTGAGGATGAAAGGCACGGATTAACTACATCAATTCACTATAGGCATTGAGCCTCACAGCATCCCTTTTTGTACCCATTTCACAGCTAGGGCAGTAGAGTTGCAGAGAGCTCACACAGGCAGAGCAAGGAGCAGAAACTACCAGGAGTCTTAATTCCCAGTCCTCCATCCCAGCCAGCAGGAAACAAACTACATTCAGGCGTTTATTGCTCAATGAGAAATCTGGAGCACAGAGATCTCAGGAGGCAAAAGGAGCTGGCTTAGCCTCTTTCCCTGACAGATTCCCATCAGGCCAGGCTGTGATGCACCTTACATGAGTAGTCCCACTGCAGTCAACAGGACTTACAGTCTGAATAAGGGATCAGAAGCCAGTCCACTGTATGGAGCTGCTTAGATGGCGCTGGACTCACAAGAATCAATGACCTGAAACTGCAGCTCCAATCACACACCAACATGTAAATCCAGAGATGCCTCTGAACATCCTCGGACTGTAAATAAGCATCCCCTGTTCTCCGGAGGCCAACTTTCTGGCTGGCTGAGGCGACAGCTGCACTCCAGTGATGAGCCCCCAGGAGGGCAAAGCATATGCTGCTGCTGGATTTGTAGCCTTTACAGATGGAATGTAGCCACCTTTTGTTAAGTTTTCCTCCTGCTGAATATGTATCAGCCTGATTTGCATGACTCCTTTGCATAAGCCATTGTGCTCATCTCTGCAAAGTGTCTCTTTTTAAGACAATCAGCAGTAATCATGTAAATAATTCCACAGGCATTTTTCTTCTAGGACACGGTCCGTGTTTTATACGACTGCAAATTCCTAGTCATGTGGGGCTAGATTTTCAGGGAGAGATCAGCACACAGGGGTACTCACTGCGGGCAATGGAGAACTCCCCCATTCCTGGGCCACTGAGAACAATGGGACCTGAGCAATTTGGGAAATCAGCCTTTATTTTAGGTGCCTAAACGGAGCCAAGCTGGAAACCTAGCCCTATATTATGCCCACCAGGGTCCCTCCCACTGATTGCTTTGCATTAAAGTTTCTGTTGACATTTTTACATGCTGTACTTACTGGGACAGTTTAGTAATACATCTCCTGAATCCAAGTCCCCTCAGCTCCGTTTGTGAGAGGAACTAGGGCTGAACACCATTAACCATCACCTTTAGCCCCCAACTTAAACCTCTCCAGCGCATCATCAAAGACCTACAACGTATCCTGAAAGATGATCCCACACTCTCACAGATCTTGGGAGACAGACCAGTCCTTGCTTACAGATAGCCCCCCAATCTGAAACAAATACTCACCAGCAACCACACAACAAAACCACGAACCCAGGAACCTATCCTTGCAACAAAGCCCGATGCAAACTCTGTCCACATATTTATTCAACTGACACCATCATAGGACCTAATCACATCAGCCATACCATCAGGAGAGCATTCACCTGCACATCTACCAATGTGATATACCATCATGTGCCAGCAATGCCCCTCTGCCATGTACATTGGCCAAACCGGACAGTGTCTGTGCAACAGGATAAATGGACACAAATCTGACATCAGGAATCATAACATTCAAAAACTAGTAGGAGAACACTTCAGTCTCCCTGGCCACTCCATTAAAGACTTGAAGGTGTCAATTTTAAAACGGACTCCAACGAGAAGCTGAGGAACTGGAACTGATTTTCAAATTGGACACTATCAACCAAGGGTTAAACAGGGACTGTGAATGGCTTTGTCATTACACTAATTGAATGCATTTCCCAAGTTAAGTTTCTTTCACAGGTTGTTGTGAACTGTTAGACACAGACCCAATTAATTTTCACTACAAAAGGTGGGGGGTTTTGTCCTGCTGATAATGGGGCCCATCCAAATTAAACAGCATCTTAGAATTGGTATGGTAATTTACAACTTTTTCCCACTTTCTGTGTATATAAATGCATCTTACTTCTGTGTGTTCCATTCTATGCATCTGCTGAAGTGGGGTATAGCCCACAAAAGCTTATGCTGAAATAAACTGGTTAGTCTCTAAGGTGCCACAAGTATTCCTCGGTTTTTTTAGGGCTGCTATGCTTTTGATTTCAAACTGCCTGGGGAAAGGAAATAGTGCTACTCACTGAAGGGACCCAGCTATAGCTCAGAGACTCGACCGCTTTCAGCCACGTAAAGAGTCCCTGGTCAGTCCCATTAAGCTCTGTGGTTAGACAAGAGTAGGAAAAATTGGCCCTAATGACAATAGACCTATTGAGAACTTTCAGCAGGGCCGCGGGAAAAGAACATTTCATTACAAGCTGGAACACAGATAGAATATAAATTGTAATAATGACTTTAAAATATAAAACACTTAAGTCAAGCCATCTGGCTTCACATCCAGCCTGAGCTGAATGGACTGGAAATCACTCCAGTCGGAGGGCTGCAGATAAATCTGTGATGGCCGAGTTAGTGTTCTGAACACACTGATGAATCAGCACTGTGGATACTAGGCACACAGGCTCAAAGCTGAGGGGGTTTTAGAGCCATTAATCAAAAGATGTATAAGCAGCCTTTCTCCCCCCCCCTTAAGGGCTTGTCAAGCCTCGGCCGTACAGGCTGACTGCAGTGGAACGAGGTCCATTTTTCATGAGCATGAGAGGAGGACGGAGGAACTTCATCGAATAGGCCTGTGAAAGCATTGGCCTGACGAGCCCTGTTCTTGAATCCCCGGGAGGAGGGAGACAGTGCTTGGAAAGAGGATTTGCAGACAGGACCAGCCAGAAGGCAATGTGCTATCTGGAGCAATCCCAGGCTAGAGGAAGGAGGATTGTGAAAGCATCTACTCACCCCAGGCATGCTCCTCCAGGCTGGGTGTGGCACAGTGGCCCCTTCTCTGTTAGGTCCCCTGCCAACAGTGCTCTGGGCTTCCATGATCGGCCTCTTCCTTGGTCTCAGCCCTCCAGCCAGCTCACTTCTAGTCCTGCCCCTTCCACAGCAAACTCAGCCCAGCGTGGCAAGAGTCACTCCAGAGTTTTGCCCAACTTCAGGCTCCATGGGCAGGTGGAATCCTGGCTCCCCCTCTGTCCTAGCTTCCATTGCAGGCCCCTGCATCAAGCAGACCAGATGTGTTTGTTCAGACTCAGCTGTATCCAGGCCTCCTGCACGGTCTCCCCAGGCTGACTCCTAGTTTGAGGAGGAAGAGGTTCCACTCTGCATCTACTTGCCCCAAAGACACTCTGATACAATGAGTCTCTGGTTAAGCCCCCAGCCAGGCCTTCCTGCACAGGACTGGCTCCCTCTCCCCATCTATCACTACTGAGCCGGGCTCTTCCTCTTCTAACTCCTCCTTACAGGCCTGACACCTTGCACAGGTGTGGCAGGGTGGGCCCCAGGGTCTGGTTAAGCCCTCCCCAACAAGGTGTGTGTCTGTAGCGCAGTGGTCTTAGTGGCCGGACAGAGGCCTAGAAGCTAAGAGTTCTAGGTTCAAATCCCAGTATTATCATCCATTTTCTCTGTGCCTCAGTTTCCCCTGCTGTACTGTGAGCAAATAATATTTCCTCTCTCCCACTCTCTGTCCTGTCTATTTACATCCTTCAGGACAGAGAGGGTCTCTCACTGGGAGTGGCGGAGTCATTACACAAATTGAATCTATTTCCCCATGTTAAGTATCCCCTACTGTTACTCACACCTTCTTGTCAAATGTCTGAACTGGGCCATCTTGATTATCACTACAAAAGGTTTTTTTTCTCCTGCTGATAATAGCTCATCTTAATTAAATAGCCTCCTAGAGTTGGTATGACAGCTTCCACCTTTTCATGTTCTCTGTGTGCATATATATTTTCCTACTGGGTGTTCCATTCTATGCATCTGACGAAGTGGGTTTTAGCCCACGAAAGCTTATGCTCCAATACATTTGTTAGTTTCTAAGGCAGGGGGTCTGCAAACTTTTTCCCCTGCAGCCCCTTTCCGCGGAGGGAAAAGTCTGGCGGCCCCCAGGGCAGGTATGTCCACTGAAATGCCGCCGCAAAAACCGGAAGCTGCCAGCGGCAGTGGCATTTCGCCAGGACCAAAATAGCCCACCCGGGAGTTTGGCGGCCTCCTGGTTGGTCTTGGCAGCAGCGCCAGGGTCTCATGCAGCCCCGGGGGTGCGCGCACCCTAGTTTGACAACCACTGCTCTAAGGTGTCACAAGGACTCCTGTTCTTTTTGCGGATACGGACTAACACGGCTACCACTGTAAAACCCGTCACTGTATCTGTGCATCCCTGCACAATCGGGCAGCAATGGTAATATAAATAATAACTGGATGATCCGGGTCTTCTCCATGCTTAAGTTCTATCATTATGAGAACTGCACAGTGGCTCCCTACTAGCACAGCACAGAGCGGGCCGTAGGGCCCATTGGAATTCCCATCACAAAACTCAGTCATCCTTTCAGAATGACTGACTCCCGGATTGAGACTGCAGAGCCCTTGCCAAATCCGGGGCTCCCTCGCTGAGCTGATAAGCAGCGAAGAGGCAGTGTTCTCTCCTCTCTCGCAGAATTTGGAATCACATTCACAGGGAACATGCTATAATCAGCAAAGGTTTTAGTGCCCCAGGTGCAGGCAGAAATGCCATCCAAACCCACCAGCTTTTCAGCAGAAATCTCTGAAGGAGGGTGAACCTGAAAATCAAGTGTCTGAATCGAAAGAGCGCCTACCTCTCCGGACCCAACAGGACATGGTCAGGATTTGTTAGAAGTAAGAAAACATGGGAGTCAGGCAGGCAAAAGTGCGCAGAGGACTTGGGCTAAAATGTCCTTCCTTCACCACTGACTTATCTCCCTGCCATTTGTTGTCCCCCCCTCTGGTTGGTGCATTACTGCTGTATGTGTGTAGTTGTCAAGGACTTTGGCTTCTTTTGGCAGGTAGGGCTGGATTAACCAATAGGCAGACTAAGCACGTGCTTAGAGCACCAGCAAAGCAGGGGGCACCAAAAAAAAAAAATAGATTTTTTTTTAAATTGAGATTTGATATTTCAAAAAACCATCAAAGTCATTTTAAAACCTATTTGGGCAATGATCGTGTGTTGAAATCTCTTTCTAATACTTGCTGGGAGGTACATGCAGCGGCAACAAGTGCAATTCTGGAGTCCTACTCAAAGATTGTGGATGCATTAGAAAGCATAACTGAAGACCAGTCACAAAAGGGAGAACCTAAAGAAGAGGCAAAAAACATAATATAGAGATATACCTATCTAATAGAACTAGAACGACCATTCAAGGTCATCAAGTCCAGTCCCTGCCTTCACCAGCAGGACCAAAGTACTGTCCTAACAGATTTTTTTTCCCCCAGATCCCTAAAGGGCCCCCTCAAGGACTGAACTCACAACCCTGGAATTAGCAGGCCAATACTCAAACCACTGAGCCATCCCTCCCCTCCATTACAAAACAGCTGCAAGAACTAGGGTTTGTACTCAGGCTGACCATGTGGAATGAAATTTTACAACACTTTTACCACACCAGTAAAGCTCTCCAAGAAAAAGAATTGGATTTGAAAACATGTGCAGACCTCCGTCAGTCATGAGCAGACCACTTACACACAGGGAGGAATGATTTCGAAAGATTTGAAGACATATCAAAAGATATCTTGCCTGATACTAACTACAAAGAAGCCCAGTCCCGCAAGCAAATCAGGAAAAAACAAGCAAATGATAGCAGTGCAATAGAAACAGCATTGAATCCTAAAGACAAAATTTAGCATATCTACTTACTACGTTATAATTGATACACTTGACGCTCATATGAAGAGGACAGTGAAGTGTACAAAGTAGTATTGAGTAGGTTTTCTTTTTTAAAAAATATGGACTTATCTGACAAAGATTCACAAGGTTCCCAAAAGCAAGTTGACTCATACCCTGTTGACTTGAACATGAATCTCCCTTGTAAAGTACGGCAGTTCCACTGTTATATGCATGCAAAGTTTAATGAAACAGGAAAAATGAAATTCAGTCACATTGATCTTCATAACACAATATTGAAAGACGGAATACAGTGTGTATTTCCAAACGTAGAGATCACACTACATGTTTTTCTAACATTATTATTAACTGCTCCGCAGACCACTTTTCTCAGCTGAAAAATAAATAAATAAAAAATCCTCAGAGAACAACGTGTCAGGACAGACTTGATTCACTTTCCCTATTGTGGCTGGAAGTGGATGTGCTTCATCGAGTCAGCTCGATGAACTTATCCAAAATCTTGCAATCACAAAATCTAGAAAGCTATTTTAATTTCAGCAAACATGCAAGCTGTGTCATTTCGAAAAATATAATTTTATTTTACAGTAAAGGATTGTTTTTATTTTGAATTACATATGGGAGGGCACCATAATCTTTTCAGTGTTTAGGACCTCTAAAGGTCTTAATCCAACCCTGTTGGCGGGGATCCTTCCTTAGGAAGGTAAAACATAATGATCAGTTACTGAGTGTTTTGAATAACTCATGTAGCTGTTTGGGAGGCCCTGGAGGACAACCGGAATTGCTCTTCTCTCTGACAGGCATAAATCTTCCCGGGTCCCCTTTCCCACCCCCAGAGAGAGATGACTCCTCTAGCAGGTACTTTGTGCCTCTGTGGCCTTCCCTGACTCTTTCCTCCCTCTCCCCCAGTCCTTAAACTAAAACAAAAGGGGAAAGAAACCAAATGAGAACACAGCCCATTCTGCACTGGGAAGGCAATCATTTCTTCTCCTGCATCTTCCCCATGCCGCCAGGTGCTGTGAAACTCCAGATTATTCATTTTCCAGAAGAATGTGCATCCATCTGCTTGAATTTGAGGAAAGATTAACTAGCCCATGAAAGCGAACCCTGTTGTCCCAGTGCTGCCATTCGTCCCGCGGCAGACTCACCCCCCAAAACACCCCCCTTGTCCCAGGGGTGCTGGGAGGTGTTAAAGAGATTGCCTCGGGCATAGACACCAAAAAGAAATTCACCAGGACCCTCTCCAAATGGCTATTCAGCAGACTTGGCAAAATATTAGGCAGCGGTGTGTAATTGGCAGCAAACCTCCCCCCACCCTCAGCCAGGAGTGGGAAACTGGGACTGGATGGAGTTTCAGATTGAATAGGTCTCCATGAGAGACTTGCCAAAATCACTCAGGTATCTGCTGGAGCCAAAGAACGAAAGAGCAGGAATCCAGGCCCCCCAGAGACCTCGGAGGGGCTGCAGGACTCGCAGATGCTGTGAGTTCTGATTGGCGAGAGCATCTACAACCCCATCCTCTGAATAACAACACAATCCTGACTCCGGAGTTGTGTCTGTGTTTGTCTACCAGCTGAAGTGCATCATGGAAATAGTTGGTTCACCTCATGCTGAAGTAACCTTCATAATAGATCACATTTCACTTCTGAATAGCTGCCAGAAACAGAGCCATCTGTCCACTTGTTCTCCCACAGAACTCTCCGGCACCCTGGAAAAGGCTCTACAGAAAGACAGCCAGGTTTTCCTGTCGCTCGAACCCAGGCCTCGCTGATGGCAGCAGATGAGTCTGTACCCAAGCTAGGATTTGGCTCCAGGTTTGCCTCTTCCACCGTTGCAGTACAGGGTCCATGGGCATGTAGCGCTCGTACTCTGTTAAGGACACTGATGAGAAAGTTTCACATTTTCTATATAAATTATAGGGGCCAGATCCTTAGGTGCTGAGAATTGGGATGGCGCCAAGGCCTTGACAAGGGTCAGACTCCAGGGAGAAGCTCTGTGGTGTGTGAACAGCGTTTCCTCCCCTCCTGAGAGACGGCTGCCTCCTAGCTGAGCTCAGGATCAGAAGAGGCATCACTGCCCCATCTCTCCCTACAAGTAGCAGGTTTCCTGGGCTCACACTGCCGGGGGCTAGTGTAGTTCTTAGAGCTCTGGGAAAAGGGATGATTGAGGCTGATGGACTCAGAGATTGATCCAGCTCTCAGACTCCGTAGAAAGCCTCCCACTGATTGCTTCGAGCACTGGAGCAGACCACATATGCCATGGCTCTGTTCATTGGGCCATAGAGCAGACGTGTGTCTTACACCCCCGGAATCACCTCTCAGCTTCTGTGGGAAGAATGGAGCTCCCAGCAAAGCTAGTCCCCACTGGAGGGTACAAAACCCTCTGCGGAGCTGTCTCCCATGCCGAGAAATCTGCATTGTCCCTCCCAAAATCTGCTGCAAGAGCACAGGGTCGGGATGGGACAGCTAAGTGTGCCACACCCCTACCATTCACGGCTAGGGGGTGGACCTAGGACTGACTGCAAAAGGTAGCGCCCATGAACGGCAGCGTGGTAAACAGAGGACAAGAATCCACTGCCATTCAGCAAGGGAGCCACTCAATGTCTTGGGACGGTAACACCGGGGCAGCTGCCAACAGGAAGGTAGCAGGGTACAGATTGCTGGTACCCAGCTGACGGCTGTATTGCTGGGGGGGCAGCAGCCCCCGTGCAATGGCCCCCAGAGTTTGCTCTGAAATGGAATGAAGGTTGAACTAAGCCAATTGATTGAATGATTCTTGGGGTCAGGAGAGGAGACACAACAACAATCTAATAAGATGCTTCTGCAAATATATCACAGTCCATTAGAAGAGCACAGGGGCTCCTTGGCTCGTCCATAGGCCAGCTGAACCGCATGCGATCTCTGCTCTCAGGGCCAGATCAATGGGCTCTCCTTTATAAACCCACTAATCACTTTGATTTATAGACAACATGTCCCTGAGGCACCTGGAAACCTCCCCTGTTTGTTCCACGAGGAGGGTTCAAAACCTGCCTGCATTTTAATCATTCAGGTTTGGAGATGCAAGTTGCCTTCGCCCCTTTGCATGTGGTTTGCAAGATTTACAAGACAGAGATTGAATGTCTTAGCTTGGCTGGGGAAGCATGAGAGCGGAGCGGCCCATTCCTGCAGGGGGGCTTCTGGCTGCATCATTTATTCATAGGGTTGGTGCAAGCCAGGCGGGGAGGGGCCAGTTGAAGGGCGCAATTGCCCAGGGTGATTTAAAAGGGTCTGAGGGTGCCCAGTTGCAGCAGCACAATGGGGCCGAGGCAGGCTCAATGCCTGTCCCCACTCGTTGCTCCGTGCTGCTCCCGCAAGCGGCCCACACCAGCCCTGCGACCCTTGGCCGGAGGCAGTGGGAGGCGGGGGGCTCGGGTCTTTGGGTTTGCATGATTATTCAGTTGGCTACCCTACTGACAGGCATGTGGAAGCCCTGGCCATGCTGGAAGAGCGCTCCCAGCTAGCAGCTCGCCGGGCACCAGCCAGCGCAGACACAGCACCGCCCCAGTGTCAGGCGGGCTGCGTCCGTGCGGCTTGGGAGCGCGTGGGGGTACAGTGACTCTTCTGCCCTGGGGCCCGGAATTGCTGCTGGGGGGCCTGGGCTGGTGATCTGGTGTTTCTGCCATTGACTGCACAGTGGAGTCCGTTTATTACTGAGACCCCATTCCCAACCCCCGAGACCGGCCATGTAAATCCAGATAACACGCTCCCCTGAAACCCTAATGTTTCTGGGGATGCAGCAAACTCAACTGGACCCTCCTCCCCCCCAACCCCCCCGCCTTCAGTGTCCCACTTACTTCTGCTGCAGCTCTGCCTGGAATATCGCTCAGATACCAACGGATAACACAATACAGGCTTTGATTTGATATGAACTAGTGTCAATAGCCATTCCGCTATTACAGAGGTAATACTGCGAACTGAAGCATGTCAAGGAGGGTCCTCAGCTGACCAGCCTAGCTTTTGTTGGGATCGCGGCTAAATTTAAACCCAAAGCTGCAGCAATTTCAAAGTATATCAAAGGATCCCACTGTAATCGTTCTTACCTAACAAGACCATCTTTGCTTGGCAAATGATTTCTGTTGATTTCTTGGGTAGTTGCTTACACTAGTACCTAGACTTCCTCTAGTCTAAACAGTCATCGTTCTCGGAGCAGGATCAAATACCAAAGCACAGTTCTGTCAGTAGCTATGGAAATCCATTCCCACACAGGTGTTTACTTGTAATGTAGGTACCTGGCCATAGAATTTACTGTTCTGCTGAAGGCCTTTCCCACCCTTCAAAGTGTGTTTGCAAAGGCAGATGATTTCTCACTCTTCGGAATCCACCAACCAACACATTCTGATGTGATTTACAACCCTCCCTCCAATCGTATGTAGCGCCAGCTGTTAAAGAGGGCACTGCTTTTAAAGGGCTGTATTTATTGTCTTGTAACTCTACCTGCAAGAAATGCCGCTTTGATGGCCGAGCAGATCAAAGATAAAACATATTGTTTATAGCATTTGCTTTCATGCTGAAAATGCAATTGTATATCTCCCAGGCCATAAAACTGAAATATTGCTCTTTGAAAGAGTTTCATTGTGCTTCACTTTGTCTTGGGATTCCAGTCACTGACCTTGTAAAGCTCAGGAGGAAAGATGAAGGCTGGTTCTGTATGTCATTAGAGAAAATGAATGAAGTCATAAATCATCCCTCCAGAGCGGCAGGGACAGTATTCCAACCTGCTCCCACAATCTTCTGAATGCACCTCAGCAGATACGCATGGGGCCCCAGGCTTAAACGTCAGGGATCCGTCATCCTGGTTTATGTCTAGCCTTGTTGGCTTGTTCCGAGCTGGGAGAGATACAGGAGGGTTTGAATTCCTCCTGGATAGAAGGGGTGGGGCTGAAAACCAGAGAGAGTGAGGGAGAACGAGCATGTGAAGACTTAACAAGACAGGAGTCAGGCATGGGGAGGGCTGGGGGGAGAGAAGACCGCCTTGCCTGGGGACGGAGTGCTCACTAGGATCCAGGCATGGGGAGGGCTGTGGGGAGAGAAGACCGCCTTGCCTGGGGACGGAGTGCTCACTAGGATCCAGGCATGGGGCTCAACAGATTCTAGCCAGGTAGCTGCCCCGCGCGGGACACTCCCTCTCCAGTGTACTACTTTGTAGCTCTCTCTCGCTCAAGGGTACGTGCCGACTGCTGCCCTTGACTTGATGAAGCCCCTAGTGGGTTCATGGAGCTCTTCTCAATTCTGGGCTATAGCAAGTTCTGTTTAGGGTAGGCGGGGGGCTGATTGCTGCTGTGAATGCTATTCTGTCTGTGGGTGGAAATGCTTCACCAAACCGGAAGGTTGGCAGCATTTCCTCAAGGTGCACAGCCTGGGGGTTCCTCGGGAAGATCACTGTGTGGCCAGAATCCTTCGCTGGAGAACGCTCTGTCACCAGCTCTCATGCACGGGCTCAGTGATCTGGTAGATCTCCTCCTGCCTAGACTCAGCTCAGCTCTGGCATTTCCCAGCCTCTCAGGGAGCGGGTTTATTTTTTGAATGCTTGATTTCCTTTCTGTTTTTACAAAGACGAACTGCATCCTAATAACGGCTGGGATGTGCCGTGCAAGTGATCTCAGCTCCCCCCTCGGCCTGGCCACTTAACAACACACTCTAGAGTTGTGGTTTGCTCAGGGCAGACGAGATGCCTCTAACTGGGACAGAAGGAGAAAAAGCATTTCCACACAGTTCGTGGCTCAGATTCTTTCCATTGCATTTGGCTGCCAAACCTTTCCCTGGTGTTCCTCATCAAGCGCAGAACAGTTAGTGGGATCCGTCTAGCCCGGCTCCGTATGCTGGAAGAACAGACACCTGGATTAGGAGCAGCCTTTGTTTAACACCATGATTATGCTCGGGACTGTACAACACAAAACAAAGACACTCCCTGGCCCAATTTTCCAAAGTGCTGCTGAACATTTACAACTCAAGGCAGAGGGAGCTGCAGGTGCCCAGCACCTCTGCAAACCGGGGGCAAGAAGAAGGTGGAACACGGGGAGAGCCAGCAGCAGGGAGATTTTCAGGGGGTTGAACAGTCATGGCAGCATGGAAAGATGCACAAAGGCAGGAGTGGGCACCCAGCCTGGCATGGCTGGCAAAGTAGAGGGGATGCGTGGGCAATTTGGACTCTGCTGCTTTTTATAAACCAGGAGGAGACTAGACAGACAATGACACCCTGGTATAGAAAGGTTAAAGGAAACAGCAAGACTTAAACATTATGCTGGTTAACAGGTCCTCTGCCTGCTGTCCTTGTGGGGCCTTTTCAGGGGGAGGTCTGCTTCACCCTGCAGGCTGCCTGGCAGTCGGGCTCTGATTAGCAAAGCACTTCGGCATGACCTTAACTCGGAGAAACCTAAAGAGCTCAATCTGTCTAGTATCCAAAGACTAAGGTGGCTTGATTACGGTATGTAAGTACCTTCTCGGGGAGGCGCTAAAGGGCTCTTCACTCTAGTGGAGAAAGACACAACAAGGAGCAACAGCTGGAAATTCAAGCCAGACAAGCTCACATTAGATATAAGGAGTGCGGTTTTAACAGCAAGAGTGATTAACCCTTAGGAAAAGTACCAGGAGGAGCGGGAGATTCTGCAGCTCGTGAAGGCCTCAGACCAGGACTGGAGGCCCTTCTGGAAGAGATGCTTAGCTGAACACAGGCACAGGGGTGCACCACCGGGTGAAATTCTATGGTCAGGACGCCAGACTGAAATTCTATGCAAATACTTACAATTAAGCATAGATGATGTGTTTTTTCTGGATTGAGGCCAAAGTACTCAGTGTGATGCTGGCAGATCGGGTGCCAGGTCGTACCAAGGGCTCCACGGCTCCACCGCACACTGACCAGTCTGGCTCACCTGTGTGAACTTATTAAAATGGATATTAGGATGATAAGAATGTGTTTAGTGTTCAGACTTTATGGAACGCTGGTGAGTGGCTGCCTGCATTGCTCTCGTAGTATCTGTACCCCATACATTTGTTTTGTAAGCATCTCTGACACTGCAAAGCACCAGCCAGGAGAGAGACATTAACTAGTGTATAGTGGTGATCTACAGCAGAAGCCCTTACATCCTGGCCAACAAGCAAGGCTCACGGATACCAGATGGACTAAAGGGGGACATTAAAGAGGACAAAGTTTGTTGCTCTGAACTCCCCCTGGCCCCTTGAAGAGGAGTCACGGGAGTGGATTCCTCCCAGCAGCTATGCTTGCAGTTCAGTGTACATGGGAAAAAGGGAATAAAAACACCTAACAAAAAAAAATTGAAGTTCAATGCCCCTTGGACTTTGGAGGGCAAGGTGTCAAGGCATAAGCAAGAGTTCCCCAGAGGGATTCTACCTCGTCTGTAGAAAGCCTGGAAAGCCCTGGCTCGTATTCATTTGCAAAGGTATTAGCACTTAACAAGCATGCAGTGAACGATGCCTTTCCTGGGCATGTCATCTAAGGGTGAGCTCATGGTGTCCACCACAAAGAATTCCTGGAGCCGGTTTGCAGCTCTGCCACTGATCTCTTGCATTATCTTGGCCAAGTCACTTCACTCCTGTTTCCCCGGCTGTAGTATGGGAGCAGTTAGCCTTACTTCCCGAATGGTTCAGGGCTGAGATCCATGGATGAAAAGTGCCACCAGCCGACACGGTGTTAATATCACTGGTCAGTGCCATAGACTCCGCCTCAGAGAATTAGGATGCCACTCAGCTCTGCCGGCATCTGTCTTTTCAGCACTGACAGCTGCAGTATGTTCCCTTTGAGGCGGACAGCTGCATATTCTCCAGTATGAAAGGTTCATGATCCCCTCCCCCCGCCCTTCTGCTCCCCAGTCACTTCCAGCTCGTTGACAAACACGAGGCAAGCCAGGTGCCTGGCCCGGCACAGAGATGGCTCTGGAACTATTCTAACAAATGACAGTGCTTTGCAGATCCGCCTTTGCAGCCTCTGAAGAAGAGCCTTGGTGCTGGGGAAGAGTGTGCAACAGTCAGTGAGGAGTTTGCTTGCACCATGGTAACTACTGGCTTGCAGTATTCTCTGGTGGTATCCAAAAAGAAAACCTGTCAACAGCTAGGGCCAGATTATGCCCAGAGCAGGTGCATGAGAGGGGGCCAGGCTTGCAGCTACACCAGTCACTGTAGGAACCTTTCTGCTCAGGGAGCTCAAAAACTCTGCAGGGTTAGAGGTGCTATTGGCAAAGGCCGAGGGGACGGGGTTTAGAGTGGAGGAGGCTGAACCACCCTCCTGACTCCGGCGGAGTTGGCTGGCTGCAGGGGACGGAACAGGCTGCCCTTTCTCTTGAGAGCTGGGCTTCCTTGGGCTCTTGGAGGTGGTAGGTTGGTTTTTCCTGACCCCTAAGCACATCATAAAGGAGAGAATATGACAGCAGCTCTTGGACCAGCAGGTACCTTCCCTAGAGAGAAGGGGCTTGAGATATAGGTCTGGTCTTGGGCTGTGGATCAGAACCCTCCAGTCCCCTAAAGTCCAAGGGCGCCTGGTTTGGGTCCCTTCTCGCATTACTCATGTTGAGCACCAGAGCCCATGCACCCAGGTTCTTCCCAGCAATAAAGGGCTGTCAAAATTCTCCTCCACCTTGGTGATGCAGCCTGGTTTTGACTGGAACTGTGATTGTTAATTTCCACAAACTGTGCTCATCTGGCATCATAGGAATCGGCTGGCATAAAAAGCCTGCTTAAAACTGCATCAATTCATATGAACATTCCCTCATTAACACTTATTAGGGACAATTAAGCGCCAGGAGAGACTCTCACCCACCCATTTTTAAATAGGACTGTATCTAAAAATGTTTAAGATTAGCAGCCTGCTAGTCTCTATCCGTAAATAAAACGAGGAAGACTTTGTAGCACCTTAGACACTAACCAGTTTATTTCAGCATAAACGTTCGTGGGCTATAGCTCATAGCCTATGAAAGTTTACGCTGAAATAAACTGGTTAGTCTCTAAGGTGCTACAAAGTCTTCCTCGTTTTATCTAAAAACGGTTCCTTTCCATGGGAAAAGCTAGTTTGCAGCATAGCATTTGGAAAGCATGTTTGCAGATAAAGTGAAATTTCAACCTTTGGTTCCTGCCAAAACCAGGAATAGCAAAGAAAAGTGGGAATTCAAATAGCTCCCCAAACCTCAAAAGTTAACCGAAAACTTCCCAAGGGCTGGGGCCTGGGCTTGGGCCAGTTTGTCGGATTCCTGGCCCCCGTTTGACATGAAGCCACACATGCTGGGAAGCAAAGCCACAAGAGTCCAGTTGCCTTCACAGCAAGATTATTCTGGGTGGGGGTGGGAGAGGCAGTTTCATAATTCAGCCTCCAGATTGGACTGTCCCCCCCCCCCCCAGGGAATCATGCAGCTCCTAGTGCTAAAGACTCACTGTGTTAAATCAGGTCTGTAATGCTGGGCAGAGCCAAGTATTGGCATTCGAGAGTCATCCCCGTCCATTAGGAAGATCCTCCTTTGCAGTAGGAAAATCCTCCTCAGCATTTCCTTACAAAGCAAGGCAGCAGCATTAGAGAGCCTGTCCCCTCTTGCACTCCCAAGTGGGAGCTTCAGAGAGTTTCTGTCTTGATGACCTACCTGTCTTTATTCTTCAGGTTCTTTGTTTGCCAGCTGTTACTTTTGCAAGCAGGGGACCCTAATCAGGATCCCAGCACAACAGATTTTACGAGCACTTTGGTTTACATTGTTCTGAGACCAGTAACAAGGAAAACTGAAATTTCTACCTAAATATCCCAATATTCTGGACTCTGTATGGAACCAAAACCACCCTGTGCTTAATATTACAGTTGCCGGAGTGCCAAGAAGTGAACGATTTCACATGCTCACCGCCTTCTGAGTCACAGAATAATTTCCCAGTGCCTGTCAAAATATACATGAACATAAGAACATCCATACTGGGTCATCAATGGTCTGTCTAGCCCAGTATCCTGTCTTCCAACAGTGGCCAATGCCAGGTGCCCCAGAGGGAATGAACAGAACAGGGAATCACCAAGTGATCCATCTCCTGTTGCCCATTCCCAGCTTCTGGAAGTCAGAGCCTTAGGGACACCCAGAGCAGGGGGGCTGCATCCCTGATCACCTTGGCTACTAGCCCCTGATGGAGCTATCCTCCAGGAAGTTCTATAATTCTTTTTAAAACCCAGTTATATGTTTTGCCTTCACAACATCCCTGGGCAAGGAGTTCCACAAGTTGACTGTGCTGTGAATAAACACTTCCTTTTGTTTTAAACCTGCTGCCTATTAATTTTAATGGGACTATATTATGGGCTGGGCAACATCTTGTTTTTATGAAAGGCAAAACCATGTTTGTATTTGTGAGATCACCTGCATTATCACTGTGGGTGAGGGAGGGGGAGATTCTGGCTCACTAATATTTGGCAATACAGTGGCAGTATTTTGCATTTCCACTTATGGTAGCTTTCTTAGGAAAGGTTTAAGATTAGCAGCCGTGTTTTAGTCTGTATCCGTAAATAAGATGAGGAAGACTTTGTAGCACCTTAGAGACTAACCAGTTTATTCTAGAATAAGCTTTCGTGGGCTATAGCCCATTTATGGGTTTATGCTGAAATAATCTGGTTAGTCTCTAAAGTGCTAGAAAGTCTTCCTCATCTTATTTCTTAGGAAAGTTGATTCTGTTGGTCATTTGCTTCCAAAATGCACCACCGCAAGGCATGCAAACACATTCTTCCTCCAGGGAGGCTTGCTGACAACTGCCCATTAACCACAGTGTAGTATCTCTTACAAAAACATGGGAAGAAACAACAGAATCAAAGCCGTTTCCTTGGCAACAAAGAGGTGGAGAGGATGGGCGGGAGTGAGTGTGTGCGTGTGTGGGGGGAGTTACTTGCATCTTGTAAATAATGCATTAGTTTGTGCTCATAAGAGTCTGAAAATACTGCAAACTAGTTCATGTTACTAACAGGTTCACTGAACCTGCTGTTGCTCTATTAGCAGCTATTCCCAGGAGATAGAATTGCAACATCCCCCTCTTGCCCTGGAATTCTCTTTTCTTTTCATGATATTTAGCCTTAATTTCCTCCACTCTCTCTCTCTCGCTTTTTAAGGCACGACTAAGCTTTGGGGACTGTTCCCTGGTGCAGGGGGCACTTGTAGCTCCCGTGAATGCCAAGGAGAGAGAGCTACGGTGGGGGAGGTCCAATATCTTTTATTGGACCAATACCTGTTGGTGAATGAGAAACTGGAGCTTAGTTTTCGAGCTTACACCGAGCTCTTCTCCAGGGCTGGCATTCTTAGCTGCCAAAGCAGTGGGCAGCCTTCTGGGATCTCCTAAGGGAGCTGATGGACCATCATCACTGCAGAGGGCCTAGGGCCAAGCAGCGACAGTGCAGAGGGCAAGCCCTAAAATGTATTTACTTTGTTGTGGATTAGATAGGAGACTGGTTTGGCACACAAGCCTCTGCCCCAGGGCCTCCTCTCCGCAGAAGGGAATACAGCCCAGCTAATCCCTCTCCTTTCCTCCTCCAGGCCCTAAAATGAGGCGTGGCCAAGACCCGATGGAGAATACGGCCAGGAACAGGCTCTAAAGGTACGCTGCCCCGTAACCATAGCATTTCAGTTATTTATTGACCACAGCTTGGCCCCCTGCAGCTCCCCTCTCCCCAATTTATCGGCTCATAAACCTCACTGCCAAAACAACTAACCTAACTCCTCAGTGGCCAGACATCCACAGACACGCTACAGACCCTTACCCTTCCAGGGAGAGCACGGCACCGGATTCACTGGGCCGGCGGTTTCCAAAGAGCAGCCTGGGTCTGCAAGAGGCCTGAACAGATGGGAGGTCACAGAGACTTGGCCAGGCCAGGCCACTCGGGCTGGGTTTTCTCAGAACACGTGGGGTGAGGGACAGCCGGTGGTTCTCTCTGGAGTGTTTGCTTACTGGCAATTTGTTCCGTGCTGGGAAAAATGCAGAAGGGAGCAGCTGATGGTTACTGCTCTGTGCCCACTAGAGCAGGTTCAGCTGGTATCGGATTCTAGACCCTGGCGTTAGAATCGCAGCCATCCCAGGCTTGGACGCTGGCCTCTGCCAACCCACAGCTCATGCCAGTTCTCAATACCCGCCTGTCGGGCTGCCTGTGCCTCCCCCGTCACACTGTCCCCAGTAATGGCTCTTGGTTTCTATAGCGTCCTCTCCCACCAGCCAATAGAATACTGCAGGAGACTCATCTCTGCACCTTAGTGAACTGGACTCTGGTCCTGACACGAGGGACTTGGCAGGCAGGTCCTTGATGCTCTCACGTCAGGTTAAATTGGTCTTCGACCACAAATTAAATGTGTCTGGTGAGTTCATCTTAAATTACAGTGCAGAATAGTCCATATAATTAGGTGCCTCGTTCTGAAAGCATCTCCTCGAGCCTCACAGCACACACATCGTCTTGGAAAGAATCAAGCTGTGTGTCTCCTCCCCTAGATACCCTGCCCGCCAAACCACTGGGAGAAGTTATCCTAAGCCCCGTGCATCTGCAGATAGCAGAGACCCGAGCTGGAGGAGGCTCCTGTAATGGTGAAGGTGTAAAGACAGGGGGGAGCTTCCCAGGTGCCCAAGGACAATGACAGCATCTGCAGCACCAGGGACTCCATGGAGTGCTTGGGGCTTGCATTGGAGAGGTTCATGCCAATGCACTTTCTGCTGCTTGACACACCTATGTCAACCACTGGCTCTAAGGCAGCGGGCAGGGGCCCTGTACCCTGGCCGAGAGGGGCGGGGCTCTAGGGCAGCAGGTTAGCCCACCTGGGGAAAGTGAAATCAGCAGCTAGTGACCTACCAGAATGAAATTTAAGAAGCTTTAAAGTTATCTTCATCCCTCAATCATCCCCCGCCTCTGCCTGCGATCTCCGGAGCTGGGCCTCGTCTCCATGGCTGCAGGCAGCGGCCTCCATCTCAGAGCGCTGGTCCCACCGAGACCCTCGCTGGAAAGTGAGTGACCTTCTATAGATCCGGCTATTGGATCCCCGGAGAAACCTGTCCCCAGCCTCGAGCTCGGAAGAGCAGAGCTCCAGAAGGAGAAGCAGGTATCCTCGGGGCCTGCTTTCAGCCACAGCCACTGCGTATGGAGTGAGAGCACCGTGGGCCTGCCCTCCTGCCCAGCCATCCGGCTTCACGGACCCGCTCGTGAGGTTCTGGTCTTGGGATTTGGCAGAGGGACCAGATCCCTGAGGGCTGTCGCTCTGCTCTTACAGCTGCTCTCGTTTTTCTTGGCCTTCCTGGAGAGAAGGACGTCCCTGGATTTTGACATGGTGGCAGATGGATCCCTGACAGCAGCCCGGGCCCCTGTCACGGAGTGCCCGGGGTGATGCTCTGGAACTTGCTCCCAATGAAGCCAGTCAGGACTTCGGGGGGAAGCGTCCGCTCTGTAAACAGCCTGTCTCCAAGGGTAGGAGCTTCACAGGTTTCACCTTCCTGGGTCTGACCTCGGAGCTTTTAGCACCTTCTGCCCCTCCGTGTGCTTCCCCCAGCGAGCCCGCCCGGGTGGGGTCCTGGGGAAGCCCATGGGTTTGCACCCCAATTCCACAGTCCAATGTGACTCTCAGCCAGCCAGTAAAACAGAGGTTTATTCGATGACCGGTACCTGGTCCAACACAGACCATCCAGAGAACGTGAGCCCTCAGCTGGATCCATTTTGGGGGCCAGAGAGCTAGGCCACCTTGCCCGGAGCTCTCTGCCTCTCAGCTTCCTGCCTCTTCCCTGCCAGATCCAGACTCAAACTCATGCTCTCCAGCCCCTCCTCCCCTTTCTCTGTCTCCTTCCCGGCAGGAGGTCAGCTGACCTCTCTCCAACAGGTTCAGAGGTGGGGGGGGGAAGGGACAGGGCATTGCCTGCTTGCTTACACTGTGTCTCTCTGCTTTGCATCAACTACACATCCTTATCCCTCCACATAGACACTCAAGAAATGCATTGGGGAAACTGAGGCACCCACTCTGTCACAGCCCCTCCGAGCACCTGGCAATGGTGAGCGTTAACGGGATTCCAGGGGACCGGAGAAGGCCGAGCAGGCTGGTCATTGCTACGGCAAGTAAGGAAAAGACAGGGACTGATGGAGACGGCAGAGTGGAGTGTCTCAGAGAGGGATTCAGTTATATAGGTGGCGGAGGGTGATGGCACCAGGATGAGATGGGCGAGGGCTAACCCAGGCCCTGCCCTCTGTATTGAGAGATCCCGTGCCAGCATGGCAGGGGCAGGTTAGCACAGCTGGGGAAGGAGTTTCAGCGTGGCTGGGACTCTGAATCGGGCTCACCGCTGTGGGAGGAGAGGGGCAGGCTCCCGGCCAGGGGAACAGCCACGTCCCCGAGGGAGGGTCCCACTAGTGTCGGGGAGCGGCCACGGCTCCTTGTACAGGGGGGCAGTGCCCCGATGTCACAGGGCAGGAGAAACAAGCCCCCTGCCCGCCAGAAAACAAACAGTGCCCGGCTCTGGCCTTCAGCAGCAAAGAGGCGCCATTGTTCCCGAATTGCACTCCGCACACAGAGCGCCTTTCTTCCAGGCTCCAGACCCAGTGGAAAGTTGCCAGTCCCCCCTCCATGACTCAGGCCCACTTCTCTTCGGAGAGCCTGACGCAGTCTCCCAGACTCACTGGGCTGGCCTGGGGGGTTATTGTAGCCAGCAGAGCTGCCTGTGGCCACTTCAGAGTCATTATTCCTTGCAGTGCAACTGTTTGTTCAAAGCCACCGTCACCAAAAGATAATTGTTTGCTGTGCCGAGGGGATAGCGGCCCAGGCTCCGAGATTCAGCCAGCACCAGCTGCATGCAGAAGGGACAGGCCACAAGCGAAGCAAGACAGGCCCTTCCCTTCCGTCTGCCCATGGCCTGGGGGAGCCGCCAGGCTTTGTCCACTCCCACGGGGTCGAACGCAGACTGATCCGCCAGCTTTTATTGGGCTCTGAACAGCCAATATCCAGAGCAGCTCAGAAAAGGATTTTCATTTTCATAAGAAAACCATGTTGGGTTTTTACTGAAGATCCCAAAAGGATTCTCCCCCCCCCCCCCCCCCGCTCCAATGAACCAAAGGAATTTTTTCACGAAAATCCAAAATATTCAGGAAAACCAAAAACATTTTTGCAAAAAAAAAAAAAAAAGAGTCATTTTTGACAAAACACCATTCCCCCCCCCACCCTCCCCAAATAAATAAATAGTTAAACAAAACCTAGTACAGCTCTAGGTTCCAGGCAAGCAGCTCCATCATCCAGTACTCCGGGACTGTGTGGTTTTAGTTAGAACCACCCCTCCCCCCCTTCTCTGCCCCAGACAGATGTTGAAGGAATCGGCTGCATAGACAACTCAGGACTTATCTCCCTGATAAGGAGACACCACCTAACCAATGGAAGAGCTTCTCCTGTGGGCATAAGACTCCATCTCCCTGAGATTCCCTCCTGTCCACAGAGCGCTGTCTACACCAGGGGCGAGGTCAGTATAACTGCATCGCTCAGGGGTGTGGATTTACACCCCAGAGCAACATAGTTATACTGGCAAAAGTGTGTAGTGTAGACCAGGCTGTAGGCTGTATTTACATGTTGAGGAGACATTAGCTCCAGTGTCCCAGCCAAATCCCTGTTCAGGAAATGGTACCCTGCCTCCCCGACTTCTCCACATGCTTCCAATTGGGTTCCACATACGTCTTCACTCCCCGCCTGAATTGTTGTGTGCAGTATTGACGGGCAGCCTCCCCGCCCGGGGGCTGTGTGTGTCACATGCACACACAGGGGCAGGGAAAGTGATCTCTGTGGACTGGTATCAGTTTCCCACCTCAGAGAGCATTATGAGGCACAATTAATTCCTGCTTGTCAAGCCCTTTGCTATCTCTGGATGAATGGGCTGGGTGACCATCTAACTCCATCTGCATATCCCCCAGTGCACCCCACACGTCCCACCATCCACTGTTCCTTCAGCTCAAATACCACCCCACCCAGGGCTCTCTCCTCAGCCACCCCCCAGTCCAACTGACAGCCCCTAAGGAACAACATGAAATAGCCTCACCTGGTCCTGCCACAGACTTTGCTTGTGTGACCCTGAAGAGGGAGACCCCCAGGTCCGTCACTCCTTGGGGTCTGCTTAGCTAATGACCCCCTTAAACACTCCTTGCCCCCTGAGTCCCTTACTCCAGACACTTCCAACTCCCTCCTTCCAAGAAGAGCTGGCTAGGCTTCCCCTCCCTGCTTGTGTTATAGCACCCGCCCTGCCCCAGCTGAGAGCCAGGCTCATCAATTAGCCACAGGTGCACCCCTACTCCGGCTAAGCTGGCTGCACTGAGGAGCCACTCCCCCTGCTCCACTCCTGAAGGGACCATGTACCCTGGGACGGTGTGCAAAGCAGGATTGTTTCCTTGGGGGCCCAGTCCTATGCGTGTGTAACACCGACACTCCCCAGTTGTCAGCAAAGGGGATCGAACTGGGGATCTCTCCTGCATGAGCTAAAACCTGGCTGTGAACTCCGGCTGTAGCAGACTCATTAATCGCTAAGTGGTCTCGGTGCCACTTGAGGGGACAGAACCGCACACCTAGGAGGTGTGGGAGTTACAGATGTCCCCCCCCCCCATCCTGCAACCACTTCTGTGCTTCAGTTTTGGGGAGGGGCAGTTAAAGACCCCTGGTCATTTCCCTCCAGTGACTTTACAATGTCAAACACCGTCCTCTGCTACTCCTCTTCCTGCCGCCGCCACCAGTGACTCCCCACCCCCCCAAACTCCCATGACCCAGGGCAGCGCTGACTAAAGGAGATGCTGGGGCTGAATGGGACACGGGAACCTCAGGTCTCTGCCAGTCGGGCCATGTCCCCAGCAAAACACACAACGGTAGAGATGGGGCTGGCGGCACTGTTCTCACAGGAGGGGCGAGCCTGGAACTTCCCCCCCGGGGGGCAGGGGACTCGATACAGTCGAGCTCCGTTTTAACGCCCTTCTCTTGGGCTACTGCTCATTTCACAACCTGCCGCTGGTGTAACAGGGCCAGACCCTGGTCTTTGGCGGGCGGGATCACACCTGGAGCCTAGTGCCGGAGCTAAAACCCAGCTGGCTGTTCCCTAAGGCTGTAGAGCAGACGCATTAATCTCGCTGCGTGGTCCCGCTGGCACTAGACGGGACAGAAGCCCACACCCAGGAGGTGTGAGGGTCACACTGGCACGGCCGTGCTCCCTCTGGCCTGCCCAGAGTGCTCTTGGCTCCCAGAGCAGCTCCCGCACCATGGGCTATTCCCGGTCTAATTGCTAGTTCCCAGAGTCAGCAAACGACGGGAGCTAGAGGCGGGTAATAGCTTTGCTCCCTGTGAATGTCATTTGTAATCACATTAAAGCCAGGCAGGATGCTCGGCTGCACCTCGGGGGATGAGATGGCGTTTGTGTGCGTGTGGCTTGTTTCTTGATGCAGAAGCCAGACACCGTGCCCTGCTGAACTGACCCCCCAGAATGAACCCGGGGACCTGCTCCGGCAGGAGCTGCCAGCCGGAAAATTGCAGTTCCTCGAACTCGCCCAGTGTCATTAGGCTGTGATCTCTGCTGCGTTCTGGAGCTGTGCGGTGTGGAGGAGGGGGGAGTCCTTCTCCCCCAGCCCTCGGTGCACGTTTAACTGACGGGCAGAGCCACCGTCCCTGGGGCTCAACCCATTTCTTAGGGCATGGACAAGCTGGGGCGGGGGTTTCCCCGCAGGTCTCATGGCATCGCCCGGGGCCAGATTTTCAACAGAGCTCAGCAGCCCGCGGGTACCCAGTGTGCTGAGTCCTCGGAAAATCTTGGCTTAGTGCCTCTGGGACGGGGCGGCCAACCTGAGCTTGGGAAGGAGCCAGAATTTACCAGTGTACATTGCTAAAGAGTCACAGTAATACGTCAGCAGCCCCCTCCCCGGCCTCCCTCCCCCCCCCCCACTCCCAGCGCCTCCCACCCCCTGGCAGCTCCACAGCTCAGCGCCGGCACATTGGAAAGTTGGTGGCTGGAGTCAGTGTCTATACAAGGAGCCGCATGTTAACTTCTGAGGAGCCGCCCGTGGCGCCGGAGCCACACATCTGCGCTGGGCTCTCCGGGTGACTGGGCTCGAAGTGCCGCTCTACACAGAGAGTAACGACCCTCAGCTCCCTTCAGCTCAGGAGGCACTAAGTGTCCATCCTGCTGAGCACTGCCGCCTGCCCTCCCAGACAGCCTCATCACTACACTGGACCGAAGGCAGAACGCTGGCTTGCCAGTGCACAGCAGTGTCGTGCCACCAGGCATACATTTGGCCCATTACTCCCTTTGGTTTCTTGAGTCACCTAAAAATACTCCCTGTGTTTTCCTGTGCGCGGCGGTGTTTGTAATTGAGGTGCGGGTATTTATGGCAGCTGGGCACAGCTATCTCAACCCCACACAACTGGGGGCCCGGGGCCTGGGCTTCTGCAAAAAGTACAGTGCATGGAGAGGTGCAACCCCAGGGCACAGCTCTGGGTCTGGTAAAAAAAGGCCCATCCCCCGGGGCTGGAGGAAGTTTAAATCAAGCTTGGAGGCGGTGCAGCGCCAGGCAGGCCTGTCCGCTGAACACGGCCCCGCGTGCAGCTAAGGAGTGAGGGCCTCTCCCCGGCCTGGGATGGAAAGGTTTCGGTGAGCCCCGTCCCCCAGGAGAACAGCAAGGCCAGGAGACGGCGGCATTCATCTAGAGCAGGACCCAGACCCAAACCACCTTCTGCCAGCTCAGCTGCAGCAGCTCTGAGGATTTTTGCTTCCTCTCAACTCCTCTGAGTCAGCCCGTTCTGGCCCAGTGCAAACGTGAAGTCCCGGTGAGTCCCACAGCACGAAATCCTGACTTCCCCTTTTCCTCTCACAGACCCTGGCAAGGACGGCAGGGACCCCCCGGGACTGGCATTCGTCTTGGCACTGCCTGAATGGCAGAACGCCGTTCGGCTGAGACCGGCTGCCGCTGGAGGACTTGGTGCATCTGTGCTCCTAGGCCCTTGTCCTGGCTCCAGGAGAGCAGGGTATGAACCAAGCCACGGTTCCCCTCCTGCAGCCGGAGTGCACCCACTGGACCACCGTCTAGGGGGGCAGTGCGGTGACCCCACCTCCTCCCGCACTCCCCGTAGCCCCAGCTGGGAGCTGACCCTGTGCTCTGGAGAGTAGGAAGGCAGTCAGATTGCGGAGGGATGGGGGCCGTAACTCTCAGCTCCAGCGGGATTCAGGGCTCACAGCACGACAGCCACGGCTCCGGGCCCCAGGGACATTTACTGCCCCGATGGCTCGGCCCAGCCCCCTGACGGTGTGGATGGCTCTCAGGCCCTGGCTGGGGGGATGACGCCGGGGCTTTGTCCCTGGTCTGTGATTTATGGGTGAATTTACAACAGCTGTAAAGAGGCTGTAAATTATAGGCGGCCATCAATTAGCCACGGCCCCCTTTACTAGCCCTAAAGATCTAAGGCCCCCCTAGGGCCTGCGGGTCGGGAGCACTGGCAGGGAAGCAGGGGGTGGCTGTAGGGAGCCACTCAGACTTATTTAGCAAGCTTTAAATAAATGGGCCCTTTTGTTCGAATGGGACTAAAGCCTGAATGGGTGATGGGGAAGAGGGGGGGTCACTGTGCAGTGGGGCAGAGCAGCCTAGGGGGCAGCCCAGGTGGCTGAGGGGGGTGGATCAGGATTCAGTTCTATTCAGATTCACTTTGTGAGCCTGGGAGAGTCACTTTCTCTCTCTGTGCCTCTGTTTCCTTCTCTGTACAATGGGGGTAACACCCCCCCCCCACTCCCTGGGCATGTGGAGAGCTTTCGCTGCCCTTTGCAATGCCCTGAGAAGCCCCAGCTGGAGAGGCTGCCCTCAGCTCCCACCTCCCCAGCCTGCAGCAGAGCGAGCGACAGCACCGGGCATTACAGTATCAGTACAGCCCGCCTTGACTGATCAGGTCCCGAGGGTAGGAACCCTTTCCAAACCTCGGGCCGTGGCACCAGCCTGGCACAGGCAAAGGGATCTGCCAAACACGCCAGAGCATCAGAAATGCTGCTTGTTCCAGGCTTTCCACATCCAGCTTGCAAGGGTGATGTCTGTTAGGTCAGTGGTGCGGACCCCGGGGTACACGTACCCCTGGGGAGCACAGAGCTCTTCCAGGGGCGCCATCAACTCCACTAGAGCTTTGCCTGGTTTTACAACAGGTCACGTAAAAAGCACTGGCAAATTCACACCGACAATGACGGGTTTATACTGCTCTGTATTCCATCCACTGAATCGTTAAGGACAATATTTCTATTCCCGTTGATTTATTTTATAATTCGATGGCAAACATGAGCGTGTCAGCAACTGATCAGTAAGAGGAGCTGGGACACCGCTCTACTTTTCTGTCCCATTCTGTAAGCGAGTCGTTTTTAAGGGAGGTGCAACCTGGGGGTCGGCGAGACAAATGGGACTCCGGAAAGGGGGACAGTCGTCTGGAAAGGTCGAGAGCCGCTGTGACAGGGCAAAGAGCCCTACTGTGAACGCGAGGCTTTTCCCCTGCCTGCTCCGCAGACTCGCTGCTGCACCGGGGGGTTTCCCTTCTCCTCATGCAGACTCTGCAAAGCCGTAGTTTGCTGAGTGATTCTCTGAGCCGTGTTCTCCCACCTCTGGCGGATTTAGTCCAAATGCACACACAAGCTCTCACATGCCCACAGCCCGACTTCCAGCCTGGCAGTGCCAGGGCGCTATGTGCCGCTCATGCACCCATTCTTTGCACAGCCAGTCTTAGGTGCCTGCTGTATCTCGACAGGGCCACCTATTCCACGACGACGCGGCGAGGAAGGAAGGCAAAAGAGATTTCCTTCGGGAAAGGAAGGACTCCCGCGCTCCTGGGCTCTTTAACTAGAAATACATCAAGCCAGGACCAAATATCTTGGCCCCTGTCCAGCAGCACATTCATATACGAATTGATGCGGATGATGCAGCCTTGTGTCTTCTAGTAACAGCCCTTTGAGTGGATAGTTTGAAGGACGGCAGTGCAGCAGGGCATCCGTCAGCCATAAACTAGCATTAAGTCTGGTGTTGACTTAGCAGCGTTCGGGGAGCAGTCGCCCCCGTGGCGGCCGGAGACTGAGGGGAATGATTCTGCTCCCAGTCACACCTGGTGTAACGGGGAGGTCGGGGGCATTATTCTGGATTTACACCTGGTGTGGCCAAGATCTGAATGTCGGGACAGCAGCCAGCCAGGGAGCACAGCAGGGGGGTTCCTGCAGCCGGGCCTGTGCTCTGCTGTAACATTTGGCCTCGGACGCAGGCCCCACTCCTAGGCACATGCTGTGAGCGGGGCAGGCACCACTTGACCATACTGGGGATGCCCTGGGGTTCTCCACATGCCCTGAGACCTGCCCCGCAGCCTAGGGAGCGATTCATGGAGACTTCAGTCATCTCTCCGCTGCTTTTCCTTGCATCAACTGATGGGAGGCCTGGCTTGGCCCCACACCTCCTCCTGCATTACACCAGCGGCCGCTATCGGCTCAGCTCCTGGCACCAGCAGCTGTTGCGGCCCTCAGTGGTGCATTCCCTGTGCATGGCGGGACTCCCCTCTGTAAAATCCCCCCGAAATCCCTCGCGGGCTGGCCTGCCTTGGTGTCCACTGGTGCCCTGTTCTTGTATGTGACCCTGGAGCACAAACTGCTTTGCAGCTCCTCTCTGTCCCGTTAAGTACATTATGTCTAACGAGAAGGATCAGGCGGAAGGGATTATGGGTTGAAGCTACTTCCATGGTCCCAAAGCACGGCTTATTTGTTCAAAACTGGAGTCGTTTTTCACGCCCACGTCAAGCCCGGTGTTAATCTCCTTCGTTCACACCGCTCCTTGCCAGCCCTGCCTAGCTCTGCAGAGCAGAACATGCCTTGGGCCACAGCTGCACTTCCGGGGCCGTCAGCAGGGTGAGCTGAGCTGCTTTGGATTCGGTCAAGACCCAGCCCAAAGCTTGAACCCAGCCAGATTTGGGGAGGGTTCGTTAACGGAGGGGGTTGGCTTGTCTCTCCCCACTTCCCATCTCTAGCTCTGCCCCTCCAGCTGGCCATGGGAGCGGAACCCTCGGAGATGGGATCTCCTGGGAATTTCACGAGAGCATGGAGCCATAGCACTCCAGGCCAGATGATTTGGAAGAAGCATGAAAAACTTTCCCAGTGTTCTCTGCACTGACCCTTGAACCTGCCGGCGACGCCTGGCCTGCCACTGAGCAGAGAACCCCTGAGAGAGGCTGAGCCCAGCTGAGCGGGGGACAAGCCAGCAGCCTGCTGCAGCCCAGAGACTTGCCTCAAGAGCTGTGAACTCAGCTCCTCTGAAGGAAGAGTCACTCTTGCAATGACTTCCTCTTTCCCTCTGCGGGGTCAGCTCCATGCACTCCCTCCCACCACAACCCTGTACTGGAGAAGAGAGCAGAGCGGGGGGGTTTCTGCAGCGTGTGAGTTAGCGGAGGCTCAGCCTTTCCTGCCGACGTGGACCGCAGCTGCTGGGGGCCTGGCTGAAGATCTGTTTGGGAAGATGCATTTCAGGCAAGAGCTTCAGACGAGTGGGGATCCGTTAAAAGCAGCACAAGGAACTCAGGACCCGTCTGAAGCCCTTTGCAATTCATCTGCCAGGCCCAGCCCATTGTCAGCCACCTTCCCCCAGAGCTTTGAGCCAGTGCCTGCACCCGCAGACTTCAAGGGCCCAGGCCCGGGCACACATGGTGAGCCCAAGGGTGCTGGCTTATATCTCTGCGATGGTAACACACAGGACTCACATACACCGCACGTCCAGCCAGCTGGGGACTTCAGCTCTGGCCCTCCCCTGCATCCCAGCAACCGCCAGGTCTGGGCAAGAACCATCATCGCATGGAGTAGCAACCCAAGTGCAAAGTCAGGCAGGTCCAGCCAAGAGGACAGGCTTGTGGGCTGGGTCCAGGCAGCCCTGGGAGACTCCCACTGCAGGCCATGGAGGGGCAACAGTCCCCTGCAGCTTCCTCCCTGCGTTGGCGAGGAACAATCCCTGGAAGGTGCCGCCTCGGAGAGCCTCAGGCTGCAGTGGCCGAGCTGACTGCTCTGGCGGCGTGGGGCCGGCGTGCAGGTGAGGTCACCCAGTGCCCCGCTTGACTGCCAGGCTCCCCCTGTTCGGTGCACCCCGGCGGATGGGAGTGAGGGGGAGGCGTCCTAGCCTGGGAACCAGCTGAGCAAACAGGGACCTGTTCCAGGGAGGTCCAGAGTCCTGTGTCTGCTGCAGGCCAAGCTAGGCACAGGGTCGACCCCAGTAAATAGCACCATGACTACAAAGGGCACAAGTCGTCGTCGTCGTCCCCACCTCTCCTTGCAGTGCCGCCCCACTGGAGCTCCCGCTTCAAAGAGCCCAGGAAACAGGTTTCTTCACCAGCCACTAAAAATAGACCCAGCAAATTCCAGCCCTGAAGCTGTTGCTTTCTGTCAACACCGCACCTTAAATTGCCATGTGACCACAGAGGCTCAGGGTGGGGATTCTGCTGCTGCTGCTCTGAGCATCTGTTCCACGTTTCGGTTCCTTTGAAGCCCTGCCAGGAAGACAGCTGTGGAAGCCACGCGACTCCGCCGTGGACGTTAGGCCTGCAGGCTGGAGGGGAGAAGTTCGGAATAAAATAGATAAACTTGGGGAAGCGGAGCTCCCTGCAAATAACTGCAGAGGGTGGCCAGGAGCAACTGGAGGGTTGGACTAGGAGCTTCTGCAGCTGTTGTCCTTGCATGCCCTTCACCTTGAGATCACTGTGCGGCCTGGAGACCAACTGCTCTGTGTCTCGGGGGCTAGCTATCAAGGAGGGGCTGGTCTATGCCCCGCAGCGGTTGGTAGGTTATTATCTTGTAGGTACACACATCACATTCCCTAGGCTGGGAATTTCAAACGCCTTGTTTAGACTGGGGAATTGACCGGCACCGCTCTTCAGAAATAATGATTCTGGTATAATTGAACTCTTCTGGAATAATTCCCGTGTGGATACTCTGCTCTGGAATAAACGTGATTGAATTCCAGTCTAATTACTGTGCTTGGTGCGTGGAATCAAGTCACTTTTATTCCGGACTCGGGCATCCCCGTGGGGAGCTGTTACCCAACAGCTCCTGTGGCCTGCCTTAGTCTGCAGTAGCTACGCCAGTCAATTTCCCAGTGGAGACACCCTGAAGAAAGTGACGTGCTCAGCGCCCACTGGAATTCCGTGAAAATCAAACTGAACCTCCCCTCGTTCAATCCGCATCACGCTGGGGGGCAAACTGCAGGAATGTCACCACTTTGCACCCCTCGCACCCTGACAACATCAACACACACTGGTGAGCATTTTAGACAGGAAGTGAACAGCTCAGCAGGACTTTCCCTTTCGTGGGAGCCGGGTATAGAAATGACATCTCGTTATTTCCTCCAGAATACCCACAGACTGCAAGGAAAGAGGGATCCGCCAGCAATGCCCCAGCCAACCCAGAGTAGCTCATAGCACTGGCTCCAGGTCAGGTGCACGACCGGCCCCCTCTGGCTGCCCTGGAAGTGCTGCAGGTCACCCGTGTCTCTGGAGGGCCCTCAAAGCATTTCACAGCTGGGTCAGCCAGCTTACGGGCTTGTCTCAGGCCTGCACTGCACAGGAGCGTGCTCAGAAACCCGTCCCGACCCCCTGGGAATTCAGGCAGGTGCTTACCCGAAGGGCCACTCGCCTGCTCACACCGGGCCATGCAATTAACGCTGCTGAATGACAGGTTTTTATCATCACTCCAGCTCATTTCCTGAACGCTGGGGCTGGCTGAATAAGTGACAATTGTCTTCACCTGACTGCGAGTGGACAAATGGGCTGTCATGGGAGCAGTCCAGCCCTGCACTGACCACGGGCCTGAAGGAGGCTGAGTTCAGGGAAACACAACGGGTCCCAGGCCACCCTGCTTTATGTCTGGGCAGGCGATTTCTCTGTTGGAGCAGTCTGGCCCCATTACAACAGGATCACAGCACCTCAGAGTTGTTCATGTATTTTGGCTCACACGCCCCTGTTGCACAGATGGGAGCTGAGGCACAGACAGGCTAAGTGATTTGCCCAAGGCCACTAGAAAATCTGTAGCAGAGCAAGTAATTAAACCTGGGCCTCCCAAGTCTCAGATGAGCACCCTAGTAACTGAACCAACCCTTTTCACCCCCCCCCCCAATGCTGTTTATTCATGGGATAGTGGATTGAGCACTGGACGGGGCAACAAGAACTCCTGGGTTCCCATCCCCGCTCTGATACTATCCCCTTGAATGTCCTTGGGCAGGTCACAGCATCGATCCATGCCTCAGTTTCCCCACCTGTCATGGGGAAATAAAACTAACCAAGCTCTCAGGTCCATTATGGGGATTCATACCTTAATGTCTGTGCAGAGCTCAGAAGATGCAAAGGGTTGAAGAACTGCTCGCTCTCACTCTCTCTCTCGCTGTAGGCACAGTGTGCCCAGCATTTGACAGCATTGTCACCAGCCTGGGGAAGAGCCCGGTAGCCTGCTGGTGAAGTCAGCCCCTGGGCACATCGTCTGAAGTTGATCTACATCACGGGTCGTTAGCGAAACCCCCTTCGAGGAGACTGGCCGCACAATTGCCCTGCCCTAAATGTGGACAGTTCTTCTCGGGGGCTCAGATCTGCAGCCTGCCCAGCAAGCAGCTCCTCGCCCCACAAACAAGCAGGTTTCAGGGCGAGCAGGGGGCAGCCCCCTGTAACACCGACTCCCTGAAATGTACCGCTGGAAAGGCCTCCAGCGGTCATCACAGCCCCCCCGCACTGTCCCCGAGGCACTGAGAGCCACACTGGCAAGGGGAGCTCTGGGCCCGATTTCCAAAGCGCTCAGCCTCCAGAGCCCCCCCTCTCCCTCCCCGAGTGGCTGATGGGAGTTCTCGGGGCTGGTTTCCCGCACAGCTGAATTTCCAAAGGGGGGGGGGGCATTTTGTGGCAGCTGCTCTCAGATCACAGGCTGGTCATGCCTGGTGTCCAGTAGGGAACGGGGAATGCCACGCACGCAGGAACGAAGAGGCATGGCCGCTGTGCCTGAGATCTGCTAGATGGGCACCACCTCACATTTCTCAAGGGCAGAAAACACGTCTCTAGGCTGGGGTCGGCCCTTAGCAGGGAAGCAGCAGTGCCCCCCACACCTGCCAGCCGGAGATCGCTGGCCAGTTCTCTGGCCGCCCACCCCTGGTGAGAACAGGAAAGTTCTCTACCCTGGGACGTGGGAACAGGGCCCTGCTTTGCACAAAGACCATATTATGCTGCCTACCAGGGACCGGAAGAAGGGGGCGTTTGGAGACGGGAACATTTCAGCCCCATCAGTTCACTGGAACTATCCGACGCCTTCATGCGCTGCTAATAAGCAGAGTGGGCGGATTCCCCCCTCACTCACCGGGGAGTCAGCCCCGCAGGTCCGTTCTGCTAGAGTTCAGGGGGGTCGCGTCATGCGTGCAGGGGGAAGGGTGGGAGGAGGATTTGGCCCAGGAACTTGTTTCCAGTTACGTAGCTTCAGAATAATGGGAAAACGTGCCCCAAGCCGGCCACCTCCTGCCCCGCGAGTGCAGCTCCGGAGAGGGCTCATTATTCCTGCACTAGACAGCGGCAGTAAATCTGGGCTCATTTCAGGAGACCCCGAGACGAGCATCTGCGGATCGTTTGCAGCGTGAACTCCTGTGGAAAGGGCATCGTTCCGATAAATCTGTCGGGGGAGCTTCCTGGAAGCCCGGTTTGGCTTCTGCTCCTCCAACGTCTCTTGCACAGAGGCCCTGCCGCTGCAGAAGTGACTGGCTCCCTCGTTCTAAGTCAACCAAAAGATTTGCCCATGATTCAGATGAGAGTCCCGTGCTCAGTTCATCAGCTTGGGCGGTAGCTTGTCAGCTAGACCTAGGATTCCCAGTCCTCAGTGCTCCGGTTCTCCCGCTTGGCTCCCGTTGCCCCGTCTTGCAAACCGAAGGCCTGGGAAAGCAGCTGGCGTGAGGACGGTGCACCAGCCTCGGTGTGTCTCTGTCACGGAGTGCCTGGGCGAGGGTCTGGAACTTGCTCCCTATGAAGCCAGTCAGGACTCCGGGGGAAAAACGTCCTCTCTCCGTATACAGCCTGTTTCCAAGGCTAGGAGCTTCACAGGTTCCCGCTTACACCTTCCTGGGTCTGACCTCGGAGCATTCAGCACCTTCTGCCCCTCCGTGCGCTTCCCTCAGCAAACCCGCCCGGGCGGGGTCCTGGGGGAGCCTGTGGATTCTGCACCCCAAATCCATAGTCAGACGTGACTCTCAGCCAGCCAGTAAAACAGAGGTTTATTCGATGACAAGTACCTGGTCTAACACAGACCATACAGCGAACGTGAGCCCTCAGCTGGATCCATTTTGGGTGGCAGTGAGCCAGATAGCCCCTCTGCCCAACTCCAGCCAGCTTCAGACTCTCTCCTCTCTCCAGCCACACCCCTGCTGTGACGGTGCTGTTCCTGGTGGGATCCAACCGTGAGGGTCAGATCAGGACAGATTGCTTCCAAAGGGGCAACTACAGCCCAAAGCTGGGGTTTTTCCACACTAAGGTAAACCAAACCAGCCAAACAGAAAAGACTTTGGTTTCACCCCACTGGCTAAACCACAAGTTACACAAGCAATTCCCTTAGACACTCCAGGTTCCCAGTATCACCACCAGCAGCCACCTGTCCTGGGGATCAATGGCTATGAAAACCAATACCCCAAATAAAGAAAACGGTTCTCCCCAATTCCAAAGAATCAGGCCCCAGACCCAGGTCAATATACCAATCGGATCTTCCCACAAATCATGCTGTTGCCAATCCTTCAGCATCTAAAATCTAAAGGTTTATTGTATAGGTGAGGGTTAGGAAAGGTTAAAAGACATCAATTACATGCTGTGATGGCAAATCTCTTGGTTCAGTCTTGCAGCTGTAGAATAAACTGCAGGCTCAGTTAAAAGTCTCTGGAATTCACCCCCTTCTAGGGGTGGGTCATCAATCCGTTGGTCAGAGCTTCCACGTGTAGCAAAATCCCATCCAGAGGTAGATGCTATCTGAAGGTTGCAGATTGAAGACAAAATGGAGGACGTTCTTCCAGGCTTTACAGACTTCCTCCTGTGGGTGAAGACCCTCCTCCTCCTTATGCAGAGTCCGGTTGCAAACTGGAGGTCCACAGCCACATGGTCCAATCACCAGACTCTCAACGATTCAGTTTTTGCCCAGGCATGTCCCATTCCTGGCGAAGCTCCTCAGGTGTGGACAGAGTTCATTGTGCAGTTGATGGCCCTTTAATGGGCCATCAGGCAGGCCATACAAGTTAACACCAGCTTGTCTGAGATTTCACCCAGAAGCCAAGCATCAGTCTGAAGTACAGGCACCATATAGCCAATATCCATAACTTCAGTTCCAAAAAAGATACACACATATCAATGGCACATTCATAATCCGCCCTCCATAACCTGGTCATAGACACCTGTTATGACCCCTTCACATAAGATTTGGTACCCCAATGATCTATATGGTACCAAATTATTTCAGTACCGTGACACCTGCTTCCCTTTGTCTTTCCTTCCCCAGGCAGGTCAGGTGACCTTCCTTCCCCCCCCCCCCCCGGGGTCAAGTTACAGCTTCAGGTATGGCCACCTTCACACAAGAGTCAGAGGAAACAGTAAAGAGCATTTCTACTCCGTCACAGTCTCCGACTAGCCCTGGCTGGGACGGTGCAGGAGACAGGTGCGGGGTGTGCAGAGGAGCGGGCACCAGGACGGATGCCCCAGGACAGGGCTGCACGGCTGGGCTGGGCAGAGGCCGCTTTCTGCTGAGGACAAGAGGCTCCTTTACAGTCAAATCTAGGGGCTCCGCAAGTCCCTGTGAGATGAGTGGACAGTGAAGGTCCCAGTCAGCGCTGGCTGCCTTCTCCTGATCTCTCTCCCACATGCTCCCGTATTGAAAAACCCTGGAGCCGTTCTCCACGTCGGCTGTGGTTCTCCTGCAATTCTGTATGATGGGGGCGGCCGGCCTGTCTCCTGCCACGCCTGAGAGGGTCCCTCATGGGCCACACATCCCAGGTGCCTGTTGTGCAGCTCCAGGCGACATTTCGCTGCCACCAGCAGGGCTCCAGCTCTCTCCAGCAAACATCTCTGCATTTGGGATCTTGAACTGAGGGCAAACAGGAAACCTTCTGCGCGGCCCATTTTCTAACCCTCTGCGGGGAGGAAGCGGACGAGGGCGGCTGAGCGTGTCTTGATTTCACCTGCTGGACCACGCTGCTCTGTCTGCACCACACTTTATAACCAGTTTTCCAAAGACTCTTAGAAACCATCTCCCACCAGCAAATGGAAGAATCCTGTACGTGTTTGGAAGACAGACGTTGGGGAGTCCAGCACTGGCATCTCCTGGCTTGCCAGGCGGAGCACAAAGAAATGAATCAACAGGGGTCAATGTAAGTAGCTCTAATTTCCCCGTCTTGATGTTCCTACGGTGCCTAGCTCACTATGGGTGCTAAAAAACCCCCACTCATCTGGATCACAGAGAGAGCTGGGCCCCTAGATACAGTCTGGGTGACACCCTCGTCCAGTTGGACCCTCAGCTGGATCCATCTTGGGGGCCAGAGAGCTAGGACAGCTTGCCTGTAAGCTCTCTGCCTCTTCCCAGCCAAACCCAGACTGACAACCCCCCTCCTCTGCTTTCTTTTGTCTCTAGGTGAACATCACCTGACCTCTCTCCAACAGGTTTAGCTGACCTCTTTGTTATTTATTACTTCCAGCCTTGAGAGGGGAGAGGGCGTTGCCTGCTTGCTTCCAGTGTCAGCTCCTATTCCTTCACATAGACACTTAAGAAATGCAAAGGGGAAACTGAGGCACACACACACAGTATTCCTACTTCGTCACAATCCCGCATAGGTAAAACGTCAGTGGCTGTCCCGGGACTCCCCACCACATCCATCTCCCGGTCTTCTTCCCACACCTCTCTCTCTCTCTCTCTCTCTCTCTCTCTCTCCTGGCCCACTCCTCCCCGTCAGCAGCAGGCAGCTGCGTCTCTGGGAGGGGGCAGACAGTGACCCTGGTTCCAGCCTCATGCAGCTGCCTTGGCGTGCCTGATTCTAATTTCCCCGTGTGGATAACGAGCTACGTGCCACCATGGGAGAGGAGCGCGTGTTGGGCCGGTATCTGGAGCACGGGAGAGGAGACCAGGGCGGGGTAGGATGCGGCCAGTCTGGGTCTCCCAAACTTTTCTGCGTGGTGACTGTTAAGATGGACAGGTCATGAAACCCAGCGCCTAGTGCAGGGGTCTGGCCTTGCGGTCTCCCTCTCAGCAAAGAGCCTGGACAGGCAGCGTCCCTCACACACACAAAGACATTTGCAGTAAATAATTCACAGCTGAGAACGGGGGCTTCTGAGGCCAGTGGGGAGCGGTGGCTGCAGTGCCAGGCTGGGCTGAGCTACGGTCCACAGCATGGGAAAGAGACGTCCAGGAGCGCAGTGGGTCCCGCCCGGAGGAAAGTGGCCCCGGAGTCAGGGGCCCGGCCGGGAGAGGCTCTCCAGCAAGGGGCCCAGGATGCAGACTCCTCTGCGTGGCTGGCGGAGGGGAGCGGGAGCCTGTGAGGGAGACAGACATTCTCCCCCCCTCCCACCCCCCCGCGTTGGAAACAAATCACCGAGCTCCCCGGCAGCATCTGCCCCGGCTCAGCCCCTCAGCTGCTGGGTGTGAGATGCCACGTAGTGTCCGCCAGCGGGTCTGATAGCGACCCCTTGTCTCTAGCATAGCTGGGAACGAGAGGCCATCGCCCGCGAGGGGCAGGCCTCCAGGGGCTCAGCCGGCGTGAGGGGCAGGCTAATCTGCACCGCAAGGGGAGAGAGACTCGCAAAGAGGGCGGAGGTAGAGAGACAGAAACACGGGAATAGCAAAATCCCCAGCACCTCCACTGCTGTAACCAGGCACCCCTGCCAGCCTTGCTTTAGGGGTGACAGGCTGAACGACCCCCCAGCCCTGAGACCCCCTTTGCAGCCAGGCACCCCAATGCCAGCGCTGTCACTCTTGGCCCCCCGAAGGACTCCGCAGTGGGTTCTCTGGCCTCAGACACACCCCTCCTCGGGGCTGGTTTATTACAGACCCAAACCCCAGCGCAGAGACTCCCGGAGGAAATCCCCAGGCGTCGTCCATTTGCCTCCCCTGCACGTCACACAGGATCTGGTCCATCAGTGTAGACCGAGCCCCGCTCCAGCCACTCCCCCTGGGCTCAGTCAGGGAGCAGCACCAGCCTCCCCAGGGAGCATCCCTCACACCCCCAGGCTCTGGTCCCAGCTCAGAGACACCAGCCCCTCTGCTGCTCCCCTGCCTTCAGCCCCGTCAACGACCCCGTACTCCTCCAGCTTTCTCCTCCCTCCCGGCCCTTTAGAGCGGCAGGTGCTGCCCCTCCCTCTTCACTAGCCAAACTGCCTGCACCTCTTCTGGCACGGGGGAGCCAGGCCTGCTTCGACATGGGTCGACCTTCCTCTGCCCCCGCACAGCCCCGGCCATCCCCACAGGCAGGACGGGCTGCCCCAGAGCGGGGGTGGGGGGGCGGGGGAGTTCATTTTCATGGCATTCCCCTTAGGGAGAAACATCACCTCCAATTTCACTCACAAACCCCCAGCGCTAGTGGGAGCAATTTGCAAAACCCCATTTTCATGCACCCGGCCTGGCTCCACCTCATTGATTCGCCCGTGTGGTCCAAATCCCACCGGGAAACCCGACTTGCTTCCCCTTGGCCTCTGCATTTCCCTGTCCCTCAAGTCAAGCTATGAAATCCAGAACCAGGGTGGGCTGCATGGGCTGCCCAGAGCCAGGGGGTTAGTTCAGACCCATAGCAACTGTGCACTCGTCTAGGGCTCAGTCCTGGCATTCAGAGGTAGAGGAGGCAAATGGGAAGTTCCCAGGCCCAGTCCGGGGTGGTGCTGAGCACCCCGAGTTCTCACTGATTTGGGAGCGGACCTGTAGCATTAACAACAATCCCCTGCCTTCCCATCACCCACTGTGCTGGCAGGAGCACGCACTGAGTGGGAGCTCAGCACAGCACTGGTCAGGATCTGGCCCCTTCGCGACAAGAACGGGGTTGGGGCCGGGTGGAGGACACAAGAGGCTGAGGGGGGCCGCAGGCGCAAGTGACATATCAAAGCAGATTCCAGTTGGGAGGGGACAGGTTTACTCACCAGCTGCAGTTTGCTTCGCGCTCCTCCTCGTCCCGTTTCCAGCCTGTGGAAGGCATCTTCGTTCCAGCCCCGCCGGGGTCATGGGGTTTGGCAAAACAGACGGGCAAACTCCCTACTCTCCTCTCTAAATACAGTGGGCTCTTCAGCGCTGTCTAGACAGGAAGGGAGGCTGTGACTAGGAAAAAACTCCCATTGTCAAATGGGCCAGGCAGCCAGGGCTGGGAACCCGGAGAAAATCAGCTCCCAAAATATTTACAGATGTGCCTGATAAGTTCCCTCTGAAAGGGGCCCTAGACAGCGAGAGAGACTGACCCGAGCGCCAACCAACCTTGGGGACTTGGGACAGACCCGAGCTCAGCCTGTGATGAAGGAAAGGAACGGAGGAGGAGGCAGGGCGGAGGGGTGGGGGGGAGCAGGAGATCTCCTGTATTGGGGGGCAGGGCTGAGCCAGAGCCGCAAGGTAAGTGTGAGCACAAGGGATGTGACAATGCCCCAGTGGGTCCTACCACCCCCAGGTCCAGAGGCGCCGGGGCTCAGACCTGGCAAGTCCTGACACAAATTAAGGACTGGCTGCTTCCATTGTTTTCTCTCTCTCTGTGCCCCACTTTCCCCTCTGTCTTCGATTCCATCTTCTCTCCTGTGCCTCAGTTTTCAGCAAGGTAGATAAAAATCAATCCGATTTTTTGATAAAATGCTTTTTGAGGAAGAAGCCTAACGATCATTTTCATTAAGATACATTATAGCTCAGAGACATCTCCTCATGGAACAGGGATTATAAATTCTACATTAATGTAATGTTTAAGAAAAGTTTTGTACATAAGTTCCAATAGTTCATGGATTAGGGACCCAATCTTATGGGGTTTCAGGGGCTTCTGTATAGATTTAGGTTAATGTTTCTATCTACCCAATGGGACTCAGTGCTCAGTCTAGAAGATACCATCAGAGATGCTTAGTTTTGCTGTTCTCAAACTCTGGATTTGTGTCTCCAGAGGTAACATGCTTGTTAACAGCAGAAATGTTTTTAAATAAATAAATAAAACAAACAATATAGAGAGCTGAAAAATAACAGACCTCAACCCTATTGTCCCTCTGCAAATTTGTGTACACAGAGTCAATCCCTCACCTCTCTCTAAAAGTGCAACATTTCAAAAAGTTTAGTCAATAGAAGATTGCTGGGGTGGAATAGATCTGGACAAGGAGAAGGAGGTTGGAGATAAATGTGAGAAGCGAGGGACATGCGCTTGTTTTGTTAAACTATTATGTTTGTTGTTGAAGAAAAAAAATGCAGAATACTTAACGTTGTTGTTTTAGTTAAATAAAACAATTGAAATCTCTCTCTGGTGATGTTCTCCTCCTAATACAGCATGGCAAGAAAATCCTCCTGTAAGAGTCTGTTACCCCAGCCCTGTGCTCTCAAGCACAAAAGCTGGGACTCTCTACTAGCCAAACCACTTAACCAAGCTGCTTCCCAGCCAAATTAAGTCCTACACCCTGAGACACCCCCCTTTTTACCAGTGGGGTTCTTAGGGTTACCAATCGCTGCCACCATTCGAGTGTACTTCCAAAACCTTGGAGGGGCCCCCGACATCCCCCACCCTAACTTTGTCCCCCTCCCTGGGAGCCAAAGTCAGACACCTGAAGGCTGCTTCCCTTCACCCTTCCTGGCTGAAGGCAGACTTCCCCTAACCCTGTCTCTCTCTACCTGAGAGACAGACCCTCAGAGGCTGCTTTTCCTCCCCCCTGCACCCTGTCCCCCGCCCTGGGAGTCAGAGCCAGACACTTGGAGGCTGCTTCCTCCCTCCCCCCGTCTAACCTGACGGTAAGGAGAGACAGTCTCCACACTCCAGCTATGCACTTAGCTGCCCTGGTCCCTATTTCCCTTCCCTTCTCCCTTCCCAAACTGGAAGCAGAGAAAACCCTAAGGGAAATAAACCAGGCGGTTTTATAACTAGAAGATGTAATAAAGAAAAGGGAATGAAACAAAGATACAATACACTTTACAATTTGGGGTTCTCTAGCTCCCTTCTGAAATGGCCCAAAAGGCACCAGCTTAATAGAATTAAATGATTATACTCACAATACAGCTAATCAGAAATATAAGAAGAAAATAGAACCATCTTTATAGCCAAAGATGGTCTAGGACCCTAGTTCCTGCCTCCGGCCTCATGGCCAGCCAAGATGGAACTGACTTCAGACTCCTCCCTTCCTCATGGACTTGAGGCTCTGATGACATTGCTGTCTCAGATGACATTACCCCTCTCCAGCCCTCCACACCCATAATACCTCCAAATAGTAATGATTAACCTCTTGAATTGGAGATCTTTCACTTCCCAATGACTTCACAAATATCTGCTTCAGTTACCTTTGGTAAATAAAATTACCAAACAATCACTCATTTTCTGATGTAACTGTAAAATGAATCCAAAATGTTTTCAAAATAAACCACTGTTTAAAAAAGTACAGTGTGTACCTTCTAAAAATGAAACCTATATCCATCTCGGAGTTGTGAAGAGTATGTTTAAAGTTATAACAACCCATAGGAATGCACTTTTATATAGAAATCCAGGATTAAATTGAGTCTTCCTGACTAGTGATTTAAATCGATTTGATTTCAATCAAATCCACCCTGGTTTTCAGGGCTCGTCTCTGCCTGAAGGCCCGGCACTGAAATCTAACGCTGGGGGCTGGGCAGTTGCTCTTGTACCACAGCCTTGTCCACCAGGGACACCCCAGGGCTCTGGGGCTCCTGGTCAGACTCCCCCATTTCCCTTTCACTTTATTTGGGAACTGCCAAAGTGTCCAGCATGAAGCTCCTGGCTTCCCAACCCAAATGTCCCTTTACTTATTATTACCAGCGGGACGCTATAATCAGTGGAGAGGAGGCTCAAAGCCACATCCTTGGGATCCGCTCCTCTTTTGCCAGTTGCTAATGTGCATTAAAATCCACACGTGCCCGGGGGGGGGGGGGGGGGGAAGAGGTCAGGTCGATTGGCCCCTGCTTGAGAACCAGGGGCCTGCGGAATACCCAGCGGGCCAGGAGCCGTGGCAGCAAATGCAAGCGGCTCAGTAACGAAGCAGCAGAAGAGAGACCAGAAGGTGCCAGCGAGCGGCAGGTCCCCAGGCGGAGTCCGCTCTTTTCACTGCAGGTGTTTTCATTTCTGACCCCCCTTGGCAGCAGGATGCATCGGTGACCCTGATCGGAGACAGGGCTGGGTTCCCCACTGTCTCTTCGCCAGCCCCTACCTGAGTCAGCCCCTGCCCTGGGAGTCATCTTTAGTTAGTCTTTAAGGTGCCACAGGACTCTGTTACTTCTGCTATTCCAGACTAACACGGCTACCTCTCTGATTCTCTCCTGTACAGCCGCACTGCATCACGCTGCCAGGTGTGAGACCCGCTCTAGGAAGCCATATCCCTAGGGTGATGCCCGGCCTTCACTGCTCCCGCGTATCCCGTCCGAGGAGCCAGGCTGCTCCTCCCGAGTGGGACCCTGTGTGCTTTACTGCCCACGATGGTACGCGAGACCTGCCCATGCTCCTCCATCCCTGCCAGATAGTGAGAGCTGGTGGGAGGAGGGGTCCACGCAACTTCCTTCTCCTCCCCTCTTGTCAGCATCCCGGAGTGGTCCATTCCCCAGCCTCCCTTTCCAATAGCCTGGGGCTGCCCCTGCTGGCAGGCTGTTCTTCATCCAAAACACACAGCCCAGTGCAATCCATCACATATAGCAGTAGATCCAGGAGTGTGATCCACTAGGTTCCCGTCTCATCTTGAGCCCGGAAAGCATCCCAAAGGCCCAGTAATATTGAAACCAATTCAGGCACAAAGGGTCACGTTCCCTCCTTGTCAGACTTCAGAGCTGTTCTCTGTTTGCTTTGTGTTGCTTTCATTTTAGGCCCTTAAAGGAGAACGACCTCCTTCGTGGCATTTTTGTTGCTCGGTTGTGGCTTTTTCCTGTACATATTGGAGGGAGGGAGGGAGGGAAAGAAAGAGAGAGAAAAAGAGAAGAAAAGAAAGAAGAAACCCAGCTCTAAGTATCGGGAGAGAAACCATAGCCCATGGGTAATGACACATAATTATAGTCTTTCTGCTGATGAAAGAAGCTGCCATGAAACTCCTAAATGACAGTGTGCAGAAAATGCTCTTATCAGATTATCTGCCTGGTGGAATCTCTGCAGTGACAAGGAAGCAGAAAGTTTAGATCCTCTGGATTCCAGAGATAAACGCCAGGTCCAGAACCCCTCCTGAGCAGAACAGCACCAGCCCTGCTAATGCCAAGCCTCTGGGAATGTGGCTGCAGGAATGGGCAGGAGTTTTGGAGTGTTAGGTGTCCCTTGGCTTCGAGTGGACGGGGTCGCTCTGAGCAGCCGGGTTTTTCTTTTCTCTTGGCAAGTTGCGCGGTTCCTAAAAGAATCCGAGTGGCTTAGTCCAGAAAACACAGTCCTGCAAACCCGCTGCTCTTTAAAGACAAGGCCAAGAGGGACTCGGTTCCCAACAATCTGGGAAGAAGCTTCCCCAGGCGGGCTGAGCAGACAGCCGATAAAAGCAGCCTAATATCACAAGGACAAACAGACGTTCGGTCAGAACAAACCACCCCAGCTCGCCGCCAGCCTGGAACGTGCCAAGCCCAGCGGAGAGTCCCCGGGCGAACCGAGCGCAGCCAGCCCAGCTCACAGCAATAGCGTGGGCCAGCTGCATGTGATGGCAACTGGCCTGCACCTTCCAGCGATGCCCAGGGAGGCTGGGACCTGCAGGAGGAGGCTTGGCCACACTTGCTCACTGCTTCAACTGCTGCTAGGGAGCTGGTCCCACCCCCATGGGCCCTGCTTTCCTGGACAGCTCTGGGATGAGCGTTCAGGTCTGTTCCATGGGAAGACTGCCGCTGGCAACACTTCAGCGCCTGAGGACTGTGCCCTTCTGTTGTGCTTGCCACATGCACGGCTCACGACCTCTCACCAGCCTGCCCAAGCTCTATCCCCACAGCGGCTGGCGAAACCGAGGCACAAAGAGGGGGAAAAGGATGAGCCCAAGGTCACACAGCAAGTAGGTGGCAGAGCCAGCATTAGCTCTTCTGATTCCCACGGTGAACCCATAGGAACCCCGAGGCTCCTGGCTCGTCTGGCGGTAGGGTCGGAGAGCTGCCTCGGGACGCCACAGACAGCAGTTTACTAAGTTACCCGGCTTTCAGGGAGAGCTCTTAGCAACACCTTGCATGGGCACCTCTCTGGTGCCCAGGAAAGTGTAGTTTGTTCCCCTGCTTCCCCAAAACATTCCTTTGGCCTGCACCACTACAGGGCCATAGGAGGACGTAGACAGAAGCCTGCATGCCCAACTTGCTGCCGCGGAGAGCTCAGGAGGCGTCTGACTGCCCTGCACCAGCGTGAATGCCAAAGAGCCTTTTGGTCCTTCCTCATGTGGGCAGGCCCCCGCACGAAGCAGTCAGCACTTGGCAGGGGACAGACAGGCTCTTTGGTGAAGAAACCACCTGCTTTTTCCTCACTAGCAGTGACAGGTGACAGTCTCCGTTCGCACAGACAGAGCTGTTAGGGGCGTTGGAATGTGCCCTGTAGTTACTATTGAGCCTTGTGATGTCTGGGCCCCAGGAGCAGAAGAAGGGACACAAGAAGTGCCTTAGAAACACTATTACAGCCCCCAAGGCCGGGACCCGTGTCCTGTGAGAGTTGATCCCCTGACGTTGGATTGATCAGACAGCTGGAGAGGAGCCCCTGTCCAGATTTCACTCCTCGGACTCCGAGTCATGCCTTACTGTCTGCTGAATTCGGTGGGACCACGCGCAGAGCACAGTGCCTCTCCATGCAAACAACTGCCTCGAATCTGCCCTCTCGTTAAGCCTCTGTGCGCGCCCCATGTGAGCGAGGTGCTTCCAGAGGCCTGAGCAGTGTCCGGGTGAGTGGAGTGTTAGTGCGGCTAATGAAAAGTGCTGGGCGTCTCTGCTGAGTGCTTATGAAACATTACAGCCCCTCCAAGAGCCGGGAGCAACTGGAACGGCCTGACACTCAGGCTGGGCTTCCAAATATGAGAGAGAGAGAGAGAGAGAGAGAGAGAGAAAGAGAGAGAGAGAGAGAGATGTCAAGCAAACAGAATTCATTCCCTTCTGCAAATCAGAGGCCAGAAGTCAAATGTGCCTCATGCAGAAAACACACTGCAGTGAATAATTGTCCCCAAGGAAGCGTTTCACAGAGTGCATTTCCAAGGGTGTACCGTTAACCCTGGAGCAAATTAAAGAGACTCTCTCTGGTCGGAGGGCCGGGGAGCTGAGACAAGTGTTCAGGCCCCTCAGAACTGATTATCTGTTACCGTAAATTACAGTCAGATGGGGGTTCCCAGGAGAGCTGCCTGGCTCCTGGTGCCAGATCTGTTCCGAAGGCTGGAAGTCGCTGAGATGTTCACACAGGCTGCATGGATCGCAGCAGGTCCTGCTGCAACCTCATTGTCAGATCTGAGATACTTCTCTTCCGAATTCTGGGAGAATAATCTGGAGGCAGGACAATCAGGGGGGGACCGGCAATCCCACCTCCAACAGCTCTGCAAAGCCACCAGGCATGTGCCTCTTGCCCGGGAGTCCCCAAGCGCCAGGTTTGCAGAAGAGACTGGCGCCCATTTGAGCACCACCGTTAATAACCAGATTTTTGATCGAGCTCCATGCGATGGGTGAATGGCTGGTGCCGGGCGCTTCTGGAAAACTGGCCCTCACTTCCGTGCTGAAATGGGAGCCGAGCTCCTTTGAAAGTCTGCCCCACGGGCCAGCCGCCAGCCATGGGGAGCTGCAGCAGGTCGCTTGTGTAAGGCTAATGGGTCTCTTCCGGGCACTGCCCACTCCTCGGGCTGTTACCGAGCAGGACAGCAGCACAGCCTCCTCAGACGTCCCTGCCCACAACCCTCCAGGACAGACTGAGGCCCAGTGGTAGCTGGGGCGCGTGTGTAAGCGAGTGGCAGGCGCTCACCCTGCCATTGCCCGCCCATGCTCTGGGGTCTCAGGAGGACTTTGGGACCCAGGCCAGTGCTTTCCGCTGGCAGGACAGTGACTGAAGACGCTGGCAGAAGATCCCAGTCATTCCCCAGGTGCTGGAGCCCCGCTCAGAGGCGCTGTATATTCCGAGGAAGCTCCCAGGGAAGGTTATTCCCAAGCAGTCCTTGTTTGTATGGAATGGCTTCAACAGGCAGCCATTTCCATCTGCCTCCAACACGGGCCTCCTCCGCCTTCCGAAGTGACCACAGCACCTGAGCCATCACCCAGGGGAGATTTCAGCTGAAAACCGGGAGGCCGATTTTGCAGCAGCACTGTGGCTTGTAGGGGAATTCACTCGTGCGGCAAGCTAGGTCTTTCCTGCTGGTGAGCTCTAAAGGCAGCCCCAGAGACTGTGGAGAACTATGTACAGGCGGGGGGGGGGGGGGGGGGGGATTTCTAGCTGCAATCACAGGGTGATAAAACCTAACCATCCCCTGGAGCTGCTGAGCAGCTGTGAAATGTTCCGGGAATGCTTGTTTCTCCTGCTTTCTGCTTGGGGCAGTGCTGGACAGACCCAAATGCAATGAGAAAGGCAGATCTGAATAGGAGCGAATGCGGCAGTCCCAGGGAGCTCACTAGAACGAACGCCAGTTTGCATGAAATTTCCACCTGGCTCTGCAGACCTGAGATGCTGGGATTGTTCAGAGCAGAGCCAGATTAAGACCTATAGAAGCCCTAAGCACTGAGAAGATTATGGTGCCTGCTCCCCCCCCCCCCCCGTATGTAATTCAAAATAAAAATACTTTACTGTAAAATAAAATTTTATTTTTCAAAATGACAGAAAACTGACATGTATGCTGAAATTAAAACAGCTTCTTTCTAGATTTTCTGATTGCAAAAATCTGGATAAATTCATGGAAGCTGACTCCACAAAGCATGTCTGCTTCCATACACAATAGGGAAAGTGAATCAAGTCTGTCCTGACACATTGTTGTTCTCGGAGGATTTTTTTTCCTTTTCAGCTGGGGGGGGGGGGGGGGAGAAGAGCATTTTGCGGAGCAGTTAGTAATCATCCATGTTAGAAAAATAAGTAGTGTGATCTCTGCGTTTGGAAATAGACACTGTATTCCGTCTTTCAATATTGTGTCATGAAGATCAATGTGGCTGAATTTCATTTTTCCTGTTTCATTAAACTTTGCACGCATAGAACAGTGGAACTGCTGCACTTCTCCACAGAGATTCATGTTCAAGTCAACAGGGTATGAGTCAGCTATTGCAATACATGACAGGATCCGAGTTCCTCACATTATTTCAATCTAGGTTAGTAGTTTATTGCCTATCCCCCTGGTTTAGGTGGGGATAGGCAATAAAAAGAAAACAGAAAAACAGGGGAAGAGTGTGGAGTGGAGTGTAAGTCTAACAAAGTTCTGGTTTTTCCATGATGACTACTTCAATGCTTTTTTTGAAATATCAAATTTTTAAAAAAGCTCTTTTTTTGGTGCCCTCTGCTTTGCTGATGCCCTAAATCCGTGCTTAGTCTGCCTATTCGGTAATCCAGCCCTGGGACAGAGGAACCCCCTGAACCCCCGTGGCCTCCTGCCGGCCGCAGTCACCTGTGCTCTGAGGCGCACCAGGTTCTCTCTGTGAATTCCGATGCAGAGTCTCCCTGGGGACTGAGCCGTGTCTGTAAAAAACAAACAACTCACCAGGGCAGGCAGGTCTCATCCCCATCCTTCCCTCTCAGGATTCGCGTGTCACCTTGTCAGAACAGGTCGTGCACAGGCTTGATCCGAGGTGCAGAGACCTCCGCAGAATAAACAACATGGACTGCGGGTCTGCTGTGCGCAATGGCCTCTGGAGAGCATGGATTGCAGGGGTCACCAAACTAGTTCCTCTTCCCCCCCCCCCACCCCAGATGAGTCCCTTCACACCTCCTCACTGCCTTTATGGATCATGTACACCAAGCACTGCTCCGGAGGAGAAAACAGGAGCCTACTGAGCGGCTCCCCTCTAGTCCCTCAAGGCTGGGAGAAGCCCATTAACTGTTGGTCTGGCTGCAAACACCATAGTGTAACTGTCTGGCTCAATTGTTTTCTGCAGACAATAAAATAGCGTGTGATGTCTTAATGAGCTCCTTGGTATTTGACAATTGCAGGGTAACTGGCCTCTCTCCTATGGCAGGGGCATTTGCACCTCCGCTCCCTGCTCTTCCTTCCACCTCTCCTTAACTAAGCTCTTTGAAGAACTCCATTGCCAAGGATCTGGAATATCCAACGAGCGGCCCACACCTCTCTGGCCGAGTGGGGTGCCATTCCTGGCTCAGCCCTGCTCCCCATCACCTCGAACAGCCTCACCCAGCTTGATCTGGCCGATGGTGCACCCTTAAATAACAGTAGCAGAGGGACAGAGACGCTGAGAAGGCGGGGGGTGGGGATTTCCTTAGAGGAGCACAGTCAGATTTCAAATTGCAGCCACATCTCGAGCTGGGGTGAAAAGTGGATATCTTGGAATCTTTCATGAAATAAACTATTCCCAAGTATTTCATTTCAACCTTCCCGAAAGGGTGGAACACTTCACTAGACATTATCCTATTGACATTTATTAATTATATTTTCAAAATGAAATGAAGCATTTCGATAATTTCCCAGGAAAATATCAATGAAATCCTACATGCCTGCAAAACGTTTGTTTCCCTGACATAGCATTTTCCGATGGAAAACTGCTCCACGGGAGAAGAAAAGTTCCAGCCGGCGCTCTTTTTCTGGGCAGAGGGAGCTCCAAGCAAAGCCTCTGGGATTGATTGAATCCATGTGCTGGTTCAGGTCGCCAAGGGGAGGGGTGTTTACGTTTTCCAGAGACACCTCACTCATCCCTACCCCCAGTGTCCATCAGAGCACAGTAATGAAAGATAGCGGGGGGGGGGGGGGGAGGACTGGTCCCGAGGGTGAAAGCCAAATCTGTGGGAGTTGGCGTGGGGATGGGAGCAGGTTTCCTCGCCAGAGGTGGTGGCGAGGGAGATTGGTCTCCTCTGGCGAGTCATGCCAGAGCTGCTGTTTCCATTCAGCGATTGGGGGATTCGGGGTCCTGAGCCAAGCAGGCTCCTGCCCTAAATCGACATCCTGGAAGGCAACGTCTCCTAGATTCTGTGGCTTCTCTGGGCCGTGTGTGAGCCAGATGTGTCTCGGGATGATTCAAAGTGTTTGAGCCACTGATCACTTGTGGGTCAGCCCAGACAAATGACTCACTCTGCAGAGAGGCGAAGGTTAGAGACAGGGACCACACCCTGCTCTGGGTTAGGCTTGGTCGGTGCTGTCACTCCACAGCAGTGTGACTGAAACAGACTCAGGGCCAGGGATCCTAGCAAAGGCCCCCATGCTAACGGGGGGTGTTGAGTTCGAATCCACAGCTGTTGCAGATATATACACTGCCTTTAGCTGGTTCTGGGTGCTCCCTGTGGTAGCAAAGAGATTCGGTTCACTGCTCATCCCTCAGATATGGTTATTGCCTAGTCACTAGCCTTGGCACTCAGTGTATGTTCTGTTCCTTCAGTGGTTTTGCCTCTTATCCCCTTTGCTTTGGCTTCTAGGGTTTGGTATCATTGACTGGGCCCATTAAATCCGTTTCCTAGTCTCCCAGCTGCCAAAATGGCCAGTCCTCTCAATGCTGGGTTGGTGGGTTAACCCACAATGAATCATGTGGGTACCCTGCTGGGCTTCTCCATCTCTTCTCCCAGGGGCAGCCAGAACGATGCCCTCGCTGCTCAGCGGAGATGGGATCTGATGGATCGGTTTCCCTTAATTACCAGCGGACACACAGCTAAGTGGCAGCGGCTGGGGGATGTAGTTATGCTTTTGAGATGCAGCCAAGAGGAAAAGAATGGGTTTTGGTCGATGCTCAATACAGAGAAAATGTCGGTGTGAGGTTGTGGGTTTGGAAGCAACGCAGAAGCAGCACAAATCAGGAATCCAGAGCCTAGGTCTTGCCAACGCAAAGGGTTTGCCCTGACACCGCTACACATTGTGCCAGGCTGCCACTCCCTCCTGCTGCGTAACGCACCGGTGACAGGATGCAAACACTGGCATGCCACCTGCTGGGTCCCCTGGGAGCTTGGCAGAGCGAGAAGGAAATGCCCCGCTCCAGAAGAGGAGATCATGCTTTCAAATGCAGTCATGCCCAATGCGCCAGGAACCTGCCCAGGGCCACGGTGCCCAGAACAGGCAAAGTGCCAGCACCAATTCCAAGAGCCAGCTCCAAGCCGGGAGTCCCCTCTCCTGCTGCAAGCCTGCCGGGCGCCCTGCAAGGTGGGGGTCAGGGCTGCTTGGAGGTGACTCCTCTGGAAATAGCAGCTTCTCTTTCTATAACTCCGCCATGGCCCCTGCGCTCTAACACTCCGGATCAGAGCTGTCGAGTACTGCAGCCTCCTGCTCAGCACATGGCTTCGGGGCTTGGAGATCCCAGAAGGGGCCACTTAGCCCGTGGGCTCCCAGCAGCACCTGTAGTGCAGACAATTGCAGGAGGTCCTGGAGCTCAGCTATCCAGACCCACTCGTATTGCTTTATTGAGTTAGAGAGGCAGCCGAGGGCTCTTTCTGGAAACCGCTGCCATTAGTGTCTAAATCCTGCCCGGCAGCTAATGTTTCATTCTTGGTGTTGCTATCAATTGTCACATCTCCCTTCCTGAGGGAAGCTGGTGGCTTGTGCATCTCCCTGTCAGTCTCTCTGTTCCCCCGGGGACGGAGGGGTTAGAGCTCTGTTCTCATCCATTGCTGGTGCAGGGACCCAGCATTCTTCTTTCAAATTGTGATTGACTTGCTGTTAGTTTGTACAAAATCCTGCCTTGCTCTAACCTCCCGACTCTGCCAGGGAACTTGGCTCTGAAATCCGTTAATCTTGGGACAGCTTCACTCAGTCACATGCTAGTGACTCAGATGTTCTAGCTCAAGGAGACACAGCAAATCACCAAGTTATAATGATACAGGGCACCTGGGGGTTGGGGGGGGGGCAGCGTCTGAGCACTTGACACATGTCCATTGGCAAAGCTGGTGATGGAGAGACATACGAGTCCCACTTTGCAGATGGAGAAACTGAGGCACAGAGACGTTATCTGACTTGGTCATAGTCACGCAGTGAGTCAGTGAGGAATCGGGACTGAATGAGGAATCCTGGTGGCCAGTCTCCTGCTCTCAGTGTGAAACCAGACTCTCCCCCGCCCTGCTGAGGTGCCCAGTAGTAAGTGTCTCCCTTTCCCTACCTCTGTTTATTAGCTTTATGTACACACGTGTGTATTCAGATACAGGTGCACAGTTGCAAGGTCAAATGCCAGACGCTGCACTCGCAGTCACACATCTGCACACACACACAGAGACAAACATGCACACAAATGCTTACACACGGACCCTCTCTCTCACACACTGGAGGGCTACAGAGCATCCTTCCCTTTCCCTGGCTGCAAGGAGCTTTCGATCCCCCAAGCTGGCAGATGTCTCTTGACAGCTCCGCACCCTGACGTGCTCTGGCCTTTTCAGGGAGAGCAGAAGCTGACAACATCTTTGTCAGTCAGAGCTTTCAGGGGCAGCTCTTTGTCCCTCAGCTTTTCTTCCCTGCCACCCCCTCTCCAAACCCAAAGGAGAGTCGCTGGCTTTTGTTTTTTCAGTTCTGAATTAGGGACTGAAGAGAGCCCCTTCGAGGGGGCTGCAGATCTTTAACTAGGCAACTTAAGGTCGAGAAAAAACAGCTCTATTGTCCCGCAGCTCTCATCCTCACCCAGCTGCAGACTGAATCTTTTATGGCTCTCCAACTTCAGAGCCATGGGTTCCTCATACAAGGGAACAAGGAGGAGCTGTACCAGGCTGGCTAGTGCAGGCTTAGGGTATGAAATCTTCCAGTCTGGGGTTCTCTCACTCTGTGAGTGAGTACGTCGGTGGGGTAATAATAATCAATTAGTCTGATTAATTTAATAAACGACATGAGGAATAATGAGTAGGCAGTTAATGAATGTAATCATTATTGCTGGGTGCACCCCCACAATTTAAATATGGTCCCTGCCCTGAGGAGTATGCAAACTGAAGCTTCCATCCGGCAAAGAGTTGTACACTTGCTGAAACGTCACCCGCTGCGCGTCACCCCATAAGCGTTGATAGGCGTAGTCACAGCACACACACTGAAATCTGGCATGGATCCAGACCTACATTATTGTTAGCTATTGTTACTATTTAGCAAGTGCTCTAAATGTGCTGGATGCAGAAGAGAGCATAAGACAAGGACCCCGCTCAACTTGTACCAGTCAGCAGCCTCCACCTGCACAGAACCCTGCAAGATGCCTCAGCATCAGTGTTGCCAACCCTGAGCATTCCAAACTAACGAGTCAGGCCCCAAGAACCATGACATTAAAACGAGGAGAGTTTTACAAAAGAATCCCTCCTGCAGTCTTTTTATTTACTTCCTGACTTCACCTTTCCAGGCGAGAAAGTTACTTTGAAAAAGAGAGGAAAGCTGTGATTCTCAGGTAACCACCTATTCCAGAAGCCAGTGCTTTAAAGAAATACCTTGTGCTCTGCTGTAGGAGTGGAGAGTTCTGCTTATGAGGAGTTCGACCCCAGTGTAGCCATGGGAAGACAAACCCCTTCAGGGTCACAGGTAGAGACTGACCCCCTAAAGATTTCCTTGCTATCACCTCTACACTGCCTAGAATGCCAGCAAACCCACAGATCATCTGCCCCCACCCTGTCAGTCCCCTCCTTCCTTACTGCTCATTCGCTGAGCTCACAAGCAACCCTACAATAACAAACCAGTATGCCCACGTGCAACAGGGGACAGAGGGAGGAGTAGGGGAGTGGCAGAGTAGTCCGCTAAGACATTCATTCCCAAGATCCCCGGGGAACAATTTCAAGGGAGGGAGACGCTAATTTTGAAATGCGAAGAATAACTTTTCCTGGAGCCCGTTTTACACTTCAAAACAAAGGACAAAAGATACTAGCTGTGTGTGTCTGTGTGAGTGTGCATGTCTGTGCTTGTGTGTGTGATGAGTGTGTGTTTGCCCATACACACTGGGGGAGGTTTAGCAGCAGTTCAGCCCTGATCTTCATAATCTTTCACACTGGATAGTGGAGAAATGATCGCAGAGAGGCAGGAGTGAGGCGAGAGGCCTTGGTCTGTAAAGCCCATTCCCAGATGGGCTCCTAAACTCCATTGTCCCTTCTGTCAGCAAAACAAAACCCTGCTAAGTGCCAGCCTCTCTCTTTCTCTGCCTCTTTCCTCCTCGCAAGGCAGCTCCATAGTGTCCCTCCCACCTCCCGACAGGCCAAGGGAATTTCTCTTCATGCACCTCCCTGCCACTTTCCTAAGCAGCCCTATTAGCCCCCCGAGTTCCTGATAACCCAGCACAGCAGCCCCTGCCTGCCGCAGCCCCACATGGCCAGGATGAAGATGGCACTTTGCAGGGCGGCCCGAGAAGGGAGCCAAGGGATTCATCAGCAGCAGAAGCAGCATTCTGGAGATTTAACTGGGACAAAAGCAGCTACTCCCCCCCCCCCCCCATGTGCAAATAGTTGGGAAGCTGACAGGGTTTCTGAAGTTGCCCTGAGTGCACTAACATTGAACTGCATTGCAGATGTGAGTTACCCTGGCAAGGGGGTTCACAGTGTCTCATGGGCATATGCTCTGTGTTATTCCTCAGGACCCTTCGACCTTGGCGCCCCCCTACAAAGCCCCCTTCCATCACTGTGTGCAGATATTGTGATCTGACAGGGAGCACCTCTTCCCTCCCTGCCGCGCACACGGCTCCTGGACAATCTAACAGGTTTCTCTAAGGGTTGATTGATCTTTAGCCTCCCAAATGGAAACAGGATCCTGACTTCACCGGTTTCACCGTGGCTTGAGGTCTGTGCAGCGAGGCCGTTCATTTCCCTTCCCTCAGTGGAGGGGGGAGTGTAGGGCACAGGAAGCGCTATCCTGGATCCACCTTGTGTAGCAGCTACCAAAGCAAACTACCTTCCCATCTCATCTGAGCCAATCCTGCGTCAAACGCTGACAAGGACTTGACCCAAAGCCCAGAAGAGCCAATGGAAAGACTCCAGCAGGCCCCGGCTGACTTTGGATCAAGCCCAAAGGCTTCCATTTCCCAAAGCACCCACACGATTTAGGAGTCTAAGTCCCATTTTCAAAACGGACTTAGACACCTAGGGCCACATTTTCAAAGGCACTTGAGAGAGGTGCCAGGTGGAATCTTCAAAAACACCCAGGTGCCCACACGGATTTCAGTGGGAAGCAGAGGTGCAAACAAGAGGAATGTTATATTTATGACATTTGATTGGCAGAGGGTGTGTGAAGATTTGTTTAACCCCCCCAAATCTCTGCCATGTCAGAGGCTGCGGGCACAGGCGCCGACTCCGCTCCGGGGCTGGAAGGCACCAGCCCAGGTTCTCCTGCCCACAGGCAGCAGCACAATCAACCTAGCCCAGAGGGGAGCTAAGTCCCCAGCCTGCTCACTCCCAGCACAGATACCAACAAGGGCCAGGACTGAGTGACATGCTCTGGGCAACTAGACAGCCAGTGTGAAAAGCAGGACGCGGTGGGGGGTGATGGGCACCTATAGAAGACAAAGCCCCGCTTGCATTTATTAATGCATTTAGCAAAGTCACGCACACTCTCACTCAGTAAGGTGGGTAGAGATGATCCGGGACGTACATCTGCACGTCCACACTCACACCGTCCCGTGCAGAACACCACGAAGTGTTAGCCATCGTCTCCCCCATCACCGTCACCCTCCTCATCTTCACCCTCATTCTGGCCCCTCCCGAGGGCGACATCTCTCTTTCCTACTGCCCCAGGCTGGGATGCCACTTTTATACCACACTGGACCCTTGCTAGAACGTGGGATTTGGGATCCATGCCAAGTCCTGCATTCTAGCGGGGGCCACGTTATAATGAAAATTAATGACCGTTAGTAAATTTGGGATCCACGACCATGTTCTATCAGAATTCGCGTTATATAGACGCGTGTTCTGGTGAGGGTCCAGTGGGTTATGCAGATGTTAGCATTCTAATGCATATTCAAGAGAGGTTTCTCCCCTCTTCCTTTTTTTGTATTTCCTCCCTGTGACGGGGTCAGGACTCACCACCGCAGCGCCTCCTGCTGTTCATTCCGGGAATTAGCTCTCACAGGCCTGGAGCGCCCTCTGCCAGTGGTGTCCCGTCCATCTCTTGCCCCGCGTCGGCCTCTGAACCCACGTTGCTCCTCACTCCCCCAAGTCCACAGTCACCCCCTTCGGGGATGTATGGTTAACAACAGTCCTTGCACCAGCCTCAGCGCCTGCCACAACCGCCAAGTCTAGCCCCTCTTGCGTCAGGAGGCATGTTGCAGCCTGACTTGGCTACTCTGGGTCCCGACCCAGGGACGCTCTAACGGCAGCCTCTCTGGCCTCCTTCTCTCCCTTGTCCCGCAGTCTTCCCTGGGTCACTTCCCCTCTGAGCCTATTACACCCTCTAGGTCCTTCTGCTCAGGGCCAGCAGTCTGGCAGGTATCAGGCTGGAGTTCCCCGAGCCTGCCCAGCACTGCGCTGCGCTGTCCTAGGTGCTGGTCTCCTGCCCAGGAGATGGACCTTCCCCCATGAAGGTTTGGGACAGATTGACTGCTCCCTCCCTGGGCAGCCTTTATATAGGGCTGAGCCTGGCCCTGATTGGTTGCCCAATGCTCAGCCCTGATTGGCTCCCAGCAGGCCCTTTCCTATTGACTGCCAGTCAGCGCAGCCGCACCGGCCTGCCCTAGCCTACTCCCTCATGGGAGTGGGGCAGCCACCCTGCTACACTCCCCTTACCAATGTTAAGGTGTCCCTCTTCTATAGGTTAGTATATTTATGATTTGAACTCGTCATCATCTACGTTAATTCATTGCCATGGTGCTCTTGCAGTCGAATGATCCATCCCAAACCTTCCTGGAGCTGATGTCAGTTCATGTTCTGTGGTTGGCTGATGTCATTATGGACAAAATTCCCCCTGACACTCTACTTCCAGTTCCCCAAAACGTATCGGTCACCTAAGTTTATCTAGGCCAAGTTCATAGGCCTCAAGCCTCCTGCTACCTGCTGAACAGGACACAAGCCAGTCATTACTGCTGAATACAATAAAGCAGAATACAATGCAAAGCAGTGAATATAACAGAGATAAGCGGGCCGATGGGCTACCCCCCGGACTCCAGCTCCAGCATGCTGAGCTCTTTGGCTACCTGCACTGAGCCTGTCATGGCTGTTGTCACCAGTCTAGCTAGGAGCTGCCATGCCCGAACCGATTAGGTGTTTAATTCCTAGGGGCTTGGGGGCAGAGGCTGGGGGAGGAAGGATGTTGGCTGTAAGGATCTGTCTACACCCCTGGCTGGCCTGTGTCAGCTGATGCAGCGGGGCTCAAATTGCAGGCTCTGAGACTCCTCGCCAAGGGGTTTTATTGCAGTGGATTTACCCTAACTTACCTAAACTCCTTCATCTGGTCGGGTCTGGCAGTCCTCTGCTGCAGAACCCAACTGCAGGAGGCTCCTCTCTTCTTGTTGTAAAGAGCTCTCCTCTTCTCTGCTTGGCTAGCCATCTCCCTGCTCTGATATATTTTCTTCCTTCAGTGCTGCTGCTTTGGCGGCTAACCTGGATGGCATTCTTCACAATTATCTGCTTTAAAAGGATACATCTGGAGCCAAAGAGAAACAGACAAAATGCGAATAACAAAATGGATAACAAAATGCAGATTTGAAACCAAAACAAACAGCAAATCCTTCTGCTCACCAGCCTGTTTATAACCGGGCTCACTGCCTGGGGGTGTATTTCATGGAGATCAGAGAGGAACCATGAGATGAGACACAGTATGGAGCTCGCCGGAGAGACCGAATCACAAGTACATTGGGATCAGGAGGGGGAACTGCATCAGAGCTCCCTCACCATAACCCATTCATGGAGTCACTGAATTTAAGGGACCAGAAGGGACTACTGTGATCATCTAATCTGACCTCCTGCAGAACACTGAGCAGAGAACCTCACCCAGGGATTCCTGTATCCAGCCCATATCTTGTGATGGAGCTAGAGCATATTTTTAATAAGCTATTCCCTGCACAAGCCCTCCTCCCTAATGGACGCGATCAGTTGCAACACTCCGCATGGATGGAGAACGTTACCGTCTCTCCACTCCAGGTATCAACCAATATTTATTGATCACCCCTGGAAAAACCTATTTAATAGCCCTTGGCATCAAAAGTAAGCCGTTTCCTGAGCTGGCAAAGGGCTGCTCTCGTTCTAAAGATGGACACCTAGCATTTGGTTCAGATATAGCCGTGGTGATTGATGGATCTAATCCAGCCTGTCTTGTTCCACTTTATAACTTAATCATTTACACATTGTCTCCTCCAGCTCTTCCTCCGTGAGCCAGGAGATGTCTTCATTCTGGCCTACACTGCACGGAGTCTCATCGAGGACTACCTCACCGTTTAGGCTCCCTGAATCGAAATCAAACCTTTTTGTGAAGCTAGGTGAACCTAGCCTGGGGCAGCTCTCTCTCTTTAGAAGCTGCTTAGTGGGGGATTACTGGGGCCTAAAAATTCTGAAGCCAAGTAGGGTTTTTGGCAGATTAATTTGCATGACAATAGACCCAGCATGCTACTCCAGCTACCTCCTAGCAGAGCCAGTGTCTGAGGCCTCCAGAAAATCCAGAGGTTGCCCTGTTGCCTGCGCCTGCAGAGATTTTCCCAAGTGCCTCACAGCTTAGAACTTTCACCATGTTTCTCTCTAGACCGCGCTGAAGTGTTGATGTGAGACCGACGGGGTGAATGATTTCAGCTGTCAGGTGTTTTTTGGATTGTTCGGTGGTTTGTGGCACAGATGATTTGGGTCTGACAATCCTTCCCAAGCCCATCAGAGTGGAAGATAGAGGCTTGATTTTCAGAAAGCGCCGTAGGTGCTGATCACTTCCACAAGCCAAGCCACATATGCATAAGGGGAATAAATATTAAATCAATCTGCAATAACGAAGAGAGACATTTGCTTATAGCTTTTGATAGAAACAAATATGCCAAGAGAGCAAGCTTCAAATGGTTTATTTGAATCACCAGAACCCCCAGATACTAGCAGTTTGGTATATTTTTGGCTATCAGGAGCAAAAGGCAGAAAAGTCTGGATGGAAGCCATTCGGCAACTCTTGCAAATCAAAGCAAACTCTGCAACTTGAGGATTTGGGTCCTGATCCTATGGTCAGACCCATGCCAAACGCTCAGGGCATGGGTTTGTCTGACCACACAAACATAATAACAGGATCCTGGTCTTAGGTGGTACATCATAAAACCAGACCAAGATGTTTGTGAGCTGGAAGCATCAAATATAGGGAAGAGGAACACTGCTAGCCCATTTCTCCCTGAAAAGACAGAGGGGCGTGATTTTCATTCAGAGGGGCTTTTTACTGGAAAACAAACTATTCCCAATAAAATCCGATTCCCCCCCCTAGCCTTTGCCTAAGAATTCTCTGTTTTCGTTTAGTTTGTTTCCAAACTCCGGAAAGCTTTAGGAAGTTTGCATGAATTAACAAATAGTGGGGAAGCAAGTGTGTGTGTTTGAGGGGGGAGACAATATCCCCAACCCCGACTGACTGTTCAAACATCCCAAGTCAAGCCCGAAATCATCATAAATTGTCTTTAAAATCCTGAGATTTCAAAAGGAAAATCAGCAATGCTGGATTTTGTGGTTTTGCCAAAAGGTTTTCCTAAGCCTTTATCTCACACTCCCTTCAGCTTTACTCTGCAACCATGAGGGCTAGAAAGAAAGAAAGAAAGAAATCTGAGATCCTCACTTGATCCTGGCAGCTGGGGCTGGTAACGATCACACCAAATATCAGGAGAGTTGGAACACTGATTACTGACAAGCGCTGCTCTTCTGACATGTCTGTTGCGTGGTTATTGTCTTTGTTCTGTGTCCAGCAGCGCACAGTCTGAGTCTTGGCTGCTCCATGAGGCTCATTGCAGGATCGGGGCCTTAGCTTGCAAGCGTTTCAGGGCAAAGACTGGCTATTGTTGCTCCATCTCGGTACCCTACAGCCTAGCGCGAAGGGGTCCCGGATCCTGATCTCGGGGACTCTGAGCTACCCTAACTCACATACACCCGGGATATGAAACACCCCGCACACCACCCACTGCCCTGCTCGGAACCAGGCGGGTTTATTTGGAAGGGGACACGCGAATAAAATGTAAACCGGGGAGGCGGCCGAAAGCCCGGCTCTGCTGGGGAAGGAGGGACCGTCCCCAGCCGCCTGCGCCCCAAAGCCGAGATGTTGCCCTGAGCTCCGTGCCGAAGGAGGAGCCGCGTTTCGGGGCCTCGGCGCTCACTGCGCGATCCAAGGACCGAGGGGGTTGGTTGCTCGCCCGTCTAGCGGCTCCGCTCCGCGCGCCCCGCGCAGAGACTCCCGGGCAGTCCCGTCTCTTCCCCGCACGGAGTCTGCCCAGCAGGTTGTGGCGGGGCGAGGAGGCGGGGGGCGTGGGAACCCGGCGCGGGGAGAGGCCCGGGGGGCGAGGCGAGGAGGCGGAGCCGGGCAGGGGGGTGTGGAGGCCGGAGGAGGGGCTGGCGGGGAGGGCGGGACTCAGCCCTGCTCTGCGGCGCGGAGAGGGGGACTGGGCACCGGGCAGCAGGCGGAGGAGGGAGGCGCATCGCTCCGGAGCGCACGCAGGGAGCCCGGCGCATCCACCGCCGCTCGTCCGGGCACCTGGGCTTCCAGCCCCCGGGATCGGCGGGGTCTAGAGGGCGTCGGGGCCACGTGTGTTTTCCCCGGGGGCCGAGCCCCTGCCCGGACCTCCCGCGCTCGGGGGGCCCCGTGGCGAGATGGAGCCGGGGCTGTGAGCTGGGGCGGCTCGGGAGGTCCAGCCCCGGCCAGGGCTCCGCGCCCATTGTTCGCGCCGCCGGCGGATTTTGTGTCTCCGCGAGCCCCGAGCGGGACCGGCCCCGCCTGGGGCGGCCGCTCCCCCCTGGACCCCGCGGCCTGTGCCCAGCCGGACCGGTGAGTAGCTGGGGGAGGGAGCGTCCCACGCGGTCCCTCACCCGCCCCCCTTGCCCGGGAGGCGCCATCGCGGCTGCGCTCAAACTTTCCCCAAACTTCGGGACTCGCTCCGGGGGGGGGGGGGGGCTGCGCAGTGAGACCGGAGGGGGGGGGGGGCAGCTCTGGGCTCGGGGCCTGGCCGTGAAACGGCGGGAGGCGATGGAGGCCGGAATGCGACCCCCTGGCTGGGGCAAAGCCGGGGGCTGACTCCGGCCCCGGCCCGGGGAGCCCGCCGCAGCCTCCCGCCCGGTGCGGGGCAGAGTTCGCCGCGCCCCTCGCACGGGCCCGATCCTGGGGGGAGCAACCCAACCACAGCCCCGAGCAACGGGATCGGGCTCCGCCTCTCGGTCCCCCGGCGTGGATGTGTCTCGGGAGGACCCAGCGGGAGGAGTGGGGGGCGCTGCTTGGTGCGGGGCCCGGCCAGACAAACTGTGCGTCGTCCCGCGGGCACCCGCAGAGCCGCCGGGCTGGGGTCCGGGCAGGAACATAAGACTAGCCGGGGGGGGGGGGTGTCCATCTAGCGCCGGATCCCGGCTGCCAACAGCGCCTGCGGCCGGGGGCTTCTGGAGCAATTTCTGGCAGAGCAGAGGTGAGCCCCCCCCCCCCCCCCGAGCATGGGGCTGAATTCTCCATTGCTGCAGCGGGGCTTTGGGGACTGGCCTGGGCTGGATTTTGCGGGGGGGGGGGGATTCCTCTCGAGGCCACGGGGCGGGGGAAGGGGGCTTCGGAGTTGTTGTAGGGCGGGTACCATGGCTTGTTTTGAGGAGCCCTGGGGAGCCTGTGACTGGACATGAAATGGGAGGTGGGGGGTTCTTGACCTTGTGTGAACTCTCTGGAGAGTGGGCACCCGCTAAACGTTCCTCGAATTGATTATTGGGAGCTTGCTGGCTGCCTGGCGAGGGGCTAAGAAATTCCTGTCTGGCTGGAACAAAACCCTGCGGCAGCCTCCTGTGTCGGTGTGGACGGATTCAGAGCGTCGCAGCCCGGAGTTCTCCTCGACTCTCCCCACAGGAGCCTGCATTGTGTTACTACCCTGCAGTCGCGCCTTGCTTGCTCTTTTCCATTCTCCCCTCGCCATCTGAGAGACCAGTGAGGCCAGCTGGAGGGGTGCGAGATTCTGGGGATTTAAGGAACTGGTTCCTCCCTGGGACCTTAAGAGTGCTGCCTTCACACATCAAAGAAGGCCTGCCTTTGAAAAGAGGAGGGGTGTCTGAGCCAAAAAAAGCTTCTTAAGGTACAAAGTTTAGTGGGGGAGGAAAATCTCGTTTGCACTGAAAATATTCCCTCTGCTTTCAAGCCTGTTGATTTTGTCTCTGTAAGGGAATAGCGCGTTCTCTAGACACGGTTATTAAGCTAAATGTTTCCTTACTCTGCCATAGCAGATGTTCTCTGCCTAGTTGAATGTCTGAGGAAAGTTTTTTTTTAATACCTGGCACACGTGGACAATTTATCGGAGGTTCCCCAACCTCGCTTTACTAGTCCGTATTTGGGGCTGATATAAAAGCATCCCCATAAACACCGCCGTGTAGTTTTCCAGTCCTGCTAATCATGTGAAACCCCAGCGATATCCCTCCTATCCGAATTATTTTTGCAGGCATGCAGTGCGCTAATGCCCTGTAATGCAGATGTAATGTCTTATTTGCATAGTTCTTGCTAAAGCAGAAGTTCACTGGAGCCTGTATTGGCCCTATGGGGCGTATCTCATTCAGGTGGTTCTGCGGTAGTTATCGCCCCTCATGTGGATGGTTTGTTAGCGGGTCTAATGTTGCTGTGCTGTGCTCTGTCCTCCCTCCTGTAACAGACTGAGCTGCACAAAGCAAAGCGAGGCCCTCTGTTTATCCTTGGTCATGAATGAGAAATGGCTACAAGGAAACTCTTCATTGAGACTGTCCAAGCTCTGCATGCAGTTGTATCCGGGGGCTGACCTTGAGTGAAGGTGTTTTCTTGAGGCCTGGCCTTATTTAGTGGATCCTATGTGCCCCAGGTTGGGACACTGAATCTGCAGTTTCCATCCCTCCACAACCAACACAGTCAGTCTCTCTTTCAGAAACAAAGCGACAAGGAATTCCTGGACATTCCCTTGATAGTGCTGCTGCTTTTCTGTCTGCACCAAACGGGCGACATTTCATTTTAAAATGCACCGCCAAGAATGCATAAAATGATCGCTGCTGGAACTGGGGCTGCTGGAACTGGGGGTGCCGCTGCAACCCCTGGCTTGAAATGGTTTCCATTATACACAGCGTTTACAGTTTGTTTCAATGCCTCTCAGCACCCCCACTATGCAAATTATTCCAGCACCCCAATGACAGGAGTCTTTTCCTTAGCTTCCGACAAGGGCTTTGTCTGTATGGCTGGTACTGGTGCAAGCCTCCAGTGAGGAGGATCTGGGGTAAAGTGGGGTTTGATCCCTGCAGTGAGATGTACCACACCAGAGTAGCTGTGTTGGTGTAAAAATCCCTGCTGGAGACAGGCCCTTCATACAGAGAACTCGTCCCATGGGAAAGCTTTGCACTTGCCTTTGCTGTGAGAGCCTGAACGAACTGTTGAAACCACTTTTTAAGATGTTTGAACATTTTGGAGCTGAGTGAAAAACCCTTAACAAATTAAACAATGCTGCCAACTCTCACCATTTTCAGCACGGTTCCTGATTTTTGATCTTTTTCTTCAAGCTCTGCTCCAACACACATGCAATTGCATGGGAATATCTGCTTTTGGGGGTTTTTTTTAGTAAGTTTCTAGCCTCACTGGTTACCTAGAATATTTTATAAACACAAGTCCTTAAGGATCAAAACCCAAGGAAAATCAGAAGAACCCAAGGTTTATTATTTTTAAAAATCTCCCAATTTTGACTCATCATTTTTGAACCCTTGGGTTGGGAATACTGCAGATAATATACTCAACAAATTTTGACTTTTTATTCACAAATTCATCATGAGTAGATGATGAGATTCTATAACTATTCTTTACTCCAGGTTATTCACAAATTTCTTCAGAAAATAATCAGGTTATAAATGATCCTTATTTCCATTGTGGTGACTGGTTTGCCTCTGTGATATTGTTTGTGTTTTCTGATTGGACGACGTATATAATTAACCAACACCATGCAAAAGTTGAATTTTAAAGTCAGTTGTAATGCTTGTGATTTATACTGCGTCGCTTAGTTGTATAAATCATCCAATCAAGGAATGCAAACAAAAGCACTTGACTTATGTTTCTAACCAACGCAGCTCAAAATCTGAATTTGATATTCAGTTGTGATGGGTGCAGTTTGTGCTGTGGTAGGTACTGAAGTCCCATAGCCGTGTTTCTGCTCTCTGATTGGATGATTTAGGTAACTGGGATTGGGAAGCTGCAGTTGTTACAGTTGAATATCCAGTTCCCTTTTGGTGATTTGAACCTTAAAATGTACTCGATTGGATGGTTTGCACTACTAACATGCGTGTGCATGGAAGGGGTTTGTTTTTCAGAGTCCTGAATAGATAGGACAGTCAAAATTCACTTTCTTAGCCAGGCAGATGCAGAGTTTCTTTCTCCCTCGCTGATCTTGCAGCTCTAATAAGTTCTCTATGCAAATCACAGTGTGGGGGAGGTGGGGTTGGGGGAGAAGAGGGAGTCTTGGCTTTGGGGAGGGATCAGCAGAACAGGTCCTCATGTATTTCTTTGCCTAGTGGCCATTTCCCCCCATAGGAGCACTTCCTCCCTTAATCTCAGGGGTGGCTGGCATGCACTGGTGCCTTCCCATTGTCTTGCTGGGAGAGGATTAAAATAAATCAAGATAGTCTCTGCCCTGGAATGATAAAGGACAGAGCGCGGTTCAGCTCTTGTCCAGGGGAACTACAAATCTGTCAGCGTCTGACTCCACTGTATTCATGATTCCGATTCTGTTTTAAAATAAGGAACCCTTCCCCCGGCCTGATTTTTCAGGTGCTGTCTGGTCACTCTACTTGGGAGAAGGTTACTGTAGGGAAGAGTTAAGTGCTGGAAGCTTCACACTCCGGCCTGTCTTTTTCCAAGTCTGTGTCTGCTTTAAGCATTACTGTTTCCCCCCTAGACATTGTTTGCTCTTTATTTCAGCAAACGCAGGTTCCTGGCTGGAGTGCAGTCCGGGGTGAGGAGGGATGCAGGCTGGGCAGTGGAGGGGGGGTTAGTTCTGTCCCAGGACTTTGTGGCACTTCCTTAGTTTGCGGTGAGGTTGAGGCTTTATTTATCTTGAGACTCAAGTGAGAAATATGCAGCTCCCCCTAAGGCCATGCATATTTTCAAGCTGGGTTACATGCTTACTTCCAGTGTTTGGTAAGTGATTATCCAGTCACCTGCTTGCCTGGTGGGGGGAGGGTGAACTTTGCACCCGGTACTCAACCAGGCCCCTGCCTCATTGTTCTCCTGGGGATGGGAGACTCCGCAGCCCTTTGGTCCATCTCCTGTTGTGAGGTCTTTCCTTTGTAGTTGGAGATGGGAGGGGAGTCACTGCAGTGGCGTTGGCCCCTGATCCTCAGCTGGGTATAGGATCACCACGAATTAAGATAATGCCCAGAGCCCTTTACGCCGCCACCGGTTCCTGCCGGCCTGTGGAGGGCGATTCTGGAGCCAGGACTCTGACCAAAGGTAGCTGCCATGGCCGTGCTCAGCACTGAGCTGCCGGCCAGTCAGTCTATGAGTGAAGCTTCTGGTTTGATTCATGCCCACGCTGTGGCTCAGCACCTAGGAGCTGCCATGGTGCTGGCTGGGAAGCAGGAGTCCCCATTGCTTTGAAAGTGAGCGGCTGGGTGTAAAACATGGAGCCCCGTGGCCTTCCCCGTAGGACCAGGGCCTGTTGTGACCTGAACTGGGGACGGACTCCATTCGAGCTGCGGTGAGAGCAGAACCCACCCGCGCCATCCCACCAGCCTTCCCTTTTTCCTCGCTCGCCCTCCCGACTGGCTTGAATTCAGGTGCTGTCACAACAGAGAATCCCACATATCAGATATTGAAATCTCCAGCAACCCGTTATTACCCCCATGTTCCCTAGGGTTGCCAGACATCTGGGGTTTTTGCCAGAGCACCCAGTCGAAAAGGGGCCCTGGTGCTGACCAGGCTGCTAAAAATACAGCAGGTGAGGCTGGCAAACTCCCTGCCTGGCTCCGTGTGGCTCCCGGGAAGCAGCTGGCATGTCCCTCCAGCTCCTAGGCATAGGGGTGGCCACGGGGGCTCCATATGCTGCCCCGATAGGGTGACCAGATGTCCTGGCTTTATAGGGACAGTCCCGATGTTTGGAGCTTTTTCTTACATAGGCAGCTCATGGGAGTTTGCTGACAGCTGATCTGGGAGTTGAGTTAAAAGTTGCATCCCTGTCGAGTCCTGAAGAAGCCTTGGGTTTTATCTGCTATATTACATTTTGATCACTAGATTCCCTGACTGAAAAGGCCTAGAAACCAGCGTGTTTCTGGGGGACAATGGGACATGGTGACTGTTAGCATATGCATCGGTAAAATACCACTTGATTCCCTTACGACCAATAGTACACAGCTAGAGGAGCTATGAGCAGAGTGCGAGCCTTGTTTGGATTCCCTCCGACTCTTTCCTTTGGAGCACATGCCCTAAGGGTGGGCAAACAGGAGTGGGTAAAGTCAGAATCCTCCATAGCCCTGAAATGTCCCGAAAAAATGGACGTTGGCTCTGGGTTTGTAGCCAAGGATTGAAGTGTCCTTTGTGTGCTGAGCCCGCTCCCTTGAGATTCCAGCTGGGATGAGTGGAGGAGGTAGACAGCTAGGTCTAAGCTAGGAACCTTTTGAAGTCTGCCCATCTGTTGTGTATATGTGAGCAAAGAGTGTGGGGATAGATCATGCCTTTGGGGGGCCTCCAAGCAGTGGGAGGATGTCTGGGCCGCGTTGCCAGCGTGTGACCCTGAGTGGGTGGGTGTGAGTGTGCAATGTGTGTGATTGTGCCGGGGAGGGTGGGCACAGGTCACTGAGTGCATGCTCAGTGTCTGATTCTGCCTGAGTGAGGACATCCTGGCGTGGGAGGGCACATGGGTGCACACGCGATCTGTCCGCCGTTTTAAGTAGAAGCGTGGGTGTAATTGGGACGGTTATAATTGCACCCTCTGCCGCCAGGTCTCTAAGGGGCACTTAGGTCTTGTTTCTCTCATAGCATTTCCATTTTTAGTTGCTGAAATCTTCCCTTGAAAAATAAAAACTCTGCCGTGTGCCCCGGGAAGGAGAAGGGAGTAGAACTGTGGGGAGCAGAGGTTCTGCCTTGGTCACGTTCCAGCCCTTGAGAATGAACCATTTTCTGTTCTGATGTATAGAAAAGCTGCGCAAACACCAAGAGAAGTCATCTCCCAAAAGCGGTCCCAGCTTCCTCACCTCATGTGCCCAAGGCCTCCGCACAGAACAAGACTTGGGGTCATGAGGGGTGGAGCAAGGCAGAAGAGCCCTGTCAATAGAATATAGACACTTGATGGGCCTGGCGACTCAGGACAAGCCCTTCCAATAGGGCGAGATTTAGCTTTAAAAGGAAAGTGCCAGGCCCGTAAGTCCCAGTCTTGCCCCTCCCTGTAAACTCCTTGGCTCTGGCTGCATAATTGCTTTTCAGTGCTGATTTTGATTTGCGCTAGATGGGATGTTTGGCTGAGCGCCAGTGGAAGAAGTTCCTCTCCTTCTATCTCCCTGTTTCTCTGCCTCTGCTCTACCGAGGGAGGCACTGCTTCTTTCCAGCACTTTTCTACGCGGTGGAAACGGAGCGTCAGTGGGGCACTGCCCTTCCCGGTCTCTGATCTGCGTTTTTACTTTTTCTCTGTCACTTTTTCCAGCATCAGCCAGGGGATGGATCACTGCGAGTGACTGATTCTTGTGATTCTCCAGGGAAGTATTCGGGCCTGGTTAGCTGACCAGGAAGCAGGTCCCCTTGACTCAGCTGGAATGAGCCATCTCTGAGGTGTTTTAGGGGAAGAATTTTGTGGGGCTTTGCGCCAGCACTGACTCACGCTGCGTGAGCTGCTGCTTCGAGCTACGCTACCTTCTCGCTGCGCGGGCGCTGTGCTCAGAAGAGGCCTTCGCAAGGACATTCCGCATTAGGCCATGTTCCGGGCAGCTTGTGCACTCGATAAACAAATCCACTTGGAGACGGAACATAATTTCCAGAAGTGCCAAAGACTTCTTTTTCCACAAAGAATTCCCCCCCGCTCCCCACCCCGGGTAAATTGTTAACATTCAATAAACTATTTTAAGACTCGCTGCCTGGCACCTGAGCACGCCGGTGCGCGGAGATAAAGCCGGTGTTTGTCTGTCGGGTGCCGGTGTTTGCCGTCCTTGCGCCGGAATCCGTACATTGCCCCCAAGCCCTAGCTGCTTTGCAAAGCAGGTTTGGGTGGCACAAAAGCAGAAAGCCCCAGGCTAAAGAATCTTTTTAAGGTTCAGCTAGGAAAACGACCGGTTATTTTCCACTGCCTTGCGGCTCTTCAGAACAGCATCGGTATCATCATCCTGAGAATAACACAGAGTTCTGCATCGACTCCATCTCAGTCACTGCAATCATTAATGAAGTCTCACATTCCCATCCACCACCCTGGTAGGTAAGATACAGAGAGGCGATTTGACCCACTACTGATGGCAGCCACATCTGGGGCCAGAACACAGCCGCTGTTTAACCGAGCACAGTAGAATGACCTGTTGTTTTAGGACAGGAAGTGAAGAATCTAATGGCCAATTAAAAGGCAGGGTTGTGTTTCCAGAGACAGAATGTAATTAGCTGGGTAGGTCTCCAACATGCTGGGTCTGTCACAGTGCCCCTGGACCATTCATGACTGAGCCGTGAGGGGACCGGGTCTCTCATGCCATTGCAAAGTCAAGGCTGGCACTTAGAAGGCAGGGCTTAGCCCTCTGTTTTAGCCCCATTGTGGAGGGTGTTAGCCAGGGATGGCTGAGTGGGTCTGTGCTTTGGAGACTAGGATGGGGCCCCGTCGTGGGTCTCTGAGCAGCCTGCAGGAAGACTTGGCACTAAGGGGAGGGCTGAATAGAGGCATGGCAATGGGCCAGGAACCGGAGTGCCGGCACCCCATACGCTTAACCTGGGGTGGTGCATCCCATGGAGACTACACGTCCCAGAATGCACTGCAGCTAGCTTTACTTAGGCAAATTTCCACTTCCCCTGGTGTCTCCGGTCTTGGCCCCAATTGTTGGTTTCAGTCTGGTGGGTCCGTGTGTGTGTGCTTCATTTTTAGAATCAAAACGTGGTGTTTAGCCCTTATCTGTGCAGACTGTCCTGCCTGTCTCTGTGCTGCGGGGCGAGAGATCGAGAGATCTTCTGCACGTGGTAAACTTCATTAGGAGCAAAAATGCTAATGGTGCAAATTAACCCTCTGGTTCCAGAAGTCTGGGTTTTCCAGTTCCAGTGAGCTGGAGACTAAACCATGGAAGTGAGATCCTGAAGCTCTTTGCTTCTTCACAACAAGCTCGGCATGTCCCTCAGTGGAGATCAAATGCCATTTATTGGGAGGGTGCACATCGGTCGGGGGTGGATTGGAAGAGCCTTGTTGGGTCCTGCTGCAAAACCTGGGTTCACACAACTGTTGGCAGCAGAATCTCTTTCGTCCGAATAGATGTGGGGATGCAAAGTTTGTTTGGTTTTGGGTAACAGGAGAAGAGAAGTTCAGATACATTTGGTTCTGTTGTGTTACATGTATTCGTGTGCTGGCGCACACATCCCTCACCTCCCCCGCGCCTCATTATATCCCTGATTAGAGCTGGAGACTATTGAAGGACAGTTACTCTTCTGATTTTCTCCAAGCCCTGCTCTAGCAAACATCCAATTGCATGAGAATATCTGTTTTCATTGCGTTACTGCTGGGTGGTGCTGTCGGTTGCTGCTGGGGTCACTTGTCTTGCACCCCAGGGTGGGTGCAGATATATTTGAGTAATTTTCTGAAGCTCCTGAATTGCTTTGAGATGAGAGGTGCTATAGAAACAAAAGATCTTGTGAGACTGTGACACAGGTAGGTCTTTTAAAACGTGTGTGCTTCAAAATAAGGAATGAAAAATGAAAAACCAAAACTTTTCAGTTGGCAGATGCTGAAACGGGACATTTTGACAGGTGTTTCGAACCTTTTGCCAATGGTTGTTTGTCCAGACCTGCCCTTTCCGCAGATAGGTTTGGTTTTGGCGAACTGTCATTTTCGTTGAAAAATTCCTGAGCAGCTCTGGTGTGGAGCCTTATTGCAGCCTCCGGGGGAAATGCACTTCTGAGAACTGGGCGGCTGCTTTGAGGGACTGAAACGTGGCTTTGGGTTCTTCGCTTTTGGCACCCAAATTTGGAAGTGCAGCCAGCCGCTGGGTTCCCAGTGGAATGCAGACTGAAACCTCACTGTTGATAGATTAGCTGTGAAGGTCACACACGCAGAATGACTTTATTGCTGCGTGGTGAAGCTGTTCTCTTTTGTGGCATATGTCACCCACTCCTAAAAAGAGCTGCAAACACTTGTATTGTAAATCAAAGAGAGGGCTCGATATAGCAGCAACGTATCCCCATCAATTTGAACACAGTTCTTATTTAAACCCACTTGGGGTGCTGTTTAATTTGAGTGAGGATTTCCCGTGTTCTCTGCTTGTTGCGGCGCATGGGCCTGCATTCCTCCCAATCTAACTCTTCTTGTTTCCTGGTTGACAGCTGGAAGGGACTGGAAGGTTGGAGGAGAAGATTAAGCGAGCCCCAGCTAGCAAGCCGGCAGTCTAGCCTGGAGTCCCCATGGAGTTCTGGAGCCCAGTTGCCAACCAGTAGCAGTAGAACTGGGATGTTTACCTGGAGGTGCCTCCTCTTTTGGGCTGTGCTGGTCACAGCCACGCTGTGCACTGCAAGACCAGCACCAACGCTGCCAGACCAAGGTAAGAGGAACCCTTCTGCTCCTCTCATGTCTAGAGTCTCTCTGGCCGGAGTCAAGAGCTCCTGCTGCTAGTGAACAGAAACGTGACCGAAAGAGCCCTTTTAAGGGCAGGTCGCTGGGATAAGAGGCACGTCTGTTCTCAGCCCCCTTTCTTTGAGTTGCTGCTCCGGAATGGTGCTAAGATATTGGGTGTCTCTGACTTTCTTATGAAACAAGCACAGCCTGTTTTGAAGCCAGGCAGCAGGAACACGAGGAGCAAGTCTGCGGGCTGTGGCAGTGAAGGGTTTGTGCTAAGGGAAGACAGGCTTACCTGAGCTGAGAAGTTGCAAAAAGGCCTCAGCAGCCGCCAGCTGGCGCTAGCTGGGAAGCAGGAGGTTTTGCCAGGGGAACGTCGCCATTTGAAACACACAAAATAATGGAACGTTTTTGAAAAGGGGGAAAAATTCAAAAAAACATTTTTCAAAAAAGGCCATTTTTCATCTGGAAAATAAACCTGGGCACTGAAAAATGTGGACCGGGTTGTTTCAAGGCTGATAGGGGCTCCCCCTTGTCTGCGGGAGAGCTGGTGGTTTCATGGCGATCATTTCCCTCATTCTGATGAGCTGTGGTTGGAGATCAGTGTGGTGACTTCCCCCATTATCTAGCGAGACGGGCACCGGCCTTGCCGTGGCTGGTTGTTCTGAAGGATGCTGGGGAGTTCGCGTTGAATGTTGGGGGGGTCTGTGTCGTGGTGTTGGAATATCTCATGGTAATCGGCTCACCGAGGTGTGATCACGGCCCCATGGGGATGGAGGGGTTCACTGGGGCCGTGCACTAGCCGGCCCTCCCTGAGAAATGCGTTAGAGCTCCGGTCCGGATCCTGAGTGACACGAACGGTCTGGTCTCTATTGGCCATTAGCGTGCTGATGAACGCTGGAGAAGGGTGGACGTTGCCCGGCGCTTGTTTGTGTGGCGTGTCGGCCAGGTGGGCTGAGGTCCTGGTTTTGGGAGAAGCCCCTTCTGCTCCTGGTGCTGCCAGGGGCCCAGCTCTGGTGGTGGTTCAGGGCTCCCGAGCTTTGCCAACACTCTCACTGGGCAACAGCAGAGCGAGCGCTGATTCAGCCCGTTCCTGCAGCTCCCGCAACCTAAGTGGCATTTCCCTGGGGCTCGAGACCAGCTCCCCCAAAGTAGAGCGTCCCACGTGTCTCTAATCACCATGTGTTCCTAAAGGACATCTAATGGGTTTGGCTCCCTGGCAACTCTGCTGTTGCCAGTCACAGCCCCTCCCCTGCTCTCTGCCAGGAGCTGGGAATGAGACCCTTGGGAACCTGCCTCTCCCCAGCTGGGCTGGAAGGCTTTTGTTTCCCTTCTACCCCTGTAAGTTTCTGTAACCCGGTGGCAGGTTGAGGTGTAGTGGCCACTTACTAACAGGCCTGGACCAAAGCCAGCCTTGGTGTGGCAGGCAGCCCCCAAGCCTCCCGTAACGCTATAACATTTCAAAACCTGGGATTTCCCCACGGCGAGGCAGAGAATAAACAGACCCGTCACCAACGCGCAGGCTTTCCGACCGCATGCCTCTTGGCATGACCGACACAAGGATGTTCTGTGGGGCATGTCTGTCTTTGGGGCTCATCGTTCCCCCTCCCCACCTGTCCTCTTCCTCCCTGCAAAACCCCAAGCTGTTGTGTGCTTGGCATCCATCTCATGTGCTACCCTGACTGCTGATTGTTCCACACATGTCCCAGGAGAAAGAGCAGAGCTCCCGGTGCTGATGTCTCTGCAGTGTTTGGGGGGTTTGTCTGTCTGCGGTGGATGGCTGGGAGGGGAGGAATGAGGCTTCTAACCAGATGGTGGCCGCTGTTTGCGGGAGAGTATCCAGCCCTCCTGCTCCCTGGGGGATACAGTAATGCTGGAATGGTCAGGACGACGTGAAGTGTATGGTACCATGGTACCCGCAAGTGAGCTGTGTTGGTGAATAAGGCTGGGATTTTCTCACTGAATTTCTCACTGAATCTCTGGTAGGAGAGAAATGTCCCTACATTTCACCTGGAGGGGGTTTGTACAGCCTGAGCTGGATTGTTTGGAAAGCCGGCTCTCCCCCAGGTTGGAATCATGTTGGGGGGCTCTGGGTCTAACCAGAGAGGGGCATTCAGGCAGTGTAGGGTAGCTCTCGGGCAGAGGGAGGGCCCTGTGCTAAAGGCACAGGTAGGCAAATTGGGGCTGCAGAAGGAGCTGCTGAGTGCTCAGTGTTATGAATAACCAGGTCGCTTATTTAGGTGCCAAAGGGAACATAACTTTAGGCACCCATTTGAACAACCACAGGACGTCCCTGGGTTCTCTCCCCAGCTCCTTTCCTGGGCCAGGTCTCCTCCTCTCTGTGTGTCTGGAAGCTGGGCACAAGGCAGAGCGGAGGCTGAGCTCATTAAGTCTGGGGAATGCTTTGGATCCAGTTGGGTCTCACGGCCGTTGTCCCATGCGAGGCCACGGGGGCAGCTACCCGGTTCTCAGTTACCAGGTGTGACGGAGTAGGAATACTGGGTGGGTGCCTCAGTTTCCCCTATGCATTTCTTGTTGCAAAGCAGAGAGACAACATAAGCTGTCTTGGGGCCCGCCCTTCCCCCTCCCTGAAAGGCGTTGGCTGGAAGCGTTGAATAACAAAGAGGCTGGCTGAAGGTGTTGGAGGGAGGTCAGGTGACCTGACTGGCTGGGGCGGAGGGGCTGGAGAGAGTGGGTCGGAGTGGGAAGTCTGAAGCTAGCTGGAGTCATGCAGAGAAGAGGCAGAGAGCTCCAGGCGAGCTGGCCTAGCTCTCTGGCCCCAAAATGGATCCAGCTGAGGGCTCACGCTCGCTGAATGGTCTGGGTTAGACCAGATAGAGGTCATTGACTAAACCTCTGTTTTACTGGCTGGCTGAGAGTCACGTCTGACTGTGGATTTGGGGTACAGAATCCACGGGCTCCCCCAGGACCCCGCCCGGGCGGGCTCGCTGGGGGAAGTGCACAGAGGGGCAGAAGGTGCTGAATGCTCCGAGGTCAGACCCAGGAAGGTGTAAACGGGGACCTCTAAGCTCCTAGCCTTGGAGACAGGCTGTGTACGGAGAGAGGGCGCTTTCCCTCGGACTCCTAACTGGCTTCATAGGGAGCAGGTTCCAGACCCTCGCCCGGGCGCTCCGTGACACCAGGCCAGGAAGGAGAACGGGTCCTGGTCATTTCCCCCTCGTTTTAGTTTGAATTGTTTCGTTTTTAACTAACGCGGGCCTGGTAGGTGCCCCCTGGGGAGCAGCGAGTGACTGCGCGTGAGTCCTATTCATTGCAAAGGCAGCTGCTTTTCTGGACTCCGGCTTTTATGTTGCTGGGGTTTCACTTTACATCTCCCTTCTCAGCGATGTCATGATCCCCAGGGCTCGCTCTGGGAGAGCAGTTTCTGCTTGAGCAGGAGAGGAAGGTTTTTAAGTCTCCAACCCTCCTGCTCGTTGAGTCTGATGAAGTTCTGCCTTTGACAGGGTTCTCGCCAGTTAGTGAAAAATCTGCAGCAAATAAAACCTTAATGGGCACTTACTGCCTATTAGAGTTCCCTAAATTTGGAGGTGGTAAAACATGTAGTTAAAGGGGAAAGTCCAGGTATTTCCGTGAGCAGACTCGGTCCTCCTCACAAAGCTGGTCTTTGTCTTCAGGTTAAATGAAAACCTGCAGAAAGTCACAGCGGTTTATTTTCTCCCAACGTGCTAGTGTCCTCGTCCCCATTGACACTCCTGGTCTGAGGTCTGTCTAATCCCTGGGTCCAGTGTATGCTTACAGCTCCTTCCTCCCTCTCAGGGGCTTTGTACTGTGCCTGTCACTGTGGTATCAAGCACTGTCCAGTTCAGAAGCACAGACCCAGGAACAGGGTCCAGATCTCCAGAGTTCTAGTCCAGTGCCTGATCCTCCTGCCCATCCGTCCTCTCTTGAGCAAGCCCACAGGGGGCTGTAGGTCCATTGGTTTGCCTTTCCCTGGGGATATTTTGGGGTGGTTTTTCCCTTAGTATTTAATCCTCTTTCCCTCTCTGACTCCTCCCTCCCTCTCGGGGTTTGTACCTTCCTTAGGGCGGAGATTCTGCGAGTAGCGTGAGCAGACCTTTGCAAGGAATCCCGCTGCCCTGTGAGGCCCTGTGCATTGCCCCGCATGCCGGCCCATTGAGAGGAATTCAACCATGGGTCTCAGCTCCCCCATCAGCGCTGGGGACTTGGGCCACCCTCTGTGCCAAGTGCTGGGTGCTGCTGGCTCGCTGCAGCGTTGCCTCTCAGTGTCCATCTGGCCGGTCACTTCAAATCCCTTCGGGGGGCCAGAGCAGCTGGACCAGTGCTGTGGACCAGAGGGAGTGGCTGGCACTGACCACAGGCGGGAGTCAAGTGAGACTCCTGCAGGGGGTGGGCCTGGCCAGGGCTGGCTCCCTTTGGGGGCTGGCGAGTTGCTCCGGAGCAGTTGGGGATGTTTCTGTTGGGGTGGAATTGCCCTAGAACCCAGCAGGAGCGTCTTCGCATGGCTGTGTGTCCTGGGTCCTGCTCTCCTCTCTTGCACTGGTGGAAATCGCAGGGAACCCCAAGGACTTTCTGGAGTTTTACTAGATAAGCCCTGTGTCACGGAGCGCCCGGGCGATGGTCCGGAGCTTGCTCCCTATGAAGCCAGATAGGATTCCGGGGGAAGTGTCCCTTCTCCGTACACAGCCTGTTTCCAAGGCTAGGAGCTTCACGGGTACCCACTTCAACCTTCCTGTGTCTCACCTCAGAGCATTCAGCACCTTCTGCCCCTCTGTGCGCTTCCCCCAGCGAGCCCGCCCAGGCGGGTCCTGAGGGAGCCCATGGGTTCTGCACCCCAAATCCACAGTCAGACGTGACTCAGCCAGCCAGTAAAACAGAGGTTTATTCGATGACCTCTATCTGGTCTAATCCAAACCATACAGCGAGCGTGAGCCCTCAGCTGCATCCATTTTGGGGTCCAGAGAGCGAGATAGCTCCTCTGCCTTCCCTGCCTGACTCCAGCTAGTTTCAGACTCCAAACTGAAAGTCACTCTCTCCAGCTTCTCCTCCCCCTTGACTCAGCCAGGTCAGGTGACCTCCCTCCCCCACTTGGAGTCAGATTACAGCTTCAGGTATGGACACCTGCAGAGAGGGGAGAGGGCGTTGCCTGCTTGCTTACACCATCAGCCCCTATTCCTTCACATAGGGCTTGTCTCCACGGGGGGGGGGGGGGAAGGGGGAGGAATCAACTGCAGATACGCAAGTTTGCGTATCTGCAGCCGACTTACCTCTCGTCCCCACGTCGGCGGCAGTCAGCGGCGTGCTCCCCCGTCAACTCCGGCAAGCTGGAGTTACGCAGTCGACGGGGGAGCCGCGAGCGATTGATTTCTCGCATCCTCATCAGACGCGAGAAATCGATCGCCAGAAGATCGATCCCGCGCCGCGCGAGTGAAGACCAGCCCATAGACACCTAAGAAATGCATAGGGGAAACTGAGGCACACCCGCAGTATTCCTACTCCGTCACACCCTGAGGCAGAGGAAAGTGACTCCCAGCTCTAGCTCTCCGCGATGCACTTTCTGATTGTGGTGGCTAGTTGGGCTCCCTTTAGCCCCACGGTCTGGTCTCTGAGCTCCGCCGAGCTCAGCCAGCAACTTCAGGAGGCCAGTCTTAGCAGGATGCAGCGAGTGATGGTTTGTGTCTGGTGCTGTGATTAATTGCTGAGCTCCCTGGGGGAGAAGATGAGTGGGGGGAGCTATTATCGCGCAGTGCACGGCCAGAGGTCAGAGATCATATTGAGCAGCTGGGGCACTGTTTTTACAAGGCGCAGTTCCCCCGAGGCAGAGGGATCAGGTTTATCCCAGCAGCTCCTCACTGGAGTCTTACAAACAACAGGAAAAGTTCAAAGTTCCTCGGCCTGCAGTAAAGCCTCCTGCGTTTGGACTGATGGCAGTGGACCCCTCGGGGGGACTGGGGTACCAACGCCACCCGCTCCATAGGCTCCACAGGGGAAACACGTCAGTGCACTGGAATGAACCGGAGAGGATTTATTGGGAAGGGACACCCCCAACTATCTCAGCAGCTACTGTCATCCCAGAGAAAGTCTGCTCCCTCCAGGGCACACAGCTCACCATGTTCAATGCTGGGGGGTCCGACTGTGCCCCCCTCTCCCGTTTTAATGGGGAGACAGCTGGCATCTTATGGGATTTGCCTGAAATCCAGTTTGTTGCTGGGCTGCGACTAACCCAGGTAGAGAAATACAAGGATAATGAGCACCCAGGAGACAGACCCTGGGAAAAAGCTTTCCCCTGATTCCCTTTCCTCCAAATGTTCGCAGTGAGCAGAGTTCCTCTTCCCCAGCTCCTGGCCTGGACTCTCTCCTCCCTTCCTGCAGCCTAGACCCCACCTGCTCTTCCCTGGCTGCCAGTCCAACACTTCAGGGAGAAAGAAGGAACGGAGAGTCCTGATAAAAGATGAAGGTTCCTGCTCTCTTAGCTGGAGCGCAGAGCAGTGCTGCTGAAGACGCGGCCTTTCGGTGCCTCGCCCCAATGCAGCCTGGCCGGGCCAGAGCTAGTGAGAGGGGACGCCTGGGCAAGCTAGCTAATGGACTTAGTGCAGGTGCTCTCTTGTGTCCCGAGGAACGGAGACTGTCAAACATAAGCTGTGTTGGGCTGGAGGGTTTCCAGGGAGTTCACTCAGCTCCGCTCCCAGACTCCTAGTGCTTTGCAGGGCAGAGAGGAGCGGTGGCTGTGAGTCAGTGCCCCGGCTCCGCTCTGCCCACAAGGAGCAGTGAGTCAGAGATGCAGGGGTGGAGATTCATGGCATGTGTCATGGACCCAAAGGCACCTGCTATGAGCAGTTCATTATGAACCGTAACAGCAAATGGCAGAGCCTCCCCCCTGCTCCCAGGAGAGCCCGGAAAGAAGTCCCAGTTCCCTGCTTTCTCTGGGGCTGCAGTCTGATCAAGGGACAGAGCTGTAAGTGGAGAGGGTGCCCTGTGTTTGGAAGTGGATTGGAATTGCCTCAAGGGTTTTTAATCACTGATTTCCATGCACCCAGCCCCTTTCCTTGGTTACTGCTTGGGCTAATTCTGTTGTTTGGCTGGCGATGGGACCCAGGGCTTTGGGGTGGGTTTGCAAGATTCTGAGGCCTGGATGAAATCCTCTCTCTGCCTTCATTGCCTGGGCTCCACATGGCGAAATTTCCCTCTTGCCCCATCTCCCTTCCACAGGCCTCTTGTCTTAATGATCAGCTTTGAATGACTCCCTGTTTAAGCCTGTCCAGGTGCATTGGGAAACTGGCCGGTCTGTTTGTTATGTAAAGTTCCACCATTTGCAAGTGCCAGTTGCATGGTTCCTTCCTTTGGGAATGTCCCTCCGGTGTCAGCAGGCTGGGTGACTGTTTGCATTCGCACCCAACCGAGGAGGGGAGAGATGGGGACTTTCTGGCGCCAGGACACTGTTGCTGGGAACAGGGCAGGTCTGGAAGGTCTCTGCAGTGTCTTATGAGGGCCACTGGCATCTCTCCTGCAGCAACATTCCTGACCGTGCAGTGCAGGTGGGATATAAACATGAGGAGAACGAAGGCCTCCCCGGGACACCCCCTCACAGGCTGTACATTTCCAGTTCCCGCCAGGTAAAGCGCTGGGCCTGGAGTTACTGTTTCCCAGAAAAGCCATGAATTATTGCCCCAAAAGTATCCAGCTCCAGGATCTTTAATGCTGCTTCTGCTTGCCGGGACCACAGCAAGTGCACATAGGGGAGAGGAGCGACACGGCTCAGTCAGGGATCGCTGTGTCCGTCTGGGAGCTCAGGGCAAGGGTTTCTTTCCAGTAGCCTCCCTTCATGGAGGAGAATGCAGGTTTATTCCGGCCGGCTTCGCAAAGACACTTAGGTGCCTCTTAAATTAAATGCTGCTTCTTCTCATACAAAATGTAGGACAAGCGTATTAACTTCCTTCCCCCAGGAATTGTGGAGTCACCGCCGTTAGGAGGCACGTTGATTTACGAATGTTTATAAAGTTCCATCAAACTCTCTTCTTCTGGGCCTAATGTGCTAACAGCTGCCACATTTCTCCCCAGAGGTGGCAGCATTTCAGTGGTGGGTGAGACCACTCCCTGCCTGGGACATCACCAGGCGGAGTGAACGCACATCCATGAATTGCTGTGAGGCCATGGGTGGTGAAGATGTGCAACAGGAAAAGATGGGGAGTTTTTTCTGCCGTTTGGGGCTGCGTAGACAGGGGTCTTTTCATACTTCCGCTGGTTTCCAGAGATAATGGACATATCCCAGAGGGCTTTCCCCTGCCATGGCGCCAGAGTTAAATGCCCTCGGGAGCCAATATCTTCCCTCCCCGGTTACCAATCACCCTCTCCACGTTGGGCATGGGTGTCTCCTCCTCACAGGAGGGAGCCGCTTTGGGTTTGGTTCCTCGTGAGTCTCTGTCCCTGGGATCCGGAGGATCATGATCAGGCATGAGGAGAGTGCAGAGGGGTGCTGAGTACAGGTTCAGGTTGCATGGCCCCTCGCTGTGTCGCTAGGAGGGGAGGGAGGCTGGTCAGACTAACCAGTCTCTGGCCACCAGAGTCCCCCCTGGAAAGGAGTTCGGTGCCAGAGCCCTCAGCTTGCCTGGGTTCACACAGACTCCAAACCTCCTACCGCCTGGTACTGCTGCGGGATCCCGGGGAAGCACTGCCAGGCTCTGCAATAAAGCCCCTTACTGGCATCGCCAGGGGAAGGGCGGGGCGGGGGGGGAGGTGTCAGCGTAGTTAACTCTACAGGTGTAACGCCGCCTGAGCACGCTGCTAGCTCCTTACAGCTTTCTGCACCGCCCCGCTGGCACCGCCAGCGCCAAGGGAGGCTCTTTCGGAGCATTCATGGCCCCGCTGCAGGGCGCAGCACCACCGAGCAGTGACTCCTGTGCTTCACAATTACACTGGAGTCATACGTGCCCCCTTGGACAGCCATTGCCTTGCACGGGGCCTGTGTCTTTCCCTCCCCACCCCTACGAGAACAGGCCTCAGCTTTCAAGCGACAGGTGGCCTCTCCTCTTGTGAGAGACGAGAGCTCCTGTGATTGTGCTCTGCACCACGGACTCCGTTTCTCCCCAGCACAGTCCGGCAGGGGCCGGGGCCGAGGTGATCGCCGGAGAGTTCGGAAGGGAAAGATGTCTGTGTGTGCAGGGAGATGGGGGAATGACAGCCGCCCCCGTCTGCAGCCAGGGATCTATTGGCAACCGTAACCGCAGAAACGGGCCAGGAGGGGGGTTGTTTGGGAAGTGTGTGGTGGACCTGTGCTGGATGCTTCCCCGCCCCAGCACGCCCACAGGCAGCCTTAAGGAACAGCAAAAAAGCGAGAAACTTTTGAAATGGGAAGGAAGCCAATCCCCACCTCCCCCGGTAAGCACTTCCTGTTGGGATTAGCCGAGCTGCTGGGCATGTGTGTGCACTCTTTCTTCAGGAAATACCTTTAGTAAGCCCTGGTGGGGATCTCCATGGCAACCGGCGAGAGGACCTGCTGATCTCAGCCATTCACTTCTTTATTGTTCCCTGCATCTCTTTGTTGGCTGCTTTATTGCAATCACTCTGGCAAACACAGCAGTTTGCGCTGTTTTGTGAGGGCTGAGGGCAGAATTTCTCCATTCCAACGGCCTGGGCTGGGCCCGGGCCATTTGCATGCAAAATCCTTAAAAAAATAAAAAAAAAAAGAGAGTTGGAGTGAGAGTCTGGCTGAATACCAAAGGGCTAAAGGTTAATCTACGCTGCTCCTTCCCTCCGCTCTCCTCCCCTGTCTCTCTCCCCGGCCCTGGCCTCTTTAACCTGCTGGAGAGTTTTCTCCTCTTGCTCCTTTTAAGACTGGGGGAGAGGAACATTTTACTTGCTATGAAATTATTTCTCTCTCCTCCCCTTCACCCTCCCCCCCCCCCCGAACGAGGCCAGCTCTTTGGAAAGCTAATGACAGCTATATGAACTTTGTGACATTTACCATCTGGCTTGAACTTGCCAGACCAAACTCAGTTCTTAGTTCTCTTTCAAAGTAATAAAAGCTGCGGAGAGCTGGGGACGTTACATCATGCGTATACTTTTCAGACTTGTTTCAAAGCAATTATACATTCCACCTGGGCCAGAATTGCCCCTCCTGTAGCCAGGGACATCAGGTTTCCCCACTGTCACTCCCTCACTAGCAGCCCCTAGCCCAGGAATGATGCACCCTCCCTCCAGAAGCTCAAGTTACAGCCTCATACTTGGAATTTAAAAAAGAAACAGTTGAATGTAAAGGATCTGGCGTTCTTCTCTCTTTTGGCTGAGCCCGCTGAAGGGCCGCTCTGCGGTTGGATTTGTACAATCACAGTCAGTAAGGTCACAGCTTGCAGCTTTTTCATGAAAAAAATTATTTTAAGTTTTGCCTCTATATTTAGCCCTGATGTGACCACTGCTGAAATCCTGTGTCTGGTTCTGGTGCCCACAATTTGAGGAGGATGTTTGTAAATCGGAGAGGGTTCAGAGAAGAGCCACGAGAATGATTAAAGGATTGGAAAACCTGCCTTGTAGTGAGAGCTCAATCTATTTAGCTTAACAAAGAGAAGGTTCGGGAGTGACTTGATCACAGCCCGAGAGTAGCTACCTGCGGAACAAAAATTGAATAAAGAGCTTTTCACTCTAGAAACATAGAACATGATCCAATAGCTGGAAGCTGAAGCTAGACAAATTCAGACTGGAAATGAAGTGCCCATTTCTAATGGTGAGAGTAATGAACCAGTGGAACAATTTACCAAGGGCAGTGGCGGAGTCTCCATCCAAGGCAATTGTTAAATCTAGTTGGATGTTTTTTCTAAAATCTCTGTCCTAGGAATTATTTCTGTGACCTCTTATGCAGGGAGTCAGACTAGGTGATCACCCTTTGGAATTCAGCAAATGCAGCTCAAGGCTGGGGACTTCAGGTAGCAGTTTGGGTGACAATACATTTGGACTCATGGTTCGTGCCTTTTCAGCCAAGGCGCTCCAAGCACTTCTAAGGGAGTTAACTGAGACGGGGTTGATTACCCTCTGGGGCACAAGGCATCAGCAGCCTACCAGTGCACAGTAACCCTGCGTGGGGATTGTAGGACAGGACGTGCAAAGCCCTACATCTGACTGAAACTACAGGGCAGTTTAAGGCGGTGGAATTTATTTGCGAGTCAGGTCTCCCCACTCTCCTGAGGACAAGGACTCCTCACCGTTCCTGCCCCCATCTAGGCAAAGGGGAAGGAATGCCACACCGCAGCCCTAGGTCGTTTAAAATGTTTTTTAACTCTCATATTCCTTCTGTTCCTCCCCCACCCCCCCACCCCCACCCCCTAGCTCTTCCTGAACAGCCAGGGGTGGGGAGGAGCTTGGCCTCTGGCTCTGAGTTACGGTGCGGGAGTGAGTACTGTTGGGTCTGCTACAGCCGGGAGCCGCTTGTTCAGTGCCTCCCTGCACAAAGGGAAAAAAACCAAGGGCTGGGAAGAAGAGCGGGGAGTTGATCTGGCTGATGAAGCCCTTGCTAGTGTGGGCCGCTTGTTCTGGGGTTGTTCTGGTGCCAGAGTTGAAGCTGAACGGTGCCCAGTGCAATCTAGCAGCCGGCAGCTTTGTCCCCCTCTGGTGGAGCTGCACCTGTTGGCTTGTTTTAAGTTACAGAGGAGTCGTGTGTATGAAAGAGACGTTTCAGAGCCCAGTGATCAAACAGGCTCACCTTAATTAACATGCACCAAGGACAAACCAGCATCACCACTCACACAGCAGGCAGGCCTCTCGCAAGGGGAGAGGGAGGGGAGCTGTGGGCTCAGAGACGGCTGTGGGAATTGTGAGCCAAATGTTCTCATGGGCTGCCTGCTCCTGTAATTCTGCTCCTCCCAGGGCCCGCTCGCCAGCCTCTTACAGGGATGGTTCCTAGCCAGGGAAAGCTTTCAGGGGCGGTTTTTTGCCCAACCTGCAGGAGGGATGGGACTGCAGGGGACAGAGCAGGAGCCCAATCAAGTGTGTTTCCAACTTTCTGTCACCCAATGCCGAAAGCATCTATCTGCCCCCTGAGTTGGACCCTGGTCTGCTGCTGCTCCATGCCCCCTTCAAGGGGCTGCGGGGTCGCCCAGGCAGCCAGATATCCCTGTGTGACATACTCCAGAGATTCCCAGTTCCTCCCTTACCCCGACCACTCCTCCGCCCTGGTCCAGAGAGTGCCTCCTGCTCTCTAGAGCAGTGGTCGCCAACCTTTCCGACCTCACGGACCACTAAACTCATAATTTTGAATCCCGCGGACCACTAACATGAATTTTTTTAAAAAGGTACAAACATTTATAAAATAATGATCATAAAAGTTCCATTTTATTAATATGAAATGCACTTGTTTAATTATAACAAAATTATTAGTGTGATATTTGTTGCTGCTTGTTTGAAATAAGTTTATGGATTCTTGGCTCCAATGACGTCACTGCAACACGGAGAGCCATTTGTATTTCAAGCCAACAGCAGTACTTATTTTTGATTGCTGTAACAGATGAGAATGTCTTTTCACACAGATAGGTTGTTGCAAATGGAATCAAAATTTGATGGCTTTTTCACTCAGCACTGGGTACTCACTTTTTAGGGAGGGCCAAAAATGATGTCTTGATGAGGACGAGTGGAATTTAGCTTTGAACTGTCGTCGGATGATAGATCGATTAGGCTTTCTTTTTCTTTCATGCTCAAATTGCTATCTTCAATTTTCGCCGAAAATGGATCCATTACCCACATATTGCCATGTCTGGGGTCCTCTTCCTTTGGGTAATAACGGCCAAAAGATTCTGTGAGCGACCGTAAGTGCTGTTGAACAAAGGTTATTACCTGTCGGTTGACATCCTCCTCTTTCATATACTCATCAAGATTTGGGAACATTTGCAGATCTTCTTTAGCCAACTGCATTTGCCACAGCAATATTTTCTTTTGAAATGCATCCATTTTACCTCGCAGTGTGAACACACCCGTAAGCTGTCCTTGCAAGGATGTGTTTCGCTCGTTTAACAGTGAAAAAATATCTGCCAGGTATGCAAGCTTGGCTAGCCAACCATCGTCGGACAAGAGATCTTGGAATTTCGAATTATTTTGCTGCTGGAAGAATAACTTGACTTCTTGGCGCAGGTCGAACAATCGGGTTAGTATTTTGCCCCTCAACAGCCATCTCACCTCAGCATGAAGAAGAAGATGAGTATATTGAGAGCCCATTTCTTCACAAAGTGCCTCAAATATTCAAGAATTGAGCGCTTTGTGCCAAATTTCATTTACAATTTTAATTACATCAGAGAGTACTTTGTGCAGTTGTGGAGACATTCTTTTCACCACAAGTTGCTCACGATGTATAATACAATGAGTGAACAAGATGTCTGGGTGTCCAACATCTTTCACTTTTGTAACAACTCCTAAATGATGCCCGGTCATGCTTGCAGCACCGTCTGTGCATATCCCAACACATTTCTTCCATTCAATACCGTGTCTCAGGAAATAACCATTAAGTGCATCAAAAATCTCAGAGCCGGTTGTTCTACCCAGCAAGTTGAGCAAACAGAGGAGTTCTTCCTTTAGCTCTCCTTGACACTCAAACCTCACAAAACAAAGGAGAACTGCCTTGTTAGTTATGTCTCTTGATTCGTCGAGTTGAATTGAATAAAACGTTGAATTTTTCACCATTTCAATCACTTGATTCTCAATATCTTCGGCCATGTCTTCAGTTCTGCGCTTCACAGTGTTAGCAGACATAGGAATTACTTTCAGTTTCTGGATAGCCTGTTTCCCCAAAACCTCTTCACAGGCTTGTAACAAGCAAGGCTTAATTAATTCTTCTCCAATCATATACGGCTTTCTACTTTTCGCGATTTGAAGTGCTATCAAATAAGAAGCCTTTACTAGGGACTTATCTTCCTAAAAATTGCAAATAATGTCCAAATTTCTCCAGGGACCACCAAAATTTTCTCGCGGACCACCAGTGGTCCACGGACCACTGGTTGGCGACTGCTGCTCTAGAGCACACACAAAGTGCAGGCTGGCAGTTCCTAAGCCGCCCGTGCCCGCCTCCTTTTAAAGGCACTCCGTCCGTCTGCCCCCGAAGGGCAAACCAGCATGGCTGGCGATCTGTTGGGATGCTACAGGCTTGTCCAAAGCAGGTGTAAGCTACCCTGATGCCAGAACTCTCTTCCCCCCCAACCCCTCTTGTGCCTCCAATGGAAGCACATGATCTTGCTGGATTATCCGGATGCTGGGTCTCTAACCCAGAGGGGTTCGCTACCCCAGACATGCTCATTAGCCTGCAAATCCCTTCTCTAAGTATTCCCACCAGGCCTGGTTTTCAGTTCTGCTCCTAAGTGCAGAGTTGTGCTCTGAGTTCCCAGCCACCTGCCTTGCCTCCTGACCCCCCTCGCTCATCAGCTCCAGCTCAGGGAGAAACCCTGCCCATCCCGCCCTGCACCTCTGCACTTTGAGCCCGCCTGGTCATGCAGTTAATGTAAAACAGCCTTGGATTCTAAGGAGCTGGGGGAGGGGCTTTGTTGACTTAGAAACAAGATCTAGCCCCCACTCCCATGCCAATGGCTGGCCTCCCCCCCAGGTCCAGCCCCTCCCAGAGAAAAAGAAAAACAAGAGCCTGGAAATAAAAAAGTAGCCTCTGCCCCTTCAGAATGTGAAGCCTTGAACCCTGCATAGGGATCCCTGCCGGGAGGAAAACGGGTCTTCATCAGCCATGTGTCCATGTCATGCATCAAACCCCCGGGTGAAAAATAACATTCCTGGGGTGCTGCATGCAAATGCCCCAGAATATTAGATAAACTGATTGATTGTGAACTGGCCCGAAGTTTTGTTCTCCCCCAGATTCCTCCACACACACACTGAGCAATTTTCTCCCCCGTTCGATTGGTCCAGCTGAAAGGTGTAAGGATTTGCAGACTATCGTAGATATCAGAAAATCGCTTGGCAAACTTTCTTGAAATTCTTTGCAAGGCAGTTTTATAGGCAATGCCTTGCCCTGGTCCCCAGTACAAAACCCTGCAGAGGATTTGTGCTAGCTCTGGCCTGTTGAACAGGAATGTTTTCTATGCTTTTTACGGGCCTAGAGTTTGTTTAATGGAAGAGGACACCTCCAACATGAACTGGGAATCTGAAGAGTCTAATAATCCCTGTTCTAAATCTCCCAGCACACGCAGCGACCAGATAATTGCACTATAGCTGCGGCTGGCAATATTGGAGCAGTCCATGGCACTTCTGGGTGTGACTCCAAACTTCAAAGTCTGATTCATATCAAAGCTGTTGACTCCCTCACAACCCTGGACGCACAGAGCACTGGCTGGGCTTAGACTGAAATGCTAGCAGGACTTTCACAGACATAGAAAAACCTCACAGTCTGAGTAACATCACCAATAAGCAAGGCACAAAATCAAAGCAAGGTAGGCCTGGCTTGCAGAGGGGATGAGTGCTCACAGCTCCTCTGTGGTTTCAGTGGGAGACATAGAAAACAGGCCACAAGCCTTCACCAGGTTATCCTTTTCTATGAGAAATAACTGCATGAGATGGATATGATTTAAACTGTACCCTGCTTACCCCACTTAAAGAACAGATGCTAACACAGTTTTGGGGCAAAAAAGATAATGGGAAAGTGTCTTCTTATTTCAGAGTGATAGCTGTGTTAGTCTGTATCAGCAAAAAGAACGAGGAGTCCTTGTGGCACCTTGGAGACATTTCTTTGGGCATAAGCATTTCTTTGGGCATAAGCTAAAACCCACTTCATCAGATATCGCACATAAGCCATGGACCCATTGTGCTGGGATCTGTACAAACGCAGAACAAAAGGGCAGGCCCTTCCCCAAAGAGTTTATAATCGAAGACAAGAGCTGACCGATCACATGGACCAACAGGGGAGTACAGGAACCAATGAGACAATATTGGTCAAGGGGATGGACTGTGGTCTCCACTCACCAGCAGCCTTGGCTTATTAAGTTTTTTTATAGACATTGCAGGAAAGGAGGTTTTACGGAGGCATTTGAAGGTGGATCGGGAAGTAGCTCTGGGGAGCAATTTATAAGCATCTGGGGCAGAGTGGAAGAAAGCAAACGGCTGCTTGTTTGAATGTTTAGCAAGTGGGCGACGGAGGCTGGAATCATGAGCTGATCAGAGGCAGGAGTAGACATCGCTGTAGAGTGAGAGAGAGGACAGGTGGCGGGGGGGGATGACTGTAAACTCTTGAAAGTGAGGACAAGCAGCTTATGTTTGATGCGATGGAATGAGGAGATGGTATAATTTTCTGGAGTGATTTTTGTTGTTGTTGGTTTGTTGTTTGTTGTTAGAAAGGAGGGCACAGCACATCACACTGCTTTGGTGTCCGAGTACGTGGATGGGATGGAAATCTGTTTTGTAAGGTGCCTGGGACTAATAATTTGAAACATAAAATGCCAAATCTACTAGAAATGCACGTTTCATGAGGTTGTACAAGATCAAGGAAAGTAAAACTGCTTTCCCTGATTACTTAAAGGGTTGCTGTCTGTCTAAAACTCCCAGATTAAAAACTTCTTTATTTGTGTGATTCATACATTTCTGAGGCAATTGTCACTCAGCCCTTGTTGGTTTGGGTTGACAGCACTGCAGGGGGTTGGTGAATTTCCCCACAACTAACTGCTCATTCAAATTTGTTTTTTTTAAATCATGAAAACATTTTGGCTGTTTTCTCTTAAACATTTTCCCCCAAAGCATCTCATATGTTTAAGAAATAAAGAAATGCCTAAACAACAACAAAAACCAAGACAGGATCTATAGCAGAGAACAGTGAAGTTCCTCTAAATGCATCTTTCATTTTTAAATATAAAATATTATTTCTATTACAGTTGCGCTTAAGAGACTAGGTCCTTGTTGTCCAAGGTGCTGTACATGAATATAGTGGCAGTTCTTGCCCCGAAGTTGCACTGGTTTGTTTAAAGGTGTGATTTTAAACCGAGGCAGGTCTCTTTGGAGGGTGGGGTGTGTGAGCTAAAGTAAGTAGAAATTCATTTAAGCTAAATTGAAATAAGTGCCCACACAAGGAGTGAGACCAGCTTGATAGTTTAAAAACTTATTTAAGTTAAACCGGCGTAACTTTGTGGATGGGGCAAAACCATGTTGCAATCCAGGGTAGTATGGGAAGAAAATTGCACTTAGTAATCAATACCTTGGCAAGCTTTTTTCGGCGTTGGTTTGTGCTTACATTGCTGGAGTTGTGTGCCCAGGTTTTGTGTGTTTGATGGCTGCAGTGTATGAAGTGCTCATCTCCAGGGGTTCTGGGCAGCTAAGTCATCTGTTGTATAGGACTTGACTCACCTATGGAGCAGATAGAGTCATGCTTGTAGGGGTCAGACCCCGTAGCCGAGTCTGCAGCTCTATGAACAAGGGGTTTTCTGAGCGTGATGCTGGGATAATACCAATGCTCAGAGTGCTCCCACTGGTGTCTTTCTGAGCTCCTCTCTGGGGGAGGGGAAGGGGCACTGCTGTGGGTTTCTAGCAGTATCCATCCGAAAGCTCTTGTCTGTTTGATGGATGAGTGCACAGATAAATTAGCTTAGTGCTGGGGCTGGGGGTATGTCATCCCACTCAGGCACTGGGGAGGCTGTGGGAAGTCTGACACAAACGGAGGAAATCCAGTTGACGTTTTGCTCTTGGATTCAATATCACACTGGTGGAAGAAGCCTCCAAATTGAATTGTAGCCCAAACAGGGCTGACGGGGATGGGAGCAGGTGGAGGGGTGTGCTTTTGTCCTTTCCAACATTAGATGTGAGCTGAACCAAGCCTGTGGAGCCAGGTCTTGCACCAAGCTAAAGCAGGGATTTGTTTGGTATCAGAGGGTGGGTATCTCCACAGACACCCTGCCTCCCTCCCCCTTTGTTTCTGGCCCTGCAACTCCCAAGTCCTTCCAGCCAGTGATGCCTTGAGCAGCTGTGGGAAGAGGGATTGAACCTCTGCGGGGGTAAAGACTTCTCTGCGGGAGGCCATGGTGACATTGCACCCTGTCTGCGACTAGTGTCTTTAGAAGCAATGTCTCCCCTTGAGACTCAGCTCCCCGAGATAGAGGTCGGGGTCTGGGAGAGTGCACAAGTAGGTCTCTGTGCACTTCAGCCGACACAGCTCTCAAATGATAGGTAGAATTCAGGGAGCCTCACATGAGCGGCTTCCAGACTGGACTCACCCCAAGTGGCTTTGCTTGGAGCCAGGAGGTGCCGAGTAGTTGGTTTGCACATGAAACCTCTGAACGGCCCTGCCTGTTCTCACACACTTGGAGGTTGCAGCCTTGCTCCTCAGCTATGCCTTTGTATCAGGTGTTCTCTAAAGCAGGCACTGGAGAGAAATCCTGGACCAGTGACCCTGCAAGACACAGCGGTCTAAAAGGCAGTGCCTTGAGGCCCAGCCTCCCAGCCCGCACATGCTCAGACAGGCTCTAATGTAGTTGGGAGACAACAGATCAAGTAGAATCGGAGAGTCTTGGAGCGAAGAGAAAGGATCTTTGTGCTGCTAAAGCAAATGTTGCATTGGATGGCAGCTGCAATTCTCCCGTCTTAATAGAGTTGGAAACTTGGAATACTCCAGCCAGCACCTGTTCAACTGGAGGCTCACCTGAGCTGACCCGGCCCCGCCAGGACGCTGTTACCAAAGCATTTATCACTTTAGCCTTTGCCTTAATGCAGTCCCCTGAATTGATCCTCCCCCTTCCTTAAAATGCTTTAAGCAAAGGGACAATCAGGCAGCATGAAACTTGGCCTGCTTCGCTGGCTGCGTTCGCTGAGCTTTGCAGGAAGGGAGAGATTGGGCAGAGTGGTGCTCCGTGGGCAGCCTCTGCATGTGCTCTCTGGGGCGGGGGTCAGCTACTGGAGGGAGGAGAGCAGGAGAGAGAGTCATGCACGAGCCAAGATTTTCAGAAGTGAGTTGCAATTTTGGGTGCCCACCTGAAGACCCCCTTAAAGGGGCCTGATTTTCAGAAAGCACCTAGCACCCACCCTCTGAAAACTGTGTCCAAAGGGGCCGGGCGGAGCGATGCTTGGTGAAAGGTCAAAGGGCGCACGAACAGCCTCAACTTCCTTGCTAATGTCTGGGTTATAAAATGACAGTGAAATGCTTAATCCTGCTGCAGTTGCTTTTAACCTCTGCCTCTTCTCCCCCCCCCCCCCCCTGTGGGCTGCGGGACAGGCCTGCTAGTTGCTGTGCTTTTCAGGCTAACAGGTAGGTGAGCTGAACTGTCCATCGAACCCTGCTGTCTTCGAGTCAGGCCCGGCACGTCCCCACCGGATGCAGCCGTCTGCCCGGCAAGCCTGACACCCCGTTGCTGCTGTCGTTAGTGGCTTCTCGCGCCCGTCGTCGCAGCTGGATTACAAGGCCACGGCCTGGCACATTGCGCCCCGACGCTGCTTCTCCAAACTGCCACGTGTGGAAAACCGCGGCCTGCGTCCTGGAGCCGGGTTTGTCCTGCAGAGTCCCTGCAGGAGGGTGGCCCAGGGGACTCCCTGCAGGACGCGCAAACCCCAATAAACGTCCCTCCACAGCCTGGTTTCCTTTAGTCTCTATTTTCTTTCTCTCTCTCCCAACTCTTCCAGTTCTGCCCAAAGCGAAAATTGAAGTGGAGTCACATTCGGCTCACCCTGGTGACCTCCTCCAATTGCGCTGCCGGCTCCGGGACGATGTCCAGAGCATCAACTGGGTGCGAGACGGGCTCCAGCTGTCAGAGAACAACCGGACGCGCATCACTGGGGAGGAGGTAGAGGTCAGGGACGCTGTGCCCGAGGACTCAGGGCTCTATGCCTGTATGACCAACAGCCCCTCAGGGAGCGAAACCACCTACTTCTCCGTTAATGTCTCAGGTTCGTAGCAGCCCTGGGGCTGGGCACATCGGGAAGGGGGGCCCAGCTGCCAGGCTGTAGGGCAGGAAGCGGATTAACTGTGTGGGAACAGGGTGTCAGTCTTGTGTACACGCACCTGCACGTTGTCTTATCTTTCTTCTGGTAGCTGGTGGGCTGTTGTGGTCTGTGGAGCACTGGTCAGGGAACCCCAAAGCTTTACAAAGCCAGCACCAGAGCGTCCCTGTGCGTCCTCCCTGCCCGAACTGTCCTGGAGCAGTTCTAGGAATACACTGCTGCATTCTCTGTGCCGCGGCACTGCACGGCCATACGTCCTGGACGCACATTTGTAGCACATTGGACGTCTCACCCCCTTCTTCACTGGCTGTGCTGGCTGCCTCCGTGGGGATGGGCAGATGTGGAATTTGGCAGCTTCTTCGAGTCGTGCTGCAGCAGCTGTTCCCCTGGTGCCGATCCTGGAGTGGTACGATTGGGGAGAATGGAAATGTGTTGCACTCACCCAAGGACTCTTCGGTGCTGGCTGCAGGAGGCTGCCTGGAATGGTTTGGAGCACAGGTGTTGCACAGCAGGGTGTATATGGGGGGGATTCAGAGCAGTTGTTGGGCTGACTGGACATGGGAGGCAAGGCCCATGGGGCAGGTTAGCTGCTCAGATATGTCTGGGTAGTTGAGTGAGTTTGCAAGCCCCATCTTGCAGGCCGGGAGGGCGGCATGCACCTGCGTGTCTGTCTGACCTCCTCGGCCCGCTGCGGCCGTGTCACGTAGCTGTTTTGAGCCTTGGAAGGTGCGGGAGGAAACTGCCCTGGGGTTGTCTCAGGCCAGGGGCAGGAAAGGCCAGCTCAGTTTTACTGGGCCAGCTGCACGTTTTGTTGGCTGCTCTGAGCGCTCTGCCATGTCTTGTGGGGTCGCCGTGGGGTCTGGTGCGCAGGGTTCATCAGGACGCCGCTTGCGGAGGGGAATGCCAGGGAGGCTAATGGGAGTCAGTCCTCCAGACAACCAACAGCCGTTGGATTTTATTGCTGACCCTGGAACAATCGGGCGGTGTTCTGAAGAGGACGGCTGGGAGCGTTAGCAGCTGTTCTGGGAGAGACGGGAGGAGGTGGGTGACTGGGCATTTATCTCAGCAGTGCTGTGACCTGCCTACAGAGTGACCCAGGGGCCCAGCCTTCCAGAGTTCCAGTCTGGCCCAGTTTGCTGCTCCCCGCTGGCAGGTGTCTCTGGTACAAAGGGGGTAGAGTGGTTTGTTTAACCTGTCAGGTGACTAGGTCACAGCCCTTTCACTGTCCAGACTAGGACTGGGCATGGGCCGGCCCTGCAGAGCTGGTCATTAAAGCTCTCTGAGATGTTTTGGCCCCATCCCTCCTGGGCATGCAGCCCTGCGAGCAATAGCCATGGTCCGGCACGCAGGGTGTAGCTAGCCCCATGTCAGGCTGATTTCAGCAACTGGAGGGAGGCAGCTGGTTTTCTAACAGCTTCACTAACTAAAAATGTGCCATAGATTTACCCCCCCGCTGGAGACTCTTTCTTAGCCTGTCCCCATGCTGGGTGCGGATGCCAGGCCTGCCCATCTCCCTGTTTGGGAAACAGCTTCAGACGTGCTACAAGCGTTAGCCAGGCTGGGATGTGGATTCGTTACTAGAAGGGCTGGCGGTGTCGAGGTGCTACGGTGCCAGATAAATACAGTCGCCCGTGAAGAGGAGCTGGGTGGGAACTGGTGGCAGAGTGGCTAGAGTTAGCATGTCTCGTGGGGTTGGAATCGGAGTGCCTAGTGGTGGTTAGGAAGCTAAGCTGCCATATAGGGAGGCCATGTGCCCTGGACTTACACGCCTGAGAAACCTCAGCTCTCACGCAAAGGAGCATTGTGTCTCTCGCTGTCCTCCAGCTGATCCCCCCTCTTCTGCTTCGATCCCCAGCTCCCTTTCTGCCAGTGTAGTGCTGTATTGCCAATGCATTGAAAGCGGAAATGTGGACATTAAATTGAATTCGGGATGAAAATCAGCAGGACCAGGCTCCTAGCCCTGATCGTGCCACGTACCGTCCTTAGCTGATTTAAAACCCCCGTGTTCGAACTGATGTGCGGCTGCCACGGCGCGCCGGGCCTCCTGCGTGGGGGTGCGCACCACGGTGCTTAGGGCCTGCGCCGTGGAGTTAGGCCAGATTTGCTGCTGAGTCCTTGGGGCCGTTGGTTGTGTGTGGGCGGGTGGGAACTTTCCGCCCTGGTCCTGGGCTGCGGTCCCGGAGAGAGAGGGAGGGGCCAAACTTCCTCCATTTCCCCCTGAGTGCCAAAGGAGCACAGGTCTGAGCGAGGGGGCAGATTCCTTCCGAGTAGGCGACTTCCCTGAGTTCTCCGCGCCCTCTCCCCTGGCCCCAGCACCCGTGTACTCAAGTCCCTTCCAGGGCCGAAGGGGTGGCTTGTTTTGGCCCTCCTGGCTTCCACTCTGCGCACCTCAGTGCCTCATGTTGGAACTCCACACTGTTACACAAAAGCCTGCAAAATGGCCTGACACTCCTGACCTCCCCCAGCCACCCCTGGTGACTGCAGAGGTCTTCTCACCTGGGCTCTGGTACCTGCGTGCTCTGTGATGACACAGCACGGACGAGGGGCCGAGTCTTGCCATGACTTGCTGGCCCCCAGCTTGTGGAATGTACCAGTGAGCATCTGTCTGGGAGGGGCATGCCGGAATGTCCTCCCTTCCCATTGTGCTCAGGTGCGGGGAATGGGGAGTTGGTACGTCCCATTCCTAAATTGTGCCTTATAATTCGGCCCTATTCTGCGAGATGCTCTGGGGCTGTGTTTGCACTAGTGGGAGCCGCTTTTGCTGCTTAGATGAGGGGGTTGAATGGCCCTTAGGCAGCCCAGTGAATAGTCCCCTTGTACAGGACATGAGGGAGGAAGGGTGAAAGCCACACATGGGAAGAGACGCGGTCCTGTGCGGCTCTGCTTGGTTCTTCTTCCTGCAGGACGGTAAGCGAGGCAGCTGGAAGCAAAACTGAAACCCGCCCGTCTCTTCTCTTCTTTTCTCTTGCAGACGCTCTTCCATCCGCGGAGGATGATGATGACGACGACGACTCCTCCTCGGAGGAGAAGGAGGCAGATAACACCAAACCGAACCGTACGCACGAGACACCATTTGATACTTAACGTGGACACTTCCCTCCCCCGGCTGCTACTGCTCCGGGCAGGGGGAAGGGTCTTGGCCCCCAAAACCCGGACGCTGCATCCCAGGGGTGGTGTCTCCTTTTTATTTTGTGTCAGTCACTAAAGCAACTCCGAGTTTACAAGAGGCCTAGCCCATTGCCCGGGCCTAACAGGTGATGGCCCAGGCTGCCAGCAGCCAGGGAACAGCTGTGAGCTGCATGCTGTTATCCTCTGCTCTCCCTGCGCCCTCCCTGCCCCCCCGTCTGCAGGTGGAAATGCTCCTGCCGCCGGGCTTCAGCTTGTCATTCATTCACCCAGACCATTATCCGCTGTGGGAATGTCAAGGTCACCGGGGCTGCTGGAGTTGCATGAGACAAAAAGGGTGTCAGCGTGTGAATGGCTCGGAAGGAGCTGGCCTTGTGCACATGAGCGCTGGGCTTGGAGCCATGTGCACACATCTCAGTAACACTCAGAGCCTGACAACAGGCCAGCAGCCTGCTCTGGGAATTGACTCCTGCTCCTACAAGGGCTAGGGGAAGGCAGAGCATCCACCAACTGGGTAAACCTTTAGCTTCCTGGTGTTGCCAATATCCCAGTTAGGGGCATGTCTACCTGGGGAAATGTATTGGCATAATTATAATTACTCTGGTATAACTCACCGGTGTAACTTTCCAGAATGAATGTCCACCTGGGGTGTTATAGTGCCCTAACTATAGTGGTCTAATTATCCCCAAAAAATTATGCCAGTAAATTTCTCCAGATAGACAAGTGCTTAGTCTCGATGAGGGTGCTGCTAAAATATGGAGTGTCTCCTTCCCAGGCCTGAAAAGTGTGGGTTGGAGTAGGATGTCCTGTCTACAATCCCCCGTAGCCCCGGGTTCCTGGCCCACCTGACCACAGGGATAACCAGTGAGGATACTCTTCAGTATTTTTAAAAGTCCTGCCCCTTCCTGTCCCCCAAACCCTCCTACTGCAATGAGACTCAGATTAGCAGCTGCAGATTCTGCCTCCAAGCTCGCAAGGCAATCCAGGCACGGAGGAGTCCTGGTCCCAGCTAAATCGTTTAATTGGGGCTGGAAGGGTGCGTATCCCGGGTGCAGGACAGGCGTCTCTGGTCACGGTGTGACACAAGTGATCAAAGACTTGGGAGGCAACTGGAGCCAGGATCTTGCCCTGCGACCTGCTGCTGGCTGGGGCCCGGGTTGCACTGCAGACGCCTTTGGCCTATTAACGGGGCCTGGGTGCTCACCCAGAACGAACAGAGACTAGTGCAGATGGCAGCTCATGAGCCTCCCTGGGTTTGCTCCTCCTCTCCACAGCCATGTTTTGAACAAACCCCTCTGCAGCCCCCAGACTCCGTTCTCCCCCTAAGCCAGGAGCGGGGGCTGGGGCAGAGGGATGGCATCTTTCTCAGCGTGCCCCTATTGACCTGGGGGCATTGTGCGGCCTGCGGGAGGAGTGCCAAGCCCACGTGGCCCGTGGTGAGGTCCCAGTGCCAGAGGGGTCCCTCCTGTCGGCGTCCTCCCCCGTGCTGACTCGTGTCTCCCTGCTCAGTGGCGGTGGCTCCCTACTGGACATACCCCGAGAAGATGGAGAAGAAGCTCCACGCTGTCCCAGCTGCCAAAACAGTGAAGTTCAAGTGCCCGTCGAGTGGGATGCCCAGCCCCACGCTGCGCTGGCTGAAGAACGGCAAGGAGTTCAAGCCTGACCACCGCATCGGCGGATACAAGGTGAGCGGGGACGGGGGCACTGGGCAGAGAGCGGGTGTGGCTTGGTCTGGAGCACCGAGGGGGTGGGATTTTCTCCGGCTGAAGCTCACGGGCTCTGCCAGTCTAGTATGCGTTATCAGGGAGGGGCTGGAAGAAAGCCCGAAATGAGTCTCTTGCCCAGCTTTGACACTGGGTTTTTTTGCTCCCCTGCTGTATTGAGCTGCACACAAACTGCATCACATTGCCCCCCACCCCCCATTTGTGACACTCTGGTGAACTCTCTGGGTTCTTCTCATGGCAGGGTTGTTACAGGACAAGCCCAGTTGCTGTGGGGTGGGGGAGTGTGTGATTTTATTACAGAGCAACAATATGGCCAGTAGAAGCAGGAGGGGCCCCAGGCTGGCAGGTTTCTTGGGAAAGTCTCCCAGGCCCAGCTCTCGGGCCATAATTCACCCCCCCCCCCCCGATACTTGGCTCCCTTAGGAAGAGCAGCACCGGCTCCGCTGCGGGTCTGTTGTTTGCCAGGGATGTGCGGTCTGGGAGTGAACTGAAGCAGGTGAATGGAGTCAGGGCTCTTGAGCTCTCCAAGGAGTGTGGGGCTGGGATCTCACTGTTTCCTTTCCCTTGTACCAAAGCTGTTGTTTGAGGCTCTGAGTTCAAATCAAAGCAGAGGAGGAGGTGGTCAGCGCAGAGGGGGAGAGCTCTTGCTGCTCCGATTTCTTTCTAGCGGTCATTATTGTACAGTATTGGAGGGCGCAGTTTCCCCTGTGATTGCTAGGGGAGCGTTTCCCTGTCTTTAAAGCTACGGTGGGTCACGTGGTTGCTCCTCTGGGGAAGCGGAGGGCGTTCTGCTTTCTGGTTTTCACACCCCTCCTTTGGTTGGCTAGAGAACAGCGTGTTTCAGTGCGGAGTGATTCAGAAGTGCGGTGCAACTCCACTGCATAGACTCCTGCATCAATACAACTCCTCCCGAAGGAGCCAGAGGGAAGAACTGTCCTTTTTTCCTTCTCTCTTTAACACTGAAGTGTCGGTCAAGGCCTCTCAGGAGGAATCAATAGTGGCTTTAATGAGACACAATCCATGATTCATGCATCAAATAATTACCCTCGTTTCTCCTGAATCGAACCAATTTGAAGATGGTTCTGTGCCATTTTCGGGTGATAATGACTCTTTCCTGTTCATGAGAAATCGAGCTCCATTGATGCACTCTTGTTTTTCTTACAGTCATTTGTAGCAACCACGTTTTGTTTTGGCCTGGCTGAGTTGACCCATCTATTGGTCTTTGAAAAACTTCTGGCACAGCTGGGTGGCTTTGTGTGCTATTGAATTAGCCTTTCACTGCTGGAGACCTGAGCTCAAAACCTTTCTTGGGTGTCCTAAGGGGGCAAGTTTGGTGGCTCTCGTCTAAGTCATTACTAGAAGATCATAAGGCAGTTTGGCAAACAGCTCTGCCTCTGATAGAGAGGGGAAGGGGACTGGCCCTGTGTGCCTGCAGGATGGAGGGCCATAAGGAGAGCAACCGGGGGTGGGGGTGGGTCAGGACGGAAATAGCAAGAGGGGGCTGTGGGTCAGGGTTTAGGAGGCTCCAGAGAGCTGTGTTCCAGAGTGCAACAACAGGTGGGGAGGAGGGGCTTTAGGAGAGCTGGGGAGGGGGATCAGGACTGGCATCGCTGAATTGCTGCACCCCGCACCGGAGAAGAGGCATTTTGAGCAATAGCTGGTTTTGAGTTCTATGTATCCAAGAGACAAGGATTCCACCTCCAGAGTACAGTGGGAGTTCCCCGTTCGGGGCTCCAGGGAAGGAAACAGATGGTGGTTTCCCAGCTGGAGAGATGCAAGCAAGGAATGATGTGTGGCCAATATGATAACCTGGTGGCTGTGGCTGCTCCCTGTGCTTGGGATAGGAGCCTCAGGTCTCCCAGGAGACCTTGCCATTTCCTGTGAGAGACACTGTCTGAGTCAGTCCTCTGCTCTCCGCTCCCCTCCAACTAGCAGTTTGATTATTCACTGGCCACTGACTCACGCACTTTATTGTGCAAATGAAATCCAGCTATTGGCCCATGTCCCGTTAGGGTCCAGCAAGGCGCTGGCACAAACACCAGGAAATCAGCCACATGGTGGCTGCTAAACTCACTGTATTACATGCCCGGGTGGAGCTTTCTGCTTAGAGTCCCCTGGCTGGTCCTAAGGACTCAGAAGTGAGAGGGAGACTGACCTCCAAGGCGGGGACTGGGCCTGGCATGAACACCAGGAGTGTCTCCTTGGTGTTTGTTGGTGATATTTCATCCCTGGAACGCCCTGGAATTGTACAAGTCCGACCCTCCTGGTGCTCCAGAGACTCCGAGGAAAACCCCTTGGCCGGAGACACCACCCTTCCCTCCCTGCTCCTCCAGTGTTAGGTGTGTCATTATTATTTCTGAGATCAGGGCCCCATTGCGCCAGGTGCTGCCCATACCTGCACATGGGAAGAGAGCTCTTGCTCTTCCTGACCATTTCAATAGGCAAGACACGGGGTGGGAGAAAGAACGTACTAGCAGCCCTTTTCACAGGTGGAAAACTGAGGCACAGGATAGCCCAAGATCACCCAGAGCCAGGAGTAAGAACTCCAGCTCTCTGAGCTCCCTTCCAGTGCCCTTAACTCAAAGGCAGGCTTCCTCTCAAGTGTCACTGACTCAGCCTTGCACCTTGGGGAGAGAGCCCCATCGTGCCAGGAGGCTTTGACCCCTGGGCTGTTCATGGTGCAGGGGAGGGGAGTGTCTCTGGTAAAGGACTTTGAATGCTAGATGCCTGGGGACTTTCCAGAGCAAGGGGGAGGTGCTTCATCTCCTGGCTGGTCTCCCTGGGCCCTGCCCTCCTCGGCTAGTGCTGTTCACATAAAGTCTGTGACGTACCGGGGGGCAAAAGACACAGCTGTATAAATTGTGATTCACAACAGCTATAACCAGAAAGGCTTCAGGACAGAACCGAGGCTGTCCAGCACCTTCTCCCAGGGCAAGCCGATTTCTCAAGAAGCACAGCCAGAAAATGCTTCTCCATTCCCTGAATGCCGCCCTAAATCCCTCACTACCGTATGGCATTTCTGCAGTGACGGTACCTGGAGAGGCGACATAGGCGCATAGGGCTCAGTGCATTGAAACCCTCTGCTCCGCATTGTGTCCTTGCACTGCGGGAAGCTCCTGGCCTGTTGCTGTGAGTTGACTCTGACCGTGGCTGTAATTGGAAGGTGAAGGCCTGGGCATACCGGGGAGGTGGGATAGTGGGGCTGGAATTCTGTCTCGCAGAAACCCCCAGCATTCCAGCTGGGAGCCAGGAGTGCAGCAGCACAAGCATGAAGCTGGTATCAGAGAAGTTCTCGATAGGAGAAGCTGGTGCTTGCGATCCTGCTTCCATCCGGCGGTGACAAAGGTGGTTTTATTAAGGAGTGAACATGGCCGTGTTGAGTTAGAGCGGCGGTTCTCAAACTTTCCCCCGCCGCGACCCATTTCTGCGTTCTTTCAGTGCTCTGCAGACCCTTGTATGTCCACCGAATAAATTACTTCCACATTTGGCAGCTATTTTCGGTGGACATGCCGAGCGCTCCTGAAATAGCTCGGCATGTCCGCTAAAAAGCCGCCAAATGCAGAAGTAATTCATTTGACGGCTTTTCAGCAGTGCAAGGAGCTTGCGACCCCCCGAGGGGTCACGACCCCCGGTTTGAGAACCACCAAGTTAGAGGGAGCTCCGCTTCCAGGGCCCAGGAAACCATAGGGGCGATGCTAATCCAGCATGGGACATCCATAGTAAAAACCCCTCTTCACCCTCTCAAAGCCAAACAGTTGAGATCTGGGATGCTTTGGGGCCGGGAGGGCAGAAAACAGTTTTGTGGCTCCAAGATGCTGCAATTGCAACAGTGCACGTGTCTCAGCTACCCTGCCCGGAGCGTGCCGGGCTGTTCGGAGCTTGCTGCGGTGCTGTGAATTTCACGGGGTGGAGTCTGGCCCCATGAAGCCCCCTGAGAACATCAGCAGGAGAATCCTTGCTCACCTGCATGCTTTTTAATACCTGTTTCCACTCGGGGCACATGTGACAGAGAGCCCCCTGCAGTCAGGTGACAGTGCTGGCCTTGGGGGCAAGGGTGGGAAGGGGACTGCCCACAAAAGAGGACAAATGCCATTTGCGGGGGTGACTCAGGGACATTCCCCGAGATCCAGGCTTGTGTGTATGAAATGGTCTCAATCTGTCCTGTCTGCTGAACCTGGAATCGATTCCTGTGTGGGAGTGGGGATTGGCTAGGGAGGAGCACTTATCCGAGGTACCTGGAAGAAGCACAGGCAGGGGCAGTCTGTCCCGAGACATGTGACAGTTCGGAGCGGTGAGATTCTGCTCCCGTGACACTGCAGGGTGGGAGGGGACATGATGGGGCTGCCTGGAGAGGGGTCTCTTGCAGTCAGTGCCAGCCCATCAAACTCCATCGACTGTCATATTTCCAGATGCAGCTGGCTCTGGGGTGAGTCTGTCCTGGGACAGCTGGGAGTGATGACCGTTCCCCTGTAGCAACGGGTAAAGGTGACCTTGAACCGAGATTTATGGCCTACCTGGAACACGGGGCCCAGGGGTCAGAGATGGCTTTGCCGTGCTCTGGAATTAGAGGGCATGTGTTCTATCAGCTGCAGCCCTGGCAAGGTTTGGAGCTGGTAGCTCCTCCCCCTGTCCTTTGGAATGCACAGATGATAAAGCTGTGTGCCAGTAATCACACTCACCTGGCTTTATCCTCTCTCCTGTCTCCTTAGGTCCGCTACGCAACCTGGAGCATCATCATGGACTCAGTGGTGCCGTCCGATAAAGGCAACTACACCTGCATCGTGGAGAACAAATATGGGAGCATCAACCACACCTATCAGCTCGATGTAGTGGGTGAGGAAGGCTGAGCTGGGCAGAGGGTTAAGAGGGGAAATTGAAAACCTATGTCCCCAGGAAACCAGTGATGCAAACCATAAATGCAGCACAAGGGGTTGTGGTTGTGCGGAGGAGGGGGCTCCCCTGAGGTCCTGTTCTGTTCGGCAGAGCCTCTCTGGCAAGAGGACTGCCGGTGGTTTCAGCAGCTTGCTGGCCACCGGAACGATTCTGCTCCACTTCCACTGTAGCCGTGCGCACCACGTTCTGCAGCCCAGGAGGGCTGGGGCGGGCGGGGAGGAATAGGAGCAAGTGTGAAAAATCGGGATGGAGGGGTGGAAATAGGAGCTTCGCTCCACAATTCAATCAGTGACTCCCCCAGATTCTACGCCTGCAGGTGGGCAAGGGAGCTTGTTGGTGGGGTTGTTACTTTGGGCGGCACTCGGATACTGCTCTGCCAGGAGCCGCATAAGCACCTAGACAGCTGGATGGACTCTGCTTCCCCCCTTTAATTGTCACTTGCCCCAGTTAGAATCAGACTCATCTCCTTTGTCTCCCCAGAGCTCAGCGGGGGCCCCGGGGGGATGGGATGAGATGGGATGGGTGGCCTGGCCTCAGAGCTGGTGATTTGGGTTTTGCTTTTTCTTTTTTTTTATTTTAGTTACAATAATTTTGAGGTCCAGACAGAACTTTTTTTTAAATTGCCTTATTAGCCTTAATTCCCAGCTGGGAAGGCTGGTCTGTGCATTTACACATGTGGAGCTGCTCTAAGTGCCAGTAAATGAACCATTAAAAATGTGATTTAATTTGATTACACTGAGCAAACTGAAGGGAATAGTCAGCAGTGGGAACAAAGGGGTTTTTTAATGCTCACTCACCACAGTGGCAGGCTCTTTGTTAATCGGCTAGGTCCTCATTGGGTTTGTTTGACCTTTGACCTCGGATGAATAGGTACCCATGTTTATCCCCCTCCCCCCCAGGTTCCCTGACAAGAATTTCACCTGTCCCTGCCCCCTCCCCACTTTGCAAACACAGGGTTTTTGATTGTGCTGGAGGAGGTGATCCATCCCATTCACCACACAGTGCATCAGTGGCTGTTCCAACCCCAAACCTCCCCCTTCTCTGGAGCAGCAGCACTGGCCCCAGAAGCAAGCCAGGGGTTCTCTCGGCCTGGCCTTTCGCCTGATCCTTTGCTTGGCTTCAGGCCCAGGGGTTGTTGTGGGGAGAGTTGTCTGTGTGGAGCCGCGATGCCCTCTTGTCCTTCCTCCCTGCTTGATTTCATGGCCCTATTTCCCCTTTGTTGTAAGACTGATGGAATGGAACTGCCCTCTGCGGCTAACGTCACTAGTCAGAACTGGTCGGGTGGCGTTTTTATTTCAGTTTCAGAAGGGGCTTTGGGGGCATCTCTTGTTGGAAATCCCTTTGAAGGTGAGCGGCCAGCACTGCCCCTAGGAGCCCCATGCGAATCTTTCTGTGCAATGCCCCTGCTCAGGCAGGCTTGGTCACCAAGTATCCAGACCCGGCCTCATGCACTGAACCTACAATGCAGCACAGTGGCTCTTCTGTTCCATCCGGGCTACCTATAGGGAAAGGGACCCGTTTCCAGCCAGGTCAATTCAGGGGTAGCAAGTGGCAGGAAATCCCAGACACCCAGCACGCTCTGCGGTGAGATCTCAGCTGGAATATCACCAGCCAGACTCTCTCATCTTCTCACTCCTGTCTGGTCCAAAGCTACAGGTCCTTTGCCCACCTTCCTCTTCCAAGGAGACACATCCGAGGGCACTGCCCTTGCTGTCCATTGGAGGGGCTGTTCCTTGAGGCAATGAGCAGACACGGCATCATAAAATCTGCCACCACGGGTCTTGCTGCTCAGAACGGCTAGTGCTTGATGTGTTTCATCTCCTGGCTGGAGGAGAAGCAAAGCCGAGGCTCGGATGCAGACTTGGTTTGCAGGCAAAGGGCCAGAGTCAGGGAATATCTGTGGTGGTAGAAGCTGCATGTTCGTGAGCGTGGTTTGCACGCTAGAGGATGGGTGGTGAAAGCAGAGTATGCAGAGGAGAGCAGGCCTCGAACACTTCCAGTGTCCACACTCCCGTTTGCTACACCGGTTTACCAGTATTTACCTGGTATCCCATTGCAATCCCATTGTCTCCTCCATCCCCTTTCCTCCAGGAAGCTTCACTGCAGCCTCAGTATCCGTAGGTGGTACGTATCTCCCTCCAAGATACACCTGCATTCCCTGACAGCCTCGTTCTCCTGCCTTGGGAAGCCACGCCCGCCTCCCGCTGCTCTCTGGCACCAGGCAGTGGCAATTGCAGGAGATCAGAGGGAAGAATGGGAGTTCACTATGAATTAAAAACAACTCTTCCCTTTTTACCCTTCCCCAGGTGGAAATTCAAGTGTGGAGGGAGCCGCAGAGAGCCAGGCTGGCCTCCTGGTGCTACCTGCAGCATCTCTAGGCACCTGCTAGGTGACTGCTGCATTTGTTAGGGCCCAGGCCTGTCCTTGACAGCTCCCACTAGAGCTGGGGCTCTCAATCCTCAGCTTTGTCCTTTCTTTCCCTCCTTGTCAGAGAAACCAGCTGTTGTTTGGCCTCTTCCTAACTCCCTCCTCAGAGGCTGGAACCCTCCAGCAGGCCTCGAGCAGGCTCTTGGGACAGGAAGCAGGCTGAGGCCTGCTTGCGTCGTCAGACGGGGGAGTGGGGAGGCACCGCAGAAGGTATGCAGTGTAATTCAAGGCGGATGTGAGAGCGAGCAGAGGGGAGCTCTTGGCAGGGGCTGCGCCGGTCCTGTGATGCTTACTTCGGGAACTGGAGTATGATTTTAGGATACAGGGGGCCACTCGTCGAGCTTTCTTAGAGAGAGGGATTAGAGGGGAAGGCAGCCGGGGAAGCTTTCCCTTCGAATTTTTAATAAGTGACTGGCTGGGATGAAAAAGATCTTGGCTCCGGCCGCTCACCATGAAGAAATAACCCCTTAATCCCTGCGTTGTCACCTCCCAGGTGAAGATGTGAAGGCAGTGGCTGGCGGCCACATACGGGCTCGGGTTAGGCCTACTTTGTGCTCTGGCCAAGGGTAGCGGTTTTGTTCTTGAGGCTGGGGACAGGCCTGTGTTGTCAATAGCTCCAGGTTGCCTCACTTGTACTGTTGGCCCATAGAATGAGGTTATGGGTCATGCTGCTTCCAGGGCTCTGGGCTGGCCTCTTGTCCTGTGACCATGTTCTGTCTGTCTGTCTTAGGTTTTATACTGCCATCCATCACCTGGGCATCTGGTCACCTTCCACGTAAAATCAATAGCAAAGTCAAGTGAACTTCAGGGGTCTCCAGCACTTCTAATTCTGTCTTCTCTCACTTTGCACACATAGAAGAGGTGTCAAGAAATAGCTTCCTGGGTAGATTTACATCCCCTGTTTCCACCAACAGCCAGACAGCAGGTCATTATCATCCCACCTGATAATTAACCAGATCCCTTATGGGCCCAGTCCAGTGGGCAGGAAGCTATTCGAAGGCAGCGGGAGAGGAAGCGAAAGAAGGAGTGATGTTAAATACTATGATCCACTACTGTGCCGGCACTCAGGAGGTCTCCTTCGCTACCTAAGCTCTCAAGCAGTCTCTGTGTGGAGTGCATTGCATGGGGGTGAGATACAAGTTTGGGACAGGGAGAGACATAACCAACGTTGGGCTAAGACTAGTCTTTGTATGTAGAATCCCAGCCACGAGTCCTCATCAAGTAATGGAGTTGACAGGGCTACAAGCAGCATAGAGATCATTTCTCTAGCAGTGTATGTGTGTGAGATCGAGCGTGATGTCTGGGTCACCCAGAGCTGCTCTTCAGTGGCCCACTGGACTTGGCGCCCTGGTTTTGTGAGACTGTCCCTTCTCTTGCCATGTCTTGCAGAGAGATCTCCTCACCGGCCCATCCTCCAAGCTGGGCTGCCCGCTAACAAAACTGTGGCCCTGGGCAGCAACGTGGAATTTGTGTGCAAAGTTTACAGCGACCCACAACCCCACATCCAGTGGCTGAAGCACATCGAGGTTAATGGCAGCAAGATCGGACCCGATAATTTACCCTACGTGCAGATCCTGAAGGTAACGTCCCATTCTGGGTGGGCCCGTTTGGTTTCCTTCACAGGACCCGCTGGGAATGGATTGGGTGAGGTGGAAATGAATTGGGGGAGGAGCCATTTGGGACGGAACTGGCATATCTGGAACAGGGCAGGGGGATGATGTTTGCTACCATTCAGACTGGGTTAGATACAAGTCTCCTGACCAGCTGAGCCAAGACAATGGGACATGCAGAGCCTTCTCCTGTTCTTTCCTCCCTGCAAAGCCTGGAGCAGAGGATAGTGGGTGGGTAGGACAGGAAGGAGCTGGTCTTTGGATGTGATATGCCCTCCCCGGAGCACCAAGCTGGACTAAATACACTGGTGTAGGGTGACGTGGGGGCAGAGAGTGGGGTTGGTTAAACAGGCCCGGGAACAGGCTGTCCGTGAAGCACTCAGTGGCCCTTGGATCTGCATGCTCAGAGATGCATCGGGCTGGGGGAGGGTCACTCCTGTTCCCTGAATTGTTATTTTAAAAATAGCAACTGTAGAATGCAAGATAATAGCTCAGGTGAGCCCGGTTCCCTTAGCCTCCACCACAGGCCTGGAATCCCACTTCACGGGAGCCAAGTTGCTGCAAAGCTGAGAGCAGAAGCAGCTGATGTATCCCCAGCTTGCACATGCCTCTCTGCTATGTTGTACCTGTCACCCGTCAGTGCCATTAACACACCCACTGTGCCCTTTATCCAGTGGTTTCATGGCCACCCTAGTGCCCCACCCTGAATCTGTTCCTCATCGAGTGGGGCATGTTCATTCATCTGGGAGCTCTGGGGATGCCCCCGTGTTAGTTCAGAGGTTGGGCTGTTGCTGACTTTCTGCACTGGTCACCACATTGTCATGACTTCAGGTTTTCCATAAACTGTTTCAATGCACAAGCCCGAGGTCCATTAAACCTCTAGGCCCCTCCGAGTTGTGTGTCTGGCTTGTTTTCGGACCCTTGCACTTCTGCAGACAGACACCACCTCTGCTTGATATGGGGGATGGGGCGGAGAGGACTTGAGCTGGTCGCCCCTGGATTCGGCGTCCGGGCGAGGCACTGCTGATGGGATTGATGTTGATCTCGGGGCTGCGATGTCCGACTGTGTCAATGTGACTCCTGTGTTGTTGGTTTGTTCTAGCACTCAGGAATTAATAGCTCTGATGCGGAGGTGCTGACCCTGTATAATGTGACAGAGGCCGAGAGCGGGGAGTATATTTGTAAGGTTTCCAATTATATTGGCGAGGCTAACCAGTCTGCGTGGCTCACTGTCACCAGACCCATGGCAAAAGGTAAACTGAAGAACACCCGCTGGGATCTTACTTGGACAGTCAGTCCCTAGTGGTGGAGAACAAAACTCTGGGCTCTCTTGGTTCTGCTATATTTCTGGTGCCACAAGCCATGGAAAAATACTCGCAGTGGCCAGTTTAGTTTTGTGCTCTGTGTTGCTTGCCTGCCTTCCCCTCCTGGATGTTTCTCCCCTGCGCGCTCTCACTGTATTAGCAAAACACATTGGATAGGTGCATCTAAACCACCCCAGCATCGTCCTGGGGAAACACAAGCTGTCACTTCTCGCTCCAGCTGTGTCTTTTCCAGCACATCTGGGCTTGGGGGCTTTGCTAAGTTAGATCCCCTCCAAAATAAAGAAGTGATTCAGCCATATTTTGCTCACATCTCCTCACATTCAAACCTCGATCTATGCACCAGATCTGACTGTGACAATACAGTGTTGTGTCCTCCCCTCCGTCTCGCAGTCTGTCATCTCCCTACCCAAACCCCACTCCTTCAGCTATGTTGTCTTCCATCATGTTTCTCCGCAATCCCATCGCCTCCCCTTGTGCAGTTGTCGCATGAAACTAAGCCGGCTCCTTCTTCCTGAGGTTCATTTTTCCATGCAGCCCATCACCAGCATGTTCAGATGGGCCGGAAATTCAGTTTGGTGAAGGGTTTTAACAACCGTCTCCTTAGGTCAGCCTCGATCAAAGGTCGTCCTAAGGGTCTCTTTAACAGGTCTACAGTGGTCTCTCTCTGCTACCTGGGGGTCTGGCAAATGAGACACCAGGGCACGTTCCTCCCCCCTCCTCCACCTTGGTTCCCAGAAGGTCTCATGTCGTTTGCTTGTCCGTGTTTTGCTTCCATTTGTTTTCTTCTAGACGGCTGGAGTTAACACGACAGACAAAGAAATGGAAGTCCTTCACTTAAGGAATGTCTCATTTGAGGATGCTGGGGAGTATACATGTTTGGCGGGTAATTCTATTGGGATCTCACATCACTCTGCATGGTTGACAGTTCTCGAAGGTACATACTCCTCCTTCTGCTGTCCTTTCCCTCCCTCATTTCCGGGTGTGATGAACTATGCATTGCAGCCTGGGAAAAGAGCCTGGTCGTCCCCTTTCCTCCCCACCTGCCAGTCAGTTCTCCGCATCTAGACACCCAGCTTCCCCTGCTGATCAGAATCCAAAGCAAGGGGGTAATTGACTGCTGCACTTGGGTCTGGCTCCCATGCTGGATCTGGCAGGAGCGTGTGCCCTCTCTGCTTGGTGCCAGGCCCCACCTCAGGGACAGTCTGGAATTGGGGGCCGTGCCCAGCCGCTCTCTCCCTGGCCGAGGCAATGCATAGCTCTGATTTCTGTGTAACCCACTAGGACAGGCTGGTTCCATCCTCTCAGGCAATGCCAGGGTTTCCCACTCCCTGTGCCCCCATGCCGGCGCACAAACCCAGGGCGATCCCAGTGTTTCTAGGAGCCACCCCGGCCTCTGGCTCCCACACGGTTTCAGTGGAAGAGGGAAGTTAGAAAAGAGTAAATTGGGGGAAGTGGTGGGTCAGCTGCAGCCCCCACGCCTCATGCTGCTGTCTCCCCCTTTCCTGTCCCCCACACTGACCCTGTGGCAGTTTGAGTGCTAGTCACCCTGGCCTTGCCCTGAGGAGGAACCGGGCCCCTAGGTGCCATTGTCTTCTTGCAGTGACGGGTGCTGTGCTATTTCCTCTGCATGAGCCCTCTGTGGGCAGGCTGTGCTCCAGCCTTGGCATGGGTCTGGCAAACCCATGCCCTGTCCACGCTGCTTCCCTTTCCCTGACAAGGCCTGATAACCGGCAGCTGCAGGAAGTTTTTGGGGTGCGCCTGGGGGTGCTTTTCATACAAAAACTTTCTCCGTTATCAGCCCCTGCTCCCTTGTCAGACTTGCTCCGTTCAGAGCCCTGAGATCTGAACAGGAGAGGGTGGCTGCTTCTCTCCCTTGGGGTCTAGCACAAAAGACTTGGACTCTCTCTACTGCCTTCTCTGAGGCACTCTGCTCTTCTGGGGGGAGGGCTGGGCTGTGGGGACTTGTGTCTTAAGGACCTGCCACTCCAGTGTCCTCACCGACCCGTCTGTGGTACCCGGCGTAACACACTGTGCCACCTGGCTGCGCTGGCGCTGAAACTGTTCCTGAACGTCTACCGCTCTCGCTGCCACTCAGCTGGGGGTGGCTAGTAAAGGGGGGTCCTGCTGCAGTTAGAAGGGAAGCAAACCCCGGGGGAAGGGGGCAGGTTTTGGCTCCTGATGAAGTGAAACTCTCCTTAAGGGGCGGCCAGTGACCATTTGAAAAACGCCACCCCAGTGCCTGTGACTCCTGTTCAAAGGAGTTGCAGTCTCACAAGGACAGCGTTTTATTTTGGCCTGTCCCCTTTGTCCCAGGGTCATTCCTGGTAATTCCCCCTTAGAAATCACCAGTCCCAGTTCAGACAGGGCAGGAAAATCCTCACAGGTGTATGCCCCCGAATCCCCTCCTGCTCTTACCCACCACCAGCAGAAAGGGGGGGTCCCCAAGCCAGGCCCGGGCCGTGCAGAGATGAGGTGCCTGCCCCTCTGTACATGCTGCTTTGCAACCCCTGCATGGGTTAAAATGACGTCCCAAAATGATCCATGGGAGCCGGCACAGACTCTTTTGCTGTCCTAGCAAGGGGGGAGGGAGACTCTGCAGCTGCGGCTGCTCAGTCTTGTGATAGCCTAACAAGCACAGCTGGGCCACAGGAGGTGGGGGGAGCCTGGCCGAGGGAGCTAGCAGGCCTGTTTCTAAGCTCAGCCGCAGCAGGCTGCTCAATGCAGATGCCTTTGGATTCTCTGCCTCTCTGTGCTTGCCATGCTCCAAGCCCTGCGCCCGGCCATGTTCCAGCCCTGTCCCGGCCTCGCTCATCGCCCTGCTCCTCCCTTCCCTGATTCCCGATCCTCTGGTTCTGAGCCTGGGCTCCGATTCCTGACCTGCCCCACGCGTGGCTCTGGCATTCAGATTCTGATTCTGCCTCCTGCCCTGACCACGAGGTCTGACAGCCCCTGACCCAGTCTCCTGACACTAGCCAGGGACCCGGGGGAAGTCCCAGATGTTCTCAGCCCGATACATCCACCCACGTTTATGTATGTTCCTTAGAGGAGGTTACGGCCCTGCCTCCTCTTGCGACTCCACTCCCAGACACGTGTGTCGTGATCTCTCTGGGTGGAGGGGCTGCATTGCCTGGCCATTTGGTCTCAGGTTCCCCCAGCTGCTGCTTTCCCACCAGCCAACATCTGCTTATGGCGGGGTGGGGCTGGGAGGATACGTGCCCATTTACATACAAGTTTGTGCTTGTTCTTCGTGTCTCTCCAAGCTCTGGTTGGCTGAGGACCAGCGTGGCGAGGGTGCACGATAACTCCACACGGTCACTCGTGTGCACGGGGATGCTGGGGCAGGGAGGAGGTGGCTGGTCCCTGTTGTGTGTTGGGTTGAGTGTCCTGTTTGGTTTAGACATGGCCCAGACCCCGAGGTAGCTGGAGCCAGGAGGTTTGCCTGGCTCGGACTCAGCTGTGCTTAGAGCCTCTCTGGGCTGGGAGGGGAGGCATGTTGGGTGGGCATCGCTCCCCCCATTCTTCGGATGTGCAGTCCTAACGCCTTGTTCACGCTGACCCAGCTATTGAAGACAGGCCGGCCATGATGACCTCGCCGCTGTACCTGGAGATCATCATTTACTGCTCGGGGGCCTTTCTCATCTCCTGCATGGCGGTGACCGTCCTCATCTACAAGATGAAGAGCACCACCAAGAAGACCGACTTCAACAGCCAGCTGGCCGTGCACAAGCTGGCCAAGAGCATCCCGCTGCGCAGACAGGTAACAGAAAGTAGATAGGGGGTTTGTTGGCATGTACTTCCCCTCCTCGGAGCCCCCGCTGCCTGCCCAGCAACGCTGCCCTGGCCGCCCATCCTGTCTGAGTTAGCAAACAGCTAGGGAGGTGCCTCTCCCTCTGACGGGTCAGGAGGAACAGAGGGAGGGGAACACGTTATTTGAGCGGCAGGGACTGAAGTGCAATCTGGATTGCTTGCAGATCAGAGTCTCGGAGTACGGGGGGCAGGCTTGTGAAGAGGGGTGCAGGTGGATTGTGTTGAACACCCAGCTGATCTCTTGCCATGTTTCTACGCAATTTATAAAGTGCCTGTCCAGTGCTGTACAAAACCTCTTTAAACTCCCCCCGTTCTCTAAGTCAGCAGACACTGCGGTCTGCCTCCTGGCACTCCCTAGAAAGACAAGGCAGGTGGGGTAATCTCCTTTCTCGTCCCAGCTTCTGTGTGGGAAAGACATGCTTTCATTCCCCATAGCTCTCCATCAGATGGTCACTTAACATCTCCACTTGACTCATGGCCGAATCTCCCAGCCATGCCTCTGGTTGGTCCAGTTGAATAAGCCTGCTTGGTGTGATGGCAGATCTTCCGTGGTCCAGCCAGGCTGCTGCGAGCTGCAGTTCCCAGTACCACACCTGAGCAGGCTCTCGGGCCAGGTTGATTATGGTCCATGGGGAAAGAGTAGCTTGGGCCAGAGTGGGAAGAAGAACGAGTCTGAAAAGCCAGTGTGGGGAGGGGGCAACATGAGATGGGTGCAGGGCTGGGGGCAAGTGGACAGACTTAATGATGGTTTAAAAAAAAATTCCCCCCACCCCAAAATCTCTGTTCTCCTCTAGCGTTGTGTCTCATCTTTGCCACATGGTCTAGTGGAAAAGGCACAAGACGAAGAGCCAGGGCTTTTATTTCCAGCTTGGTCATTAACCTGCTCTGTGACCGTGGACAACTCCCCTAACCCCCCCCCCGCCTCAGTTTCCCCACCTGCAATCTGAGGAGCGTGGTGTTTACCCTCTGTTAAGAGGCACACAGAGGTCTGTGGATGGAAAGGGCTATTGGCAGGCTGTTCAAATGTGGCTGTCAAGACGTGGCTTGTCAGATCTGTTTCCAGTTCAGTAGAGCATGCGTAACCTACCTCTGGAGCTGCTCACCTGCGGGGCTTGAAGCCTCTTTTTGGAGGGTGTCCTTGGTCTTTTCCTCAGTCCCGTGTTACAAGCAAACGGCTTGTAACCGAGTCTGAAACTCCCTGCTAAGCCCTCATCAGCGCCACTCCTAGACCGGCTGGAAGGATTTGCTGCAGAGCAGGTAGAGCCTGTTACCTCCAGGGGCTGAGTGTGCTGCTCCTCCAGCACTAGGGAATGAGCGACCAAGCCCGGGAATCGGACCAGTGTGGATGGTGCAGTGCAGGGCACAAGATGAGGTGTGACTCAGTCGGTCTCAGAGCCGATGTTCTTGTCCCTTCTGCTGGACCTGGGGAAGAGGGGAAAAGGGTTCGGGTCTGGGTCCGTGTTCATCCTACAGCAAAAGGAGTAGTTGGGTAGAGCAGGGAAGTGGAAGCCAGGACTCCTGGCGTCTGTCCCTGGCTCTGCCACCTTAGGCAAGTCACAGCCCCTGTAACTTGGGGATAAGGATTCCAGCCTCCTCCCCGGGGGACTGTGAGGTGTAACTGGTGTTTGCAAAGAGAAGGGTCATGCAGCTGAATCAGTACTGGGGAGGGAGGGCTCCCCCCGCCTCCAGCAGGTAACTAAAGCACCTTGGTCGGCAGCTCCTCTCTTTATGGAGCCAAGCGTGTCCTCGCCCCAGGTGCTTCCTGAAGGTAACCCACTGTCCCTTGGCTCTCCCGTTGCAGGTGTCAGCAGATTCCAGCTCCTCCATGAACTCAGGGGTGATGCTTGTCAGGCCCTCACGGCTCTCCTCTAGTGGCACCCCCATGCTGGCAGGCGTCTCGGAGTACGAGCTCCCCGAGGACCCTCGGTGGGAGCTCCCCAGGGACAGGTGATGCACTCTTTCACCCCGGGCTCCACAGAGGGGCGACCCCGGCCTTTCTGTAGCTAGCTGGCTCCTGCACCTGATTGCAATCCCTCCACAGCCTGAAGACAAAGGAAAGGCTCCTGCTGGGGTCAAGCCCTTAGTGCATCATATCCCTTATTTATGCTAATGGTGAGGAGGACTCCTGCTGGTATGTTCCTCCCCAAAACAGCCATTCAGGAGCTTTGCCCTCAGGGGGAGCACGCATGTCTCCCTCCTACCCTTGCTGCTTCCAGGCCAGCAGCAGGGCACTTCGCACATCTTCGGGCTCCTGTTCTGCTATGTCACATCTGAAAGGGGTTTCAAATAGCCAAGGAAAATGACGGTTTCTCCACCTCAGTATATTCCCAGCCCTGCAGAGAATTCAGCCCCACACTCAAATCTATGGACGGGCAGGTCTTCCTGGAACAGGAATCGATCTCTCTCTCTCCAGCCTCCTCAGCTGTGGCTGCATTGCATTGATTACAAGCTTCTCCTGAAGTTGCTGTTTTCTAATTGTATCTCTCCATTAGAACGCATCCTGGCAGACAAGAAAATCCACATGCCCTGAGCTGTGCTGGGCCCTTGAGCCCGCAGCCAGACTCCTCCAGCCTGCAATGGGCATTACGTGTGTTCCTGCTCACGGCCTTGCTGCAGTCTGTGCTGAGGTCACTGGGGCAGCGTCACCCATGTGACGTCCTCTCCCATTCCCATGCAAACCCATGCCGTGGGCCCTGGCTTTCCAGGGGAGCACACATTCCCTTCAGGAACTCGCCCCCGTTCTGCAGAGTTACCGCTTGTGTCCTGTTGTGTGTGAGTGTTTCTCTGTGCAGACCCGAGCTGCATCCTTCCTCCTCAGGTCTACCTTCTTCTCTCGTCTCATCTAGGCTCATCCTGGGTAAGCCTCTGGGGGAAGGCTGCTTTGGGCAAGTGGTTCTTGCCGAAGCTATCGGCCTGGACAAGGACAAGCCAAACCGTGTGACGAAAGTGGCAGTCAAGATGCTGAAGTGTAAGTAGGGGCCAGAGACACCGCAGGGTTTTTCCAGCTTTGAGTCAGTCTCAGCTCAGGCTAGCGTCAATCCTGCTGACTTCGGGAAGTGTATCTTGGGGAGGGGAGGCAGGGGGACTGTGCATGTTTGCTGGAGGCCCGGCCTGGTCCAGCCCTCATCTCTCTCCCACTGAAACCCCTAGGAGTTGTTGGATTGGGCCCCAACTGAGGAGGTTTATCGTTAGCAGCATGGGTTGGGTTTTTTTCAAGAAGAGCTTCTGCCTCTGCGCTGCCAGCGGCTGTCGTAGGCCTAAAGCGGCTGGTCTCTCACAGCAGAGCGATAGCTTGAGGCCTGGAGTGTAGCCATGGCAAAGGGCTGGATAGCACCTTCCTGGTACAGCCAAGGAATAGCCTTTCATGCCCAGTTTGCTCTCTCTTCGAGCCAGCATTCACTTATCCAGGCCCTCTGCAGTTCAGCCCTGCAGCAGCCCGGCAGCCCAGTGAGAGCGGCTGCCCCGATGGAATCACCCAGCAATTGCTGTTCTGGGTGACGAAAGGGGCAATAAAAACGGGTTGCTTTGTGGAAGAGGCCTGAAAATAAAGCTGAAGAAGAATTATAGTCCGTATCCGGAGATGCTGTGCGTCTCTTAAGGCTGGAGATTGCCTGTTAGGAAAGTCTCTGGTACAGATTTCACTTTGTCTGATCTAGCTGGTTAATCGAGGCCAGGCTTGTCACTGCTATCTGAGCACCTTTCTCCCTGGAGCTCGGTCTCTGCCACTCCACCTGGGAGGCGGCTGAGGAGAAGTACCACCTCCCCAAACCCTCCCTGTCCTGGAAAGGGAGATGAACCCGAGAATGCTGGTTTAGCTGTGAATACTGTGGCACTTCCTGGGGCGAAATCGTTCCGACGGGGCTACCACGAGATACGCCTGTGCGTACACAGTGCGAGAGCTCTGCATCGCTGCCAAGGAGGAGGACAGGGAAAACCAAGTCTGTAAATCTAAAGCTACCCACTGGATGCTGCTCAGACCTGGTTCTAGGCCTCGCTTTAGCTTAACCCAGCCTGAGCAAACATAACCGGTGCCTTTCTTTGTGCTTAAAGCTGACGCCACGGAGAAGGATTTGTCTGACCTGATATCTGAGATGGAGATGATGAAAATGATTGGCAAGCACAAGAACATCATCAACCTCCTGGGAGCCTGCACTCAGGATGGTAAGTTCTCTGTGCATCGCCGAGACTCCAGCAAACTGTTTCTCTGCGAGGACAGCAAGAATGGTGGGGGTAGCCTGGAGCTCCAGGATGAGGTTGTAGTGGTGGAAAGATACAGGGACTTGAATCCAGATGAGTTTTTGAGAGTGGTCGGCCAACTCAGAGCTGTCTGGAAGGCCCGTGCCAGTGAATGGCAGGGATGGTGTCCCTGTCCTGTTTGCCAGAAGTTGGGAAGGGGCGACGGGATGGATCATTTGATGATTCCCTGGTCTGTTCATTCCCACTGGGGCACCTGGCACTGATCCCTGACGGAAGACAGGACACTGGACTATATGGGCCTTTGCTCTGATCCGGTCTGGCCATTTGTATGAAGACCAGGGGAAGTGTGTGGCTGACAAGAAGGCACCTCTTCTGACATACGGTAGTGGGGTCAGAGTTGTCTGGCCATTTCTAGAGTCTGAAGGAGCGGACGGCACGCCAGGCCGGAAAGCCTCAGGGAGGTATTTGTGCAGGCGTGGGTGTGCGGACACGCACGCAGCTCACTTTCTGTCGGCGGTGGGGAAGAGTGGAGCAGGGCAGTTTCTTCACGTGGCCGCAGCTGGTCACAGAGCCCTGGGGTTAGATGAGTCACGTCTCACCCAGCCTGCATGTGGGCCTGGGTTTGTTTTTGTTGTGTGATTTTCTGGCTTGGAGCGCAACTGGCTCACCACAGAGCTGGAGCAGGGCCAGTTCCTCCCCTCACACGTCAGAGGAGCCGCTTCGGACTTGCCAAAGAAGTGGTAAGTGTACGTGTGCAAGGGTGTACTGGGGGTGTATATGGACGCACGCAAGGTGCTTGAGCGCTGAGCAGAGACCTTGATTCCTTGCTATGGGTCAGCTCCTGCAGGGCTCCCCTGTATGAACCCCACACCCCCAGGCGCCCCTCAGACGGACACTTGGTAGTCATGGGGCTCTGAAGGGCTTGTGCATGCGCACAATATGCAGCTTAAATGCCTGTGCAGCCATGTGTCCTGTGCATCCAAACCCAAGGCCTGAGACCCCTGGCTTTGTCCCCTTCCGTTTGCCTTAGGGCCACTCTATGTGATCGTGGAGTATGCATCCAAAGGCAACCTGCGGGAGTACCTGCAGGCCCGGCGGCCCCCCGGCATGGAGTACTGCTACAACCCGACCCACCTCCCCGAGGAGCAGCTCTCCTTTAAGGACCTGGTGTCCTGCGCCTACCAGGTGGCCAGGGGGATGGAATACCTGGCATCCAAAAAGGTGAGCAGCGGTTGCGAGTGCTGTCCCTGAGGGAGCACACACACAATCCCCGTCCCTCCGAGGGCCTGGGGAGTGCAGAGGATTGGTGAGTGGGCACCTCGAGGGGCCTGACCCAGTCAATGGAGGCCCTCGGTCCCCAGTCGGAATCCACCCCAGGTCATGAAAACGGCCCCGTGACTGAAAATTCAGGTGTGGCTTGGCTGGCCTGAATCAAATGAGTTTGAGGCTGTTGATCCAAGGACCCCCACCCCACCCCTGCAGCTATCACTAACTGGTCCCTTTGCCGCTGCAAGGCCGAGGGAGCTGTGAAGACTAAACTCCCTTCTCCCCCCAGAGGCCTATTCCCGAACAGAGCTGAGGACTTTGTTTGGGGCCAAAGCAGCAATCTTAGCGATTCAGGGCTGTGGGTCTGGCCTCTTTCCCCCACAGATTGAAAAGTAAGAGCCCATTAATACAGTGGCACTGAGTCCATCTCGGCACAGCCCTAGCTGGGGTGGAAGTGAGGGTGGAGCGAAGGAGGTAATTACTGAGCTGAAACCCCCGTTACCTGCCTTCTGTTCAGAATCAGGACACGTTGGTAAGGCTCGAAAGGTCCCTCTAACGATGCTGGAGGAGCCCTGGCCAGCTGCACGTTCATCAGCAGGAAGAGAAAGAGTCTCGAGATTCCCACCTTGTCTTGGCCAGGGAGGGATTAGGGCTCGGCACCTGGTTCCCCCTGTGTCTGCCTTTTGTGCTCTGGGATGGTGGCTGTGGCCCTTTGAAGGCTGGCGGGTCGTTCGGGGCCAGGCAGTGTCTTTGCTAACACGCCTGCCGATGCAGCCGAGGAATCCCCCAGCGTAACGGGCTCTCCATTCTCTTCAGTGCATTCACCGAGACCTGGCAGCCAGGAACGTCCTGGTGACGGAAGACAACGTGATGAAGATCGCAGACTTCGGCCTGGCCCGGGACATCCACCACATAGATTACTACAAGAAGACGACTAACGTGAGTGGTGCAGAGGGGGGCGGGGGACGTGCTGATGCTCCGCTTTAGAGCGAGCAGGTTTTTCCTGAGGCCTCTGCCAATCTTTCTAGCTTGGCCGGAGACTTTCTAGGGCAGTGTCTGTACCAGAGTCCCGAGCTCTCTGAGCGCTGGCTGCCATGTGCCTAGAGAGAGATTCTCCTCAGCACTGTAACGGCACAGTGACGTCTGCCTGGTGGGCAGTCTGCCCTCTGCTCCCTTCGCCCCCCCCCCACGGCCTCCCCTCTGCTCCCTTCGTCCCCCCCACGGCCTCCCCTCTGCTCCCTTCGTCCCCCCCACGGCCTCCCCTCTGCTCCCTTCGCCCCCCCCCTACGGCCTGCCCTCTCTCCTCAGCCTCTGCCTGCCACACCACTCCGTTGCCACGGCAATGAGAAGGCCGCTCCATGTTCCCAGGCCGTATTTCTCCACCTGGCGCCAAGGCCCCGAACACGTTGTGATCATGGAACGCTCCCTGGCCTTTCTCACAAGAGTGGCGGCACTAACTAGTTAGGAGAAACGGGTCAGACTGCTGCCATTTTCCCCTCAGGGGAGGCTGCATTTTGGTGGTGGGTGATGGTCTGTAAAGCCCTCGGGGATGGAACACCAGACATCCTCTGCCCCTTTCACCCAGGACGAAGGTCGCTCTTTTGCCCAGTGTAGGTGTCGTGACTCTCTTAATGGCAGTGCCCGGGGTGCTGTGTACCAAGGCTGGGCGTGTCTGTGCGGTATGTTAGCCTCCCCTCTGTAACTGCATCAAGCCTGCTTCTCCTCTGGAGGCTGAATTCGGGGCCGCTTGCTTTCCTGCCTTCCAGGGTCGCTTACCAGTGAAGTGGATGGCACCGGAGGCCTTGTTCGACCGAATATACACCCATCAGAGCGACGTGTGAGTACCCCACCGCGCCTGCCAGCCTGGAGGAGGTCTCTGTGTCGCAGCATGGTCCTTGCATGGCTATACGTGCCTCGGCACAATTAAAGGATAGACTAGATTAGGGCCAGCTGGGTCGTGGGAGGGGCTGTACCAAAATCACCGTTCCAGGAGACTGTTTTTCCTCTCCCTTCTCTCATGGATAGCACCCGTCCCTCTCCAACGAGCTGAGCTTTCTGCACTGCAAACACAGACATGCAGCTGGACTCTGAATGAAGCTCCGTACCACTGACCCATCCCCACTGCTCCCCCAGCAGTATCACACCGTCTGCATGTCTCCCCTTCCTATTGCACCATTGGCCTGCCAGCTGCCATTCAAGCAGCCTCTCCAGAAGCATCCTTTGTGTTGGGTATTTTCCCAAAGGTGAAAAGCACAAAGTGGGATTCATCTTCATCTCATGAAACAATAATTGTCATAAGCAGACACAATATTTTTAGTCTAAATGATTTGGCAACAGGGCTTGTTTGCCTTCCAAATGCCACTGAGTTACAGCTGCCAATCCCAGCTCTTCCCTTTCTTGCAAAGATCTTTGAAGTCATTGGAAGCTTTCAAACTCTCTCCTGTGCGACGCCGTCCGATGATGAAGGCTTGGAGGTTACATTCTGCTCTCAGCTGCACTGCTGCGAGGCTGCCCGCTTGTGCTAGTGTTAACTGGAAGCTGAATTTGGCACCTGGGCTAAAGTGTTTCACAAGTGCCCAGTGATTTTGGATGCCCAGCTTGAGACATCTTGCAGGGGCCTGATTTTCACAGCATGGGTGCTTGGCGTTTTCTGAAGAACAGTCCCCTTTAAGATATGTCAAGTTAGACACCCAAAATCACAGATCACTTATGCAGACATTGGCCTTCGTATCCTAACCAGGGGTTAGGGGTAGTGCACTAGAACTGTGACTTACATCCGCTGTGACACATGGGCCCCGTGCGTTGCATTGGCGTTGTTCTTGCGAGCTAATGATGCACGCTGGTGGCAGGTCTCCATGTCTGCAGCTCCCCAGAGGAGCTGTGCGTCAGGCGGGATGGGTTTCGAGTTGGTGTGGTGGTGGGTGCTGTGCCTGTTCCATACGGTGTTTTTGTGTCTGGAGCAGGTGGTCCTTTGGTGTGCTGCTGTGGGAGATCTTCACACTGGGTGGCTCGCCGTACCCCGGGGTGCCCGTTGAGGAGCTCTTCAAGTTGTTGAAAGAAGGCCACAGAATGGACAAGCCCAGCAACTGCACCAATGAGCTGTAAGTGCAGCTCTCTGCCGGGGGCAAAGCTGGGGTGGGGAAGGAGGCGCAGAGTCCTGACTGATGTTACCTGTCCCCTCCCCCGCTTTGTGCCAGAACCTTCGCTGACAGATGAGTCCTGATTTAGGGCTTGTCAGCACATGACAGTTAATCCAGAATAAAGCAGAGTGACTTTAAAGCAGATAAACTCCATGTGTGGACACTCTTATTCAGGAATTAGAGTGTCTCATTGTGAATTAGCTTAATCACAGACTAGAGTGCTAGGAATTGTCCCCAGGACACTTGTTCAGTCCCCTCCTACTCCTCTGCTTCCAGATACATGATGATGCGAGATTGCTGGCATGCAGTCCCATCCCAGAGACCCACCTTTAAGCAGCTGGTAGAAGACTTGGATAGGATCGTGGCTATGACCTCCAACCAGGTAAGACCTGGAGCAAATCATTAAGCAATCTGTTTTCAAACACCTAGATGATAATGAGGTGATAAGTAACAGTCAGCAGGGATTTGTCGAGAACAAATCGTGTCAAACCATCCCTATAGCTTTCTTTGGCAGGGTAACAAGCCTTGTGGCTAGGGGTGAAGCAGTAGCTGTGGTATATCTTGACTTTAGTAAGGCTTTTGATAGTCTCGCATGACCTTCTCATAAAAAAACTAGGGAAATACAACCCTAGATGGAGCTACTATAAAGTGCGTGCAAAACTGATTGGAAAACCATTCCCAGAGAATAATTATCAGTGGTTCGTCAATGTATAATGATTGAGATCCCACATGAATCAGTTCTGGGTCTGGTTCTGTTCAATATCTTCAGCAATGATTTAGATGACGGCATAGAGAGTACACTTCTAAAGTTTGTGGACGATACCAAGGGGTTGCAAGTGCTGCAGAAAGGGATCTGGGGGTCATAGTGGACCACAAGCTAAATATGAGTCAACAGTGTAACATTGCTGCAAAAAACGCAAACATCATTCTGGGATGTATCAGCAGGAGTGTTGTAAGCAAGACACGAGAAGTAATTCTTCCACTTTTCTCCGCGCTGATTAGGCCTCAGTTGGAGTATTGTGTCCAGTTCTGGGCATCACATTTCAGGAAAGATGTGGACAAATAGGAGAAAGTCCAGAGAAGAGCGACAAAAATGGTTAAAAGTCTAGAAATATGACCTATGAGGGAACATTGAAAAAACTGGGTTTGTTTAGTTTGGAGAAGAGAAGACTGAGAGGGGACATGAGAACAGTTTTCAAGTTCATAAAAGGTTGTTACAAGGAACAGGGAGAAAAATTGTTCTTTTTAACCTCTGAGGATGGGACAAGAAGCAATGGGCTTAACTTTCAGCAAGGGTGGTTTAGGTTGGACATTAGGAAATCTTCCTGTCAGGTTGGTTAAGCACTGGAATAAATTGCCTGGGAAGTTTATAGAATCTCCATCATTGGAAATTTTTAAGACACCTGTCAGAAGTGGTCTTGATAATAATTAGTCCTGCCCTGAGTGCAGGGGAATGGACTAGATGACCTTTCAAGGTCCCGTCCAGGTGCATGATTCTATGCCTGTTCCAGAACCAAACTTTCCAGTAGTTCCCTTTACAAGGAGACTTTCAAATTCAGAGTCTCTGCATCATTGACCCCCCCACTTGGCATCCAGTGAGCGACCTGGAGTTGTTGGCTCCATGCAGTGAGGTTGCTGGTGCCTGTGGGTATCGTTGAGAGTTCCATGAACGTGCCTCCCCTGCCCAGCAGAGCAAGGGTCCCCTCGCATGTGGGGAAACTGAAGCTCCTGGTGCAGCTCTGCTTGTTCTTTGAGTGTAGTGTGCTCACTGCATGGCCTCTTCTCACCGGGGTTCTGCATTCTGTCTGAACTGTGTCCCTGGGATTTTGTCCTCTCCAGGAATACTTGGATCTTTCCATGCCACTGGATCAGTATTCTCCCAGTTTCCCAGACACCCGCAGCTCCACCTGTTCCTCGGGGGAGGACTCAGTTTTTTCCCACGATCCTCTTCCAGACGAACCTTGTCTTCCCAAGTACCCGCATCAGCATGCCAATGGTGGACTTAAACGACGCTGAGGCTGGGACTTCCATGCAACCGACTGACAACTCTTTGTGCGTGTGCGTGTGTTTGCATGCATCTCTGCTAGCCAGGCTGCTGCCAGGATGCTGTCTGTGCAGCCATCCATCACGTTTAGCTATTGCGTAAAGGATTTCAAAGACACATCTCCCATAACCAAATCCACCGATGTCCCACGCCAGCTTCACCAGCCGCCTTAGCTGTGAACTGTCTGCATCTCAAAGGTTTGTTTTTATTTCCTTTCCATGAAATCTGTGCTTGAATAGTTCCAGTGGGCTAAAACTGAACCCCCTCTTTGGCCAGTGCCCAGATAGAGAACCAAGCCGCCTCTCCTGGAACCAGCCAGTCATGTGCGTTCCCTTCTTTGCAAGGGATTGACAGACTGACATTCCCAAGGAGGAGGAAGGGAAACCTGGGCTATCCTTGTGTTTTCTTGTACTCGCAAACCCACGTGATCCAAACGTCGACAGCTCAATAAGCTAATCCAGCACTGAGTGCAGCTCCACCAGCAGTGAAGAAGGGCCAGCTAGGAAATCGTAATGCATCGGGAGCATCTGTCTTGGATGGTGCAGGAACCCTGTCTAGCTGGGTGATTATTGCTATGTGAGATGGTTTGAAGACTGGCCCATGGCTTATTAATTCCAATACTAATTTGCTTTGCTGACCAAACACATGGTACGTTGGAAATGGCCAGACGCAGCATCTACCCCGGCTCAGTACTGATAGTGGAGAAAGCAGCCAAATGTCCCAGTGCGAAAAACAAACAAACAAAAAAGAAATCTTGTGTACATAGCTACAAATATGTATAAATATGAATATATATTTACATGTCTTTTTAAAAGGGTTGTTACCAGAGATATACCAGTTTGGTAGTAAGTTACTAGTGGCTGGTAGAGATCAGTTGCTATAAAAAAAATTCATATATTTTGCTACTTTTGCTGTTTTTATTTTTTTAAATTATGTTCTAAACTTATTTCAGTTTAGGTCCCTCAATAAAAATTGCTGCTGCTTCAGTTTTATATGAGGTTGTATTAAACAATAATAATAATAATACTAATGACAATGTTTGCTGCCTTTCGGGAATATGTTGTCATTGTATAAATGGCCTTTTGTCCCTTCGCACTCCTCAACCCCCATGTAAATCCCTCTGTTGGCATCTGGTGCTGGGTTCTGGATCTGAGGGGACCTTCTGGACTTGGGCACTGCTTGTGAAGCGCTCAGATCACCATATTGGTGCGTGAGTGTGTGATAGTGACATGCTGGAGAGCCACTGTGATCTGTATTTTAAACAGAGGGCTTAGGACACTGCCAGTGACAGAGCTGGGACTCTGCCCGTGTGGGGAGGGGCAAAGTGCCTTTCCCAGCAATAGCCATAGGCGTTTGTAGGAAGTGTGAATAACCCACACCCTTTGGCATAGCTGAGTTGGTTCCCTGCTGTGCACCTTGCGTGGGGCACCTGGAGAGAGAGCAGGGAATACTGAACCAGCAGCAATGGTGTTTAGCCACCTCCGAGCCTGCTTTGCAATGTACATTCCAAGCCTGCTTCCGTTTCTTCTCCTCCCTGTCTCTGAATCAGCTCCTCATTGCTCCTGCCAGGCACTCTGATTGCAGCCTTTGGTCTAGAGCGCGGAGTGTCAGGGACGGTGAACCCGTCTCTCCTCCATCGAAGGAACTCCCTGAGTGCCTTAAACTCACCTGGTACATCCGCCCGGGTCGGATGAGGAGGTCTGCAGGGAGGAGCTCTGTAGATTCTTTCTTCAAGGGAAGAAAGCAGAATAAGAGTGTCCTTGTCCTTGTTCCGGGGGAGGTTCCTTGCAGAGGCTCAACAAGGACGGTCCGGCCAGTGGTTTTGTGTGTCTTTGAACATTCTTTCCAGTGACAGTTTCAGTTCTTAGAAATCCCAGCCCTGCCTTGTTTTGGAAACCCCGGCTGTGGTTAGCACGGAGATAAACCTGGGCTGCTTAGCTTGGGCTGTGGAAGGGAATAGGGCATGTTTGTTGGGGATTTTTTTTTTTACACGAGGCCACATCCTTAATTGACTTCTCCTTGCGCCAGACCCTGCACTTCACTGAACTCCATGTTACCTGCGTTCAGCAAATTCTCCCTCTTAGCTGCAGGCATTGAAGGCCAAGTCCCGTTTCCCCAGCCTCTCGCCCCCGGCGCAGTTCCACCGGGGGAAAGGTGCCTTCGTGCTGTGGCAGACGTCTGGGAGCAGGAGCCCTTCCCTCCCACTCACCGTTATTTCAAACTCCAGAGCCAGGATGCTATTACTTGAAAAGTTTATTTTGCCTTTGTACGGAGAAATATTATTGTTCTAAATCTTCTGTAATGAATCTGGAATTCCTGTAATTATTAAAGACTTTAACCAAGAGTTTTGGATGCAGCCGTGCAGTTTATATCAGCTCCGGTGGGAGGCGTCTCTCTGGGAGGCTTGTGCCCTCTCTAATTCCTTGTGAGCAGGGAGGTGGGGCAGGAGAGAGGGACGGGGACAGACACAGCTACTGGCATTGCACAGGTTGTGACCAGGCAAAAGGGCTGCTCCTTTGGATTTCAAGTTCTCTTCAGTATATACGCCACCTCCTCTACCTGGCTGTGGGTTAATGCAAAGTGGGAGAGGGAGGGAATCTGTATGGCTTCTCTGAGCACTTCAGCCTGATATGGGGCCTTCCCAGCATTCCCTGGTTCCCAGACCGCCAGGAGAGCATGGAGCAAAGACTTCAGGGCTCCAGCAGGTCCTAATGGAGGATGCTGCATCGGGTCCTCTGGGGAAAGCTTTGTGACTAGGCCTCAGGTGTTTTTGTGGGGAAACTTTTTGTTACAAATTTGGTTTTTCAAAATTTCCCCCAAATTTTTTTTCACGGCTTCATTCATTGGAAAACCATAACACCGGGGGGAGGGGGGGGGCATTGTTCATCTTGGTCAGGAAAACACATTTAATCCAAAAAATATTTTGCTGGACAAACATTGCCTACCTGTGTCTAGACAGTTCCCCTTGGGTTGGAGTTCCATGGGACTGCAGAAAAAGCTCTGTCTTCTCCTGTCATCTACCCCGGCCGCTCTCACAGTGCGAGACCTGGTTATAGCCCCGTTTTAGAAGGAGATTAACTCTGTGTTGTGGTGCACCAGAAAGGAGGCAAAGTCCCCCTGCTGTTCTGGTGAGCCTCACCCCTGCCACTGAGTCGATCTAACCAGGTAGGGTGGGGACCTGCCTTATTCACGTACGTTTTCTAGCTATAAAGCCCCTTTCCTACCCCACCATTCCAAACCAAAATCTCTGTCAAGTGACAAACCTACACCAAACGGAACATGGGACAGAACTTCCGGGTTCCATTCTTGGGTCTGTCAGGACCCTTTGTTCTCTCTGCCTCCCTTTACCCTTTGTAAAATGGGCTAACACAGTGTCTCTGCAGGAGCAGAGGCAGGCTTGTTTGCACTCCTCCCGGGGCTTTTCATCCCAGGGCCTTCGAGCTCTGCACAAAGGATTAATTTTATTTCTTTTTGTTTTTCCTCTGTCAGACAGATGCTAGGATTTGCTGCAGCAAATGGAGGAATTCGCCATGGGCTGTAACCAGATGTTTTGGCAACAGCCATGTGTGCTGCCGTCCTCTTACGAAATAACTTCATCCTCAGGACAGCTGGGCTTGAGTTTAAATACTAAAATGTGACCAACTGAGCGTGGAATTTTAACCACGTCCCTGCCGGATCCTGAGGCACAAGCCTCTGACTTACTGAGCTCTGTGCTCCTCTCCCCGCACTGAGCCCAGGTTGGGCTCCGAGCAGCCTCAGCTGGGCGCTCAAATCAGTTCCCTTCTACCTGCCTGGTTTTTGTACTGTGTGGACACTGGAAACAGAAAATAAACACACAGTGACGATCTGTGCCCTGTCATGCCCCTGCCCAAGCACTGCTACATGAATGCCAACATGTCTTTGCCAACCTCCATCCTCCTCTTCAAGGCCTTTCTGACATTGGCACAGAGAAGACAGGTGATCTGCTGTGATCTTCCCTCTCTGGGGTCCTCTAGACTAGGAAATCGGCCTTGCCACAGGACCATTCTTCCTCCCCGAGGAATGAGGAGTCACATTAACTGACAGGCGTGTTAGGAGGATAAACTCCATTAATGGCGCTGCACCCTCAGGTCCACAAGGTAAACCATGGTTTGGCAGTCACAGTCAACAGGGATGAGTCTTTCATATCACCCTGGCTGGGGTGAGGGGTCTCACCTGCTTGTCGCTTACGCCTGCCCCAGTGTCTCCCACCGCCAAACCTCCCTCCTGGTGAGACTGGCCCTGTGACCTAGCTGACATCAAAGCTAATGCGCCAAGTTGGAAGAGAAGCCAAATGAGCCAGGTGAAGGTCAGCGGTGGAGGCAAAGGCAGAAGAAGTTCAGCAGAAGACAGAAAGGAAAGGGCAGCGTGGTAGGGATAGAGATTCTGGAGTGACGGGATGGCAGCAGAGAAGCGTTAACTCCTGGGCAATGCAGTTAGTATATTCGAGTTCCCATGGTAGCTCCCTGGGCAGTGCCCATGTCATCGGTGCGTAGCGCAGGGAGGGACTGATTGAATCAATAGCATGTCCCAAAGGAGCTCTCCTCTGGCAGGCCTCCTGCCCGGAGAGACTGCTGTGTCCTGGCAGCTGGGAACAAACCTCACTTTTCCTGAATATTCTTCTGTGGACAAGTTTTTCTGCCAGGAGCAGAGGAGCATTTTCTACCTTGGCCAGGCAGATTGGGAAGGATGGAGTCTCCGCGGAAGGCCTGGCTAGCACCAGGCTGGCACTGCGGGGGCACTACACGCCATGGGATGAACAAGTGACCCAATAACTATAATGCATGTGTGACACCTGATGGGAGTTACTCCAGAGCATCCTGCAGTCCGTGATAGTCCTGGCGTTCTGTCCAGGGTGTTGTCCTCACCCTCTGCCATTTTGTCCCAGGTAGGGGGAAGCTCTTCCTCCCCCAGCCGGTCAGAAAAGCCTTGGGCTAGGTCAGCACTGGGACACGGCTACCGCATTGCTGCTGTGTGTTCACTGGGGTTGCAGATTGTGCTGAGTGTGGCACACCCACTGCGGTTGGGGGATAGAAAGACACCGTCACTCTACTGACTCCTCCGAGCAGAGAACATGTTTGGCGGTACAAGGGAGAGCTGTGGAACCCCACAATGGCTTTCCTCCATGCCGAGGCTGTCATGTGAATGGGGACTGAGTTCAGGGCTCCCTGCTGCCCTGCTCCATGGCTCCCTCTCCTGAAGCCACTGGGACTGGAGGGAAGAACTGGGGCTAGTGTTTGTACACAGGCTGCAAAGTCACTGGCAGACCCCCCCCAAATCCAGCCTAGATTCCAGCCCAGCCCTCTCCTGTGACGCGCGTTTAAATTCCAGCTGCTTCGATAATCAAGCGGATTCGGTTCTTGAGATTCTCTTGCTTTGCCGTCTCCTGCGAGGTGAATATGGTGCCCGCCCTGGTTCGCTCAGCGTTACCCCAGCCTGTTCGCATTTCAAACTGACCCCACTGCCTTGAGAAACCGTTCAGCGCCTGAGAAATGCATCTCAGCTGTTGAGAGGCTTGAGGTGATAAAACCTAGAAAACGGCCTTAAAACAGGGCCTGGGCTTCCAAAGCGCCTGCCCCTGCTCCGCCTGCCATTCACATCTGCCCCCCCCCCCGTGGGCTGGTGGCAGCGGGCTCAGCGCAGCATTGCTGAGTCATGAGTCACTCGCCGCATCAGCTGGGAGCAGGCGGGTGATCGCGCCGAGCTGGGAAATTCAGAGCTTGCTCCAGCTCCGGAGCTGAGCTCCCCCTCCCCCAGCTGCAGCTCTGAGAGGCTGAAACGCGATAAGGCTCTGGCACACAGAGCCAAGACCAGGAGTCCGGGTGGATGGAAAGAATAAGACAGCTGGGCTCCGAAGGGCGATGCCTTTTGGGGCAGGGGCTTCTGCTGTGCCCCAGGGTGGGCGTGGGCTGAGAGCTGGTGAGCGGTGTCAGCCTGATGGAGGCCGCAGTCCTGGCGTTCAGCGTGGCTAGAACTGGGCTCGGCGGAGGCTGAGCTCCGTACGCTTCTCCACCTGGTCTCCACCATAAGCCCCTTGGAGGGGGACCAACACTCAGATATCTGTCCAGAAATCACCCAGCAAACCATTGGTGCTGTACACATAGCAGGGTGTCTCCCTCTCGCCCAACAGGACACAGGGATGGAGGAGGGTGCAACGCATCTTTATCGAGCAACCTTTGTCTCAAATTGTTACCCGAGTCACAGTTCAGGGCTTAAAATGGCCGCCGGGGCTGTGGAATTCAGCTCCGATGCCTAAAGAACCTCTAGCACGCAGCCACAGGCTGCAGTCGTAGGGACTTGGCTCCTTCGCTCCAGCGGCAGCACCTCATGTGTTTAGTGCTGCAGGGCCCTGGTTCGATCCCTGGTGTGTTGGCCACACTGTCACATCCTCAGGCCCCTGGAAGAGACTGGCTGAGTTGGCTGCCTGCCTGCCTGCCTCTAGGAAACATTCACTCAGAACCTTCAAACATGGAGTCCCACCAGGGCTCTCCACTAAGAAACCCTGCCTGAGCGGTAAGCGGTGCCTAATCTAACGGCAGTGTACTCCCGCCAGGACTAGGGCGTTCCGCGGGAAGTGCTTGCTGTAGTACAGGTCTGTGCTGCCAGCTAAGCAAACTGTTGAAATCGAATCCTGCTGGTGCCCTGAACTCTGGTACCGCTCCATGTGGAGGGTTTCACCTTCTGGCCTGCTTGTCAGCTTGAGTCTCCCGTTATCAGGTGCCCGACCCAATGGGCATGTGAGCAGATGTCATTGAACTTTTCCTGGCCTGCCTGGTGACTCCAAGCGCTCTCTCTCTCTCTCTCTCTCTCTCTCCCCCTCCCTCCCTTCTCTCCCCCTCCCTCCCTTTCCAAACCCGTTCTGTTTCCTTTGTGATTCACTAGCCCCTTTCAAAGCGTCCGTTTGTTGCTATTTCCTTGTGGAAATTAAATTGATCAGCTCCGTCCCCCTCCCCCTTTAAATTAGTTAGAGCTTTTAATCAAGTGATTTATGTCTGGCTCACCGTGCTAGATTACGCCTGCCGGCTCTCAGTGCGGCAGGGGGACAGGAACGGCGGGGTGGGGATGTGCATAAATCATCTTTCTCCATCGGAGCCGCTTGGCAGGGCGATTTGGAGATGTAAGTCGTGTTTACATCATCAGAACTTGCTGCTCTCCCCATCACCAGATCATTCACCAGAGGTTACCAAGAGGACAATTAAATATGTGAACAGAGGACTGACTTCAGCATGCCACTTGCTTGCCCGAAAAGCCCAGCAGGGGAATGAATAACCACCTGATTTGCAGGCACTGAATCACTTCTTTGATCCCTGCCCCATCAATTTGAGAGGACGGGCTATTTCTCCAGGCTGAAAAATGGTGTTTTCACTGTTAACTCGGCGTTAACAAACACACACAGAAAGGGAGAGCGGCACTGATCCCTCCTTGTGTCTGGCAGGCCCTTGGTACTGGAGGTTTGGTCTTTAAGGGTATGTCTACAGTTGGAGCTGGAGTTACAGGAGACACACTCATGCTAGCTTTGCTGAGTGAGTGTGCTAAAAGCAGAGTACTGCAGCTCTGCGAGCTGGGCTAGCGCCCTGGGCACAATCCCCCACAAGATGCCAGGCACATCCTGGGGGTGGCTAGCTGCTCCCGCTACTCCCGCTGCCATGGCTACAGTCTATTTGTAGCGCACTAGCTCGATCAGATCTAGTGCAGGTATGTCTCCTCCAGCTGGAATTCACACCTCCAGCTCCAAAAGCAAACATATCCCGAGAATAGGGATTTTAAGAACATGGCAACCAACTGTATGACCTCCTGCAGCACGCGGGCCAGAGAACCTCACCCCGTGATTTCTGCATCTAGCCCATATCTGGTGGTTGAACTAGAGAGGGGTTTGTTGGGAGACATCCAGTCTCAATGGAAAGAGTACAGATGACGGAGAATCTACTGCATTCAGCTGGTAAATCATCACAATGGCTAATTACCCTCACGGTGAAAAATCCCGTTTCTGCTCTGCGCTGGGAATACGAAGAGATGTGTGACGCGTCGGGGGAGTTGGATGCAACCAACTCAGTGCAGCTCTTACATGCGTTCTACTTTTACAAGGTCAGCTCTCCCTCGACCACCCCATTGCTCGCTGGCTGGTTTCTTGTAAGCCAGGGCACAAGTGGGGTGTGAGGAAGCAGGACACAGCTGCCTCATGCGCCTGTTGTCATGAAGTCCCTGGACTCCGGAGGCGAACAGTGTCAATGGGGTCTCCCCTACAGATAGTTCCCCAGGGGCAGGAGAGCCCATCAGTGCTGGATGGATCAGCTGGCTGTGGCTCATTCTTGCCAGCCACATAGCCGAGGAGCTTTGCCCTTGTGCAGGGCCCTTCACCCAGGCTCCCCGATCGCTCTCAGGCCAGAAAGCCTCGCGACACCCCTGCGAGGCCTGTACGAACGGTTCCAGCACAGGCTGTTCAAGTGACTGGCCCGAGAGCCGGCATGGAGTCGGGGCCAGGGCTGGAAATGGAACATGAGCGCCCTGCGTCCCAGTTCTCTGCTCTACCCCCACAGCCCAGCATCCTTGGGAGGGCTGCGGTCACCCCCCGCTTGCAGAACGGTTCCTTGCTGCCTGCCCGCCCCGGCTCATCTACCATAGCAGCTGGCATGCGTCAGTTGCATTTTCCCTTCCGGAAGTGGAGGAGGAGGAGGCAGCCCTGCCCCCAGCTGATCGGCCTGTCACTGAAGATCAATGGGCAGCACTTCTACATCCCCTTGCCCCATCCCTGACCCTGCTCCTCTCTGACCTCCGGGTGCCACTGCTAAGACGTTTCATGAGCGGAAAGCGTGGCCCAGCCTGCGTCCCGCCTGCTTTCCACATGCCCACAGCTCCCGGCAAACAGCCGCTTTCCTGGGGTTACTCTGTCCAGGACCGTATGTTCTGGTTTCTTTCTTTCAATCTCTCAGATTTTCTCTCTCCTTTTAAAGCCCTCTGTCCCTACTGGGCCCAGACAACCTCTTGGCCCTGGCCCAGGGCCTTGCCGGTTTTCTCAGCTCTGAATTGCACATTGTCTTGCTGCCAATTACATTAGGAAACCTGGCTTGTAATTTTACCTTGACACTCAGGATCCAGAATCTAATTCTAGGAGAACAATTTAACTGGTGAGACAGGAGCAAAGCCCGAGCTATTCATCCCTGGGGCCTCTCCATCCCTGTGCGCCCCTCGGCCCGATCGCGCGCTGAAGTCTTGTCACTCTGCCGTTTGTGTGATGCTGTTAAAGCCGGCTAAGTCACTTAAGCTTCCCATCCCAGCCGTCTGAGCCAGGGCAGCCTAACGAGATCAGAGTGAGGGAGCTGGGCTTAGAAGGCAATCCATCTCCATTGCAGCCCTGGCCACCCACACGCCAGGATGCTTAGTTCACTCAGGGGTTTGCCGTAACCCAAACAAATCTAGAGCTTGCTCCTAGCAGCTGTTCTGGGGGCAGAGCAGGGGCCTGGCATTCCGTGTGCACCCCGAGCGCCCATCAATGCGGGACAGGCCTGGGCACAGAGGGTTCTTTGCGTATTTCAGCCCCTTCCTTCCAGCCGGTGTTTGCGACACCCTGCACTGATCCAGCCTGAGGAAAATGGCATTGCACTGTAGCCGACTGAGCCCCGCGGGCCAGGCAACAAGCCACCACCTGACAATCAGCCGCACTTGTCCGGGGCTCATTCCAGCGTGGAGGACCCCGTCCAAACAGCCTGTGTTTGCTTCTACCTGGCCAAACACTTGGCTTTGTCTTGGGGGGCAGGGGTGCCAACCTCCCTGTGCCTCCTGCCCATCCCCTAGCCATACGCAGCAACTGCAGGACAGGGGGATCTCCTGCAAGGTGGAGGGGCCAAGCATGTTAATACAAGGTCGGTGTGGGGTTGCTTCCCACACACCAGGCTGAAGAGGCTGAAACCAGCCATGTCTGAGTAGGAGAATCTGCCGCCAGGGCCCAGGAATTGCAGTCAGTGTGGGATGGGAAGCCTCATCCCATGTCAGAGGGGACACCTCAGATGCCGCTTGGGCCAGGACAGCTCTCCGGCGGGTGCTGCTGCATGCTAAGTGTTAATGGGCTGTAAATGCCACGTGTGTGCAGATAAACATGGGCACCACCCTAACGGGCCTAAGAATTCTCTGGGGGATGAGCTGCCACGAGGCCAGCAGGGGAGTTGTGACCACCACTTGTGTGTGTGTTTTTCTAAGGTAGTGAAACGTATGTGAGACTCTGCAGGCTCTCTCCCCTCTCCGCCTGCAGAGCCCCCATGACAACCCCCAGCCCTGGGTCGTCACCTCTGCCCCGCAGCAGCCCTGGTGACTCCGTGGAAAACGCTCCAGGGCCCCTGCAGTCAGGTCCGGAGCCAGATCCCAGGGGCTGAGCCAGGGCAGCGTTCCAGCCATAAATGACTTCCTCAGAGGAAATCATTCTGCCCCCGGAGAGCCAGCGGGCTGCTGATACAGATAATGCAGGAAGCTGGGCAGGAGGAGGCTGCGGCTCCAGCCCAATGCTAATGGATGGCAGTCAGCCCACAGGAGCTGAGAGCTGCCTGCCCTGGATGGGGGAGGCTTTGCTGACACGCCTCCCAAGGTGAAACTGACCCCAGGCTGGGGCATAATGAAAGGGAAGAGCTTAGATTCCTGCATAGAGGTGAAAGCCCCTGTGATGGAGTAGGAATACTCTGTGTGCGTGCCTCAGTTTCCCCTTTGCATTTCTTAAGTGTCTATGTGAAGGAATAGGGGCTGACACTGGAAGCAAGGAGGCAACGCCCTCTCCCCTCTCAAGGTATGCATCCCTGATGCTGTAATCTGACCCCAAGTGGGGGAGGGAGGTCAGCTGAACCTGTTGGAGAGAGGTCAGGTGATACCTCCTGCCCCGGAGACAAAGAAAAGGAAAGGAGGGGCTGGAGGGGGAGTTTTCAGCTGGCTGGAGGCAGGCAGGGAAGGCAGAGGTGCTATTTCGCTCTCCGGACCCCCAAAATGGATCCAGCTGAGGGCTCACGCTCGCTGTATGGTCTGGGTTAGACCAGATAGAAGTCATCGAATAAACCTCTGTTTTACTGGCTGGCTGAGAGTCACGTTTGACTGTGGATTTGGGGTGCAGAACCCATGGGCTCCCTCAGGACCCCACCAAGGCGGGGTTGCTGGGGCAAGCACACGGAGGGGCAGAAGATGCTGAATGCTCCGAGGTCAGACACAGGAAGGTGGAAGTGGGTACCCGTGAAGCTCCTAGCCTTGAAAACAGGCTGTGTACGGAGAAGGGATCCTTCACCCGAAGTCCTGTCTGGCTTCCTAGGGAGCGGTTCCAGACCATCGCCCGGGCGCTCCGTGACAGCCCCTTCATCCTACATTCTCCTTTTGCAACTGACTTGACTGCAGATTATAACATGGGCAGAGAATGCAGCCTGTGTGTCTGTACAATGCACGCTAGCGTGTCAGTGTCCTGTGTACAATGCAAATTAGAGCATGTCAGTGTGTCTGTGTATAATGCACATTACCGTGTCAGTGTGTGTGTGTGTCTGTGCACAATACACGGTACCGTGTCAGTGTGTCTGTACAATGCACATTAGCGTGTCAGTGTCTGTGTGTGTGCAATGCACGTCTGGACAATGCACGTGTGCCCCTGGAGGTCTGGGTGCCTGTGCGTGCAGGTCTCTGTCTCAGCACATGCACAGTGAAGGGCAACGGGACGTTTTGGGGCCGAGCCGCCGTGCATGTGACAGCAGTGCCTCTGGATCCAGCCCAGCTGCTGCAAGAACCCTGGCCTGGGTGACCAGGCTGTGGGACTCCCTGGGTCTCCGCCACATGCAAAGGACAATCACGCCCTTTGGAAGCAGGAGCGTGGCAGCAGAGGGGCTGGGAGTGTTACTCAGGAGGCTCTCCACCGTACCTCACGCAGACTGACAGCTCGAGCACCGGCCTCCATCGGATGCAAACTCTCAGCTCGATTTCATCCAGACAAAACATCAGCTATGAGACATGACAGCTGCAGGTAATTCCAGCGCCTGCCAAAGCCCAGCTGCCTCCCAGGCAGATCCGAACGGAGCCTGACCCTCCCCTGGGTCCTCCACAGTTGGGCTGCCCCGTCACACACGCTGGCATGAAGCCTGCACAGGTGAGAACGTACCACACACAAGCTCCTGCCTGGGATCCTCCTGGCAAGGCAGGATTTGCCCTGCTGGCCACGGGGAGCACGGGGGCTCCTAGACCCTTCAGCCGAGCCCGTCCTTGAGACTCCAGAAGTGCTGCCTGGCCACAGGCCTCGGGCCCTGCTTTTGGGTCCTGCAGAGGCAGAAGGGTCTGTGGCTTAATCCTACCTTGCAATGGACCCTGGAGCTCGTTAGCAGGGGCTGGAGGCAGGCCCAGGCTGTGCTCGGGCTAATGACTGATGGCAGCTGTGGCCAAGGGCCAGGTGCAAAGAGGAGTGAGCTGGACAAGACCCAAGGAGGGTCTGTCCCAGCAGGACGACAGGCAGCTGCTCCCTGGGCAGAGCGGTGAGTATCGCAGGGAAAGCACAGGCTGGGGGCACAAAGGGACGATTGCAGCTTCCTCAGGCTCAGACAGGCTGGCGATAACAAATCACCGTGTGTCGGGGATCCCCAGGACGCCGGACTCCTCACTCAGGTTATATTTTATTGGCCAACCATCGCACTCCTTGTGAGTTGATGGGGCTGGATAGAGAGTTAGACCACAAATCCAGAGAATATGAACGTTGGTTACTTAATATTCATAATTAACTGTATACTGATGCCTGTGTCACATGCTCTGTGATTGATCCGCTTCTTTTCTGAGCCAGTCTCTCTGCATATCATACTTTGTTCACACTTGGGTACAACAGAGTTTGTTAATTTCTTCCCTCTCTGCTTGTCTTTCACCACATCTTTTACTGTCACTGCCACTATACTTGAGTGAGTTTTACAGCTTCCTTTCTCCCTCGTCCTTAGTAACCGAGGTACACTTTCCACGGTATCCCTGCACAAAGGGCTGGGAGACTGGCAGGTGGTGGATAGCAAAATGCTTTCCTGATGTCCCTATGACAGGCGCAGATCAGCGGTGGAGAGAATAGCGTGCTCCCTTCTCACCACCAGCACACACCTGGTGGTGCCTGCGGGGCGATCGGGGACAGAGGCCTTTCCTTCTGGCTTCCATTGCCTTTTCTGGTGACTGCTGCTGGTACCGAGCAGCCTGTGATTGTGGAGGTCCCATTTACAAACCCCCTAGCAGCAGCCATCGGAACTCCTTGGGAAGAGAGTGAAAGGGGGTTAGCTAAGGCTAGTCTCTAGGCCGGCCTGTAGCTAGAAATGTCTGTCAGTCAGAGCTCTTGGGAAGGGCCAGGCTGCGGTTAGCAGCCAGCCCTGTGTCTGAATCCTTCATGGCGGGGCAGATGGGCATCCTGGACGCACAGCTCAGGAGCAAACATTTGCAGCCCCGGGGCCAGTCCCAGCAGAGCTCAGCCCTCAGAATCGGGGCCACCTGCTCTTCACAAGCGTGTGTCAGCACCTGGCACCTCCCACGGGGACGCTGATAGCTGCATTTTCAGCATCCGCTGGGCTGTCCTGTGCACTTGGCCCGGATTAGGGGCTGTGCCCTTTTGACTCCAAGCAAAATCTGGGAGAGCTTCTCTGGAAAGGAGCCCTGACGGCGACCTTTGGACTCACTGAGCCCTATTTCCCTGGCCTCTCTCCAAGCAGGATTTAGTGAGCTAGAGCTGGTAGACTATCCAAGACCTGGGTATGTTGTGATGTCCATACAGAGGGACTTTGCTTTCTCTACTACGGATGAATCTAGTCTTGACCGGCTCCAGTCCTTCTGACGTTGTAACAGAAATAGCTTAGCTAAGACAATACGAACTTCCCGTCTTTCTAACCCCTCTGGCGTTTGCAGTTGTTTGAAGGATTTCTGTGTGGCGAAAATCACTGGAACGTGCGGGTCACTTGCCTGTGATGTGGAGCCAGGGCGAGCGAGCAGCAGAGACGTGATCACCAACCTTAGGGCAAACTGCCAGCCTCTGGGAAATTCAAAGCATGATAGGCTGTTGGAGAGAGAGGCAGGGTGGCCCAGTGGCTAGGACACAAGCCTGGCACTCCGGAGACCTAGATTCTATTCCCAACACTGCTGGGTTTTATTTCCCCTCTTTGGGCGCGGAGCTTCTCCCACTGCACAGCACCCAGCACAATGGGGACCCGATCTCAGCTGAGGCCCGTTCTGTGCTGTCCTAATGAGGATCACCAGTCTGACTCTTGGTGAGCTATTAACTCGGATCTGCAGGGAAGGCTTGTTGTTAGATGCTGTCATTGGTGGGCCTAAAAGGAGCTGATTATAGTCACCTAGTATCTGTGTTAGGGTAGCACCTGGGGACCCCAGTCAGGGTCAGTGCCGGGCGCTGTACAAACAAGCAATAAAGAGCTCAGCCTTTAGGCTTATGAGGAGATGCAGCAGTTTAGTGACAGTGACGAGGAGGGAGGCAGATGGTAGAAGGAGCAATAAACATCATCAGTCTAGTGCAAATGGCACAGACTAGCTCCCCATCTTTCTATGGGATGGGCTTAAACCCGGGGCCAGACTGTGGCTTCATTTGTATCCAGGGCTACCCCGTCTCATTCTGAGGCAGGTTGTGAAGTCAGGTGGGGAAATAAGTATCAAAGGATCCCAGCTTCCATGGAAACCTCCCCCAGGACACAGTGTTGAGGGGGGGACCCTGCTGGGCAGGATGAAGATTTCGGTGGACTATCTGGCAGAGAGAGCTCTCCGCGGCGGCGGACCCAGCAGCACTTCAAGAAACAAATTGTTATGCAGAGGAAGTCTCCTCAGAACTCGGGATTTCAGCAGGGCCATGGATCGTGCGCTTTGGCAGTGCTGCCAGCTGACGGGTCTGCTCATCCGGCACGGCTCATCGTAGCACGGCTGTCAATCCAAGGAGGTTTGGATGCCAGGCGGTGACAGGGAGCTGCCCTGGAGCACAGCCGAGGAGACTTAGTCAGAGTAGGGAATGTGAACCACGACAAGCAGGGGAGGAATGTGTGGGAATGTACATCTCTGGCATGGTGAAAGACTCTCCAGCCTGTCTGAGCCCAGGGGCAGCCAGACACCCGCCTGCCCACGGTGCTTGCGGCTTCTCCTCCTCCGAGAAGAGCCGATGGCCCAGAACGCTCCTTTCCTGGTCTTTGCTCAGCTCATTTAACGCTCAGGAATGAGAACCAGCCCTCTCACTGTCCAGGACATGGTGGCCAAACAGCGCAGAACCTTGGCAAGGGAAGAGCCACCCACTCCACCTGAGAGACTCCGGGGAAAGTTTTCTTTTTAGTTTCAAGCCCTTCTGATGCTCTTCAGCCTCCCACCCCTTGGGAGGCCTCTGGCACCCCGATGGGGAGTCCCCCTGCGTTTGAGAGGAGGGATATTTGCCTGGAACAAGATTGGCTAAGAGTTCCACTCCCTGCTCCACCCCACCCGCCTCGGACAGCAGGGTCCTGTTTGTGGTGTTGCAGCTGCTGGCTGGGGAATGGATTGTTCTCGCTCCTGCCCGAAGACGGCAGGCTCTCGAGGACAAAGACTGGTTTGGTACCGATCACCCAGGCTCCAGGGCTGAGCCCCACCCTCTGACAATCCCTCCGGCTCCCATCCAGCACGGTCCAGAACCAAGTGCTTCACTTCAAGCACGTGTGCAATCCCATTGAAATCATTGGGTCTGCCAGTGCACACCCCGAAGTGCTCTGCTGGGGCCCCAGAATAGTGACTTCGCAGAAGATAGATACGACTTTTGGCTGGTGCATGGGCTACCTCTGGCTCTCTGATGTTTGCTCCTTTCCTTGGCTGGGACTGTTCCACTGAACAGTCCAGAAGTTTGCTGTAGACTGCTAAGCAAATTCTCTTGTATTTTCCCCTGTTCCTCATTCAGTGTCTTTCCCGATTTGTTTTCTCAGAACTTCTTGGCTCCGGAGCCCTCACTCTGAGTTTATTTTAAGCTGCTGTAAACCCCAGTCCCGCTTTCATCTTGTCATTATGAATTCCGAACAGAAACAAAAGCCTGCTAAGAACGTGATGCTTTAGTAATACAAAAAGCTATAAATCCAACCTCGCTCCATCAATTGCGTTCTGTCAGAATGCTAATCAGTTATAAAAATGCTGATCCGGGGGGAGCAAGGCACAAGGATGGGTGATGGATGAAACACATTTTCCTACATTACCAAAGCTCTGGAAAAACCTGCAGAAATTTCGGTGTGAATACTCACGGCTAGAATAGTCTAGGCGATCACTCCCTTGTAACACACCCACGCACTACCAGGAGGGAAGGATGGAGAGCGCCAAGGAAAGATGGATAGGAAGAGACAGACTTGGGGTGGAGCTCGAGTGCCAAGGCACTAGTGATATAAAATGTGCAAGTTGACATCTGTGCCACTCCCTCTATCTGCCAGGGTGTTTCTCCAGCCCCCTGGGGCTTGTAGTGCCCCATGTAAATCATTCTAGATCTCTAGCATCCCCCAATACTGGCCCTGCAGGCAAAGCCCCGAGTCTGGTCCCTACTATTACTCAGACTGGGCAGCACCTTATTCCCAGTGGCCCAACTGGGACTGTTTGTGGAGTAAGGTCCTACTCAGCAGGAGGGAGGGTGTCAGAATATCGTCTCGGAATGTGGGGAACTATTAGGAAAGGGATGGATAATAAGATAGTAAATATCACAATGCCACTGTATACATATATGATACACCCCCTCCCCCGGAGTACTGCCTGCAGGTCTCGTCACCCCGTCTCAACAAAGATGTATTAGAATTGGAAAAGGGACAGAGAAGGATGACAAAAATGATTCGGGTTATGGAACAGCTTCCATAGGCAGAGATTAAAAAGACATGGACCGTTCATCTTGGATGACTAAGGGGGGATGCGATAGAGGTCTATACAATCATGGATGGTTTGGAGAAAGGGAATAAGGAAGTGTTGTTATTTATCTCTTCACATAACACAAGAACCAGGGGACACCCAATGAAACGAGCAGGGAGCAGGCTTAAAAGAAATGAAAGGAAGTATTTCTTCACACAACACACAGCCTGTGGAACTCCGGGGCACTTGGCATTGGCCATTGTCAGCAGACAGGATACTGGGCTGAATGGACCTTTGGTCTGACCTAGTACGGCCGTTCTTATGTTCTTAACTCATTGATGGGAGATGTTGAGAAGGCCAAACATATAAGTGGGATCAAAGAAGAATGAGATACGTTCCTGTTGGATAGGTCTGTCAATGGCTATTAGTCAAGGTGGTGATATTTATGTTGGCCACACCAGCCCCTTATCCCCTCCCTTTGCTCCTCCCGCTGCTTCCATGCTGTGAGCCGCAGTGTCACAAACCCGATTCTCTAGGGCTGGATGCAGGGCACTCACGGGCGGTGGCAGCTTGGTACCATACAATGGACGCACGGTGCTCGCACCCTGCGTGCTCCCCTGGCGCGGATGTGAGCTGAGGCCCTCATGGGCCATATGCAGCATCCCTCAGGTGAGTGCCAAGGAGTCTGCATGAGCTGATCCCAGCTGAACGCTGCTCTGACACAGCCATCTACATAATAACTAATGAACACACTGGGAATTATGATGAAGTCGCTAAGAGACTGAGTTAATCATGTGCAACCTTGTAGCAAGAACATCAATAAAATCAATTCCCTCCCCACCCCGCCCAGCAGCCAGAACATGCAGGCTAGGGCCATTAACACAGGCAAGTCATGGCTTTATAGGGAGCTGCCAAAGCAGGGCTCGCACTGCCAAGGAGCAGGTAGCCATAAATATCCCCACTGCCCATCCGGGAGGGGATGGAGGCTTGAGGCAAATGAATGGGGCTGTTTGATTTAGAGTGAACTTCACTGGCTAGCAAACATGCAGCGAATCATTGCAAATAATCAATGCAAATCGTAGTGGCACAGTAGAGTAGCCCTCTTGCTGGGAATGTTTGGACTCTCCGCTTCCAGAGTGTATTGTCCAATCTGTGCCACATAGCCAGGAACAAGGAAGACATTATTCTGACAGGTTGTAATATTTTAAGAATGTTGACGAGCCTGGAGTTCAGTTTCAGATTGTTGGGCGCTTTTCTAATTTCACTGCAAGAAGTAGGCAGAAAATTACTCCGATAATACCCCGAATTTCCTGCAAATGGATTATGTTCCCTTGAAAGCAGTTCTCTCTGATAGTCTTTAAATCTTAAGAGAATATCTTATACAATCTAATATAGGATAATGGGAGACGGCAGGTTCTCCAGACTAGTATTCGAGATCTGTGTCTGCTCCAGCTTCTGAACTCAATTCTTTCCTAAGTGCACTTAGTCATTGGCTACGAAAGTTTAAGGTAATTTGACCAGATAATTGCCCTTTCAGCACTCTCTTTGCAGGCTTAGGTTGGCTGATTTAAACAAGAGGCAGATCTGGCTAGAAAGGTTTAGCAGCACAAGGAACATCCGAAGCCATATTTCTCTTTAGATAAAGTGCTGCCCAAATAAGAGTCTGGTGGATTTTTATTTAAGTAAGAAAAGTAAAGACGTTGACACTTGTAGTGAGTTAGAAATGTGGCAAAAGGATGTCCAGTCCATGGGCTAGTCAAACGCTGTGTCGATATTGATCTCGGTCCAGAGACACTGGCCCCAGGGTAACTGAGTTCAGTACCTGTCCCAGATGTTGAGGATAATGCTAAGCAGCATCATGAACAAGGCCCGAACTCCCCGAGGGGCTGCTGCTGGGTGCAGCTGTGCCAAGGAACAGGACTGGACAGAGAAGCAGCGAGTGCAAAGGGGGGCGTGTCTATCCCTGCAGGACTGGATGGAGGTGCTTAGCATTGCTCAGCTGTGGTCCTGCTTAATCATTAATCTCTCTCAGGTGAAAAGTGACTGAGCTCCCTACACTTCTGGGGTGGGGCTGCAGGTGTCAGGTGGGGCTCTCTGGGGACACAGTGCCTGGAGGGTTATTAGGACTGGCCCAGCCGGGATGTTCTCTCCCAACATGCCTTTCTGGGGACTGTTCCTTTAAATTTGGCACAGACAAGCCGCTGTAGCCCTAAAACAGCCATTTTATAAACTGCTGCTGCTTGCTGTATCTCCTGATCTCCCAGCTGGTGAGTGTATCTTTCTGTCTCTACTTAGTCCATGGGAGGCGGCCCGTTCTCCTGCACAGAGCTCCTCTTCTAGCCTCCTAAATGCTGGGCCTAAAACTTACAGCATCTCTGTGTCCTGGGCTCAGATATGCCTGCTCCGTTCCGCTCCTGTAACTCCTGTGCAGGCCTGAGGAATGTGTGCTGCGGTCTTCCCTGGCTGACCTGTCTGGATAGAAATAGTCTGTCTGACAGGTAACCCGTGCTGCTCTCAGCCCCTCTTCTGAAGTGTTGCCAGCTCTGAGTCTTGTGACTATGAAAGGCTTCCTTAAAGCCCCTGCTCCTGGAGTCATGCTATTATACAAGCATCTCAGATTTCTTTCCTTCTTATTTTTTGGGGGGCCTTGGGGGGAGGGAGTACCTTTCTAGCCTCAGTATGGGCCTGGAGGAAAGCTTGACAATGTGAATCCTAAGGCTCCAAGCTGAAATATAGACCCCACTTTTATGATTTTTGTCAACTCTCATGGTTTTGGGGGGCCCTGGCTCATGGTTTTTAACTCTTTGAGGTTGGCAGAGCTGGAAGGTTGATTGTCAGGATGCTCCCTGTGGTGGTAGGTTTGTAGAGTGAGCTCCTTAGTCGAACATGAAATGTAGTCTCTGTAACAAACATTCCCTTTCATGCCCTGGTGACCAGGGCTCACGCTGGGCCCACAAATGCAATGAGCTGTGGCCCTGGCATTGTGTTCTGTTTCTCTCCCTCTCCCTCTCTCCCTCTCTCCCTCTCTCCCTCTCTCCCTCTCTCCCTCTCCCTCTCTCCCTCATTCCCCTCCTCTCCCTCTCCCTCTCCCTCTCTCTCCCCCCCCCCACTCTCTCCCCCTCATGAAAAATGCCCAGGGTGGATTGAGCCATGGACAAGATTAACTCTGCTCCAGAACAAGCTGATGCTCTCAGGCGGGTGTTGGGGAAGAGGCAAATTGCCTACAACGGAACAGCCCACGCCTGGCCAGCCACTCTCATTCCGGACCCAGTCCGGGGGACAGGCCTGTCTGTTGCGTGTGGACGGTGCTGTGTGTCCTCACAGCCAGTGTGTTCTCTGCTTTACCGCCCCGCAGGGTGGCAGGCCACGCTCTTCGGCCCAGCTGTCTGGCAGGAGGAGTTTTGTTCTGGGCTCTATTTTCACATCTTGTCCTTTCCAGTCTCCCTAGTGCTCAGCTCTGTCTCCCCTGCAACCCTGGGCAATTGCTGGGCTAATAACATTGGCTCAGAGTGACCCCAGCTGCTGCTTTCCCCCCTCGCTGTGGGCTGCAGATGGGGACCAGCTGGCACCCCCACCCCGGCGCTGGGAGCCAGCTCTTCTCCATCAGCGAGTGGAACTTGTGAAGTCTTTGTAACATTGCGATGCAGAGCAGTGACCCCTGGGCTAGCAGCGCCACCCCCAGTTGCAGCTGGCTTGCCACAGCGCGGGAGGGGAAACGTTTGCAGTAAAAGCTGCTGTGTGGTTTTTGTATTGGCTTTGGCTTTTCCTGTTCCTGTGCTCTGGGCCAGGAGAACAGACACTGCAGAGGCTGGGCTCAGGGGTTTGCTGCCCCAGCCATGCTTCTGCTAAATAGCAAAGAAACAGGCGAAAGTCTCCTGTTCGTTCGGTGCGTGTCCTGAGGGAGCCGGTAAAGCGGGGGACAGAAGAACGTGGATTGTGTCTATAAAAGCCTCGCTGGGGATTGTGTTACAGAGGGGGCACCCCTGGGAGAGCTGGCTGCTGTGCAGAGGCTCGGAAGGAGGTTGACCAGGAGGCAGAATATACAAAAGGGTCATTCTCAGTGCAACCTAAAGGCCATGGACACTGCAAAGCTGGGTGGCTAGGGGAAGCCAGGTCTGTTCCGGTTTAATGTACAAAGCACCATAAGTGCACAGGGTACCAGGCTGTAACACGGAACTCAGCTGGCAGGGCTCCATTTCTAAACGGTTTTGTTGCTGTCTTTGGCTGGGGTCTTGAAGTCGGTCCCTTGCCCCTTCCGGAGCTGGCAGGGGCTGGCGTGGGACCTTTCCTGGCCCGTAGCAATGTGGCCTTGGGCCCATCCCCTTTTTTGAATGGACTGAAGCCCTCCAGAGAGGTAGGATGTGTGGGTGGCTTGGTTGTTAGGCAGTGTTTTTCTGGTAGCTGTGCACAGAGCGCTACCTTCACCCGCCCACAGCTCAGCTGGACGGCACTCAGGCGGGATTGCAAAATGTGGGGTTGAAAGGAGCCAGCCTCGGAGTTCGGAAGTTCAAGTAATGTTGTTGTTCATTTCTACTTGGCTGGAACAGGTCTGGATGCAGCACTGGGGCCAGGGCTTTGAAGCTTCAGCTGCTGCTGCCGGTATGGAGCAAACAGAACCCTTTGAAGTCTTGTTGGTTAGACAACTCTTCATTACAGCACACACTAATGATCAGCTGATTTTGTGAATCTGAATTTCTTAGGGCAGCTTTTTAACCAGGACAACTGCCTTCAAAGGGGTCCTGTCAAGAGAATGTTCATTTCTGGGTAACATTCCCTCTCGCTGGCTTTAATTACCCCTGGAAAGTGATGTCTCGACCAAATTCTTCCCTGCCCTGGCACACAAACATGGGGTTGTTATTGTAGGGTTGCTTGCAACAACCAGCCTGTGTGTGTGCTGGGTGATTGTTGTACGGTTGCTGCCAGCTCTTTAAAATGAGCAAAGTCCAGCAGTGCGTAATGTGCATGTGGTTTTGTCTTGGAGGGGTGGCACAGCTGGGCCCCTACAAATGCTCAGAGGAATAGTATGGACTCTGGCTCGTCTCTCCTCCCTCTGTCTGTCTTGCTGCAAATTGCTCTTGAGATAGTCCAGTGGTTTGGGCACGAGAACGCTGGGTTCAAGTCCCTCTTCTGCTACAGACTCTGTGCCCTTGGGCAAGCTAGTTAGGCTGAGATTCTCAACGGTATTTAGCATCCCAACATCCACTGAAATCATCTGTCTGTGCCAAAGGGGGGAGAATAGCACCTCCCCACCTTGCTGGGGTAGTGTGAGGTCATCCGATACTATGGGCTGGGGGGAAGAGGAGGGGGCTGCATAAGTGCCAGAGAGTTGGTGGGAGGAGGGGGGGTTGTGTGTCTGGATGAGCCTTCCAAAAACAATATGTAAGAAACCAATGCGGGAGGAGGGACTTCTACAAAAATGGTGTTTGGCTGCTCCCTGGTGGAGGAAAGTGGTAACGGGTGTGAAACGGGGACGATCGAAATGTAGGGGTGGGACTTTCCTTGATGCCGCGGATGCAGGATTCTGGCTGGTTCCCATAGGGTGACCAGACAGCAGATGTGAAAAATCGGGACAGGAGTGGGGGGTAATAGTCTTTGTAAGAGGCCAGTCACCCTTGCTCACTTACTCACTGATGTGCAAGGGCCTTCTCCTTAGTGCACCCTACAGCATGGATTCTGACACAACAATGTTCACTTTAGACAGCCTGTGCTTCTGAAGACTATTTCAGCTTAAGTACAGGAAAGGGGAAGTGTCTGAATCTGCTGAGTATGGATATAAGAGGGGTGTTTAAGTAGCCATGTGCTGCTCACACACAGGGGACTCTGGGTGTCATCATTAGTCTTGTCTGGTTTTGGTTTGTCACCCCAAATTGCGAGCTGGCTCCTGAAGTGTCTGGGAATCAATTCATCCATGTGCTGATTTTCCAGGACTTGGTTCCAGAGCAGGCTCTTTGAACACTCATCTGGATAGTTTGTGTGTGCGCGGAAAGGAGGCTTACACCACTGCGTAGAAGAGAATACAGAGTTCCTCCCCTCCCCCAGGCTGGGTGCGCACACGCCACACTTTGGTGGCTGGTAGAGGACCCTAATTAGTCTGTAATCTTTCCCTTTCCCCTGCCTCCCTCCCTACAGTAGCAGCAGGGCTTACATCAGCCCATAGGAAGCTCTGCGGTAGTTATGAGAAGCCTTTCATTCTTCCCAGCCTCCTGTGGGGATTCCTGGCTGACTTTATTCCAAGACCCTGCCTAGGACCAACCCCACCTCAGCTGGTCACTGACCAGGCTAGCCCTTAACAGGCCAGCAGTCAGAGAGGATGCTACTTACTGTATGTGTGTAAGGCGCATTAAAGATTTCTAAATAGACTCCTGCTTCAATTGCCCTTCTCTCCCATGCAAAGCTCTGCAGATCTCCTCCCTGCCTCATAACCCTTTGTCCTCTGCCCAAAGTCTACTGTGCAGCTGGGAAATGAGCCTTGTTCTCCCTGCACCCTCCTCTTTCTCCTTAGCTGGAACTTCCACCTTTGCTCCCTTCTGGGCAAATGTTTGTTTGGACAAATCCAAGCCACATGTGGATTGCAGAGCACCCTTCTCCTTCTGTCCTGCAAAGAGCCAAGCTGATCCTACAGGGTTTGGGTGGAGCTGGGGTGCAGCAGTGGGATGCCCCAGGTACTAAAAATAAAGTAGAACTTCAGAATTATGAACACCTTGGGACTGGAGGTTGTTTGCAACTCTGAAACTTTTGTAACTTGGAACAAAACGTTATGGTTCTTCTTTCAAAAGTTTACACCTGAACATAGATTTAGTACAGCTTTGAAACTTTACTATGCAGAAGAAAAATACTGCCTTTACCTCTCTTAAATGAAACAAGCACCAAAAGAGTTTCCTTACCTTTTTTAAATGCCGCCCCCCCTTTTTTTTAGTAGTTCAACACAGTACTGTACAGTTTAGGGTTTTTTGTCTGTGCTGCTGCCTGATTGTGTACTTCCAGTTTCAAATGAGGTGTGTAGTTGACCAATCCGTTCATAGTTTATGTACAGTGGAACTTCAGTTATCTCTGCTCCTAGCATTACGGTTACAGAGACAAGAGTATTTTTTCCATTTTGCAAACTATTTGTATTCAAATTCAAAAAGCCTCAGTTAAATTATATCCTGGTTACCACTTTAACTTTTGGCATACACAGCTGTAAGGATGGATTAACAAACATGGATTAACCAGGTCTGGAAACATGAGCTGAAAAGTCACCAAACACCAGTTTTCAAGTTTTTAAACAAACTGCAAATTTTCTCTTGAAGAGGTGTGGGGAGAGGGAGGAGAAGTATGAATAGCCTCCAAACAGCCCCTCAATGGTTCTATTTTCTACTCTCACAGAAGCCAACCATTTCCCAGACCTATTTTTAATATGGAATTTTCACTTATGCCCCAGCTCTGAGTAGTGATGAAGAACTGGGGGTTCTTTCAGTGGGCGTTTATTCCAAAGACTAATGATGACCATTTAAATATCAAATGTTAACTGTCGCTGCTGATTATTTTAGCTATTATGGGATTGACAGTAGGGCATGATCACTGAACTCTGGCTTTATCAATGCCCTTAATGCTTTGTATGCGGAGGTTTCCAGGTCTGGTTAACAAACACATCCTCCCATTTATATACTTACCCAGACTCTTGTTTTGGAGTTGAAGAGGGATGGGCTATTAAAGATTTAAAATAAAACAAAGACTTCTAAGAGGAGGCAAATTCCCATTTAATTAATTAGGTGTGGCAGGGTGCTGGCCAGGAGGGACTGAGCTAGCCCTGCTGCCCCTTTAAGAGAGCAAAAGCCTCTGCTAGCAGCTTCCCTAAGCTAGGGAAGCTGATTACCTAGCAGAGTGCAGCCCTGGGCTAATTAGGGCCAAATAGGTTACACCTGGTAGCCTCCCCAGGGGATATAAAAGCCTGGCAGGGAGGAAGGCGGGGAGGGGGAGGCTAGGGAAGCAGGATAGGGAGGAGTATTCAGACTCTGGATCCCTGTGAGCTAGGAAGAAGGGAGTTGTCTTCCTGAGCTGTGGCCTGTTCTCCCTGAGCTGCAGCCTGTTCTCCTTGAGCTGCGAAGTACTGTTAGAGCTGTACATAAAAGGCCACTGGTGGAGCCACAAAGCAGTCTCCTGCCTGTTTTTGGAGTGGGCAACAAGCGAACCGCCTACATAGGAAATTAATTAGTATAGTGCTCCGTTTGGTTAAATGTCAGGGATAGTGTCCAGGCTTGAGACTTTTCAGAAACATGGATCGTGATTGGTGTGTGTGACTCATGTAGGGCCCCTTCAGCACCACCCTGGAAGGCTCGTGTTCCATGGTAATCCTAATGTAAACTACTGCTTGTGGGCAAGGTGGGATTCAGGCGGCATAGCAGACGTGGAAGAAATCATCAATAGTAATAGAATTACTGTGCATATTCCCTACCAGCAGATGGAGCTCCGCTCACTGAAATCATATTAGCATTAGCTAAACTACTCCTCCGCGGAGTTCACTATTGAGCTGCTGCTGCTGCTGTATAATGCCATTTGTCAGCAGATGACGATCTGTAACTTAGGTGACATTACCAGAGGTTCACTAGAGTTCAGCCAATCTCCTCTGCCACCCCCCAGGATTACATCCGCCAATAACAGGGAGCAATCATGCACATCGATTATCCCCCATGTTCTCCAAGCTGAGAAAAGCAGCTGCTCCAAGAAAACTGCATCCCACCAAAACCACCGTTGTATGCGAAGCTCAGTCCTTCAGTTCAGTGCCTAGAGTGCATTGCTGTGCACAGGAGACTCCACATTAACTTACTAGAGCGGGGTCTCCCATGTCTTGGCATATGAGTGCTTAACAGGATCTATCATTCCAATGCAAGTCTTCACAACAGACACTCCCTTGCCTTGCTGCTTATTTGGGGAACCAGCCATTCAGTGGCACAGAGTTCTTTACCTTATTAATTCATTGATTTCCCCCCCCCCCCCCTTGCAACCAGGGTTTTGTCAGGCTAGCTGGTGTGTTTAGAACTGAGAGAGCTTCTTCCTGTTGTACCACAAATTTGAATTTGAGAAAGTTGGAAAAAGAACATTAGATCAAACTATCACATTCTGCCCCCACTACACTATTTTAGTGACTTGAGCTCACCTATGCCTGGGGAGGGATGAGGGGAAGAGAGGAGAAACAGCCAATGATTTAGTTTTTGTGGAAGGAGCTTTTTTGCCGAAGTAGTCTGAGAGTGTCTCCAGTTCAGATGATCCTTTCCCATTCTCATTATCAAAGACACAAGCAAGCAGCTAAAGGTTCCTCTGCCCTTGTCTAGCAAAGTGCAGTGAGGCCCATCAGCCAGATATCCTCACTAAAATAACCAAAGGAGAGGTTGATGCTGGAACAGCAGGGTATTTATTGGAATTACATTGGTCTTCTGTTATCACCACAGCTGTTTATCTTCATAGAACACTTGCGTTAGCAAAGCAGAGATTTGTATCACCCAGGTACACGGAGTTTACTAATTAAGAATACAGTACAATTGTGATACACCCCCCCCCCCCCCCCCCCCCCCCGCGAGTTGGTTCTGCTTTACAAAAAAGAGCCTGGCCTAATGAATTGTAACATGCCAATAATGCCTCAGTGAGCTGATTTGTTACTTTAGCCAGGTGACGGTTCTAATGACTCAGGCTAACTCACACAAGGAGTCACGTTCTATTCAGCATCCATGTCTACTTTTAATTGTACAGTAATCAAAACTATCAAGGTTCAATAGATCCATTAAATGAGCAAATGTTAATCATTTACAGGTACAGGAGACAAATTAAATAATAAAAATCCCCATACTTTTCGGTCTCTTCCTCTACAATCTGCCAGGAAGATAGTTACCACTGAAATGTACAAGAATTGATTTTAAAAAGTATTCCACCCGTACTCATCATTGGGTAGTTTTACGAATCAGATGACTAGATTTAAAAAGACAAGTCTGATCTCTGACTTTATTTTAAAGCAACAAAACAGTTTAATGTGAAAACCCAGGTCACTGCTGTTCTGCACATTCCCTAGCAAGATATTGCCACGCAAAAGGCAGGTTTGAAAGTTTGTGTTAGAATGGTGTTTGGGACCCTGGCAGATGCCATGCTGCTGCCAACGGTGGGCAGAAAGCAGGCACAGCGTGCAACGGATTATGCCCTTGTTAAACAAGGAAAACAGAGCAGCAAAACCTCTCCGAACTGTTCCTCTCAATCTCCCCCCTGAAGACACTGCAGGCCTTGCCTCGTCTCTTCCAGCACACAGTGCATCTCCTCAGTGAAAACCTGACAGCAACTGATGTTAGTTTAATTGGAACTGCTAGATGAGCCATTCTGATCACAAGATATGAGCTAACAAATGGAGGTTACCATGATAATCAAGGGCTTGTGGTCTATACAAATTGCTTTGGCAGCCAAGCCAAGTCCTGACTGCGTGGGCAAAACTCCAGCACAGGGTTACACAGGGTGGATGAGGGATATTTTTATTGAAGCGCCACGCCCAGCCCACATCTGCTTTCCAGCCCTTCATAAAAATAAAATGCTGCCTTACTAAAGAGCACAAATCCTAACTGTAGGATACGCAGCCATGGGATAAGTTACAGCTTAGGATATAGTACAAGTATTCACATATTTACAATATAACTTAATTTAGAGGGCATTTTAAATGGGATGTGTCCTTTGTATGGCCACCCTGCTAATAAAACAATCTGGAATTGATTGAGGCCTCCTGGGGACAGCTGAATGCCTTAGTGTGGCAGGGAGCCTGCCAACACGCTGCTCGCCCCGTTGTTGGGTTAGACAAGGTACAGAGGAATGGAGTCTTCCTCAGTCGGTGCCCTTGATCCGTTGTCCGTGCTGGCGCAGGGCTAGACTCCATTGGCACTGGCCTTGCTGCTCTGAGCTGCCTCCATTTTGGTCTGGGGTAAGAAAAAATTACAGTCTTAAAAAAAAACAAACCCAAGAGCCGTCCAAATGTGTTCATTAACCTTCAATAAAGACAGACTTTCAAAACAGTTTAGGGAGTAGAGATACTGATGGATATTGGTTCATTTAATGGAAAATGTAATTACTGATGCAGGAAAGATTGGTTTTGGTAGACAACTTGTATTTACCTATTAAAATACCATATGTTTGAAACAAGACCAGCAGATTTGTCCAGTTAGGTTAAAGAACGTTATTTTTCCTTTAATAAAAAAAACAAGAGCAAAATGAACAAACTTGGGTCCCAAAGTTCGGTTCCTAATCCCATCTTCAGACAGATAGACAGAGGTCAAAGGTGCATGGATTTCCCATTGTAGAAAGAATGGGCAAGGAAGAGGGCAAGCTCTTTGCAGTTCTACAGATCTTTTAAAAGGATCAATTTAGAACTTCCTTAGTTAAACAAACCCACAAAACCTGGTCTAGGCCTGCCTCAGAGCTCACCTCTCCTTGAGGAGGCTTGACAGATGCCGTAGGGACTGGTAACTTCTCTGATGGCTGGGATATAAATTCTTCTCCCTTTAAGAGAAAAATATAAAAGATGTTTTAACAACCACAGAATCGTATCAGAAGAGGGAAGAAGTCTACTTGTGTCCTAGACAGGCCACTTCCCTGCCAGAACACAGGAATTCCCTGTCATGCACTTCTAATTGTAATGTTAGATGCTGGGGATTCCATTTCTTCACACGGGAGATGATCCATAGCCAATATCTACTAGGAAATCTTTCTAGTTTGTAAACTTAAGCTTTCCCTTTCTGAACTTCAACTACTGCTGCTAATTTGACCCCCTTGTATCACACTAAGAAACTCATCCTAACTTTGCTGATCAGACCTTCCTGAACTGGTTGTCTGACTGCAGTTTCACATGCTAATCTACCCCCAACTGCTCCGATTCTTGTGGCTAACACCCTCAGGAAAACGTCAACCAGAGAGGAGCTTATAATGGGATTCGGAATTTAATCACCTCTCACAGGTGAAATGTGAGCAGAAGTAGCAGCATGTGACTGGCTTGTTTATGGAAAATGCGTGTGAATAAGGCTCTCACGAGTGCTCTGCTGCTGGAAGTTGGTGGTGATTTTGTTTGGAACAGTCAGCAGCGTTTTCAGCACTAGTGCAGGAAGTGATGCCACGGCAACTCCCTCTGTCTTTTCAACATCTCTCCTTCCTTGGCAAAGGAAGCACTGCTCTTGCAACAGAGAGACAGACAGAAAAGCTTGTCTGTGCCAAGAGTTCCTATTCCAGCACACTGTTCAGAGATACTAGCTAAAGATGCCAGATTAAAGGGCCACCTGCTTCCTTACTTTGCTAAGGTATGTTCACACTCGTACTTCCCAAACCTGCAGCATTTCATATAAATCTGGTACTCATTTGTAAAGCGTCATTTTCTAACCTTTCTTCCTTGCAGAATGGGTGCAGAATCCACTAAGGTTTCTTTAGGTTCGAGAGCGGATGTTTCTGCAGCAGGGTCACTAACCCGAACCTAAGGAAAAAAAAATAAACAGCTCAAAATTGCTGTTCATATTTTATGCAGATTATGAGGAGACGCCAGGCCAGTAAGCACCTGGGCAAAAGTTTAGTTATTTAGCACCATGTGTCTTGCATTGTTCGGGTTCAATCTCAATCCAAGTCTGCTTTTCAAGAACAATTAAAACACTAATAAGAAAAACGCAAGTGAAAAAAGAACCCACCTACCCATTTGACACATCGGTCTGGGCAGAAATCTGTCCAGTTTGCACAATGGATATATGCTTCACACAAATATTTATACTGCAGGAGCACCGACAGTGTGCCACGAACGGTACAGATATAGGAAGACTAAGTTCCTGGAGTTGCATGCTAAAGCATAGATTTTCAGTGATGCTAAGTACCCTCAACTCCACCTGATGTCAATTGAAGCAGTGAGTGCCCAGCACCTTCACAAAACATCTAGACTCCTGCTGTGCGGAGACCACAGGCTAACCAATATTGGCTCACCTTGTGCCCTGCCCATGCATCTGTCTGCATTCATCTGTTGTCTTGTCTTAAACTTACCTTGCAATCACTTTGGGGCAGGATTCTTTTTTGTTGCTCTGGGTTTAGAGAGCACCCAGCACAATGGGGACTGGGTCCATGACTGGGAATCGTAAGTGCTATGGTAATACAAATACTATTCAGATGTGCAGTTTCTAAAGCGACTATGCAATTACTACTGTTTAATATCTAAGCTACTCCCCCGAGTCTTTCATTTGGATGGGAGCCCTAAAACACATTAGATGTTTTACCACAATCAGAGTTTGTTCATCTTAGCTTCCAGCAGGCTGACTAGTTGACTAAGACAGACATAAAAATTCAGATTCGTTGTCTCTACAAAAGGCAGTCGAGAAACATCCCATTTGGCTTGAGGACACCAAACTGGCACCAACTAGTCGTCGTGAGCCCGCTGTTTTAGACAGCTGTCTAGTAGACTGTATGGCAGGACATGCACTGTGTGTGACTGGGGCTTGGTGAGTAACTAAATCCTTTATTTGTAATCCTTACAAAAGATCTTGCTTTGTTAAATGGGACCAAGTCCTCAGGCTAACTGCTATTCAGCCCACTCACCTCATTCTGCAACACCTGAATAGGTTTCGGCTTCATGTCTGTCAAGTACAAGGCACGAGAAAGCAGCAGCAGAGAAGGAGGAACGTTCTCCTTTAGATGTAGATCTAGCCACTGTAGAACATGGGGGAGAGGAGGAAAGAGGGTTATTTAGAATTGGTTCAGAAATCAACTGTTTAAACACCAATTCATTGAGAAGAATACTCTAGCATTGTAGAGCACCTTTCATCCTAAAGACTCCAGCGCATGTGACAGATTAGAGGTTCAAGTCACCTATCTCTAGAAGTGACAGGCCATAGTTATTTACCAGCTCACAGTAGCAATAAACAGTTTCAAAGGGCAGTGAAGACTACTGCATCCAGCGGAAGCTGGAGAGAAAGTTGAGAGGTAGACTAGTTACTTACCTAGAAGCTGACTGCAACACTGCTGCTAACATCCCTACTTTTGTAAAATTGCCATAGGAAAATTAAATGTTCAAGCTTCTACTGTGTATTTTATCCAAAATACAGCACCTGCAGCAATGGTGGCCCTGACCCCATGCAGAATAAGGCCCCAATATGAAGTCCTAAGGAAGGGAGGAGGAGAGGGCTACATGTAAATAGTTGCCACCAATACTGGCAATTTTTAAATCAAGATCAGATATTTTTCTAAGAGATCTGCTTGAGGAATTATTTTGGGGACGGTTTCTGGCCTGTGTTTTGTAGGAGGTCAGACCACAAATGGTCCCTTTTCACCTTGGAATCTGTGAATCCCTATACAGACAAGTTGCAATGTCTCATTATCTGCCCCATTCCAGCACTGCCCTCTTTTAAACAGGCAAGACCTTTGCTGCTCTGGTGATTTAAGTAATCCCCTGGGTTTCTGTGTCCTGTTCCTGACAGATATGTGCACTTGGTGCTCATCAGCCACCATCTTTTTCAACTGGGCCTTAGCATAAGTGGTGTGTTTTGCAATTCTGCTATGCAAATGAAGATCAGTAACAATAGAGTAGCATGAATCTTCAGGACAAGGACAACCATCTCCAAAACCAGTTTATTTGAAGACTGAACATCTGACATGGTCCCTTTAAGTAAAATCTAAACTCTGGGTGCACTGTTCTAAGACCTTAGTAGACGGCAAGGCCCTACTTGCCTGATGGAGTTGTTCTTTCAGCTGTTCCTCTGTGAGACCCAGTGATCTCATTCCTCTGGCCCTGCAGGCACTCTGCAGTTCGGACACACTTAGCCCATCAACACCTTCCTTAGCAATCATCTGAAAGGAAAAGTAATATTCACATCCAGGCCTCCAGAAGCCCAAACCCTAGTTTATTCACCGAGTTTGGTATTGAAGAGATGTCTGCTTGTATTGGAGGGGAGTAGACAAACAAAGGCATACCTACTGATAGCAAGAGGTAAGACAGCAAAATTGGGATTCAGCAGACATCCCGTTTCTGACTGCCTAACACAACATTGGGCCTGATCCTCCAAACACTTACACAGAGGTAACTGCACTCTTGTGTGTGGCCCTTCTGAACTGGAATGCAACCACTCACAGGATAAAGTAACTGACGTACATAAGGATTTTCAGAATTGGGCCTTTATTTATAAAAATGGACTTATCATCACATATGCCTAAATCAGAGGTAGCCAGGAGCCACTTAGAAATTATGCTGTGACATAACTAATTAACAAAAAGCCTCCAGATCCTTCATTCGAATCTCATGATAGTGCCAGATTTCCTCCTTTTATCATGCTGCAAAGTTCGGACGGCGACAGGAATGAGTTTGGCATCAGTGCACTCTGAATTCAGATTGCTAGTTATGTAATAGAAATGGCCCAAAATGTCTATAGAACTAAGTATGATAAAACTGAAGTAGTACAAGAGACAAGGCTCCGCAATCATTCATTGTTACAGGCTATGGAGATCCTAGGAGGCCACCTTCTTAATTCTGAATAGCAAAAGAATCTCATCTGAGATGTGCTCCTTTGTAGAGCTGATAGAAGGCACTGAAGGGCTGAATTGCCAACACTCTACTTCCTTAGAATTTCCCATGGGATAATCCTCCTCTTACAAAAAATAACATCACCCCTGTCCCTGTTGATGTGGGCAGCAGCATACCTATAACATCAGATAGGGAAACTGCAGCTCAGGGAGGAAGTGACTTGCAGAATTGGAACTAGAACCCAGGTCTCCTGTACTAACCATCAGATCAGATTGCATCTGTTTTATTGGTTTTAGTCTCTTACTTCATCATCTGCTTTTATAGACCTGAGCTGCATCAAAAGCTGGAAGCGGAGTAGGTTATTGGTCCCAATGGGCTGTAGTTCGAGCAGTTTACAGAGGGCTACTAGCTGCGGCCGTTCTAAGTGTTCCAGGGTCAGCTCATCCTCAAAGAGCTTGGAGAAACGCACGATCTCCTGGGTGCTGGGCTGGTGGCCAGCATGACGAACCTGCGCAACAAAGCCAAGGCATCAGATAGGAATGTACCTCAAAAGCCAGTGGCAGAGCTGGAAATACAAACTAGGCATCCTGAATCCAGTCCTTACTCGAACACTCACCCCAAATCATTTCACTTGAGCCCTTTTTGCTGGTGGCCACTAAACTCCTATTGATCAAGCCTTGGGTTTGAAAATAGAAGATATTTCTAATATACTCTGAGAATGGCCACTTCAACTCTTTACATAGTGAAGTTCTTCCTCTGTTGGTTAAAATTAGATTTGAGACAAGACAGTAATTTATCTGGACACATAGCTGGGGTCACAAGACTTCCCCAAGGCAGTGGCCACGAAAGGGCAATCAGTTTACTAATATCCCTCAGCATTTATACATGCCTGCTAGCAAAGCTCTGCCAGCTTTCAAGTTTCAACAGCGAGCACGGGGGCTGCAGCTTTCTTACAGATAGATGAACAGGAACAACTTTCTTCCTCCATTTAGCATTTGTTTGTTTTAAAACAAACAGACCATTGCCACCCACTGAAACTTGCAATCCAGGAATTGCAGCTTCTCTAATCCTGGGCTTGTCAGATAAATTTGCCAGTGCAGTTACAGTTCACAGAATAGTTTAACAGCAATACTGTGATTGTTTCTGTACAGGTTACAAAACATTTCACACATGCAGGAAAGTGGATGAGGATATAATCTGTTAATCTAGTTTGCAAACTTGCTTTGCAGATTGTCTGCAGATGTTTGTGTCATAGAAACCCCACACTTCCTTATCTCCCAGCACAAGACCCTTCAAAGTTGTATCTACCCACCTTGCCACCCTGCTACACAGGACTGCATATACCTTTTCTATCTATCTTATTTTATTACTTGCTGTACCTGTTGCACATAGGAAGAGAACTGCTTTGTGGCCTCTCCTGTATCTGCTTTGTTCCTTCTGGCCATCTCCGTAATAGTCTCCTGCAGGAATTTTGCAAGCTCTAACTTGGCGCTTAGTTTCTTTTTCTGTTTTTCTTCCTTAATTTAGGAAACAGAAAGTTAGAGGCTCAGCTTGAACTCAGCACACAGCACTGGACCATGCTGACAGGGGACAATTTGAACATAAACCAGTAGTGCTGAAATTTCAACAAAACCTGATAACGTGAACCCATTCTGCCTCACTGATTGCTAGGGAAATTATTTTGATACAGAGAAACCAAACATGGATCAGTGAAGAAAGAAAAAGCAAAGGTGAGCCGTGTACATATGTATGTATGTCACACACACACACAGATATCCCAATATACTTCAAGATTTGCCATCCACAATCCTAGTTAATGGAGTCTGAATTACTGAAACAATCTGCTTTCTCAACAGCCTGCTACACAAACCTTTTTTGATTCTGTCTCAAAAGTTGAGGGCAACATTTCAGGAAACAGTTTCACAAATACAGGTAACAGGAACTCCATGAAGGGTACAATGATGAACATCAAGAAGGGAACCAGCCGGAACAGATCAGCACATGTCCTCAGTAGCTGCAGAAAGGCAAAGCAGGAGTTATTTTTCATTTGACATGCACAAAAGAAAACCTATTTTAGGCCCAATTAATGAAGGCTTTTTATAAGCGATCTTAGTGCGAGTATTACCATTCATATAGATAACCCAGGTGCTTATCAGCATGTATCTAAACTTAGAACTTACATGGCCCTTGTATCAAAGAAATTAATAGTGCTTTTAAGACTGCATCTGTGTACTTTGAACAACTACTCTGGCCACCTTTAAAGTACCAAAGTCTTGCAGAAATTGATGGGCCACAGAGATTGAATGTTCCTCTTGTTTCAGAGAAGTTCTCCCCAGGATAGGGTCCTTGGCAGAACCCAGGGGACCTGTATTGCTACTGCTTGTGCTGTACTAGTTTTGGAAAATGCACAGAGGATTTCAGTCTCCTGGGCTGTTGAGCTGTTACCCTTTTATATTCACGTGACAGGTTTAAACAGATGTCCACATTTGACCTCTATTCAAAGAAAATTTGGAAACTGAACCGACCGGTTTCTTTTGTTACCATAAGATTCTCAACACATCAGCTCAGCAAATTAGCACCAATGTGTCTGTGCAAGATAGTTCATACTCACCCTTCGCCTCTCTCTCCTAGTGAGAACCTGACCATGTAGCAGCCTCCATACCATCCTGGCAGCGACCTTAGTGTCGATCCAAAGCAAGTGGAATCCATTGTAATAATGTTTCAGTTCATCCACAATTTTTTGGCGTAAAGACTTTTTCCCCACACCAGTCTCTGTGCTTTGGTTTGACAGAGTTTGAGCATGTTTAGTGTCCTGGTTTATTGTACTTTGGTGCAGCTGAGATTTTTCTTGGCCCTCTTGATGCCAGTAAGCAGAGGTGTGCAGTGTTCGCACTGCTTTAGTTCGTAGGTGAGGTAGTCCAGGGGTCCGCTGTGTGCAGCACAATAACTGCTGGTTTTCAGAGTCTTTCAAGTAAATTCGGTTTAAATGAGAATCCATCAGTTGGACAAATGCAACCGATGAGGAATATGGAGAACAGCTGGAGTGCACTAGAAGATGAGGGCCTCTGAAACTGAAGAGAAGCTAGTTACTTTAACTACAGCAGAGAATTACATGCTTAATTACAAAAGTTAACCATTTCATTTGAATGCATGTTCTTAGCTTCAAATTATTAACACTGAATCTTCTTAAAGACTTGCCCAGTTTGTGGGAGCAGATTTTAGCTAGGGAATGAAACACTTGAAGTTTTTGCATTATTCTAGCTGATGAGCTGTCCTCTCGAAGGAGCAGCTCAGTATTTCAGCCTATTTCTTATAAGCCACCATTCTACTAATGGTTATGACAAAAGAATCTTACCCAATCACAGTCCCAAGAAAAAACAAAAAACTAAACCAAACCCTTATCCCCATCACACCACCACAGCCAGGTTACTTCCTGGAATGTTCCTCATACTCTCTTATTTCATCTGTAGCCCCAAGGGGATGCCCGTGGTGTCAAAGAGGCACAGAATGTTAAACACCAGGGAAGGAGGTTTTACATTATGATTTTTAATCTTATCTTGTATAACAGGAATCAAACTTCTCACGTTAATATGTACTATGACAACTAAAAGAGCCTTTCTAATCAAATCCCTCCATTTCATTCTGACTAACCAAACACAAAATGAATTCAGTACTTGGAGTATAAAGAGACTGATCTCTCTCTCAAAACTAAGATTAAACATTTGGTTTCACCTCATGTAGCCTCATTTACAACAACAAGCCTGTTCTCACCATGCCCCAGCACTAAAACAAAGCCTCTGTCACCTGAGGAAATTAACTATCACTATGGCAACAGTTTTATCAGGCCCTTATCAGACAAAGCTTTATTGGGACATTTTACACACAAGTGGCTACCATTTGAATATACTTCAGAGAACTAAAGATGCAAAAGTACTAGAACAAAACCAAGAATCTTAAACAGTAAAAATACAATTTAAAATAAGCCTTCATTTCTTACCTTGACCTGGCTATTGCAAGGACTATGTTACAGCTGTAGAACCCCATGTTGCCCTGGAATTATCTGTTGTATGATATGATACAAAAGAGAAGATGAATAACAATACTTACATGGAAAGAGTTAGTTTAATTTTAGAGTCTAAGTGCTAAGACTACTGACAACTGCCTTCTATTCACGGCAGATATACCCATACCCTCCCACTACTGCAAAGGTGTGCAAAAGAGATCTGCACGCTCTGTAAATCTTCAACTGGCCTGGACAAGACATAGGACTTTTCACTGAATTCCATGCGGTCACCATGACAAGGGGCTGTGTGGGAGAGTAATCTGACAGCAGCTAACAAACGTGCACACTGCTGGACCGCTCGCTCATTGCCGTCCCAGCACGTAGAGGCCTGGGAGAAGCAGAGCCGAGCCGGTATTCAGTGCAGCAAACTTCACCCCCCTTTAGTTCTGCATTGTACCTTTCCCGGGCGGGTGGGTCCCAAAGCACAAGTAGGATTCCCACCTCATGCACCACGCAGTGACTTGTCTCAACTGCCTCACTGGTAGAACTAGGGCAAAGAACCCAGGAGTCCTGCTTCCCATCCCTTTGCTCTAACCGCCCCCCCCCCCCCATGGCTGGGAGATGAACCCAGGAGTCCGGCCCCTCCTGTTTTTGTCGCCCCCTCCCCATGGCCCGGCCCGCCTGGCGCCCCTGGCAGGCGCAGCGAGGGGCCCCCAGTGCCGTGGGGTATCCTGGGGGGGGGCCAGTCCTCTGACGGGCTCGGCAGTGACCGCAGGGAGCTAGCGCCGAAGGGCTGGCGGCGGGACCCGGGGGCGGGCTGGGGGACCCGTGGGCCGAGGACCCCGTGGCGACCAGGCCCACTCACCGCCTCCTCGGGGCTCCGCTCGCCCCCCCACCCCAGCTGCCTCAGTCCGCCCAGGCCCTTCCCATCGCCCCCCGCGGCCGGAAGCAGAGGGACGCTCTACTCCCTAGCTCGATGGTTCCGTGCCCCTCCCGCACCCGCCGGCAGCAGGACTCCGCCCCTTCGGACGTAGCCAATGCCAGCGCAGGACTCAGAAGGAGGGGCGGGGTGAGCTGTCGTGAGTCAGCCAATGGACGGGGCGGGGCTTGACCGGATGTACCCTCCCCTTCCTGCCAACATTCCCCGCCCCCCCCCATTGACCCCGGGCCTGCTGCTGCTGGGCTCCAGGCTCTGCCTTTTCCGTGGGGGAAGAGGTGCTGTGAGCGGTCAGGATGACGCCATTGCTTGTTACCATGGAGACAGGTGTGACATCACTCCCAGGGCTATGACAGAGGCCAGGTTTTGGTGACGCTTCCAGCTGCAGGCCCCCCCTGGCAGTGACAGGGGCTGGAGCCCATGGCACTGGGCTCCTTCCCTCCTCCCCGCCCCCGGCTGTCGGGGGGGGGGGGGTCCTTGGGTGCCCCCGCCCCACTGGGCTGCACAGGATTCATGCCCTGGGTGGGGCTGGTGAACCTCGCCCAGGGCCCAAGTGACCCTGGGGGCCAGGAAGGAACGAGGGGGGGTTTCACCTGCCTCTGCAGCGTGGGGCCCACCCCACAGGCTGGTCTGAACTAGAGTAAATGGAGGCGTCGCTGTAACTTGAAGTCATTACATCAAGACTCAAGGACTTCAGCCAAGAGGGTAGGGGTCTAATACAGGCGTGGGTGGCGTTCTGTGGCCTCCAGTGTGCAGAGGTCAGCTAGATGATCATGATGGTCCCTTCTGGCCTCAAAGTCTGTGAACCCTGATGGACCTACTCGCTGCTGCCCCTCGCCTTGTTGTCAGCCCTACAGGGCACTCTGGTATACCAGTCTGTTCTCCCACCCACCCCGTTCTACTTCCTGATCGTCTGTTCCACAAAATGAGCACGAGTCCCCACCTTTCTTATGATCTAGAAACTCAAACAACCTCTCCCTAATTAAAGATGAATGAGTCAGAAAGACTTTCCTTCTCTTTCTCCCCACAAAAAAACCAACCCCCAAACCCTACACATTTGCAAAAACCCTCAAGAAATGTGCCAAGGCATAGTCTCCCACCTCTCTCAATATTAGTATGAGCAAGTTCCTATTGATATGTGCTCATGGAAACTCCTCATGCTACATGTAGGCTGGGAAGTTTCCATCAAAACAAAATTTCTGTGAAAAATGGGGGGGGGGGGGAAGCTGAACTTTTGTCTTCTGCTCAACTTTATTATTTATTAATACTGTTATTATTTTTGACCATTATGTCTTCAAGGTGCCTTACAAACATTAACTCATTCATTCAGGAGCTTCCTCTGAAAAAAACTCTGCTGAACACGCATTAAAACAGAGGAACTCCTGTGTGTGCATCTCTTTACCTATTGTTATTTTGACTTATTTACATAGTGCCAAGTGTGTGAGAGATGAGCTTTACAGACATGTATGAAGACAAGGTCCTGGGAGGAAGTGATTTGTCTGTTCTATGCTGGCTGTTGCTGGATCCTACAAATTCTTGGCTTAAAGTTTTCAAAATCATTGCTTTAAAGGTGAGAAAAGCATATCAAGAAAATTAATGCTGACATTTAAAATGTTTAATTCAGCTAAATGTTAAATTTAGTACAAAATATTTTTCATTTCTATAACCTGGTCCATGTGCAGGATTTTCAGAGGTGAAAAGGTAATGGGGACCAATGATTTTTTTGTTGTGTTTAACAAACACCAAACGTATCATACGGTTTTCTTTAATTTTATATAGTAATGTGTTGCCTATATCTGAAGGACCTATGTTTAAACTATTGCATTTGATGTCTACCTATAGCACATTATAAATTATGACCGAAGGTGTGATAAGAAAAAATATACATTAAAATAGACATTATTTTAGGTTTTACCCCCCAAAATAGGTTTGTGTGGTGTCAGGAATCAAAGGAAATCTCAAGACAAATGTTAAGGGCTCCCCAAATTATATAAATCAAAGGGGCAGTTGAAGAGAATCTCCTTAGCAGATCACAGAACTAGAAAGTGACAGAGAGTCCTGTGGCACCTTAAAGACTAACTGAAGTATTGAAGCATAAGCTTTCGTGGGCTAATGCCCACTTCATCGGATGCATGCAGTGGACGTGTCCAGGGGCAGGTATAAATACGAAGGCAAGAACTAGAGAGGTTATTCTGAATCTATTCTGTATTTATAAGGATGATATAGTAATATTAGAACACAATCTGAAATGCAAACTGCTATTAATCCACTAGACAGATTTACAAGCTAGTGTCCAAACAAATGGTTTAAAAAATAGAGGTACGAAGAAAGTACCTTAGTTTAGCCACTAGACGTCTCTTTATGTCTGTGTTTATTCTCTCAGCTGGTAAAAACATGCTTGTGAAGGCCAATTCTCCAGACATCTTAGATTTAAAAATATCGATCCATGTCTTACTCTTTTCCCCACAAAAATTCTTGAAGCATTATGTTGGTCTAGGCCTTTTAATACTAAAACTTTACGTTAAAACCTTCTGTAGTAGAACAAATCTTGATGGAATAAAGAAGGAAGTGACTAAGCTTTCTTCCTATCTCACATAGAGGAAAGTGTTTTTGCTGGGAGAGATTCTCTGCCGAATGTACAGAGTAGTTATTGTATAAAATACAATAACAATATGAAACTGACACTGGTTGAGCAGCCAAACACAAATAATCCTGCACTCAGAAGTGATCAAGTAGGCATCCCTTGTTTGCTACACCATCAGAATAGAGGATTTTAATCTGCCATGCCAGCTCTGAAGCTTAGGAGAAGTGAAAACACCCATCATGTCTTTCATTGCGCAAGGTTTTCAATATGGAGTTGTGGGTGGATATGTGCATGAATTCCTTCCTGATTTCACTACTTCTATCTAGGGACAAAGTCTGTCCTTAGAAGTGTGTATGTAATGGAAATCAGTGGAAACTGATCTTAAAAATCTGAGAGCCTGAACCAAAGCCAATTTAAATCATTGTGAATTTTCCATTTACTTAATGGAACTTCAGATCAGGCCCTGGGAGCAGAAATTTGTTCTGCTCGGTATGCTTAGATGCAGATATTGTTAACCACAATTATCAGGTAATTAAAAAAAATTTAAATACAGCCTTTGATTGCAGGAGGACTTCTGTCCCAACAAACCCAGCAATATCGCTTTGCTTGCTTGGTCACCCAGCATCTGGGCTGTAACTTTTAGGTCCTTTCAGTTCTTCATGAGATTGACTAGAAAGAAAAGCCCCTTTCAGTCCAGTATATGGAGCCACCACAAGAATAGAAAAGAATCAGCAATGCTAAGTAAGACTCCTATAGTTTGGTTATTGTGCCCATTTAAGGACTGACTAGTCCACAAATATTCTGAGTTTCCAGCCTATTGTTCAGAGTCCCCATAGCACTGAAACATTCACAGCCCTGGCTGTGTCACTCCTTCCTGTAAGAACTAAAAGGTAACAAGAATCCCATGTGGGACAGGGACTGTTACTTGCTATACATTTGTACAGTGACTAGCACAGTGGTGAACCAATCTTGATGCCTCGGGCAATATTGTACAAATATGAAATAATCTTTACAATCCATTGCACTTCTATGAAGAGTAAAGATGTGTATAGCACCTTCATCAGTGGAGTTCAAGTATGTTACAATATTAAGTCTAACTGTTTCCCTGTGAGTTAGGCCTATATTCTCTGCATTTTATAGAGAGGCAAAGTGACTTGCCCAAGGACCAATATAAAGTCTCTGGCCAAGAGAGTTGTAGAAACTGGGAATCCTTTCTGCTAGTCTCCTGTTCTAACCACTAGACAACACTGCCTCACAACACAAACTACTCAGTAGACAATCTTGCTTAGGGAGAAAACCAGGTAAATTCCTGTAAGTGTGCTTACCTGGTCTGGATTTCAGGTCAAGCTAGTCCCTTGCTCTGTAAGCATTTTCCTGACCAGCAAATGGTGTTAAAGGCCTTTGCTGGATTAATGCAAGCATATCAACAAGAAAAGATGAATGGGGAAAGAAAACACTGTACACCGAGGAAAACAAGATTTCCTGCAATATGCTGGTTAGTTGCCTAAAAAGCACTTAGTACTAAATAAATAAATAAAAAGTAAATTCTCATCCTTTTCACTAATTTAGCTGAGTCCATCAACCTAGTGCTTCAGAATTTACAGAAGGGAAGGGGAGGAAGGAAGTCTTTTCTAGGTCAACTCCATTTTTGATGGCTGATTGAATTAGGTAGGAGGAGAATCATTTGTAAATGTGCCTTATTACAGTGTATTTTTTTCCAAAAGCCTAGACTCGAGAAATGTCTCATTTTTGTGGGCTGGAACCGGCAGCCTTTGGGCAATAGGAAATGCAGTCAATTTTGAGACCATTACTCAGCCTTTGTTCAGTGACTCGTAAAACCCACATCGCTTCAGTTTCCTCTTTCATGTTAGATCATGTGTCTCTTTTTCCAGTTCATTCATCTTGCTTCACTGTCTGATTTTTCTGGTAACAGGCATTGCATTACCTTTCCATCTTGTTTCTTTCTCATTCTCTCAGATGGTTTTCTTGCTTTCCACCCCTCTTCCCCCCCCCGCCCCCTTTTGTTTTTTTGCCTATGAGGTGAAACTTACATTTGTTAGTGGCAGGATAGAGACTTATTATGAATAGATCTGTTCTGTATTTTCTTTGAACAGGAATCACTTTGGATTTGTGGAGGAGGGAAATTAATTGCAAACATTTTAATGCATATATTTTCAGCCAAAGTGAGACTAGAAACTACTGTGTCTGACAACATTTTCGCTCTCTATTCATTTAACCCAGATGCCAAACCTCAGCAGCTAAAGGTAGATTCCAAGAGAGAGACCCTGTAATCCCTCCAGCAGAATTTTCTTTTTCCCAGGCCTTATGCAATACATCAGTAATTATATGCATCCAGCATATCTCAGCCAATGCTTTGCGGGTGGCATAACAAACATGCAAATGAATGGCACAGCTTGGCCAATCTGAGCACCTAACAGTTACTCCCTCCGTCCCCCACTCCAGCACAGTTGCATGTTCAAGATTGGCAACAAAATGCATCAGTATCTATCAGTGTTTACGCATCTGTGTGCCTTATGCGTTGCATTTAAACCTTTTGCATTAAAAATGGCATTCTATTGGGTACCTAACAGTGGGTGCTATCCTAAATATATAACCAACATATATTTCCTTTGCTTATTCAAGACAAGACAGATCTGGACCATTAGTACCCACCATCCCTTCTGCCCATTGTAGCATGTGTCATTTCAGGACTGATGCATTGTATTTAAATTTTTTAGTATTAAAATACACCCAGCGCATCTTCTTGGACATCCATCTAATTAGCTTTTTAAATTGCACTGAAAACAATAGTATCAGATGTTCTTAGGCCTATGAATTAAATGTGAATTCCTTCAATTTGCAAAGCATTTAATCCCAATTGGAATAAGTGTTAGCACATCTCAGTGTTTGCATGTCATGAGACCATGTGCATTTAATTTAAATCCATCTTTATATCTGAGGCATTTCTATAATGCCCATTACTGTAGCATGGAAATACTCCTGTAAATCCACCAGCTCCATGTCTCTGTGTTGTCAGAGTACTGTATCTAAAATTGTTTAATCAAATATGTATTCAGCACCTTGCAGTGTTTGTGTGCTGTAAATTCCACTTTAATCCCTGTATCTAACATGTATGGCATTAGAACACTAGTAATAGGTCTTCAGCGAACACCATAGGCATTCAGTATATCTCAAGACACCGAAAGATTTAAATGCAATGCCTAGTTAGGCATTTGTATAGCACCCAGCAGTAGAGTATGCAAACGTTGCGCTATTAAAAATGCTGGTTAAACATGTCCAGCATCCTCTGTGCATGTTTCCCGGCCTTGTGCATCTAAAGCCTAGTGCGTTAAAATTGCATCCAGGCCCCTCTGGGATCGCGGATGGTCGTAGGTGTCGTGCAGTGTCTCAATCCCTGCCCCTGGCCATGCCTGGCCTTCTAACCCCTTTCCAGACCTGTGTCCGTTCGGGACTACAGCCCCCAGCATGCCTCGCGCCTGGCGCAGAGCCGCCAGCCAATGGGGGCGCGTCTCTTTTGGCGGTGGCTGCCGCGGCCTGTGGAGCCGAGCTTTGTGTGCGGGGGGAGGGAGCGGGAGAGCGAGCGGGGCCGGCCCGAGACCGGGACACAGGGAGACCCAGCGCCCCCCTCCCCCGCCGCCAGCGGCCGCTCTCACCGCCCCCCCCAGCGCCTCGCTCTGGTCTCCCCTCGGCGCTGCGCCCACCGCCCGGGGCACGGGCGGCTCCCGTGGAACTGGAACCCGGCGGCGCCGAAATCGAGGCCGGGGATCCAGCGCGGCCTGCGGCGGGGTCCTGTTTCTCCCGGCCCGACCCCCACCCGGCTCCTGCTCTTTGTGTCTCCGCTGGGCTCGGTCGGACGCGGCGGGGGGAGTTAGAATGGAACAGACTGACGGTGAGACGGGGCCCGGGGGGCCGGAGGGGGGGTTAGGGGACATGCGTGGGGGGCCGGGGGGACCGGTGGCTGGAAGGTAAGGCGGGGAGGACGGGGCTGGGGGACGCGCCGGGAGATGGGCTCTCGGGTCCGGCATTGGGGATGATGAATGAGTCTGTCGAGCCCTGTGCTGGGGAAGGGGCTGGTGTTGGGGTGGGGGTGGGAAATGGTGAGAGGGAACCTATTGTTTCTCTATGGGGTATGGATGTGTGCCATGCATTAGGAGTGCGAGCTGCCTCTTGCAGCGATAGTCTTCTCTGGGTGGAGAGGGAGCCTGGCGTTATTGTGTGTCGGGGGGAAGTAGGGGCAATAAAGAGAGACCCGGGGATCATTTGATGTTTTGGTGGTGGTTGGAGATAGAGGAGGTCCGCTTGGATTTAAAGGGGCAGAGGCAGCCATGTTTGCTGCTAGTCACTGCAGTGTAAATAAATTCCCCCTCCAAAACCTGCTTTGGATCCCCTTACTCGTGGCTCAGCCCCCCCATTCCTGGCGTTATACTCTCTTCCTTCTCTTCTCATCTCTCTGAAATCTACCCTCGCCAGCAAAGTGGGAAAAGCGACATTTTCCTTCTCTCCTCTTCCCCGTTGCAAACAGGACATGCTGGGGGACTGCGGTGCAGAAATTAACCCCTTTCAACTCAAATCTGCAGCGAGATTACACTGACTGACATTTCCTCTAATGTTCTAGAGAAATTAAAACAGAAATATGTGGAAAGTTGCATTTATCTTATAAACCGCAGGCATAACTGAAATCCTTTTCAATTGCTTGAAGTAAACAAGGAAATTGCATTGGTCATTTTATTTGATCTGGGGCTGCTGGTAGAAGGTATTGTGGAATGCATTTAAAGGTATTTGATACCGTATCCATTGGCTACATTTTACATCTAGCAAATGGTGTATTTTTTTGCTGAAAATGTGAAAAATTTGGATTTTAAGGGTGTGTTCTTAGACAAATAAGTAGGCCTCCCTTTTTTATTCACTTAAAATGTAGATACTTGCTTTTATGTATAGTAGACCACTCATTAGGTTATCCAGATTTGAGCCCAGCGATCAAATGAGTGTGAAGCAGGCATGTTTTGTATTTGTAATCTTATGAAAAAATTAGATATGAGAAAAGAGACTTTTGGTCACAGTGCTATAATTATGTGCTCTCTCACAGTAATCTCAATTTAAGTAATCTTATTTTTATCCTTTAAAAAAATCATAGGTTGAACCACATACTTGCCAATATAGTTTAGACAGCAAGAGGGTTTCCAGGTACTGCACATTAGTAAATAGTTAGCCATTTTATGTAGAATTTATGTACATCTTTAAAGTAACATATTACAGCATGAATCTGAGAGGTAGCTGTGTTAGTCTGGAATTGCAGAAGTGACAAAGAGTCCTGTGGCACCTTAAAGACTAACTAAAGTATTGAAGCATAAGCTTTCGTGGGCTAATACCCACTTCGTCTGATGCATATTACAGCATACCTCTTCTCCCATTCTGTAACTGACTGATGTTACACTGAATCCAAAATCTCTTTACTGGTGTTTTTATCAACACATTTGACTGACGCAGGGGGTTAGGATCTTAAATTATGTTGATTAGAATTGTATTATTAGATTTGAAGAGTGAAAAATTCCAGTGGACTAAAACTCTCGCACCTTGCATGTTGGACCAAAAAATGACCCAGTTATATCGTTTTCCAGTTATTGTTTACATCTTCAAGTGTCTCATAGCACAGAAGCACAATAGATGTTTCAACAAATAAATGTGGGTGTCCTTTGGACCACTTCAAAAGGTGATATTGGCTCCAAAGGAGAACAGACAGCAAATGAAAATATGGACTGAGGAGAGGGACTGTGCATCTAAATGACAAGGTGGTTTTAATTAATATGGTACGGAATAATTTTGCACTCCTTTGTATGTGAAGTTACTTTGAGCTCTGCTGCAGTGTGTGCTTTTAAAGTTCAAAGCAATACTCTGTATAGTTTGTATGCATTAATGCTATTCAAGCATTGCCAACTCTTGCAGACTTAGTGAGTCATATGGTATTTGATATTTATTAAAGCTGTAGCTTCTGGATTCATGTGATTATGTAAAAATCCCACTTCCAAAAAAAAAAAAAAATCAAAGCCAAGAATTTTGCTCTTGTGGTTTCAGAGAAAAGCTTGAAAATATGAGTACGGAACCCTAAAGTCTCCAAAACTAGAGAGAAAATAAAGAACACTCTAGAGATTTATTGTTTTAAACTAATGTCTTGATTTTTAAATTGCTATCTTGATTTGTGGTCCTCACTCATAAGTGTTGAAAGCTTGGGATTTTCATTGCTATTATCTTAGAGATTACTTTTTGTAACAGTGGGAAACATCTTCCCCTTTGACAAAACAAAAAACAAACCTCAGCGGTTCTTGAAAAGGTGCACAGGGAGGGTAATGAAACTCACTAGATATGTTAATGATGAAAAGGAATCACATCACTAAGGCCCCATGCTACATCAGCTTCTTGCTTTCACAGACTGTTGCATTTGTGCATAGTCCCACTGCAGTCTGGGAAGTCCTCACAGGGGACAGAGGTTTGCTAGTGTATTCCAGTGCCCAATTGAAGACAGTTTTAGCATTTCATTTATCAAGTGCTCCTTTGTTGTGATTACTTTGTTTACAATTACTAATTTTGGTGTGAGCCAAAATGACTTTTTATATTCTCTAGAAAGATATCTTTTATGGACACTGGCTTTATTCTTCCTTTCAAAATTGCATTGAAAATTTGTTGAAGTTGAATTAATTATTTTTTAGACAGTGTATGTTATTGACACTTCTGTGAAAACTATCAGTGTTTTTCTGTAATGAAAATTGTAGACTATCGAGGATTGTCAGGAACCAACTGAAAAAATTGGCTGATGGAATTTAGTATTGTCTTATTGAGTTAAGGCTATCTGCAGTTCAGATACAAACACCATAATTAATTTTTGTTACTGAATTCAGTATTCATATTTTCAACACTCAGCTTTATGTTGTCCTGTTCTGGACATCCTAGCAAACTTTGTATAAACATTAATTATTATTTACATAAATTGTTACACTAGCCAGTTACTGTTGAATTGTCTTGTGGTGTGGCAAACCTAAGAATCTCTTCACACCTATAAAAAGAGCCTACAGTATAAATACAAATCTGCTCTGCTATGATCAGAAGTTTCTTTGAGGTTCAAGGATTATTGCATTAATTTCCTATTCACAATACCAGAGTAGTTGTACATTTTCAAACAATAACAACATAGACTGTTATTTAAATGCTTTAAGGTTTCTCTGTGTTGCAACAAATTGGCAAAATAGCCTGCCACAGCAACTCAATCTCTCTGTTTATAAGACACATACAACAACAAACAAGAATTGAAATTTGCAGCTTCATGGGTTAAGCTTTTTGGTATGACCAGGACTGCATGAATAAAGTGTCATGTGTAAGAAAAAAACAGACTGCTCCATGTTTTAGAAACAAATATGCACAAAAGATAAAAGTAAGTAATGAAGTCTTTGTGCATAACTTGGACAGCTTTTTAGAAAATAAACAGAACCTTGAATTTCTGTGGGTTAGTACTGCAACTCCTGGTTGTGTTAATGGGACTTGCCTAGCTAATGTGCCACCATTATTTTGAGGCTATATCCCAGAACTTTGATTTTTCCAGGCAGTTGCTATAATTGGAAAGTCCAGCTTAGCCTTTCCAAGCAGTGGCACTGTTCATTAAACTGATGTTTAACTGTAATTAATGTAAAATTTGATTCCAGTTAGTTGCTCTCTTTACCTTTACTGAAGAGCCAATAGTAAAGTATCAGTTCTTAAAGTAGTTTCTTTACATCTCTGTGGAATGCCCTACATCCAACAATGTGTAAACCTCCACAAACAGTATAGCATACTGTTACATTTCCCTGCAGTATGTTGCAACAGTGGACAGGAAAAATTAATAGTCAAATTATTATGGAAATTAATTTTAAACTTTTTGCTGCTATGACCTTCCCCAAAAGTGGTGGTATTCTCAACTCGGGCACTGCATGGTGATAAAATATCAGGTGCAAATTAATGGGCTTCTGCTTCATTCTCAGTCAGGAGCTCCTCTGGCTGGTAATTAGTGCCATGGAAATGCACTGAACCTGTGGGTCTCAGTCATTCTTGTTAACATTCTGAATTTGTATTTGAACAAATATTAGGTGTAACAGTTTTTTTGTGAATGTTGTGTTGGCTTCTGCAGTTTGCCTGTGGATAGGTAAACCCAATTTACTCATAATACCTGTAGCTGTGGAATGCTGGTTTCAGCATATCTTGTTGATTGGCCCTTTCTACTCAGATTTTGGAGACTTTACTGTGTACTCTGGTGATGTGGTAAGTGTGTGATGGTGAGGGAAAAAGGAGGGGTCCTGTTGACATTTGGAGATCTCGTCTAGAAAATGAGATCTTGTCTTCCCTAATGGTGCCACACCTTTCCTGGCTGCAGTCTTCCTAGGTCATACTTAGAGAGCTGTGAATGCTTGTTTGTATTTGTATATATATTTTTAATAAGTATTCTGTTGGCATAGTTCTCTATTTCAGTCTAGAGAAGCCAGTCAAGTTGTAATGCCGATTCCTGACTTGGTTGTGGTTTCACTATATTTTATTTTTGTTTAGCTTAGTATTGTCAGAAATCCAGATAGCATTTACGACGATATGGTTTACAATTATACACACTCAGATTAAAATGTTGTCAATATATTTTGATGTTGTCACTGTACTAAAAGTGACATTGGAAAAAAAAATCGTATTTACCTTTAATTAGTTGTTAACTATATATTTACCTTGTGCATTTCACTTTCTAAACAATTTCGTTTTTGTCTGTCTTAGAAGGATGCTGGAGTTAAATGGATGCAGGGGAATGTTGTTCCCCCCCACCTCCCCTCCCCCTCCCTCTACCCCAGCTAGTTTCAATAGAAAATGTGAACATTTAAAGCTACATATTGACTTATATTGTTAATTTTCATCCCTTTGACCACTAGGTCACCTATTCTAATCCAGCCTATGTCAGTAGTGTTCAAAAGTGAAAGCTTGAATATAACAATAAAAAGTCTCTACACTTCTGTATTTTACGGTCATCTATCAAAGATATCGTTAATGATTTTTAGTATAGTGGAGGTAAGAATAGAATATAACGTGATGGTGCACAGATGCAGTGGTTGGCATCTTCATGCATTGCTGTAATAAATAATGCTGATATTTCAAAGCATATTAGGATGTAATAAGGTACCCTTACTATTCCTAATATCAATTCCTAATGTCAATTCCTAATATCCATGGGTTTAGTGAGGCTACATGGGATATCAGTAAATCATATAGCCCAAGCCTGATGTTCTCAAAGAAACCAACAAAGCTCTCACATCCACTACTGAGTCTAGTGACATCTCCGTGGAGATGTTAAAGGTACAATAATAATTATGTAGCTGCTTATACTGCATGTCACTAGTATCTGAGCACCAAACAGGTATGTTGTTGTCTTGAGACTTGTAATGTGGGTCCTAAAAATACCTTAGATAAATGTAATAGTGATTCAGTGAGCAAAGCTTTCTTCCCAAAAGATTCCAAAACACTTTATAAACTTATCTATGTATGAATCACTTCACCCATTGCTGAAGTTGCAGCCACAGCAATACTATATAAGAGTTTAGGGCAGGAAGTTAAACGTTTGCCTTTGTTAGGGTAAAATTTCTCATGAGATCTACTAGCCACTTTAGATTATACTGTTTTTCTGTTACATAGTTTTCATTTTCCAAGGGGGAAAAACTTATTTAATTTGTTTAAATTATGTCCAAATGCTCGTATTTGGACATTATTGTAGCTTAAACATTTTGTCTCTAGTTTCAGTGTCAGTGACAAGTTCTGTTTACATTGCCATAGGCCTCAGAAAGGTAGTGCAGGGAAAAGACAAGTCCAGACAGAATACAGTACATAATTCTGGAGAATAATTCCCCCCCCCTCCCCCTGTAGGCAATGAAAAACTATTCCTGTTGCAGTTTTGCAGATGTCACAATCTTTGTTCAAATTTTTTTTTCCAGTAGCGCCAAAAGGTCTTTCCTGTTAAGAAACCTTAAATAATTTAGCTATATATATTTTTTTCTTGATCCTTTGGCTGAGATCGTGTAGTATCAGTTTATGGTTTATTACATCCTTTATCTGGATATTGAATACTGTACTTGCAGGAGGTGGACTCTGAGTTAATACAACAGCAGTAGTTGGAGATGCAAGATACCTATCTTGCCTAAAATAAGTACTTATAAGTTTCACTCAGACCGCTGAATAGCCTCACTTTCAGCACTTTTCGAGATTGTTCTTCTAGTTGGGTGAATTACATCCAACCTCCCTTTTAGCCTTTCAGTGCCACTTCGGTGGCACCCAGAGGGCTGCTGTGGAGAAATACGGTTCTCTTTGGATCAAGGGTGGAAGATAATCTTTCAAGAGTAATCCTATTTTAGGGTTAAGATTTGAGATGGAGTCCTCCATTTATGGTCTCACATTATTCTAGCATTTGACTAGCCCCAGGGGTTATTCTTTCAGTACTATATAATCCAAATGCTACTTTATATTACTATATTCATTTTGAAAGCACCCACTGACGTTTTGCAAATGAGGGGATAGGAAAGTGTGTGGGTATTAACTATAGTGATGATACATTCAAAGACTCTGGAGGAGGGAGCTACTGATGTGTAAGCTCTGTGGGAGGAGAACAGTTGTTGGGGATAGAAGACCATTGTGTGTAGTCTTACTGTTAAGCAAAAGTCCCTAGTGCTGCACTCTATACTGGAAGGTAATACACCAAATGAACAAGTTGTCCCAAATAGCCAGAGTGCACAATAAAATGAAGATCTATTTCATGAACCCATGAAAAGGGATTATTTGAAAGCTTTTGAAAAACTTAAGACTTCTACCAGTAACTTCTATATTAGTAGATGTAATTGTAGGTTAATGTATCCAAACTAAAAAACCAACACTCCACATCCTGTTATGCTGTCTTTAAAAAACACCTTTTCTTGGAAATTTAATTATTGTGAAATCTGCTCTGTTGGCTGCTCTGGGGACTGAATCCTGTTTAATCATAGAGCTGATACAGTATACCCAAGTAGCAGTGCAAGATTCTCCCTGCCAAAGTGGGTAAGATCTGACCTGGAGGAGCCATGTGTGAGTTCGGTATCCATTGTCCATGCTGTTCTTGGGTTCTGCTAAGAGTGGTAACAGGAATCTAATTAATGCCTACTCTCACATAATGATTTCATTTAAATCACTGAATGGCCACCAGTTTGTAATTTTCAAATGATGCTCATACTTGTATAGGCTGGATTAGAATTGATGACATCAGGATCAGTGTCTGTTGTGCAATCTAAATGTACGATTGGCCTAATGAAATACTATGCAGAATACAGATGCCTTTAAATCCCAATTTCTAAACGTCAGATGTCCTTGTAAGAGAGAGATGAAAAATTGCTTGCCTCATGTTTTTTATTCATACAAGTATGTTGCAGTCTGTAGTGTAAACCTGTAAAAATCTATATATATAAAACTCAAATGGTGTATGCGTGTATGTTCCCTTACTACTTCCACACCGTTTCAGCTAGATACTTGAAATTTGGTCCTACTCAGGGTAAGAATAGAAATTTTTTAAAATCTCACCTCTTACACCCCTTGGGGGTGAAATTCTTTAAAGCTCATTAACATCAACTACACAGCTCACATAACATCATCTGGGCAGCAGGGTAACACATGCTGTTTGTGACATAATTATGATGTAATAATACAGATAACCAGAGAGCTTAGTGTTGTGTAGCGCAAACATAATTAAATACACTGTTTTTTTTTTCTTAAAAAGAACCCTATTCGTTATGCCGCGTAAAAAGCGAAAATGCTTAGAAGCAGGTGTACTTCCAGACAAATATAAGAGCAGAGGATCTGGAGGCTGAATTAAAGGTGGTAATTTAATTTGATAGTAATGTATGGAATGTACTGATATACAATAAAAACAAAATTTGTATTAATAAAAAACATTGTAGTCTTTTTACATCCCAATTTCCAATTACAAATACTCCGAGCAACGCTGGGTATTTCAGCTAGTGATACATAAACTAGTCAAAAATAAAACTAAGCATATTTTAATTTAGCTATCCTCAGATTTTTTTCATACTGTACATCACATTTGATTACAGTATTTTATGGATCAGCTTTCCTTCCTAATCAATCATGTAATATCTATGTGATACTTTTCCATGTAAGCAATTGCTGAAGTTAATATTAGGAAAGTATTTAACGTATTATTAGTTGACTTGTAATGCCATTTAGCTCTTGGAAATGAGGCGCCAGACCTGCTTTAGTTTCTTGCTGGACCACACTAATTAGGCTATGGCTATACTGTGCAGCTTTTAGTGACACGGCTATGCTGCTACAGCCTTGCCTCTGAAAGCTGTGCAGTGTAGCTGCTGTTTGTCAGCAGGAGAGGGTTATCCCACCGACAAAAAACTTCCACCTCCTGTGAGTGGCAGCAGCTTTCCTGCCAACAAAGTGCTCTTCACACCAGCGCTTTTTGTCTGTAAAACTTTTGTTGGCTGTGTGTGTTTTTTTTTAACATCCCTGAAGGACAAAATTTTGCCGACGAAGTGCCAGGGCGCATACTCTAAGGGGAGGTTGGTGAATCAGTGTCATACAAAAAATGTTATTCAGTATGTTTTTAGCAGGTAGTTAATCTTTTTCCTGCTGGACCGCAGTTGTTGCACATTTTCCCCAGAAGTTTCATTCTGCAGCGCGTGCAGCACAATGAGGCTGTGGCGGCTGGCAGGAATGGGACTTGCAGTCGCCATGCTGACCCCTCGGGCAGGAGATGGGGAACCTGACCCACAGGGGGTTGAATTGTCTTGAGACCTGAGCCGAACAAGACACTTATAGTTGGATCCCGTCAGGCTTTGGGTTTGGTTTCAAGGCTCTATCTCAGGCCCCTGGGTGTCTTGTGAGCAGAGATGAGCCCAATGTGGGTTGCAGCGTGAACAAGTTTGGGAACCACTGAACTACAGCATCTCTTTTAAAAAGACTGCCAAATTTAATGTATGAATATATCTTCCTTTTGCTAACCCTGTCCTGGGAAATATTCAGTGTTCAGTCTTGTGGCTGATGTTCAGTTGATTTGTCTCAAGGAAGACCTGATATAACAGTTGGAGGATCTTAATGATCTGAGAATAGTGAAACTTGCTGCATAGCATTCTGGCATTAAGATGATCCTCTAAATTATATAATTACAATGATAACTTTAAACATGACTGGTATCGCCATGAAGTAAAACTGAGCATGGGAAAAGTCAGTATAATCTGTGAATGTAGTGTTGACTAGTGCATTTTTGATATGTAATTGGAGAAGTTACTTTTTCTTGTAGCTGTTTTGTCCTTACATCTCTCTACTAGTTCCTGAGAAGGAAGGGGATTTCTTAAGTCTTTCATGGAAAATACTGAATAAGATATCTAGATATGTTGCTTTGGGAGGATGAGAATGAAACTTGGGCAAGGAAATGGACAGATCCTTATTGTGAAATGTATGTCATGGGATCGTTAATGTAATTACAAACCAATAAAATCTTGTATTCGGGGCCTCCATCCTTACAACACAAACATGCATATATTGTTTTATTTACCCTGAAATGACTAAAATGACCTTACTGTAGCAAACCAGTCTTTCAAATGAGATTTAAACCATTCCCTCCAACTAAGCATTAAAATTGTTTAAATTTAAATTTCTTAAATAGGGAAGAAAGCTAATTTTGTGAGCATGTAATATTTCATTTAACTTTTTTCCCTCTGTGTTTGAAGTGGCAGTAAAACTGTCTCAAGTCTTATGAAGTAAAGGTAGTGTTATTACTACCATATGATGGACCTGTCAGGTTGATGTAGGTACTCCCAAGGAAGCCAAGGGTTGGCTTGTTCTTTCTGAATTTCCTTCCTGTATCTTCAGGGAGGAACTTCTCCCTGGTGTGTGGTTCCAAAGACTTGGAGGGCAGGAGGCATCTGGGAGAGATATCTGTGGCCTGCTTTGGGTGGCACCAAGGTGAACATTTTAATGGCAAGAATCAGAGAGGTAGCCGTGTTAGTCTGGAATAGCAGGGGTAACAGAGTCCTGTGGCACCTTAAAGACTAACTAAAGTATTGAAACATAAGCTTTCGTGGGCTAATACCCACTTCGTCGGATGCAAGCAGTGGAAGTGACGCTGCTGGTATACAAAGCTGGTATACAAAGGACTGTTCTTATTTTAGTTGCACTACAAATGTGTGGTGAGAGAGAATTTCCTTTTTCAGACTTCTAGGTGGATATTACAAATAATGGGATTAAATTACTTATTTGTTGTTTTACTGAAAATAGGTATCTGAGGCTTGTTTGCAAAGTAGCTTTTCATCTTTGGAACCCTATCTGGATATTATACATTGGTGATCACCCTGGTCACCTGTGTGCACGAGATCTGAATTTGATTGCAATTTAAATGTAAATAAATTTGGCAAACCCATACAAATCCCTAGTAGATTATTGTTAACATTAGAAAACTACCACATAATTTGGCATACTTTGATCTTGATTTTCCCATGCAGAGAACAGAATTGTCAGGGTGTTACACAGCTGGTGAAGAGTCAGATGCATTGGGGGTACTCTGTGTGCAGGGTAATGTTGAATGTATAAGAGGGTGTTCAGTGAAACTGGAGGTATGAAAGTTGTTCATATTCTTTGTATCTCTGTTTCTTCTTAACTGTTTCAATTGTTTAATCTTTTTCCCTTTGATTTACACTATTTTTTTCCCCTTTCCTTCTAGGCCCTATGAGAGAAAGGGAAAGCTAAGGATGCTGGAGCAGAACAATGGATTTCTCTTTCTCTTTCATGCAAGGGATCATGGGAAACACAATTCAGCAACCACCTCAGCTCATTGACTCAGCCAACATCCGCCAGGAGGATGCCTTTGATGCCAGCAGTGACATCGCTGAAGATGGTGGTCAGACACCATATGAAACTGTCCTGCAGCAAGGCTTTCAGTACCCTACTCCAACGACAGAGGATCTTCCACCGATCACTAATGGCTATCCACCAACAATCAATATGTATGAACCTCAAGCAAAATACCAGACATACAGTCAGTATCCCAATGGTTCAGCCAATGGCTTTGGTGCAGTTAGGAACTTTAGTCCCCCAGAGTATTACCAAATGGAAAACTCTAACGTGAGGCCGCATGAAGTTCTGGAAAAAACTTCCCCTCCACAGCCCCTACCGCCACCACCTCCTTCAGTACCACAAACGGTGATTCCAAAGAAGACTGGTTCACCAGAAATCAAATTAAAGATAACCAAAACTATCCAGAATGGCAGGGAATTGTTTGAGTCCTCTCTGTGTGGGGACCTTTTGAATGAAGTACAGGCAAGTGAGTATGCTAAGGTGAAACATGAAGGGAGAAAAGAGAAAAGGAAAAAAAGTAGCAAGCATGACGCTTCCCGATCAGAAGAACGCAAGTCGCACAAAATTCCAAAACTAGAACCAGAGGAACAAAATGTAAGTGGAATAAGTTTCACCTTTTTGTGATTATTAATAGGAATTTTTTTTGCGGCTTTATATTTCTTATTAGTTGTTTATGTATTTAAAAGGCATTGTGGGGCTGTAGTTCACGGTCTGACACAATATGCAATGATCAGAATTGTTTAGCAATTGTCCACCACAGCTCAAATGCAAAGCTTACGTATCAGAGAGGAATAGTGGAAAGAATTATGAGGAGTATTTACATTGCAGTAGTGCTCAAAATTGGGTGCTTTCCAGACACACAGGAAGACACCGTCCCTGCCCATAAAAGTGTATGGTCAGAAGATACTTGAATTCTCTTTTTTCAGAATGTGATTGACTGGGGTTTTGTGGCATTTGAAGTATTCATTGCTAGTGCTCATAGAAACTTGGTGGAAATGTTACATATTTCTAAGAGGCAGCTAAAACCATGTTATAACTATCTAAGTATACTGCTTTCTATACAACATTTAAACCACATGCTTTAACTGACAGTTGTCATTGAAATCAGTTTAAATAAATATGGTGGACTTTATGATACTAAATTAAGTGAAGAGGCGGCTGTATCTCATGCACGTACCAGCAAAAATTAGTGTACTAGTGTGGAATACAAATAAGAAATGTCAGTTGACTCAGTCAGCCCACACTGATTGAGAGGATTCTGTATTAGTGTCCATAATGATTTTTGCTAGGTGCAGGATATGCCAAGATTTCATTTTGCAATATGTATGTGTGCACTGCGCAGAAGTAATAGTATTGTAAGTTAAGCCTTAGTACACTGAGGACAAGTGGGCCAGTATTCAGTACCTGCAGCCTTTCTCTGCCTCCATGTTCAGTAAAATGAGTCTCCCCTTGAACACTTGGACTTCTATCCCCACCCTTAAGAGCACACAATGTGCATGACAGCATGACCACTTTCCAGCTAGTTGCGCCTGCCGGCCATGTGCTGCTGTTGTCCTTTTCTTATTTTTCCCTAGTTTGAGGGGGACTGTCAGAAGAGAGAATGTGAGACATGTCAGGAATATGGGAATTGTCAAACTGCATTTTTTTTTTCTTCACCTTCCTATGAAGCATCTGATACTGGCAGCTGTTGAAGACAGGATACTATGCTATATGGTCAGTGATCTGGTCTAGTATGGCAATTTCCATGTCCTCGACATATCTCCACCTCTCTTTCCATCATCGTAAGCAGGCTGGTTTGGCCCCATCATATGTTCATTTATGTCTTTTTATAATAGTTTTATATAGTTGCAGCTTGCCTAGAATGGGGACTTCTGAAGAGGTGAAGTCACAGGCAGTCAGGGTCCCAAGCAAGAGTCTCACCTAATTGTACCTCTCAGCAGCCAGAAAGCCTTCCTTTTCAATACAGTCCCCCACAATACTCCGGTCCTCAAGTAACTCCTGTATCTAATCTAAAGGGCATTGTTTGAACACTTAGTTGGGTTTCACTGCATTTGGCAGTGACTATTCCCTTTCTACAGCAGAAAAGGTGGCTTCAAACACTTGAATGTGGGCTTTTCTCAAATACAGGTCTCCCATGCAGTGGTTCATAGGTGTAACCATCTTAACCATCAATCCACAGCCTTGAGTGTTATCTTATTTGCGCCTTTAGCAAATGAAAACTGCAGGAGGTCCATTTTGACTAAATTTAAACACAATGTTTAGTCCTGTAAAGTCTTGTTTAAATTTTTTTTAGCTGCCTATGTAAACTATATATCAAAGTGTTGTTGTTTTTTATTTTGTTTATTGATTACACCTTCTGGAGGTTACTTATCAATTAAGGTTTTGAACTTCTGCCAGATTTGATCCATGTAGTTTTCACTAATGAAGCTCAGTATGACTTTAATGAATGACTAATGCTAGTGTGAACTTGAAACAAGCTGTCTAACAGAATACAGTTACTCAGATTGTTTGTGATTCTTTTGCTTTTGGAGATCCATTGTGTTTAAGCCAGTTTTTGGTGCTGGTGGAAGGTGTCTGGCTAACAAACCATTAGCCAAAAATATAGCCTGGGGAGCAGCAGTGCAGGTTCCCCCTACACATCATCCCTTGCTAGTGTGCCTCACACCTGCCCTCCCTGGCGCACATGTAAGGGAAAGGTTAGTCTTCATGGCAGCTTATTTTATCCTTGGTGCCTTTGCTGAAACTGCCAGTTTGGGTGGTTTCACACAGTTGCTGTACCAGATCTGCCTCTGCTGTGCCTCAGTTTCTCTTCCTAGATCAAATGCTGCACAACTCTGTTTCAAATTAAATCAAACCTTCTTTAATCTGGTTTGTTAATGTAATCCAGCAAAGTATTCACTCTTGAATCTGGGCTTCCTTTCTTGCCCTTTCCTTAGCATTGACAGTCACCTTTGCACCAGGCCTTAGTCAGTGTTGTATCATAGCTTTGCCGTGCTTCCATAGCAGGACTTCTCTTGAATCTTGCTTTTGTCCCAGTTCTCTCTGTGTTGGGAACTTTGTTGATCTGGGCCTGCTGCCTACCAACCATGAAGAGCATCTTCCAGGTATCGCCCAGACTGAACCAAAATCTTTGCCTCGATTGTTCCCAGTCACTTGCTCCTCCTTCATTCAGGTGCTCTATCTGGCAGTTTAAATTCCCCCAACTCTTGGAGTCTGGTTTTAAAGGCGCTATATCCCTATAATGGGTATATGGGGTTGCATCTGCACTCAAAGGATTATTGACGTGCAAGAAGAGGTGGTAACTAGTGTAGTATAAAACTTTGTCTACGAGGAACTGGAATTACTTTAAATTTGTCCCCTTTCTATCTTATGCTTTCCTTTCAGGGGACACAGTCAAGCTAAAGTTTTTTAAAAGTTAATGCCCTTGTTTCAAATAATATCTCAATCTGGGCAGTGAAATGAGTGAATTGTAGTCATTTATTTCCTGCTTCTAATGTAGAAATCGAGTGCAGCCCAAACTCTTCAGGGGAATGTTTACATTTAAAATAAAATTAATATGGAATTAAAACTTATAATTGAACTTATTATTCAACTTTAGTTTAAAAACAAAAATATTGAGTCTAAAGTCAAACAACTGGTTAGAATTTGCTTCTAGTATACAATCTTTTGTTCAGACAGTCTTTTGTGTGATTAGCTTAATTATTTTGGCAGGAATAAAGTTTGTCAGCTCATTGTAGTAGAAACATAGGCAGAAGATGTAGGTATATTTGCCATTAACAGGTTGGTGTAGCAAGGAAAAATGTATAGACTATGGGTATTTGGTAGGCTGACCATACGTCCCGTTTTTTACATATTTTTGGACCGTCCCGTCTTTTTGACAAAAATATCAATTTTGTCCCATTTTTGGGGCAGGTCCCAAGCTGCTTTCTAGGGGGAGGTTCTTTCTTTGCAGGACTCGCAAGAGCTCAGGTGAAGAATCTTGCTACCTAAGGACAAGTATCAGATGTCAAAATCTCCGATGAGCAAACTGTGCTCATCGGAGATTTTGACATCTGATACTAGTCCTTAGGTAGGGAGAGGAGGCAGCGGACGGAGGGAGAGAGCAGGGAGGAAGGGAGTGATGGAGAAGGGGGATGGAGAGAAGAGAGGGATGGAGAGAAGGAGGGAAGAAGGAGGAACAGTGAGAAGAGGAGGTACATAACATAAATGGAGATATACCAATCTCCTAGAACTGGAAAGACCTTGAAGGTCATCGAGTCCAGTCCCCTGCCTACACTAGCAGGATCGAGTACTGTCCCCTGACAGATTTTTTTTTTGCCCCAGATCCCTAAATGGCCCCCTCAAGGATTGAACTCACAACCCTGGGTTTAGCAGGCCAATGCTCAAACCACTGAGCTATCCCTCCCCCGGGGTGTGATTATGTCTCATAAAACCCGGCCGGCAGCCCCCCCGCCGGCGCGCTCGGCAGCCCCCCCGCCGGCGCGCTCGGCCCCCGGCTGCGGCTCCGGACAGCTCCGCTCCGCCGTCGGCTTCAGCCCGCCGCCCGCTGCCTCCTCTTCTCACTGTTCCTCCTTCTTCCCTCCCTTCTCTCCATCCCCCTTCTCCATCCCTTCCTTCCTCCCTGCTCTCTCCCTCCGTCTGCTGCCTCCTCTCGCTCCCTCCATCCCTTCTCTCTATCCCCTTCTCCATCCCTTCCTTCCTCCCTTCTCTCTATCCCTCCATCCCTCTCTTCCTTCTCTCTATCTCCCTTCTCCATCCCTCCCTTCCTCCCTTCTCTCTCTCCCTCCATCCACTGCCTCCTCTTCCATCTCCCTGCTCTCCATCTCTCCTTCTCTCTGTCCCTTGCCTCCTCCATCCCCCTGCTCCCTACCCCCATCTCTTCTCTCATCCATCCATCCTCTCCCTTCTGACCTTCCTGCCTTCTCTCCCTCCGTCCCCACCATCCTCTTTATCCCTCATCCCCCCTTCTCTCTCTCCCTCCATCCTCTTCATCCCCCATCCCTGTTGCTTATTCCTCCATCCATCCCCCCCAGCCCCTCCTCTGCCTCTCCCCCGCCCGGCGCTGGGGGGCACAGGTGGGGCCATGGCGCTGGTCACCTCGCCCACCGAGCTGGAGTGCCTGGCCAAGCCGCTGTTCTGCCACAAGGGGGCGCTGCGCCAGAAGGTGATCCACGTGGTCAAGAGCCACAAAGTCACCGCACGCTTGTGTAAGCAGCCCACGTTATGTAGCCACTGCACCGACCTCATCTGGTGAGACCCCCCTAGAGCCCCCCCAGTGCCCCTCAGCCCACGTTCTGCAGCCACTGCACTGACTTCATCTGGTGAGACCCCCCTGGGACCTAGAGCCCCCCCCCAGACTGCCCAGACCCCCTCTAGACCCCCCCCCCAGAGCCCCTAACCACCACCCCCAGCGCCCCTCAGCCCAGGTTCTGCAGCCACTGCACCCATTTCATCTGGTGAGATCCCCCCCAACCCCGTCCCGTTTTTGCCATCCCAATGTCCCGTTTTTGTCTCAAGGAAATATGGTCAGCCTAGTATTTGGTTGAGGTTAGACAACCTGTAGTAATAACCCTTGTGTGCCACTTTAAAACTAACTACTAACATTTCTATGTATCTAAAGTAATACATGTTGAGAGTTCTAATTGGCGTGTACTATACAGTGTGTTTTAAGTGAACATTTTTTAGACGTTTCAGTGTGAAGCATGAATTTATGATTATCATGGGGATAATGTGTAATTTCATGGGAACATATCTTCATTTTAAGTAGACTAATTATAATCTAGCTCAATAGTATATTTCTGACTGAATGCTTTGTCACGCTCACCCTTCCCACATACGTCCACTGCCTTTCCATTTGAGTGTGTCCATTGACTAAGTCTTTTCCACCCTATTAAACACAAGCTTCTGGTGCTTACACTTAAGGCCCTTCACAACCTAGCTGCTGTCTACTTACCCGTTGTTATATCATGTGCCTTATTGCATCTACTCCTCTGGCAATGCTAGTTCCTATTGAACCTTTATCTCCTTTTCCCAGAGCCACATAATATTTTCCTCCATGCTATTCTTTAAGCATGGAATGTCTGCCCGCCTCATATTAACCTGTAAAGCCTGTTCTCTTTCAAACTCTTTCTACAAACCTGCCTGTGCTGTAATGTCTAAAGTGAACTGCCAACTAATGCCAACATGTTTCTTGGGTTTTTTTAACCAATAAATAATGCTAGTACTGCAGTCTATTCATATAACCAGTTTACAGTGTGTAACTCTCTCTCCTTCCCTCCCTTCCCTATTCCCTCTGAGTTGTATCTCAGTTTAGATTGTAGGCTGTGTGGAACAATTACTTCTTTATTATAAATTGTACAGCACTAACACAATCAGACCCCCTGATCAGATTGGGTTCTACTGTAATGAAAATATGTTAAGTAGTGTGGGAGAGATTAGTATTTTAAAACTGAACACAGATCGGTCATAAGGAGTTCATCATTTTTTCTGATTTTATGGTGGTTGTTCTTTCTCTCTGCTAATTATTTTCTCCTGCTCCTATTCTCTTTGGTATGTGCTTCTGTTTTACCATCCCCTTATCCTGTTTACTTTTATTTTCCTGTTCTCTCCTTATTGTTACCCTTTTCTTAGAGACCAAATGAGAGGCTTAGTGTGCTATCAGAAAGACCAAGTGAAGATATACTGTTGGAGGAAACCCCGGTTAGTACTTAATAACTTAACACATCTTGGACTCTTGGTATTATAGAAATTGTCTTGCTGTCTCATTACAGTATGAACATTTTATATATTGTCATCAGATAAATCAAGCACTGTTATTGGAAATGCCTATATAATTGTTATTGTGGCCAGTGCTCACTGTATTTGTATATGATGACAGAATAAAGCAACCTCAAAATGTCATTTGTAATTGGTTTACTAGGAAGAAACTTTCTGTGGGGATATCTCCCCTTTAAAATGTCTTGATTATCAATCATTGCCCATCGTCAGTGAACCATGCAATTGGAGCGTGGGTGTCCCCTGTTGTCATGGTTGCATTTGACCATCTGTACAGGCTGAAGGAAGAAAGAGAGGAAAAATTAAATTGATGAAGAAATACAAATAAAAATTTAAAAAATCCAGACCAAAACTTATTAATCATTGTGAATTAGTGAGTGGTATTAAATTGTTTTCTTCTGCAGCTGATATGACTTCATCTTCTTTATAGGTCCAGCAGTTCTCACCTTCTCTTCCAACGCAAGTTACAACTGACGTCAAGTTTCAGGTTGGCGATCTAGTCTGGTCCAAGGTGGGAACTTATCCCTGGTGGCCTTGCATGGTTTCAAGTGATCCACAACTTGAGGTTCATACCAAAATTAATACAAGAGGTAAAGAAGGAGATCTATTGAGCGGGCATGTTGGATACTGTATCAGTAATTACACCTTAATTAAAAATACTGCTATAAAATACAACTGACAACTTATGCAAATTGGGAGAGGGCTCCCAGAGTGAAGTTAGCAATGATGAGCCAAAAAAATTACTTCATTTAACTCTGTGCAACTCAAACAGATCTATTCTGTTGTTCATAGTGCAGTAAAGAAATGCAGAATTTTCTTGATTTTTGTTTATAAATATATTCAGCTGTTCATAAAAAAAATCCGAGGAAAAAAAGCAACTGAGTAAATGATTAATTTTGATTATCTTTTTTTCCTAATATTTGTTTTAGAACAAATATACATGTTCTCATAATAAAACAGTAACTGATGAAGATATTTTGGAGTGAATTTAAAGAAAAACAAGTTGTCCACTAAGTGGCATTTTTGGGGGGTAACTGACATCTGGATATTTTGAAAATGAAATTTTGAATGATTTAAAAAATCAAGATTGCCATAGCTACTTCATTGATCTGGCTTAACTTCCCCTGGTCCCATCCCCCTTATGGACTTCCAAATGGGGATTAGTATTCAGCCTGTTAAATAGGAAAACTTTGGTTGCATATAACATGGCATGATTCTTAGGTTAGCAATATGAACAAACTAATGCATGTATGCTCTCAGACTGGGTGTGTTTATTTAATTTCAAAAGAGATTCTGCCACTTTAACTGTTGTTGAGTTAGTATCCTTACAAGTAGTCACACTGATGTTGGTGATAACTGCTCAGTGTGACAGCCAGGTGCTGCCACCCTTAGACTTCAACCTGAAGGCAGAGACAACACCTCTTTACTTTCTAAAGTGTTGTGCAAAGTTGTTACAATACATAAATGTGCAACTTCAGTTTCTCATATAAAGTTAGTTTTGTTAAATGTTTCTATTTAATAGAGATGAGTTTCAAGCAAATTCAAAAGCTAGTTGGCTAGGATGTCAAAGTGGGGCGGCCCCTGCCCCCCACAACTTGACTTAGTAGCCCGTGTTTAGCTTCTAGTCTGACTGCATAATCTTATTTAGGCACTTTTATAAAACTATATCAGCTGTATAAGAAATGGAGTTGCATGGATTTTACTTTCTAGCTTCTAGCGAGCTAAGGAGAACTTGTGTCTGCTACAATTGAATGAGTGGAGTAAGAATGTTAGGCTAATATATCCAAGTAAACACATGAATTGACTTCTGCTGGCAGTACTGCTTACTAGAGTGTGTTTTAATTTCAGGTGCCCGTGAATACCATGTTCAGTTTTTTAGCAACCAGCCTGAGAGGGCATGGGTGCATGAGAAGCGGGTTCGAGAGTATAAAGGACATAAACAGTATGAACAATTATTGGCAGAGGCTACTAAGCAAGCCAGCAACCACTCTGAGAAACAGAAGGTATGTTCAGCACTAAATTCAGAGTATGTTATCCACAGTGTCTATCAAATTAAATTGGAAGTTGCTAATCCCAGAATTGCCCTTGAACAAAATCTGCTGTATTGTTTAATTGAGAAGGGAGCTATTGGCCAGACCATCAGACTTATCACTGTATTTTGGTGGGCTTCTTAAGTATATATTTAAGTTACAGTAGACTCTCGATTATCCAGAATTGGGTTAACCAGGATGTGGATTAACCAGGATGACAAAAAAAATATGCGTAACTCACAGGGCTGGCTCTGGCTTTGTTGCCGCCCCAAGCGCACACAAAAAAAAAACCCCATCAGGGCAGGGCAGCCAGTGAACCAACCCCCCCCTACCCCTGGCACAGGGCGGCTGGTGAACCAACCCCCCATCCCATATTTCCTATGGATGGTGATTATCCGGGATTTTATTAACCAGGATTATTTTTTCCCCTGTCATCCTGGATAATTGAGAGTCTACTGTAATTAAAAGTTGTAATGCATGGGGAATGGGAGGTTTAGAGGAAGAAACAGGATTTAAAAAATGAGTGAATTGGATTATCTTGTGGTTCATGTATCTACAGAATTGTGGATTAAATTTTGCCTGCTGTTGTCTTTAGTGCAGTTATTTAGAACAGCATCTTATTCACAACTTTCATTGGTGATGGTGAAATATGGACCAGTAGGAATCCAGCTTGACTGTCAATTCCTCTCTTAGTTTGCGGGCATGGTGGTGGTCCCCAGAAATATCTTGTAAACCGAAAAAACATTCACCTGCAATCTGAGATGCATCAGGGACCTTGGAATGTCTTACATAGGGTCATTTTGCAGGGCAGGACCACATTTGAAACTAGTTTATTTTAATTGAACATTTATTTTAATGTAGCCAGGAAACTAATAAATACATGCAATAGAGTTCTCTTTTTGTCTTTGTTTCAAAGATTCGTAAACCAAGGCCACAAAGAGAGCGTGCTCAGTGGGATATTGGTATTGCCCATGCTGAGAAAGCATTGAAAATGACTCGGGAAGAAAGGATAGAACAGTATACCTTCATTTATATAGACAAGGAGCCAGAGGAGGCTTTGTCCAAAGCCAAAAAGACTGCTGTCCCTAAATCAGAGGCTAAAAAGAATCGTCGGCCTAAACCAGCATTGAACACTCAGCCAGAACAGACCAGTGCAGTATCGGAGTCCCCCTCGTTATCAAATACAGAGGTGCGAAGGCAAAGTCAAAGGAGGCAGTCAAGTGTGGAAGAAGAGGAGCCACCACCTGTGAAAATAGCATGGAAAACAGCTGCAGCCAGAAAATCCTTACCAGCGTCAATAACCATGCATAAAGGGAGTTTGGATCTTCAGAAATGTAACATGTCTCCAGTTGTTAAAATTGAACAAGTTTTTGCCCTACAGAATGCTGCAGGGGATGGAAAATTCATCGATCAGTTTGTTTACTCTACCAAGGTACACACTTATTTGTTACTAACTCTGTTAACACTCCCCCCCACGATATTTAGTATGAGGCTCAAACTTCAGTGTCCAGCAACATTCAAAATGTGATGATCCATGCAGGCTGCTTTTATTGGATACTGCATTAAGTCTGTGGGGCACTGCTTTTTATCTGCAGCCCCAATAAATAGAAACCTCTTAAAACTTGACTAGTTACAAGGGCTAGTATAACCAACAGTCTGGGTTTTTTTGTTTTGGTTTTGTTTGCTTTTTTGTGGAGAGTTACTCTTTGATTTTAGTGACAGAAGTTTCTACAAAACCATCAAGCTATTGCTGATAACTTTTGAAATCAATAGCTACAACAAGCCACTTGTTTAATTCTAGTTTCCCACTTTAAATCAGAATTGAGCTGCTCAGCACTTCTGGGTTAAGTTGGATCTACCACTTTGTCACCTGTTTGGAACAAGTGAGATTAAAAGATGGTGCGTAAATAGTGAGTTAAAAGCAAAATAAATAAATTATCCTGTGTGGTAAAGACATTTTTTAAAAATAGCTTTTACCTCTTAGTCTCATGCAGATTATAGCAACCCCTCAGTCAGTGTAAGTAGCAGTACTGGGGCTACTGGGCTGCCTTACTCTTCTTCCCTGTCTTCCTTGAGGACATTTATGCACTTTTAAATTTCTATAATGGAGCCTTTATGTGGATAAGCACATTAAGAATACCTACAACAACAAAAAACCCACTAGTGCTGCTCATTGAGAGGCTGCTGCATGCAGTATATTTATCTGAGGGGAGAAAAAATTGGAGACTGTTTTAGGAGGTTTCCCTCCCTGTTTCTAAATTACTCTCCCTCATGGTAATGATCAACATTGTGGCTTGCATTTTTGAATTTCAAGTTGTAAGTGATTTCCTAATAGACTTTGTGGTTATTGAATTAATTTTCATGGTCGTCTGATCAGGTAATCACTAACTTTATTTGTGTTCTTCAAAAGGGAGTTGGTAACAAAAGTGAAATAAGTGTCAAGGGACAAGACAAGCTTATTTCTACATCAAACCAGAAAAATGAGAGAGCCACTGCGCAAAATGCATCGTCACCTGAAACAACTTCTGGATCAACAGGTAGGCAAAGGTTGGACTCCTTGACTAAATCTTAACACGTGAGCATTTGAACAGGATGCAAAAGTCAGGATTCCCTCAGGAATTAGAAAATAATTATGAACATATTTCACTTTACATAATGATTGCAGCAAGTGTGGCACATGTAATACACAATGGGTGCAGTTACTTAGAGGGGGTGATCTTTATGGCTATAAGAATATATAGCTAAGCCAGTTAGAACCTTGGACTTGAGGGAAGGATGTTTGGCCAGTCTGAAACAAGTCAACATATCTATAGGATGGCTAAGATGGTGGAAAAAAGATAGGGAACAGTGGGTAGAGTAATAGTTGACTGAGTTGGGAGGCAGCAAAATGGTTCTGTGTTAGCAAACCATTACAGTGGCTTTTGCCATCAAATTTCAAAAGTAGCAATTAGGACTAAAGCAAACGAGGCCAAAATCAGCAGAGTCTGTAGTTAGAGCCAGAATTTATGAATCCGGAGTAAATTCTATTCCATCTTCACTGTTTTCTTGTGTGACCTTGAACAAGGTAATTAATGTGTCAGTGCTTCAATTAGTCATGTTGATAAAATGGGATAATGCTTACCTTTCTGAAGCACTTTGAGCACTCTCCCATTAGGCACTGTGTATGTGTGAGGTATTGGGAATCAGAGAGGTAGACGTGTTAGTCTGGAATAGCAGAAGTAACAGAGTCTTGTGGCACCTTAAAGACGAACTAAAGTATTGAAGCATAAGCTTTCATGAGCGAATACCCACTTCATCGGATGCAAGCAGTGGCATGTGTGAAGTATTGTGTCTTTGAAGAGTGTGAAGCAATCAAGAGTATCCAGAGGCTTAGAATAGGAAAGAAGGCCTAAGGCAAATTCTCTGAAGAAACTGAAATTAATAACATGCAGGGAGATAAGTGAGAATTTAAATTGAATGAATAACTTTTACCTTGGAGCAGAAAAGTGATGATCCCTGTTGCTGTGACTTCAGAAATGGCTATGAGTTTGGCTCTTCTTTCAGTGCAGATGGGCTAATCCCAGCAGAAAGTCTCTGGGAGCAAATGGATAAGACATGCTATAGAAAGGGTGGAAGATGATGGGGGAGAGAAACAACTTCGGTCATTCTAAACTGAACTCCATTTTCAAGTCCTTCCTCCTACTGTAGTGGTTTTAGTAATTCAGCCGAACAGTCTTTATCTTGGATGTGGACAACACATCAGAGATATTATGTGTTTGGACATATGTTTGTAATCATATTCTAGATATTGTAGACTGTGGAGAACACCTAGTTTAATACTTAATATGTAAAAAGTAAGATTGGGATGGGACCATTTTATACTCAACAGCAGGATGAACAGTTGTCTTCAGTCTGGAACCAGAAAAGGGGGGTATTTGATTAATCTTAGGTGCCGTAAAACTGACTACTCAATAGCTTTTTTTTTTTTTTTAATCTTGTAACATTATTCAGTGTCACCCTTGCTTTAGTTATGTAGCTGTGCAAAGGACCTGGTCCTAGTGTAGTTAGCTCTTTTTTCAAAACAAAACAAAAGAACCTCACACCATTCTGCATATATTGGAACACTCTCCCCAGCCCACACAGCTCAGCTCCTTGGCATATATAAGGACATGGCTACACTGGAAGCTTCAAAGAGCTGTTGCGGGAACGCTCCTACAGCAGCGCTTTGAAGTGCAAGTGTGGTCGTGTGCGACCTCTGAGAGAGAGCTCTCCCAGCGCTCCCGGTAATCCACCTCCATGAGGGGATTAGCTCCCAGCGGTCGGAGCCTGACCACACTAGCGCTTTAAAGCGCTCAGACTTGCTGCGCTCGGGGGGTGATTTTTCACAGCCTGAGCCAGCAAGTTAGTGCTATAAAATGTAAGTGTAGCCAAGCCCTTAATTCTTGGTTGCTTTAAATCTGCTATCCTAGAGGTTTTCACAGCAGACTATACCTGAGGACTTTCAAATGCAAGATAAGCACTCTGGATTTTTTTTACCCTGATGTGAGCAAGATGGGATTTCATCTGCTGTTGACGACAGAGTCATTGTTTCTCGAGCTTATAATTGCTATGGTTCTGGTAGCTTTTTCCAAACTATTGCTACTCTGTTAATTGCCCAACACCAGAGGAGGTTCTCTCTGTTTTGTTTTCCTCCCCTGGAAACGAAGGGCGTCACCTCCACAATTCGCAGTGGCTCTTAGGGCATAGGGAGGGTGAGAATTCTGAGCCTCTTTTTTTTCATTTTCTCAGGTTTTTTGGATACGTAAAACATCACCTGATAACACCCCATACAGTGCATGAGCATTACTTCAGTATACACTCCAAACAGTCACTTTCAAAGCCATTTCCAAAGTCCAGACAATTATTGGTCCCCTCTCATGGAACATAACTGGAAGTCCTTTTTTCAAATTTAAGGTCACCGGAACTTCAGAATACCTTTACGGTAAAGTATTTTACAGAATGACTCTGGGAGCCCTGATGCATAAGCCACAGTGAGATGTACAGAATTCTATAATACTGGGGAAAATCTGTTTCTGTAACCTGGAATCTGATGAGAACTATCTTGAGAATTCTGTTTAAAGGGGAGCCTGAAGGTATAAATGGAAACAAAACTGACCCAATGACTTTGTAGCTAGCGAGGTGCACTACTGGTTGTAAACCAGCCTGAACCCAGCTCTTGTTCATAAACTACACAGAAATGGGATAAGAGTATTGTGGAGGTGATGCACTGAACTGTTGGGGAATGGGGAACAAAGAGTGCATATTACACTACTTGAGCATATCACTAGCATCCAATACGAAGTGGCATTGGTCTTCAGCGGCACTATCTTCTCTGAGACAGGCCTTCCATCACAACATAACTCCTTCTGCTCTGTTAAGTATAGAGAAGAAAGAAGAATACTAATTTGATTTCCTAGTCAGACTTGTCCAAAATTAGTGAACCCTTTCCATGGATAGTACAAGGCATGCCAGCTGAACATAAAGGTGACACAGGAGGCGCTGCAGATCAGGTGCCTTGGGCCAATCATAGCATTTAGTACACTGTAAAATTTGAGGTATACTCTTGCCTTCTAAATCCCAATATGGGAACACTTTCTAGGACCTAAAAGTTAAATTAATCCAAACCTGAAGGGCACTAAGATTCTCCACTAAAACATGTCACATTCTAAAACGTGTCCCTCTAAAAAATAAAATCTTTAAAACCATTTGTATTTGCCATTTGTTCCTATCCGCTTCCATTGCATCAATTTAAATGCGCAATTTTCTAAATAATGAGAAAGCAAGATTAACAACAGATAATCCTAAATAATTGCACATCACATGAAACCTCACTAAATAAATATTAATCTAAGTGCATAAGAGGAGGGTGAAGTTCCATGCTTCTAGAGTCCTTTCCAACAATTTCCAGCCTTTGGTTACTGCCTACCTCTTTTTCTAGATATATACCACAATATCAAGGGAAGCAACACAGACATTTATGGCCTCCAGTAATGAATCCTCTTAACACAGTACAAAAAATTCCAGATCTACATTTTTTATTCTTCTAAATAATCATTTTAAAAAATTATAAAAAATATTTAATTTCTATGCTGTTAGGTTGAAAACACCGGATGCTGAAGAACAAGACTAGTAACCCATAATAAAATAGAATTTTTGATCTTTGGACTTTTGCCAGTCTTACACTTTTTTAATTGGGTGCTTTGTTACAAGAATTGCATATTGCACAAATGTGGTGTAGATGTTCCTCAACAGGAGCAGTGTTGTAACACAGAATATTCCTTTGCCCTTGATGTTTTTTTTAAAAAACTAGCCAGTGTTCTGGTGTCTTCCAGTATCCGAATCACCTGTATTAATCTGAGTTTAGTTTCCAACGCATAAATTTAAGAAACCTATTCTTTAGTTTTTGTCTGCTAGAATAACATCCTGTCCATTGACCATCATTTGTTTTTCAATTTTTTTCTCAGCATCCTGAAATCTTTATCTAAAGCTGTCAATTTTTATATTTATTGCAACTATGGTAGCCTAGCATTTGACTAAACTTGTACTAATATCTAGAGTTCTGATATTTTATCAGTTGATCCACCTGATCATAAAGTCAAAGGCCCAGAAAACCATGTTTTGGAGAGTGAAAGTTTGGAATCTAAGTTCTGAATCTTTACAATACCAAGACATTTTAGGTAATGAGGTTTTTATAGGCATGTATACCTCTTGCAAAAAGCAAAATGGTTAATTAGAAAATGATCAGACCAGAGGCTCTGAAAGTGACATGGCATATAACAAATTGTCATCCAATTCCAAATATGTGAATTCCAGCCTTTCCCTTCACCCTTTATTGGTGTCTTTTCTAAACCCAAGCCTCTCTCCATTAGATGTATTGTCTGCAATCAGGGCTCCAGCTGGCAAAAAAAACCTTTGAACTGACTGTTTTTTAAAAGTCTGTTAAATATCAAAAGAGCAAAAAAAGTTTTGCTTTCATTACTACAGCCATTGACTTGGTACTGAGCATATACCACTAAGCTGAAATAGAAGGAATCATGTAATAGACTCCTTTCCTTCCTCAGGTTCTGTAGAAAAGAAGCAACAGAGAAGATCGATTCGAACCCGCTCAGAGTCTGAGAAATCCACTGAAGTTGTGCCAAAGAAGAAGATCAAAAAGGAGCAGGTTGGCTTCCTCCATGTAGAGAGTTAAAATATATTTTGTATTCATAAATGTTGTGGCTTATATTGGTGCCTTTTTATTTTTCTCCATTTTGCCCATCGAGTTTCCTTTTTGGACTATCCTTCATGAAATCCCCCTGTCACTACCATTATTGCTGTGACTCTGCTACTGGCATCTTCACAGTATCAATTCAGGCTTTGGATAATGGGAACTCAATGATGCAAGACTCGTAATGAACCTGACATGTTAACTTTGAGATTTCTGTTGTGAGCAAAATGATTTTATGTTTTAATAATATCTATTTGATGGAAATGCCACCAGGTTCCTTCCTCTTCTTACTCTTGGTTTAGCTGCTGGTTTGTATTGAGGTTTTGTTTTTCAAAGTTTCTGATTTATTTGATCACTTTTGAAAATGGACTCTAAGAATGATCTATTTTAAAGATGAATAATCTGACTTTTATGTTGGCAGACATAAACAAAAAAACAGACCTTCGATTTTTATTTTCTTCTCCCCTTTAAGTAGAACTAACATGTATAGGGCACTCTTTTAAGCTGAATGCCAGGCAGACAAATGTTGTTGCTTTATTTAAAAAAAAGTTCTGAGTGGAGATGGGTAGGCAAGTTGAGCAGGTGACATACTTAAATATTTAACTCAATACGCTTACTTATTTAACAAGTTTGTCAGAGTTGTTGGTTCTTTTCCTTACTATCAATTTTTCCCTATTTAAAACATAAGAGCACCTACCCTTGAAACCTGAGACTTTTGTATAACAAATGTTACTTAATACAGTTTTTTCCAATGGTGTTTTTTTTTTTTTTAAAGGACACAGGTTAAAGGGTTTTTTAATTAATTAAAGTAAAATGGATATTTTTTAAAAAAACACCCTAATTTATTCCTTGCCCATTACACTTTATTTTATTGCACTTCAGTCATCGTAAAGGCTAAAAATAGGCCTTGTCTATTTTTTTTTTTTTTTTTTTTTTTTCATATTTTGATTCTCATGCACTAGTATGACACTTTTTTGTTTGGGTTGCCAAAGCAACAGAAGAAATTTTAACTATAAAAAAGTTTCACTGAAACTTTTTTAAAAAAAAAGACAGCCTAAATATTGGATGTAAAATAGCTGACGTCGTAGGCCCTTTGTGATTTTCCTATTTTTAAATAAATCCTTTTGCATTTACAAATTCTCCTTAATTTAACAAAGGTATAAGAACCAACAATAGGAACGTTGTGGTTCCAGGTTAGCTTTGCTTTCTTATACTATGTAGCTAACTAAGGCAACATAGTACATTAAATTGCTTTTCTCAGGCAAAGTATGTGACTAAAACGTAATAAAATAATCAAAGATGCACTGTAATGCACATAACTTTGAATGTATTAAATTATATTCAAAAGAAGTCTTACTAACTCCTTACAGTTATGCAACAATATTTGTTACCCAAAGTCAAGTTTTCTTGCAACTGATTCCCAAATTCAATCTGCGACCACTTGGTTTAAATTTATAACTGGAATGAATATAAATGGGAAAAACAAAATGTTAATGCTACTGTTACAGTGAGAAAAAGAGAAATACAAGTGATTGTTTAGATTTTATATTTGTATTACGAACTGTATCCTATACAAATCCTTCGATTGTATGTTTTTACCTATTGTACAACAAAATAAAATATTTTTTAAAAAATTTTAGATTAATCCTTAAATATTTACTAAATGTGTTTCTATATGCTTTGTTAACCACATTGCAAAGAAATAAAAGCCTGCAATTCTTAGCCTAAAACCAGGACCTTAGGAAACAACTTTCTTCCTTTAATTATGCTTATCACCAAATTCTCACATGTATTACATGTATATTGGCAGAAAAATTTCATCCTTCTGATGTAGGACCAAGAACGTGACGTGCTTTTGGAAGATCACAAACTTGTCTACTTAAGTTTGTACTGACATGAGTTTCCAGCTGTATAGAGCTCTGCAATGCTCTATATGGAGTCCTCATCCCCACCTTTATGGGCCTTGCAGCCCTCTATACAGAGAGAAGGTCCATATCCCCAGAAGCTCAAGAGTGCATGCTTGATGGAAGTGCCTTAAAATGGCAATACATTAAGTGTCTCACTAACCTGAGTGTCAGACCTGTATAAGTACAAGTTTACCTTAACAGGTGTGGGGTCTTACAACAGCATCAGGGTTGGCTACAGGAATGAACCCCTCTCCTGCCTGCTGGACATGGATAAAGGTTTCCTGTTGTCTTCAAGCACAAAGAGAGTGATTGGAAAGGACCTTGCAATTGAACATATGGCTGCCTTATCACCTGGTATTCAGCCTAGGCAGCTAAGATTAAATCCCAGCAGGACAGAAGGCTTGCACTGAGAAGGCGACTGCCAGACTACATCTGAGTTCAGATATGCTAATCACTTAAACTTGGATGTTTTTTCTTTTTTATACTAGGGGAAAAAATTCCTCTGTTAACTATAGATTTTCCTGTCCAAACAGGTAGAAATGGTTCCACAGACAGCAGTGAAGACTGGGTTACAGAAAGGTGAGTTTGGCTGAATAAAAACAAATGTTGTTTATTAGTATCCCTTTTACAGGCCATTCATTATATTTCACTGATGGCTTTCAGTCTGTGTGAGCTGCAAGTAAATCCCAGATGTTTGTTAGTGACTCCACTGTATTGATCTACCTTTGTTCCTCTGAATTATAGCCCTCTTTTTTTAATAATAGTTGGGAGAATCGAGCGTACTCTTTGTCTGCTTTCACTTCATGATTCTTACAAAAAACATATGAGGGTGTCTGAACATAGGCATATTTATAAGATAAATGATGTGGTGTGTTACCTGTTGGGGTTTTATCCCTACCTAAATGGTGATAGTTCAGTAGGGTGTGCCAATACATGAGCTCTGCAGCAGTTTGACAAAAGGTTTTGTTTAATGGCAGTTGAATGCTATTGGGTGAATTACTTTTTACCCTGGAGCACTGAAATATTTAGTGGAAAAGTTCTGAACTTAAAACTCTTGGAGTAAGTGAGATGCTTGTAAAGTCCTGCCTTGTGGCTTCATCTTTCATGTCTCTGTCATTTTTCTCCATGTGATTTAAAAAGAAAATGAAAACAATATTTTAGAATTGATTTCAGTGTGTTGTGTTAAGGTGCCAGCGAGATTTCAGATTCTTGTAAACCACTAAAGAAAAGGAGTCGTGCTTCAACTGATGTAGAACTGACTAGTTCAGCATACAGAGACACATCTGACTCTGATTCAAGAGGACTTAATGATCTGCAGGTAAATGTGTGGTATTTGCACACAGATATACGTTTCAGTATGTTTGACAGAAAAATGGCATCTTTGATGGCTGCAGTTTTGAATAAGCAAGTAACTCAATAGGCAGATTCAGATAACTGAATTGTTTTGCTCTTTAAAAAGTCTAATAGGATGTTATGGGAATGGTGAGAAAAATATTTCAGCGATAGGTTCTGGGGGACATAGTCATCTTGGTGTATATTTTCCCATGCTCGTCCAGTGCTGAAAAATGATCTCTATTAAATGGGCAGTAAATTGTTTGTCACTATATATTGAGGTCCACAAGCTTTCATATAACTTTCAAGTGGTCTTTTAATGTATATTAACTGCATTTTTCTTTTAATCAGTGCTGACTTAAAGTTTTTCCATGCCATAGTTAGCCCTTTAAAGTAGTTTATTTAAAAATGGTTTTGGATTGATTTCTTTATAGGGTAGCTTTGGAAAGCATTCAGACAGCCCATCCGCTACTGCAGATGCTGATGCTTCTGATGTACAATCAGTAGACTCTAGCTTATCAAGAAGAGGCACTGGGACTAATAAGAAGGATACTGTTTGTCAGGTAGGTGGAAAGTGCATGGTATTATTATAAACAAATATATGCTAAAGATGTGCTGTGTGCTTCTGATTTGGTAGGAAACTTTTTAAATTACACTATTGTATTTTGACCAAATCTCATAATTTGACATTGAACATCCTGAAAAAAGATGGAATGATCAGGGCTTGTAGGTTTAATGTTCCAGAGGTGTTTTTTTTTTTTTTTCCACTACAAAAAAATAGAAATGGCATTCTGCAGGTTAATGAGCCTGAGTCCCTAGAAAATACAGTACAACTGTGCTGGGTAATATCATCAAGCAAGCAAGTTGCTCTGCTTTGCCCTGTTTGAAGATTCCAGATGATCTTTCAGAGTAAGACAAAATGAGAGTATTTCAGTATGCTAGTCTACATAAGACATAGGCCTGACTAACTGGCAAGGTCTGCATCAGAGGGAGAACATTGCAATTGTCTTGCCAATTGCTTGAGATTATATATATATGGCATGTTTGGCAGCCACTGCTGCATGCATGTGCAGGAGAAGAGAAACCTGAAAGCATGACAAAATAACCCTGCTAAGCTGATGCAAAAAGAATGGGCGCACCTTGTTAGAGGGAACACATTCAATGACTGTTGGAGGCTTCCAATGGCCTTGCCAGTGCTCTGAGTGGCTTCAGCCAACTCTCCTGCCTTGTTCAGAAACCAGGAAGCTGTAGTGTCATAGAACATAGAGGTTTCAGCCAGTTAATTTCCCTTGCTTCAGTTCTGTTAGTTACTTGAATTAAAACGTCTGTCAACAGCTTTGTTCTCTGACTAGCTATTTCTTTGTTTAAGATCTGTGAAAGCTCTGGTGAGTCTCTGGTGTCATGCGAAGCAGAGTGCTGTAGAGTCTTCCATATGGAATGCCTAGGACTGAAATCAATACCTGATGGGAAGTTCATCTGCATGGAGTGTAAAAATGGTAAATGCATTACTGTGTTTGAGTGATGGGGAAAAATCTTGGTTTAGGAGCTTGATGGATTACAGTGATTGGAAGAATCTTCAGTAATCATATACTGGGCTGAACAAAATGAGGCATAGATGTTCTACAGTAAATAAAGTTCAGTGCTAACTTCCTCTCCACTTAGTGAGTGAGTAGTGATAGGACTATGTCTTCCTGTTTATTTATCCTGCACCCTGTGCAGTTGGGCCCTCATCCTGATTGGACTCTGAATAAATGTGCAGTATTAGTAATCTGTTTTATAGTAAGAGAAGAATATTCTGCCTACACTGGTGGAATTGCATTCATTTCAGAGTTTTTCCTCCTCTACCAAGTTTGCAAATTTGCCTCTCAGAAAATAAGTGATGGCATTCATGCTGAGGTTTGTTTTATTCCTTTTCTTAAAAGGCCAGCACACATGCTTTTCCTGCAAGCTTCCTGGTAAAGATGTGAAGCGCTGTTCAGTCAATGCTTGTGGTAAATTTTATCATGAAGCCTGTGTTCGTAAATTTGCCACTGCTGTCTTTGAGTCACGAGGATTCCGTTGCCCGCAGCATTGCTGTTCTGCCTGCTCAATGGATAAGGATATCCACAAAGCAAGTAAAGGTGAGAGCACAACTGGATTTGGATAGTAGCAGGAAACTGTAAAATACCTGACAATGAGACAAGTAGCAGAAAATGAAGATAAATGTGATATTTTACACTTATAATGAGATACAGGATGAAGGGATGGGACATACGAACGGCCATACTGGGTCAGATAAAAAGGTCCATCCAGCCCAGTATCCTGTCTGCTGACAGTGGCCAATGCCAGGTGCCCCAGAGGGAGTGAACCTAACAGATAATGATCAAGTGATCTCTCTCCCTGCCATCCATCACCCCCCTCTGACAAACAGAGGCTAGGGACACCATTCCTTATCCATCCTGGCTAATAGCCATTAATGGACTTAACCTCCATGAATTGATCTAATTCTCTTTCAAACCCTGTTATATTCCTAGCCTTCACAACCTCCTCAGGCAAGGACTTCCACAGGTTGACTGTGCTCTATGTGAAGAAGAACTTCCTTTTATTTGTGTTAAACCTGCTGCCCATTAATTTCATTTGGTGGCCCCTAATTCTTATAGGAACAAGTAAATAACTTTTCCTTATTCACTTTCTCCACACCACTCATGATTTTATATACCTTTATCATATTCCCCCTTCATCTCCTCTTTTCCAAGCCATTCCAAACCCCTAATCATTTTAGTTGCCCTTCTTTGAACCTTTTCTAATGCCAGTATATCTTTTTTGAGATGAGACCACATTGGTATGCAGTATTCATGGATTTATATAAGAGCAATAAGATATTCTACATTTTATTCTCTATCCCTTTTTTAATGATTCCTAACATCCTTTTTTGACTGCTGCTGCACACTGTGTGGACTATCCACGATGACTTCAAGATCTTTTTCCTGATTAGTTGTAGCTAAATTAGCCCCCATCATATTGTATGTATAGTTGGGGTTCTTTTTCCCCAGTATGGATTACTCTATATTTATCCATTAAATTTCATTTGCCATTTTGTTGCCCAATCACTTATATTGTGAGATCTTTTTGAAGTTCTTCACAGTCCGCTTTGGTCTTAACTATCTTGAGCAGTTTAGTATCATCTGCAAAATTTGCCACCTCTCTGTTTACCCCTTTCTCCAGATCATTTATGAATAAGTTAAATAGGATTGGGCCTACGACTGACCCTTGGGGAACACCACTAGTTTTACCCCTCTCCATTCTGAAAATGTACCATTTATTCCTACCCTTTGTTCCCTGTCTTTTAACTAGTTCTCAGTCCATGAAAGGATCTTCCCTCTTATCCCATGATAACTTAATTTATGTAAGAGTTTTTGGTGAGGGACCTTGTCAAAGGCTTTCTGGAAATCTAAGTACACTGTGTTCACTGAATCTCCCTTAGCCACATGTTTGTTGACCCCTTCAAAGAACTCTAATAGATTAGAGTTCATAAATTTTATCAATTTGGTCATTAATACAGTGGGTTCACTATGAAACAGGTCAGTCTTGGTGACTGATGTGACTTGGTGGGAAATGTGAAACAGCCAGCATCTTGAGAAGTAATGCTAAGTACGCCTGAAATAACTTCTGTGTCATTTGGACTTATTTGGCTGTTGAATTTCTAAGTTCATATGTACAAAGCTGAAGTACTCTTAGATCGCAATGGACTATAGAACACAAGTTCTGTTCCAGAGCGGTCCTTTCCTTTAGAAGTAAACTAAAATGGTCAAGCAAACCAAACAGTTTGAGTAGTTAGAGCCAAGTGGGTCTTGTATTCACTTAGAAGTTCTGCATCCAACATTAGAGTTAACAGAGTGAAACAGCATGCTACTTTTTGGAAGAAGTTAATGTCTAATACCCTGGTTAGACTAAAACCAAACTTGTATCACAGTCTGTGATGTCTTCTACCCTATCCTAATTCCACTGTGACATGGTGCATTTTTCTGCATTTATATTAAACAGGACGCATGGTGAGATGTTTGAGATGTCCAGTTGCGTATCACTCAGGAGATGGCTGTATTGCTGCAGGAAGCTTGTTTGTGTCATCTCACATTCTCATCTGTAGCAACCATTCCAAAAGGAATCACTCTTCATCAGCTGTAAATGTAGGCTTTTGTTTCGTTTGTGCAAGAGGTGAGCACTACTTTTTTCCCCCTTCAGTTTGTATGTCTGGTGTGGTCATTACTACAGTTACATGATAAGGCTGGGATATTTTACACAATCATTTTTTTTCTCTTGGGGCTCTCTGGCTTCAAAGCTTTCTAGTACACATGATATTCATTTATTTCTCATGCTAGCGTTTTCGCATACAATTTTGTTCGGTGTTCAGACACAATTTTGAAGCACTGAGGAGGCATATCGTGCTGCCATTTGAGAAGAAAGTGGCTGTTGAATTCCCAGTTCCAGCAGTTGCAAGTCAGCTCAGTAAACATTGATTCTCTGTCACTTCAGCAAGAGGGGTTGCTTTCACCCTCTATACATTGAAAATAATGGAGCATCTCTTAGGTGTGTGGATGGGTTTGATCGTAAGCTAGAAAATACCTGTTTTTTGACATCCAGCTCTCATTTGAGAAATATATTTTTTAGGCAAATATTAGAGGAATTACCACCTAAATCGGTTAACATCGAACTACAGTAAAAATATAGTTTTCCATATGCCGCAGCTATTATTTTTTCCCTGGAATGTGGGATTTGGGTTTTTTCAGTGGGTGGCTGTTTTCTGTTTTTGATGCCCCAGAAGTCTGTCAGTCACATTATTTATTTTAACTTCTGCCAGAAGGTAGGACTAAATATTCCAGTGCTTTATTTTACTTTGGTCAAAAAGCCCAGTGCAAAAATATCTTCACATTATTCTTTTTGGTGTGAAATTTAGATACATAGAGTTTTTGTGTGTAATTTTATATATATGTGTGTGTGTGCGTATAATATGTAAAAACACGTGATATGTAATACTTTAAAAAGTTCACACCGAATGCATCATGTCTTTCAATGGGTTTGACAGTCAGTAGTAAAGGAGTGTAAATACATGATGAATCCGCTTGCTTGTATTCAGCTTATGCAATTAGAGGCCTAGTTTGTGTGGTAAAGATGGTTTTGTATGAGCAAGAGCAGATTACTAGATACAGGATCTAGAGGAAAGGAAAGAAAGAGGAGTCCCAGAGTTGGATTTTTTTCCTGCTTCCAATTACAGTACAGGAAATGCAGGTGTCAGAGGTTCCAAGGTAAAACACAGTTCTTTCCTTTTTAAATACATCTAATTTTTTCCAGAGAAATGGCGTCCGGAGTTTCAGAGGGAAACAGTAAGTCTTAGAATGCTGAGCCTGGGCGGGGCTCTCGAAATGTGTGAAACAGTGTTTGCAACATGGTTCAGTGCTTTTCCTTTAATGAGCCTGTTTCAGAGCTTTGGGGCATTTCTAAACAGGAAATATGCAAAGTGAATCACGCTGGTGTTGCGTTACCATCCACACATGCAGACAAACTTATGGATGTTGCATGTATCTTTATTCTTTTATTGCTGAGCTGTAGATTTCTGTACAGGTGTTTTGTCCTACTTTGTTTTATTTTGATTCTGACTTCATTAGCATGTGTACAAGTACACGATCTAAAAACAAAAATCCTATTTTCAGATCTCTGAATAACTAGCAAAACCCATTTGTATATGTGAACAGAACCACTCATATAGGTACTTTGTTTTAAACATTAGTTTGAACACCTATGTCACACAAATCTCACTCATTTCATATTAATATTCTAGCTAACAATTATGTCCAGGTGCCCAGGAAAAATAAATAGGTGGGAAAATTGCTTCTCTTCTCTGTCTTTTCAGCATAGAATTAGTAAAGCTCTTGAATGGATTCTGCTGTGAGCAGAGCCGAGAGATATGAAATGAAACTGTCCAGAGCTTCAGGATTTATGCTAGTTGTGTGGAAACACTCTGACTTTGATCTCAGATGCAGGAGCATATATCCTACTTGTGAAGAATCAGCTTAGAATTGGTGATTGAATTATTGTTGCTGATGAGAGATCAGATTACAAATTCTTCTTTAATCGGGCCAGCAGTGGCCTGAGCCTGACACTATAAAGACTTAAATGGGGGATTCCATATTCTGGGACACTGCCTCTTCACCTTCTGTTGTTGTTGCTTTTCAGGCTGATGGGGCAGGTCATAGGGCTAAATCTATTGCTTGGAACAAGTTTACTTACATGTGTGAGTTTAGATCTTGACAGTCTCAGTTTATGAAAGGCTGTGGTTGTAATGAATCAGAGAGGTAGCCGTGTTAGTCTGGAATAGCAGAGGTAACAAAGAGTCCTGTGGCACCTTAAAGACTAACTAAAGTATTGAAGCATAAGCTTTCGTGGGCTAATACCCACTTCGTGGGATGCAAGCCGTATGGAGTGGAAATCCATCAACCTCAAGGCTTGCATCCCACGAAGTGGGTATTAGCCCACGAAAGCTTATGCTTCAATACTTTAGTTAGTCTTTAAGGTGCCACAGGACTCTTTGTTACCTGTGGTTGTAATGAGATCTGAGTTTAATTCCATGATAGGCTTCCAGAATTGAGGAACTCTAACATTTCTAGAGCAGCTGTAGTTTGTAATATTACAATATACTAAACATCATTTTAAAGTTACAGTATCAGGATAGAAAACGAGGAATACTTGTGGCACCTTAGAGACGAGCCAGTTTATTTCAGCATAATTGATTAGTCTCTAAGGTGTCGCAAGTATGCCTCGTTTTCTTTATGGATATAGACTAACACAGCTGCTAATATTAATATCAGGAGAATTAGCTATCCAGTAGCATGCAGTTTTTGTTTCTGTGAAGGACCACAACATATATGGAATTGGCTCCTGAAAGCATCTTTGCTCTTGTGTTCTACACCTCCCCTCCCACTTCTTTATAAAACTTTGTCAGAAATGTATTCATCTCTCTCTCTATGAAAATGAAGCTCTCCAGGATTATTTTTTAAGGTGCTCGGCACTATACATGTGCTCGGCACTATACAAATACAAAATAAAGACAGTCACTGGGTCTATTAGGCAAGTCCCCTACAGGTGGGAAGTTTTGTGCATGCATTTGGCATCCCTCAAGAGTCAGTGGGCGACATGAACAACTTAAAGCAGAATTTGGTGGTAGGCTTTCAAATCGGAGTATCAGTTGCCTCGTAGCATGAAAAGGGGTTTCTTCTTACTCTTATTGTGATTGATCCAGAGGATGGAATTGCAAATCTGCCATTTCTGCCACTTTCTAAGTAAGTTACAGAAAAAGTATTTTTATCTATCACCAGTTTGTTTTGACAGTTACATGATTTATATGTTTCACATCTACTTTATGTATCTGAATTGAACTACTTACAAGCCCTGTGACTGGAACCTGAACTGTACGTAAGGGTGCACGTCCAAATAGAAATAATTTTTCAGCACCATGCAGATGGAAATTAAAATACATTGGCACTCCTCCGTACTCACTATATCTATTGAAAGTTTTAAAAAACTACAAAATAACTGGCCACTAAATGAAACCCCTTTGTATTATGGTAGGGATGTAGCAACTGTTGGAGAATATTTGATATAGATTCATTTTTGTCCAGGATGGCTGACATTGGGAGGCATTATGCTCTGCCAGTGGAAAGATTGAGGTGCAAGGCACACCTTCATGAACCCATTCAGCAGTGTTGCTGGCTCAAAATGGAGTTCCCTCCAATTACCTTTGATCAGGATGGTGGCATGGAGTGAGGAATTGGTGAAATTCTCTGTGGGGGTAGCGGGCACACTGCAAGAATCCCTTATGAGGAAAAAATCAGGAGTTAAATGTCCTCCAAATGTTCTGTAACTTATTGCACGGGCAAACAGTGATACCTATCACTTAACATGCTAAATAGTATTAGAAAGAGAGTGTTGTGTCTTTAGATCCAATGCAGTCTTAGAAAGTGGGAAAATGTAGATCTCAAAACACTAGAAGAATATATCAAAAATATACCTAGTAGCTACATGTAGCCAGGGCTTGGTGTACTCCTGGACAGTGGGACCAAATGACACAGCTGTATTAGTCTATTTTATCACCATGGAGATGACCTTTATTCCCAGTCCCCCCCTGCCCCACACAAGCACTTCTATAGCTCATAGTGGAAATTACTCATTTAACTTGAAATTTGTTGATTATTTTTGAGAATGAGGGTTTTTTGTTTTTGCTATGCTATTCCAGTGGCTCCATTCCCCTTGTATCAGCTCTGGCAACGTTGTCTAGGCAGCCCAGAATCTCCTTGTAGCTGGCTTCAGCACTTCAGCCTTAATGGCTGTGCTGTTAGCCATCAGGGGGCAAATGTAGGGAAACAGAACATCAAGTGATTGACTGGTAAAATTCCATAGCCGTGGAAATGCAGAGTCCATGGAGCTTTTCTTGAAATAAGCAGGGTAAGCCACATCTCATAGCTATTGTTTCGGGTGCTCTGCAGACTCACTGTGTGTTGGATCATGTTTGGCACATGTCTTTTGGGGTTTTCTCTGCAACTGCAAGGGCAAGAAAAAGACTACATTTTAAAAAAAATTAAAGGTGAGATCCTGGATCCCAACTCTGGCAAGCGGTGAGTTCCATGGCTGTGGAATCATTGAACATATGGGGACTTGCATATACCATCTGTATTTCTCCAGTTTATAGACCCTATTGCCAGTACTGTTTCTGATGCAGTGATATAGTCTCACTATTTTGTAATTTGGCTGGCTGTTTTCTTTTGGGGGCAGGATAGCTCATAGGGAATTAGCAGCAGGTACTTTTCTGGTGCTTTTTTTTTTAGTGTGCAAGTTAAAACTACTGCACAAGTAAAATTTCATTTAGAAATGGTTTTTATTTACTCCTCAGTTTTCCTTACACTCAGATTCAGTCTGTCTGACATATAACCTCTTCCTTTAGTAGATATAGAAACCTTTTCTCTCACACTTTTCTTTTTCTTCATATTATCTTTTCTTTCAAACTTATAACATATATATGCATAGTAGGTGTTGATTTGATTTATTTTATTTTCTCCTTTATGGAATCATGGGTAGTTTCATTGCAACTCATCTCTTTCTGTTTGTTTCATATAGGGCTGGTAGTGCAGGATCATTCAGACCCCCTGTTCAGTTCATATGCCTATAAGTCCCACTACCTACTGAATGAATCAAATCGTGCTGAGTTGATGAAATTACCTATGATTCCTCCTCCTTCGTCAGCTTCCAAAAAGAAATGTGAGAAAGGTAACCAAATAGTTTCTTTCTCTTCAGTTTACTTTGGCTTTTCCTGTTTTTTCTTTTCTCTTTTTTTAAATCAAACAAAAAATGTTTGCTTGTCAAGCACCACCTATTGCTTTTAGTAAATTTCCCTCATTGATTATTGTGAGTGTGTGTTCATGTTGTTGGCAAAATATTTATTATAATAAAAGGGCTTAAAATAATTAATATGACTAAATTCTCCCTCTCCATGAAAGGTTAAATCATGTATCTGCCACTAGGTAGTCTCCATAAAATTGGAATACTCTACATAATTATAACACTAAAGGGAGATGAATAAAGTATAGTATTGTTGCAGTTCAGTGCCAGCTCAGTGACTTTAAAAAACTTCTTAAATTGCTTATCTAATGAAGTCTATTTTGGAGCCTGCTTAGGGCCTGCAACAGTCAGAATAGAGAATTTATTCATTTGAATGTTGGTATATTGGCATTCCAGAGGAAGACCAAAGACTTAGGAAGGCAGATGGCTTTTTCCCGGTGCATTTTGTTACAGTCCAGGGGCCTTGTATTTCATTTCTGTTAGTGCAGGCCGCTCCTTGCTCTCCTCATGTGACTGACCGCTCACTTCCTGGAACAGTGCTGCTTATTGAAGTGGCAGAAGGTGCTGCATCTCGAGCAAACAGGGATTCTGCCCTGTCAAGAGAGGCAGACAGGTGGGCAGTTACAATAGTAGTAGGACAGAAGCTTTTTGAGGAATAAAAATGGATTGCTTTACACTGGTAATGCTATTGCTTTAAAAGGAATTTATGGAAACAGATCCAGCTGTGTGTGTCTGTAAGATTCAGGGGTCATACGCTATCCCTACAAAAATTTGATTTCTCAAAGGGTGTTCAGAAATTGTGCCCAGTCAGTCATTTTAAAATTAGATCATTGCTAGATGTAAATAGCTTTTATTCCGCGTAACTTCTGACCACAAAAATTATTTTGAGCCCTCTATGCTTAGCTTGAGCAATATCTTACTAATGCATCCCAAGAGCAAAGTTTTCTTGCTTAGTTCTGAGAGTTTTTTATTTTGATTTTGGTTTGGTTTTCGCATCTCTTGGCATTTTACCATGTTGGATATTGTTTCAGTAATTTATGCTGGGTCTGTATTTCCTCTGAAACAACACTTACAAAAATTCATTAAAAATGAACACTGATCATCGGGGGGGGGGGGAGGGAGGGGCGGGAGGGGAGCTCAGGAAAGTTCAAATGCTTGGATTTTATTACGTTTTTTGCAGAGGAAATATAGTAAGTGATTTTGTCACTGATTGTTTAAGGAATGCTTTTTGCAATATATTACAATCAAATCAATGACAGTTTTGAAAGTCTATAGGTGGACAAGATTTTCTGATGAACTTTTGAAAGTAAAAATTCAAACTTTGGATATGATGATTGCTTAAAATGCTGTTTTAAATCTATCCCGGTCTTTTTACCCTGGAACTAAAAAGTTCATTACATTTCTATCTAGATTGTAGCAAATGTGTTTGTTGTGTGAGCTTCTTTGTGTATTGCCAATGGTTTAGATGTGCCTTCAGTGCCCACAATAAACACATCTGCTAGAAAACAAGCCAACCAAAAAATAACTTTGTCTAAATTTTTTTAATGTTTATCACATTCTTTGATCAGATTCCCTTTGTGTTCAAAGGGAACTATGGGGAAGTGGGAAATCTTTCTGTAATATATCTCATTCTGCATTATATAAGTAAATGTATAGTGCTCACACTGGTAAACCTTCATTTTGAAGAGTATGCACAGATTTATAATTACAATTCTAATGATTCTTTTTCTCTTGTAACTTTGAAAGCAGAAAAACATTGATCAACCTATAGGCTGATTTTTATGCATACTAACTGATCGCTAAGGGATTTAGTCATGACAATGTTGGTTTAAAAAGTATTCCCCAAAGTGCAAAATTTATCTAATTGTCAAGAAAAGGTATTGGCCACTGCCAGACTAGACTGTCTGGATTAAAAAAATAAAGAAGTCATACAGTTTTCAAGACTGTTTCTCTTAGGGGGATCTCATGTAATGCCAACTTGCCCAATTTAACCTACATTTTTTAAAGTCGTTGGCTTTCTTGTCCCAATTTGTGATGCAGTTAGGAATTATAATTTCACATAAAGAGAAGAGATGTATATAATTCAGAAAATACATATTTTTAATCCAGCATTGTAACTTTGACTTGATACCTTCCTTTTGCCATATATTTGGTGTGAGGCAAATCAAGTTTAATGCATTTAATTTTTATTTATTTTTTTAAACTCTCATAAGCCCCAAACCCCTATTTCTGTAAAATGAGTGAGTTTTTGTTTAAAGGTGGGAAGTTATTGTGCTGTGAGTCCTGTCCAGCTTCCTTCCACCCTGAATGTCTCAACATAGAGATGCCAGAAGGATGTTGGAATTGCAATGACTGTAAAGCTGGCAAGAAACTACGTTACAAGCAGATCGTTTGGGTCAAGCTTGGAAATTACAGGCAAGTTCAGTGAATACAACTGGAAACTATTTTAAGCTTTTGTTTTAGGGTTTTTTTTTTCTGTATCCTGCAGCTATGCAGGTAAACAACCAGAGCAGCCCGGTGTTAGTAAACAAGAGCCAAAAGTACACAACTGTATCTAACATGATATCAGATGTCGTATGGCTTTTTAATTAAATTCTGCTCAGGCATTTTTAGGCATTAAGGTGAATGTTTACTCAAGTCGATCTGTAGGTTCCCTAAATGTGCCCTGCTGATGGAGAAGATCAGGAAATAAATACCTCGGGCATCAAAACTCCCTAGTTTGCATTTATTTTTAGAGATGATTTATAAAAGGCCTCTGCAGGAATGCAGATGGTTGTTGATCCTCTCACAAGGTCCCACCTTTGCCTCCAAATAAATGCGATCATAAAATGCAAGTCTAACAGACATTGGTGGAGATGATAAAAAGTCCTCTAGTTCCCAAGACCAGGAAGGCAGGGAGGTCGCTAGGGGTTTTCTTCTCCGATACACTTTTTGCTGCCTCTGTGGTTTTCTGTCTTCTGTTGATGTGGCTATAGAACACTGACCAAAGAACAAATACATCAGGAAGCCTTTGGCACTGCAGTTTCAAGTTGTCTATTGAGGAATCTTTTAGAATCCCATTTTTATTGTAAGGGACAATCTTAATTTTCATTTTTTGGACTTTCACAAGTACAACAAAACTACCAGGGAATTGTTAGAAATCAGTCAAATATGGCCAAGACTAACTACTGTACAGTCAATTAAAGGTCTGTCTCTTGCTACAGTTCCTCAGTGCATAAGGCTATCTTTCTGATGATAGTTGAAATTATGAACCCCCTTCCCTATCTGAGATCTCGTAGACATATTGTCATATTCGCCATTTGACAGATCTCCAGTTCTGGCTCTCCCTATAATCAACCCCAAAGGGGGCCAAGATCCTCAGATGTTGAAAATGTTGGAATATCTGCTTCAGGTTGCTGAAATACACATTAAATATCTGGATATAATTTATTTTTAAACAATGGGGAGTCTTATCTTTCCTAGTTACCTTTAAGTTCAACACATTAGTATTTTAGCCTAGGTTGGCTACACATGTTTAGCAGGATAAACTTAAAACTAGAAATGCATCCATGTAACTGGTTATTTAAATATGATCTTGTAATTAAACCTTGGCTTCAGTGGACAAATGGAGCATAAGATAAGGAGACGAAAAGTAGTTTTTTTGACTTTTTTTTGTTTTGTTTTTACAGTATTTATATTCTTTTCCAGGTTGAATTGCTATGTGAAAATATTCAGAATTTGCTTCACTATTGGCCCATAGCTTCATCTTTGGTTTCTAACTCCATTTACCTGAAATTGTCAAATCACGCTACAAATGATGTTCGTTAATTGTAGCCTAGGCAGTTCAGTGAACATACCCAGAGACAACTATGCTTTTATTTGGTTCCTGGTGTATTTACAAAATGTTGGGGTCTAAATTAGCTGTTACCATTCCAGATAGAGATCCTGGAGTCATTGTGGATAGTTTTCTGAAAACATCTACTCAATGTGCAGCAGCCAAAAAAGTTAACAATGTTAGAAACCATTAGGACAGAGGTAGATAACACAGTAAATATCATAATGCCACTACATCCGTTCATGGTATGTCTACATGTTGAATACTGCGTGTAGCTTTGGTCACTCCATCTCAGAAAATATTTATTAGAATTGAAAAAAGTACAGAGAAGGAAAACAAAAATAATTAGGGGTATGGAACAGATTCAATATGTGGAGACAGTAAAAAGACTGTGACAGTTCATCTTAGAAAAGAGATGACGAAGGAGGATATGATAGAGGTTGATAAAATCATGATTGGTGTGGAGAATGTGAATAAGGAAGTATTATTTACCCCATCATGTAACAAAGAGTAAGGGGTCACCGAACAAAATTAATAGGCAGCACGTTAAAACCAGACACAAAGAAATACTACTTCACCCAACGCACAACCTCTGGAACTTATTGCCAAGGAATGTTGTGAAGGCCAAAAGTATTAAAGAATTTAAAGTTAAAAAAAGAATTAGATATGTTCATGAAGGATAGGTCCATTATCCAAGGTGGTCAGGGATGCAGCCCCCTGCTCTGGGTGTTTAACGTCTAGCTGCCAGAAACTGGGTGTGGATGATGGAATGGGTCACTCGATAATTGCCTTGTCTGAAGTATCTGGCACCGGCCATCATCAGAAGACAGGACAATGGGCTAGATGAACCACTGGTCTAACCAGTATGATCGTTGTTATGTTCTGGAGTTTTCATGTTGTTTGTCTAATTTTGAGTCTGTGAAAGGGAATGCCTGATATTTACACAGAATTTTAAAAATCCAAATTACTTTTCCATCACTAGTGCTGCTTACTGCTTTTACTTTGCTCACTTGGGCAGTGAAATTATGCTTGCCAGTTTACTTTCTGGTTCTTATGCGTTAGCAGAAAGCTGCTGTTTGGATTTCCAGTACTGCAAGAGGGTTAACTCTTCTCTCCCCTCCCCCCCCCTTTAAAAAAAAATGTTTCCATGGGGAAAAATGAAGTGACAGTTTTTTGTAAAACCTCATTTTAAAAAGAAACAAAACTTGATAAATCTTTCATTAAGCAGTAGATTTAAACAAGTTGAATGGCAAACATTTAAATTTTGGTTTGATTGTAACTGTTCAAATTGTATTTTTATAATAGCCTTATCAATTATTTGTTTTTAGTAAAAATATTGTCAAGTACAACTGGACAGTTGTGTTTAAAGATTCTCTCTTCAGCTAGCTAGTCCCAAAATTCAGATACTACACAAGGCCCAAAGCCATACCCTGATTGGGAGCATGAGAACTTTCAAGATGTACATCTTTTTGTGGAGCTTCCCAAGTAAAATCAAAGGCAAGTTTTGCTTGTGTAAGGAGAATGGGATAGGATCCACTGCAGTCAAATTTCTTAGGAACTAAATGTAGCTTCTACTACTTCAGCTGAAATTCCCAGACTGAGAAGCCAAGCAATTTGCCTTTTGTTTCATAGAGTTGAGTTTTTACTCTTTTCTAATTTTCAGGTGGTGGCCAGCTGAGATCTGCAATCCCAGGTCTGTGCCTCTCAACATACAGGGCCTCAAACATGATATCGGGGACTTCCCAGTATTTTTCTTTGGTTCACATGACTACTATTGGGTACACCAGGGCAGAGTTTTCCCTTATGTTGAAGGAGATAAAAGCTTTGCTGAGGGGCAAACTAGTATTAACAAGACCTTCAAGAAAGGTAAAATTAAACAAAGTTTATAGTGGTTTATAACAAAACTTTCACATGTTTGTTTCTACATCGTCACTTAACTTGCATGGGAATTCTGTGGCTAGTGTTCTGTGTCTGTGTTAAACTGCAAACTGTGTATAGTGCCATTGGATAGAGGTTAAATATTATTAGCATCTAACTTCCTCCCTCTCTGTGCTGTTTGTAGGCAACCCCAATTCTTCCCCACTTAACTTGGAAAGAGTTATGAGGTGGAACCCTAGTGTTTAAATATCTACTGAAAACTACTTGGTTTAAAACTCATTCATGCCATAGTGTAACATTTCATTGTTAGCTTGTTCTTTGTAGATTTCTAATTCCTAGCTTTTCAAAAATGTCTCTCAGCAGCATCAGCAAATACTAATCCCTCCCCATTTTGGACTCCCTTGCACAGCACTTGAAGAAGCTGCAAAACGCTTCCAGGAACTGAAAGCACAAAGAGAAAGCAAAGAAGCACTAGAGATTGAAAGGAATTCAAGAAAACCTCCTCCTTACAAACATATTAAAGTGAGTCCTCTCCTTTGTGTGAATGAGCTATAGATTTAAACAGGGAAGCAACTTGTGGCTTATAAGAAAATTCAGATAATCAGTCTGCCATTCTTCAAAGATCTCTTCTGGCCTGCCTCGTTTAGTACCATAGGCCCTTTCATTGTTCTAAGGAAGGTGTAAACATCAGTAAAAAAGACTTTGAGTTTAAGGTCAGTTTTACTGAAGACAGGACTTTGATAATTGCAAGTGGGTCCCACCCATCTCAAATGAATTTTGGGGCTTACTTACCATTAAGAAATTATATTAGCATTGAAAAATAACAAACTATTAGTGTTAACAAAGAGTCCTGTGGCACCTTAAAGACTAACTAAAGTATTGAAGCATAAGCTTTCGTGGGCTAATACCCACTTCGTTGGATGCAAGCAGTGGTGTGAGAACTATTCATGTGAGAACTTAATCCCCAAATCTAGGTCCTAAAGAGATGGTCTGGATTTTTTTTGCCAGCAACTTTGGGGGCACAGTACCCAGGTTGTATACTTATCTATTTCATTGTACTTTATAATAATTTACATCTTTGTATGCCTCAAAAGAGGTGTCCTACTACTACACGAACTGTACAGTCTGAAGCAGTCCTGTCCCATGTTCTTTGCTACACCCCTCATTGCTGGTTTCTCTGAACACTGGAGATGCTTGATTGTTAGTGGTGGGGCAGTGTCAGATGCAACCTCTGAAAGTCCTAGTTAGAGCAGTATTTTTGCCTTGTTACCTTTTCTTAGTTGACATACATCCTTTTAGAGAGGAATAGAAAAAACACCACTGCCTCTGATGTTGGTATCTGTGTATGTAACAGCTGTTGTTTTTGCCTACATTTTGAAATACCTTGACTGTGGTGGGCCTTGATTTAAGTGGTTCTGATCTAAATTCTGTGTTTATGGCCATAAATACACATTTATCCCTTGTCTCTTCTTTTTGTTCCACAGTCCAACAAGGTAATAGGGAAAGTTCAGATTCAAGTTGCTGATTTGTCAGAAATCCCTCGCTGTAATTGCAAGCCATCTGATGAGAACCCATGTGGCCTAGAGTCAGAGTGTCTGAACAGGATGCTACAGTATGAGTGTCATCCCCAAGTGTGCCCAGCAGGAGAGCGCTGTCAGAACCAGTGCTTCACCAAAAGACTCTATCCAGATGCTGAAATCATAAAAACCGATCGCCGTGGCTGGGGTCTCAGGACAAAAAGGAACATTAAAAAGGTAGAATTTAGGACTGAGCTAGCATTTAAAGAGAGTATTTGATGAGAGTGGTGTTACTCTTGTGCTGTTTGTACCTTGAAAGAAAAAGTATCAAAAAGTTCATACTTTCGAGTGAATTCACCCTACACACAATTGTTTCTTTAAATTTACAAGGCACAAAACTTCCTCAAGTGGAGGAAGTGATAATAAGTCCAACTTCATGGAATATGTGAGATCTGGCAGAGGTGTTATTTTGCAGTTACGATGTTTTCTTCTAGAGTAAGGGTCAGATTCAACTGATTATAAATTTCATTGGGGATGGGCAGGAGATGAGGACTATCAGTGCTTCTTCTAGAAGGTAGTGATGTACATAAGTTCTCGTATTGACTTCTGAGCATGGAGGGAGAAGGAAAAAATAGTTTTTAGATGGCTTCGGATGCTCTTTTGACTAAGCCTGGCTATTGAAGATGATAAAGTCTTAGAGGGATGGGAATAAAAAATAAAACACACCTCCATTATTTTCTCTTTCCCTCAACCCCAGAGTTAACACAGCAAATGAAATTAATCACACTTCATGATATGAAATAACTCAAAGGATGGGAGATGGGGCAACCTAAGGTGGTGAGCCTCTTTTCGAGGGGTTACGTCAAGGTAGCTTTCTGTACTTTCTTTTTCCTTTTGTTTTAAGCTCTTACATGGTAACATGATCACTCTTCAGTTCCCAATAGCAGATTGTCTGGATTGGGAGTGGGAGGGGATTGCTCTTACAAACGTCTGGTCACCAGGGAGCTGACATAGCCTCCTTGACATTCAACTCTACAGACTGGATTTTTTTCAGAAGAACTCGCAGGGGATTAATAAAAGGCTTGTGTTGATCAGGCTACATTGGACAACACGCTTAAGTTCTTGTTTAAAGGTCAAGAAGGCAGAGAAGAATAATGAAGATACAGAGATTTCTATTGATGGACATGGTGCAGTTGTTATAACTGAAAGCACCAAGAACTGATTAGCTTCAGGAAATATTGAGGACTTAACATAAATGTTAGAGTGGTGGTAGCAGATGGGGTAGGGGGGTGATGGATTGGGTGGGAGATGAAAGTACCTTTCCTGACTATGTGATAAAGATACTGGAAATGGATCATTTTGGTTTTCCTTTACACTGTATCGCTGCACACTGTATTCCTGGGGACACCAGTCTGGGATTATCCACTGGGATTCAGGTGGAATGTGCAACAGTTGATATGGAAAAACAAAATCTTACACTGGATTGCAGCCTTGCTCTACTTCGAGGCAAGCGTGAGGATGATGGGCCTGGATTTCACGGCTGCTTTAACTTGCCAGGCAGAGGATTGGATTTGATGGACAGATGTATGTTTTGCTCTTACTCATGCAGGCTTCGTTGTTTCTGAACAAGGAGGAGGCTGAGCATACCTGAAGAATGGAAGATCCAGCTATGGCTGCAGATGGAAAGGACAATTAAGACTTCAGGACACGTTGTTGTTTTTATCATTTGACCTGCATCCTCAGAGTTTACTCCAGAGCACTATTTTGCTTTCAATTGACTTCAAATTTTCTTCACTTTGAATTTGCACACATCTTGCTAAGGAAGACATCCTGGAACTTCTCAAGGCGAAGGCACATTCCACAGTTCTGGTGGACTTAAACTCGATGTAAGGTCTTCACTGCGATTCTTTGTTAAATGAAGCTGACTGCTGTCCAGACTGGGGATTCTCATGTGACGTTTTGGATGTGATTTGTGCACTGTTGGATGATGATGTGTTTAGCTCCAAAATGTAATCTCAAGAGTTAGACAAAAGCAAAGAGATTCTGAATGGTCTTTCATCCTTAAGTTATACGCTGCTTAAATATTACACATAGATAGTAGAGGATTATCTACTAGTCTGAAGTGACCCTGCAGTACCCAGGCAAATGGACTTGGGCAAAGGTGTAGTAGCAACTTTTAACGGTGAATTCTTTGCTTTTGTCACTTCTAATTAGGATATCTACCTTGTTTTTGTTTAGTAACTTAGTTTACTGTACATAGAAATTTGGCATAGAGAAATGTTTTCGGGCCTAAATGGATGTGTCAAGTATTCACTTGCCTGTGGCAATATCAAAGGTGTTTGAACAAACCAGTTTCAAATCTGAGTTGGTAAGCACCGCTTCAGCTGAAACTATAAACCAGGGGTTGGCAACCTTTCTGAAGTGGTGTGCTGAGTCTTCATTTATTCCCTCTCATTTAAAGTTTGTGTGCCAATCATACATTTTTAGAAGGTCTCTTTCTATAAGGCTATAATATAGAACTAAACTATTGTTGAATGTAAAGTAAATAAGGTTTTTAAAATGTTTAAGGCACTTCACCTAAAATTAAATTAAAATGCAGAGCCCCCTGGACCGGGGGCCAGGACCCAGGCAGTGAGTGTGCCACTGAAAATCAGCTCACGTGCTGCCTTTGGCACCCATGTCATAGGTTGCCTACCCCTGCTATAAACCTTTGATTGGACTTGGGACAGTTCTACTCATGGGTACTTAAATAGCTTACTAACAAGTAACTACAGGGAACCATAGTAAATTGACAGGGAACAGATTTTAACTCTTCAGTTTCTTTCTATAACAAGTACGTGGTAAATGTTCATAGCATTTTTATGGTGGATTTTCTGTGAATTTTCTTCACATACTAAGTATGAAATAATGTATTTGTGTTCTGTAGGAGCGCTACTAAAAATTCTGTCAGTGGCTGTATTAGAAAAACCCTTTTGGGGACTTGATTAAACCATGTGTTCCGAAAAACACAGACTAAACTAAAAGGAATTTGGTGGGGAAAAGAGAGAGAGGCACTTTAGAAAATTTCATCCCAGAAATGACAGATTTGTCCAACTAATTTAGGAGCCTGTGTCCATTGGGGTCTAAATCCCATTTCCAGGGATGACTTAAGTGTTTTTGAAAATATTGCCTGATCTCCTCCTGCAGTGCAGCCTTTTCCCCTTCAAAGCTCCAAAACGTGATAGACGTGATTCTGGTCTCTCTGGAGCTATTCCCACAGCCAGCTACGAGAACTCTTGGCTTTCATAGACTTTTGTCAGACTCTTGACACCTCATAATCTGTAACATGTTGGTACTATTCTATTTAAAAAAACTCTTGAAACTGCTCAAACACTTGTTTGACACTTAATTTTGAGCATCGCAAAGAGCTACTTTTGGAAATGTTTAAGTATTAGAATTGTTGAGACTGTTACAAAAAAATGACCCTCAATATGCTAATTGTTAACTCCCTTGTATCAAGGTATCATCATTTCCTAGCCATTTCAAAGTCCATCATGTGAAAGCTGGGAACACACAGTCGGCCTGTAGGCCCACTTTTAACTTGTTTTTAGTGGTTTAATTATTTAAGCCAGTTTTGTAATATCTGTTCTACATTAAAACTTTATCACAAACTTTTCTTGTTCGTTATTAACTGTTAAAAGTCCTGTTAAAATGAATTGTTGAAATTCTATGCAGTGAAAATGTTTAGCAGTACAGTAGGTTGTGTTGTCGTATTAGGTTGATACTCTGTGAGCATCTGTATGTTAGCCTGGATTTTTGTTTTTTAAAGGAAAGCATGTGTCTTAAAATACTGCCAGTGAACCTCCAAATAATGTAGACTCTTGTAGCTGTGCTGCTATAACTAGGACCAGTGCATGGAGAAGCAGTCTTAATTCTGGTTTTGCTGTTGCCTTATACTTAAGAGTACACAGTGCCTAAGTGATGTTTTCTCATGGGTGCTTATGTATATTGTTGTTATAAGTATGTGCTCATTTTCTATAGACTGACCATACAGATCTTCTTTTAAAAAAGACAGAAGTACAAGCAGAGCCGTGGACAGGCTATATGCAATTGACCACGAAAGATACAACTCATTAATCAAATGTGTCCTTCAGAACGGCATAACTGTTTTTTAAAAGTGCTAGGTGTGATGCTTCCAATTTGAAGCACAGTTCTGTAACTTAATCTAAACTTGATTTTTCTATACTGGTCACTGTTGTGTAGTGCTTTATATTAACCACACTACTTAGGCCTTGCAGTGTACAAAACTGATCTCTAAGGGCTTCCCATTTTTCTATGCTTCCTCCCTCTTTTTAACTATACAGATAGCAGGCAATAAGCATGGGTTTCTTTGGTTGACTTTGCAGGGTGAATTTGTAAACGAATACGTTGGTGAATTAATTGATGAAGAAGAATGCCGATTGCGGATCAAACGTGCCCATGAGAACAGCATAACCAATTTTTATATGTTAACTGTTACAAAGGTAAAGCACCATATCTCTACAATATAAAATATAATGCTCCTTAAGGGACTAGGCCTTTAGATCTGGGATTGCAGGATCAGGGTCCATGTTTAAAACACAAGAATTACTTCTAACTAAAATGTAATGCATTTAGTGCAGTGAAAAGTCCCCGGGAGTGAAGTCCTCTTTTCATACAGCGGGGAGTCATAGATTTTAAGGTCAGAAGGGACCTCCTACACAATGCAGGCCACATAATCTCCCCCACCCACTCCTGTAATAAAGCCCCTAACCTATGTCTGAGGTATTGAAGTCCTCAAATCTTGGTTTAAAGACTTCAAGGTGCAGAGAATCCTCCAGCAAGTGACCCATTCCCCATGCTACAAAGGAATCTTCCCTGGAGGAAAATTCCTTCCCCACCCCAAATATGGTGATCAGCTAAACTCTGAAAATGTGGGCAAGACTCACCAGCCAGACACCCAGGAAAGAATTCTCTGTAGTAACTCAGATCCCACCCCGTCTAACATCCCATCACAGGCCATTGAGCATATTTACTGCTAATAGTCAAAGATCAATAAATTGCCAAGATTAGGCAATCCCATCATTCCATCCCCTCCATAAACTTATCAAGCTTAGTCTTGAAGCCAGATAAGTATTTGCCCCCACTGCTTCCCTTGGAAGGCTATTCCAGAGCTTCACTCCTCTGATGGTTAGAAACCTTCATCTAATTTCAAGACCTTTGTGCCTCAGACTTGACTTAGTGGAGTTTCTGTGGGGAGTGGGAAAATTCATTCCCATGATCTGTTCAGTCCATAGTGTGTCTGCTGATACTGCCAACAAAACTGTCATTTGTAGTGGAATTGGGCACTTGACTGACAGAATTGCATTGCAATTCTGATTTGGAGGGTAACTCACTTAGGTTTCTGTTGACCAGGATTGGGATTGAACCAGAGATGGAAGGATCCAGAGCTCGTTAGCAATACCGTAAGCCATTCATTTCTCTCTGCATAAGTTCTGAGGAGCTTTAGATAAGTTACTTCCAGGAAAAGCTAATATCCATTATAACTCATTTATCAAGTACCTGTCTAAAGATATTCTCTCCAGTCATAGTTGACTTGTCAAAAGAAAACTTTTGTTTGTCTGATTCTGAATCTGTATTTTTCTCTCTTTATTGAAGGATCGGATAATAGACGCTGGTCCAAAAGGGAATTATTCTCGTTTTATGAACCACAGTTGTAATCCAAACTGTGAAACACAGAAATGGACAGTAAACGGGGATGTTAGAGTTGGACTCTTCGCTCTCTGTGATATTCCTGCAGGTAAAAAGAAGCCTCCATGTGCCGCCCTCTCCTAAAATGGAAATCAGTTGCTAGCTCACCCACTTTTCCCCTTTTTAAGTTATTTGGCCACACTGGTATTTACAATGACTTTTTAAGGTACCAATTAGGAGAGAGAAAATGCACAATCAAGGAGTTCTAGCTCTTCATATGCATAGCCTCATTAGGGGAGCAATTGACGATGAAATGCACAATATTAAAAATGAAACTTGCTTTACCACAAATAAAAAAATATCATGAGCTTCACCTAGCACTTGAAAACACAGGGAAATTCCATGTTAACTCTTTTTGCCATGTCTGCATTGACCCCCAATTTCATACCCTTTCCTTAACATCCGATCTGGAACAGCCTCCAGATGCTAAATATTTTGTAACCGATCTACCACTTTAAACTGAGATTAAAATGATAGAATAGCCAGTGTTTCTCTATGATCTGTAGAAAACCGGTGTGTAGTGCTCCTGTCGGGTCCAAAGCTATGCTGGCACTCTATAAGCAAAGCAGAGGAAGGACGCTTTGTCTCTTTTCAGAAAAACTAAAACCCAGTAATCCGTGTTTATCCAAATGGGGAAATGGACACAATCATATAGGGGAAAAAAATATTTGGGGCTTCTAAAAGAAATTATTTCAATGCTAGGTTTGTAACCAGGCTCGTGAAACTTATAGTTCCACAATCACAGAATTGTTGGTTGTTGAATCATCTGTTTTTTTTAGAACAGAATAAAACGGAGTAGTTGTCCTCAGAACATGGATTTGTTCTGCCTTGCTATTTACAACTTCTCTAGCTGTTGCTTCCTGAGTATGTTTCATCTCAATATTTTTGATGTAGTTATAAATATTGTGATCTTGTAACTATGCCCTTTTAAAAACAGTGGTGTCAATATGAAGAGAGAAAATGCTAAAGCTGAATTGCCATTTTTGTGTTTCTCCCCCGCGTCTTGTGTGTGTGAATAGTTTTTCTTTAAATTTCAGGGATGGAGTTAACATTTAATTATAATTTGGACTGTCTGGGCAATGGCAGGACTGAATGCCATTGTGGAGCAGAAAACTGCAGTGGTTTCCTAGGAGTACGGCCGAAGGTTAGTTGTACAGAAGTAAAATCTGAGCTCAGTGATCTTGTATTGAAAGCTCTTTCTGTGGGAGGAGAGTGAACAGAGGTTTGTTTCATTTAATGCAATATCTTATATCTGTTTAGTACCCCGAAGGTCCCCCCCAATGGCTTTACAAGTTTGTGCTAGTGTAAACGTACCAGTCTGTAGGATAGAAGAGAGCAGCCAACTACTATGCTACCCAGACGTGGCATGGAACAGTCCCGTCATGTTTAGGGTGCCTGACTTAGAAAGAAAGAAAAAAGAAATCTTCTTCTTGTCACATGTTTTACTTCTGTTTTTCCCTTTCCTATATGGAAAGCATTGTGAAATTCCCTTGCATGTTTGAGGATCTGGAAACTTGTTTTGCTGTTGTGCTTCGTTCTGGTCCCAGCCCAGAGTGCTGACCTTAGTCAGCTTCTTATGAATATTGTCTCTGTAAGGGCAGAGAAGTGGTAAGGAATGGTGTCTCTGCCTCTGTTTTTCAGAGTGGGATGAGGATGGCAGGAGAGAGATCAATTGATCATTGCCTGTTTGGTTCACTCGCTGCAGAGCATCTGGCATTGGCCACTATCAGTAGACAAGATACTGGGCTGGATGGACCTTCGGTCTGACCCAGTATGGCCATTCTTATGTTCTTATGACTGAAGTCTCTGCTCATGAAACTTATTATGCACAAGCTGTCTGAGGAAGGGACTGTCTCTCTGTGTGAATACAAATCCTACTGCAATAGGGACCAATCTTCCTTGAGCCTTTGGATATTACCATCATATTATAGCTCACTAATAAGAATCTGGCAACATTCTAACTTGTTTCAAACCTGTGTGTGGCAGGGGAGATGGAGATGGGAGTCAGTGGGTAGACTAAACTTCGTTGAGCCTGATTTACAGAAAGGATAACCCACAGTTGAATTTTTGGGGACCATGTGGCTTTTAAAGTGATTCTTACAGCATTAATAATTTTAGTCAATAAGTGACTTTTCCCGTTAATTGCCAGACCGCGTTTGCAACTGCGAATGAAGAGAAGGCAAAGAATGCCAAGCTAAAGCAGAAGAAACGAAAAATAAAAACTGAGCAGAAGCAGATGCATGAGGACAACTGTTTCCAGTGTGGAGATGGAGGAGAACTAGTGATGTGTGACAAAAAGGATTGCCCCAAAGCATACCACCTCCTATGCCTTAACCTGACTCAACCACCATTTGGTAAGTGCTTTCCCATGGCCACCAGATTCTTTGCTTGCTTCAAGGATATCATGATGCATATAAAGTTGTAGCTTAATCCAAACTTTGATGTCTACCTATTGTAAATGTGACAGGTTTGCTTTTGCAATGCTCTTTTTTATTGAGAAATCTTGAGAACTCTCCTTAGGCTACAATATTTCTAAAAAAAAAAAAAAAGATTTGTGTGGAGACATAGATCACCAGCAAATAGTTATAAAGCTATGACTTCATTGCAGAGCCTTTCTCCTGTTTGGATTACATTTGCTCATTTTATTTTGATTGAAATAATTAGTCAGTCTTGATCTCATATGGCTCCCAAGTTCATATCACATGGTAATGCTTATGAGAACAGCTATGCATAGCACATGGTAGTGCTTAAATTTGTAACCGTCTCTCTAAATCTCTTATCTTCTAATCATGTGGGTTTTCTTTGGGTGTCTCTCCTTATTTTTTGTCTTTTTTCTTATTAATTAAAAAGGCAGGTCTTTGTAGTCTAGGCTCAAATTATCCAGCGATACTCAGCAATAGCAAATTGTGTTTTAAAACAAAACAAAAACACTTGATTCTGTTTTTTAAACTATCTGTTTCTAGAGGCCTTGATCAAATTAACTCGAGGCTCGCATTAGCCCAGGACTGAATTAAATGGAAGATTTTGTGGTATGAATGGAGTTTAATCTAAGATGTGCCTTTTCAGGACAGCAATATATAGAAGTACAGAAAGCTTCCCTCCAAATTTTCTTTACTATAGACATAAATTATTACATTTGATCAGCAAGAAGATACTGGTGAACGACTTCAAGACGTAAATTTTGTTTTTTACATGGCCTGGTGGAGGCAGACACAACCATGCTAGAGATCTGGAGTCCTGTCTTGGTGCTGTTCTTACTCTCTGGGCATGCTGTGGATGCAGTGCGTTATGTCCCGAAGAAGGAGAGTTCTTCCTGTTTTCTCTAAGCAATCCAGTTTAAAGGAATATAGCATGATTTCAGTGTGATGGAAAGGAGAAGCTGTTAACTTTCCTTTTTTGTTCAGTCTAATTTTACAACCCGACAGTTGAGCATGTGGTTATGCTCATGCATTCATGTTTTTGTGGTGGTCTCTGTTGACTTATACTTAAATATGGCATTGCCCTATCCCACTCTTGTCTGAACCACCTTCTCATTAGTAACTCAGAACTCAGCTGTTCTGTGTTTTTAACAATAAGGTGCAGTGTGATTCTGTTATAAAGATTGATTTAGGATGCCCATTTCAGTGAGTGGATCCAAATTATTATTATGTTCAGATCCAGAAAACAAAGAATTTCACAAGTCAGATGTGCATAGACGCCAACTCTGTTTCTTGCAACTACACAATGTGTTCTGATGCCGAGGCAGGTGGATCTGGTTACATTTGGTGCTACAGTGCAGTAATGTTTTGCATACAGTCAACCTGAGGCTCAAAAATGTAAATTTGTCAATGACAATTTCTTCCAATCCAATCTTTGTGAAAGATATATGCAGGAACTTTAATAAAAGCTGGCTTTTGGGAAGTATCTTTTATGCATAGAGTTGAATGACTGTACTACATGGAGTGACAAAGATCAGTTCCAATATCTATCCCAGATAAAGACTAACTTCAACTTCCTGTCTTTCTTTTTTCTCCCCTCCTTCTTCCATCTTCAGGAAAGTGGGAATGTCCGTGGCACCAGTGTGACATCTGTGGCAATCCTGCAATTTCGTTCTGCGAGTTTTGCCCTCATTCGTTCTGTAAAGATCATGAGAAGGGAGCCTTAGTGGCATCAGCATTGGATGGCCGTCTCTGCTGCTCCGAACATAACCCCAAATCTCCCGTGGCACCAGAGTACTGGAGCAAGATAAAATGCAAATTGCAACCACAGAGCCCTGGAGAGGAAGTAAAGGAATAAATTTGTTCAGAAAAACAAACAACAAATGGCAAATAGATGATGAACTTGAAGAGACTGCTATGACACATTCAGTCTTCATCATCAGCGCTGCCTTGTTGGAACTGGGAAAGGGACCATCTAATCTTGGCAGGCGGAAGCAGTTGCTGTCCGTTTTTTGGGGGGGGTTCTGTTCTTGTCTTACTCTTGAATGTGCTCCAGCAGCTCTTACTGTTGGAAAACAGAAACGTCTTGGCTTTCTTAAAGAGAAAAACACCAATCAAAAAAAAAAGCAAATCTTTTGGCGTTGAAAAGAATATTGTGTTACAATATGTTCTTTGAGTGTAGAAAGGAAAACATAGGATATTTATTTATTTAATTTTAAAGGATGTTGAGGATTCTGGTCCTGGTCAGTCGGTATGTCTAAAAAAATAATTGAGTAACAAAACCAGTCCGGTATAATGTGTGTCTAGTTATTAAAAAGGGGAGAGGACCAACCCTCCCCAATCTACAGACAGCTTTGGCATAACACCATGAGGAGTGATGTGGGTTTCAGAGCAGTGGACAGTGAAATGCCTTCATTCCAGTCGCATTCATCTTTAAAGGTCTTTTGAGAAGATGGATTTCATCTCATCATGCTTAACTTATTATGAATAATGTTATAAAGATTTTCACATAGGAAATTAGGAGTATTATCCACTTTTTCTTCTTCTTGAAGTGCTTTTTATTTCACTAGCTATTTTTAACAAAAAATGGTAGGGGAAGGAATCTTGGTCCCTCATTGTTAAAATGAGGAGTGTTCACTGACACAGGAAGCATAGAAAGAGCTTAATTGTGAAATTGTCACTTTTCTGCCTTGCTTCATTTGGAGAGCAGTTTTGGGTGGAGAGGATTCATGGACAACTTAGTTATCTGAACATTACATTACATTCATCATAGCAAAAGCCCTAATCCTGCTTTTGCTGGAGTCATTGCGAGCTTTGTCATTGATTTCAGTGGGTGCAGGATTGAGCCCCTTTCTATGTATTTATCAGATGTCTAGTCTGTGCTTGTTTCATGGTGATTCTCCTAGAGCCTGATCCTTTGTTACCTTCCTCCCAAACTCCCATTGGTTTCAAAGGGAGTTCTTGAGTGTCAAAGGAATAGGGGATCAGCCCCGTGCGTGTGCTGTGTGTGTTTAAAAGAGTTTTGGGGAGCAGGGATGGGGATAAATCTCCCAATTGAATTTAATTTCATTGGGTTTATCCAGTAGTGAAAAATCAGTTCTTAAAAGCACTTCCTGAATTAACAGGGTATATATTGGGCCTACAGTAAGGCATTCAGTCTTACAAAGTACTGTGTATATCCCAGTATAATTAGCATAGTCAACTGTAATCCTTTAACTTGTAGGCAATGGCTGGTGTACTGATACTACTAGTTAACTTTACACTAACTTTCTGCCACTCGGTGTTCCGCAGCCCCCCCTTTATGAAAAAAATTAATACAAGGCATGGCAGGCACATGGCAGAGAGAAAATTTTTTATTTGTTCTGAAGAGCATTCAACATTGTCTCTGGGAAAATGTCTGCATAGACCTGCAGGTACATGGTGGCATCTCAGTTCCAGAAAGTGACTAATAAAGGGGTGGAAAATCACACCATGGAGCTTTGGAATATGGCTCACCTTTGTACCACGTTTCCTTTTGCATTCTCCAATTATTTCTAATCCAGGGAGTGTTTCAGATTTGTACTTTTTTCTTTTTTGTGCAATTGCAAAATTAACAAAATACACTACAGCCTTTGAAGCACTTGAAATGCCACTTCACTGACCTGGCAGCTATCCCTCTTGGAACAATTTACAGATCCCTTTCCAGTAAACCCCATTTGTTTGGGGGGTTTTGTTACATACTACAGATCTCTCATGATCTTTGGGTCAGTTTATGATTTAGAGTGCTGACGGAAAATGCAGATCACTTGCCCTGTTATGGCCAATACTGAAGTGAATGTCGAAAACACTAATCTTGCTTGTAAGCAGTGCTATATTTTGGTATTTTTTACAAAAAAAAAAAAAAAAAAATTAAAATAGGATTTTATTTTTCTTAGCTTTTTTGTTTGTGATTTAAAAAAAAGAAGAAGCTCTTAATGGAGGGGTTTTTTCTCCCTTTTCTAAAATTCCAAACATAGCTCTTTCCGTGGTAGTGTCCATAAGACCTGATCCGTTTACATTGTATAAAAAAACATTAGGTTTTCTGTTCTTCAGATGATGTTTGGATATAGTAAGCCAGAAAGGGCTGAACTTTGTGAATACTGTATGATGAAGTGTTCCCATGTGCTTTCTTCTGTAGTACATCAATACTGTCTTGTCATTGATTGGGGAGGAAGGGCCATGTCAAAATGCCTTAGGCATTTGAGATGTCAATGAGCTGACAGCGGTGTCAAAATATTAATTGCCATGTGAAATGATCAAAATATATTCTAGGACATATCCGCATGTTGGGCGTAACTAAGTATATGAAGGTACTCTGAACATTTAGCAAATCGTATAATGCTGCAAGGGGTCATGGAGTCAATTGTCACTCCTCTGCCATGTCACTTTATATCTTTTGTTTCAACATTCTTGCTGGTTGTCCTCTCTTGTTTAATCCTTTACATAAGAAAACTGTAACTGAAAGCAGCCAACTGCTGGGCTGAGAGATGAGTGGTGTGAGGACAAGGATAGCTTTTAAATTTGTATAATCGGAGTATAAAACTTGAATTGGTTTTCTAACTGCTGGACAGAGGGAGAATTTCCAAAGCATCAGGAAGCTTTTTAATGAAATAAGAGAACATCAGGTTGAAATACATTGGTGATAACTGGGGATTTCTCTTTATTTAGGTGATGATTTTGTATGCAGAACACAGAATATGCTGAAAACAAATTTTAACCATGTTTTTGTATCATTATTTAAAGTGAATGGAAGAATAACAACTTTTGTAGTAAAGTGGAAATTTGTTGCTATAAATTTGTTCCCATAAATATTGACATTTTGATTTATCAGTATTTCTGTGCATCTTGAGCTGTTGAATCCAACTTTCAGTGAGCTGTAGGAAGAACGCGAGAGAGGTTTGGTTTTTGTTTGTTTGTTTCATTGCTTGGAAGTTTTAGTCCAGAGTCCTACAATGTGCTGCAAAGAAGAGAATGCTGTGGTGGTTTACTTCCTGGCTGGAAAATAAAATGCTCTAATTAACTGTATATAATAATCTGGCAGCCCTTTCTTAAGTGAAGGAGGTGCCAATCACGTTGGGTTTTTCCCTCTCATTTGGATTTTTTTTTTTTTGTCTGTTAAATGTTAAAATAGGGTCAAACGTTCAGCAAACACCTGACCCTAGATGATGATATTATGATTATGCTGGCTACACAGTAATGCAACACCTGAGCTGCCCTGCACAGATGTTTCTGGTTTACTTTACTGGAGCCCTTTTATTATAGAGTATGCATCTTAATTCAAATCGGAGGTTCTGTGGACCATGCCCCAGTTGTGTAAGGATTTTCTTATAGTCTGTAAAATTGGCTTGTCATCTTGTCAATAGGACACAAAAGTGGAAGGCGTTCGCAGCTCAGGACAGCTAATTGTAAGGGCAACTTTTTCTGGATGAATTTATCTTCACTACGAGAGTCTAACATGGAGTGGAAGGATTAGAATGTTTCATTAGGCCTTTCTACTAAAAACTTGTATCTTAGTTTCCAGGTGGAACCGGGAAAAGACACTTACTGGGCATAATAGAAAGTGAACTTCTAGACGTAAAATATGTATATACTGAACTTTACAAAAAAAATTATCCGGGTTGGGTTAGGGAGGTGGGGTAGGGGAATGAGAATGTCTGCCGCTGGTACGAAGTAGTCACTTTAACATTGAAACCTCTGCCTCATTGAATTCAGGGTTTAATGTACTTGAAGCTCTGCAGTTCATTATTTTTACAGCTATTTTATTTATACATAGATAACATTTTTTTATATGCAACATCAAAAGTCTCTTTACCTCCCCCCCCCCCCCTTAACTTGAGTTAAAAATTACTTTCCACTCCCAGTGTACAGTGTATTCAAGGCAAAATGGAGAGATTTTTTTCAAAGCAGATGTCTCAGACGTATGTAGGCTCTTAATGAGAAGTGTATTATTGCATGAGACACCAGCAATTTTTTGACTTTTTGATGTCCTTTACTTTATAATATTGTATCAACTCCGTCACCCCATGCCACTTGTTTTTGTATAGCAAAAGACGTTTGCACTTATGATACACTCCTGGAATTCTGGATGTATTCAAGATGTCATTCAGAAAAAAAAATGCTTGTTTCCTATTATATTCTACTCCTGAGTGGCAAACTCAGGTACTTTTACCCCAGTGAGGGTGGGAGGATTATAAAACTGAAACAGTCTGTACTTTGTAGAGGACAATATAAAAACAAAAAGGGAAAATAGATATGAATTTGCCAAAGCCATGCATTCACCGTTTGTCATGTGGTACTGATTGCATTTGTGCACAAGAGTGAGAGAGCTGCCATTTTTAACGGTGTCTCTTCTAGCTTGAAAAGCAACTATGGCTATATGTTTGATCCTCTCACAAACATATATCCCATAGCCTAGCACTGGACGTTTTAAGCAATTCTTGTTCACTTTTAATTTACAAACAGACTGGATGAAATACATTTGCTTCCTATTCATTAATATTGATCCGTATCTCATTTCTAGTGTCATATTTGTTTCATTTATAAGCAAACTAATTATGTTGCCACTGAAAACCAAGACTATAAATAACTCTTACAACTGGCTAGTAATAAGATTGTCTTTTTTTGTATAAGGGTATGTGCATATTTGGGGTTGCTATTAAAATTTAACCCATTTGTACCTACACAAGTGATATTGCACAACAAACACAGATACCTACAGATTCTGTTTTCATTTCCATGTAATCTTTATCTGTAACAATGACCTTTGTAGAGTCGTTATTTCTGTAGACTTTGTTTATCTGTAACAAACTTTATAGATTCTGTGAAATGTTATTTTAACTAAATCACTTGAGTCTTTAATAGCAAAGCATCAATATTCACTAAAGTCAATATCTTAGGAGTTTCTACAACTTGGCTAGAAGCTCTTGACACTAACAAAGTAGTGTTAATTTCCCCTGGGGATGTTCCACTGGGGCATTACTGTATTATGACTTGATGTTGCCGCATAGACTTTGAGATATACAATATGGGGTGGGGGAGGGCGGGGGTTGTTGTTTGGCCTATGTTCTCTTGCATAGTGTGAAACCTGTAAAGCTTGGTTAACCTGTATATAGATAGCTTATTGTCAACTAGTTATAGTGTATTTAGAATTGCCTGTAATATTTTAGCTTCTTACTGGATGTTGTGATGGTAGGATCATATAATTTTTGTACATTATATTTACTGAGATGTTGCCTTTTTTATTTTACAAATACTTTGGAATTCAGATGTGTTTTTGCTTCTGTGAGGATTAATTTGGAAAGGTTTTTAATGACATTCCACTGATTTAAAATTATGCTTGAGGTTGACTTCAATAAATTGTTCTGAATGTTCCAATTAAGAATGTGAATTTTTTCATATTGTAACTTTTAGTCTATGGACAGAGAACATCGATACCTCTGAACTATCTAGCTGCAACAAAAACACACAGCAAACGAAGTGACCAATAAACAGAAACAATGAAAAATATTTGACACCAGTATGTGAATTCAATTGAGAATAAAAAAGTTACAAATGTGGTCTTTTTGAAAATCTCTCTAGAGAGAGACCCTATATATTTATAATAAAGCCTCGTTAACATGGATGATCACAGAGCGAAGGCCTCGAATCTATGGAAAGTATCCTGCAGTTTTGTTTTACAAAGCACACGAAAAGGAACTCTGTACAACCAGAAGGAACAGCTCTGACATTTATATTTCAAAGCCTCTAATGTCAACTGAGTCAGTTGCTTTGAAAAATAAGTCAAGTCCTGATTCTTTCATACTTGTTCTCTGGTGCTGTCATCCTAGTTGAACGGGAGCATTAATCTAGCATCTATTTCTTAGATTTGTAGTGTATATTTAATGTTTGTGCTTTTCTAAATATGTGCAACTGCTTTGTGATGTTTCATATTGATTGTCCTTTATAAAATATTGTCAGTTGACGTTTATACTACTAACTGTGCTTTATATGGGACTGTAGAAGTAGGGGTGGACCAAAGACTAATGCAGTACCACCATAAATTCTAGTGTTGCTCATTATTTGTAGCAGGTGCCTGTCTATATGTCTAAAGGAAGGACTGGTTCAGTAGAAAAGGGTTTTTGTTTGGTAATCTTGACAATTCCAAATTTTTACTGATCTATGGATACTCTGGAAAGTGGCTTAAATGTTTCCTGTTGGTCTTATTTATATAGCACCCAGTGTGTACTGGACATTTTGCAGACACCTCACAGTAGGCAACTTAATCTCAGAGATTCCAGCACAAAAAGGTAATATACAGCCCAGAGGCTGAAGTTCAGACTATGCTTCTTTATTAAGTCTTTTATTTTTAAGCCCTTGGCTTACTGCTTGCTCTATGACCTTTGCCAATTCCCCATAGGTGTAGGGTGACTAGACAGCAAGTGTGAGAAATCGGGGTGAGGGGTAACAGGAGCCTATATAAGAAAAAGGCCCCAAAATCGGGACTGTCCCTATAAAATGGCAGAAGTCATTTCTGCAATTCCAGACTAACACGGCTGCCTCTCTGATGCGGTAGATCTTGCTTCACTTGCAGAAATAATTATTTGGTGAATTCCCACTTCTCCCACCTTTTTCAAAAGTAAACCATGAATTCTCCCCGCGGTGCCTTTCTTTGTAAAGGTTTAAGATTAGCAGCCCTGTTCGTCTGTATCCCTCCAGGAGACAGGAAGACACTAACCCGTTTAGTTCAGCAGAAGCTTTCCTGGGTGAAGTGGGCTGTAGCCCACGCTGAGCTAAACGGGTTATTAGTCTCTAAGGGGCTACAGCCTCTTCCTCGTCTGATTTTCTTAGAGACGGGCAGGCTCTGTCCCCCCAGGGTCAGGAACAGCTGCGGGGGGCCGAGCAGGGCCCAGCTGGGTTTACAGTTCAGCTCGAGCCTCTCGACTCCCCAAAGGCGCGGCGGGGACCTCCCCGCATTGCACCAAGCCGCCTGGGGGGGGGGGGTGTCTAGACTGCAGGGCGCGGGGAGGGGGCTGGGCTGGGGTAACCTGGGGCTGGAGGGGGGGGGGCGCAGCCGCCGGCGGCGCACGGCAGAGGGCGGGCGCGGGCTGCTCCGGCTGCAGCCACGTCGGCGGGCCCGGCCGGGGAGGAGCCGCAGGGAGCGGCCGCGCCCGGACCATGAAGGGGCCGCGGCTGGCGGCCGAAGTGGGCGCGCGGTGCCTGCTCCTCGGGGCCTTCCTGTGAGTGGGGCCCGGGCGGGGGGACCCCTGGGGCAGCGCCCCCCCAGTGCACCCCCCCCGTCCGGGAGAGGACCGCGGGACCCCCCGTAGCGCTGATGGGGATCCCCCTGGGAACCACCCCCCTTAGGGGAACCCCCCTTAGGGGCAGGGGAACCCCCCACCTTAGCGCACAGGGGGATCCCCGGGGAAGATTCCCCCCCATATAGCGCTGATGGGGATCCCCCTGGGAACCACCCCCCTTAGGGGCAGGGGAACCCCCCCTTAGGGGCAGGGGAACCCCCCCCCTTAGGGAACCCCCCCTTAGGGGCAGGGGAACCCCCCACCTTAGCACACAGGGGGATCCCCGGGGAAGATTCCCCCATATAGCGCTGATGGGGATCCCCCTGGGAACCACCCCCCTTAGGGGCAGGGGAACCCCCCACCTTAGCGCACAGGGGGATCCCCGGGGAAGATTCCCCCATATAGCGCTGATGGGGATCCCCCTGGGAACCACCCCCCTTAGGGGCAGGGGAACCCCCCACCTTAGCACACAGGGGGCTCCCCCCAGGACAGCCCGCACCCTCTTGGGTTCAGTTGATCCAGCTGGATACTGGACTGAGCCAACCCGCTGCCCAGTGATTCCTAGCGCAGCCCGGGTGACGGGAGTTGATGGGACACTCCGGAGTCAGACCGCTCTGGTGGTATCAGTGACACCCCAGAACCAGGGGACTGGCTGGCAGCACAGAGAGGTTAGGTGAAACCTGTACTGGTTTAATCCCCCCCCCCCCCCAGTGTAGCCAGCCTGGAGGGATTCAGCACAGAGACCTGTGGCTGACTTGCCTTTGATGTTTCCTCTTCCTGGTCACTTTCAAAACAGACACAGTTCCCTTCATTGAGAGAGAGGCCTTGACTGCCTAGGAAGGTTGCCCATTTCAACGATTACAGTTAAACTGGTGCATGACACTTTAAATCTGTTGAGTAAAGTAGAGATTGGAAAGATAGAATTGGACATATCTGAGAATACCAATGACCCATCTATAGCCTCTGACTATATCCTGTAACTGATGCTTCATGGGCAATCCTACAATAACATGCTATTTGGAAATGTATTCTCCTAGCCCCAAGCAGTCAGTGGTTGACTTGTGCCCTGAAGAATATGGTTTTCATCTCCTATATATTTTCATCATAGCTAGTCTATATAAGAATGGAATTCATATTAGTCCTTAAATACCCAGTGCCTTTTTGAATTCGACCAGCCTCTTGGAGCCTCTGGTAATGAAAGAGTCAGTGTGCTGGCTAGGTGATTTGAGTGTTTTTAACAATGCCTTGCAGCAATGTGTGCGAAGTATTTAATCAATTCCAACCTTTTTGCTAGTTTCTTTAGATGTCCCCTTGTTTTTGTATTGTGTGAGCCAGTAAGTCGGAGTCACTCAACTGACCAGCTCCTTAGAACTAACCAAATCGCCACACTAAAATGCGTCTTTCCAAACGTTATTGTTTTTTCTCTAGGATCATGGAACTTCTGCCTCCATTTCAACGTGTCATACAGCCTGAGGAGATGTGGCTTTATAAAAACCCATACGTAGAAGTGGACCATGTACCCACCATGCTCATGTTTGTAAGTATTCACCCAGTTCACTACACTCTTCTTAGGTTTTTTTCTTTAAATAATAGTTTTCTTTTAAAATAATCGCCATGAGCTTAAAAATCATGGAAACAAACTCTCGTCTTAATTTACATTGCTAATGATATTTTAGATGATTAGAAATGAAAGAATTTTAAAAATCTGATTTACCTGGCCCTGCTGATGCTCTGAGATTACTTTTTGCATTTCAGCTTGGAGACTGAAAATCATATTTGTTCACAGTCCGTTTTACTGTCAGGTTCTCAGTGCTGCAGACCTTTAAGGCATTTCATACGCTGTCAGGGAAGATTGTTTAAAATCGACTGTTTTTGGTGGGATTTTATTAAATGTGAAATTGTTTCTGTTGGTCTAAGTTTTATAGGAAATTGTTTTCAACCAAATAAAGCTCATTTATTGATTTTTGGTTGGGAAGCCGTGGGAACTCCAGGGATAAACGTGCCATGTTGTTACTGTCTGTCTTGTGTCTTTGCAGTTAATTTCGTTTTTGTTTCCCCTGATGTTCATCCTTCTGGCAAAATTCCTCATGAAAGTTGACCACAGAGACACGCAGGAGGCGTTTTTGGGTGAGCTCCTCCCGCCCCCCAGTCCTGAGAGTCGCACCGGCAGCATTACTCTGAACTGAGGGCATCCCTGGAGCAAACCAGCTCTTCCTCCTACCAGCAGTAATGCTCAATGGGTAGATCAGCACCCAGAACGTGGGACACAGAAAGCATCCTTGCACTCACGCCGTGGTTCTTTAGAGCTGTGTCTGTCACAGCCTAGGGTGGGGGCATCTCCTTGATACAGCTCAGGAACCTCCATGTGATGGAGAGTGGGCCTGAAGGGAGGAGGGGTCTCTTGACTCCATTGCTGGTCACACACAGCGTGTTGGCCAGGGTGCATTAGGGAATTAGGAACTTCCTCCTGCTTGGGGTCTGTTCACTGGACTGTCTCCCATTGTGTCCCTTTCACTTACCAGGCAACATCCTGGCCCCACTGAAGTCAGTGGCAAAACAGCGGCTTCTTTGGGGCCAGGATTTCACCCGTTGTTCTTAAAAAACTCTGGAACATGTGGGCTTCACCCTTCCCAGAGCATCATCCCCTCTTGTCTGAGCAGAGTTCAGCCCTTCCCTCAAGGAATGCTCAGTGTTCCTAGGCAAGGCCCCTGTTGCCCGTGTGTCAGGTGTCATGTAAGGTGAAAGTGCCGCCTCTCAAGACCACTGCAGCATCAGCACCAGCTGAAGCATCCCTTCGATAGAGGCTACTGCTCAGGTGCTTGGCCAGCTCCACCTGCAGAGTTTCTCCAACCACTGCTGCGGGGGTGGGCTGGTTAAATATTAACGTGTCTGGTGTCGACCTGGGCTCTTTGGTCTCTTCCAGCTGCCAGCCTTGCCCTTGCCCTGAACGGGGTCTTCACAAACGCTGTGAAGCTGGTCGTGGGGAGGTAAGAAAGACCATTCCTCACCAGCGCCCGCAGACCCAGGCAGTCAGCAGTGCTGGGGGGACGTGCGGGGACAGGCTGGGGGCACTCTCCTACCCACGGAGCAGGGACGGTTTTAAACACCCACCCTCAGCGATGGCGTGTGGGCCCTGGGGAATGACCCTTTGGGCCTCTCCACAAAGCAGCAGTGGCCAGGTGAGCTTCCCCTGCGGGCTCTCACCAGTGCTGTTCTCGGAGGGTCTCCGCCAGGCTCCGAGGGGAATCGAGTCATTCTAGCACATTCACTCCTCTGCCAGTTGAGGTGAGGCTCCTGGTCAGTCACAGGGCCTGGGACACCCTGTCTGTTCTCGTCAGGCACTCTCCCTTCCAGAGCTGCCAGCCACCTGGGGGAGGAGGACTCCAGACCCTGTTCTCTACCCCAGGACCCTTTTCCGAACTCGGTGTGGTTCCTGAACCCATGGGCTGTGGTGCTGTGTGAACTGGGTGGGTGTTTTGAAGGCTCCTAGAGGGGTGTACTGGGGGGATCCCGAACAGGCAGGCAAGGATGCCCTATGGGGTGTTAGCCTGAGCTGGGGAGCGTCCAGTCAGACCACGCCAGCTGCTAAGTGTCTCCTCCTCTGCACGGTGCAGGGTCACATGCTTTGCTTCTCTGCCTATTAGGCCACGGCCGGATTTCTTCTACCGCTGCTTTCCGGATGGACGGGCGAACTCCAAGCTGGTGTGCACCGGTGACCCGGACGTGGTGACTGAGGGACGCAAGAGCTTCCCCAGTGGGCATTCCTCTTGTAAGCGTTTGTTTCTTCTTTGTAGTGCGGCATGGGAGAACCAAACGGGTGAGCAGGTACCTGGGAGGCAGGATCAACTTCGCCACTGACTTGCCACATGGCCTGGGGCATGTTGATTGACTTCTTGCCAGGCCTCACTTTTCCCTCTGTAAAATGGCGGTGCCCAGAATTCACTGCTGTTTGCAGAGCTCTTGAGTGCCAGGTGTCAGTGCTCCCTCCCCAGCCCAGGCTCCCTCCCTGCCCAGTGTCCTTTCAGGACAAGCTCAGCTGGGTCCTTTGTACTCTTAAATCACTCCTGGCAATGGAAGGCCCTTGAGCTGGGCTTTCTGTGTCTGCTGGAGCTCTTGGAGCGCAGGTTCCTGAGTGACGGGAATTTCCCCCCTTTGTCCAGTTGCCTTTGCTGGTCTTGCCTTCTCTGCCTTTTACCTGGCCGGAAAGCTGCAGTGCTTCGCCCCTGGCGGGCGTGGGAAATCCTGGCGGCTCTGTGCCTTCTTATCACCACTGCTCTGCGCGCTCCTCATCGCCCTGTCCCGCACCTGCGACTACAAGCACCACTGGCAAGGTGAGCGTGCTGGCCCTGCCTGGGCCGGGGGAGAGGATAGCAGGGGCTGTGGGTTGTGTTCTGGGGTAACAGGGTTAAGTAGTTGGGACATGCTCAGTGACCATGGTGATGGACACCATAGAAGACCCTGGAGAGGTAGCATGGGGCACTGATGTTCGGGAGGACGAGGGAATGTTGGGGAAAGAACAGGTCATGTCCAGGGTCGCGATCTCTCGTGCTCTCGGGGCTGTAAGTAGCGGAGGCAGAGCTCACTGGGAAATGTGTGTTCTGCTCAGCGCTAGAGCTGAGGATTAAGTTGCAGCTCTTGGAGCACCATGAGCAGGTTTGAGGAGGGCAGGCATCGTACTCACTGGGGCTTTCCGTTCAGCTGTGTGCAGTGCCCGCAGCTGTGCCATGGGACAGGAAAGCGTTTTCAGAGGTCACTGCCTGGACGCGACCTTTGCGGTCACAATCCTGCAGGGTCCCAGTGAGCACTCTGACCAGCAGTGGTATTTGATCGGAGCTCCTCGGGGTTCAGTGAGACCGTGCTGCGAGCTGGGGGTGAATAACCCTTTTGTTTCCACCCCACAGATGTGCTGGTTGGCTCAGCGATTGGTTTCACATTTGCTTACCTGTGCTACAGGCAGCATTACCCTCCCCTGACTGACTCCGAGTGCCATAAACCATTGCAGTGTAAATCCAAACTACCACCAGCACGGGAACAAAAGCTGGCCAGCTCCAGCTTCCACCTGGACATATAATGATGGGACAGCCCCTGGGTAATCATTCCTTCCACTCTTCAGCCCACAGGGTGGGGAAGGGGGACAGGCTTTGGGACCATGGCTCACTGCCTACCTGGTGAAGTGACTGAGTAACCCAAAGGAGGATGCAGCGGGTAGCTGACTAGGAATTGCTCCCCTGCAAGTGTGGTAAGTGACCCTGCTCAAGAGGCCTGTGCTGGGTCCCGTTCTTGTTTGAGAGACGCTCCCCTGTTTCAGGCCAGCCCTGGAGGAAGCTGTGTAGTGACTGTACTCCAGCCTGCAGGAGGGAGGGGAGCAGGCTGTCTGGGAGAGGAGGCTTGTAAAAGTCCTGGAGTTGCACAGGACCATGGAGTAATGAATGGGGAAGTCAGCCCTCTCCGCTGGAGAAGGTCATTTTATGGAAGGACAGCATGCACCTAGGAAGAGGCCCTCAGTGCGGTGTTGTGGGTACCCTGTGCATTTAGAGAGAGCACTGCTTGGGCACACTAGGTGTGGCTTTGCTGAAGACGCTCTGTCCTACAGCGGGTCCAACCAAGCAGATGCTGGGCTGATTTCCTGGTGTGGCGCCTGCCTGGGTTTGGAATCTCTCTGTGCCCTGGCTTTGGACACTGCATAGAGCTCTCCAACTCATTTGTAAATACATTTGCTTCCAGAATCCTGCCCCAAGTCACACCTGAGGATAGCTGGACTGTGTCCTCATCACCCTGGTCGGCTTGAATCAGGTCCTGGGTTCCCCCATCCTCCCAAGCAAAGGCCAAAATCAGCACTGTGGTACCAGAGAGCCGTCTGACCAGCATGACTGCCTAATACCATAGGGGTCACTCCTCATCCCCGTTGACAATTATGGCTAACCTGGGTGGGGGGAGGGGAGACACGGTGGTGTTTTTTATTTAATTCCAACCTAGAAGCAGGAGGGCGGTGAGATGGAATGTGTGTGCACAGCACGGTCCATGGGCTCACGGCTTTGTAGGGAGGATGTGTCGCTCCACCTGTAACCCTTAAAGGTGAAAGGATGCAGCATCGTTGCTTGGGGGATGTTTCCTTGTGGGCCAACCAAACGATTTGCATTCTTGTTTCATAGGAAATATGTTAATTTCAAATGTACTGTATATCTGTGGTGAGACAAACATTGAGTCTTGCAACTGTTGACTGCACCAAGCTAAGGCCTGTGCAGTACATCCTGTTAATCACATCTAAAATAGTTCAGAGTACTCAAGAGCCTTGGTGTGGTTTTGGGGGGAGGAAAAGCAGCCTGGTACCTGAGGAGTCATGTCATTTACTGGGTTTTATAATGTCAAATAAAAAGCTGGTTTTAATTCAGTGATATGAGTTATATTTCGTTTTGGCAACTAAAGAACGTCATCAGTCTATGTAGCTGGCACATTTTAGTGAAGTAGATCAGTTTTGTCTGTCCACTGCTTCCTCCCTCCACAGCCTCCATGTGCACTAATAACAAGGAGAGATGAGAGTCAGTAGCAAACCACCTTTTCCTCACAGCTGTTGAAAGGGTGACTGGTAAAGCAAGTGTATTCTGTCACAGGGGTTGGTTGGTTCTACCGGGGAGGGTTACAGCTGTCTTGACATCTAACCCTAGAAGAAAGTAGCAGTCATTTCTCTCCGCTAACCTTCCAAGACCCCTGTCCTGCTGGTTGGAGGAGGACTGAGGCTGTTTTATACATAACTGAAGGTCAGGAACAAGGTCGGCTATGCTACTTTTAGAATTGGGCATCTCCTTTGTTTCGTGTTCTCTGATCCCAAGGACAGAAGCAAGATGAATCATGGGATTTACTGAAAAAACTCTCCTCCTCACTACAAGTGCACTCCTTTTATAAGCAACTCTCCCTGCCCATCCCCAAGGCAGCACTTCTAGTTGGTGCCCCTTCTTAGTTCTGTTTTCTCCTTTAATGCCTGTGCAGTCCCGTGTCCTTTTGTAAAATGCCAAGGGTTCCTCGGGGGAATTATGACGACAGCTTTACTCTGCCATGAAGTCAGAGCCCCCGCCCCCAAATCTCCCTCCCACACACACACACACACAACCACAGAGATTTACTATTGTATTGACTGGAAAAAGACATTCGAGAACCATTTGAAATGCATTTACATTTTTTTACACAAAGTGCATAAGGTGAGGTGCTGGTCATGACTGTGTCCTGTTAAACAGTCCCGTCTTACGTACCTCCAGGAGACGCGAGAGGAATCCAGCCCATCCCTGCCCACTGCCAGGTGAGTCCAGCTTCTCTCAGTTCTTTGGGAGGGGGCAGGGTTGGGGAATACAAAATGCATTTAAATAGTGCAAATAATACACAGAAGAAAACAAACAAACTCATTGCACTGTACAGAGCAAAGTCAGCAGGAGGGGGACCATGGTAGTGCCCACTTCCAGCCCCCAGCCCAGAGCCCCTATCCCACACCCTCACAGCATGTTCTCCCCTGCTCAAGGGAATCCAGACGCTAAGGGGTTAGTCTAGTCCGTTGTCTACCCTGTACATCTTTGGTTACAAGGGATTTATCATTTTAGCATCTCTGCCCTAGAAGTGACCCTTACAGTGCTTCTAACAGCAGTCGTTCAGCAGCTACTGGCTCATGCAGCTGAGGCCATGGCTGTGCACAAAAGGGGGCTGTGGTTTCACCAGCAGGGTCACCCACCGTTTGTGAACGGGGATCGAGTGTCACACCTGTTAATATAGAAGAGGTTGGTTGATGGTGCCAGATGCTCCCCTCAGTTGTACCCCGGTTGCCACTCTGAACTCAGCAGTGTGGAGAAGGAGAGCGTTTGGCCCATGGATCACACTGAACGCTTCTACCACCCCCGCTATTCAGCCACGCTCAAGTGAAGCTATTTTTTCTCCTAACAAGGTCTTGACTGAATGCTAAGGAACTGGCCATGCAGTTGGTCTGTCCTCCGCCCCCTGCTGCAGTCACTGCCCAGCCTCTCCCAAGACAGTTAGAGGGCTTACGCCAGGGCTCTGGGTCTGTGTTAGGAGCACACTGCAATGGGCTCGGCCGTCTGAATTCTGACGTGAAGCCATACTTGGGTTAGCAGCAACCAGTCTTCGTGGTCCGGTGCAAACACCTGTCATGACTTCAGCTGCTGTAAAGCAAGGAGCTTAGGAGACCAATTCCCATCTGCTTCCATAACAAACCCTTTCCCCCCACGTACAGTGAGATCACACTGTGGGAAACATGCCTCGTGAAGGAGTCCTCTTTGGCCGCCCACTGCAACATAATTGTAAAACACAATTCAGCTCGGGGTCTTAGGGGAGCTGGCCACTTAAAAACAAAGCTTTAGCTTGGCAGATGAGCCTCTCACACTATAACTGACATGCCATCTTTTAAAAGAAACAGGCTGTTAAGGAGACCTCCAGTCTGCTCCACAGGCTCCCCACCCTGGGCGTGCAGAATAGAGACACAGTGATGACAGAAGGTGTGTAAGAAAACCAAACACTCAACAGCTGTCTTAGGCTCCATTCCCCATTGGACTGCTGGGCCTCTCTAGTGCTCACGGCATCTCAGAAGGCCCAGAGACGCCTCATTCTCTCTTTGCTCACTCTGCCAAGCTCCTGGAGTTCAACGTCTGTAGCATGGCCTGTGCCCAGGGCATTAACATTTTTTTCACATTTGCTTGCTAATGAGGAGTCAATACAAGGCCCTGAAATCTCCAGCACCAGCTCCTGACCACCTCTCTTCGGTATTTATACTTGGAACAGCTCGTATTGCAACTTACGAGACGGTCAGACTAGTCAGATGAATGATGTGGGAGTGAGCGGTCCCAAGGGTGTCACATTGGGCACAGGGGCAAGTCCATAGTGGGTATTTTAGGAGAAGGGTGTTCTGCCTTGATTTCCCCCCGCCCCCTAGTGAGAAAAATCTCCCTGTGCTCCAGGCAGCAGCAGGTAGATGGGAAGCAGCATGCAGGATATAGTAGCAGCAGAGGAGAGGAAGGCAGAGGAAAATCCGGGCTTTCCAGGTGAGCAGTCACTTGGGGTACATCTAGGGAAGCAACAGGAAAGGAGACATAGCTTACAAGGAAGCAGGGCTTATGCAGCAATAAAGCCTGACTGCATGAAGGGATTTCCCATGTTGGTGAGCCCACTCCCACCTAAGCCAGCAACGCATCTTAGGTCATTTCCTAATGCCCAGGAGTGCTATCCCCAAGTTGTCACTGTGCCAGCCTTTGGCAGTTTAGTCTGGGTTCTAACAAGCCTAGACGCCAGGGGCTGCTTGTTTCAGAGTTCCGTCTCCAGTAGCGCTCATCCAGTACCGAGTTCACTTATACACCTTCCGGGGTAAATAATAAAGTTCTCTAGAGGCTAAGGAAAGAGAGTGATTGGGCAGAGAACGAGTCCAGATTCATTCTCTCAACACCTTGGGGTCTATTCCCAGGGAGAAGATTTTCTCTGTGTGGCACTGGTGAGACCATTACTGGATATGCTTTCTAGCTTTAAAAAAGGATGTTGAAAAATTGGGAGTGTTCAGACAAGAGCTCTAGGAACGATTCAGGGAGTGGAAAACATCTTGCAATGAGAGCAGTCAACATAGTTTAATCCAAGAAAAGGTTAAGAGGTACTTGTGACTTGATCACAGTCTATCTTCCTGGGGAGGAGATGGGATACTAGAGGGCTTTTTAAGCTAGCAGACCAAAGCATCACTAGATCTGTTAGCTGGGAGTAAAAGCTAGACACATTCAAAACAGAAGGCCCGTTTCTTTTTTAAACACAGAGGGTTCATGGACTGGAACAGGTCTTGATGCAGGAATCACTGAATGAAATGCTCTAAGCTGGGATTTGGAGGTCGGACGGACATTCTGGCGTTAACCTATGAAACTGACACTGACCAGACCCAGTAGGACTGAACATGGGGGAGAGTCCCTGGGCCTCTCAGCTAAATGACTCCAGTAGAGCACAAGTTACTCAGCTTTCTCACTGCCCAAGCACAGCGAAGAGCATGAATGCTACAGAGTTAGATTTTAAAAGTCCCTTCAGTTTTAGTTACAGCCCTGGGAACATTCATACCCCGACAGACAGTATCACTGGACTTGTCTAAGGCACAATGCTGTCGAGTGGAATGGTCCTAGGTGAGACAGCTACGTCCTTATCACCCATTCCCAAGTGAAGCAAGAAGTTATTTCACAGTAAGCATGTCAATGGCTGTCAGTTTCATAGTGAGGTGTTTCAAAGACAAGGTAACTTACATCCAGTCGCCAGAACCGTGCAGCTGGTCATCTGACTTCATTGCAGAGGCTGATCTAACGTAATGCCCTGTGTTTGGTAGATCTCTTTCAGAATCAAGAGAACGGTGTCTTCGGACTCCCTGGAAGAGAGGAGTGTTAGAGCTACACAGACACCCACATGGCATTTAACGTTCTTACAGAGAGCACATGGCAACCCCTTTGCTGAGACATGGGCTACTATAGGCAAGAATCATACATAACCTCTTTGCCTTTTAAGTGACTGGGACCTACTTGCTTTCACCACGCCTGCTTTAAAGGTGCATGTTACAAGAGTATGAAGGTGCCAGGAACCCGATGGAGAGTTTGAAAAGAGTAGGCTAAGGAGATCCTCACCAGTAGCAGAGATGGCCTTGTAGTGCAAATAAATATTCATTAAAACTCTCTATAGGCTTCTCTTGCAGCACGTAGTCAATCCGGTGGCCTCCATTTAGCATTCCCACATTAATAGGGGCGATCTCTTCCTTCCCTGGAGCAGCAGGCTCTTCGGGCTTCACATCTGAATGGACTTAACCAAAACAACATGATTCAGCCTCAGTATCCTTAGCAGCAAAAGCAGGCCAAGCCGCGGGAATGGAACTCCCACAAACCCAGGGCCTGCGTTCTCCCTTACGAACGGTGGAAAGGGGCTGGGTTTTAAGGGAGTTGCTGTGAGAAGCAAACCACCCTGGTCGGTATAAGCAGGGCAGCAGGTTGCAGAGCGATGCTAGAAGGGGGAAATTATTGCCATTAAGAGTCACACACTGGGATTCTGTGCCCCAGGCCTCTCCCACCCAGGCAGCAGAAGAAGGGATCGCAAGCTCCTTGGGTAGAGGTCACTGGGCGCAGTGAGACTGGGAAGGACCATGGCAATAAGGAGAACCCAGGAGCGGGTGTCTAGGTTGCTCTGGGACAATTCATTTGCATCCTCTTTCCTTCCCCCACCAGAAGCACTAGCAGGGCTGAGCTGGGCCTTGTTCTCAAAACCAGTCCCTCCCTTCTCATTTTTTCACCTGTCTGTGTCTCCAAACTAGCTTCAGCTTCGTTCTCCGTGGCCGCTGCCTCCACGGCCGGCAGTGGGGATCTGGTGAAGGACTGCCAGGCTATCCGCAGGGACCCCAGAAGGTTGTTCTTGAGATCCATACCCATGCGGGTCAGACCCTCTCTCAGTTCTGAAACACACCGGTGCCGGAGGTGAGGCGTCTGCGCCGTACCATGCGTTGCATAAAGCAAGTGGTAGACCTGCCCCAGGCCCTGGGGAAGACCTGCTCGGTGCTTTACCTAAATGCATTCTCTTCCTGCCCTTGTGATGAGGGAGTAGCATGGGCTCGAACTCCAGGTCTGGAACGATCATGGGCTCAATCCTGTATGCCACCGGGTCAAACTGCACAGAAGGAAAAGAGCAGCACTGACTTCAGATCCACCCCCACCTGATCCCCGTCCCGGGTGGAAAACCCAGCACGAGACTGAAATTGAAGCTAGCCCATTAGAGCGGATAGTTCTAATGCAGACTGCAGGAGCTCTCATTCCCTAGCCCTTAGGCACTGGACTGACAGCTAAGTCACCATTGGTTGCTATTCCACAGGATAGCAAAGAGGCCAGGGCCATGCTGTGAGAGCTGCTCAGAGCGCGTACGTTGAAGAGCCTGCTAGCTACATCCGATCTAGCACGCGAGCACTAGGGAATTCCACGTCCACTGATCATACGTACGGGATGGAAGATATTGAAGAAGCCTTTGCAGGTAGGAAGGCTGTAGTTTGGATTGATCCTTTTCACCCCTCGTACAGTGAGAAACATCCCAATGGGAGACCCAAATGCAAAGAAGATGGTGGGTTTGTAGATTAACTGAGGGTAATTTGCTGAGACCTAACAGAGTGAAGAGACGAGAGAGGTGTGTAGAGGCCGTGCTGACGTCCCTGGCGCTGTCAGACAATACGATAGATGGCCCCGCGGGAAGTTCCCCAGAGGATATTGTTTCTATCAAAGTAGCTCTTCGGGGTCCCACCCGAGATTGGAGCCCCACTGTGCTGTCCACCCCTGAAGAGTCAGGGCACCGAGAGGGGCAGGGACCCGCCCAAGGTCACACTACAGGCCCATGGCAGAGCCCGGCTCTCCTGAGTCCTGCTCACTGCACTGAAGGCCCATATCCCGGCCAATGTGTCCTTCCATCCTGCCTGAGCCAAGGGGTTAGAGTCACGGGGGCCCAGAACGAACTCAGGAGTCTTGGCTGCATCTTTAGGGCAAACACTGGGAGGCATGACTGTGGCGGGATTCAAAACAAGGGCCCGGAGAGAGCTGCACCTCGGGAGGAGCCTGCTCCAGGCAGAGGGCCAGCGCGAGGCCTGTGAGCCCCTTAAACAGGACTTCAGAGCACCTGGTAATGGCACCCTGCGTGGGGTGCATCTCCGCCTGGCTCCAGCACCGAGCTACTCACAAGTCTCCAACTGAGATCGGCTGGGGGGGCGGGGGGGAGCGCAATGCATTACCTGCACGGCTGGGGGAGCCTGACAGAAGCTCTGCCCTCAGAATCAGAGACTGGCAAGAGCATGGTGAAGTGACCCTCAATTAGCAGCCATGGCCCCTAGAGCTCTGCTGACATGCTGGAAATCCCCATCAGTCCGAGTTCTGCATACTACACCTTTGCCGGCTCGCCCGGGCCATATCAACAAAGGGAGCAGTTACCTGGCCTAGCCCGACATCCAGATAGCCACGCTCCTCCCCGTCCGCCGTGCTGCTGCCGCCGGAGCCCAGCTGCGGGGATGAGCCTGACTCAGGCCTGGGAGCATCTTCGCTCTCGTCGTCATTCCCAGCCGGGACACGGGCCTGCTGCCGAGCACCCTGCACCAACAACGGGGGAGACTGCAAGGGTTGTGCCTGCTGGGATTCCACACCGCGGCTCCGGGCATTACCCAGCCAAGCACCCGTCAGCTCATGGGGGAGCCAAGGAGACATCCCCTGGGTAACACCCTGAGGTAGAGCACAGACTGGCTCCCCAGGTCCCGGGGGGACATGGCTCCGTTCATACGGCACAAGACAATGGGAGGTGCTAGGCTCTGAGGTTCTGGACATGTCCACTCCGCCCAACTGCAAAGCCTTGAACAGCTGCACCCTCCAGAGAGAGACCAGCCTGGCTCCAGCTGCGAGAGACCACTACAGACCAAACCCCTTCACACAAGCCAAACCCCCAGGAACTGCCCGCCAGCTGCTCCCCTGTCCCAAAGTTCCCACAGTGGCGATTCTAGAGCCCAGAGCTAGGGATCTGGGCTCTCCCAGCTGGGGAGCCCTTTGGGCTTGGGCTGGAGCTCAGACTCCGAAGCCTAGGGAGGCGGGAGCATTTCAGAGCTCAGGCGCCTACACATCTATTTTCTGCACTGTTGCGCGAGTCCCACAAGACTAGAAAACACATACCCGTGTTTCCTCTTTGGTTCGGACATAATGAAGGATCTTCATTCTTGGTCCCAAGGGAATTCCCAGGTCTTTAAGATCCTTCTCTGTACACAGAGCCTGGACAGGAAGTTACAACCCGTTACTACTACAGTACAGGAAACGGGGCACTCAAAAGGATGTGCCATTGTCAGCATTGCAGAGGCCAGGACCCTGGGAGCTAGTTGCTCTGATTTCAGTGTGCCCCTCTGGAAGGGAGGGAGCACGGATTGCATTGGAATCACTCTGCTCCGGAGAGAGGCAGCAATCTCTGAACTCAGCCTCACGTGCAGAAATGCCTCCCCCACACACGCGCGCCTCCTTTTCAGCACGCCGCCAGCCTATCCACTACGCATAGGAACTACGGCTGCTGCTTGCACAGGCAGAATCAAAAGCCTGCGGAGGTATTAGTCACTCAGCCTTACCATCAAAAACCAGGGTACATTAGGCCACGTGGGCTGCAAGAAATACCTGTGTGAATGTGCCCCAATACCAGGGTGATGGACACATAGAAGAAAAATGTGAACTCTAAGAGATCTGCAAGTAGGTGGTGAAACATACAAGAACAGTAGCCCCTCTGCTGGGAGAGCTGTTTTACCAGGGCTTGCACGTCCATTCTCTCCGTCTCGAAGACACCGTAGTACTCAGACAACTCAAGCTTCTTCAGAATTTCCTTCACTCCCCCAATGTCTCCCTGTTCATAGGCACCCATCTGGGATCCCTGCAAGGACAGCCACGTGAGTCATGTTTACAGGGCTGGTCTCTTTCTTCCTTAATGTTCTGGCTACAATACTGGTAATACGGGTGGGATTGTTTTGTTTAGATCTACAGCTGGCAGGATAGCATGGCAAGTTCAAAGCTATTCTGCTACAGAAGCAGGAGACAGCAGCAATGTTCTGCATTGCAGCAGTTATGGAAATATGCTGGAGTGTGGATGTAGCCTACAGATTTCATCCTGAACCAATGAGATGCTTCACACGCACAAACCGTGGGGAATTTACCTCTTTATTGCCGTCTTCATCCTCAGCAGAATCTTTCTGATTTGTTAGGAGATCAAACAATATCAGCGACCCTAAAAAAGAGCCACATACACCGTCTCTGAGCAGAACATCAGATCTTATGCTGGAATAAATACACTTACATGCTCATATCCCTCTGTTTGGTATGGGGGGGCCTTCCCTCCTCCTCTTCCACACCCAACTGTCCCATGGTATGGAAATGGGACTGAAGTGCAGTCCAGGTTCTGTGCCATGTGCCTACAGATATTCAATAGATTCTAAATGGTTACACACAACCCTGGGATCCCCAGGACTAAACCCCTTACCTAAGCTATGGCCCGCAATGGAAACACCCCCTTTAAAGTCAGGGTTCCTCTGCAGGAAGAGCTGATACAGACGGTTCATTTCTGAAGCCACAGTATCCACAATGGTCTGGCAGTAGGTGGAGCTGTTGTAGAAGAAAACATCCAGTATGGTGTCGTTTATGAAGTGACGTAGGCGGTTGATGCTGGGCAAGGTAATTCGCTCCAAATCGCTAAACATGGAAGAGAAAGGGATTGTTCCGAGGGACAGAGATTTCACCCAGGGCTCCGGTAGCTATTTCCTAATATGTGAAATCCATGGCAATTATGCCATTGAGGATTTCGCCTGAATTCCTAATTCATATGAACAGACCATAGTAACAGAAAGGAGCTACAAATCCACCTTCCTTAAAGAAACAGAACAGGGTTCTCCAAGGTGTGGATGCAAAGAGCCAACCTTCCCTGCTCCGGGAGCATTTAAAATCACTCCCCACTTGTGCAGCTGACATGGAATGGGTTACCTAGGGAGGTGGTAGAATCACCTTCCTTAGAGGTTTTTAAAGTCAGGCTTGACAAAGCCCTGGCTGGGATGATTTAGTTGGGGATTGGTCCTGCTTTGAGCAGGGGGTTGGACTAGATACCTCCAGAGGTCCCTTCCAACCCTAATATTCTATTCTATGCTGTTCCTCTGTGCACCGTGGTGTTTCAGAAGGGACTAGCTCAAAGTCTGTTGGGAGCCTGAAAAATCTGGCTGGGTATCAATTCTCATGGACTTCCAGTGGGGGCTGGATACCTAAATCCCCTGCTCTGTGTTCTTATAGCCTCTGAAAACACCAGTCTGAACGTCTGGCTTTACATGCCAATAGACTACTTAGGGTGCAGTTTAAACTAGACATCCATCTGGCGGGATCCTCATGTTAGGTGCTACGAACAGTTTTATGTTCACCCATGTGTTTCCTGATGTAAAGTAACAGCAGCAGAGACTGCGCTGAGAACTCTTCTTTCATCTTTCACCCACTGCAGCAAAGGCACATTTCAAACGAGCAAGGCACTCCTGGAGTTCACTCCCTCAGGCACTGGAGCACGTTTACTTCTACGGTGCTAGAATTTACTTACACGTCCACCCCCGTGGAATGCAGAGGGCTGTGCCAGTTCACAGGCAGGAACTCTACCCGGCCAATTTGTTGCTGCTCCTGGGCTTTCTTGAAGTGTGCCTGCAGCATGCCCAGGGAAACGTTACGGAAGTCGTTCACTGGAAAGAGAATTCAGCTCTGTATCAAGGCCTGGAAAAAAACAGTTTGCTAGAAGCCTAGTGCATTCCTCTGCTGAACCAGCAGCTTAAGACAAAACCGCCCACCTCAGTCTGAAGATTTTTAATTTACTGTTGTTACGAGTAACACCGCAGATCCCTAATCGAGGGATCAGACAACACTCTACTTCTTAGCTGAAGCGTAAACCGGATTTCACCATTTGTTCTGTAGCAACTCCGTTTCCCCTCATTGCTGGAGTTTTCACACAGCAACCGAGGAGAGAAAACCTTTTTAAAGAACTATGAAACCTACTGTAAAAGTCTCACATTGGCAGGGGCTGGATTTTAAACTACTTCTCACTCATTTTAGTTCATTGACTGATTTCAAGTTGACAGTTATCTTTTAAAAAGTAGCCCCATTAGATATGTACTGTAAGATAGACTGCAGTATCAAAAGGCTTGACTCTCTGACTGTCACATTTCTAAAGACTCTTGGATGGGACATTAAGTTGTGTTAGACTTTGCTGGATAGGATTACTGCCTAGCAATAGACTGAGGACTAGTGCGACTGAATTATTCAGTTACTTGAAGAATCTGTATCTGATTTGGGAAGCTCACTATTAGAAGATTAGGACACAATGATCATTCTGATAAAAATGATTGTCCAACTCTATCCGGATAACCAGCTTTAACTGCTCTTATATTCAAACTATGCATCTTCATTGCAGTCAGCAAGTTCTGTCTTCCAGTTTGCCAAGATTACTGTCAGATTCTTTAAATGTGTGATGACGGCACCCCATGTATTTTCCCCTCAGACCTGTGTTTATTTGCACTCTCTGAGTGGTGATGCATGTGAAACAGCATCATCTCCTGTGCACACCTACCACATTGGACGATAGACCGGAACCGGATGTCACATGCTGGCCCAATTCCATGAACTACAAAAACCAAGTGATCTATTTGCAGAGGCTCCCCTAAGAGAAGGAAAGAGAACCATTTACACAGCAGCTAATCGTTTACCTAACTGACGCAATATTCCTTTGAGATCTCAACCTCTGAGGCAGATGTGTGAAACCCTCCATGGGGCAGAGAAGGGATAACATTCATAGTTCCAGGTGCCAGAATATTAGAGAGTTCAATCCCTGGTTTGTGTGTCAAGAGCAATAGTAGCGCTCTGTATAGTACTTCATATTTAAAGTGCTACCTACACATCAGATAATTTTCCACACACACACACAGCGAGTGGTAAGTGGCATTATCCCCATTTTATAGCTGAGTGAAATTGAGGAAGGGGAAGTGATTTGGGCACATGACCAGGATTAGAACTCCCAATGTTGCACGGATTCCTCCACACCAGGCTGCCTTGTGAAATGTCCCTGAGAGGCTATGCCGGTGAGGTGCAGCTTCTGCACTCAGACCCATTCTCCTCTCCCAGTCGCCACGACCATTTCCATGCAACGGGTTGGGTGTCGAGGACAATGTACTTCTGAGTTTAAAAAAAAAAAAAATCACCTTCAGCTACTTAGAGCTGTATTCATGTGGCTGTGCAGAAGTAGAGATTTTACATCTAAGTACAATAACGTGTTGTAGCCCTTGCCAATTAGATGAAGAGGCTCTCTCAATATCATCGAGGTAGGAAGACAGGTTCCAAGTTCTTTAATTAAAGATTTATGGCTCCGCAGCTTGGAGGAGCAGGCCTTTCCGCAGAGGCCTCTTTGCCTAAAGCAGGCATCAGGCAATGTTTGATTTTCATTCTCTTCTCTCCCACCTACTTTAGTTTACATAAGATCTTTTTGGAAGAGCCTGTAGGTGGATGATGAAGGGTTTTGACAGACCGAAACAGAAGCTAGTCCTGGCGAGTGGTTACCTTGGTGGCAAAGCTCAATTGCTATTGAAAAGTGTCAAATTTAGCCCCCAGTTCTGATTTACATTCTGTACAGTGTACACGAGAGAGCGTGGATGTCTGTGGGATAGATACAGATGCACGTACCAGGAGGGGGTTTGGTTTGGTTTTTAATAACTCAACTACACCAGCCACCATTTTCAGAAGTGACTCGTGATTTGAAGAGCTCAGTTCACGAGGTCTGATTTTCAGAGGGCGGGTGCCCAGCACTTCCTCTTCCCCTTTCCTGTTTGTGCAGGGACTGTCTCTCACCAGGTCTGGGCAGCGCCCAGCACATGGGGCCCTGGTCTCAGCTGCAGGCTGTAGAAACGACTGTAATATTAGAATTAGCACATAAGGAAATTTGTCGACAGATGAGCTGACCCAGCCATAAGCTGCGTATTTGTCTCAACCAAAATAGTTTTGTTTTAAATTCTCTGAACCTTCTTACAACAGAAAACAAGCTGGGAAATGTTTTCCTCCACTTGGATGGATGTGAAGAAAGAACATTCACTTACCGCAGGGGATGTCAGCGGAGATGTTCTCCGCCCCTCTCTTAACTGTTCTTGGTCGGCCCTGTTCTGTAGGGGTTGAGCCCCAGTCATCAGAGGTTGTCACGGGGTGGTAGTGCACCATCAGCTTAAAAACAGGAAGAGACGCGTGTTAGAATTCTGTGGTGCATGGCACGCTGTCCCTGGGAAAGATCCTGTACGTGCTCCACTTTGCATCATTTAGAAAACAGAATGGAATGATGTCTTCAGCCACTTTAACTATTTGGTTAGCAGCTTGATTTTATACCTGAGGAAAGATGGGTCAGTGGTTAGGGCACTAGCCTGGGAAGTGGGAAACCCACCTTAAATTCCCAGCTTCATCACCGGCTGGCTTGTATGACCTTAGGCAAGTCACTCAGATAGGTGCTAATGGTGGAATAGAAGTACCCAAGATAGAGTCTGATATAGTTCAAGTGGCACAACCCTCTGACATGGATGCAGTGATATCAGTATAAAGGTGTCTTCCACCACAATTCCTTATTCCCCTAAATGTAGCTCTATAAGGATCTTTATACAGGTAGAACTACATCCACACTAAGAGAGTGCATCACTAAGACATGATTGAAGCAGTACAAAAACGGAGTGTAGATCAGCAAGTCTGTCTGTGCTACAAACAGTAAATCAGGTTTTTACCTTTGGATTATGCAGTATAATGATTTCTCTAGTAGGGGACTCAAGTTTCTTCTTCCACTCGTCCAAAGTTACGGCAATCATGTAGGTTTCCTGGGGAGAAGAGAAACCTCTGCAAGTCAAACACACGGTGCCACAGGAATTCCACCAGTTGGGAGGCTTTCCCCCTCCCCTCTCATTGTAGGGTAGCTCTTAAAAATATTTTTGATTAAAAAGAGATACATCAGACACTAGTCTGGATCAGTGACAGTCTTAGCCCTGGATTAAATGTTGTTTTATGTAGAGCTTGTTGGACTCTTTAGGCTACCAGTTTTAATAGAAGCAACAGCTTCCACTTTAGACTCCATTGGAGTAATAGCAGATTAAACTTTTATGGAAAACCATTTTCCACAGGATGAGTTTCTAGAAAATCAGAAATATGCCTAGCACTTTTCAGGTCACGTAGCAGCTCTTTTTCTGTAGCCTACCTATGGACCGGATCAAACATGAGTAATTTTAGTCACATAGGTAGTTCCATTGGCTTTAGGAGCACTACTTATTTGCTCTAGCGAAGTTACTCTCAAGTGAGCACACTTGTGGGATCAGGTCTAGATTAGAGACATAGGACATTACAGCAGACAAGGACAGAGAAAAATTAGTGTCTGCAGCTTGAAAGAACCGACTGGTGCCTATGAAAATAAGGTCAGGCAGAAGAGGAGATGTGGGAAGCACTGAAGCAGAGATCAGCTGGGGGAAGCAAGCCACAAGAAATGGACTTTAAGGAGGGCCGTAAAGACAGAGAGCAAGTTTGCTTTATGAAGAGGAAGACAGAGGATGGCCCAGGTGTGGAAGCAGCATACGAAGAGGTGGGAGGAGAGAGGGAGTGAGTAGCAAGGCAAGGAGATCTGGCAGAATGTAGGTCGCAGGGAGTGAAGCAGAGAGGCCAGGGCTGGGACTGCAGGCAGTGTGCTGAAAACGAGGACAGGCAGAGCCGGGAAGGAGGCAGAGCTGGGATATGAGCAGGGGGAGATTGCATTAGCTGCAGCTGGTTGGCGACACACAATGGGTGAGGCTGCAGAGAAGAGAGGTGCAGTATTTCTAGTGGTGCTAATCAAACGTCTCCCTCACGTTCACAGCCTTGGACACAACTCAGTGCCAATTCCCCTCTGGCATTCGGGAGGTTACACAGGCAGAAGCCAGCAGGGCTCAAGAGCAGCCTGGAGGAGCTGAACATTATTAGGTGAGACACTGTTACCTCCAACTCTTCACTGAAGCTCTCCGAGTAGGGAATATACTTGTTATCTTTGTCTCCTTTGTAAAACCAGGTGCAGCGTCTCACTTCGGACACCTCTTCCTCCCAATACATGGCACAGCGCAACCGCTTCTTCAAATGCACGTCATACCTGCCCCCTTCGGTTGGAACTACCAGCTGTTCGTCGTCTTTCCCTGTAGAACACAAGGACTGTGGTGAAGTGTAAACAGACCAGAAGAGGACATTACCAAGAGGTTTTAGACTATGCAAATCATGGGAGTATCAGCCGCTTCTGCGTGGAGCTTACCTAGAAAATCCACACATGCCAATAGCCAAGCCAATGATCTGTGTCAACAAACACAGTCACCATTTAAAAAGGCCTCCTAGGATAATCATGCCTGAAAGTCAAAGTTTCCATCCTGGGATGGAGTGGAGAGATCAGAAAGGCCCCAGGCTACAAACAATTGTTAGTTTATTATTGTCTGTATTGCAGTAGCCCCCACTGCACTAGGCCCTGTACAGACACACAAGAGTCCCCTGCCCCAAAGAGCTTACAATATCAACAACATCTCCCACTGTGACTGAGAGCAGCAAGATCTTCAATGTTTATCTTCATTCGTATTTCCCTAGCCCCTTTGAGACCAGATGATCCCAAAGCTCTTAAACCTGTATACGGACAGTACCACTGAGATGCAGCTCCTTTTGGGAAAGTGAATGGCAGCCAATCAGTGCACAGCATGCCCCACAACAGCAAAGAGAGAATACTGGACAGGGCCCCTTTTTTAAAGAAATATGAATAGGCCCCCTTCTAGGGAAGAGGAATTTCCACAGAAATGTGGATAAATTTAAAATTCCAGAGAGGGGAAACGCTTTCAAATCCCATAGAAAAAACGGCACAAGATGTTTAGAACACTTCCCTTAGTCGTAATTCTAGCCCCAAGACAACATCAGTACAATGCGTCTCAAATTCTTAGCCTACCCTATGCAGTGCTCTTGCAGATTTCTCTGACTTGCAAAACCCATGATTCACTCTTGATAATTCACCTCACCTCAGTAGATGTAAGGTGAGATATATTACCACAGGTGAAATCAAGGTTATTTAAACTCGAGAATTAGAGATGTTGGAGTTGACACCATCCCATGAGGTCCTCTAGTCTAGTGCAGGGTAGTTCAAGACCGTGTTTGCTACCACTTCATTCACTCCAATTTAGACATGCAGGGATTCTGTCAGCTTCCTTCTGAACCTATCCTGCAACCTCATGTACCTTACCCCTAAGAAGCTTTTGACAAAAAGACATTTTCAACTTACTCAAGTTGTGGGCCTCTTCTAACTTCTCGGAGTCTTGTCGACTGAAAGGGATCCACCTCTCTCTAGAATCGATTACCTTGCAGTAAAACCAGTGAGGAACAATGGCCTCATACTTATTTGCAGTATCTGCCTCCACTACTTCAAAGGAACTGGATGAATTGGATGATGGAGAAGGTTCTGCCTGTTGCTGTTGCACAGCTGACATCGCCCCACCTAGATGAACAGACGGAGACAGAATAAACAGGAGGAGGAGGACACTGGAGTTTTATTTTTAAAAGGTCTTCAGTTATTTACGAACATTGGAAGGAGAAACAGACTGAATGGCAAACTGCTACAAATGAGAGACCGCCAGCTGCAAAGATAACTTACTTGTTACAAGCTTATTATTGTCTTAATCCAAAATGTAGCTGTCAGACAGAGATGACAAGCCCCAGGACAGATAAGTCTGATACAATTTTGGCTCAACTGACTCCACCACAGAAAGTCTGAAAGATGAGGATTCCACGGTGGCTTTACAATAAAATAGCTGCAGAAACAAGAAGAGAACCTGTTAGAAAATAGCAAATGCAAGCAAAAGTCTGATGAAAATCCACCAGGCAGCGTTCCTAGAATAACACTCAGGAGTCATGCCCAGAGAAAGATATTTTACAATGAGCTGGAGTTAATGCTTTAGGATTTGTCACTACAGTTCAGTTGTGCTTCACACATCCCTGATTTCTGATACTTGTGCTGCTTGAGTCTTCTATTTCAGAAAGGCAGTGAGTTTTTCTCCACTAAACATTTTGGCATTTGACAGCATGCAAAATCCAAAGGGGAAAACTTGCCTGCTGCTACAGCATAAGTCTCACATACTTTTAGGAAATCAAGGGTTTCTGGGAAAATCCACCTATCCTTCCCAATTTTATTCTACTTACACTGAAACACCTTGTAGCAGGATAGTTACCTGCTCCTGCCCTGAGGGGTTCAAAACAGCTCAACAGAGGGCTGTGGCTATGGTAATGAAGCTGTGAAAGGCTGATTGGTGAAGCAGCCACAGCCGTGGCTGGGTCAGCTAGGGCCCAGCTGGCCCTTATAAAAGGCTAGGAGCCAGGAAAGTCTCTCTCTAGTGTTGGAGGGAGCAGGGCCTGGCTGTCTGCAGAAAGGGTACGGGGAGTGAAGCAGGGCTGGGGAAAGACCACAGGAGCTCTTGGCTGGTAACTCACTAAGCTGGAGGGCCTGGTCTGAGGCTCATAGAGGTACTGGGTGGCAGAGAAAGGCAGCTGGCCCAAACCTCCTCGCCTGTGATGACTGGCTCTTATATTGCTGTCTGCTCCAGGGAGCAGGGGCTTGATGACGACTGGCAGTAGCCCAGACTAAGGCAAGGTGAGGATTAGAGGGTTGGGGGGTAGAGAGGGGAGATCCAGAGGCAGAGTGTGGGAGTATTGCCAGGGGGCAGCACCCCAGGTAAAGGCAGGGACCAGGGAAGGACATGGGGCCAGCAGCAAGCGGGACCTTGGCCCGCAGTGGAAAGAGCTAATTCCCAGGCGACCAGCAGGAGAGTTGCTGCAAGGGTGAGTTGTTGCCCCCCTACACACCTATTTTGACAAAAAGCATGACTACAAAATTGTAGTGGTAATTGAAGTGGAAAGAAACATCAGGAAACTTATGTAACACTGGAGCACAGGAACCATAAGGATATTGATCGGAAAGGGGTCCAAAACAAATGTCTAATTTACTCATTTTCTTTACTTCCAAAGTGTCTTTCCTTTAACTTTCTCTAACCTCTTCCACTTGAGAATCTCAAAGGCATTTACAAACAGCTTGTTTGTGCAGCACCCCAGCAGGTAGAATGCTAGACACATTTTAAAGATGTGAAAACATAGGTTAAATGCGGTGTTCAAAACTACACAGCAAGTCAGTGACAGAGTGAGGATCCTGGTCTCCTGACTCCCAGACCCGTGCTTCAAAACTATCTCCCCTTATCACAGGGGAAAAAAACTCTGTTCTTAGCCTTTTAATCTGAGAAGACATTATGAGGTTCACTTTGGATCAAAATTCAGGCCCCAGTCTTACAGCTAGGTCCCCAATTGTATAGATTCACCTTTAGCCTCCGGTTGCAAAACCAGACTTTTCCAAAACTCCTATTGTCTTTGCTTTTATATAAAATAATAAATTCAACAAACTCTTTTCTCTAACAAAGTGAATGCCCCTGCAGTGCTTGCAACCAGATATTGCAGCACTGCTACTGGCTGAGAGCAAAACTGACTAGAAATGCAGGGGAAGTTGATTACTCAGTTTGTATCCCTCTCCCTCTGGGACAGCAGCGAATCTGAACAGCATCAATAAAAAGCCAAACAGATTTTCAAAATCCTCTCTCAAATCTGACTCAAGAAAGGTTCCAATGGAAACCTGCACTCTCCCTCCATCCACGCTGCAGTTAGGAAACCCAAAAAGACAAACCCAGCAGAAAACAGGGCCCATGTGAAAGGTCCCCACTTCTGTTTGCCAGAAGCTGGACATGGGTGACGGGATGGATCACTTGGTGATTCCCTGCTCTGTTAACCCCCTCTGGGCCACCTGGCAGTGGCCACTGTCCGGCTACTGGGCTAGAGGGGCCCCTGGTCTGACCCCGTCGGGCCGTTCTTATCTTATTCAACTCCTCAGGCACCCAGGCAACTGCCCCCATCAGCGCATGGGCAACCGCTGCCCCCTTTTTCTCCATCACTCTGCTGATGCCATCCATTCGCCAGCTGCCCCATCACCCCCCTCCCCCAAGGCCCTGCTCCCCCCATTACCCTCCCCATCACCCCCCTCCCCCAAGGCCCTGCTCCCCCCATTACCCTCCCCATCACCCCCCTCCCCCAAGGCCCTGCTCCCCCCATTGCCCCCCCATCACCCCCCTCTCCCCCAAGGCCCTGCTCCCCCATCACCCCCTCTCCCCCAAGGCCCTGCTCCCCCCATTACCCTCCCCATCACCCCCCTCCCCCAAGGCCCTGCTCCCCCCATTACCCTCCCCATCACCCCCCTCTCCCCCAAGGCCCTGCTCCCCCCATCACCCCCCCCTCACCCCCCCAAGGCCCTGCTCCCCCCATCACCCCCCCCCACCCCCCTCTCCCCCAAGGCCCTGCTCCCCCCATCACCCCCCCCTCACCCCCCTCTCCCCCAAGGCCCTGCTCCCCCCATCACCCCCCCCCTCACCCCCCTCTCCCCCAAGGCCCTGCTCCCCCCATCACCCCCCCTCACCCCCTCAAAGGCCCTTCCCCCCCCCCCATCATCCCCCTCTCCCCCAAGGCCCTTCCCCCCCATCCCCCCCTCAAAGGCCCTTCCCCCCCATCACCCCCCTCTCCCCCAAGGCCCTACTCCCCCCATCACCCCCCTCAAAGGCCCTTCCCCCCCCATCACCCCCCCCCCTCCCCATCACCCCCCCCCCTCCCCCCAGGCCCTGCTCCCCCCATTAGCCCCCCAAGGGCCCTTTCCCCCCCCCCCCCGTCACCCCAGGGCCTCTCTCCTCATCCCCGCACTGACCCGCGGCCGCGGCGCCTCCCTCGGGCCGGGCGGCTCGGTGTGTCGCTGCGCGGCTGGCCCGACCCGGGCCCACGAGCCCCCGGCGCTGCGGAGGCGGCCTGAGCCCGCCCTGCCGGGGCGGGGCCGGCCTGGCTCCTCCTCGGGCGCGGGGCGGCCTTGGCCGGGAGGGGGCGGGGGAGGGGCAAGGGAGGAGGAGTCAGGGAGGCTCCCGGGGGGGGGGGAGTTTAAAGGGGGCAGGCCCCCAAGGGAGGAGGAGTCAGGGAGGCTCCCGGGGGGGGGGTGTCAGGCCCCCAAGGGGGGGGGTTAAAGGGGGCAGGCCCCCAAGGGAGGAGGAGTCAGGGAGGCTCCCGGGGGGGGTGTCAGGCCCCCAAGGGGGGGGGTTTAAAGGGGGCAGGCCCCCAAGGGAGGAGGAGTCAGGGAGGCTCCCGGGGGGGGGGTGTCAGGCCCCCAAGGGGGGGGTTTAAAGGGGGCAGGCCCCCAAGGGAGGAGGAGTCAGGGAGGCTCCCGGGGGGGGGGGGGTCAGGCCCCCAAGGGGGGGTTTAAAGGAGTGTCAGGCCCCCAAGGGGGAAGGAGTCAGGGAGGCTCCTGGGTGTGTGTGTCAGGCCCCCAAGGGGGGGGGTTAAAGGGGGCAGGCCCCCAAGGGAGGAGGAGTCAGGGAGGCTCCGGGGTTGGGGGGGGGTTTAAAGGGGGCAGGCCCCCAAGGGGGAGCGGGACCGTGGGGGGGGGAGCCTGGCCCCCCAAGGGAGGAGGAGTCAGGGAGGCTCCCGGGGGGGGTGTCAGGCCCCCAAGGGGAGGTTTAAAGGGGGGCAGACCCCCCCAAGGGAGGAGGAGTCAGGGAGGCTCTGGGGGTGGGGGGGTGAGGCCCCCAAGGGGGGGTTTAAAGGGGGCAGGCCCCCAAGGGGGAGCGGGACCATGGGGGGGGGAGCCCGGCCCCCCAAGGGAGGAGGAGTCAGGGAGGCTCTGGGGGGGGGTGTCAGGCCCCCAAGGGGAGGTTTAAAGGGGGGCAGACCCCCCCAAGGGAGGAGGAGTCAGGGAGGCTCCCGGGGGAGGGGTCAGGCCCCCAAGGGGGGGTTAAAGGGGTGTCAGGCCCCCAAGGGAAGAGGAGTCAGGGAGGCTCCGGGGGTGGGGGGGTGAGGCCCCCAAGGGGGGGTTAAAGGGGTGTCAGGCCCCCAAGGGAGGAGGAGTCAGGGAGGCTCCCCGGGGGGGGGTCAGGCCCCCAAGGGAGGCTGCGGGGCAGGCTTCAAAAGCGAAGGGGGTGTTCGGATGCCCCCAAGGCGGTGGGGAGGGATTAGAGGGGACAAAGCGCAGGGTGGCTTCTGGCCCTGCCCCCTAGTGGTGCCCCCACCACAGCCCTGGGGCCGTGCACCGTCTCTCTGCCCTTTAACCTCGCCTGGGGTGGCCCCAAAGATGCATTTTTTCAGGGGGAGGGTTGCCCCTCTAGTCCCCTTTAATATCCATCAGCATTGGGGGGGGGGGAGGGGACAGCTTGGAAGAAGGGGCCGGGGAGGAGAGATTAGAGAAGGGGGGCTACAGAGAAGCAGTGGGTACAGAGTAGGGACCTGCAGGGTCTGTCCTGCTGTCTAATCACTGCTTTGGTTGCATCAGGCTGCTGATTACAAGAGCTCATGGAGAAGGGTCCTTGGAAAGCGTGAGGATGAGGAGGAGCGGTCCTGGTCCCCAGCGGGATTTCAGGTAAGTGTCGCTCTTGGTTACACACCGCTGAGGGAGACACAAAGACAGGAGGATGTACGTACGTGTGTTTGTGCACGCACACACGGGTAAGCATACAGCACTGCTGGATCCGACAGTGAAAGTTAATACATCAGATGTCGGGAAGGGGTGTAGATACTAGAAATACCTTGATTTAACTAGATAAAATATGTATTTCATTTATTCATATTTATAAACCTTTTAAGTGCATTTCCCATGCTTTGTGCACTCATCCCATAAATTAAAATATACAATACAATATATAAAGGATTGCAGATATAAATAAATATCTACTCCCCTATCCCTTGGCCAGGCCCCCACCTCAAAAAACTTGGGGAAAGAGAGAGTAAAATACACATTGCAGAATTTCTGGCCTGTGTATTATAAAAATTATAATATAACTGTATTTCCCAGCTGTTCCATTTCATATCAGCTGGCATGAAACGTATATCTCAGCTATCCAATTGTTTAAACACAGTTTTAGGGGGGAAAGACTTTTCTTGGGGCTGAGGGGGGAAGCTTGCATATTTTCATTTTTATATAGTGTAAAACTGCCCTATTTTTATTTGTAAATGCTCATGGCTCAACTGCTATTGCTAATACATAGCAGCAAAACACACGCTTACTAAATGCAAATCTAAACTAACAGCCAAACATTCAAATACTGTGGTTTCCATGTGAAATGTAATTGGTCCCTCTCTTCCACCACACATATCCAGTTAGATATGGAGCAGGCCAGTCTGAGAATACAAAAAGGTACACATTGCCTGGCTGTAAGCACAACCTAGTGATCCCATATTCAAATCAGGGCACGCAAGGCCCTGAATAATCGACCCTATTGGGACACAATACAAAGGAAAACAACAATTTTGTCTTGGAGGCTGCCACTTTATTATAAAATGAGGCTCTGAGCTGCTGCTATGGAGCCAGAACAGTTAATCCTCCTTGCATCAGACAGTACTGTCCCTTCAGCTGCTGATTCTGCTGGCTTGCTCAGCTGATTGTATTTCTCATTCCACGAGTCCTGTTTGGGGGGAGGGGGGTGACACTATGCTCTTTCTGGTTTGGTGCTGGGTCCCCAGTCCCCATCTCCTGCCTCTTTGTCTGTATTCACTCACTGTAATAATAGGAGAAAAGAGAAGCCATTCACTGCATACCAGCTGCTGTGTTGCAGAGTAGCTATTACACAGAGGGCCACAGGAAAGGGTTGTAGCTCTGTGTGCAGTATAGATCAGTGGGACTTGTTAGGCACTCACCAGGACCATGTGTGGCCAGAGATGTGCCGTGGATGGACTGGCTTTATAGCATGCTGCTTTTTAAATTTGTGAGGAACCTCCGTGTTCATGAAAGTGAGTGATGAATAGCACTGGTTAGAGTCATGCATAGGGCAGGAAGGTGCAGTGTACAAGGTTCTACCACACAACTTGACCAGTGCATATTAATCCTGATCCTCAGCACCTCTTCTTGTGCCAGTCTGGGGAATCTGCACACTTGTGCACAGCTCTAGGGGGTATGTGTAGCAGGTGGCATGAATTAATTCAAAAGGAGACTGCCAGCCCAAGCCTGTGAAGCCAAAGCAATTGAGGAGATCATAGCAAATCTTGTTTCAGGGTTTATGGCATGGATTCTTTGTGTTCCTACAACCAACCTGCGTGGCAGCTCACAGGTTACCATGCTCTATATGCCACTGCCTGCCACCCCCAAAGCAAATGAACACGGCAGAGAGTGATCTCCAATCCGTGCCATAAGACATTTCTTTAACTTTTATTTTTCAAAATCTCATGTGTGCAGTGGGGCTAATGTATACAACCTAGTGCCGTAACATGAATAGGATTGTGCATATTTCTAAACAGAGGGTGGGTTTTGAAATGGAAAGTAAATTGGAAGGGTTTTATCTTTGTAGAGAGACAGTGCTTTTTACTTGAGCGTCTGTTTCCAGAGGTGGATGTATGAGACAAGGTTGTTGTATGGGTGGCAAAGGCGCCATCACTGTAGAGAATCAGAGAGGTAGCCGCAGATTAGTAGCCCGTTCTGGCCTTGCTGGCTGTGGTTTTACCAGCAGCACTGGACTGAGTGCTCCACTATTTGAATTCCTTGTGTTAACGATTGTACATTTCCATACTATCTTTCATTTAGAAGGGTCACCAAGTGCCTTACAAACACATACACAGAGATCACGTCACTTACCTCTGTAGTGCAACATGACAGAGTGCACTCTAACAGTTTTAAGGCAAGACGTGAAGAATAGTCTGGTAGAACTGAAGTGGAATTTAAGACAGCAGAATATAATTACCAGAGTAGGACAAGGGCACTGGGGATAATTCTTTTGAAAAGTGATACAGAAAGATCAGAGTTTACATTTTGTCTGAAAGACAGATAGCTACCGCCAATAGCACAGTGCTCCTATTTTCTGTGGGCCACTCATTCAGTATCCAAAAGCACCTTCTACTGTACCACCATTGCCAATTTGGTGTATTCCTTGCAGGTCTCCTCTCCAAATGCTGACCCAGTTTGACCCCACTTAGGTTGTGAGTGTTGTGGAGGCTAGAAACGGCAGCAGGGATCTAGGCAGGCCGAATGTCATTCTATCAACTGGCATTTTCTACAGGCCAGAAAACGGGAGGGTGCCTTAATCTGCACTAGAACTGTCAGTTGTCCATCTTCCCCTATAACAAATGAAAGCTGCCATCTGCCCCATGGCTAAAGCCATGCTGCTATTTGACTAAGAGTGTAATCTACCACTAATGCCTTTCCACAGAGCTGGTCAGTAACTAAGCTTGCTGAAAGGATAAACTAACATTTCAGCCTCCTTTTTAAACAGGACATTTTCGTTCCCCTTACCTGTGTTTCAATAGGAATATACTACACTCCTCCAAACCTTTCCACTCAATTTTGCAATTTGTAAACAGTGCATTACAAACCCTAGAAGAGGGCATCATCTTCTAAAAGGCTAGCCAATATCTACTCAGCCCCAGGCAGTTACAACCAATAGAGGTTTGCAGGCCACATTATCTATCATTTTTGTTGGAGGTTCAGCTTTTTAATTTAAAAAAGAAAAAACCCATCTCCTCCTCTGACTTTGTCAGATTCCCAAATACCATGCACATTCCTGGACTGTTCCCTCAGAATGTATAGACTGATGTCATTCTTGCCCCGTGTCAGCCATGGTCAACCTTTGTCCCAGTCCAGAGAGCACTGTGGATTATAAAGCAGTTGAATGTACATGTTGTTCTTCAGCACTGGCTCACCCCATTATTATGTTATCTGTTAGCTGGTGAGGTAGTCCAGGATCGCTCTATGATCCTCTGTTATCAGAAATCTTCAGTTAAAGCTGACTGGTGACTAAGAGTTGCATACCACGTGAGAGAATTCTGGAAATCAGCGAAATTGGACTGTAGGAAGCACAGCAATTTTGTACTTTGTGCCTTTTAATAAAAGGAAACCAGTAGCTAAAGAGTAAGCTCGGTGTATCTCAAATTCTTATTGAATCTAATCACAGCTTCATCTCCTCACTTACCTGTAAATAAGTAACTGCTGTAGAGCTTACACTTCGGATAGAATATCCTCAGAGAAAAGCAGCACAATGGCTGAGGTGCAGCTACAATTCTAAAACCATTTGTTGTTTTAAAAATCCCTCTATACCTGTTCTCGAGAAACAATCCGGTCTTATTTCCAGAACGGTGTATGCATTTCAGAGCTATAACTTCATGCACAACTGTTTCACTTGGATGCAGATGAATAACAATGGTCCTCCATTCGGCCAAGCAAGTCGTCATATGCCGCAGTTCCCTTTACTTTAATGAGACATAAGCAGATGGTTTAAGCATGTGTTTAAGTCCATCCCTATTCAGTAAAGCATAAACAGCTGCTTACGCACTATACTGAATTGGGGCCTATTAAAAACTGCGCTTGGAGGATACAAAGACTCTGAAATAGCGAGGCTTCCCCTCCCATCACTAAGCTTAACTACCTATAAAATTATCATAACACGTAAGAAATCCTCTGTCCATTTCTTGTTTGCTCATCTCAATGTTCAAATCATTCTGAAAAAAGAGAAGTCTTCTCCCCTCCTGATCTGGCTACCCAGCCTGTGTCACCTCTTCCAGGCACCGTTCATAAAGTGAGCCTTTTGGCAGCACTGGCCCGAGGGCACAGAGTGAGACTGAAAACAGACTTTGCATCTCTCTTGAATTTGCACTCCCTGACTTCTTGATGAGCTTAGTGTCCTGTTCCATGTTGTCATTCTTATGATGTCATCACTTTGAAAAGCAGTTTCAAAGTGTTCGCTAGCACTAAGCAACTTAATGGGCACTTTTGTTTTCTAGCTGGTCATAAGTCAGAATGTTTTCAAGCCCAGCTTGTCTTCACAGTGCTTCTGCATTAAAAAAACCAAAATGACACATGAAAAGGGAGTGGTTAGATCACAGCACTCGGGGTCGGGATTCTTTGGGATCTATTCAAATTGTGGCCCATCTCCCTCTGCAAACTTAAATAATGATAATATTCACCTTCTTCACATGGGGAACTTGTGAAGATTAATGTTAAGACACAAATGCCACATATTGTTAGTCTAAGCTGCATAACTCAATGAAGCAGGGAGTCTTATGTCCATTGGGGATATTGTTCCAGGAGCAAAAGGTAAAGGGTTCAGATAACTAGCCTGCTCCAAGCCATCTGAAAAGTAGCACCAACCCCCTTTCAACATCATGAATATCACCATTTCCATGCTACTTGCTGCCTTGTCTTATGAGGCTGTGCTGCAAGGACAGAATTCCAGGTATGGTGCTTTGGTTACAACAGGTTCCATTTATAGTTTCACACAAACTTTAAAGAAAGTCACTTCCAACTTCTTATCAGTACAAAATCATTTTTAAAACTTGCTGGAGTTTATTTTCTCTTATCATACACAGTAATGACGACTTAATTTCAGATGTGGCAGCCCCACGGTTAAAGGCAGATGTTTTACCTCTCCCCTCCACGGTGCACCGTACAGAACCACCAGTTATGCAGATTATAGTGGAATACAAAACTGCATTATGTGAAAGGACATTACAATTAAAAAGTGGATTTTTACCCCATTTGCCCTGAAAAATCATTTCCAAATGTTTCACTTCCTAGGGTCATGCCGCCATCTCTCATCTGCACCACTGCCTTTCCAGAGGCAGAATTCAAAAGCTCCCAATTGTGTTCCTTATTACCTCTCCCCCACATAAAACATCACTGAATAGCTCTTCACTAGAAGAAAACAGTGTGAAGTTGCCATATTAACTGGCTGCTAATATGGTCTCTTCCACCAGCACTTCAAGACAGTACTACAGCGTGCACCAAAAAGACACAGAACAATACACATCAATCTGAACGGCTAGAGTGACGAAGCTGTAAATAATACACAAGAATAGTGGTGCAAGAGTCTGAAGTCTTGTTGTACTTGCTGTGTGTTGCAGTGCCTTTGTAACTTACAAAATTTGACAAATATTCCAACTGTTTAAGAGGCCCAGGGCAGCAGGTGACATCTAGAGACACCTATTTGGCCTAGTATAGAAAAGTCTATTCCATATGACAGTTTCCTCTCCTGCTGATGAAAAGCATGTAGACACCCACAGAGGCAAAAGCACTTTGTTTGGCAATGTCAGAATTCCACAGTTGTCTGTACATTCGTTGGCCTGGAACAACAAACTGAAAATTCAGGACTTGTGTTTCAATCCGCCATTCGTCCCCAGCCAATTTATCATGTGTTGGGTTTGAAAAAAAAAATTAAAATACAGTCAAGGCTTTATTGCTTTTCGTGGTCAACAGCAGTTAGAAGCGGGCTGAGAATTGAGCCTGACCAGAGCGCTTTGGGATGTCCATAGCAGGCCTTGAGTTGTTACCATCTGTCTTTTACAGTCCCTTTTTTTCCAGTTTTTCCAGTATGGCCTGGATTCTATGAACAGCCTCCTTCCTAGCCTGTCGAACATTGTCCTGGCCACGGGTCTCTATGGAATCCAGTTCCAACAGCTCCTTGGTCAGCATTTCCTCCAGGAGCCGGTATGCTTTGTCTGTCTTTTTTCCTACAAATTCATCCACCTCTTGCTCCAGCTGCTCAACTTCCGCCATAACTTGCATAACTCTTTGAATCCCTGGCTGCATTCCCAGGGAGTTTGACAAAGGCTGGTCGCTGGGTTTGAAACCTGCATCCTGGTTCAAAGGTGGTTTCCTGGGTACATTATCGTACATTTGGGGCTGTGCACTGTATTGCACTTTGGGATTGAAATGGGATGGTTTGGTGTTGAATTGAGTTGACTTGTGATCGTTCATAGTCCCAGAGGGCTGCTGATTGACTTCTGGAAAGTAGCTGTTGTGGTTTGCTCCTTGCTCTGGTTTGTCATAAGTAGTGTCCTAAATCAGAAACAAGCAGAGGTTTTCAAATTTATTTCCCTCAACACCAGTTTTCTTATCCCACACCCTGCATCAAAGAGGGAATGCAAGCAGATCTCTGAGCAGCCGGGCTAGTCTGCTCCCTGCTCATCTGGAAGATGTGCGTGCCTAGGATGGCAGTGCAAAAAGGGTTCAGGCAATGGAAGTTACTAAGGCTGAGGCCTGCACTTTGAGACGGTCATCCACTGCGATGTCATAATATACTGTGACCCAATAACGTGAAACTCACGTAACTTTCTTACATAAGTGTGGCTGCCCAAAAAGGAATGTTCAAAGACCGCTACTGCGCAAGTCTAGTGGTCTGATCAGACTTGCAGTCCGAGAGCTCATCCTAACACTCACTCTACAATTATTTAGCATTGTACAGCGTTCTGAAGTTGTAAACAGAGTACATAAATACCAAAGAGTATTGGATTTCCAAGCAAGAGCTCTTCTTCCCTGCGCCAGCGGGAGCTAGAAGCACTGTAAAAGCAGCACACTTCGCTTCTGGGGAGGGGACTTTTTGCACTGCTGTGCAGTGACCCCTATGGCTGAGTTAAGATAGGTGCCAGTAGGTGTCAATCTTGAAAGCATTAAATCCTTACCTTTGTATCATGAGCTGGAGGATGAGGAGAAGGAGCTCCATTGCCAGGCCAGGATGGAGAGGATTCTGAAACAAATGGACTTCCTTGGGGGGTCGAAGCAGCAGGCCAGGCGTAACGTGGCTGCATCCCATAGATGCCCGAGGAAGCCCAAGATTCATCCTGGAGTCTTGGTTGTGGTGGTGGCGGCCCCTGCTGTGGAATGCCAGGGTTGGTATCCCCTCCATACGGATAGTGTGGGACAGGCATTCCTGGGGTCTGCAGGAAGAGGGAAATGAAGGTAGTACCTTCAGAGTCATGTTCACTCAGCCATTGGAAATACATTTAGACGTGCTTCTCCACTCCTACTACTCTCTCCTTGTTAAGATCCACAAAGTCAGACTAGGCTCTGACATGCCTATTCATTCTGAGTCCTAGGCCACAGGAGTGTTACATATTTTTATGAGAGTGGGCATGGTTGGCTGTTTTGGCCATTTGTGTAGTTTAGCTGCAGTCTAAGTCTAAGTGTCTGTCAGAATACCAGGTTGTGTTGCAAGAGATGAAAGACCTGGGGCATGAGATGGGCCTTAGGATAAACATTTCCTGTGCTGGAGCGAGGAGCAGTAGCTAAGTAGTGCACTTCTAAGGCTCAGACCTGAATGGCTGGTAGCTGGAAGGGCAGGTTGCCCTTAAGCAAGCATACGCCAACCTTTGCTTCAGAAGGGCCATATCCAATACTGAGCTGGGTTGTACTTGCCCCAGCCATACTCCCAGAGGAAGCATGTATTCCTTCTACTAGCTTCCTTACCGGTGGTGGGGAGTATTCTGGGGCCTGCCTTCTGAGAGAGGGGCCTTCCGGCGGGCAGTCTGGTGGGGGATAATTCCAGTGCGAGGCTGGGGATGGCGGTCGGTACATGCTTGGAGACTCTGCCGGGTAGGCAGCCCGAGGGTGCCCAGAAGAATAGTAAGTGTTCGACTGTGGCAGATTAGCATAGTGTGGAGCAGCCCCAGGGGCTGATGGGTAAGGGGTGCCATAGGCTCCATTTGTGTAGTGAGACTCCAGTCCCTGAAAAACAAGCAGAGAACATGTTTGAGAGATGGACACAGATGGAATGTGGACAACACCAACCAGGGGCTGTGAGCACTTTGGTGGACAGGATTAGAAAGCCAGTTTGTCAAGATCACTTTGAAAACTGGTCTGAAATAAGTAATAGAAAATCTAATGTAGAGAAGTGCAAAGGACTTCACCTAGGAAGGAAAAAATCAAATGCAGAAATACAAGACCGGGAATAACTGAGTAGGCTGCAATACTGCTGAAAAGGATCTGGGGTTTACAGTGGGTCACAAATGGAATATGAGTCAACAACATGATACTGTTGTGAACGAGGCAAATGTCATTTCTGGATGTAGTAACAGGAATGTTGTATGTAAGACTTGGAAGGGAACTGTTCCGCTTTACTAAACACTGGTCAGGCCTCAGCCAGAAAACTGTGTCCAGTTTTGGACACCAAACTTTAGGAAAGTTGTGAACAAACTGGAACAGTCCAGAGGGCAGCAATAAAAATGATACAACGTTTCAAAAAACCTGATCTCTGACGATAGGTTGAAACAATTGGGTATATTTAGTTTTGAGAAGGCTGAAGGATATGCTAAGTCTTCAGATATGTGTCAGAAGAGGACAACATGCAATTGTTTTCCATGTCCATCAAGGGAAGGACAAGAAGTAATCAGCTTAATTTGCAGCAAGGGAGATGTAGGTTGGATATTAGGAAAAAAAATTCTAACTAAGTATTATGTACTAGAATAGGTTACTAAGGGAGGTTGTGGAATCCCCATCATTGTCTAACCTGTCCTTAAACTCCCAAACCCCTGTCTAGGTATACTTCAATCCTGCCCCAGAGAGACAGGTGGTTGTGGGGATGGATTAGGCAACTTCCTGAGGTCCCTTCCAGCCCTTCATTTCTGTGATTCTATGAGTGGCCAAAGGCTCTAGGGTCTGGAATAGGAGCAGCATCAGAGCTGTGTAGGGGAAGAGCAGAATGGGTTTTAGGCAACTGTAAAATAGGGATTTTAGTCTCAAATCAGGAAATTCAGTTATGGTTTCCATAGCAACTGTGCATACACCAGTATGGAATATTAATATTGTTGCTGTGGGAATCATAACTCTTTCCTCACTTGAGTGATTAAAGTTTTACCATTAAAGTAGGATAGGGGTTTTGCATTTGAAAAATGTGTGGGTTGGGGAAAAAAATCCAGAGTAGAAATTTTATTATCTTCCTCCTGGCATGTCTCGTTATCGAGCATTACAAAGATTCCCATGAGAGGCTGACAAGAATGCTGTACAAATATTAAGCCTCTCCACTGCCTGTAAGGCAAGTCAATGTTATTTCACTGTCAGGTGCTGCTCAGCCCACTACTTCTGGTCCCTACTTTGTGCCCAGGTACACGGATTAGCCCTCTGCAAGCTTATCCACACAACTGTTTCTGGTACTCTGTGGCCCTAGAATCCCTGGAAAAGGTTGATTTCTATCACCCTGACAGCCAAAGAGGTCAATCTCCATTTCAACAGACCCTCATGATCTTTTTAATCAAGATTAATTTTTTTTTAGTTAATTGCGTGAATTAACTGTGATTGACAGCCCTAGAAAAAACACATTCCTAGATAAGCCCACGACTGATTGGACACCACTTGGAAGATGGAAAAGAGGAGGACAGCAGATGAAAACGATTGACACAGTTGTTGCTGTCACTGAACAGACTACGGTGGAGCTAGAAATGTGGCAACGCTGGGTGATGAAAGAATCTAAACCAATCCCATCCTCTCCCCTCCACCCACAGTACACTCTCAGGGCTGCGGTAAGCTGTGACACCATGTATGCAAGCTGCCCAGTTTCTCATCAGGAAGCACATTTGTGGTCCTTGTAGTCAGAATCCCACCCCCTGCTTTTCCAGCCCTACATTTCTCCCTCACAGGATGTTCTAAAGGCCTTACCAGCGTTGAGCACGGAGCATGCTCCTTTATGGCCAGGAAGTACTCTGCCAAGCACACAGGCTTACTCCCAGTGCCTGGCCTGTTCCTCCTAACGACCCATGCCTGAACATCATGTGGGAGGATCTCCAAGAACTGCTCCATGATTAGCATGTCAGCAATCCGTGCTGCACTCTTGCTTTTGGGCTGGATCCACCAGTGGCACAGCTCAGATAAGTGAGCGCAAGCCTCCTGGAATCTGTACTCCCTAAACCCGTACCGACACATTTCTGCAGTCCTCTGCCTCACTTACATCACTGCAATGAGGCTCTTGGACTTGCCTTGGGGGGGGAGACAGACTCACACATAGGGGCCACTGGTCTTTCAGCCACCGATACACCCTCTGAATGTGTATCCAGAATGAGCATGATGACTATGGGTGGTGTGGAGAAGTTAGGTGAGGGGGGAGTGCTTCTCTAGATCTGACCTGAGAGCTCACAGCCAACCTGTCAGCTCTCTTCTCTAGCTCCAGGAGAAATTGCTGAAATTTTGTTTCGCCTCCTCCCACCTTTTCTATGCCTCCTTGCGCCTCCTTTCCCCTTCCAGAAGCTGGATGAGGAGCTACTTCACCAGATCATCTCTTTCCAGGGAGCCTATATCCTGTTTTGACTTTGGGCAAGCAACTGCGACAGCCTGGATCAGACCGTCTCCTCCAGCACCCCCATCTAAATGCAGTGGAGAGGATTCAAAACTTTTCAGTGAGTCTTCTCCTTCCACCACCACCTCCTCCTCTGGCTGTGGCCATGGCCCGCTCCAGTGGATCATCACTACTTCCTCCTGTAGTGGACAGTCTCCCTGCTTTACCTCTTTCAGGTGCTGTGCTGAAGCACCTTCCAACTTGCCTTTGCTCTTCAACCCTGCAGTCTCGAGCACATCTCTCTCAGCTAGCTTTTGGGGGGCACCTTCCCCCTCAGTCTGGCATTTTTCCTGTAGTAATTGTGTGTTTTCTCTTGCCCAGAGAAATGGGATAGTTCACTCTGTCTTCAGCTGTTATATGCAAGTTTCCTTTGGCCTCCAAAATGGGCTGTCTGGGCTTCAGGTTTCTCTGACCCAAACGGGAATTTTGGCAACTTGTAGCTGTCTTTGGACTGCCCACAGGCGGTGGTCACAGGAGCTTTTAAAATCATGAAGGCTCCCACCAGCCTTGAAATCTTTACCTGGTCTTACTACAGACCTCTTGGTCATATGCATCATGCATATGTAACAGTGGTGGTCAGTGACACACACCAAGGCTCTTAGCAACGGAGTACAGGAAGCAATGACAGAGGGAATGGAATGCAGTGACAGTTGGAAACGGTCCGTTTTGTTCTGACCAGGTAAGCTGATCGAGTCTGGTGTAGGACTGTGATGTGGGAGGCTGAAGTTACTGTCTGTGGGAAAGCAGTGTTTATAGCCTAATCCCGCTCTGTCTCTGTGTCTAAATCAGCTACACTGAGAAGGGCACTTGTTAGTTTTGTCTCATCTTCATAGTATACTTCGTCTTTACAGGAAGAGAGGGCCACAATGGTCCCAGCAATAGAACTGTAACTAAGAAGGTGCTGACTTTATAATGGTTACATTCTCAAGAGTAATATTTAAATAAATTAGGTAATTTAGAAGGGGAGAATAAACTGACAGCCTTAACTGTGCATTAGCAAAATTTGCTTGGATATTTCCAAACAAACTTAGATCCCAAACATCTTGGAGCATGTGATCTGGTGAATTAATATTTACTGATGTGGCTATAACACAAAGAGGTCCGGGTCTGTGACTCAGGCTCCTTGGCACTACGACAATACCAGTAATAATAATACCAACAGCCCAAGAAGAGTGAGTCATGGGACCAGAGAGAAAGCACCGTGCTCTGTCCGTTCCTTTTCTTCTGCAGGCAAGCAGGAGTACGATGACTAGTGCTTGCCCTCTACTGAGGATTAGATCGTTCTTTTGTATTTAAAGCATCAGCCATTCTTACCGATTATCAGTGTCTCTCTGTTGGTAAATTTGCTGGATAGGCATTTCACTACCTACACAGCCGGGGCCTTTTATTTTGTTAATCTCTTTAAAAAGGGGGAAAGTCATAGAAGTCGTTCTCAAGCACTAAATTCCCATCCTCTTCCCCTCCATTGGAGAAAGCATTAAGTTCCTAGATTGCTTTGGCTGTTATGCAACTAGCAGCTGGGAGCAGACTCTTTCTGAACATGCACATCACATGTGCATTCCCAACCGTGAGGTTTGCAAAACAGTTTCCATAATCTCATGCCTAGTGCAAGTCATGGCATTTATAAATGACTACAGCTGGCTCACATTTTTCAAACAATTTATCCCAATTTTAAAAAATGGCCTATTTGAAGTGAGGTTTTTTTTGCAAAAAATCTTATTTGGAAAAAACTGAAGAAAAACTTAACTGCTGTTCATTGTTTGTCCTATCCCCACCTTTTTCCATTTTGCAAATGAATGGGGGGGGGGGGGGGGGAGGGAACTGCTATCCACTTTTTGTGTAAAATGTTGAATAAATGAAGTTGCTCCTTTTCAACAGATGGGAATTAAAATGACAGATTTTCTGCAAAAAGTGTTTCATCTTTTACTAGTGCAAATACTGACTTTGCCTTTGACTAAGTGTTATTCCAATATTCCCAATTAGAAAGATGAATTATTTGTAGTGCATTAGCATCACAGGCATACTGGATGAGGAACTACCCAAATTGCCATTGCATTTATACTGTTTCCAATGGCAACTGTTTGACTTGTGCATATCCAAAGGTTTAGGTTGCTTTTCCTACATGGCTTGTGTTTTTACAGATTTTATTGTACATCCAAGGAGCATGGAACACGCCTTATCCATAGTCACTGGAGTGAGGGCACTAGTCTTCCCAAAACAGAAAAAGCTCTTTCCTTTTCAACGAACACTGTCAGGTAAGAAACACTGGTTTCTTAAAAAAGGAGTGTGAAGTCCGTAGAGAATGACTGCTCCAAGCACAATCACGCTGGGAAAGCAAATTCATATTGTAACACAAACCCTAGTGCATCTCATGCTACAGGAGCATAAGATGAGATTTTACTGTTATACTTTAAGCAAATTAGATGCAAGCATACTATGACATCCTAAAGCAGCACGTGCTTTTTAATTAGCCAAATAACATTTTCCAATGAGAGGAGTATTCAAAAAGCCCTTTAGTATTGGGGTATTGGCTTGAACCTCACCCCAACAAGACAAACCTTTCAGATTCAAAAGAAACAAGAGGAGAAAGAGTTGCCCTTCTACTATACCTGGCTCTGTAACTCAGGTCCAGGGGGGTACGGACATGGGTAGGGAGCTCTAGGCTGCACCGCAGAGTTCCAGTAGTTGGAACCATATCCAGGATAAGGAGGCTGCTCCTAAGAAGGAAAATAAAACAACTCATTTTTGGATTGCAATGGTCACAGTCCAAGTTCAAATGCACTTTCATTCCTCTTACATGGTCCAACAAGGGCACCTACTCTCAGACCTCTGTCTCCCCAGCCATCACCTCTCTTGAGCAGAGGCCTGTCTCTCCCCCCTTACTGGAGTACTTTCAGGCTGCACAGAACCCTGCCTACACTGTATTTCCCCAGCTGTCAGACTGCCTAAGCAGGCCTGCTTTACTTTGCTCCTCAGAGGTTATAATCAGTGCAATTGCCCACACTAAAGTCAATACAAAGCTCTAATCAAGCAGATTTTATTCTTAAGGTAAAAATCATTAGAGAGAAAAGATATAAAGGAACCTACATGCATGCTAATAAGCTTATCGGAGATGTCCCCTTAAGTCCAACGAGGCTTCTGACAGAAGAACAGTCCTTCCAACCCCAACACAGGAGTTTTTCTGTGGCCACAAGTTTATAACAGCTTTTGCTCAGAACAAGCATCCACCCCCCCCCCCCCAATCTGAGTGTCAATTAATGTGGAACACGGGCAAGCCTTGCTCCGAGCTGTACACATAACACAGCCATTGCTACAATCTTCATTTCCAGGAACCTGGTTGTGCTTACGATGAATCAGACAACATTTTACTATGACAACAGAGCTAGGCAACTGTTCTTATCTGACACCCTTTTCAGCACTGCACTGGAATCCACAGTCCTTCTCTAACACCTTCCATCAAGGGATCTTCAATGGCTTTACTAAACAAATGAGCCTCACAGTTCCCCTGGGAAGAATTTACACCTCTAATTGTACAGAATGCAATGAGATTGTCAACCTCCACAGCACTAGCCACACTTCATCACCTCGTAGCCTGTCTGTAGAACTGTGCATGTGGACTCTGAGATGATACTTGGCTATCACCACAGTGATGTCTAGATCCACATGCCTTAGGAGAGAGATCCCCTTTAGCCCGGTGACCCACCCATTAAAAGAACCACATTAAAATAACCACAGTGTGTTACCTCTTTGCCTTGAGCTGCATGAAAAATTGGTTATTTGGGGGAGGAGGTTAGGAGGGGAGGGGATGAGTGCAATTTAGGAAAGAGCACATGATTTGCATCCATGCATACCCACTGCCCCTAGGGGTGAAAAGTGGAAGCACTAGAACTAGCAGTAGATTAGACAATGTCTAATCAAAACATGCAAAGAGAATTCATAGTAAGATATGTTGAAGGAAGAGCCTGTCTGAACAGTCTGCTGTACGTGACTCACACACTCTCCAAGGGCCTGCAAGCATGTTACGGTGTCACCTATTTTCAAATCCTCACACACGATGTAATGACGAGCCTTGTCCAGGCCCCAGAACTCCTCCCTCTCGGGGCTCGTACAGAGCCGCTTTTCGGGGGCTTTAGGTCAGGGCCCCAGGGGGACGCGCGGGTGCAGGGTCGGTCTGAGCGCAGCAAGAGCAGCGAGCCCTCGATGAAACGGGGGGCAGGGGGGGTTCAAAGGATTCAGGCCGACCGGCGCCGTTCAGAGCAGCCGCCCCTTCCGCACCCGGCTAGGGACAGACCCGGACACGCTGGGTGCTGACCCCGGGGACCCCGGATCCGTCCCCAGCCCCCTACAGGGGCGTTCACAAGGGACCCAGCCCCGCTCGGGCCTTCCGGCCTCTGGGGCAGGACCCCCCCACCCAGACCGGGCCCCGCGCCCAGCGCCATCCCCCCCGCCGCGGGGTCCCGCGTACCTGGGGGCCGCCGCCCCGGCCGGGCCTGTCCCAGTAGCTGCCCCCGGGCCAGGCCGGCCCCGGCCCGGCCCCGCGGTGCTGCGGGCACGCCCGGGACTCCATGCCCCAGGGGCCCGGCGGCGGCGGCGGCGGCGGCTCCGGCTCCGGCCGAGCCCGCTCCGCCTCCGGCCCGTACAGCAGCCGCCGCAGGGCGGACATTACCAGCGCCGCTGCCACGCCCACCGCGCCTGCGCGACACCCGCCCGCGGCCGCCAATCCGCACCAGGGATACAACCTCTCCCCGCATCGTGTGCAGCGTAGCCAATGGCCCTGAAGGTGCCATGTCAACGCCACAACGCCTGCAGCCTTAGCCAATCGCTGAGAAGGTGCCGCCCATGCTGCGCATGTCAGCCAATCAGCCCTGGTGTTCCGCAGCTAACCTCGGGACAAACATTGAGCCAATCAGCGTCAGCTTTCCTTCCTTCACCGCCCGATCCACCAATCAGTGCAAACCCGGGCCTTAAGCAGACCCGTTTCTTAAAGAGACAGGCACAGCGCAGGCCGAGCCCTGCCCCCGCCCCGCGGGATTGTGGGTAGGGGAGGGCGCCCCTGCTGGCCCCGCGAGAGGGGGCGGAGCGTGCGCGTGGGCGGGGCGGGGCGGGTCCATCCCGGGGTCGAGGGCGGCACTTCCGCTGCGCGCGGTGGGCGGCGGGAGCGGGGCGGGACCCGCCGGGCCGGGGCCGCAGGATGAACTACATGCCGGGCACCGCCAGCCTCATCCAGGACATCGACAGTGAGTCGCCCCGGCCCCCCCCCGGGTCCCCCCCGGTCCCGGACACCCCCCCCCGGTCCCGGACACACACCCCCGAGCCCCCCCCCGGTCCCGGAGCCCCCCCCGGTCCCGGAGCCCCCCCCCGAGCCCCTCCCGGTCCTGGACACCCCCCCCCCCCCGAAGCCCTTCCCCGGTCCCGGACATCCCGAGCCCGAGGCGCCCCCCCCCGGTCCCGGACGCCCCCCACCACCACCCGAGGCCCTCCCCCCGGTCCCGGACGCCCCCCACCACCACCCGTGGCCCTCCCCCCGGTCTTGGACACCCCCCACCATAGATACAGACCCCGGCCCCCCGCTGCAGCCCCCCCGGCCCTGGAGCTTCACGTCCTTCCTGCTGAAAGACTCCCAGTCTCGGAGCCCTTGAGCGTGCGGGAGACCCCCGGGCTCCTCCTGGCAGCGCCGCCCTTCTAGCGGGAGCGCTCCGGGCTGGGGGGTTCCCATCCCACGGGGGTTGACTCCCCTTCCTCTGCTGCCCCGTGTTCCCCCGGCGAGCTCTGCTCTCCTGCCTCGCTGGGTGAATAACGATCCTCTCCGTGCTACCTGGGGACCCTGGGTCTCCTTTTCTCCTGTTCCCCCCTCCCTCCCCGCCAGGCTCCGTCTCCCCTCAGCTGCCTCTCCCTGGTGCCCTGTGGCGCTTGTGAAGCGCTTCAGCCTCCCCCAGGGTGCTGAGTGCTTCCTCAATGTACGTTTTCAATCCTCTCCTGGGGGGGGGGGGTTCCAAATCTCTAGTGCTGTCCCTTTGCAGAGGGTCTCACAAGCGTCGTTTCAAATCTGGCCTGGTTTTTCAGTAACCTGCAGGCTGCTCCCCCTGATTTCAGTGGCACCTTAGTACACTCAGCACCTCAGAAAATCTGGCTAAAAATGATTGTAAAGTCTTCAGAGCAGAGCCCTTCTTGTTGTCTGCCTGTACAGCACCCAGCACACTGGGGCAGGGCCCCGGCTCCTAAGCACCCCCATGAGACGACTAATGCTATTTAATGCTGATTAAAACATTCTCATCCAGCATCTTGGTTGCTCTCATTTGAATTTGACCCATGTGTTAATTGTAACCCTTGCTTGGTATTTTCTGTAACCACTAATGCTGATTTAACATCTCTTCCAGAAAAACACTTAGTCCTCCTTCGAGATGGTAGAACACTGATAGGATATTTACGAAGCATTGATCAGTTTGGTATGTGATCACACCGCCTCACTCTGTCTGAGCCCTCTCTGCCTCCGGCAGCAGGTTTTCCTTCTCGTTATGTACATCTTCAATGATATTTTTTAAATGTCTACTTTACCATCAATCCACTGTTTAAAATTCTCCAGCAGACAATGCTGAAAGCTAATATTCCATGTGTGATGCAAGCCTTTGACCTGTGACAAATAGAAACAGTCTTGGAAAAGTTACATGTGCCAAACCCAGTCCATGAGGTGAGGAGTGCAGCATTGGTTTCCATGGGGCTGCTGCTTGGAGAAGCTTGCTGAGAGATTTTAGAGCGCCCATTATTCTAAGTGCTGTAGAGAGAGAAGGGAGAGAATTTCAGTGTGTGTGCTTGACTTTTAATTCTTCCTGTGTGCTCAGATATTTGTTAGTTCTATTTTGGTATGTGGCCACCCCTTCTCATTTGCAAACACCTGCATCTTGCCTCAGAACTTGATAGCTCTGAAAATGCTTATAACTTCAAAGTTGTCAATTTAAAATGTTTTATCATTTGAAGACTTTCTTAGCTCACTGCTAGGGGGAGCCAGACACCTCCCAAACCGTGCTTTAAGAATGGTCAGGAGCCAAGTGACCATAAATATTAATGATGTTTGTGAAAACTATCTACCCAATGAATGTTGGCAGGGAGGAGGGAATGTCTTGATTGGGGCTCTTGGTGCACATTTTTGGGGGAAGAGGGCTTAAAAAAATAGTAACTGTATAAGAATTGGGAATAGTCCATGGATTCCAGCATTATGTAAACGTGTAGAAGATATAGTGGTTGAGTCTGGGCTGTATGCCCTGCTGATGCCACAAATTTACCTGTGCTGTGGCCTCTTTAGATATGTCTACACCGCAATTTAAACCCTGGGTTAGTGGGACTTGAGCCAGCTGACCTGTGTTAGGGAACCCTGGGTTTGTGTCTATATTGTATTTGAACTCCGTGTTAAGACTTTTCTAACCCGTGCTCTGGCTTCCACATGCAGACCCGAGTCAAAGTAACCATGTCCTAGAGTCCCTAGTGCCTCTCTTCCCCACCCCTTCTCCCCCGAAACGTGTCTGCTGTAGCCCTAGAACTGTGATGCACTTTGAGACGTTTCCTGCCCAGTACCAGGCAGGAGCTTGCTTTGCAAAAGGCATGATGGGTTCACTCTCTGGAGGAGCTGTGACAGCGTGCTTGCAGATCAGAAGAGAATGGGTTAACACTGAGTCCTGAGCTGCTAGCATTTACAAAGCCTAGGCGCTTGCCTTTTCAATAGAGTGGATGTTGGGCTAGAGGGCTAAGGAAGTTGTCCCTGGAATTGTGGGATACTCCCAGCTCACTCCTTGGACCCACATCAAGTGCTGCTACATCTACACTGCAAAGCAATAGGCTTTAAGCAAGGTGACTACTGGGGTATCTGAGCTTTCCAGTAATAGGAGCAATATAACAGGATCTATGCTACCTGCCCATGTTTAGGCAAAGCTTTATGACATGGCTGTGGCAGATTTTGATCCGTGTATAGATTGGAAAATACAGGTTGTAGCCATCTCTTAACTCAGGGAGATTCCTAGGCTAAACTGTAGTTCTCTAGTACTAGAACAGGCTCTTTGGTCACATAGGCAAGGGAAAAGATATGGTATAAAATGGCCCTGCCCCACCCCTCTCTCCACCTGGTCATATTTGCAGTGTGGGCAGGGCCTTTACCACTGTTGGTTTAGAATGAGTTTAGAGGAGAGCGTGCTACAACATGGGACATGAGGTGACTCCCTGAGGGGAGGAGGGTGCACACTGCTGAGGCGACATCTCACACTGTCCATTCCTGCTCCGCCAGGCTTGTGAGTCAGGAGTTTTCCGGATGTTGCTCCTGATCTTTAAAGCCCTGAGCAAGCTAGGTCCATGCTGTCCCAGATGCTGCTCCTCCTTCCATGTCCAGCCTGGCAGAGATAATTGACAGGTCTGCTGCAGTTGGAGTGAGGTAGGGGGCCGGGCAGTCTCTGGAGGGCTGTGGCATTTCCTGCCAGTGGAGATCAAGATGAGTCTGTCTCACTACTTTGAGGGTGCCGTGCAAGGTCGGTAGGTCTGCTCAGCAGTGGCAAAGGGCTGTGCCGGTTAGCTGGTGAGGATCTTTATCCCCACTTCACAGAAACACACGGGACGTGATTCACCCAAGGGCTCTGCCAGAGCCGGGACCTCTTGCCTCCCACCCCTGCATCGCTCTCCAAGCTGGGCTGCTACAGACGGGACGTGGAAGGAAATCAGCCAAGTTGATCCTGCTTGTGTGTTTGGCTGAAACAAGGGAGCAATGGAGAGTTTGGATTAAATTTTGGACAGAATTCAGTGCCAGGCTTGGTTACGTGTGCAGAGCCTGATCCTTACATGGAGCATAATCACCCGAATGGTGCTTCGATTCAGTGATGGCTGTTAATGATACTTAGGATCCGTAATCTGAAGGGTGGGCAGAGTGAGGGATTAGGAATGCATAGGCTGAAATGACGTTTTATCACAAAGAGCAACCAGGAGAACATTTTTCTGCAAGATCTCTGAGCAAAATCAGTGAACCAAAATCTCCACTTGGGTTAAAGATAAAGTGACTTATTTGTACACAGCAAGTTTGGATCTGATGAGTTTCCTGTTTCGTATGTTTCCTGGGTGATCTTGTTAGTGTAATAGCTGCATAATCTAGAATAATAGCGCTGGTTTCTTGTCATGTGCCTGTCATAAACAGTATTGCACATTTCCTCAACTCCAAACAATCAAGGCTTAACAGCACTGATGCAATTGAAGTGGTGTGACTTCAAGTCTGCATTTAAACCTTGTTTGTGTTAGTTTTTAAATTGGTGTGTGTACTCCTTATGCTTGAGAGCTGGCATTATAAACATTCTTATCTGCATAATCTTTCCTCTTGAATTTATATGCATGTGGGTGTCTGGTTTTCTTCAAGATAAGCTAGTTTAAGATTTAGCTTACCAGATACTGGGTTTTGTATATGCTGCATTTGGTTAGTAATACAAAAAATTAAAAAACCTTTCAACTATGGTTAAATTAAAAGAACATGTCAAGATGTTCTTACTTTCTATGGTTTGTTAAAGGCATTTTAAAAATCTGGCTAATAGGTCGGTCCTTACTGATATGTATTTTTGCCTGCTTTCAATTGGCAAATGCTGACCTCTTTTCTCTTTCTGTGGAAGTTGACTGAACAATTGTATTGAGTCTAGGACAACTGCAGTTTAAATAGCCACTTAAGATGAAACATCTTGGTCTTTGCCCCAGAATCAACTCTTGAGTCAGTACAACTCCAGGGACCATGTGACGTGCTGCAGATGGAGCACGGTGTTTGTTTTCATACGGCTTGTACAAACACCAGTGTCTTCAACTTCGCAGCAATCCATAGAGCTGCAAATTAAACTATCGAGACTTTGCAACATTTTTCCATTTCGGATTCTGACTGACTTCAGTCACGTTGGACCCTGAAAATGTGGAGCATTCAGTTCAGTATTTCAGGAAAATAAGATTAGGCTGGGAAACCTCCAACCAAGATACATGTAATAGCTTCAGGAAGTGGTGCCAGGGACTGGTGCCCTGCGTGGTGCGGAGTCTGGTGCCTGGATGTCAGGTGACCTGCGTTCTGTTCCTGATTCTGCCACTGACACTTCCCTTCCCCGTGCCTGTTTCTCCTCCCAGCCCTTGTCTTGTCTATCAAGGTTTCATACACACACAAAAGTAAATTCAGATTAAGATAGGGTGTGAATCTAAAGCAGATCAACTATTCCTGATTAATTCTGTGTGGACACTCTTGTTCTGGAGTGTGAGTAGCTAATTCTGATTGTGTCCTTTTATGGAGAACTCTCCTTGTCCGTAAGCTGTTCAGGGCAGGGACAGCCTCCCTTTCTGTCTGGACAGTACCTAGCCCAGCCGAGCTCCAATCTCTGGTGGCACCTCTAGGTGCTAAGCAACACTGCAAATGGATGCAGTATTGTGCTAAATCGGTTCCACCCCAGCAGCAGCTGCATTGATGTGGTGGGTAATGCTCAGCTGCCCTTTGCTAAAATGCTCCGAGATCCTGGATGCTACCGAAGCGTGAGCATTAGGGGGGCTTTGCAGCGCACGTGCAGCCTCTCTGCTTTGGGTTGGGCCCATGACACTGTAGCCTCATTCAGACCAAGTCACAAAGGTGTCTGTTTTCTTCCTCCCCTGAAAACTGCAGCCAACTTGGTGTTACACCAGACGGTGGAGCGCATTCACGTGGGCAAAAAATATGGTGACATCCCTCGGGGCATCTTTGTCGTGCGAGGGGAGAACGTCGTCCTGCTGGGGGAAATAGTAAGTAGAGCTCTCGTCTGTCGCTGTGCTGGAGCGCGGGCCCACTTGCTGCCCGGGGTTGTAGTCTCGGTTACTCTGAGCACCATTGCCAACAAACCTGACATTGGAGCCAGGTCTCGTCAGCAATTGGCAGCGTGCGGGTCCCTTCCGTGTCTGCTGTGAAATGGTCACCCAGTGCCAGAGAAGCGAGCACAGCAGGAGTTATGTAACCCTTCCCCCTGGCTCATGAACTGTGCCAATACGCAGGCAAAAGGACTGACCCTGCGACCGAGGGGCCCTTCAGTACTGTAAGGAGCAACGTGGTGCCTTCCTCTAGCTGCTCCTGGGATAATGCAAAGACTTGGGTGCAGGCTGGTTCATCAGGGAAAGGAGGCTCACGCAGAAGCTTTGAGGTGTTTCCCACCAGCCCCAGGGGAAAGCCTGCAGCACAGGATGTGTTTGGGTAACTGAGTGCGTGCGGAGGACTCTGCAGTGGTCCCAGCCTGAATGCAGTATTGCAGGTGCAGCATGATCAGTGCTCTACAGAGCAGCTGTCTTCTCCCTCCCACACCCCATCTTCCAGGTCAGATTTCCTTTTGCAGTTCCTCACATGGATCCTTGTCTTGACTGGTGTTTGTGACACCTCAGAGATCTGCATTGCCTGCAATTTCAGGCTGGGGTCTTTGCGGAAACTTGAGCAGGTGCCCATTATACTCTTTACTCTGTGCTCCATTCTAAGGAGCTAGTGTCAGCTGCATCGTTTCCTCCTCCCTGGGAAACGTTAACCCCCGTACTAGGCACGCATCAGATGACTCGAATTGAAAAGAGGACAGGGGTGAGTACTTGAGTCATCCGGCAAGCCCAGTGGGGTTCTGGGAGCGTGAGCAGATCCAGAGAGCTCTGACTTCAGCTATGGCACATGCCTGGTTTTGTCATGAGAGCAGAACACAATAGATTAATAGTGAAGCTGCAAAGGGCCAATTCAAATGACGCTCAGTGATTGAGTGCACTGAGTTCATGCCTCCAGCACAACATTCGTACTGAGAATAGAGGGCTCCTGCTCCTCATCCCCTTTGGGACCATGTCTCCTCTCCGACTCGCAGTGATTGTGTAAGCTAGGGAGCTGGGGCTGCAGGGACGTGCTGGCCGCCACTTCCCACAGCTCCGGGCTGTGCCTGGGGGCGGTCAGCATAAACAGTGTCTCGTGGCCCGCCAGCGGATTACCCTGATGGGCAGGTTGCCAGCCCCTGCTCTAGGGCAGTGCTGGAAATCCTGGGCCTCGTATCCTGTCCCATGCATCTGCATTGCGAAGTGCTGCTCAACAGAGGAGCTGCCTGGGGACACACGGATTCTCAGCCAGGGTGGTTAATCTGCAGCTTGTGGTGCAGGCAGTGCTGTGTCAGGCACTTTCTGTAATGTCTCCCGTGGTCAGAGCAAGCAGAGCCTGAGATCTCACTGCTAGCTCCCTCCCGGCAACCCTGAACAGTGCTTCTTTTGCAGGACCTGGAGAAGGAGAGTGACACGCCTTTGCAGCAGGTGTCGATCGAGGAGATCCTGGAGGAGCAGCGAGTGGAACAGCAAGCCAAGCAGGAATCGGAGAAGCTGAAAGTGCAGGCACTTAAGGAGCGGGGCCTTTCAATCCCGCGGGCAGACACTCTAGATGAGTATTAGGTGTTCTCCCCTTCGGACAATTCGCTCTGTCCGAGCAAGCAGACCACACTTGGCCAGAGAGTGTGTAGGCCTGTTTGGAAAGGCTGGTTTTTGTTGGTTTTTTGTTTTTAATTTTGGGATTATCTGTTTTTCATGACACAGACACAGTGTTAATCATGTCATTGTTTTCACGAAATCGATTGTTTATGAAGAATGAAGGTGTCTGAATAGCCTTAACATACCCACATGCAGTGGCGCAGTTCAGAGCGTTTGTGCATGGAGAGAAATCTTCTTTTTTTTTCTCCCCCCCCCCCCCCATGTGACTTTGGGGAAAACTGCTCCTCAACATGTAAATAAAACCTGGATCCTGACAACATAATCAAGAGTCACCTGTACTGGAATCTGCTTTGTTTTCTGAGCTGTATCTCTATGGAACAAACAGAACATAGCACTGATCACAAGTGGGATCCCTTCCGACCTAGAGTGTTTCTCATAGCAAAGTCCAGGGAGGGCTGAGGAACCAATGCAAATTGGAGCACAGTTCCTTCTGGCTTAGTAGAGGAGGTGGGAGTGGGGCACTTCCTGGTTATCAGCAGAAAGCTGGAGCCTGTTGCAGTGTGTGTTTTAGGAGGGAAGAGCAGGAGTCTGCTTTCACTGCAGCCAGGGGAATGGCTGGTGTTCATTAAATCAAGCTCTGTCACAGGGAAGAGAAGGAATCCCCTAGCTTTCTCCATTAGCTCCCTCTAACCTGGCTCTGCAGGGGCCCCCCTACTTCTTTCCTCTTAACAAGAAGCTGGACACGGTTTTGCTGTTGATACACAGCTGTGCTGAGCTGCCCAGGTGTGCCCAGTGTAGGCACTAGCTTGGGCCTGCAGGGGCAGAGGGGACACCTGTCTTGATGCTGAATTGGCCAGGATGCTCTTAGATCTCTCAGGCTGTATCGCTCCGCGTGTCAGTGATGTGACAAGACCTCCTCCTCCCTGCAGCGAATGGTAACTTGACAGCAAGAGTCAGGTTTTGCTGGGGGCAGCTTGTAATGCTCTTCCCTGTGATCTCCCCCAAGGCAAAACCATCTCCTGGGGCAGTGAAGTGAGCAGTTCTTGCCTCCCCCTTGAGCTGCTTCTCAGAGGCTCATGTGCTCTTCTGGAGGGGCGGTAGAGCTGGAAGACTTATTTTACTCATCAAGGTAAATGTGCGATGCAAACTGATTCTGATCCCCTTCACTGGGAACTGTGTAGGCCCCGTGCACAGAGCTTCCCGGGAGAGGACTTCATGGTATTGTGTTAAAATCCGTCCAGCTGTGAGAGGTACTGTGGTTGCTACTCTGTACCCCCCTCCTAGTGCTTGTGCTAGAACAATCCAACAGCGTCAGGTGTTGAGCTCTGTGACCTTATCAACCTGTATAGATAACACCTGAGCCACTCTCTGGCTACTGTCCAACCTGTGAAAATGCTCCAGGAAAATTAATAGGTATGGGAGAGGCGGGTCACATTAAAGGTATAAATTACTTAAGCAAATGCAATTTCTTTATAAAAAATAAACATTTTCTTTGTATCTCAGAGCTTGGGCAGCACTCTGGAGGCTGCCCTGTACTGTAAGCTATGCCTCATACATGAACAGGGTCTGCATCTATTATAAACCACGCTTAACCTCTGGGAAAAAGCTCTTCCAGTGAATTCTCCAGCATAATCAGTTGGCAGCCTGTGAAGTTCCTGTAACTGGAAACAATTCTACAAAGAGGAAGTAGCCTTTTTTTCCTCCAGCAAGGCCCTAATCATTGTTTTTCGTAGGCATAACACAGCTTCTGCTTGGGAGAGTGCTAAGGAGCATTTTCCTCCTGGTTTGTCAATGCTCCATTATTCTGGGGCAGTCCAGGCCTTTGTGCACTGAGGAGGAGGAAGATTTAAGAAAGGATGAAGCAAATGATGGCATTTGATACATTTCTTTACTTGTTACTAATCCACCTGGATGGTGAACAGAGAGAATTCAGAAAATCACATGGGTGTCACACCTGCTGGGGGTTATCGCAATTCTGTCATCTTGGCCAAAGAAAAATCCAGGAAGTAGGTTTTATTTGCATGTTCCATAGTGCTGCTGGGCTTCGGTCTCACACACTGCAGGGAAATGTTTTCAAATAACAAGCTGTTTTGTTTGGAATATATTGTGGAAACATTTCTGTGGATTTGTTTAATCTACGTGGGTTATACTGGTATAACACCACCCCTCCCCCCCCCCCCCCAGATGCTCTTATGCTGGGAGAAGAGTGGCGCTTTCTGTATAGATTAAAGCCCTTCCCAAGCAACACAAGCTAAACTGCAAAGAGGCAGTCTTATGTCAAAATTAGGAGGGTCCAGACTGGTCCAACTCTATTGGTTTGGATTCACTCCTGATGTTGTACCCAAATCGCTTTCACAAATGCACAAGTCTTAATCTATATATATAAAAGTCAAATGGTGTATGCGTGTGTGTGTGCTGCCTCACTCCTTCCACACCGTGTGAAGTAGAGACTTGAAATTTGGTACAGTTATAGGCTTTAGGGTCCTAATCAGGGTAAGAGCCGAAAATTTTTCAAATCTCACCTCTGACGCCCCCCAGGGGTGAAATTCTTTAAAGCCCATTCACAGCAGCTGGGCAGCTGCTGTTCTCTGTGACATAGTTATGATGTCATAATACCCCCCTCCAATGGACCCCGCACTCACTCAGCTCTCTGCCCCCTCCCCACCTCCGGCGGACCCAAGCAACGCCGGGTATTTTTGCTACTATAATATATTTGTAAGTTGCAAGTGTCCTTTCCAGTTTCATGGGAACAGATTGTTTGGTTCTCATTAAATTCACTTTACATATACTTTGTTTATGGCAGATATCACATTAAGGAGGCTCTCGAGTTCATGGGCACTTTCGGAATAAAGTGTAAACATGGTTCTGAGGTCCAAAGAGTTGCTATTATAATTTGACCAAGAGGTCAGGATTTAACCCCTCGAGTCCTGTGAAAAGGGCTCTTTAATAGGCGGATTCTGAAATGAGCTCTTATAAGCATCTTAGACTCCTTGCTGCACTGTGTGCCACATGCTAATTTTCGAGTGTGAGATTCTTGGGGTCATAGGCAACGCAGCTGGAGAAGACCAAGTAAATCATGTCTATCCCAGGCACCTCTGTCTTACACTGCTACCTCTAGTTCTTAACGGCACTCTATCTATTTCACCAGGACTAAAGCATGAATTCTCTTCTCTTCCCCCTCTCAGCCGTGTTGACATCTTGTGCCATCCTAAGCAGTCCTGTCTCAGGGGTTCTGGTTTGGCTGCTGTGCCTCCAGAGGACCAGCGAAGGAGGTGAACAGTGTGTCATGGGTAGTGTGTGCAGCCTTCCCCATGCCTCCTCCATAAGGATGAGACAGGTTGGCAGCACCAGCTGGGTTAGGCTGAGAACTAGGGAACATGGCAAAGCCAGTAGGGCTGTCTATGTGCCCATCTGCCTTCATTAAAACAGATAGATACTTCTCCCTAGGATTGATGACAGGGGAGTGCTGTCGGTTCCCTTGCCGGGAGGGCATGTCCCACGGTTGGGACAGATGGGAGTTTCCATCCCTGCACAGCCTAAAGCACCCTTTCAAAGCGGTCTGCCTTAGAGGTGAGGAACTGATCTGGCAGTCAGGCATTTCTTTCCCCGCTGCTCTGGCAAGGCTGGGTGAGAAGATTTTGGCCTGCCCAGGTACACTGTCAGGTGCCATGGTGTGTGCACAACCAGCCCCCACCCCCACTCCAGTACCGCGGGGACTTCACCTCACTGGGCTGGATGCATCCTTCCTGCATGCAAACCACAGAAAAATGTACCAGAGGGGAAGAACCATTCCCAGCCTGGGGGAGAGATTTTGGTCTTATCCCCACAATAAATCACAGCCCTGGGGATGCAAAAGTGCAAGTAAGGGGAGAGGGTGGTAGAACTACGTTACCCAGGATGCATTTGTGATTCCAGGCTTTATTTTTCTGGGGGGGGAGAGGGGGGGAGTTACATAAATCCTAGTGCGTTGATCATCTGGCTCCGCCCTTGCTAAGCCCCGCCCCCATGGAACGTTTTGTAGCCAGTTTCAGATTGCTATAGTCTGTTCTATTCCATGCTATTTCCTGCTGCTGGTGGGGGGTGGGGGGGTAAAGGATACTCGTCTCCTTCCCTTCCCCTTCGTGGGGAGCTGGAGTTACGCTGAGGGGTGGGGGAAATCCTGAGCCCCTAACCTGGACTCAGGGGACTGGACCCCAGCATCCTCCCCTGGGTATGGTGTGTGGGGGTGGGGGTATTTCCCCCCCCAGCGTTGATGACCCCCGTGCCCCCGAACTCCGTTAGGGGGCTGTTCTCACGAGCCGGAGATCTACTTCCCGGGGTGCAGGGGGGCTGGGGAGGAGGTGGAGGGGAAGGAGCGGTGGGGAGCCCTGTGTCCTGTGCAATCGTCCTCGGAAGGATCCCTTCCTCCTTTGGGGTTTGTGCTGCTGACTCTGCCACCGAAGGCTCCGGATCCCGGCCTCTGTGACTCGGAGCGACTCTAGAAGAAGACAGGAGAGTTCTGCTTTTGTTTGTTTTTGGGGTGTGTGTTTGCTACATTCAGATGTTGGGGATTTAGCCACCTCGTAGACAGCTCTCGAGGACACAGCTACTCTTTCCTCTTCTTCCTCCTGCAACATATCCAAATCTGGATCGCTATGGAGCTGGAGAATATTGTGGCCAACACCGTCCTGCTGAAAGCCAGAGAAGGTAAGGGGAGAACTTGGGTCATTTTGGGGGCATGATTTGAGCGTCTCTGAACATGCCTTGACACCGTGACTAACCGAAGGGAACAGGGAGTGAAGCTGCTTTGTTGCTGCTAACTGGATTTTACTGAGTGAAAGCAAACTGTGCGGGGGGGGGGGAGGGGGGGGGTGAGAACAGGATATTTTGTAACCTGAAATGCAGCTGTAGGAAACAGACCTGGAAACTGGGATTTAGTGGGTCCACAAGATGCTTTATAATAGCAATATTTCGTATTTATAGCTTCATTTACAAAACATCCTCTAGTGTTTCACCTACCGCTATAGAGCAAACATTTGAAACCCATTTGGTTTTTGTTTAAAGATTTCTCTGTAAGGACTATGGCGTGGGGATGGAAATTTTACATATCCCCTCCACCTCTGAACGGCAGTGTGAGGAAACCATTGGACTCTGCCTCTGTCTTTGAACAGGAAGCACCGAATGCATGTTTGCTGCTCTCTCTGAATGCAAAACTCTGGCAAGCAGACAAGGAAAAATATAGAAAGCACATTGTGAATTCTGATTACCACCGAACGCTAAAGCTGTGCTTGGGGATTCTCCTGCAATTCTGACCTTTCATTGATATTCCACAGATGGTCTGTTTTTGAGATTTAATCTAATTTATTATGCTAGAGAAAAGTGGTCCTGCTGACCTGGTGTCTAGTGGGGTATATTTTGTGTGTCTGCTGTAGACATCGCAACAGAAATTCTGACCACGGTACGTTTGAACCAGGCATGGTGTCGTGGGAGGTGGCATCTCTTTATTTTCACCCATTACACCACAAAGATGGTTTGACCTTCCTTATCTTTACACCCTTCACGTAAAGTGGCCGCTGATTGTCCCAGTGCGGTAAATATGCAGGGATGCAGAGGGATGCCGGTAATGCTAAACTCTTATGTAATTTTTATGATGTTGGAAGTGAAATTTTCAAGGCATCAAAGTCCAATTTCCAGAAGGGAAACGGGGAGCTAGCAGGCAGTTCTGTTGCCTTTCATTGAGACTTCGGCCAGTTCTACACTTGGAAGGCTTTGCTGCTGTAGCTACCTAGGCTATACTGGCAAAATGCTGCTAGTGAGGACACTTTTGCACCAATGACATTTCGTGCTTTGCCAACATAGCTTATTCCAGACTCCTTGGGCGAAACACACTGTTCTAGGAAAAGCGCCGTTTTGCGGATGTAACTACATCCGTGCTGGAAAACGCCCCGAGTTCAGGTATGCCATTCACAAATCACACCCCTAGCCAATGTAGCTATGCCAGCGACAGTCTGTAGTGTAGACCTGGCCGCAGGTTCCTAAGTACCTACATCACCTTAAAAATGGGACTTGTGTTCCTAAATCACTTGAAAATTTCCCTCTATGTTCCTAAACTTTCATAACTGAAAAACAAACAGCAGCTTAAAGTGACGTGAAATAACTAAATCCCTTAAAGTGACAGTGGGGAAATATCTCGCTTTAATGATGATCCCACAGCAAGCAGGCGTTTATTGGAAGGCACGCATGTTCTTCTGTGAACACTGTGTGGGAGAGCCCACATGCCTATGTTTGTACACGCCAAGTGGTGGGGAAGCTTTCTGGCTTACTTGCTGATTGTGCTTGTAGCTTGGGAGAACCATCTCTACAGAAGAGAGTTCAGACTCTTTGGCTCATTTAGCCCTTTGCCTTCCAGCCAAGACCCGCATTCATGGTGGTGTGTGCTTTATATGGGCATCTGTCTACTGAACTAAGCGCCTCCGCTCTTTGCACTTAAGCCATCGGATGTCAGACGAAAGCTCCTTTTGGCCCATGCTAGCTCAAGTCAAAGTTGAACTGGTGCGAGTTGGCTTCACCAGAGCACCGTCGCTCAGCCCCTCTGCTTATTTCTTAGCTCACTGTTAGGCAGGTGAAACACCAGACAGGAATGCACAGCTTGTAAATGAATCAGAAACCAAGACCGTTTTAATAGGAGGTGGCACAACTATAAATGCTCAGACAGAAATAGTGCGTTAATTTCAGCCCAAGATGACCACAAGCTGCTCTCTGATGGAGGCAGGAAAGTAACCCCACCACTGGCCCTGCTATTCAAGTGCAGTGAGGTGATTTCCCTGGGCTTGGTAACGGTCACTTTCCCTGACTTGTCATCTGGGGTGGGAGGTCCCCCCCATGCATTCTGACCTTGGGCAGATCCAGAGTCGACTTTTTCCCATTCCCACTCTTCCAAAGCTGGAAACCTTCAGGAATGATTTGCACGAATGAGCTGCTGCTGCTGCGCATCAGAGCAGTGAACACCAGCGCACAGTAGCTAGCTCCTGGCAAAAGTGTGTCAAGTGCCAAGGAGACCCAGGCCACTGGAATGTTCAAGTCCCCGGCATCCCCTAGGTCTGTTCCCATGGATAGAAGTGTTTGGATTGGGTCTTGCCAAGATGCCTAGGGGCTTCAGATGCCAAGTTCCCATTTAATTTAAACAGGCACTGGGGGTCCAAGTGCAGGTTTGAAACGGAGGGATTTATTTTTTTCCGGCGTCGTTCTACTGCTACCATCAAACGAAGTCGTCGTTCCCCGGGCAGTTGGATTGTCTCTTCTCTGCTCGCTGGGATACATCCTTTCTTGTGTTCGGTCGTGAGTGGGGTGTCTGAGGTGCTACTGGAGAGGGTTGGCTGTCTCCACACACAACGTCACCCGAATACCTGCTAGTGACTCCTGTGCATTTGCGGTTGGGGTGAGCCTAGGGGTGAATAACTGCTCCTACAGCTTTGGACTAGTGTGGCAGAGATGGTGTAGGGCTCTGACTTCACCTGGCCCTTCTGCATGCCGGCCAGCGTGACATCTTGATCCAAATGTCAAATACTTGATCCAAATGTCATTGTAGAAATATCCCTGCCTCCATAAAACGTGTTTGAGTTTAACCCCACAGTACTGAAAGGCATGCCTGTGCTTCTGGAGTCCTGCGTCTCCTTTAAGTGCAGTGACTTGGTCAGTATCCCAGGGAAAAGGCCTGGTAGCGTATTTAGCAAAGTGTTGGGTGCTCTCTTTGCAGGGCTTTTTTCCACTGTGCGTTAGCTACGGGCTCGGATAGAATCCTGGCCCCAGGCTGAGCTGCTGGTTCCGGGACTATAAAGCAGCAGCTGGTGTCTTCGCTGTAAAATGGCAACTGTGCAAAAACCTCTCTGCCTCAGTGGCAACTGACTGCCCCAAGGGCAGCACTGGGGGAGCCTTGTCTCAGGGCCAGAAAAACACTTCTGCATGCGCTTGGGGGTGGGGAGATGGGACCGAAACGGGTGTGTGGCAGAGGCAAGGCCCTGCCTGTGTGCAGCCATTCGAGATCATGTAGCCGTGGTAACTCACGGGGTGTTAAGCCTGGAGTCCTGGCCAACTGGACAAGGATATCCCAGCTCCCGACACGTCCCCACTCCTGCTCTTCCAGCCGCAGACAGGAGTCTGGTCCGGAGCTGCTGTGCTGGGCGCGAAGAGAGAAGGCTCTGCCCCAGTGTTGTTCAGGGTGATTCTGCTCTGTGGATGCACCGGGGCCTGATCCTGTTTCCATTTAGGCTTCTTCCATACTGGGATGACTAGTTGCCTGTAAAAGCCAGACTAGGCCCTTGGGCTCCTTCTGTGGAGCTGGCTACATGTCGGTCACTGTGAGGGGCCTGCCAAAGAGGGCATCGCTGGGGCGACTCCGCAGTGGCCTGACTGCCCCTGCCGATTCTGGCATGCAGGGCCGATGACCTACCTCGTGCACTCCTCCCCACGGGGACCATGGCACTCGAAGGTGGGTGGCCCTGCCAGTGTCTGTGGGCAAGGCCTCGCCCTTGCCCAGGGTTGATAGAGCTGCGTCTGTGCCAAGCTGGTTGGAGTGCAGCTGGAACGGACGTCTCAGTCTGCCAAACGGTTCCTGATCAACAGTGCCCTGTGCTAAAGGAGAGGCTGCAAACTCCAGAGGGTTTAGGGACCTGGGACAGCTTTCCTGGGGCCAGCGGTGTTCTGGGTGGAGTCTTTAGAGGCCCTGCGATTCAGGAGCCAGAATTTCCCGGCTCCCCTCCCCAAAGCCAGGGCCCTCAGCCACCTTCAGTGGATCCTCGTACGCTAGGGCCCCTTCACACCACTCTGACAGGCTGCCGGGGCCTCACAGCGCGTTGGGGGCCCTTTGCGCCGTCAGCGGTATTCCCAACCTCAGGCGTTCACAAACCAGGAGCCCAGCCCTGCTTAAAATCCTGAGATTTCCCTGGGCGTCTGTCCAGATTCCAACCACCGTTACAGCTACCCTGGTGCGCACCCCTGCTGGGAGCTCGGGTAAGCGGTGCCAGTAATTGCTGCATAGCTTTCTGCACTAGGGCTGAAATCTGGGCGAATCCCCTGTGGGCAAGGTCTGTGTCTTTGCGCCTTGGACTGGTCCCTAAACGAGGGATGACTTCGAGGACTGTGTGCCGTGAGGAAGTAGAGAGCGTCAGTGACTAGGAATCTCTGTACTGGCCACGAGCCTGAGTTGCAAATCGATGCTCATAGGGGTGTACCTGCAGCATGTAAACAGTGGGAACATCTGGCCCAGGGTCACTAGAGAGGCCAGTCCAGATGTGGACCTTTGCAGTGTGGGATAGCAGCGGGAGGACTCACTGCAGCGGTGTGGTCAAATAGGCATGAGGATGCAGCCACGCAAATCTTCCGCTCGTAGGACACCTACTGAAACAGCGAAGCTGCTTCCAAAGTGGTTTAACAATTATGGTACAAGGCACAAGATAAACCACAAACAAGACAGTTTGTGGGTGGGCTGAGGGCAGCTTCTGCTGGAAGAAGCTATGTTCCACTGTTGTACCTCCCATGTAGACTGGCCAGAACTCTTCCCCACTCATGTTAGTCACAGCCAGGTTATCGCATGCTAAAGTACGGTGGCTGTAGCTTGACTAGAGTGTTAAAGCTAGTAATTAGATCTGCTACTCAGCTCCAATCTACCAGTGCCTCCTTCTAAGCTATTGTTACAAAACAACAGTTCACAGGTGATTTCTCTGGCATAACTCAAAGTTTCACATTTTGGGGGAAAGAACCGTTGTCACCAGTTTGCTGTATCCTCGTGGGCAGTCCTGGGGAGCTGTGGGCTAACTCCCTCCCCTCAAACCTTGCTGCTTTACAGCTAGCTTCTCTCTCTTCCCTGCTGCCTGCAGCTTACCCTACAGTTTGCCGGGAGTGAGTGGCTGAAGTGGGGACAGATAGGCCAGGTGACAAGGAAGTTGCTAATTTTACACTTTGTAAAATGGACAGAAATAGACAAACATGGTAAGCAATTGCTGAGTTAATGATTTCTCTCTGGCTATGTGTGTGTGCTAAATTGAAAGTGGAAGATAATTTCCCAGATGAGTGTGGTTTGTAGGGGGTGGGGAAATGAATTAAGGTCCCATTGCCCCCAGCAGACTGTGGTGCATAACAGGAGGGGGAGAGATTTGTAGGGAGATGGCGCTGAAAGGGAAATGTGGTCATTTTAGGGCCCTTTTTAAAGATGTTACAAACTAGGGATTTAAAAATGAGCTTTGTGGGGGGGGGTTTTCTCGATGGCGAAGAAGGAAGGCTGGAAGATGGGTTAGGGTTTGTCAGCTTGCTTCAGATGTGTTTTAGTGCATATTGAACTTCAATGACTTATCAACACATTGGAGAAAGCAATTCTTTGCTAAGATTTAACACTTCTGGCCTTCTGTTAGTGTGAGAACTCATAACATACAGCCTCTGAAACCCACAACAAATCCCCCCAGTGAGCCAAGCAGTATGGCCTAATAGATAGAGCCCAGAACTGTGACTCAGGAGACTTGGGTGCCTCTGCCTCTGGCCTGTTGGGTAACCCATGTCACTTCACTCTCTGTTTCTCCATCTGTAAAACGGGGATAATGGGGAAACTGAGCTCCTTTTGTCAACTGCTTTGAGATCTACTGATAAAATGTGTGTCAGAGCTAGGTAGTGGTTTCTTTATCACTCCTGATATTTTAAAGGTTAAAAACAAAACAGGAAGAGGAAAAACAATGTAAAGCCAATCACTCTTTCAGACTTCCTTCCTCCCACATAAAGAAGGAAAAAAGATACAAGCCCAATTTAAAAGGGGGGGGGGGGGATTCTTGCCAGGCTCTTGTCCGAGTGATGCTATCTGGACTGAAAGGTGGTGGTGGAGTAGCAGCGGGTTTGCTGACAATTGGCACAGGGAAGAGGGTGGTAATTGCTGCAAACAGCTTGTCAGTAGGGACCTGCACCTCATTTAAATGAAGGTCAAAGAGCATTTCAGGGAACAGACATGTATTTAACAAGGAGGGTGTTACTCTGCAGGACTCAAAGGGAGCTATTATAACAGTGACGCTCTTTCTGGGTCTAAGAAAGTGGTTGAAGAAGCAACTACAAGTTTGTGTGAAGCCACGCGAAATCAATATCTGAGAGCGTGTTTTAGAGTGACCGGGGCGGTATATTTTCCCCAGATTGTCACTCGGCATCACACTGGGATCAGGCCTGGAGCTTCGTTTTGGCAGCCGCATGAATAACCAGGTGATTCTTTTTTTCTTTCTGTCGGACCTCCTGTAGATGAAGGGAGTAACACCTGCTCACAGGCAAACATTACAAAGATAAAGAAAGTGAGGAATACTTGTAGCACCTTAGAGACTAACTAGTTTATTTCAGCATAAGCTTTCATGGAATAAGCTAGTTAGTCTCTAAGGTGCTACAAGTATTCCTCGCTTTCTTTACGGATACAGACTAACAAGGCTGCTATTCTTGAACCTATTACAAAGATAAAGGCCAGATTCTAATCACTGATGCCCGGGAGGAACTTCCCCGACTTCTGTGAAGTTACTCTGGATTTACAACAGTGTGGCAGATCCGGATCTGCCTGGCTCCCGGCCTCTGCCCATCCTGTAATTATGTGGGATTGGAACTACCAGGAAAAGTTAATATACAATCTCCATACACCAGAACTCCTCTGCGACTGTTCATTGGTGGAGTTTTGGGAGCCAGGCTGTATGGAAAGCAGAAATTAAGGCAGTCTTAGGATGGGAAGAGGAGCCCTGATTGGAGATCAGATACTAGGGTGATCAGTTACCTGCTCAGTCCCATACCATTCTGTGACATTCTCAGTCCTCGCCAAATAATTGTTTTCTTCTAAAACGTTGTGCTATGACCCCAGCAGACACCAGGGTCCCATTGTGCCAGGTGCTAATGCAAACCCGAAGTAAGAGTCCCTGCCCCGAAGAGCTTAGAATCTAAACAGACTAAGGGTGGGAGAGAAGGCAGAGGCCCAGAGAGGGGAGGTGTCTCGCCCAAGGTCACCCAGCAGCTCGGTGGCAGAGCTGGAGAGGGAACCCAGTTCCCCTGAGTCCCAGTCCACTGCACAAGAGGTCTGCTGGGCTCGTCTGGCCCTAGTGGGAGTCGCGGCTGGCAGCCGGGCAGTTCCACGGGGGTGCAGCGCTCTGGCTGGTTGAAAAGCTCCAGGCGAATCTCCCTTCTCAAGTGGAGTCCACTGCCCTGCATCCGCCCACTCAAATCCCGACTGCAGTTGGACGGCATGTGGTATTCCCGGGGGCGGTATTTTTTCCCCAGGGGGCCGTGTTCTGTAGAGAGCTTGGAGCCAGGACTCCTGGGTTCTATTCCTGGCTCTGCCCCGACTCGCGTGGGTTGGTCATATAACATCCCTACAGTGGGGATCATGGAAGGGGCTTATCGATCCCTGCGTGGCACAAGGGGTCATTATTGCTACGGAATCACTTGCAGGTGTTGGAAACAGCCGCTGCGTTTTGCTCCCCAGGCGTCTCCATTTCAGCAGTGGGTGTGCGGTCACAAGCTCCCGGTGTGTTTTGTGGCCCTGGGAGATGAAAAGCCCCATTTCAACTACTCTGGAAATCAGAGTCTCAAAGAGCTGGCATTACTGGAGAGGGAAGGGGTCTGTCTCTGAAGACCTGCAGGGCAGCCGGGAGTGGCCGCTCCCTGCATGCGGCGCTGTGACCGTGCAGGTGACACAGATGGAGGGCGGGCGGGCGGGGGCATTATTTCTGAACAGGTTTGTTGATGTAACGAATACCCAAATGCTTATGTCTTGCCATTTGGTACGTGGGCTTCTTTCCTAGGAGAACAGTTTTATTTTACATTCAACAGCTTCTCTGATTTCACCGTCAGGGGAGCGGATGGGGGTCTGGTTTGGGGGGTTTTCCCTTGAAATGAAGGAATTTCTTTTTAAGAAGTGATATCTAGGGACAGCTCCGGGAAGCCAGTGGGGCTTCTCTGCTCTGTGCCCACCATGGCTCTGCCCCTGCTCCTTTGGGTCCCGTGGCTGCCAGCTTGGAGTGGGTTGGAGCAGAACTGCCTGGCAGCTGCCATTGAATAAGGGGTTATCAGATGTTGCTCACAGTCACTGCATGTTCCAATTAGAGAGCGAACATCAACTCCGTGCGCCGCAGTCAGGAAAGTGCCACCTCTCTGCTCCCATCTGCTCGGTGGGTACACGCAGTCCTCGCCACGCCTGCGTCCACGCGAACACGCTCTTCTCCCCTTTGCCCCAGAGAAGCCGCTCAAGCTTCGGGAATGGGCAGGGAATTGGATTCTCTTCTGTGTCACGGGTCACCGACTTTTCAGCTAATTTCTAAGGGCAGGTGCTTTGTCCCTGGGGCCGTAAGGAAGAAAAGGAGCACTGCTTTAATATCCCAGCTGAGGGGGTGTCTGGCTTGGCCTTGCTGAGAGAGAACAAACAGGGGCTGCATGGGTTGGTTTGGTTCGTTTTCAGCGAGTCGCCCTGGGTCGTGCTACTTTCAGAGGAGACCGTTGCCCTGGGATTACCCTAAATGAAAACATCCTCGTTAGGGAGCGGTACATTTTCCAGCTGTTTTGCCGCCATTTGCCACAACAAACCCTATCCCGCTGCCTCCTCTGAATAGCCCCTCTCCCCGCAAATGGAAGCACATCCATGAGCGCCTTCCTTGGAGAATGTTCCCTTCGTCTTTGGTTGGTTCTTGGCTTGGTCGTACTGGATCCATTGAAAGAAAGGATCCCTTCTCCCCTTGTAGGACGATCTGGGCTAAAGATGCGCCATGGCCTGTGGCACATAACGGATCACTCCTACTCGGGATGCCCTAAGATTTCAGAGGCTTTGAGAGGCGTCTGCCCTTCTCTTCTCCTACGGCGCCTGGGTCCAAGGTGCTGCGTGTCAGAGAGCTGGGGAGAGAGAGTGCTACCAGCTTAGTGCACGTCCCTTCCTCGTGGTCCTTCAGAGCTTAGCGTGGGCTGCTGGCCTGACCTGAGCAAGGCAGCTGGAAAGCAAAGCTGCCTGTTTGCAGCCGTTAGCACTTGGCTTGGTTAGGTTTTTTTATGGAAGGGCTACTCAGGCTGCCGGCCGGCTCTGGGCTGGGGTCTCAGATGAGAGTGGTGATAGAGCAGCCCTACTCCCGTACGACCGCAGACCTTTCCGAGTCCCTCCCTGGGTCTCCAGCAGCCTGAGTGAGGGAAGGCACGTGCTTGACTTGAGAAGGTGCTTGCTAGGGCCCTGAATCGGCGGAAATACTGCTACTCTTCCTGAGCCATTGGGCGATGCTGCAGCAGGAGGAGCCCAGGTTCAGGATTTGTTTGGACGCTGGCACCTGGTCTGAGACCTTTAAACAAACCGTGTTGTGCGAAGTCACTCTGCACCCTCCCTCCTGGGGCTGAAGTCTGCGGGCTGCAGGATGCAAGGGATGGGGGCCAGCTCTAGCTTCCATTGCTGTTCACTGGTAGGCAGCTGGCTCAGACCTGGGCCAGGTGGGCTGAGGCTAAAGGCCGTTGCTGTCTCTGCCTTGTGTGTGGTGTGACATGCCTGGCACCGATCCCTGCCTGCGGCTCACGTCCACGTTCCGAAACATTCACAGCTGGCCTCTTGTTGGCTGACTCAGCAAAGAGACCAGGGCTTGGGAGGGAGGAACCCCATTCTCTCTCCTTGCCAGGCAGGGGGAGGGCGGCCCATGGGGTGGGGTTGAGACCTGATCACCAGTGTGGGGAAAGCTCAAGCTGCCACTAGCTGCTGCATCTGCCCTACAGGTTCTCCTCCCTTGTGGTATCTGAACATGCTCTGGTGGTGCACATTTCTCGTCTGCCCTGTACTGAAGAGGTGTGTTCAGTACACACACACACAGCTGAGGTTAGCGCAGCCTCAGGATCGAAGGGTGAATTGTTTGCATTGTACAGATGGGGAGCCTGGCTCAGCGTGGGTGGGTACAAGGAGCCCCCCAAATCCACCTTGATTTCAACAGGAGCCGGGAATTTCCCATTTGGAAACCTGACCACGTGCTGCGGAGCCTCGCTCTGGGGTTAGGTGTCGAGCTTTGCTTGTGTGAATCTGGGCCCAATGCAACCAGCAGCCTGCGTGGGCCAACTCCGAGCCAGAGCTCTTGCCTGTGTCCCCACTGCTCACCCCCTTCCCGAATGGGATCCCTCACAGCAGCTGCCTGCCTGACGTGGCGCATGCCGGCTGTCGGAGCCCTGGTTCCCAGCTGCAGGCCGCTCTGCTTTCAAATAATGCTCCACGCCGGCTCTCACTCCAAGGAGGAAAGCTGCTGGGTTTCTCCTGCCCCCCCTCCCCCTTGCCCCCAAACGCCTGATGCTGCGGAGGTAGGGAGGGATGCAGCTGCCCTGCAAGGACAATGGCTCTTGTTCTCTTCTCACCTCCCTGGTGCGAGCTCACATGTGGTCTCTGGAGAGAGTGAACAACAAGCTTAATGGAGGCCAAGGAATTTTAGCTTAAGGGCTCTTTAAAAAAATCATTATAAATATAGATCCTCTAGAAGGAAAATAAAGCCCCCTTGCCCCTGCACTCTGGTTTCCGGCCCACATTGAGCTTCCTGGTGCTGGATTTCATTATAGCGGCAAGAAGGGAAAATAAAGAGAGCCAGCTGTCCCGCACTCCGCTTCGCGTCTGCGTGGCGGGCTCCCCGGGAGCTGCGTGCCAGGAACATTCTTATGGACGTCGCGGGACTGAATGGGTTTCCTGTTGGAGATGTCGCCCGGGCAGGGCGGAGCTGGGAGCGAGTTGTGTTTGGTCAGGTGGTGTAGTGACTGCTGGGGCGGAGGTACATGCCCCCTGGATCACCCCAGGGTGCGGGGCACAGGGAGCGGTTGTGGGAATTGGTGGCGGCTGTGGGCTGGGATCCCTTCTGAGGGACGGAGGGTTTGCATAAGCGAGTCAGTGTTGTGTGTGAGATGCTCCCAGGGCTTTTAACTGGGTCACTTTGGGGCCGGGCTTCCCACCCCAGTGGTGACAAAGGGGTGTTGGGGGAACATAACCCCTCCCCCTTCCTCTTGCTCAAAGGAAGGAGCTCCTGGCTCGATGGGGCAGCATTGCCAATTGCAAACGTTCCAGAATCACGGCATTTTAAATATGAATCCGTTTTCAGGTCCATTTTGGGGCCCTTTTTGGAGCCTTCAGGTCACGCGTGGGTTGTGGGTTTTTTCCAACGTTTCTAGCCGAACACAAGGTCTAGACACTTCTCTTCTCTGTCATGAAAGCTGGAATTGTCGTGGAAGCACCGGGCTCTAAGAAATGTCAGTGAGGGGGAGTTGCCTCGTTGCCCAGCCCCAGAGCGGATGGACCTGTGTGTGGGGAAGGGGCAGGTTGGGAAGCGGGTGCAGAGGCAGTTCTGGGGGATGGGGACAGGCTGGGATTCGCACATGAAAGGCCCCAATCCCAGATCCAATCTGGATCCAAATCTGCCCCAAGTTCTGGAGGGTTTGTAATGTCGCCGGGGGCCTGGCCCATTCTCTGCCTAACCAGCCGCCCAGGCCAGGCGTGCTCTGGGGGTCATACAAGCGTCCTGTGGCCGAAACCTCCGGGCTCAGAGTCCAGTCTCAGCCCCAAGGACCTTGGCTGCTCTGGGCTGATGCATCCGTGTTAACACTACCAGGTTGTTCCCTATTTACTCTTTTTTACAAGTCAGTTCCTGTTTGATTAACCCTTTAAAAACACTCGCTTCAGGGCAGAGGTGGGGGCAGGGACAACGGGGGGCTCCCCACCCCAAGAAAATAGATCTTTATAGCTCTGTGCAGTGCACACAGGTAAGACAGGAACCTGGCAGAGTGGGAGACAGGGACCCTGCTACAAAAATGGGGATCAAACCCTGTCATGGAGCGCCCGGGCGATGGTCTGGAACTTGCTCCCTATGAAGCCAGTTGGGACTCTGAGGGAAAACGTCCTCTCTCCGTACACAGCCTGTCTCCAAGGCTAGGAGCTTAGAGGTCCCCGCTTACACCTTCCTGGGTCTGACCTCGGAGCATTCAGCACCTTCTGCCCCTCCGTGCGCTTCCCCCAGCGAGCCGCCCGGGCGGGGTCCTGGGGGAGCCCGTGGATTCTGTACCCCAAATCCACAGTCAGACGTGACTCTTAGCGGCATCCTGCAGGTCTGGAGCTGGGCTGGGACTGGTAGCCGACCCCCCAGCCTTATGCTCTAGCCACTACGCCACCCAGCCTGACCTGGGAGCTCTTTTCTCCATTCAGAATCCCGGGCTTCACAGGCTCCTGGTTAGAGGCAAATGCTGCTTGCCCCAGGTCAGGGGCATGTTGGGGGCTGGCAGCTGAATCCTGCCCCCAGGGCTTGCAAGCGGAGTACAGTAGACTCTCGATTATCCAGGATCAGGTTAACCAGGATATGAATTAACCAGGATGTCAAAAATATACATATATACGTAACTCGCAGGGCTGGCTCTGGCTTTGTTGCTGCCACAAGCACACACAACAAACCCGACCAGGCCACAGGGCAGCCAGTGAACCAACACCTCCTCCCCCCGGCACAGGGTGACTGGTGAACCAGCCCCCCGTCTCCATATTTCCTATGGATGGTGATATCCGGGATTTTATTAACCAGGATTAATTTTTTCCCTGTCGTCCTGGATAATCGAGAGTCGACTGTATTGGATCCTCTTTTGCAGACGCACAGCACTGTCGGGAGTCCTTTGGCCTTGCCCCTCGTCTTGTGCAAACACTCTGCAGGCTTGGTGCAGTGTTTACACGGACCTGTTTAACGAGGCTCCCCGCCTTGTTCCAGACCGCGTGTTGAGCCGATCCTTTAGGGCACAGAAGCGGGTTTCTATGTTACTCGGGAGATGTTGCCCTAGGCCAGAAAACATGAGGACCGTCGGTGTACCAGCCCCTCCCAGCGCAGCCCCACTGTCCCACGGAGACTTCCCGCCTCTGCTGGGGCGGCTGATTCTTCTTCCCTTCCTGAGGACACCGCTTGGCCTAGCGCACTGGGCTGGCACCAGGAGCTCTTGAGTTCTAGTCCCAGCACTGCCACTGTGAGGGCCTTGGGCAGCTCACTTAACGTCTGTGTCTGGCCGGGAGGGGATGAGCCCTCCCGAGCCTGTGGGACGTTCGCTCTCTGTAAGTCGTCCCTGTAGCTGAGGAGTGGGACTTGTGGGAGTGGAAGGAGAAGAGACCTGCAGTATCTCACAAACCGTTGCTGATGACGACCGTGCTGCAGCCCCTCTCCTGGCCAAAGCATTTTACGCACCGCTCCGCTGAAATGCAGCTGGCTCTGCTGTGCGCGCGCCCGAGGAGATATTACATCTGCACACAGGCTTCCCCTCTCCCCATCTTTCTTGTTGGAGGCAGGGGCCGTCTCCTGTTTGTGTTCGTGCAGCACCCAGTGCGATCCTGATCCTGGCTGGGGCTCCTGATGCTACTGCAATAAAACCAATCCGGGGTTTAATATCCCCGCAGAACAGATGGGCTCCTTCTGATGTTAGCCGGCGTGACAACAAAGCGACGCACGCCACCAATGTGCTTGTCTCCCTCTGGAGCCACATGGCTGGGGCAGTGCGCCGCACGAGGGCTTGTGCTGTGGAGCACGGAGAGTCACGTGGGGTCCCGCTCGGTTTCACACTGTTGGTTCTGAGGCTGGGCCAAGAGCGCTCAGCGGAGTCCTTTCTGAGAACCGCTCTGGGCTGGGTAATGCACATCAGTCATCCAGGCCCTGGCAGGCTCCTGGCGGGCGGCTGGGAGCTTGGGATGGAGGACGGTGTCCTGAAGTCACCCCGCGGGCCTGGCGCGCAGGGCGTCACACTGGGGGGGTGTTACCGAAAGCCAGGTCGGCTGCGGCATGGAGAGGCCAATGGGGCGAGCTCAGGGAACCCGGCTGAACTCACATCTGTTTAACCAGCGCCCGCAGCGAGCCCCTAGCCTGGGGCAGGAGGCCGTGTGGCCAGCAGGCGTTGTGCACACACAAGCGACCCCCCCGCACAGAGGCTTCGGCAGTGCTCGTGGTAACACGGGGCCTGGCGTGCGAGCAGCATTGTGTGGCGCAGCGTCGCACGTGCCTTGTGATGCACGTTCTAAGAGGGCGTGTCAGGGGATTCCTCCCTCCCCTGCCTGGTGGGGATAGAGGGACGCTTCCTCTGGGCCGGGCTTCAGCCAAGTGCTAGAGTGGTGTCTAGTGTCGTCAGCCCCTTCAGGGGATGGTGTGTCCGACTGAGCAGCCCTCTGGTGCTGGGAACTGCCCCACCTGCCCAGGTGAAGCAGCAGCCTCGCCTCTGAACAGCCTAAAGGAAACTGCCCGGCTCTAGCGGGGAGCACGGCTGGCTGTAGCTTCGGATGTCAAAGCTGACTGATGACCCATGGTTGAGAACAGACCTTCCCTAGCGCGCTGCAGACTGGGCACTAGTCTCCCTCGGGTGGGACCCAAGTGATCTTTCCTCTGGCACTGGGATGGGGCTGCCACAGCTCCGGCTTCCTTGGCCCCCGGGGTATTGCCTTGGCACAGCCGGACTTAGTCTTGGCTGGGGAAGCTCATTCCAAGCTCTGAATGTGCATAATTTCCTTTGGGTCGTTCCTCTGCCCTCCTCCTCCTCCCAGAGTCTGTCATAACCACGTCCTTCCCCTAACAGGAAAGAAATAAAACTTCATGCAAGGAACATTTCTCTCCGTGTGGGGCTGGCTCCTTTCCCCAGCCCCCTCCCCCCCTTTTCTTTTTTTCTTTCCCCCGGTAGGTCCCCTCGTTGCCTTCGGGGCTGCGTGTTGTTTTGAGCCTGTGAGGTGCGTGCTAGCGAGCGAGAGCTCTTGCGTGCCTGGCAGTGTTTACGGAGCACAGGGGAGCTGAGGCCAGCTGCTAACATGCAGGGAAATGGGTCTCTCTCTTCCATCCTAGCAAGAGGTATATGTCCTGGCTGCAGTTCTCCTTCGGCCTTAATGGCTGGTCCCTCCTCCCCCACCCTCCCAGCCTTGAGTAGATCTCACCAGCGGAGGCAGCCGTCTCCAGAGCCCTCCTGGCGCTCAGCGAGTGTTCACACCCTCCCTGCATAACTGGTGTCAGATGGGCCACATGGAGGGGAGGGGAGTTTGCAAAGAGAAGAGACCGTGTGGTACAGGATGTAGGGATCTGGCCTCTGGGTGAGGAGCCCTGGATTTCATTTCCAGCTGTGCACTGGCCTCTTGGGTGATTCTGGGCAAGTCTCTGGGCCTCCGTTTCCCCCATCTGCACTTCTCCAGCTCCGTGGGTTGTGAGGATAAATGCACGAAAGATTGTGAAGCATGTTTTGCTGAACTGATGGAAAGCTAGCCAAGAGCTAGGGATTATTGTTACGGTGGAAAGGCTTTCTCTAAAGGAAGGCCTTGCAATATTTCCTAAGGACGCTCAGACTCTGGCTTCACCTGGTCTCCTCTCGAAGATTGTTCCATAGCCAGATCCCCTATCTCAGTGTCCAGCTCTCTAATACCTACTGAGTGCCTGTGTGACGGAGTAGGAATACTGTGTGTGTGCCTCAGTTTCCCCTATGCATTTCTTGAGGGTCTATGTGAAGGGATAAGAATGTGTAGTTGATGCAAAGCAGAGACACAGGGTAAGCAAGTAGCCGATGCCCTCCCGCCTCTCTGCAGATGTCCATACCTGAAGCTGTAATTTGACTCCAAGTGGGGGAGGGAGGTCACCTGACCTGGCTGAGCCAGGGGGGAAGAGGGGCTGGAGAGAGGGAGTGGCAGTCTGGGTCTGGCTAGGGCTGACAAGGAGCTGCAGGCAAGCTCTGCCTGGCTCTTGGGCCCCCAAAATGGACCCAGCGGAGGGGTCACATTCGCTCTACCTAGATTATGTTCCTGTCATCGAATAAACCTCTGTTTTACTGGCTGGCTGAGAGTCACGTCTGACTGTGGATTTGGGGTGCAGAATTCATGGGCTCCCCCAGGACCCCGCCCGGGCGGGCTCACTGGGGAAAGCGCACGGAGGGGCAGAAGGTGCTGAATGCTCCAAGATCAGACCCAGGAAGGTGGAAGTGGGTACCCGTGAAGCTCCTAGCCCTGGAGACAGGCTGTGTACGGAGAAGGGACCCTTCCCCCGAAGTCCTGACTGGCTTCCTAGGGAGCAGTTCCAGACCATCTGGCACTCTGTGACAAATGTAATTCCTTTTTAAGGCAAGGAAAGCCAGGCCCGACCCTGAGGCTGAACTGTCTGAGGCTCCTGGCCTCTCCTGCCTGGTGGCCAAGGGATAGGCAGGACAGGCTAGTGGTTATAGCATTCGAGAGAGAGCGGGTTCTATTTCCGGCTCTGCTGTATGACCCTTCATCCCTTCTATGACTCAGCTCCTTATCTGGCAAAGGGCTGATAACTCTTCCCTGCTTCCCAGGCTGGGAGCCTCAGCTGGGGGAAGGAGTGTGAGATGCGCAGGGACTCCAGCGATAAGGGCTGTAAAAGTGCCCAGGACACCCCAGGCGGGGGAATGGCCAGTGTCCCAGGGTTTGTTCTAGGTTAGGGACTAAAGCGCCAGTGCAAACCCAGGTCCTGCCCTCTGCGGGGCTCTGGTCGTGCGGGAACCTCTGGCTTCAGGGCGTCTGCTGCATTCCAGTGCCCCCGGGGATGCAGGGAGAGGCAGCTGCATGTAGTTCTCTCCGCCGTGAGGGTGCCGGAGACGCGTGGGGTTATGGTCCCGGCCAGAAGATGGAGAACAACCTTGTAGGTCAGGACTCCTGGGTTCAATCCCTGTGTCTATTTCTGATCCGCTGTATTACTGGGGTGAGAGGGGTGGGCCCTTGGCACTTTCTCTCTGGCCAAGTGAAACCTGGGCTCCTCTGTCATTCGATTTAGGGGGTTACGTGGGGGTTACAAAGCCAGAGCGTAGGAGGGGCTCACATGTGCGAGGCGGGCTCCAGAAAGCATTCGTGAGCCATGCTGCGGTGGACTGATTTATTACAGTCTCTTGTACGACACCATCGCAGCAGCTGGGCCTGTTGTGCTGACACTGAGACACAAACCGTTCCCACCCGGGACACCCCCCGGGCACCGCAGTTCTGAGTGGGGGACATGGGCAGCAGGGGAGATGCTCCAGGAGTAGACCTGCCTTTCAGTGGGGCTGGGGAGGTTCTGCTCCCCACCCTGGGGTCTCTCTGTTTGTACCACTCAGGGTGCCGGCTCAGCTGAAACCCACAGCAGGGCAGCCCTAGTTCTTCGGACCTGATAAGCCAGGCTGCATGTTGGGAATCTCCAGAGACCTGTTCTCGTTGGCCAGCTGCCGCCAGGGACGAGGTTCCCAGCTCTGTGTAGTGAGCGTGGGGGGCAGCTCTGCCCCTGGTTGCTGTCCGTGTGCTGGGTGCTCGGAGGGTGTCCCGCGGGGATCGCGTCGGGAAAGGGGTGAGAAAGTGACTGAGCTTGTCCTGTTCTGTGGCAAACCAATTAGTCGCCAGGGACTCGCTAATGGGTTCCAGATTCTGCGGGCTGGAGGCTTGACTCACTCCAGGAGCTTGTCAGAGCTGTGTGGGGCGCGGGTTGATTCCTCCTCCTAGCTCTTGCTGCTGTATCCCGGAGTCCCCCTTCCAGGGCAGGCCTTCTAAGGAGAAGTTGGCTTCCCTCGGGCTAAGGGCTAGGGGCCGGGGTGGGAGAAGATGAGTCATGCGGCTTTGTGGCCTGCACTCCCTAAACTGCTCATGCACACGCCCAGGGGATTCTCGCTCTGCACCGGGACACGGGCCCAGTGCTGATGCGGAGCAGCCTGAAGGGAAGAGGGAGGGAGTCTTTCTGCCCCGGGACCGCGGGGGGGGGGGGGGGGACTGGGAGATCTCGCTGCAATCTGGAAGGCGGTTGGGACGAATGGAAAGTGTGAGATCGTTCCCTGGAGGACTCCGGGACGCAATGAAACCCGGGCCCCAAACTCTGCCGCTCTCTGGCTGTGTCCCGACCGGCCTGGCACGGGGCCTGTAGAGGCCAGCGCAGTGTTCGGTAGGTGATGGTGCAAATACGCCCCGCCTGCAAGTGTGAGAAATAACGCCAAGGAGCATAGCACGGTGCAGGCAGGGGGGCAGCATGGCACAGGGAGGGGCAGGACCCGCTCTGTGTGGGTCAGGAGGCTCAGCTCAGGCTGGAGGCACAAAGCCGGGTGCCAGGGTGTAGGTGGGGGTTGGCGAAGGCTGTCCCAGTGATTGGTGTGCTGAGCAGATCTGCCTGGCTGGGGCGTGCTGGCCCAGGAGATTCCTTGGCCCCCTCCCCTCACGGCTGAGCCTGGGGTAATCGCCCGGGGCAGGTGAATGCTGATGTGCACAGGCTGTGATTAGGGCAGGCGGCTGGCTCTGGGAGTGGAGCTGTACTTCCAGGAGGCGTGTGTGTGGAGCGGGCAGGGCCGGGCGTCAGTCTGACTGCTGCAGGGCGGGATGGGTTAACAACCCGTCTCGATTGTACGCTGGCACGTCAGGCCGACGTTACCGTGTTTCCTGGCCAAAGGACCCAGCAAGAATCCTGGTGGCCTTCCAGCTGATAGTGAGGTTACCGGCAGTCCTCACTAGCCCAGCCTGTCCCGTATGGGGCAGGGGGACCCGTGTGTGCAGGCTGAGCCATGCAGAGCCAGCCCCCAGGCAGTGAAATTCCTGGGGGGAAGCAGACGGAGCCCGGGCTGGGAGCACAGGAGCTCTGAGGCGTGTCTGGATTTGGCTCAGTTGCCCTCCCCAGCCTGGCTTGCATCCGGTTCCCTGCCGTTACAGGAGAGGCGGGAGTTTGGTGTGTGGGCTTTATAAAGTTCAGTGATGTACAGTTCTCTGTGACGCTGGTTGGCCGCTGCCTCTCGTCACAGTAGGGCACAGCCAGCTGGAGACACTGCACCGCTCGATCAAAACTTCCTGTTGGTAAGAGGAGAGGATGAGGCGGGCGGCGTGAACCCAGCCCGGGGCTAGCAGTGGCCGAGATGTGGCGCGTGGGGTGCTTTGTTTTTAACTAGATGACAAGCCGCTCCATGGACCCCTGGTGAAACGTGGGGAGTGTGGATCTGTTCATGGTAGCACTGAGTGGGGCCCTCAGTCGAAGGTAAAAACACTCTTGTTTGGCAGTGAAGTCAAGGCCTTGGAGGTGGCAGAGAGGAAGGTCCACCTGGCACCTTTCAACGGCCACGCAAAATGAAAACTGAAATAAAAGTGAAGGGAAAGGGGAGGAGACAGTAACAGCTTGGCAGAGCCTGGCTCTCGCCGCCTTTCCCTTTCAAATCCATTTAAACACATGGAAGAATGTAGTTTTATTACAGCTCCGGACTCTACATTCTTATCCTGGCTTAGTGCTGACGACAGAAGCGAAGCCTGGGTAGCACTTCATAAGATTGTTATCGAGTGAGATTAAAACACAGGGGAGGAGCGGCCTGGAGGTTTCAGTGCCTGTGCAGAGTGAAAGTGGAGAGATCTCCCCCAGGACCAGCAAAGGCAAAGCCCTGTGCGGTCTCAAATTAAAGAAAAGCCACCCCCACGCCCAGGGGGTAGATAACCAGACCTGAAATTCACAAGCACGGGGCTGTCAATATTGCCCTGTGTGATAGGAGCGAGTCTTGAGTTGCTGAATTTCATCCTGTTCAGGTGCTGCTGGATGGTCTAATAAATAAAACAGGGACTCGCTGCATAAAAGCCACTTGGAGCTAAAGAGCCTGTTAACTGACACTAACTCCACCCCCCGCCTCTGTGTTGGGCCCCCACCCCGGACGTCAAGCTAGTGACTGGCCGATTCTGCGTTGGCTTGGGGCTGTTCCGGTCCCATTGGCTAACGCCAGCAGAGAGACCAGCTAGGGGTCTCAAGTCAATCATTAATGGATTTCAGACACAAATGCTTTCGGGATTGTTTTCTTCTCCTGATCATTAACTGAATCGGAATCCTCTTGTCTGAGCAACCACTCGGCTGTAGGTCTGGTCTGCCCTTGAAAATTAGATCGGGGGTTGGCAACCTTTCCGAAGTGGTGGGCCGAGTCTTCATTTATTCCCTCTAATTTGGGTTTTGAATGCCGGTCATACATTTTAACATTGTTAGAAGGTCTCTTTCTATAAGTCTCTAATATAGAACTAAACTATTGTTGTGTGTAAAGTAAATAAGGTTTTTAAAATGTTTAAGAAGCTTCATTTAAAATTAAATTAAAATGCAGAGTCCCCCAGACTGGTGGCCAGGAGCCGGGCAGTGAGTGTGCCATTGAAAATCAGCTCGCGTGCCGCCTTTGGCACCCGTGTCATAGGTTGCCTACCCCTGAATTAGATGGACCCAGCTATGTCGCTCAGGGCTGGGAGGAAATGCGCACCATGTGTGATGTAGTTAAGTCAACCTAAGCCCCAGTGTAGCCCAGCAAGGTCAATGGATGAATTCTTCCATCCACCTCGCTACTGCCTCTTGGGGAGGTGGGTTAGCTACACAGATGGGGATGGAGCCGTTCGAGTCGAGTGTAGCGCTGCCCTGGGACTAAAATTCTCTGGACAAGGCTGAAAGAGAGATTGGTTCCATCTCAGCAACCCTGATCGTTCAAAAAAATCATAGTTCCGGGCTCCAATATTCTGAGATTTTAATAAATGGAGTCGGGGAGGGGGGGTTCTGAGTTCTCTCCCGCCAGGTCTCCTTTCTGTCAGCAAACCTCCTGCAGAGTTGGGGCCTGTGGCACACCCGGCTCGCGGCTTGGGTTTGGAGTTTGGGGCTGTCTGTGTTCCCCCTGGCAGGGCACGGTTCACTCTGCCTCCCCATCCGAGGTGACCCAGGGAGCCGGGGCCCAGCGATCCCATTCGTATCCACAGTGTCCCATCGCCTTGGGAAACTCGATCCACAGGGAGCCTCTGCTGAAGCGGAGCTGGGAGCCCGCAGGACTCTAGACGAGTTTGAGTCTCCACTTAGCACCTGCTGGGTAACGCTATGTGCAGTAAAGAAACGGACCCATGGGCCGATAGGTATTGGAGCCAAAGTGGGTGCCTAGGAGGCCGGTTCCCCCATCTCCGGCCTCTGTGGCCCTGTGATGGCAAAGGGACTAGAGGCTGCACACCCCCCTTCCCCTCCCAGCCTTGCTGTGCAGGTTTCCTGAGCTCTAAGGCCATGAGGAACTGTGAGATGAAACGCAAAACTGTCTCAGCGAGGGGGGAGCCACTGCTGCCTGTCGAGTGGGAGGCTGCACACACAGCTAGCGCTACCAGGCTGTGCAGGGGGAGAAGGGGTGGAGCTGCGGAGCCCTTGCCTGTGGAATGGAAGGGTCCTGATGGGCTGAGGGGCGACAGGCTGGCTGCTCTGGAGAGGGGAGCCTCTCTCCGCACCTCCCTGCCAGAGATCCCTCCGGGGAGGCATGTCCCCATGGGCAGTTGGCTCCTGGGTGTGTCTCCTGAGCCTGCAGCGATGGGGATCACCACCGTGGGCTGGTCTGTGAGATGCGGTGCCATTGGCATTTGGAACCGGACCAAGATCCCGCTTATTGTTCCATGGCATTTGCCAGCGGGCTCCGGGAGTCTCTGACCCCTCCTAGCAGCGAGCACCTTTCAGCGTCTGGTTCCCTTTGAGAGTGGCCGCCACCTCCTAGGCAAACAGCGGCCCTGGGGCTATGCAACCTGGCCGGCACCTGCGCTAGTTTCCTTCGTGCTGATGAAGGGTGGTCCTCAGGCTGCCAACGTGAGCTCATGGCTGGACAAACTTTGATCCCACTGGCCTAGGAACTGGGAGCAAACAGCCAGTGCTTTGATTTATTGACCTGTGACGACTTAACTCTTAGGGGGTTGGGCGTAAGGGGGGGAGAATTTGGGGTTGGTGCCTTCTCCACCGGTACAGTTGCGAAGGGCACTGCCTTGTTCCTCATTTGATTCCTGCAACTCAGCACAGAGGTCTCGTTTAGCTCGTAGGCTCCTCTTAAGAGCCGTACTCGAGGGTCGCGCTCTGTTGTCAAGTACCTGCCTTTCTTACGCTTCCCCGCCATGTATGCTGCTTAGGGTGACCAGATGTCTCGGTTTTTACAGGGACAACCGTGAGTTAGACGTCTTTTTCTCACATTGGCACCTATTACCCCCCACCTCCTGTCCCGATTTTTGACACTTGCTATCTGGTCAGCCTAGTGTCGCTTCGCCTGGCCCCGTCATGGGAATAGCTTCTTTGTTCTTCGGACATGTGGTCGTTTAGTAAACAACGTGTCTGTCCGGTTTCCTCTGAACAGTGATTCCCATTTTCTTAAGCAACTGCTGACGCCACCAAAAATCTGTTTGGGAGTAAAATCCTGCTGGTGTAACACATCTGGGTGCACACACCAAACAGCTGCATTGCTTCGTTTCCAGTGATGTAGAATAATCAGAAATGACCCTCAGATTTCTTCTGCTTCTCGTACAATGTGTCTGTACAGCCCCTAGCACAACCGGGCCCCGATCTCAGCTGCAGCTGTTAGGCGTGACTGTAATGCTAATGAATAAGAGCATGTCTTGTGTGGAGGGGAACCCCGGCCCTTTCCTGCTGAGTTTGAATTTCTGAGGCAGTCTGGCTAGAGAATTATTAGCTCACAGAAGTCTATAAAAGAAGATAAAGAAATAAATCTACACGGGAAAGTAGGCAGTTAGCCCAGGTCATGCAAGGCCTCATCGCTTTAATAATCCATATGAAACAGCTTCTTCAGCGGCATCCTGCCAGCTGGGCAGGAAAATTCCCCCTTCTCTCCCTCTGCTTGGCACATCAGTGGAACTGGGGCATTGCAGGGAGGGGTAGCAAGGTGTCTCCCATTGGCCCCAGGGGGAGTTCGGGGTGCTTTGGAAAAAACCCCGCTAGTGAGGTGGGGCCTGGCACGTCTCTGGGTCTGTCCCCACCTGGCCGCCCTGTGTGGCCCGCTTGGGCTGAGCAGAGTTCAGACGCCGGGGCAGCTGGGGAAATCGGTTGTGGCCTCAGGCGCTCCGGAGGCCAGTGGTTAGTGCTATATGGGGAGCAGGAAGCCAGTTGCTGGGTCACATGGACTGCGTGCTCAAGGGATTCCACATTCAGGAGCACTAATTGCCATGCCACCACTTGACAGCAAATCAGCTGCTCGTCACTGCGGCAACCGTCCTGTACACAGCAACACCGGGTGAGCAGTGGCATTTGCAGGCCCTCGGAATTCCACCCCGGGTCTCGTCAGGCCCCACAGGACGCGCGGCGCCTGGGAGGGTGTCCCGGGTGCCGCCCGTGTCCGTGATGGACGGGGCTGGGGTCCCTGGTCCTGGGAAGCTCCCACCTGCTGGCTGAGGCCAGCAAGCTAGCCTAGCGCGGTCTTCCCCTTAGCCAGATGTCCGAAGGGGCAGAGCGGGCCAAGGAGGTTTCTAAGAACCCTGCAGCGGTAAAGCAAACGGTGATTTCTCTCTTCCTTGGGTCTCTGGCCTGGACGGCTGAACCCTCCTCCTCTGTCTGAGTTTTAGCAGCAGCCCAGCAACGGAGGGTGCAGGGCCATTGCTGACCATGGGCTGCGCCCTTGTACCACATCTTCCCCCCCTGTCACGGAGCGCCCGGGCGATGGTCTGGAACTTTGCTCCCTATGAAGCCAGTCAGGATTCCGGGGGAAGTGTCCCCTCTCCGGACACAGCCTCTCTCCAAGGCTAGGAGCTTCACGGGTACCCACTTCAACCTTCCTCGGTCTGACCTCGGAGCATTCAGCACCTTCTGCCCCTCCGTGTGTTTCCCCCAGTGAGCCCGCCCGGGCGGGGTCCTGGGGGAGCCCATGGATTCTTCACCCCAAATCCACAGTCAAACGTGACTCTCAGCCAGCCAGTAAAACAGAGGTTTATCCGATGACCTGTACCTGGTCTAACACAGCGAGCGTGAGCCCTCAGCTGGATCCATTTTGAGGGCCAGAGAGCTAGCTAGCCCCTTCCCCGCCTGACTCCAGCTAACTTCAGACTGAGACTTCGTCCTCTGCCCCTCCCCTGCATTCCTTTCTTTGTCTCCTTCCCGGCAGGAGGTCAGCTGACCTCTCTCCAACAGGTTCAGAGGTAGAGAGGTGGGGGGGAAGGGTCAGGGCGTTGCCTGCTTGCTTATACTCTCTCTGCTTTGCATCAAGAAATGCATAGGGGAAACTGAGGCACCCACCCAGTATTCCTACTCCGTCACACCCCCCCCAGCGCCCCCCAAGGCTTTGCACACCCAGCGTGGCTGCAATTCGAAGAGCCGACGGCTGGGTGTAGGATCCAGCTCCTTGGGCCACAGTGGGGCAGCTGCCTGTACCAGCTGGGGGCAGAGCATGTGAGTGCCCCTGCAGACAGCCCCCCGTGCTCCCTGTTGTGCGCTCTCCACGTGCAGGACTTTCTAGGCCTTCCCCCGGGGGGCTGGGACCAACCGCCAGGCCCAGCAGGAAGCTCCTCTTTGCCGAAAGGAGGCGGCCGGCCAAGCCGGTGCCAGGTCTGTGCTGGTGAGGCTCATGGAAGCTGATCTGGTCTCCTAGTGGCTCCCCTAGGGCCCCCGCTCCAGCTGGCTGCCACCAGAAGGGGCGCTGTCCTTGTAAGCAGGGCGTGGCGGGGGGCGGGGGGGAGATGCAGCCGTCCTGCTGCGGCGAGTGAGACCTGTGCCCAGGCTGGCTGGCCCCCTGCAGCCTGAACTGCGGGGTGGAGTCTCTGCCCTGGCACTAGGCTCCCTGCTGCACATGCAGAGCCCGTCTCCCCGGCCAAAGCGCTCCGCCTGGCATGCACCGGGCAGCTGGCCTGGCTCATGTCTGCTGCTACCCGCCCTGCACCACGCCGCTCCTTGGATGTGGCGCACTCCGAGGGGCTCCTCGGGGAAGCCCTCGATCAGGCCAACACGGGGATGTTACGGATCTGAAAGCGGCTTCGCCCGCTCCCTGAAGCATGCCGGCCCGGCTAGTCACAGTTGTCCTTGTAACGCAGCTGCTGGGAGTCTGTCTCCAGCTGACACCCCCGGCCCCCGTGCCAAACACTCTCCAAAGCCACCTGCAGACTCCTCGCCCCTTCCAGACGAGAGCCCGTCCTCCTGGCCGCCGATCCCAGAAACGGAGCGCGAGTGGGCGTCTCCAGACTCCTCCCTCCCCGACCCTCCGTGCCCAGGATGGAAAACCAGGACTCTTGCAAACCCTCCCTGTCCTGCATGCAGCTTGCCCTGGCGTGGGGTCAGATCCATGGGAGGAGCTAGGGGCTCTTTTCCGGAGGCTGTAGAAGTACTGGGCCGGATGACTGCCCGAGAAAGGCTGGGGGCGTTTATTGTTAGTCTGGACTACTTTGTTCCTGTCCCTATTTGGTGGCCCAGTGATGTCCTGCTCCAGCGTCCCCCTCGGGCACCCTGAGCCATCCCTCTTGCCCTGGTTTGCTGCCTGGCTGCCTCTTGATTTACCTCCGCTAATCGCCACGCTGCTGTGTGTGTCTGCGAGGGGAATCACCTCCCGCTACGCTGCATTAACAGCTGAGTGGGATAAAACTGCCCCTAGCAGCCGCCCTGCACTTCCCATCCCAGCTGGCTTTGTTCTTTCTGATTCCCCTGGTTGGTGGGAAACAGATGAGCTCCCTCCTTATCCCAGGACTCAAGGATGAACTCTTCAGCACACGGGATGACCAGACAGCAAGTGTGAAAGATCAGGATGGGGGTGGGGGGTAATAGGAGCCTATATAGAAAAAGACCCAAAATGGGGACTGTCTCTATAAAATCAGGACATCTGGTCACCCTAAGACAGGGGGCTAACTGGGAAGCTGTGGCATCCACTGTTTCCCCCAGGTCCTGACACCACACTGGAGCAGAGGGAGAGGGACGGTGTGTCTGCCCCACACAACCCCGTTGGCTGGGAGCGGAGGAAGGCGAATTAGTCTAGCGGCAGGAGCTGGTGCCATTCCCGCGTGGGATTTACTGCCGGGCCTGGGACTGCTCTGCTGCCCGGTTCCAGCTCTCTGACGTTTGGCCTGTTCATGCATGAGGAAGTGAATCGATTATGGCAGGAAGTTCTGCCGGACGAACTCCCAGAGCTTGGTGAAACGTGGGCCCTCTGGGGCCTTTGGCCAGGAGTCCGAGAGCCCGGGCCTCCGTCACGCAGCTCTGTAGCGGGGTCCTGGCTTCCTGCTGGACCTAGCGGGACTGTTAGATGGCAGCTGATCAGCGGTGGAGATTGTTATTGGCCGACAACCCGCCCTGAGCAGCCGGAACGAGGGCTGATGTCAGACACCCCCCCCCCCCGGATTACTTCATAAGTGAAGGGCAAGCCTGCGTCACCATGTAGGAAGGGATCTCGCAGCCGTTCCCACTTCCTGCGGGGATCGTTTGCGTGTGTCCCTCCCTTGAGAGCACTGGATCTTGAGGACTTACTGTTTATTTGCACCAGGGACTCTGCTCCACTGTGCTCGGTGCTGTACGTTCGTAGAGTGAAAAGACCACCCCTCTCCACGGAATACACTTCCCGGGGGGCCCGTACTCCTCTCCAGAGCCCCTGCTTGACTTACAGAGCTTGGACCGAGCGGATGCCAGTGGGGCGAGGCTTGTGGCGGACAGGCAGCTCCCAGGGGGCTGAGCAGGTTGTCTGTCCCCTGGGGAAGCCAGGCCCTGAGCTCATTCCTTCAGAGTCAGGCCTGCATCCTCTGCACGCAGATGGGGGCAGACAGCAAGTCCCGGGCGGGCGGGCAGGGAACGGAGTGCGGAACAATAAACCAGCCCGGGAGAGAAGAAAACCAGGTGGTTCTTAACAAGCTAGCGCGGAGGACGGGGCATTGTTCTTGGAGGAAGCGCAAACCCTCTCTGGCGTTTAGACTCCGCTCCTGCTGAGCAAACCCATGTTGCAGCCGGCCTGCCAGGTCACCACCTGAGAACTGGCAGCGGGGCTGCCCCTCTCCTGCCCGGACCTGCAGTTGATGGGGTTTGCGCTGCGATATGGGTGCTGCTGGGAGGGGAAGAGCCGAACGTGTGTGTACTGCCGCGCTGCCGCTAGCTATGGGGGAAAGCCAGTGGCTGGTCGGTGCCTGCAGACCCACGGGAGGCCAGGGTGGAGCTCGGCAGGCTGGGGGACTCGCTCCTCTGCAGCCTCCACCGTAAGCGGCACCCGGGCGGGAATATCCCGTTAACCGCTTGCGAAGCACCCTGAGGCCAGGCCGGGGCAGGAGCGGGCGCGCCTCCTTTGACGGGCACAGGGCCTGGGAGCTGCTCCTTGCGGGGCCCTGTCAGGCTCTCCCCCGCCCTTGGGAGCAGGAAGCTCTTCTCCAGGCTGAGGGCGTCAAGGGGAGTCTCTTTCCCTTCCGCGTGGGGAAAGGAGGCCGTGTGCTCCCTGGGTCTGCGTCACCCCCGCCTTGCCCGGGGTGAGCTGGGACCTTTTGGTGTACAGTTGATCCCGTTCTCCCAAATTCTGATGCTCCAGCAATGGCGGCGGGGGGGGGGGGGACGACAGCAGATCTAACGGGGGCCAAAGTCCTGTAGAAACCGCTGAGAAGGGGCATCATCTGCACTCTCTCTCCCTCCCTCTCCTCCCCGGTGTCTGAAGCTGGGTTCAGGACCCAGTTCTGAGCCTCACCTTGTCCAAGTCCCTTCCCCTCTCTGTGCCTCAGTTTCCCCCGGGGGAGGAGTAGTCTCCCCCGCATCTCCAGGCGGTTGTGAGGTCTGGTTTAAGGATGCGTTGAGGCCCTTGGCTGGTGAGTGAAGCGTCCCTGTGCTGATGCCATGAACGCTGTTCCTCCAGCCTGAACGCTCGGGGCCGGTCCCTCTCTCCGGGGTCCGGGCTCTGATGACAACAGCCAGTGTCTCCGGGTTAATTTCTCCTTCTCTGTCCCTTGCAGGCGGTGGAGGGAAGCGGAAAGGGAGGAGTAAGAAGTGGAAAGAGATCCTCAGATTCCCACACATCAGCCAGTGCGACGACCTTCGGAAAGGCCTGGGTAAGCGGCGAGCCCCGGCCCGGCTGCTCCCCGGAGCCAGCCAGCGAGATGAGCCTCCTGTAGGGGCGTGTGTTGCAAGAACTGGCAAAACCTGCTTGCTGCAGAGCCTGGTGCCTGCCACGAGCGAGCGGGTACAAGCCGGCGGGGCAGGAGGGGAGTGTGCGGGGAGAGCAGGCTGGCACCGCGACCTGCGTTCTGCCCCACAGAGAACGCCAGCGTGGCGCTGGAATGGGCACAGAGGGAGCAATGGGCAGTGCCAGGGGCTCCAGGCTACAAGGACTATGATCATTTCCTGCCGGTGCAGAGGAGCCTGAGGAGGGTGGGGCAGGGAGGCTGGAAAAAGGTCAAGGCTGCTCACTGCTGCTGGAGGGGAGGGGGTGCAGCCAGGCACGACCCCCCTATGCACGCCCTTGCTGTGTGTGTGTGTGTGTGTGTGTGTGTGCGGGCGTGTGGCAGATGTGCACCTCCATGCTTACAGCGTACAGCTTCCACCTTCCTGGGTCTGGCCTCGGAGCATTCAGCACCTTCTGCCCCTCCGTGCGCTTCCCCCAGCGAGCCCGCCCAGGCGGGGTCCTGGGAGAGCTAGAGGGTCCTGCACCCCAACTCCACAGTCAGACGTGACTCTCAGCCAGCCAGTAAAACAGAGGTTTATTAGTCGACAGGCACATGATCTAACACAGAGCTTGTAGGTACAAAGACCCGGACCCCGCAGCTGGATCCATTTTGGGGGGCAGTGAGTCAGACAGCCGTCTGCACTTCACTCCTTGTTCCCAGCCAGCTTCCAGCGAACCCCCTCGCCAGCCCCTCCTCCTTTGTCTCTTTTCCCTGGCCAAGAGGTCACCTGATTCCTTTGTTCTCAGCCTTCCCGAGCACCTTGCAGGGGAGGAGAGACCCAGGCCATTAGTTGCCAGGAGACAGTGTCTTCCACTGGTCCTTTGCTCTGCAACACTATCAGCCCTTATCCCACCACCTAGAGGCTTGGGCCAGACCCTCTATTATTGAGGATTTGATGGTGGAGGGGACATCAGCAGTCCCTGCTCGGAACTTCCCTGGCTCCCCCAGAGGAGAAATCTAGCCCCGGCCCCCTCCAGCCTCTGGAAGGTACTTGACATCCCGCACAGCTGTTGAGACCCTGGGCAGATCTGCTGCTGCCTCTGTGAGGGTGGGCGTAGGAGCCATCGTCCCCTGAGCGCCCAGCCAAGTTCGGGGGAACTGAAGTTCCTGGGAAGCCTGCACGGAGCCGGCTCCGAGTGGGAGGGTGCTGGGCAGGCGCTCTCCCAATCCGAGAGAAGTGTGTCCTTCTCCCATGCTCCCTCCGAGATGTCAGTGACTCTTCCCCTAATGCATGCTTGGCTGTTCCTTCCACTGGGACTCGGGATGCAACACCACGGAGCGGGTGTGCTTCCATGGCCTGGGAATGTGGTTAGGCAGAGGCCGGAGGAAGGAGGGGAGCGGAGGGACAGGCATTTGCAATGTCTCAGTCTTGCTAGAACACACAACGTGCAGCTGCTGGGGGCTTTGGCCTGGAATTTGTTGTGTGCAGCTGGACACAGCATGGAGCTGGGCCCCTGTACCGCTATGCAGGAGAGATGCCTGAGAACCCTCTGCCCTGGGGAGTCTCATGCATTCTCTGGACAGAGGCTTGCAGCAAGGCCTGGGCTAGCACTCAGACGCCCCCGAGCCTCTGGGAGGTCAGAGGCCATGATCGTGGGTCACCGAGGTGTTTGGGGTGAGGGGGGGCGCACACTGTCTTGAGGAGCTGGCCCCCTCGAAATCCCAGCCAGGCTGTGCAGTGTCCGCTCCGGTGACTTCCGGTCAACAGGTGCAGTTTGTTCAAGGCCGCGTTGAGCTCGTGCCCGTCTGTCACGTTAACTGAGGCAGTGACAGGCAGGTGCTCTGAGCCCTGCCCCCTGGGGGAGCCGCGTCCTGCCTTGGGGGCTGCTTGCAGAGCCTTCGCAGCGGGCAACGGACAAACCCTGCTCATGAGCGGAGCCCGGTGACCCTGTGGGTGGATCCTCGGGTCCGGGAAGAGCCCCTTGGGCGTCTCACCTGCAGAGTTACCTGCTGGATCTGGACGGAAATCACGGCTGCTCGGCGTGACCAGACAGCCAGCAGCGATGCTCCCCGTCTCCCGCTCCCCCAGCTCGCAAGCAGTCCAGGTGTGCGCAGGCCAGGGGTACTTTAGAAGCAGGGCAGCGGCTCTCATCCCGCCGTCGCCTGATGCAGCAGCGCGTCTCTCCAGAGCTGCGGGCCTCCTTCGTCAGTGAGCCGCGGAGCCGAGGGGTTTGGGAGCAGAGCTGAGGAAGGTTGAGGGCCGGGAGGGCTGGTCTGTCCGCGAGGTGCTCTCTGGAGCGCAGCACGGGGCCGTGCTGGTGACGGATGCGGCCGGTCGTGAGCTGCGCCTCTGTCCCATCTCCTCCCTCGCTCTCCTTTCCAGAACGGGACTACAGCAGCCTGTGTGACAAGCAGCCTGTCGGTAGGCTGCTCTTCCGCCAGTTCTGCGAGAGGCGGCCGGAGCTGCAGCGCTGCATCCACTTCCTGGATGCCATGGTAAGAGCCCTGCTCCTCGCCAGAGCCCGGGGACTCTGGTGTTTTGGGGGTCAGGTGTGGTTTGAAGCCAGGGCACCCTGCTGGTTTGGGGAGGATCGTGGCAGGAGGGAGGTCTGTCTTGTAGGGATTGCCGGGGGGGGGTGACTGTAGGATATGGAGTGTGGGGAGCCCTGGGTTTGCTCTGTCGGGGGGCGAGAAGGGATGCAGCAAATGGAGAGCAATGGGATTCCGAAAGGAAGGGGAAAGTGGATGTAGGAGTATGCTAGATGGGGGGCCCTGGAGCCGTGGGAATTCCCATGGAGCATTGACTCTGCCACTAACTGATCTGTCTGGGAGCTGGAAGTCAGAAACCCACCCTGTACCGCACACCTAGCTCCTTCTCGGGTCTGTCCTACGGAGACGTCCCGCACAGCTTCACCGGGACTGGAAATAGCTCTTAAAGTCTCCTAGGATGTGAGATCGAATGGGGACCTTCTGAGCCATCCTGTTGAATTCTGCAGCAGAGCTGGGAGGGCCCAGCTGTGCAGGACTGATGACTTGTGTTTCAATTAGACGTGTGGTTGAACTGGGGCCATAGAGAATATCTCTGCCATTGAATTGTGTAGGAGGGTTCAGAGCTTCTCTCTGGCTGTTCAAATGGCTTTGTAAATACCAGCCTACATAGAGGTGGTGATTTCCTGTGGCATTCACTAGGATGTTCCCATGGGGGAGAACAGGTCATGTGCCTTCTGTCTATGTTCTTTCCCTGTTGTTGACTTGTTAGGAGGTCGTGATGGACAGGTGACTTATTCGCAGGAGAAAATGAAGTTGCTAAAGTGCACCCTTAGCACCAGTGCCTGCGGGGGGGGGGGGGGGGGAGTGTATTTCACAGCCCTTCCTAAGGCAACCGTGCAAAAATTCCATCCAGATAACGTGTAACTTCAGTCAGGCCTTCTAGTGAAATAATATCTTCACATTCTCAAGGGCTTTTTGTTTTTCCCCTCGAAGGTTTCCTGGTTCTGGAAGCCTGGTCTGTCCCGCAGGCTTGGTTTCGCTCGGGGTCACACCAGAAAATGTGGGCTTTTTTCACTAGCTAACTTGGAGTTCTGATCTGAAATCCATGTGCCTCTGCTGTTAGTGTCTTCTGGTGCCAGGAGGCAATTTTAGATGCTGTTTAATAGAAAACGTAAGCCTCCTAGAATGAGCTGTGTTTCCCATTACCAGATTGTTTATGTAACTGAAGGAGCTTTTGCCCTTCAGACTGAGCGGAGTTTGCTGAGTCCCATTTGGTTTGGGTCGGGGAAAATCTCGCCCTGTGTCGAAGGAAGCAGCCAGTCCTGCCAGTGACTCAAGCTGGTGTACAAAAACTTAAGAATTTTTTCTTTCTTTTTTGCATAGTCTTGGTGCATCTGAGTGGCAGAAAGGGCCATCCAGTCATCTGGGTGTTTAATGGGAAACACATGCCTGAAAAGCAATCCTGGGCTTGTGTGTGGCTTTTTGAGCTTATGGAAGGTTTTAAAAAGAAAGCTTGCCCATCTAAGTCAATTAAATAAAACTCCTCCAGCCAGAGTTGGCCCGGTGATTGCTGGGAAGTGCAGGTATGTAACAAAGCCCTGGGGTGTCTGTACCTATTGGGCCTCTCCCATGTCTCCAGATACAAACCCTTTTGTCTCCAGCTAGTAAAATTCTGCAGGATGTTCCAGCTCCTCCTTGCACCGCTGTCCTTCCCTTTAGTCCCCTCCTGCCTCTCGAGGAGGTGGTTCTTCACCGCCGTCCACACCTAGAGTCTGCCCTGGCTCCTCGGTCCTTGCAATTCAAGGTGTGATTTAGATGTTGCGACGTGAAGCTTGTAACTTCTGATGTTTCAATGAAATTTCGCATCCAAATTTCACCAGTAAAAATGAGGGGAGAACATTTTGACTGAAGTCTTGGTGAAATTTGTCCTTGTTCTGGACCCAGCTGTTGATTTCAGTCTCTAACGCTCCAGACCGGTTGTGTCTGGGCTGCTTTAGAAGCCGTCTCTCCTCTTTCACACCACGGGCCGCCCTTGCGTTCCAACGCCAGCGGCTGACGAGGCTAACCACGTTTAAGCACCCAGTGTACCAGGGCGATGGCCACATCAGCAGACCGTTCTCATGCGTACCTGGAGAGGAGAAACGTTCCTGTGCTGTCACACTGGAGAATGAGGTCTCTAGGCCGAGACTCAAGCGTCTGCCCTGATTCTAATGCACGTGGTCACCACTTAGCTATAGACAGGGAAGGGCCCTGTGCTTGGGGAGTCCGTCTCCCACGCAGCTGATAGAATTGGGCATCTTTTTGCCTTGTAGGACACTGTAGGCAGCTCATGTATTGCTTGATACTGTGTTCTGAGCTGGCAGAGTGGGGACCGCTTGGCTCACTTAGCAGAGCCCCTTCGAGGCTCATGTTGGGTCTCTCTGAGTCTGGGCACGCGGTAGAAACTGTGAACTGGAGAAGTGTCTCAGACTCTGGCCTGCCCCATCCATCCCCTGTGGAGTCCCTGGGATAACTCCAATCCTGGCTCCGGAATCTCCTCCTGAACTTGGGAGCTCTGTCTTGGAAGGGCTGCGTCCGGATGCCCCTGGTCTCTGGCGGGCGTGGGCTGGGTTCTGAGTCCTGTGTGCTCTCTCCCAGCTGCTGTTTGAGGCAATCCTGAGGTTATAATCTCTTTGGCACGGCCCATGGGGAAGGCGATTCGAGCACAGCATTCTAGAAATGCTCCCTTTGCTTCTGCACTTGGGAAAATTCCCTCCTGGCCTCTTCCTGGCCCTGGTGTGCTGCCAGAGCAGTGTCGAGGGCCGAGTGGGGGCACCCCCCCTCCATTGGCACGAGTGTCTGCAAACGCTGGCCGCATTTCACTTGGAAGTGTCCCTGTCTCGCCCTGGCAGCGATATGCAAAGGGCGTGTGGCTTCCTGGCTGGGATTGTGGGCACCCCAGCCCTTTGCGGTGTGCACGTCCTTGTTCAGAGCGCGCTCCGGGCCCTCCGGGCATGTTGGAAATGACAGAGAAGCTACTGACCGCGGCAATTGCTAACCGCGCGGTAAAGCCTCCCTGCTGCCCTGCGTGACTGGAAGAAGCTTGCGAATGGGGGGCTCACCCCTCCGCCCAGCAGTGGGTTTTCTCTTCCGGGTGGGGCTCCAGGTCTATGCTGCTGTTGCACCCCCCCCCCCAAGGCAGGCAGCCTGGCATCAGGCCTGGGCGCCGGGTGGCTCTGTCGTGAGCTCAGAGCATCGGCTCCGTGCAGACGGTCCCAGGAAAGAAACTAGCGTTCAGTCTCTGGTAGTGCTGGTGATGTGGTGGGGCTTGTTGTGCCGGGACGCGGCGCACACGCAGGCAGTTCCTCCAGCTCCTCCGATCTAAGCAGGTGGCGAGGGACCACGGGGGGAGCACCGGGTGACAGGGCGGGGGCTGCTATCCGTGTCACGGGCAGCAGACCCAGCACAGCCATTGTCGAGTGTGGGGTAGGCAGAGGGGGGCTGTGAGGAAGGATTGGACCCGCAGCGATGGCTCCAGAGAAGCCAGGGGAGCAAGGCTAGGCTGTCCCCCGCTCACACCTACCTGCCTTCTGGTTTTTCTTTGCAGCGGTTCAAGTCCCGGCGGGTGGGTTTCAAGTGACCCCCAGGACAGTCGGTGATGGCGTAAAGTCCCGCCTGGCTTACGTAGGCTCTAGCAGGTTGGAAGAGAGGAACTCCACCAATGCGTTGTGCTCAGCGGGTGGACAATCCCACCCCAGCACGGAGGAGGTGGGGATGTGGAGCAGCGCCGAGGGGGGTTTAATGCCCAGTGTGTGGCGTTTGCTGGCTGTGCTGGTGGATTTACATCGATTTACACTTAATCGGTTGATGCCTCAGTGGGGCTCTGGACAGCCCCCTGGGTCACGGGGACAGTGGAGGCTGCAACTGTCAGCTGCTCTCACTGTATCCTGCCTTGGCGTAGTGGGCTGGTAACCGCTTGGTCCTTGGCTGCTTTTCGGCCCCCTCCCATTCCCCAGCTTCTCGGAGCCTCCGTGGTGCTGCCGGAACTGCCCCGGAAGGGGAGCCCCCAGCCAGCGCTCTGGTTCAGGGCTGGCTCGGAGAGGCTCACGCGGCTCCCCATGGGACATTCCAGCCTGTTTGTTTCTCATGGCCGTCATCCAGTGGCCTTTTTATGAAGGAAAACACAGATGTCACTTGAGCCTTGAGAATGAGGGTGACCCGTGATCCATCCCCGCTATGCCGGCCCTACAGAGCCTATTTCCGTCCTTCCTGTTTAAGGCGGCCGAAGCCTGGGACGGTTTTGCGAGCACCTGCTCCGTTTTATTCCCCGGCTGGCTGTCTTCCCAGCCCCCCTCTATTAGGGGACCGGGTGCCTAGCCAGCGTCATACCTGACCCCGCTGCACTCTGGGAGAGGTGAGCTCTGAACGAACCCTTCGCCCGCTGCTCATCCCTGCCGCCGGGGTCATTCCTGTGTCCTCCGTCTCCTAGCGCCCGCCCGAGTTCCCAAAACACTGGCCGAGGGAGCGGCAGGTCAGATTTTAATAGCAGCAGAGCAGGGCTCTTGGAGGAAAGGAAAGCGCCGATGCCCAATGGGGAGGTGGAAATCGGGGAGGAGTGCCGGGAGGGGCTTGCAGGGGCGCCATGTGACAGGGGCAAAGTGGGAAGGAGATGCCGGGCTTGTCCGGGCACTTGGCCCGGGGTAGGTTTTCCCCAGTGTGATTGGCCCAAAGGCCTGGCTGCTCCTCCGTCTGGGAGCTTGTCCCCTGCTCTTGGCCGGTTCGGCGCTGGTAGCACCGGGGTGGGCCACCGGAAGAACGAGCGTCTCTCGGGCCTCATTGGCAGAGTCCGTCGCTGCCTAACGAGCACCGTCGTGGGGGGTGACCGGGGTGTTCAAACCCAGACAGGGTCCGCGCCCGCTCGCTTTGCAGCTGTTCTGTCCCAGGGGAAGAGGAGCAAAGCGGCTCTCCTCTGTTCCTGCGCCCGGAGGTCTAGCAGCGACTGCCCTGGGGTCACCGCAGCGTGGGTGAATCCCCCGAGCAACGTGTCATGTTCGCTCTCCCCAAGGCGATGTCCGGATCTAGGCTGTTCCGGACGCCGGCTCCCCCGCTCACAGGCACTCTGGTTATAAATGGCTCCCACTGTCCGCACAGCTGTTCCTTTTGTTTGGCTGGTGGGTGGGAACATTGGCTAGCCACCCTCTGCCACGCCGGCTTCCTGCCCCTCCGGGGAGCTGTACTGCAGGGAGGGGGCGGTTACTCTGGTGCCGGGTGCCCTGAGCGTGGGGCAGAGACCCACGAGCATCGACACTGGCTGACAGTAACGTCACGCAGGTGCATGCAGTCAGGTCCGGAAGGGGTGTTCAGGTTGCCCAGCAGCCATCCGGGGCTCCAGACACGAAGCCACGGCTAGCAAATAGGTGCTGATCCCATGAGCTGCAGCCTCAGCAGGGCTGATCTGGGTGCCCCCAGTGGTGCCCGGCACAGGGGCAGGGTCTGTACCTGGGGAGTGTGAGTCCCAAGACTGGCTGGAAGGGGAGTCGTGGCCAGGCAGGGCGGGAGATTGTCTCAGCAGAGCTCCAGCACAGAGGGCGAGAGAGGCCAGGCCAGGCCGCTGTGGGCCTGACACTGAAATCCCTTTGCAGCCCGGTTCTGTGATGCTTGGTGCCAGCTCCCCCTGGATCCAGGGCAGCACGTGGCCTGCAGTGTGGAGAGAGGCAAGGGGGGGCTTGGGAGGAGTCCTAGGCCATCCAGTCTGGTCCCCAAGGGGGCCCTTGGCAGCCTTTCCTCTGTCAGGAGGCTCCCCGGCAGTGGCAGGGAGGCAGAGGCATGGTGCCGTGATGAAACGGCGGAGCCCTGCCCTGCTCAGAGCCCTGCTTTGCCCATTGCTGGGTGGGGGGGGACTTGGGGCCGGCTTCCTCCGGGCTGGGCCTGTTTTGGGTCTGGGGTTTTGGCCTGAGCCGGGCGAGCCCTGGTGTGCCGGGGGGCCGCCTGGGCTGGCAGAGGGACGTCCCGGCTGGGTCTGACGCCCCCTTTCTGCCTCCCAGATGGAGTACGAGCTCTCCCCGGACGAGCGGCGCAAGGAGATGGGCGACGAGATCGTCCGCAGGTTCTTTAAAAGCGAGGTGAGTCTGGGCCCCGTCCCGAGCCTGGGCACAGGGGGAAGGAGGCAGGCGGAGGCTGGCCAGAGGGAAGCGTATCTGTGAGGGGAGGGTGCCCCTTGCTGGCAGCATGGAGACGATGCAGGTCTGCCGGAGAGCAGGGTCTCCGCTGGGCTTTCTCACGCTGGGCTAGACAAGCTGCTAGGTGCCGAGTAAGACCCTGGACTGCCGAGGGCTGGGCAAGGCAGCATGGGCTCTCCCATGACTCCCACCCAAGAATCGATCAGGTGGGTGGGAAACCCCCAGGAGGGGAGCTGGGCTTGGGGCCCTTAGCCAGGACTCAAGACCTGCCGCCCTCTCCTTTCGCCCCAGTCTTCAGACTACATGCCGGAAATCAGCCAGGTCCTCATGAGCCAGTGCACGGAGAACCTGCAGAAAGGCACCGGCAAAGACCTCTTCAGCACCTGTCTGCAGTGAGTACGGGGCCTGGCCTTTAACGGCACCATGCGTGACGCAGCATGGCCGGGATCCGCGGGGCTGGAGAGATCCTCCAACGGGACAGCCGGGAGAGCCGAGCTAACGGCCCCTTCTCTCCCCCAGCCCCCTGCACGAGTACCTGAGCGGCGCGCCCTTCGCCGACTATCAGGACAGCATGTATTTCGACCGGTTCCTGCAGTGGAAGTACTTGGAAAGGTGAGTGAGAGCTGCGCAGCCGAGCCCTGTCCTGAGCTGAGCGGGGATCTCCCGGGCCTTACACATGCCTCGCGGGCTTCTCGTTTCAGGCAGTCGGTGACCAAGGACACCTTCCGGCAGTACCGGATCCTGGGCAAGGGGGGCTTCGGAGAGGTAGGGCTGTGCCGCAGGAGTGGGGGGCTCAGGGGCTGGTTCCCTGGTGCGTGGCACAGGCTCTCTAGCCGCAGTGTAAAATAAACCCCTTTGATGGCAGCACCAGCCTGGGTGCCGGGAGATGCTGCCAGGTGGTGAGGCCCTGGTCTCCAGTCACCGCTAGCCCCAGGAGCACTGGGCAGGGGCCTGCCTGCCAGGCTGAGGGGGGCCTAGCCCAGAAATGAGGCGATTCAGGCTCTGAGAGGCCTGCCCTGAAGTATATGGGCACAGCCCCATGGTGAGGGGGGTGGGCACAAGGGCATTGGGGGAGCGTGGGGCTAGCCAATGGGAACACGCAGCTGGCTGGCCACTGGTCTGGCTTTGTGTGTCGGGGGCTGCTTGGGGCTGGCTGAGGTGAGTGGCCTGCACTTTGCCCCAGACACAGTAAAGACCATTGGAGCAGACAAGTCAGTTTGCTGCCAGCCAGGAAACCCCAGATCCCCGGGGGGAAGCCCCCTTGCCTCTCGCCCAGACGAGTCGTTGCCTGAGAATCTCTCTTCCTGGTGGCTCTGGACAGAGACGTGGCTGGAAGGATAATGCCAGGCCCTGGGCCCCGGGGTCTCCTCCAACTAGTCCAGTCCCGTCTCCCAAGCACCGGGCGCTGCCCTTCCCGGCCTCCTCACGCCGGGCTGGGTCTGTGCCGCCAGGTCTGCGCCTGCCAGGTCCGAGCGACGGGCAAGATGTACGCCTGCAAGAAGCTGGAGAAGAAGCGGATCAAGAAGCGGAAGGGGGAGGCCATGGCCCTGAACGAGAAGCAGATCCTGGAGAAAGTCAACAGCAGGTTTGTGGTGAGTGTCGCTCTCCTGGGTGCTGCTGCTTAGCTTCCCCCTCTGGCCCCAGGACGGTTCGACGCCGCTGGGTGTTAGTGGGATGGAGACGCCCTGGGTTGGCGATGTTTGTAAAGGGGTGGCTGGGTTTGAAGGGGGTTGCCATGGGGACCCTGCTCCCCTGGGCCCGCCGGTTTGTACAACCCAGTGAGTGCCCCCGCCTGTAACCCCGATGCTGCCGTGGCGACAGCCGGCTGTTCGAGGCCTGGCTGTGCCGAGGGTGCCGGCTCTCACGCTGCCCGGCGGGGGCGGGGGTTTCTGGCAGGTCAGCCTGGCCTACGCCTACGAGACGAAGGACGCGCTCTGCCTGGTGCTGACCATCATGAACGGGGGAGACCTCAAGTTCCACATCTACAACATGGGCACCCCCGGCTTCGAGGACGAACGCGTCGTCTTCTACGCCGCCGAGATCTGCTGCGGGCTGCAGCACCTGCACCAGGAGGGCATCGTCTACCGGTGAGCGGGCCTGGGCCGGAGGACGAGACCTTCCCGTCCCCGGGCCTGACCCGGGCGAGAACCGCACCGCTGCGGTGCCGGCCTCAGGCGGCAGACTGGCAGTGCCCAGGCCCTGGGGTAGGGAGCGCGCCCTGCCCCGCTACTGAGCACTTGCTCACCCCGGGAGGAGACGGTCCTCGAGTGCCTGGGGCTGGGCAGGATCGCTCCCCGCGGGGCCCCTCCTGATCGGCCAGGCACCCCCCGAGTTCTGTGTGCCGGCCCCGGGCCGCCTCTTCCCTTCACCGCCCTGGGCCCGTCCTTTCAGGCTCTGCCCGCTGCCGGCCCATGGCTTTCCCCAGGCCTCCGGGCTGTGTCCGCCCTCTTCTCGGACGAGGATCTAGCCCATCCTCACAGCCGGGGAGGTGACCCAGCTGGGTCAGTGGCACTGAGCGGTCCAGCCGCATCCGAGGGGCTCGCTGGGTCCCCCACTGCGCTCAGCTGAGCCAGCGCCGCACGGCAGAACCAGGGAGCGTGTGCGGATGCAGCCGAGCCTGGGCTGCCCCGGTTGTCTGGTTCTGAGCTGGGCCTGTCTCTCCTCCCCAGGGACCTGAAGCCGGAGAACATCCTGCTGGATGACGACGGTGAGTGGGGAGCTGCCCGTGCCCACACTGCCCCTTCCCGGGCTGGTGGGAATGCGAGCCCAGCTGAGCCCGAGCAGCCCGGGAATCCATGTCAGGGCGAAGGGAGCAGACCAGCCTGCTGCGGGGGGGGGGCGGCTTCAGACCTGAGACGCCCCCCTGGGATCAGTGTCTGGGCGCGGGACGGTGACTCCTAGGCCAGACTAAAAGTGGAGGCTCATGTCTGCTCCGAACAAGGGGAGGCTGAGCTGGAATTCCCCACCCAACCCCGTGCTCCTGCTGCCCCCCCCCCCCAGAGGTGGCTGCATGTTGCTGTGGCTGACGGGGGCCCTGCTCTGGGATGGGAGGGGACAATCGCCGTGTTCAGTCGCTCTGCCCCCTTTGGTCAGTGTCTCCCTCCGGGACGATCTTCCCTAAGCCCATCTCCTTAGAAGAGCCCGGCCAGCTGATTCCTCAGTCCCGGAAGGGAGGCACCAGGCCCTGAAGCTGGGAAGCCCGGGAGGCCGTCCCGCCGCTGAGTCCCCTTCTGATTTCCCTCCTGCGGCAGGTCACATCCGGATCTCGGACCTGGGGCTGGCCATTAAGATCCCGGAGGGCGAGATGATCCGTGGCCGCGTCGGGACCGTCGGCTACATGGGTAGGTGTCGGGGCTGCCATCACAGGGGGCGCTGGGGGGGCTGCGGCTGGAACTCAGCGTCCCGGGCCAGGTGCTGGCATCAAGGGGTCTGTGGCGGGGCCCTTCTCCCCCCTGTGGGCGGCCCGGCCCCGGGGCCTGGCGGGGAGCTGGCGAGCGGTTCCCAAGGGGGTTTGTTTGAGGGCTGCCCCCTGCTCTCGCCCTGCCAGCTCCGGAGGTGATTAACAACGAGCGCTACACCTTCAGCCCGGACTGGTGGGGGCTGGGCTGCCTGATCTACGAGATGATCGAGGGGCAGTCGCCGTTCCGCGCCCGCAAGGAGAGGGTGAAGCGGGAGGAGGTGGAGAAGCGGGTGCAAGAGGAGCAGGAGCTGTACTCCGACAAGTTCACCCAGGACACCCAGGCCATCTGCAAGATGGTGAGTTGGCAGCTGGAGCCGCTGTGCCCGGCCCTCAAGGCCCGGCTGTCCGCAGGGGCCGGGTTGGTGTGTATGGGACTCCTCCCTGCCCCCCCAGGCCTGTCTAGAGCCTGCGTCTGCTCTCAACTGCAGACACCACCCGGCTTCCAGCTCTGGTGCGGAGGGGAAGCCCTGAGAGGAAATTCCACGTCCCCGAGACGCGGCTCTGCCGCCCCCCGCCCCGGGGTAAACAGCATTGGGTCGAATTCTCCCCTCGAGCGGGGAGGGGGGTTACTACAGCCGTGGGAGGACACAGCCCTGGCCCCTCTGTGAACGGGGGGTGACGAGTCTGTCCTGTGGGTGCAGCGGGAGCTCTCACGGGGGGCAGCGCCCGGCACGCTGGGGCCTGGGAGTGCCACCGTCCCGCTCCGTCTAGCCCGCCGCGCTGCGCTCAGTCCGCATCACCCCCCCGGGCGCCCCCCGGGCCCTGTCTCCCCAGCTCCTGACCAAGGACCCGAAGCAGCGGCTGGGCTGCGGGGAGGACGGGGCTGCCCAGGTGAAGCAGCATCCCTTCTTCAGGACCATCAACTTCAAGCGCCTGGAGGCCGGGGTCACAAAGCCGTCGTTCGTGCCGGATGTAAGCGCCCGGGAGGGGCAGGGTGGGGCCGGGCAGCATGGCACAGGCCAAGCCCCGGCGAGGAGGGCCACGAGTCAGTGCTGGGGGGTGGGCTGCTCCGCCAGTGGGGGCACGTTGAGTCTGAGGGGGCTGCCTCCCTACCCAGGGGCCTCTAGCACCAGGGGTGTGGGCCCTAGAGCATGCTGGGAGCAGTCAGTCCCCCGCCCCACACCGAGCGCTCTCCGCGGGCCCGGCAGTGCCCTGGGCCGGTCAGTCCCCCGCCCCACACCGAGCGCTCTCCGCGGGCCCGGCAGTGCCCTGGGCCGGTCAGTCCCCCGCCCCACACCGAGCGCTCTCCGTGGGCCCGGCAGTGCCCTGGGCCGGTCAGTCCCCCGCCCCACACCGAGCGCTCTCCGTGGGCCCGGCAGTGCCCTGGGCCGGTCAGTCCCCCGCCCCACACTGAGCGCTCTCCGTGGGCCCGGCAGTGCCCTGGGCCGGTCAGTCCCCCGCCCCACACTGAGCGCTCTCCGTGGGCCCGGCAGTGCCCTGGGCCGGTCAGTCCCCCGCCCCACACCGAGCGCTCTCCGTGGGCCCGGCAGTGCCCTGGGCCGGTCAGTCCCCCGCCCCACACCGAGCGCTCTCCGTGGGCCCGGCAGTGCCCTGGGGTGGTCAGTCCCCCGCCCCACACTGAGCGCTCTCCGTGGGCCCGGCAGTGCCCTGGGCCGGTCAGTCCCCCGCCCCACACCGAGCGCTCTCCGTGGGCCCGGCAGTGCCCTGGGCCGGTCAGTCCCCCGCCCCACACCGAGCGCTCTCCGTGGGCCCGGCAGTGCCCTGGGCTGGTCAGTCCCCCGCCCCACACCGAGCGCTCTCCGTGGGCCCGGCAGTGCCCTGGGCCGGTCAGTCCCCCGCCCCACACCGAGCGCTCTCCGTGGGCCCAGCAGTGCCTTGGGCTGGTCAGTCCCCCGCCCCACACTGAGCGCTCTCCGTGGGCCCGGCAGCCTCGGGCCGTGTACTGCAAGGACGTGCTGGACATCGAGCAGTTCTCCACCGTCAAGGGCGTCAACCTGGACCAAACCGACAGCAACTTCTACGCCAAGTTCTCCACGGGCAGCGTCTCCATCCCCTGGCAGAATGAGGTACTGGGGGGGGAGGGGTCTTCAGTCATCACGGCCGACCTCACCCCACTGTCCACCCCCCACAGACAGTGCCCCCCCCCACACTTCTCTCTGCCACAGCAGCTGGCAAAGAGCGGGTCTGAGTCCGTGCCCCGGGGTGGGGGGCTCTGGCCTGCCTGCTTCCCTCTGCCTCCGTGCCAGGGCTGTGGGGCGCGCCGGGGGGTGCAAACACCTCTCGGGTAGTGAGCTTCCCCCTTGGGCAGCTGGGCCCCACGGCAGGGTCTGGGAGGACTGCTGTGCCGCCCCACGAGAGACCACGCTGGGGCAGGACCTGGGGCAGCCGGGAGCCAGGCCTCTGCAGGCAGCTGCAAGCCCTGTGGAGGGTGGGTGGGAAGGGAGCCCAGTGTGACCCAGCAGGGAGGAGCGGCCCCGGGAGGAGGGGCAGGAGCCCCATGGCTTACGCTGAGGAATACAAAGGGTCTAATCTCGCCCCATGCGGCTGCCCCTCCTCTTGCTGGCTCCCAAGGATGGTAGCACCAGTGTGCCGGCACCCCAGTGCACCCGGCCTGGCCAGACCCAGGGAGAGTGCCCTCCCCAGGGAGCCTGCCTCTGATCGGCGGGGGGACGGTCCCATCTCTGGGCTCCCCGTGGCCCCGGGCTGAGCTTCCCCCCGTGTGCCTCTCCCCAGATGATCGAGACCGAGTGCTTTAAAGACCTGAATGTGTTTGGACCAAACGGGATGCGCTCCCCGGATCTGGACTGGAAGCAGCTCCCGGAGCCCCCCAAGCGCAGCCTGCTCCAGAGACTCTTCCGGCGGCACGTAAGGCCTGTTGTCTGTCCGGTCCGCAGGCCCTGAGGCGTTGGCCACGGTCTGGGGCCCTGTCCCGGCTGGGGTCCCCCCCACCCCTCATGCACCGCAAGAGGCGGGGGAGACCTCCCAGCTCCACGCCTGCCTCGGCCACAGGGCTGGCTCCCGCGCCCTGACCCGCTCCGGCCCCGGGGAAGCGAACGCCCCCTCAGACCAGCGTGGAGTCAGCTGGCCAGGCTCTGCAGAAGGCACCTCATGGCTGACACTGGCCCGGCAACTCCCCCCGTCGGCTGTGTGGAGTCCTTTGACCCACGCTGGCCCTGCCTGGTTTCGGCGCCGTTGGTATCAAGGGCTCGGGCGCGAGGCCGAGTGGGTCTCCGCCCTGCTGGGCACTGCTGGCCTTGCAGACGCCCTGGCCTGAGGGAAGGTTTCTGGAGTCTCTAGCCCTTCCCCTGTCCCCTGTCACGGGGGAACCTGTGGCTGAGGCCCCGTGTGACGCTCTGTCCTCCTCTGTCTCCCCCACAGCCGGCTGACTACACCATCAGCACCAACACGCACACCAGCCTCACCGCGGGCGTGAACTCACATCCTCCCACGGCCAACTCCGCCTGCCAAGGCCGGGCCATGGCACAGGCGCCTTCCTGACCCCCCCGCTGCCATGGCGACCCTGCTCCGTTAGAGCCAGCCCAGGCGGGCCCGGCGCTGCCGTCCTTGCCATCTCAGGGTTACCGGGGATGTGAAGCTGAGGCTGTTGGAGCCAGAGCTGGAGGGAGGGGGCTGTTCCCTCAGCCTGCCCTGCTGGGCTGAGTCACTCGCGGAGGCCAGCTGGGAAGATGCAACCCCCCCAGGACCGCAAACCAGATACCCTCGCTGCACCTCCGCCCAGCCACGTCTGCGTACCGCCGCCAGAGCCACTCAGCCCTGCTCCCGGAGCCGCCGCGCCCGTCGCGCTGGCAGGACCCTGGCACGGCCACATGCCAGACACAGCGCAAGACAGCCTGGCTCCTCTGGGTGTGCGCGCGAGAGGTGGAGTCGGGGTGTGTTGTCGCCGATAGCGTCCTTGCCGTGCTCCCTGGGGTGGCCTCTCCCAGCTGCTCCCACCTCCCTATACGCGGTTCCTCTGCAAACCCTGCCCTGGGAGGCCCTGTCGGCGCTGCGCCCACCCTGCATCTGTCGGGGAGCGGGGTGCACCCTGCTGGTGTCTCACCCCTGCCTGTGGGGTCTGGGGCTCACATCCTGGGGGGAGCCCCAGACTGGATGGGGGCTGCAGAGACCAAGGGCTGGTGTGCAGTGTGTATTGTAGCTACTCTGCTCCTTTCAGTCCAGGCAGGGTCTTTCCGGTTCTAGCACCGCCCCCCTCCCCCCCCAGTTCCCCCCCAGCAGCACCGCCAGAGGGGCTCAGCCAGCAGTGTCCTGCCAGTGCAGGGGGAGCCGGAGTTAAGGTTCCCTGAAGAAGAGCAAAAATGTCTGAACTGAAGGTGGCGCTGGTTGACTGGACTCTTCACCTTGCTGCTCCCCTCTGGCGGGGCTGTGGGTCGGGATTGAGGAGTGGGGGGAGCAAGGAGGCTCTGTTTGAACGGGGTAGGCCTTGGGGGGTGCTTTAATTTGTGGTCACAAAAAATGTCGAACTGCTGCCAGCAGCGAAATCAGCAAGTAGCCCCCACTGCTGAATTGCCGCCGAGACCGGCAGTTCGGTGTCCCCCAAAGGCTGCCGTCCTAAGCGGCCACCTAGGTTGCCTATTGGCTAGCGCCGGCCCTGCTCCTGCTCCAGCTCATCGGAGAGGAAAATGTCTTGGATACTGTTGAAAACGGGGCATGCGTGTGAGAGAGAAAATGGGGGGGGGGGGGCTAAGCAGACTGAGAACGGCTTTTGGCGGAGAAGATGCTCTGTGACCTGACCTTGTCCGGGGAGACACTGTGCTCCACATGGACTATGTCTATTTCTATGCAAGGATAGGGAGCTGGTCTCATGCCAGTTTCTCCAGCAGGCAGCCCAGGGGATTCCAAACGACTGAATTTCTCCCTTGCAAATTTATTTTTGTATTTTCCATTCTCAGTATTCCTGGGCTTCGGGCTGGTTTTTTACACTGTAAATTCCTGGTTCTGGCGTATTCGGTTTGGTTTTTGTACATTTGTAACCATTTGTAAATACTTATACGGTGAGTGCCTGGATGTACATTTTAAAGCTCAAAGCAGCAAACCAAGCCATGTGGTGACTTGTACACAGCTGTGTTTCAGGGATGTTTTTATGGGGAATTTAAAACAAAACAAACCCAACCTCTCTGAGGAAGAAATGGACGTCACTTTACTCCAGTCAAGGAGGAGCCCTCTTACTCCGCTGTATTTTTGTAGTAAGCTTTTACAACTTTCTCATTTGTAATTTAATTACAGGACTGTATTTTAGGTTGGTTTTCTTTTCTTTTTTTCCTCTTCCATTTTGTAAAGCACTGAAATTTACATGCATGGTCATTTTTATTTTTTGGATTGTGCCCTTGTAACTTCTGGATATACCCGTATTTTTGGTTTTCCTCCCCCTCCCCGCTCCAGTAACAATATACACACCTTCCCCTAGAAACGTGAGCGCTGTGTATATGTCATGCTTTCTGTTTCATTGACCAAGGTTGTCAAAGCCATTCAGTAAGGAGTGCAAAGGTAGGGCCAGGTCCTGCAGCCAGATCCATGCAGCTGACTCTGGGCTCCATGTAAGTGCTGGGGTCTTCCCCGGCAGGACTGAGGCCATGACCTGCAGCATGTCTGTCTGTCTGGTGCTGCTCCATGGAGCGCAGACTGCAGGCTTCTGACCTAGTGCTGAGTTAACTTCAACACACAAGAATCTGCTGAATCTAGCATCTCCACACCCGGCTCTAGCCACAGGGCCGTTGGCAGCTCCCTGCCTTGCGCTCAGCACAGGCTGGTGGCAGGTCTTTGCTGACCCACCCTGGGGAGCTGCCTGTGCTCCCCCCTGCCCCAGCCCCAGTGTGCGCCCCCATAGGCCCCTCGCCCTCTGCACTATTACCGCATGGCTCCCATGGGGCAGTGCCTGAGCCCCTGACCAGACTGGGTGGAGCAGGCCTGCGGAGAGCTAGTCCATGGATCAACCTGGATCGGTGCCTGGTACAGGCTTCAGACTGAAGCCAAAGCCCCGTCTGCTAAAGCCCCTCACACATCTGCAAGCTGCTGCCTTCCCCCTAACGATCAATTAGCACCAGCCTCCTCCCACAGGTGCCACCAATGGGGCTGTGGTACAGAGAGGACTGGCCCCTTCAGCTTGTTCGGGGAAGCTCCCAGGCCCACTTGCAAGGGGGATTTTTCCTGCAGTCTGCCTGCCTTTGCCCTCTGGCTAAAAGGCCCTGTCTGGAGCCCGGGGGAAGAGGGGGCTGCTTGCGGGAGAGAAGACTCGATCCCCAGCTCCTGGAGAACAAGGTAAAACACGAGTGACTGTGACTTAAAAAGCTTCCTGGACCTGCAGCTGGGTCTGGGATGGAGGCTGCTGCGGTGTGTGTGTGTGTGCAGGGTTTCTGGAGTGGGTATCCTGGAGGCTACGTTTCGGTGGCACTCCAGGTCCCTTGGTGCTATCCATAGCAAGAACGATCCCTGCCCCAGAGAGCTCACAGCCTGAATAGCCAAGCCAGACCAAGGGAGGGTCCTTATCCCCATCCACAGCCCGGGAAGGGCCCAGAGAGAGTAATCAAGGCAGCATGTGGCAGAGCTGGGCCGTGACCCTGTGTCTCTGGAGTCCCCATGCAGAAGCCCGTCCTGCTCACCTTCGCTCTGTCTCATCAATCATTGATTTCTCTGCGCACTCTGTTTAAAAAAGAAAGAAATCAATATCACACTAGATAAGGCTGAAGGCAACAGCACGAGGCGGGGCCAAGGGGCCAACAAAATCCAAAGGACAAGAAGCCACGCTCCAAACTGAGCAGAGACATCACAGGAATGATGGAGCAGAAGAGGGGGGTTGACAGAGGCAGATGGATGGAATAACAAAGAAGGGGCGAGAAAGAGAGTGTTTGTGTGCTATACACTCAGAGATTACAAACAGATCTGGAGAGGGGGCAAGACACAGCTGACTCATTGGCCTGTGAGACAGTGAGTCTCCGTCATGGTCCCAGTGACCCACCATAGAAACCAGCAGCAGAACTGGTACTAACTGTCCCTCCTTCTTGGCAGCTTCGGCTGAGAGGCTAAGGAGTGGATGGGTCATGGAAACTGCACTCCTCACTGACTCTAGAAACTGGGTGAGAGCCTCAGCTGGCGTTCCAGTCAGAGGCACTTCATAGAGTGTAGCTCCACTATGCCCTTCTCTACGGCCTCCCAGCCGGGAGCTCAAAGCATTCTACAGACATGAATGGATTCAGCAGGACAGGGCCCCTTGGGAAGAAGGGAGGTGGGAGGTTCCCCATTTTACCAGTGGGGACGCTGAGGTAGGGGAGGATTAAGGGCCAGATTTTCGAGACAGCTCGGCACTGAGCTACTTTGAAAATCTGTCGTTAAGTGTCAGCAAGGAGCCTGCTGGGTGAACTCTTCTGAAAATCTGGCCCCACATGACTTTCCCATGGTCGCATACCCAGTTGCTAATGTAACTCATTAGTCTATGTGTGTTACCGGTCCCACTTTGTGCCCAATCGACAGAGTCTCTCTAGAGCCCTGGAAGTCCATGATGTCGACCTGGCAGGGAAGAAAGAGGGTTCTGCTGGCTTCCATTTTGCCCTACTGATACCAGTTTTGGGGGGAACAGGGCACAGTATCCAGCCCCACCCCCAGTCTCTGTTTGAACCAAAATGGATCAGAGAAAAGGCTTGCAGAGAACAGTGAAGGGTGGTGGGAGACACACCTCGACCCCTCCTGACCAGGTGACGAGATTAAGACATCTTGATTAGCATAAGGAATGGAGGACCAAGACCACTCCCCTAGCCTCATCTGCATGAAAGATGGACAGGAATTAGCTTGAAGAATGAGGAATAAAGAACTGCACTGAACTCTGGGACCTAAAAAAGCAGAGATGCACTGCATCATGGGAATCCCTGCTCCAGATGCTAATGAACCTACACCTGCACACACCCAGCTCAGCAATTATCAGACCAATTCTAGTAAGAGATCTTTGATTGACATCCCAAAATACCGAATACAGCCTGGTTACATTGTGAGCTCCCTGAAAGAAAACACCAAGAGTGATCAGCTCCTATTGTCTAGCCTAAAGAAAACCCTTGAATCACCCACAAACAAATCTATTGTTCTCCCTTGAACCTTTGTATTTTCTCTACAGAATCCCCTACCTGTGCCCAAGTCTCAAACTCTGCATCAGTTCCACTGGGACTCCATCATCACCTGACTGATCGTGCTGGGGGCTCTGCCAGTCTCCTACCCTCAGGACCCTGAGCGGCTACCATCACCTGGGAACCCCGACCAGTTCACGCTTCATGGAGTGGTAAGATCCTTTCCCCCCTCCCCCTTTTCCTTTCTGCCTCTGGTATTACAATTTAATAATGGATGTTACGTTGTTTTAGGCTCTCCCTATATGGTTGTTATTATTCAATAAATAACCCTTATGGTCAAGTTGATTGTTTCTCTCTTCTCTGCCCCCTCACAGGTCCTGTACATGTTCATAAGTGTCTGGAGTCTGATGCTGTCCAGGCTCTATGCTGTCCCTGTGATCCTGCTGAGCCTCTGGAGGTGTCTGACCGCTGGAGTCCAGGAAGCAAAATAGCTGTGTCACATACATGGATTCTATGGGAATGGGAGTCACCCCCCTAGCCCCGCAGCATCACTACCCGTTTGAATGGGACAAACACACCCAGTGACAGCCTCCTGGATGGTGGAAAGTGCAGGGGAGCCCTGGTTTCCTCCACTGTTTGGGGAACAAGCATGCCCCTATGTGTCATCATTGTCATGAGACACCTCCATTACCCAGAGAGGAACTGTAGTTGTCTCTGATCACAAACCTTGCTCCCCTCTGACATTTAAGAGCCCCAATTTCAGGACCCCATCTGTTGAAATTGGATCAACAAGAACATTTGGTTCTTCAACCTCAGACTTCTCTGAAGGAAGTTCAAATCCACTTAGAGGGCAGGAATCTCTCTCACATTGCACCCGCATGCCTTCCTTTGATTAAAACTAGCCATAAGGATTGGGATGAATGGGTAACCTGGGAATAAGTCTCCCTGTTCCTTTGATGTTATCCAGGAAGAAGGGTCTGTTATTGTCTATGTTGGTAAAGTGTGTGTGTAAGATGTACAAGATGTAATATTGTATTGATTAATGGACATTGGGTCCAACCCACGGTACCTTATATTAATTGCTGTTTCTATAATGTAACCACCATTGTTAGTTGTGATATTATGTTTACTGTGTCTGTATGGACTGTACAGCATTTCAGTGCCTGTCCTGAGCTCTACAAGGAGGTTTCTTCCATTTCACTGGGAATGGGCAACACAGGCCCTGACTCTTGGTGGGAGACTTTGCTTGGGTGGAACCCCCACGCACCAGGTGTTTTAAATATCATGCTTCACCCCATTGTGGTGATCATTGGTTTCCAAATTATACTAGCAATTGGTCTGATTCTGCTGGTTTGTTGGACACAATGACTGATGCAGTGGCTGCAATGGATGGAGGATCAGACCCGGTACCACAGACTAAGGATGAGATGAGGATACTAGCTCAGTGCAAGCACCCCATCAATGGGGGGACTTGATACCAGTCAACTCTGTGTTTTTGGGGAACTAGGGCACAGTATCCAGCCTGTCTGACTCATGAAAGACACGCACCCCCCCAGTGTCTGTTTGTCCTCAGTGAAGAAAAGGAGCTTCCTTTATCTTCAGTCTTTTCACAGCACCTACTCCTGTATAAATATTTTGCCAATTTCAGCCTCATTAGTAATAACAGTCATGGTGTAATGACCGGGTATCAATTTCTGCTCACGGGAAACACTCTCAAAAAGATCTTTACTTTCCACATAATTAGTTCCGCGTATTTCATTTTTTTCTAACATTGGCACATGGAAGTCCATGATGTCGACCTGGCAGGGACCTGCTTGGGATGAAAGAGGATTCTGCTGGCTTTCATTTTTCCCTGCTGATACCAGTCATCTTTGTGTTTGGGGGAACCCGGGTGCAGTATCCAGCCTAACTGGCATCAAAGGGACTCCCACCCCCAGTCTCTGTTTGAGTCTAAGCCTTTTCTCTGATTGGTTTTGGTTCAAACTCTGCGTCAGTCCCACTGGGACTCCGTTGTCATCTGACTGATCGTGCTGGGGGCTCTGCCAGTCTCCTACCCTCAGGAGTCTGAGCAGCTACCATCAACTGGGAACCCAGACCAGTTCACACTCCATGGAGTGGTGAGATTCTCTCTCTCTCTCTCTCTCTCTCTCTCTCTCTCTCTCTCTCTCTCTGTGTGTGTGTGTTTTCCTTTTTCTGCCTCTGGTATTACCATTTAATAATGGATGTTATGTTGGTTTAGGCTCTTCCTGTATGGTTATCATTATTATTCAATAAATAACCCTTATGGTTAAGAATCAGAGTGTTACCTCTGCTATTCCAGACTAACACGGCTACCTAAGTCTTGTGGCACCTTAAAGACTAACTATAAAGTTTTGAAGCATAAGCTTTCCACGAAGTGGGTATTAGCCTGCAGGATAGCTCCATTGGGAGGGAACTTGTGTGTTCATATGGAGTTTTCTACTCCTTCCTTTTACAAGTAATGTAAGCAGCACAGTAATAGAATTACAGTACAAACACATACACCCAGAAGAGTAAGCTGAATAAATGAGAACACCCCCAATGTAATGGGCACAGTAGGAAACAAGGAAAGAGGAATGGTCCCCATAACAGGCACCACTGAACAGTAACCAATTGCTGGGAAGGGGGAAGGACAAGTGAAATAGCTGTGGGAGTTGGATTGCATTTCACAGCCTTGTTTGACAACCCAATTGAGGAGCCAGAGATTAAAAAAAGACACCCCCCTTCCATGCACAGATGAAGGGCCTGTGCCCTCAGATGACCCCATGACCTCATCAGTGTCTTCAGATGACCCCCTTCCCTGCTCTGGTACTGGTTCTGTGAACTCAGATGACCCCATGATGTCATCAGTGTCCTCAGCTGACCCCCATTACCTCATCAGTGTCCTCAGATGACCCCCCCCTTCCCTGCCCAGGCACTGGTTCTGTGTCCTCGCATGACCCCATGACCTCGTCAGTGTCCTCAGATGACCCCATTTGCTTCTCTGGTGCTGGGCTCGTGTCCTCGCGTGACCCCATGACCTCAGATGACCCCAGTCCGTGTTCTGCATTTCCGGACTGTTGCACATTCCTGCTCTTACGCCTTTACGCCCCTTACGCCTTCCCTGCTTTTACCCCTTATGCCTTTACACCTCCGGACTGTTGCATGTGCCTGCTCTTACGCCCTTACACCCCCCTACACCTTCTCTACCTCGGCATTTGGCCCGTGTCCTCGCATGACCCCATGACCTCGTCAGTGTCCTCAGATGACCCCATTTGCTTCTCTGGTGCTAGGCTCGTGTCCTCGTGTGACCCCATGACCTCAGATGACCCCAGTCTGTGTTCTGCATTTCCGGACTGTTGCACATTCCTGCTCTTACGCCTTTACGCCCCTTACGCCTTCCCTGCTTTTACCCCTTACGCCTTTACACCTCCGGACTGTTGCATGTGCCTGCTCTTACGCCCTTACACCCCCCTACACCTTCTCTACCTCGGCATTTGGCCCGTGTCCTCGCATGACCCCATGACCTCGTCAGTGTCCTCAGATGACCCCATTTGCTTCTCTGGCACTGGGCTCGTGTCCTCGCCTGACCCCATGACCTCAGATGACCCCAGTCCGTGTTCTGCATTTCCGGACTGTTGCACATTCCTGCTCTTACGCCTTTACGCCTTCCCTGATTTTACCCCTTATGCCTTTTCATCTCCGGACTTTTGCACATTCCTGCTCTTATGCCTTTACGCCCCCTACACCTTCTGTACCTTGGCGTTTGGCCCGTGTCCTCGCATGACCCCATGACCTCGTCAGTGTCCTCAGATGACCCCATTTGCTTCTCTGGCGCTGGGCTCGTGTCCTCGTGTGACCCCATGACCTCAGATGACCCCAGTCCGTGTTCTGCATTTCCGGACTGTTGCACATTCCTGCTCTTACGCCTTTACGCCCCTTACACCTTCCCTGATTTTACCCCTTTCGCCTTTACACCTCCGGACTTTTGCACATTCCTGCTCTTACGCTTTTACGCCCCTTACGCCTTCCCTACATTTACCCTTACATCTTTACACCTCCGGACTTTTGCACATTCCTGCTCTTACGCCTTTACACCCCCTACACCTTCTGTACCTTGGCATTTGGCCCGTGTCCTCGCATGACCCCCATGACCTCGTCAGTGTCCTCAGATGACCCTATTTGCTTCTCTGGCGCTGGGCTCGTGTCCTCGCGTGACCCCATGACCTCAGATGACCCCAGTCCGTGTTCTGCATTTCCGGACTGTTGCACATTCCTGCTCTTACGCCTTTACGCCCCTTACGCCTTCCCTGCTTTTACCCCTTATGCCCTTACACCTCCGGACTGTTGCATGTGCCTGCTCTTACGCCCTTACACCCCCCTACACCTTCTCTACCTCGGCATTTGGCCCGTGTCCTCGCATGACCCCATGACCTCGTCAATGTCCTCAGATGACCCCATTTGCTTCTCTGGCACTGGGCTCGTGTCCTCGCCTGACCCCATGACCTCAGATGACCCCAGTCCGTGTTCTGCATTTCCGGACTGTTGCACATTCCTGCTCTTACGCCTTTACGCCCTTACGCCTTCCCTGATTTTACCCCTTATGCCTTTTCATCTCCGGACTTTTGCACGTTCCTGCTCTTACGCCTTTATGCCCCCTACACCTTCTGTACCTTGGCATTTGGCCCGTGTCCTCGCATGACCCCATGACCTCGTCAGTGTCCTCAGATGACCCCATTTGCTTCTCTGGTGCTGGGCTCGTGTCCTCGTGTGACCCCATGACCTCAGATGACCCCAGTCTGTGTTCTGCATTTCCGGACTGTTGCACATTCCTGCTCTTATGCCTTTACGCCCCTTACGCCTTCCCTGCTTTTACCCCTTACGCCTTTACACCTCCGGACTGTTGCATGTGCCTGCTCTTACGCCCTTACACCCCCCTACACCTTCTCTACCTCGGCATTTGGCCCGTGTCCTCGCATGACCCCATGACCTCGTCAGTGTCCTCAGATGACCCCATTTGCTTCTCTGGCACTGGGCTCGTGTCCTCGCCTGACCCCATGACCTCAGATGACCCCAGTCCGTGTTCTGCATTTCCGGACTGTTGCACATTCCTGCTCTTACGCCTTTACGCCCTTACGCCTTCCCTGATTTTACCCCTTATGCCTTTTCATCTCCGGACTTTTGCACATTCCTGCTCTTACGCCTTTACGCCCCCTACACCTTCTGTACCTTGGCGTTTGGCCCGTGTCCTCGCATGACCCCATGACCTCGTCAGTGTCCTCAGATGACCCCATTTGCTTCTCTGGCGCTGGGCTCGTGTCCTCGCATGACCCCATGACCTCAGATGACCCCAGTCCGTGTTCTGCATTTCCGGACTGTTGCACATTCTTGCTCTTACGCCTTTACGCCCCTTACACCTTCCCTGATTTTAGCCCTTACGCCTTTACACCTCCGGACTTTTGCGCATTCCTGCTCTTACGCTTTTACGCCCCTTACGCCTTCCCTACATTTACCCCTTACATCTTTACACCTCCGGACTTTTGCACATTCCTGCTCTTACGCCTTTACACCCCCTACACCTTCTGTACCTTGGCATTTGGCCCGTGTCCTCGCATGACCCCCATGACCTCGTCAGTGTCCTCAGATGACCCCATTTGCTTCTCTGGTGCTGGGCTCGTGTCCTCGCGTGACCCCATGACCTCAGATGACCCCAGTCCGTGTTCTGCATTTCCGGACTGTTGCACATTCCTGCTCTTACGCCTTTACGCCCTTACGCCTTCCCTGATTTTACCCCTTATGCCTTTTCATCTCCGGACTTTTGCACGTTCCTGCTCTTACGCCTTTATGCCCCCTACACCTTCTGTACCTTGGCATTTGGCCCGTGTCCTCGCATGACCCCATGACCTCGTCAGTGTCCTCAGATGACCCCATTTGCTTCTCTGGCACTGGGCTCGTGTCCTCGCCTGACCCCATGACCTCAGATGACCCCAGTCCGTGTTCTGCATTTCCGGACTGTTGCACATTCCTGCTCTTACGCCTTTACGCCCTTACGCCTTCCCTGATTTTACCCCTTATGCCTTTTCATCTCCGGACTTTTGCACATTCCTGCTCTTACGCCTTTACGCCCCCTACACCTTCTGTACCTTGGCGTTTGGCCCGTGTCCTCGCATGACCCCATGACCTCGTCAGTGTCCTCAGATGACCCCATTTGCTTCTCTGGCGCTGGGCTCGTGTCCTCGCATGACCCCATGACCTCAGATGACCCCAGTCCGTGTTCTGCATTTCCGGACTGTTGCACATTCCTGCTCTTACGCCTTTACGCCCCTTACACCTTCCCTGATTTTAGCCCTTACGCCTTTACACCTCCGGACTTTTGCACATTCCTGCTCTTACGCTTTTACGCCCCTTACGCCTTCCCTACATTTACCCCTTACATCTTTACACCTCCGGACTTTTGCACATTCCTGCTCTTACGCCTTTACACCCCCTACACCTTCTGTACCTTGGCATTTGGCCCGTGTCCTCGCATGACCCCCATGACCTCGTCAGTGTCCTCAGATGACCCCATTTGCTTCTCTGGTGCTGGGCTCGTGTCCTCGTGTGACCCCATGACCTCAGATGACCCCAGTCCGTGTTCTGCATTTCCGGACTGTTGCACATTCCTGCTCTTACGCCTTTACGCCCCTTACGCCTTCCCTGCTTTTACCCCTTACGCCTTTACACCTCCGGACTGTTGCATGTGCCTGCTCTTACGCCCTTACACCCCCCTACACCTTCTCTACCTCGGCATTTGGCCCGTGTCCTCGCATGACCCCATGACCTCGTCAGTGTCCTCAGATGACCCCATTTGCTTCTCTGGCACTGGGCTCGTGTCCTCGCCTGACCCCATGACCTCAGATGACCCCAGTCCGTGTTCTGCATTTCCGGACTGTTGCACATTCCTGCTCTTACGCCTTTACGCCCCTTACGCCTTCCCTGATTTTACCCCTTACGCCTTTACACCTCCAGACTTTTGCACGTTCCTGCTCTTACGCCTTTACGCCCCCCTACACCTTCTGTACCTTGGCGTTTGGCCCGTGTCCTCGCATGACCCCATGACCTCGTCAGTGTCCTCAGATGACCCCATTTGCTTCTCTGGCACTGGGCTCGTGTCCTCGCGTGACACCATGACCTCAGATGACCCCAGTCCGTGTTCTGCATTTCCGGACTGTTGCACATTCCTGCTCTTACGCCTTTACGCCCCTTACGCCTTCCCTGATTTTACCCCTTACGCCTTTACACCTCCGGACTTTTGCACGTTACTGTTTTTATGCCTTTACTCCCCTTACACCTTCTGTACCTTGGCGTTTGCCCCGTGTCCTCGCATGACCCCATGACCTCATCAGTGTCCTCAGATGACCCGATGCCCTACTCTGACGCTGGGTCCGTGTCCTCAGATAACCCCATTACCTCGTCAGTGTCTTCAGATGACCCCATGACCTCACCAGTGTCCTCAGATGACCCCATTCCCCACTCTGGCGCTGGGTCCGTGTCCTCAGCTAACCCCATTACCTCGTCAGTGTCCTCAGAGGACCCCCATTCCCTGTTCTGGCACTGGGTCCATGTCCTCAGATGACCCCATTACCTCATCAGTGTCCTCAGATAACCCCATTACCTCATCAGTGTCCTCAGATGACCCCGTTACATCATCAGTGTCCTCAGATGACCCCATTTCCTACTCTGGCATTGGGTCCATGTCCTCAGATGCCCCCATTCCCTATTCTGGCTCTGGGATCATGTCCTCAGATGACCCCATTCCCTACTCTGGCACTGTGCTTGTGTCCTCAGATAACCCCATTACCTCTTCAGTGTCCTTAGATGACCCAACTCTCTGTTATGGCACTGGGACGGTGTCCTCAGATAACCCCATTACCTCTTCAGTGTCCTCAGATGACCCCACTCCCTGCTCTGTGATTGTTCATGCTACTCCAATGTGTAGTAGATTGTAAATAGGAATTAAGAATAAATGAATGCACAGGTGTTGTTTCCCCTTAATCTTGAGGACATGCTACACATTGTACCTCTTATGTTCATTTCTTCAGCTACTTTGAGTGATCAACAGGACATGATACTCACATCTTTCACATGCATGTATTAGCTCCAATATGCATATTAAACCCTTGAAATAACAATGAGTTATGGTTTCATTTGCTCAGAGCACTCTCTCTCCTACTGTTTCAGAGAAGGAAGATACCGATGGTTTGTGCCAGCTAACATTTTAAATGTGCCTTCTAAATTGGAGAAAATGGTTTAAGTTGAGATTTGCCAATGTTTTTGGAAGGCCTAAGCTTTTCCTCCCACATTTACTTCCTCTTTGCCTACCAAACTTTAAATATTCATAAACTATTTATGTCTCTCAAATGAAGGTGGTTATTAATGGGAAGTGCACTTTTTGATGACTTGGAGTTCTTTTCTGCACCACTTTGGAATTGTGGATGACCTTCTTAAACGATAGAAATTTATGTATGATAAAATGCCTCTATATATCGTATGTATGTGGAGCCAACATGAGTTAACAGGGTTGTGTATTGGCATGGATGGTTACTGTCATCTAAATATGTGGATAATTTTCCTGTAATGTCAGAATGAAGAGAGAGATTTCAGGTGGTCTCAATATGTTCTCAAGCCACGAATGTTCCTGAAGGAAAATGCCCAAGGGAGAATGCAGGAAATCTTCCAACATATTTCCTGATGCTTTTGCAAAAGTATCTCCCAGGCTAGCTGAGGTGGGAGTTCCATTCAGAGAGTCCAATTGGGGCATCGGGCGACATGTTTGGTTGCAGTGATGTGAAATGGGACTCTCTGACCACGAAGAAAGGACCTAGAGCTTGTGAGGATGCAAGTGCAGTGATACCTAACATTTCCTAGCAGAGAAGCTGTTCAGCCTCAATGCTGAGAAGAGACTCCAAGAAGAATGAGAAAGTTTTCAACTAGGGGACAAACTCACCAGAAAGTTTAGAAATTAAAATACCAACCTTTTTAAAAACACTAAGTGAAATCAATTAACATTCTATACATGATTTAAAATGAGATTAAGTGGAATTTTTACAACTGTTGCTGCTATTTATTCTATTTTTGCACTGCAGAAATATTTTAAGATAATTGTACAAGATTAGGAACAGTATATTTATGTCAGTCTACTACTTTATTGCTCTTATTTATACATTTATCATCATTTTGTATTATTTATAAATAAAGTATCATTTTTTACTACATCTCTTGTGGTACTGATTTGTATTAAATATCTATTTAACCAAACCAAAAGCAAACAAAAACAAGAAAAAGAACCAAAAAAACCCTTGTAATTGTTCAGCCTTAAAGTCCCAACTCCAGAGAGTATTCATATCGTTGACTAAAAAAAATCATGTGACCCATCCCACTGCTTCAATTTGGGAACATACTTAAATGTATTTAGGAATCAGTGTTCCAGTTTACAGTACTTCCATATTAAAATAACTAATCACTAAATGATAATTAGTCTTTCCATTCTACCGGACCACGCGCCACAGCGCAACTCTGACTCCTTGTCCTCTTCAACCAGGTTACTCTCTCTCTCACACACACACACACACACACACACACACACACACACACACACACACACACACACACACACACACACACACACACACAATTTTTGTTGTTGTCAATTCGGAGGTTTGGTGTAATAGATGGTCATGCTGGAAGAGGCTAGATTGGTGCCCTCCTCCCCACTAATCAATACTGCATGCACCCCTTAACACACACTAGGTAAGAGAGTTTGTAATTGGCCTGCCCATAACCCATCAATCAGGTTCGTGTGCATTCACATACCCTTTCCCCCACAAAAATCAAATCAGGTTTCTATATTTCCAGCACTGACCCACACCACATTTACAAGCAGTGCCCCCCAATATTAAGGTTGTGCTCACATGCACTCTTCTCAGGTTTGTGGCCCCACTGTCTGACCCCATTACCTTCTTATGTGCCCAGACCAAATTCATTCTTGGCGTACACCACACACAAAATTCCATGTGCATGAGAGTAGGAAGATGCCATTTTGTATTAGGATTATCAACCTTTCACTTTGCCACCTCTAAAATGCAGCTCCCAATTTGAGGGAATACGTCAGTCGGTTAAGGAGCAGCCATGCCTGTGGGGAATCCCTGCTTGTACTTCTTAAAAGAGAGGAAAAACGTGTAAATATCTTCTCTGAGATTCTCCCACGGGCAGGAGGAAGGAGGGCAGGGTCGTCCACAGACGTCTTCATGGAAGAGGCCGAGGTTCCATCTCCACTCAGCAGATTCTGTGGTTTCTGCACTGATCCAAAAGGTTCCTCCAGAGACAGAGATCTGCAGCATCTGTCTCAGCTCTGGTCCCATTAGATTCCCCGCCCCTCTGTCCTTTCAGTGCCAAGAGCTACTATCCACCTCCACAAAACTTGGTAGCGAGGTGGATCCTCACCAGATCTGATGCCACCAGCAGGTTTATTATTATAATTGTAAATGCTGGATTTAGGTAGTTTTTACGAATTGCTCATTTTAATGTGGCCAGCGGGGGGCCGGCCTGCCGCAAGGCCATCCCTCTTTCCAACAGCAGCCCACTTTCAATCCAGGAAGGAGCACTTGGGCACCGCATAGGGAGGAATTCCCTCGAGATGTTTCTCCCCGCCCCGGCTTCTTCCCACAGAAGAAGATCTGGGAAAGAAAACAAAAGGACATTAGCTGTGGCTACCACCTCATCAAACAACATGCACCAAGCGTCTCTTTTTCTAAGAATTACATGAAGAACTAAACAGGCCTTTTTACATTTCAATTACTACAGTGACCTGGAGTTGTCATAACCAGAAGGGTAGCATAAGATTCCTTCTTACCTGTAAAGGGTTAAGAAGCACAAAATACCTGGTTGGCACCTGACCAAAAGGACCAATGGGGACAGAAGATACTTTCAAATCTGGGGGAGGGAAGGCTTTGTTTTCTGTGCTCTTTGTGAGCGTGTCCCCTCTGGGGTTTCTAGAGGGGCCAGACATCAATCCATATTCCCCACATCATTCTGAACCAGTCAGTTTAGCCAGGCGAGGCGTGTTGGATTCTCTTTGTTTTCCCCACTTGTGAATCTGTCCTTTGTAAAGGGAGGTTTTTATCCCTTTTTTTCTCTCTGTGATTTTTAAACTAAAGTCAGAGGAGATTCCTCTGTGTTGTTTTGGAATCTTTTGCTTCTCTGTCTGTTATCTACCATCTGGCTTTTACAGAGGTGATAGTTCAATGTCCATACTCAGGGTTTCCTCTTCTTGAAACCCAAAGCAGATCAGAGATGAGGAAGGATCCTGTCCCAGGGTTTTTATGCATTTCCAGCAGCCTTTTGGTTGGAGAAAAAATTAGGCTTAACTTTCCTTCTCCCAAATTTCATGCAATTAACACAGGACAATTTATCCATGAAACAGTTCAGATAGAGGTTACTACAACCTTCAAAGAGACATATAGACAACAGTACTATTTCACTCAAGTATCTTCCTAAATACCAATACTCCTTTTTGATGTTTGAATCAAAACCATAGTAATAGACAAGACTTGTTTGCTTACATCACAAGACCTGAACAAGCATCTCCTCTTCTCTCTCTAACAATGCCAGCTGCATTTCAAAGCTCTGGTCATTTACATATCTTTCTAATCAATCTTTAAGGTCAGGCCACTCTATGAGTTAATTGACTCTTTCTGGCCCTGTCCTCTTTTAAGTGAGATGCTATATTACACTCATAACTCACACAGGCCCCCCGCTGCCCCCGCCGGCCTTGCGACAATATGGCTTTTTTGTAGCCATGTTGAAAGGCCTGAACGAAAGCCAACTTCTGCAGCCAGACTGAAAAAAGAGGAGCCATTACCAGGCGCCAGAGTCTGCATTCAGCATCAAACCTTTGTACCTGTTCTGGACCGCTGTTCCTACCCTCAATACCTAGAACCTGACGGTTCCTTCCCCAAAGAGAGGAGCAGAACTTGGATCTCCTAAATGGTAAGCCAAGAGCCCAGTTGTTGATTGTTGTGTAATTTGCAGCCAGGACTGATAGTTTATCTGTGTGTGTTAAAACACTTTCTCCTAATCCTACCAGGCAGCTCTAGCGAACTGATTTTACTGCTCGATATCTCTTATCTAGCATGACAGAAACGGCTGTGTGTTTGTTTCCCTACAAGTCCTTCAGGCACACAATTACAGCATCATTTAGAGAGGGGGACGCACAGGCTAGCCAGGGTGAGGATGGGGGTGGAGTTACCCTGCTGGGAGGGGTGGGTGAATTGGTGATATGATAGCTCCAGGACCAGGTCAGAAACTCACCTGCCCCCTTGCCCATCTCCCCTGAGCCCATTCCCCAGCCCCAGCAGCATCCCACGGCAGCGGCCTGATTTTTAAGTTGGGTCCCAGAGAGAAACGTTTCCCGTGTGTGGAACTGGCACCTGCCTTTACCTTTGCCCAAGGCCTTTGCTCACACCTGGGCCAGCTGCAGGCTTCCAAGCGGTGATGCCGCCCTGGGCGGAACCTGACACGACCCGGCAGCTCGAGCTGTGATGGGCTGAGGAACTGGAGGCTGCTGGCAGATGACGTTCTTGCTCTCAGTAGTGTTATGTTCACACATACAGCAGGGGTCAGCAGCCTTTCAGAAGTGGGGGGCCGAGTCTTCATTTAGTCACCCTAATTTAAGGTTCCGCATGCCAGTGATACGTTTCTAGGTCTCTTTCTAGAAGTCTCTAATATAGAACTCAACTTCTGTTGTATGTAAAATAAATAAAACATTTAAGAAGCTTCATTTAAAATTAAATTAAAATGCAGAGCCCCCCAGACAATGGCCAGGACCCGGGCAGTGAGTGACACTGAAAATCAACTCGCGTGCCGCCTTCAGCACACGTGCCATAGGTTGCCTACCCCTCACATACAGGCTGGGACACCAGGTTGGGCGCTGCCCAGGATCACAATTGGACACAGTCCCTGGCTCAAAGAGCTCGCAAGACAAAGGGCTGGAGGGAAAATGGGGGAAGTCATTTCACTGGGGTTGCCCGGCAGGTCTGGGGAACACAGCCCAGTTTTCCTGAGTCCCAGCATGGTGCCTTGGCCCCCCACCCCCTAGCCCGTATGCTGGCTTTGAGGCCGGACTGGGGGGTTAATGGCGCAGAGGGGGCTGACCTCATGCCTCATCCATTCTTGCAACATCAAGTGGGAAGGTCAGGAGCCCCGCACAAGGGTATGAACACTGACGTCAAAGGAAGCAGCTGGTAATTCACTGGCTCTTCTGAGCCTTTATCTCTCTGCTGTAACTCATCTGGGAAATGTCATCCCATCCTTGAGTGTTATCATTTCGCTGTCAGTTTGCCCACCCTGCGGGGAAATAATCCAAACTCTGAAGGAGATATTGGCCCAGCGAATACAGGCTTTTTGAAAATCTCAGGGTAGGGGGCTTCCCCTTCCCTCGGATGACTGCATCTGTCCTGCACTGCAGAGTAGTGCCTATGAGGAGACCTGGGCTCTGTCCCCCACACCTCCACCCCACCCTGCCAGGTAACCTGGTACATTCAGAGATTCCCAGGCCAGAAGGGACTGCTATGATCAGCTAGTCCAGGCCTCCAGTGTTATACAGGCTGGAGACCCTTCCCCACATCATCCCTAGAGCAGATCTCTATGGTCAGCGATGGAGAATCCACCATGCCCCTTGGCAAGCTGTTGCCATGGTTAATCACCCTCAGCGATTCATCTCCCAGCCACTGGATTGTTGAGCACGTCCCCGTGTGACTCAGTTTCCCCCTCTGTAAAATAGGATGATGGTACTGACCTCCTCTCTTGGAGCTCTATGGATGAAAGGACATAAAGACGACAAGGGCTGCTGCCGTTCACGAAGGTTGCTTCAGTTAGTAAATGTTCGAATCCTGCCCCGTGTCCTGGGGGGGTGGATAAGCTGGGAGCCAGACAGCCTTCTCCGTCTCGAGGGTCAGATTGTGTCCCCCCGAGAACACCCGCGGCTCTGGGGGGGAGTGCGTGCTTAGAGGTTCCAGCAGGAGCTGACTCCCGGGGTGGGATCTGTCCCCAACACTTGCTGTGCAAAGAAGCCAAATTAAGTGGCTGTGTAGATTCCCTCTTTCCATCCCCACCAGCTTCAGCTGGGGCCACACTGACACCCCCAGGGCCAGGGCCAGTCAGTGACGCCCCTAAGGGATGGAGGGAGCAATGGGTGTGTGGTGGCGGAGCTGGGTTCCCAAAGCCAATGGTTCTGTTCATTCCCAGGAGGCGGCTGAGGTCAGACCATTCAAGGCACTGGGGGTGGGGGGGTTTCTGAGGGTCCAGGTATGTACATTAAGGGGTAGCCCTGTGCTGTGTGTGGTTCCCACCCACTTTCCCCCCTCCTTGCTCGCACGGGGTGGAACTGCTGCCTAGACAGCTCCCCCAGCAGCATCTTTCCTCAGCTCCCCGTGCTAACGCTCCAGGGCCTGGATCCCCAGGCCCAGCATCCAGGCTGAATCCACAGGGGGCGGGGGTGGGGGCACTGGGAGACCAGCCCTCATCACGGGATAGGCCCCTTGTAACGAGCAGTGCAGGGTGTGTTTTGCTAATGCTCTGCCCAAGGCTAGTGGCTTCCTGAGGCTGCTTCTCTCTCACCCCCCCCCCCTTTTTAAAGATCATGTTTTCAGGGTGAAAAGACACGTGCACCAGCCCTGCCTGTTACAACTGGATCTGGGTTTGCAACGAGTTCCTTAAAGCGCCGGTGCTCCATTCACTTCCCCTACCTTGGCCCTCTAGGGCCCCTCTACAACAGCCAGCCAGTACCTGGGAGCAACTCTCCAAAGGGGAACCCTGGCCTAGGTAAAGGCAGGTTCCATTGCCAACCCCGGGAGCCCTCCAGTGCCCCTCCCTGCGACCTGCTGCACGGATCCAGGGCACTGGACCCGCTCACGCCACGTACATAGAGAAAAACACCTCCCCTTGCAGTGGCTAAGCCGTGGTGACCATGTCGAGCTATCACCGCACTGTCTGATCCCTCCATGGGAGACGGCCGCGCTCAGCGTGGGCTGGACACCTGCATTTGGGTGCCGCTAGGCTACGTGCCTGGGCGTCGGTACCAATAGTTCAGCAAGAACCCCAAGCACCGGCCTGGTGGCGGCCTTTGCTCTGGGACTAGGTCTGCCAACCTGTGCTCAGACGTGGCTCTGGGGAGAGAACGGCTGGCTGGCTGCAGAGGGTTAATGTAGCCGAGGGAGGATTTTGCCTCTTGTAACGCTGCCCACATGACAGATGCAGGAGAAGGGTTTGGCCTTGGCCCCCAGCAGGCCTGGGTAAGTGATGTCTTTTCTTATCTCTCTGCTGACTAACCAGCATCCTTCAGCGGGGGTATTTAAGGCGGCGAGCACGGAGAGCTGCTGCAGAGGAACGCTCCCCAGCAGAGGCAGCCCTAGAGACACCCACGCAAAGCCTGAGCTGCAGCCAGAAAAGAAAAATGCTGCCAGCAACTTTCAAACTGTGTGCCGGGATCTCCTACAGGCATCTGCGCAACATGACCGGTGAGGGGGATGTGTAGCTGTCGCTGGGGCAGCAGCTGCCTCAGGAGCTGGGCTGGGGAGGGGCTGGCTTGAAGGCCCCATTGCTGTGGATTTGACTGTCTGATTCCAAGTGCCTGATTTCCTGCTCCTTAGCAGTGCTGTTTATTTCTCTCACGGTTACTCTGTGTGCGCCCGATTGCCCCAAGCACTGGGCCACAAGAGGCACCCTGGCTCTATGCCCTGCTTGCCGCCCAGGAACCCAGCAGGGATCACTGGGGGAATTCGCTGCTGTGTATTACACAGCTCAGACCCTCAGCTGGTGTCAATTGTCATTGCTTCCTTGGAGTTAAAGGTCTGTCCCATGGTCCTAGCTAGTCTTAAAATCTATTCACCTCTCCCATTTTTGCTGCCAGACTTCCTAGCTCTACAGGGGGAAAGGTATGCCCGTTTCTGAACCCAGAACAGTCTGTTTTTTATAGTGCCATAAATGTACCTCCCTGCCTTGAAGAGCTCACACGGAAAGGACTTAGATTATCCACTCCAATTGCTAGGAATCTGCTCTTTTCCAGCCTGCTGGAGAGAGGGAGAGTGTGTAACTTCCCACAGACTCTTCTTGGCTTCTGGATGTCTCAGTTTCTGCTGGACTAGGGATCAATTTGAGATCTAGATTACACATCACACCATCTTTATGCCATCCTGCGGGCTTGGAAGAAGTCTGCCTTCCTTCTGCTTGCTGTGTTGCACATACTGGTGCAGTTCTCCAATCCCACCATGCTGTATCGTTTGAAAAGTAGGCGTAGAGGCAGAGTTTATAAAACAGCTTCTAGTCTGTGTAAGGTGAATTTTCTGGATTCTGGAGGGCCGCCCCGGGATGTGGCTAGTCCCCACTCCCCCTGTTCACAAATGGTCTCCAAATACCATTGTTACTCTGTGGGGGAAGGGCCTAAATGGATTTTTTTAAAAGACCACCACTCTTGCAGAAATCCAAAGCAAACCAAAGGTAGCTGCTGTATACACATGCTGCTGCTTCAACCATGTGTGGATGATGATATACCCTGGTTCTGTAGATGTACTGAGACAGCTGGTGATGATGGAAGGTAATTAAAATAAAAGAGGGGAGGAAATTGTCCAGGACCAGCTTTATCATCAGGCAGGGTCACAAACAGTGAAGCATGAAACATAACCGGCGAAGCGTGTAGCTCTTTTCACTGCAATCTCACCCTCTCATTTCAAGGCTTGAGACGACAGGCTGCCGTTGCCATCAGCCAGGAACTGAATAAACTCGCCTTTGCTGGCCCTGGTCCCAGTAAATGGATCAACCAAGTGCGCAGGAGGAGCTCCTTACTTAGTAAGTACCATTGTCTGCCAAAGGGGGTGATCCCACCCCATTCAAGCCTGAGCGTCTTGCACCGGGCGCCAGTGGGAGCAGGATTGGGGCCCAAGTCCTTTAAGAGGCTGCAGCTGTGATCTAGACTCAGCCCTGCTGCTGCATATAGAAATGCACAGCCTATTCCACAAACTATAAACACAGAAAGATAGCAGGAAACTAGCATCACTCCTAAGGCCACCAGCACTGGTGCTGGACTGGAAAGATTACTTAGTTCAGCCACGTCATTCTGTCCTGTGTAATGCAATGGTTATTCATTGAGAGGATGCCCAAGTAAAACCCTCTACTCCAATCCTTTTCAGGCTCCAGGCTGGAGGAGAAGCCCTTCAGTGAAGTGGAGATGTCCTACATTAAACAAGGAGAGGAAGCCCTTCAGAAATCACTCAGCATCCTCGGGGATCAGGATGGCTGGAAAACTGAGACCATAGCGGTAGGATTTCTGACTTGTGGTGGTTTCTAACTTGTCCTTTCTTAACTGAGCCTCCTGGGAAGACTAACTCTCTGGGGCTTTCTGACTTCCTTTAGAGGAATGGGGACAAAGTGCTGAGCAAGATGCTCCCAGACATTGGGAAGGTATTCCGACTAGAGACGGTGGTGGACCAGCCCGTGAACTCGGTCTATGATGAGTTGGTGGAAAGAATGGAACAGATGGGAGACTGGAATCCAAGCATCAAGGAAATCAAGGTGAGAGACTCAATGCATTTGTCCTCTGAAGAGGCAGGGATGCTTGCTTTGGTTCTGATTCAGCCACGGACATGCTTTGCTGAAGAGGGGCCTTTATGATTAAGCAGTAGAATAAAGGGGTTTTCTACTCTATACCTTAGAGAGAGAAACATCTAATGTTCCCATGGAGGTAGATACAGCTGTGCTGAAGGGTGTTCCAGCTCCAAGCTTAAGCTGTTATCTTGGCTCCGCTGATACAGAGCTTGTTTGGCTAGAGCCCCAAGGTGTCAGCCAAGGGGAGAAGTCCATTTCTTTATCTCAGCAGCCTGTGCTTGCAGGTGGAGGTGATGGAATGTTATTGCAAGTGGGTGGGTGTAGTTTATACACTGAAGGTAACAATGCTGGACAGCTGCCTGACTGATAGCCCCATCTCCCACCCAGCACAGCCTGCTCCTAGAGAACAGTGTACGTAACCGCTGAATTTCCCTCAGCGGTGCAGGACGACAGAGCCAATGAGGTAGACCCAGCAGTCTGGGTCTGGGGGGAGGAAGGCCCAGAACTTTGCCAGATGCATTGCCAGATTCCTAATCCAGGGAGCCCTAGAGATGAGCGTGGCACAGAGACATACACCACGACCCAGGGGCTATTCCATGGAATGGTTGTGCAAACAGCCACGGTGCACTGGCTCTGCCTAATGTTGTGTAACTGTCACGGTCCAGATTCTCCAGAAGATCGGGAAAGATACCGTGATCACCCATGAGACGGCTGCGGCCACGCCTGGCAACGTGGTGGGACCACGGGACTTTGTCAGCGTGCGGTGTTCTAGAAGACGCGGCTCTACCTGTGTCCTGGCAGGAATGGCCACAAACTACGGAGCGATGCCGGAGCAGAAGGGATTTATACGGTAGAGCGCCCCCCAACTTTACAAACCTTGAGCCAAAGCTGCACAGTGTGGGGGAGGTGCCATTCCCAGCTCCGGTGCACATAACAGCCTAGCCCAGCTGCCTGAGTACAGGGCTGGGGGTCGGGTGGGATTTCAGGGGGTGGCTAACCCAAGAGGCCATGGCCTTGCTGCTATCTGGAAGTAACAGCTCGAGCAGCGCTAGCACGGGTATATTTGCCAGTCTGGGAGCTGCTGATGTACCAAGGAACAGAGCCTCCTGTTACCAGCCTGGGGGGGGGAGGAGGGCTGTAAGAGAGGGGAGTATGTTAGTTTGGAGTCCTGCCTATTTTATACATTTCACGCTTGCTTGAGCTTTTATCTTATTCCATTAGCAATTCCCTGCCCTCACCAGGGGCTCAGGCAGTGGTCAGACCTCAATTTCTCCCCAGGGACTGAAATCTGTAGTATCCCGTTTCTCCATACCTCCCTTAACTGGCTCTTGGCATTCACCAAACCACCAGGACTCAAGGGCTAGAAGCTGACCATCTCTCCTCTCACCACTAGATAGCACTGCACTGTCCCATTCTCTAGTTTATCCCACTTAGACCAGCTAAACGGGGTTCTACTGTACAGGTATGAGCTCCTATGTACCATAGACCAGCTCCTGGGACCTCCTGGCCGTACATGCTGTAAAACAGGAGGCTTTTCGCTTTGTGGAGTTTAAAGCCAGAAGAGACTATTAGATCATCTAGTCTCCTGCATAGTAGATGCCATTACATTTCACCTGGATGTCCCTTTACTAAGCTCAAAGCCCCTAAAGCATTTCACTGTTCAGCAGCAGAGATGGAGGTGCCCCATGGCAGGGGATTGATCTGGTCTCTCATCTCTTTTACCAAGAAAGATTTAAGTGTGTAAACCAGACAGGACTCTAAATGCCCCCAGCCCCTGTCCCCTTTTGACTGGCACTATCTGTCCTGCCCTCCTCTCCCACCAGGTGTCTAGTAAATGCATCCTTATTTCTCAACTCCTGTTCTAGGCTGTAGGAAACTATAGCTGGGAAACTTTTAAATTAAACTTCAGGAAGGTGCGTGAGCTGCCCCCCGCCCCCAATAGTGAATAACACGAGGGTAGCAACAACTCATCCCTCCACTCCCAGGCTTGGCACATGCACTCATTACAGTACTCATTTTACACCTCCATTTAGTAGATCTAGTCTTCAAAGTCCTTTATTTAACCTGAATTTTTAAAAAATTGGGGGTCAAGGGCTAGAGAGACTTAAATCAGCAGGACTCTGACCAAGTCCCGCAGGAACAAAGCCACTGCCCAGATAGCACTGACTGTGCCATGGGAAATTTCTGGCTGCTGGAGCACGCTGCAGCCTCTCCCCGGAGCATCTTCTGGTGCTCTGTAGCAAACCCCAGCCTGAGGGGTGAGGTATTTCTGCCCTCCTGCCTTTCAAACTGACTCTACAGAAGACACACACATTTGGATGGTAAATCACGGTCTCTGGTTTCCTCATGCAATGTTTTCCTGTCCTTCCCCAGAGCTGAGAACGGTCCCACCTGTATGGTTCTCCGTCCACTGGCTGAAAATCCTTCGCAGACCAAGTTAACTTGGCTACTCAGCATTGACCTAAAGGTAAGTGCTCATGGTGAACTGCATTCAAACAGTAACACGAGCCCTCTTTCTTAGGGAGGGGGTGATTGAACATTGTCTACGGTTAGCAAGTTATGAGCAGCTGTTTAACTTCTTGAAACGAAATCGTCCTGATTTGAAGTCATTCCCAGTGTGGGGCAGGTGAAAACGATTTCAACCTCACTGGGCGCTCCAGCTTTTTCCAACCAGAAAGATGTGGTTCATGTGTTATCCAAACCCATTTGCCAACCTCATTGCAACCTAAGGTGCAAGATCCAGCCCCCTACTCCTTAGGCCCAGTAAATATCTCCACTTTAACACACTCCTGCTCTCTTCTTTTTCAGGGCTGGCTGCCTAAGACTATAATTAACCAAGTACTCTCCCAGACCCAGGTAGACTTTGCCGACCAGCTACGCAAGCGCCTGACTACCACAGCCGCACCAACTGCTGTCAGCTGCTGAAACAGTCGCTGCTGCTTGCAGTACTTGCATCGTCGGGGACAGCCAGACGCCTGCCTGCTGATTAGATTTCACCTGAGATGACTATCCCGTGTAGTGTGTTATGAGACATGCTTTGAGGCTTTTGGGGGGTAAATGAATGGGCTCAGGTTTTTAATGCTGCACTGAGTTCAACAATGGGCACTTAGGTCTCCACCCATCACCCCATGGGTTCCCTTCTTAGAGGAACATCTGATCTATTGGTGTAGGCAACCACTTCAAAATCCCCCAGCAGGAATGTTTAAGTGACTGACTGAAAAGGTTACTGCTCTGTGTGTTTACACACAGTAGGATTCGGTGTTGCTGGCTGTGTGCTCTGCAACAGTTTTTGATAGTTTCACAGCAAAACTATTGCTGATCAAACAGGGGCCTTAGCTTCAAGGCACACAGTGCAACACTCAGCTTCACCTTCACTTTCTTATTTCCCTCCTCAGTACTCACAGTAGTTTGCAGTACAGGTACACACTCTAACCTTAAGATCAGGAATGAGTTACAGGTTTAATATATAGCTCAAGGCACCTTGCAATATCCAAAAAAATCAATCCCTGGGCAAATCCTATTATTTAATTGTGCAAAGAGAGATTTATACCAAACTAGCTTTCTGTTTAATTGAAACGTGCTAATTAAGTTACTTTGCTGCTCTTTTCAGTCAGTGAAGGATATAACTAACAGCCTGGGCTGTTGGGTACACCTGGATCACAGTATTTGAGGCAGTAGGAGCAACTCCGGTACCTGACTGGCTGAAATTTAGCATGTACTTATACAGCCACCTCTGAAGGGGGGTGGGGGGGGGGAGGGAATAACTTGTCTTGGTTTTTAATAGGCTGGATAGCGTCTGACTTAGCTTAACTGTATAAAGTATCTTATGAGAGAAAGTTACACTCTTACCTAAGAACCCAATACATCAGCATTAGTTTTGCACTCAGTGGAATTCAGCTGTAGGAAGTTAATTTATAAAGCCAGTTTGCAGGTATTTATTTTTTCTTGTATACACATGCATAATGGACTATTTAATATTTATTCTCAGTGACCATGGAGCTCTAAGCAAGTTTATTTTAGGGGGTGGGGGCTCCTTATCCAGTAGGGAAATCTTAAACAATGCTTGTCTTACCTTGTAGTGTAAAGTAATGATGAACTTCCTTAGACCCAACCAATTCCTGTGCCCTGCTGAGACAGGACTGTTGCTATGCAAAACCCTAAAATATTTGCAATATAATTCTGTAGTAGCCCAATGTACTGACTTAGTTTAAATAATCCACTTTGATGTAATATGTAAAGATACTTTTAAAATATATAATTGAAAAAAATTAAAATTCTTGCCTGGCTCTCTTTGTCCAGACCATAGATTGCAAATGTAACAACTTCATAAAAATCCTTACTCTCCAGTAGTAGTAGTGTTATCTGTAAGAAACCTGTGAGTGGAAAGAAGAGACCTGTCTTACAATACATGTTCTGCTACAACTGCTGCATGGTGCCAAGACAAACCACTGTGATTAGAGACACACTCCTCCAAGATAAGGTAGGGCTTTACAGGCACTGGATAATTAACTTATCTACATTGCTGAAGGTGTACAACATGATATGCTTGAAAGCCTGGCCCCTGGAATTTAATCTTTACTCTGCTTACTCTCTGTACACTTACCCACAACACAATAAACCTTAAGATAGTCTGCTAGTGAAAAGTAGCTTACAGCTGCTGTTGGTCTCTGCAAGTCAAACCAACATCAGGTGGCCGCCGTTCTAGTGAATAGCCCCTGCAGTATGCATTTAAACTCCGCTGCCCCATTCTTGGGGAGTAAGTGGAAATGCAGTCTGACTCACCCCTACACAGGACAAGGCTTAGCTGTAAGGTAAAGATGTTGCACTGTTTGCTACGGTGCTTGCAGCCGGGGGGGGGGGGGGGGGGAATCAAGCTAAGAGCACATCACAAACCTCTCTAGCCAGAGGAGCAGATGTGGTGTGCCAGATTATGGCTGTTAAGTCTTTAGCTATAAAACAGACAAAAGCTGCAACAAGCTTGGGGGAAGGTTTTATTTTAAACTGGTTGCCAGTTAATATAAAACTCACACAGCACAATCCCTTTGTATGGAAGCTGTTTACAGTTTTGAAAATCCTTCAGCACCACCGTGTGAAGGTATTTGGCTTCACCTGCTCAACTGAAGTGTCTGATGAAGCAGAGCGGTATGGCCACTGCCCACTCCTGGTGCAGTGACTGATCTGGATTTTAAATGAAGCTGTGATATGATCAAATACTCACTCCCGTAACTTGTTAAAAATACAGTTAGCTGAAAACTCCAGAATACATGTAACAAGTCACTGGCCTGGTGGCAGAGGTTGGGTTTTCAAAATACAGTGTTCACCTAACACCACCGATAACCCAAGCCCTCAACCCTCTAGAAATACCTGCCAGTTAGGTAGCAGCTGAGCCTGGTTCATCCTGCTCATTCTTTACAAAGTAGTGATGGTTCAGAAACTGATGTTGCAATTCTCTAGAAATAAACTAGGTTTGTCCAGTGTTTAAGAAATCTGTATATACAGCATCTCCTCTAGGGCTCCCATGGTGGGCTTCGTCGTCCATCGACTTCTGTCTCCACATGATACAGGACATCTGCCAATGTGTGTTCTACCACAGCACCCCAGCCCATGTCGCTCATCTGTTGGGAAGAGGAAGGGAAGAGGTTACAGCAGCCTTGCTCTAATTACTTGGGTGCAGAGCACAGCTTAGCGCTGCGCTGTTTGCTCTCACTTCTCTGATGGCAAACGGGTTAACTTCAGTATAAAGATCTTCGGTCACACAAGTCTGTGTATACAGCAATGGGCAAAACTGCCTTCAAGGAACGTTTTCTGCTACAATATACGCTATGGAAAAGGCAATAATCCTTCAACTACCAGGGTCTTACACTAAGCAATGAAATGCACATATGTGCTTTCATCCACTCTAATCTAGCTCATCCCTCTATTTTAATACCTGTTAAGGAACTGGTCTAAGGAACTCTTAGGAAGATTTATTGGAAAAAGCACTTAAATCCTCGGCCACACAATAATGGTAGCAAGCGTGCACTCTTTTCAAAGTAGAGAACTGGTGGACAAAGGAAAGTTCAAGGGATACCTGATGCAATACCATTAATTTGTGATTGGGGTCATATTTTCACAGCTAGAACACTGGAGTTGACATACTCTAGAGCAGTCTAACACAATGTTTCAGAGGCAAAAATGCTTCTTTCTACCCTTCCCAATATTTTTAGATGCAACCTTAATATTTGAAGGCATAGGTCTGATCCAGTCTGGCAATTCCTAGGGCACTTTAGTCTAGATGATTCAATATAAGGAACCGGAGGCAGATATGGGATAATGTGATCCCTAAGAATGTTTTTTGAAAGATATGCTTCCGTTCAAACAGGAAGTAATTCATGGTAACCAAGTAAATGTCCAATTCCTCTAACTTGCTCTCAATAGAGTCAGAAGGAGGAATCTGCAATACAGGGTAATGGGAAAGCTTTTAGGGCTATCACTTCATTTTAGATTCTCTTCCCCCCCCCTCCCCCCATTTTACTTCCAATAAGTATATTGGAGGTGAAGAGTGCCTTGTTTTAAGAACTGCACTTCAAACACATCATGGGATAGAAACACAGTCTATTGGTTGCTCATGTAATCTAAAGGGAAATAGGTGGCAGGATCCATCAAGTACCTCAAGCTAAGATGGTGCTTTTGTACTTTTCAAACCCAATCTATTTTTCTCAACAAAATGTTGCTAAAATACACACCTTGGTAAGGTAGCTGTCCTAACAAAGTTAGCAGAAAGTTACTATTAATGCCTCCTTGTACAGTCAGATTAGGTTCCCCTTGCCACCCTCCAAAAGATAACCAGGTGACAGCTGAGTGGTCCACTCAATCTTGAACTCTCTTTTGTTGATAGAATGGAGGTACAGGAGTTGAATTTAAAAACTTACACCATGCTACCAGCACAAGAAAAAGCAGATGTAGTTATGAACTAGTACTTACAGGGCGGTAAGTGATGTCTCTTGGAGGGTATTTGAAGTACGGTCCAAAGTTTACTGAAACCTGGGACAGGGAGATAGATCTATTTAGCATCAGATGGACGTGCAAGCGAATACTAAAAAACAGGTAGCAAAGGCAATTTCTCACTTGTCATTTAATTTGGGTGGTTTTAGGTGACATAGAAAGCTACGACCTCATCCGCCACTGGTAAGTGCTTTGCCTCAGTTTTATGAAGACTAGTGATATAACAGAACTAAAGTCAAGAGCAGCTTCAAGTGGAGTCTCTTTATACCTCTACTTGCAGCCCACAGAAGGCAGACTAGCTATTGCAAGAGTGCTCTGAAAGCACTAGGTCCACATCATTAGAATAATCTTAATTGTGTTGGACTCCTTCCCCAATGCACACTTAGATGGCACGCTGACAGGGGCAGGGACTCTTTTTGTTGTGTTTGCACATTGCCTAGTGCAATGGAGTTCTGCTCCATGACTTGGCCTCCTATGCACTACTGCAACACAAATAACACACTTTCCTCACCACAAGCTGTACCCTTGCCTCAGTATATACATACCGTGCAGCCCTTATACAAAGAAATGGCAGGGAAATAAACACCTTCAAAAATCTCTTTAAAGGCAACTCCTTGGCTGACACCATTTTTATAGAAGATTATCTGCAAAACAGAAACAGTAACTGAATCAAGAGGCATTCATGCTTTACTGACTAACCCTACATGATTTGTAGCTGCCCTTCTCTTAATCCCCCCTCCCGCAATTTTTCATCTTTGCATTTAGGCCTTATGCTGTTAGCAACTCTCTCTGCTTCATTTTGCAAGATGTCTCGTGCATTTGTGACTGAAAAATAAGTCAGTCTAAAGAAGGTATAACCCTGCACTGCTTGCTTATTCAAGCCTGTATAAGCCTAGCAGAGACCATCCAACGTAACATCCTTGTAGAACTGTGTGGTAACATTCAAATAAATGAACACTAAGAATCTTCAGTGAAAAATCAATAAAGGAATGTACAGTGAACCTGTTCAATAGATTTGTGATGCTCTATGGATTTCTGAAGTGTCTGGTCTCAAGTTGGACCCCACTCCGGACATCCAACTTACTTGGCTTCCAGGAGTTTGCTTTAGGCTCTTCTCTGCTTTATCCACAAAGTCCTTCTCTTCAAAATACAAGTAACTTTTGAACTTGATCAAAGCCTAAAAAAGGTAAGCAACAGAGCCAGGCTGCAAGACAGTCACACCATTACTTTTAAGAATATTCTAGTTAATGGTAAACAGATGGGATAGGGCTGGTTAGTACTAAGCCCCTGACAACTAGAGACCCAGCTAGAACAGATGTCAGGTCACCAATATCAAATGAGGCTCCATTAAGTATGGAATGAGAATTCTGAACTCGTCTCCTCTGCAGCATTTCTGTAGACTGGCACATTCCTGGATTTGTGACAGAATCCCCTACGCAAGTTCATGGAACCAAGACATGGCTGTGACTTACTGAATAACCAGGAGGTAGTCAAACTCTTCCTCTCCCTGTCTCTTGCTCATCTGACCCTCATTTGTAGTGGCTGGAATTCAGGTGACTTGTGTTACATAGAGCATTTTTGGGGCTTTTAAGACTAGTCCTCTAGACCTTCACACCATGCTACTTCCTTAGTCAGTGGTAGGAGTTAACATCTCATTATTTGCCTCCCATTCTGTTAGAGGAACCCAAGTTCATCATAAGAGCCTGGGCAACTGCAAGACTGAGGTTTGGACAAGCCCATTTTCCACTGTGGGTTACTGCACATGCACGTGTCGGGCCCTGTTTAGCACAGCCAAGGTCTGGTAAATTGAGACCAGCTAGGCACAGCCTAGAGGAATCCAGCTTACCTTATCTTTATAGGTATCAGGCAGTGACTTCGCGGTCTCTGTCTCTTCAGGAAGACGGATATAAAAACCCAGCACGTCTCCTTGCCCATAGCCAGTTGAGTAGTGTTTGCCTATGGACTGATGAAACTTGGTTCCCTTCTTGCTGCGCCAGGAGTAACTAAATTTATCATAGCCGAGGGGAGCCTGAAGGTTCCCTGTAGAAAACCTGAGATCAGCTCTGGAAGCACCGGATCCTTTTCTTCAGGGCCTTGCATGAATGTACTGTTTCTAAAAGCAGCTAGGTTTACCAGGCACTAACAGCTAATTGTACATGAAACGGGGATTTTTCCATTCGGGCTACATAGTTCTGTGTGCATCAGTGCAAAGTTTTCCACTTAATACTGAAACTATTTACTTCATAAATATTTGTGACGCCTGCTGTTGGCTCTTAAAACTATGGCACGGACTGTTGAACTGGGCTAGAAAGAGTTAATAAACCCTAAATGATTAGCAAGACCCAGCAAGCAACAGTGAAGCCAAGAGTCTGCAGGACTAATCTGTACTAAAGCAGAAAACTAGGCGCTCGGGCACTATGACTCACTACACAATAGTCCAAAGGGTTTGCAGCAGTGCAGTGCAGTGCTCCAATCACAGTGCAGTGCTGCTCCAATCACATTCTCAGAAACACACACTTAAGAGTTCTAGCACTTCCATAAACCATCAACAGTGATTTCCTCGCTATCATTAGTACTGGGGCTTAATGATCTGCGGTCTGACTTACTCAAAATACAGGAAATGAAAACAGGGGCAGGAAGATTTACCTAGTGGCTGCGACCAGCCAAGTCTGGCAGCTGTGTCTGGAGGCATCTCATCCACAGATATCTCAAAGTACCAGTCTCCCTTCCGCACCCCATGTGAGGCTCGTACCATAGAGTATCCTTTCTCTCCGATAACGGTCAGTCTGTCATCAGAGATCTTCAGCTGCGGTGCTACAGTAGTCAGAAAGACAGGTGTGATCTGTGATTAACAAGCAGGTGAATGAACCCATCAAAGGCTGAGACACTCAATTTAATCTCCATGCCTGTTTCCAGGCACAATTCTGTTTTACTAACTTTACTGAGACAGCAAGGTGACAGAGACGATCCCTCATATGGGGAGCTGGCTCTCCAGCTTACCTCGGTCATGCAATGCTAGGAGGACTCGTTCATACAGGCATGCTCTGTAGAGATCTCCAGGAATAGGTTTTCCTGCCCAGCAGTCTAGCTCCAGTTTCTCTGGATCGGGCGCATGGGGGTCAGGCTCAGCCAGAATGTAACGATATCCATCTTTATTAAAGGGGTGCTCCAGAGGGTAACCATGAGGTGGCAGGCGCTGAGCAGAAAACAAGGGGTCACTGGAAGAAGCACAAGGAAAAATGTTAGCATTAACTTCAGCATAATTGCCAGGAACCAAACTCCCATGAACTGCTAGAGACACCAACAACATTCTAACAATGTCCTTAAGCAAAGCCACACTTCAAATACTTCCCCCTTCACTGCCTTTTACAAAGACATGCAGATAACTACAGCATCCCACCGCTGACGAGCTTAAATGACAGTTTCTAAAACACGTGGGCATATATTCACATACAGGAAGTTATATTATATGATGGTCTATAGCAGGGCTGTTCAAACTGGGGTTCAGGACCCCTAAGGGGGTCATGGGGTTATTATATGAGGGGTCACGAGACATTAGCCCCCACCCCAAACCCTGCTTTGCATCCAGCATTTCCAATGGTTTTAAAAATATTTTTTAAAGTGTTTTTAATTTATAAGGGGCGTCACACTCAAAGGGTTGCTTTTTGAAAGGGGTCACCACTACAAAAGTTTCAGAACCACTGGTCTATAGCTTAGTGTGAGGAGAGATTATATCAAAATGTTAGTTTGAATTGTGGGAGACTGAAGTTTATAACAAGGCTGCACCCTCGTAATTTCCAAACAGAATGTGCAGAACTGTATCAAAGATGGGAGACATTTACTCTGTCCTTAAGACTGACCATCCCCAGAACTTGGCTGATACAAGAGTGTTCGCTATATTTTTCTGTACTTTGCCCACCTGCCACTGTTAAGTTACTTCACTTAGCCTGTGTCTTTTTATACCTTCTGGTTTTCTTGGCTGTTCCTGTGGTCCCTCCATCTTGTTGTTTGCGTTTTGCTCCTCTTCCTTTCCCACTACCTCCTGCTGGAATGCCCCCTTTGAAGAGAAATTACCACAAATCCACATCAGCTAGCACTTTATATGCAACAGTTGGCGACAGAGAGAATCTGTGAGTGCAGAAACTCCATGTGTGTCACTATCAAATGGCTTCATTAAACAAAAAACAATCAGCTTTTAAATAAAGTTTGACATTGACACCATTCAGAGAAAACTAATCTAACAAAAGATTAAATTTATCTGCAGTCTCTAATCAGTTTTAAGACAAATGGGTGGATAATAAAGTCAGTTTATCAAAACTCACTTAACAGGAGGAAAGTCAACAATTTTATTACGTGAATTATAAATTTTTACTTGCTCATAGTTTTCTCTTCAAATAGTATCATTTGTATATTTAGTTTGAGAGCAAACGTTGACACACTTTCATGGAAGTTCCAAACACACAAGGACAACAAAGGATTTAATTTGTTTTTGCAGAAGTAACCCTGCTCCCAAAGTCGATTTTTTCCCATTTTTAGCAGACTGTCAGTCATCTCAATGATTTACAATATGCTTGCAATACACTTTGACACACAATATCTGCTTCAGCAGTAAGCACTTAACATTAAGTTCAATATAGAAAAGGAAATACACCAAAATGGGGAAAACAAAAAGCAATAAAAGGGGTTTCTCTGCAGTGTTTCCAAAATTGTTATTGTTTGCAATGTAAATATTAAGAGCAAGGCATTTCATGTTAATACTAATGCCTTCAACACTAGTTTCATCTAACTGCAGGGTAAGACAAAACACTGCACATCTAAGACCAGAATAAAGCCAAATTAGTTTCTAACTCATTTAATGTATTTGATAAACCAAATTACTTTGAACCTGTATTGAATAAATTATTATTTAAGTGATAAAATAGATCACGTCTCTCTGAGGAAAAGATATAGCTTGTACATTAACCAACCTAAAAATGAAAGACTACACAATTTTGCTGTACTGCAGTGAAACACCTTTAACAACTGCGTAGTGTACTGTAACTAAAGAAGGAGCAAGCTTTTAAATTATCAGCATACCTGTTGCAGTGTAAGGGATTGAGACCTTTGAGGGATATCATATTCTGCACAAACATGAACTGATCTAAACTGCACTTGTTTGTATCTATACTGCAGATGACTAGCACTTTAGTTTGTCATAGTAGGATTATAAATCGCAAAACTAAAGCTACTCCAGCACGTCTGAATTTTACCTGATCAATAACAGTGTACATTTTGTGCTTGTGTTTAATACACCAATTCTTCAGAAGCCAGTTATTACATTCTGAACTTCAGTTTAGTATCAAATTAAATCCTACACACGAGAACAAATTAAAGTGAAAGGGACACTTTATATCAGTCATGTGAGGCTGAATATGACAATTTAAAAGCTTCTAACTGCTAAACATTGAAAACTGGAATTACTGTTTCATATTAAATATTACTGCAATCATTTTTAGGACACGCTTTAGATTTTTAATTCACTTTAGCTTCTAAGACAATTGAGCAAAAAGCTTTTCCAAACCACAACAATACTTAAGTTTTAGAAGCTGAAAGGTAAATATTCACCTCCCAAAGAGGCTCCACCTGTAAGGACAGAAGTGGCACCATGTATTTGTCAAATTTTAAACTAAAGGAAAACATAACCAGTGCATGAAATGGAGACAATATACACTTTAGAGATCTGCAATGATGGACAGATGTCCGATTTCTTTTTAACAAGAGACCCACCCCAGGTGAGGCACTAGATAATGCGTGTAGGGTTACTGAGAAACAGTTTAACACCATGCACAACCAGAAATGTTTTGTGGCTAGTTTATATTAGATAACAGTAAAAAGTTTGCCACACACATCAACACTATGCTAAGAAACTGTCACATAGCATCAGGAAGTTACCAATCTCTGGGACTGTGCACCACATAGGTCATATATACTTTGAGCTAGGGGAGAGAATCCCAGCTCGCACATTCTCACGCTAGCTGGAGGAGAGCTAGCGCGGGTATAAATAGTTGTGTAGCGGTGGCAACATGGGACACAGCAGTGGAATACACACCCACTTGAACCAGGCGGACAGCTGAGCCATGCTGCCACAGCCACAAGTACATGTTAGCAAGTGGGTGATCACTTGTCTAGCTCATAGCCAAAGAGAGTACTCCATCAGCGTGGTCATTCCACTAAGAGGGAGGCCAGTACATGGAAATGTATAATTGAATAAAGCTTCTGACGTGCTCTTGAAATCTCAGAATGAGGCAAATGGGAAATTTGTGGGATAGTGTTCTGTCATAATCAACATTTTGGGGCTGGACAGGGAAAGAGGAAGGCAAACTTTTTTTTCAGTGAAGATATCTGTTTTTAAAACAGCTGTCTTGCAAGCACATGTGTACTACTATGGTACGATTAGCTGCCTAAAAGTGTGACCATCTTACGCATCTGTGATAGGGTAAAAGACTAATTTTTATTACTACAGAAAAACAAGACATGTTTAAGTTGGCTCAATAAATTCTGGAAATAGCAGTTACAAAACTATTTACGTACAGGCTAATAGATGTTTAATTTTTATTAAGCCATAACCGTTAAAGTTAATATAATGGAGGATGTGTTCAGCTGTAGGACTTTGAGAAAATGTGAATTTTTCAGCACATTTTCTTTTAGTAAAATTAAAGCACTTGCCATTTAAGCTTCCACTAGTAGATACAGTATTGCTCTGCTTCTGGTTATCGTATGCTGGACCAATATTAGCAAGGTCCTGAAAAAGAAAAACTCAGTTTAACAATGTTACAGATTTATGGACAGGTTAGTACTTAGTGCTTGCCACTTATTCCGAGAGCATGTGTCTGGTTCAAAGTCAGAGCAACACGTTTTGCTCTTGAGGATTTCCAAGAACTGAAGTGCAACTGAAACTTTAGCAGCACAGCATAAAACAACAAGTTCAGAGCCCAAGTCTTGCATCTAATACCATGGGATGATTGTTTTTTCTAGTTCTATAAAAAGGACCCCCACTTCACAGCCAGAGCCTCCTGTGGATCCGCTCTTGCCATTTTTATTTGTGCTAAGAAACTGTCACATAGCATCAGGAAGTTACCAATCTCTGGGACTGTGCACCACATAGGTCATATAAACAACTAGGCATAAATTAGTAGAGATTTTAAGCCAGTTTCTTATTGTAAATACATTGTCAAACAGCAGACAACATGCATACATTCCAAATGTGTGTACTTAAATAGGCAGTTACGTTTATAAACACGCCTCTCCTTCAATGCATATTCATGTATCACAATCTTTGGCAATGAAATATGACGTCCTAATGCCCAAATGGTCTTAATATTAGTTACATTGGGTCATGAGAACATGGTGCAGAAGGGAGAACTTTCTCCCTACCTCAGTCACGTACCTGATCTAGTAGCCCAAACTTTGGATAATCGTCCTCTGGATCTTTACTACCTGGGTCTGGATGCTCTTTCACCAAGAACACATCCCTTTCTTTACACTGAAATATGGGAGTTAGAAACACCTTCAGAAGACCAAGTCATGCCCAAGAATAACTGTGTAAAATTTACAGTAGATGCACATCACAAAGAAGTCATATGGACAGTATTAACGTCTGAACTATTTTTTCTAGTTCAATTCTAATTATTATCAAATAAGACTATCAGAAAGCAGCTCGATCATTAACAAAGATCCTCTGCAAATTTAAACTGTTAGTTACTTACCATATACCGCTAAACCACCCTGAACACGCCCGATCCCATCTGATCTCGGAAGCTAAGCAGGGTCGGGCCTGGCTAGTACTTGGATGGGAGACCTCCTGGGAATACCAGGTGCTGTAGGCTTAACATGGGCGTGGGGCTAGCAACTCCACCCCGTAAGGGAACCAATTGCTACTGAAACACCAACACCAGTTGGTGGCCCATACCCCGGCTGGGGGGTGACGGGCAGAGAGAGTGTTACTTACCATTGTTTTTACAATGTTATTTGGCCAGGTCATTTTTCCAGGTCTCTGTCTAGTTGTCATACACTCCCAGTACTTGTCAATAAATGGTATAATATCCTATTTTAAGAAAAGTTAATAACATGAGGTCTTAAAACAGTTAAATTATAAGAGTTAAAATTACTTCATTATGCCAACGTATCTTTCAATTCCAGATCATACACATTATAATTGATCTATCAGAGCTGGTGAAACTGACAGCTCATACTGTCAATTTTTGTCTGAACCTGTGGATCTAGGCAATTCTCTTTTTGTCAAGTCATAAACTCACATTCAGATGTAACTGTCTAATTATATCTGTACCTTGTCTTTTGAGAACATAGTTTTTGGGTGCTCGTCTTGTGTCCTTGACTGCCACGTCAAGTTGGCCAGAGCACTAAGGCACATTTCCTTCAGATCTTAAAAACAAAACAAAAATATACCAAAACTACAGTTACATCCTTGATGATGAAGGTCAAGTGTATTTACACAGAACAATAAGGTTGGTAAATACTAAGAACACAGCAGATCCAAGCTTAGATGAACTTCCATTAGTTGGCCTCACATCTATAATACCCAGAGTTTTTGGAAATGGGGGTGCTAGAGTGAGTTACGTGCTCATAAAAGGGGAACCCAGGCTGAAGGCAAGAATTCTACCAACCTAAGAAATTTATTTGCACAATGGCATCCTCCAGGTCTCAAAAAGTCAGTTCTCCAGCAGGCTGTGTTGTAATCAACACCGCAAATCTTCACCAGATCCAGACAGACAGACTTTAACCAGCTACAGGACAAAGATCACACAGGACCATACCATTCCCAACAAAGATTCAAAGAGGGGAAGAAAATCAAGCTTTTGCAGTGTTTGTTTTTACTTACTTGCTTGTTTTCTTAGAAAGTATGTGTTCCCGCTGTGATGACAGACATTGCAATGAAAACTGTAGTTGGTCATGAAAGGCAGACATGATCTGTGAAACAGCAAAATCATTTGACAAGCTACTATCCACAGCTTTTCCAATACATCAGAAAAAAAAATGATGACTCTTTATTCATTAAAAAAATCCCCCACAAACATTCACAGATGTTTTCATCAGATTTGGTAACTCAGTGTCAGCAACAATGAAAAGTATTAAATTCTGGAAAACATGAATGTGGACTGTCATTTTTCTGTTTTAAGAAGCAGTCCTGAAATTCGGCCACCAAGGTAAGCTGAAAGCAACTCAGGGGCCTTTAACAACAAAAACATGGATTAGTTAAAGTACATCGATAGCTATAGAAAACTTCCCCATAAAACACTAACCAAGTCCATTTTAAAACTAATTTTATTTCACACACATTAAAGTTACCTTTAATAAGAAGATTCCTTAGACACCTCAAATTGAATACAAGAACCGCCATACTGGGTCAGACCAACAGTCCATCTAGCCCAGTATCCTGTCTACCGACGGTGGCCAGTGGGAGTGAACCTAGCAGGTAAGCAACTGATCTCTCTCCTGTCATCCATCACCCCCCTCTGGTAAACAGAGGCTAGGGACACCATTCCTTATCCATCCTGGCTAATAGCCATTAATGGTCGTAACCTCCATGAATTTATCCAGTTCTCTTTTAAACCCTGTAATAGTTCTAGCCTTCACAACCTTCTCAGTTCCACAGGTTGACTATGCGCTGTGGGAAGAACTTCCTTTTGTTTGTCTTAAACCTGCTGAACTTGCTTTCCATTTACAGTGTCTCTCTACTTTTTTGCTTTTCAGTCAGCAAATATAAACTAGCCAACTCTCTCCTCCATCTCCTGTCCCCTTTTTAAAGTCAAGAATCAGAGAGGTAGCCGTGTTAGTCTGGAATAGCAGAGGAAACAAAATCCTGTGGCACCTTAAAGACTAACTATAAAGTTTTGAAGCATGAGCTTTCGTGGGCTAATACCCACTTCGTCGGATGCAAGCAGTGGAAACATTTCCACTGCTTGCATCCGACGAAGTGGGTATTAGCCCACGAAAGCTCATGCTTCAAAACTTTATAGTTAGTCTTTAAGGTGCCACAGGATTTTGTTTCCTTTTTAAAGTCAGTTTCACATTTGTCTCATGCAATAGCCCAAGGCTGCAAATACTTCAAGAAAATGTCTAAATGCAAACAAAGATTTTTCATTGAACTGTAAGAAAAAGATAAACACTTTGTGTTATGTAAAACTGTTTTATTATTGTTTACATAGCTCTCAGTGTACTAATCTGTACACCAACAAAATAGAAGACAAGGTCTTTTTCCCCAGGGAATTTACATTCTAAATATTTCCATTTTTGTTTAAACAAAACAAAACTTAGATTTAGCACTTCGCCTACCTGGCAGCATCTTTGCAAAATGTATTGATTTGACTGAGGTTGGGATCTGAATCTTTTAAGAAAGAAAATTCTTCACATCATCACCTTTGTGATGTAAGAAAAATGTTCAGAATCTCATGTAATGACAAAGTAGAACCCAGAGTTATGAACTCCGCAATAATAATGATTGTTCATAAATCTGAAATGTTCACAACTCTCAAACAAACATTATGGTTGTTCTTTCAAAAGTTTACAACGGAACATTGACTTTATACAACTTTGAAACTTTACCGCAGAAGAAAAATGCTGCTTTTAACTACCTTAAATTTAAAAGTACAGAAACAGTTTCCTTGCCTTATCAAGTCTCTTTTAAAAAATAAAATAAAAAAAAAATACTTTCCCTTTTTTTAGTAGTTTATGTTTAACACAGTACTGTACAGTATTTGCCTTTTTCTTTTTGGTCTCTGCAGCCTGATTGCGTTCTTTTGGTTCCAAATGAGGCATGTGGTTAACTTGTCAGTTCCTAACTCTGATGATGTTCATAACTCTGAGATTCTACTGCATGTGTTATTTTCCTTAGCTCTGCTTCACTGAGCTTTTTAACTTCTTGGAGTCTGAGAGGGCATATGGTTGTTACATTAGCCTTAACTGGAAATTTCCTGGATTTTTAGTGATTGCACGGATACAAAAATTAGCTCCAAACAACCCTAGTTCTAAGTTAACTGTGCTTTTTGGAGGCCTCCCTCAGCTGGAATCAGAAGGATTTCACAAGCAAGTATACTGTGCCTGGGTTGGAATTTCTTTCTTAAAAAACAAACTGCTATTTACAGAGAAGTTCAATAGAATTTAGAGTAAATTCTGGAAGATATAAAAATATAGTGCTGGGGGGTCATAAGTACCTAGATATGAAGAACAGATTATATGCAGAGTATTAAGTAGAGTTATTACATACGTAGTATCAATGCCAAAGGTGTCCGCTGTGAACCACTTTGTACAAATTCCGCACTGCAGCTCTATCTCTCCAAGCTGTCGCCCATTCTCCTCATCTACTGAACCCGTCTGAGTGTCCAAGACTTCAGAACTGTCCCCAGCACCTTCCTGAAATCATAGCAGCATTAGCAGGTCTGGACTGGATTAAACAGAGCACCAAGAACAATCCCATGTCAATCAAGTCATGTTTTGTCCATGACCGTCCCCTGTAGAGATTGCTAAAGTTAAAGTAGTTTTTGAAATTTCAGTCTGAATTTCTTTACATTGTTCGCAGTTCCAGCATTTTCATTCCATCGCTAGTCTGAATCCAGCTGTGCCCGAGTAATATGGAAGTTTAGTCTTTCAAGGCTGACATTTCATGCTTTGCCAAGCCACTGATAGCTAACTAGTAACATTTTACTGATGCCTCAGGGAAAATATTTTCTATTTTTAATTGTATTTCCCCTTCTCTTGTGCTAATCATCAGTGAATAAAGGCCCATTATACTAGTAAAGACAAAAAAAAGTTTACTGCGAGCATCTTTACTTCCGCGCTGCTGGTAACAGCTCTGCCTTCAGAGTTGGGCTCCTGGCCAGCAGACGCTGTCCTCTGGCCACCAAGCACAGAAGTAAGGTTAACTTTAACACCTGCCCCCCAAATACCCGCCCGCAGAACTCTTTTTGGATCCGGACCCCTACAATTACAAAACCATAAAATTTCAGATTTAAATAGTTGCAATGATTTTTAAAATTCTATGACTGTGAAATTGACCAAAACGGCTCATGAATTTGGTTGGGCCCTATCTATAGACAAGGCACATGCTCCTAGTAAGTTCTCTATTCTTATTCTGAGCAACCACACAGAAAAATACACACATTTTCCTTTGGTAGGCTAGGCCTTATACCAGTTGTGTAACTTTTCTACTGCTTTGCACAGGTGTTAATGGCACCACAACCTGCCCTGCCTATGTCCAGCCCACAGAAATATTTTGTACTCTACGTACAATTGATCCAGTTCATTCGTGGGGCAACTCCACTGGGGTTAATGAAAACATCTCAGGGATGGGTCTAATGTAGCTCAGTGGTGAACCACATGCGTGGTGTGACAGGTTCCACACACAGGCACAGGAAAGTGAGCCAGACCCACACTGCAGGGCATACACACGAGCAACGGGCAATGTCCAAAGGCCCCCATCAGCGATCAGACTCCCCCACCCTGCTGGGGACATGGTGCCGGCCCCCCACGGAGCTGCTCTCCCGGGCGGGCCCCGCAGAGACCCAGCTCAGCAGCACTCACGTACCAGGGGATCCTTCCCGTTGGAGGACTCGGTCTCCAGGCCGGCGGTGACATCGACCAGGGTGCTGTCCCCCCTGCTCGGGAGAGACAGAGAGGATGAGAAGCCCCCGGGGTAACGGGGGGGGAGCACCCTGCCTCCTCCCCCCCCCCGGGGTAACGGGGGGGAGCACCCCGCCTCCCGCTCCTTCCCCCCCCGGGGTAACGGGGGGGAACACCCCGCCTCCCGCTCCTTCCCCCCCCGGGGTAACGGGGGGGAACACCCCGCCTCCCGCTCCTTCCCCCCCCGGGGTAACGGGGGGGAGCACCCCGCCTCCCGCTCCTTCCCCCCCCGGGGTAACGGGGGGGAGCACCCCGCCTCCCGCTCCTTCCCCCCCCAGGGTAACGGGGGGGAGCACCCCGCCTCCTCCTTCCCCCCCCGGGGTAACGGGGGGGAGCACCCCGCCTCCTCCTTCCCCCCCCCGGGGTAACGGGGGGGCCCCCGCTCCCCCCCCCGGGGTAACAGGGAGGCCACCGCTCCCCCCCCCCGGGGTAACAGGGGGGCCCCCCCGGGGTAACAGGGGGCCCCCCCGGGGTAACAGGGGGGCCCCCGCTCCCCCCCCGGGTAACAGGGGGGCCCCCGCTCCCCCCCCCGGGGTAACAGGGGGGCCCCCGCTCCCCCCCCCGGGGTAACAGGGGGGCCCCCGCTCCCCCCCCCGGGGTAACAGGGGGGCCCCGCTCCTCCCCCCCGGGGTAACCGAGGGCTCCATCCGCTCACCCGGCCTCGGAGTCCCCGGCGCCCTGCTCGGAGGGTCCCGGGGGGTCCCCGGCCGCGGCCTCCGCCGCCGCCTCCCCCTCGTCCGGCGCCGGCCCCGCGGAGGCTCCCGCCGCCGCCGCCGCCATCTTCCTCCCGCGCAGTCGCGCCAAAGTCTCCCCTGGGCTCTCGCGAGATTTCCCTTCCCCTCCGTAAAGGGGCGATGCCAGCGCGGGGGACCCATCACGGCCGGGCAGGGCCCACCGCGCAGTGACGTCAGCGAGCCTTGCCGTGACCTCACCGTGCCCCGCCGTGACCTCACCTCACTGTGGCACAGTGACGTCACGGTGGCACAGTGACGTCACGGTGAAGGGCCGTGCCATGACATCACCGTGCCACGCTACGTGCTCCCCACTGGCATGTGGTGAATCCACAGGGCTGCGCCGCGGTATCATGCCTGCACGATGCCGACATCATACTGGTTGATGCCGATGTCATACTGGTTGATGCTGATGTCATACTGGTTGATGCTGATGTCATACTGCTAGGCTGTGACCTCAGCAGGCTCCCAAGGAATCACTCTACCTCTGAAAATAAGCAGTTCTGCCAGAAGGCCAGCTGGTGACCCCAGACATCGGTTTATTGGGTCTCCATTAAAATGCACCAGTATCACTATTAGTTTGTCCTGCCCTCTGAAGTGTAGCACGGATGTCTCTCTAGCGGAGTGCACGACTTCCACTACAAAATGCTGGGCTCAGTAGAAATCACCAGGTGAAATCCTGCCGCGGGGGGTTATGACCAGGAATTTGGGAAGCCACTGCAATCTACACAAATCGTAACTCATAACAAAAGGCAAAGCAAATGTCCACCTTAGCCAGGGAGGAAATAAAAGGGATTCTAACAATGCCCTGGAGCTGCCTTCTTGCGGTGGAGTTCTCCTCCTGGGGAGCTGCTGTCCAGCCTGTTGGTGCTGAAAGTCTCTCCCTTAATTTACCACTATTGGCATCCTTCCAGATACTGACCAACTCCATCCACCTCCCACCCTTCCTTCCTCAGGCCTCTGTCCAGCTTCCTGATCTTCTCTCAGCCACCCCCAGACCCTTCCCATCCACCTCCTGCATCATCCCACTGAGGAGTGCTCACTGCTATTCCAGTCCCTTGGTCACACAGAGCATGTCAACACTGCACCTTGGGAGGCCTCCAGACCTGGGTCTGTGCTAGCCGAGCTTGTGTAGATGTTCTGGCTCGGGCTGGCTCAGCGTCTCTCAAGCCTGGGGAAGGGACAACCCACATAGCCAAGAATGGAGCCTTACAGCAGGGCAGTGGAACTCAGACAGGGAAATCCTTCTGCCTCACCCGCAGGGAATCACTAAATTCTGTCCCATAAGAGGCTGAGACGTTGAAGTTGCGGGTTTCAGATGTGGCAATCTTGTGGGCCTGAGTCTCTCCAAGTCCTTCTGGCTTCAGCACTGCAGGAGTATACACAATTCTTCTCACCCACATCTCTGTTCACACCAGAAACTCTCCGTCTGGGTGGGTTAATCCATAATTGTCCAAAATGGGGAATCTTGCACCTTCTTTTGATTTATGTAGTGCTCATATATGGGAAGGTCTAAATCAAATGCTCTACAGAAGTTTTTCCATGTCAACACAATGACCTTTATCAACAAAACTTATAGTCTCAAAAATGACATTGAGTTTAGCTGAGCAGATCTATTTTCCATACAGCTGTGGTGGTTGGTATTAATTATGCTACCACCTTTTAATTCTTTACTGAGTCCTGTATAAACCTGTTTCCATGATTTGCCCAAGATCAATGTCAGGTTAACTGACCTATAATTACCTGGTTCATCATCCCGAAAGATGATCCCACACTCTCACAGATCTTGGGAGACAGACCAGTCCTCGCTTACAGACAGCCCCCCAACCTGAAACAAATACTCACCAGCTACCGCACACCACACAACAAAAACACCAACCCAGGTACCTATCCTTGTAACAAAGCCCAATGCCAACTCTGTCCTCATATCCATTCAACTGACACCATCATAGGACCTAATCACATCAGCCACACCATCAAAGGCTCATTCACCTGCACATCGACCAATGGGATATATGCCATCATGTGCCAGCAATGCCCCTCTGCCATGTACATTGGCCAAACCGGCCAGTCTCTACGCAAAATAATAAATGGACACAAATCTGACATCAGGAATCATAACATTCAAAAACCAGTAGGAGAACACTTCAATCTTCCTGGCCATTCCATTAAAGATTTGATGGCTTCAGTTTTGAAACAGAAAAACTTCCAAAACAGACTCCAACAAGAAACTGAGGATCTGGAATTAATTTTCAAATTGGACACAATTAACCAGAGGCTAAATAGGACTTCCGAATGGTTCGCTCATTACAGTAATTGATTGCATTTCCTGAGTTAATTTCACTGACAACAGAAATCCATTTCAAAAGGTGTTTTTTTCTCCTAGTGATAATGGCCCATCTACATTTAACAGCCCTCTTAGAATTGGTATGCTAATGTACAATTTTTTTTCTTTTTCTTTCTTTCTGTGTGTATAAATGCATCTTACTTCTGTTCCATTCTATGCATCCAATAAAGTGAGCTATAGCCCACAAAAGCTTATGATGAAATAAACTAGTTAGTCACTAAGGTGCTACAAGTATTCCTCACTTTCTTTATGGTTAATCTTGGTAGACGGGAATAACTGGCGAGAATATGGACAGTGTGTTTCACAAGATGGGGAAACAGCTCCACTTCATCCCAGATAATGCATGCTGGGGAAAAGTTAATAGCAGTGGAGAGAGCTGGAATCTTGTATGTTAACTACATGCTGGGGAGAAATGGAAAATAGACCTAAGAGACAGTAGGGGAAAAGAGGTAACAAAGTCCTGTGGCACCTTAAAGACTAACTATAAAGTTTTGAAGCATAAGCTTTCGTGGGCTAATACCCACTAACACGGCTACCTCTCTGATTCCTGACATCATGATAGGGGAAAAGAGAAGATTTACTTCTCTGGCCGCTGGGTGGCGGTAGGAACCCATGTCAGAGACCAGCTCCTGAGGACTTGCTTGGAAGGGGAAAGATGAAGGCTAGAAAGCAATGTAATAATACAATACATTCCCAGAGAGAACATTCCTGCACTTGAATTAAGGGAAAATGAACCCATGAATAACAAAAACTCTGCTTAAGTAAAGGGAAACATGCAAACAATACTGCCACAAAACGTCCAAGATTAAAATGTTTGTAGGCAGACAGACATCTTTCTATGGCTCCTTAATTAATGTCAGTGGACACCAGAAGTACCGTATTCTGGGGCTAAAATTGCAAAAATCACATTTTCAAAAGCATGTAAAGTGACTAAGGAGCCTAACCCCCAATGAATGTAAAGTAAGATCCTAAGGCCCAGAGCCACAAGGGTATTTAGGGTCCTAACTCCTATTGATTTCCATTGGGGCCTATGTGTCCATCTCACTTTGAAAATAGGACTTAGGTGCTTTTGAAAATGTTCACACGTGGCTATATTTGAGGCTGCTCCTTGAACCCCACAAAGTTGTACCTGCTTATGTTAGGGCTGAATGTCTCAGGATATATGCACTCAGGGATACATTTAAAAAAAAAAGATTCTGTTTCAACAGATCTACGTTTAGACACGTTTTACCATTTCTTTCAAACCTTATGCCTGGCTGATCTCACAGTTGGTTGGACAGCTGTGCGCTGCATAAAACAAACTAAAAGCAAAACATAACGTAAGTGACAGAACTTGCTTTCCAAGCGCTCACTGATTCCCAACACTTTCTCAGAGCAGAGCTTTTCCAGCCTATTCTGCATTCTCTGATCTTCAAGAGAGAAAGCTTCCCTTTTAATTATTACTAATTCTTCTCTACCACACCTAAGGCACATTTAAAAGAAAGGGATTTACTTTGCTTTGCATTTAGATTTACTTCTATTCCATTCCAGTCAGTTTCACTATCGCCAATCCTGCCTCAAACATACCTTCCTTCCTGTACGCAGCCACAAAGAGCCAAAGTGCTTCCAACATCTTCCTCTGTGAGAAACCCCAGAGGGCAGCACAGGGCAATTTCTGGTTCCTCTCCCCTTCTATTCAATGAGTACAGGGTGTGAAGACACTGGGAGAGATGGTGAACCAGCCTGGGCTGCACTGATACACTAAAAAGGAGCATCGTCATCAAAGCGGAAGGAGACTGTAGCGTCCAGAGTACGTGGCTGACAGAAGGACCTTGGTGCCAGCAAGCCAGCTGCTGCAAAAGCAAGAGGAGGTGGCAGTGGTAGTGGCAGCAAAAGGAAGTACTGGGAACGTTTGCCAAGGTGGACTCCAGTTGGATCCATCACAACTCGTGGGCCCGGTGGCCTCACAATGGACATCCATGCCTTTGCCAGGCAATGCAGCCATTTGCCTTCTGACAGAGCCATAAAGTTTGGTCCCTTCTAGCCTTACTGGATCATATCATCCGGTCTCCTGTATACCACAGGCCACTAACCCACACCCAGCCACACCAAGCACAACCACCTGAATTAGACCAAAATATTGCAGCCCTCAGGAGACTAAACTGCTGTATGCCACAGGGAGAGAGGAGGAGGGACCGGGGTGACCCCTGCAATGACAGGGAATTGGTTAAATGAGATATACCCGGACGACCTGAGCAGGGAACGTCACGATGGTCCTATTGCAGCCATGGTCAGGTCTTGGTGCTGGTTTCCTGTTCATTTGTGGTGCCATGGAGCAGTTGGTGACAATCTGCACTAAGCTGTCTGGGACCCAGTAACCCACAGATGCCTCTCGCTTTATATCCCAGTCCAATCGCCACAGTCAGCTGGGCGGCTCTTGGTCCCAGTGCCAGGGGCTGAACTCTCCAGGGCCACTGGCGGGGATGTCTCATTAGGAGACCTTCTGCCTGTGTAACCCACTCGGTGGCCCACTCAAGCTGCATACAGCAGCCTTCAGAGCTTAGCATAATGGATCACATGGTGTAACTCCATAGGAGTAAGCGGGATTGTGCCAGGGATGACTCTGGCCCAGGCTGTATTTGATTGGGTTAGCCTCCAATGAGCTCTCAGCTGTCTTGCCTTACCTGGCAACCTGGTGGGTGGGGCATCCTCCCTAGCAGCAGCGACTGTGGCGCCTCGGCTGCTTGTGGCAGACGCGAGGTCAGGTGCAGGTTCTAGGCAGGTGGCGTCACGTTGCCAAGGCGCGAGACACTATGAAAGGAAACTAAGTGGATTGTGGATCCGCGCTGGAACTTCCCTTCGAATGGAGAAGATTAAAGGATTCGTTTTGATGTTGATGGGACATTCAAGTGAGATCTAAGAACAAGGATGGATTCTTCCATGGGGGGGGGGGGGGTATCGGCAGGGCTGCTGCCAGGGACTGGCTGGGGGAACAGAGGGTGCTCTGAGGTGTTCTTCACGGCACCAGAGAGGCTGAGACCCTATTTCCTCGAGCCACAGCTTCCTCCCCTCTGCCGGGAGGGGCTGGGGTTTGGTGGCTGGTCTTGTTGCTGCAGATCTCATTATGGCCACTGGCTGGAGAGCCCTGGGGGGGTCATTAAATGAGGGGCAGGAGCTCAGGGCACTGGTCTGTTTCTTTGGGGAGAGTTGGGTTTCCAAGGGCACACACTGCGTAGAGCAGTGGCAGATGTTGGTTTTGGGGGGGCCCGGACCCAGGACATGTTTCTTTTCCTGTTATGGATGGGCCATCTACATTTATGTGTGATAGGCATGGCCTGCCTCACTGAGTGCCTCATAATCTAGTGCATTAATTCTCACCACACCTCTGTGGTATCTTGTCCCCATTGTATGGATTGAGCTTGGCGACTTCCCGCGTGTGGTGGAGCAGGAATCGGATCATTCCCTCATGGCCCCTCCAACTGGAGAGCTGCAAGGCAAAGAATATTCCTCACCTACAGCAGCAGCTTGTGTCAATGTACAACTGGATTAAGCAAACAAACGTTTTTATTCCATGGATTATTATCCAGTTTATGCCCATCACAGATGGGGAAAAGACCAGATCCTGCACTCAAATTTCCTCCATAGGCTTCCACACAGGAAACCACTGGGTCCTTAAATGGATCCAGGATCGCTGGCCTATGGGCCCAAAATCCTTCAGGGAGTGTGAAATCCACAAGAGATCTCTGTATGCCAGAGCTCACCTGAAGAACTCTGCATTAGCTGAAAGATCCATTGACTCATGGAGCCAGACAGTACCCTATAGACCTTACACATCTATTATTCCCTCTAGTTTGGGGACCAAATTACACTCATTATTGTCCTCTAATATACCTGCCTCAGATGGCATCGTACAATAAATAAAAATGGCACAGTAAATAGACAGGATATAAAGATGTAGGGGCCTGATTTAGTTTTGGATACAAGGCAGTAGACTGGGACTTAGGAGATCTCTGTTCCATTCCTGACCTTTCCCCACAAACGCCGCATAGGTCCTTACTTTCCCCAGGTTCTGATCCCCCTTTTCACACAGAGCAGCATCGTATGCAATAAATAATCCCATTGTTAGCAGGAGAGTATTCTACCCTGACTGAAAATGCAGGGGGGTGGAATTTAGGGAAGCAGAATGGAATTATCCTAATTGGAATCTGGCCAGGACTCAATCAGCACCCCTACTCTTTATGGAAGATGCCATAAAAACAAAGTGGCTCCATAGCATGCCTCATTTGAGGGGAGTACTCCCAGCAGCACAGTGCTCTCCCAGTACCGCGATGGGGACTGGGGAAACGCTCGACAATGGACAGTGTTACTCAAGAGGACTGCACTGATTTATAAAACAGCACTGCACAAGGTAAGCCAGACTGAACACATGAGCAACCTTTGACCTCTGGGCACATTATTAATGTGAATTTCTCTGCCCGGCTGAAGGAGAGAGACAAAATTTTGCTTTGAAACTGGAATGTCTTCACAAAAGCATTTTGCTCCCTGTTATTGGTTAGTAAAATACAGCCATTGTCTAACTTCACTCCAGAAGGGGCATACGGCCAGAATTCTATTTTCTAATGGGACTCTCAGTAAAAAGGAGCTGGTAGCTTCTTTACAAAACTAAAGCAACAGTACTTCTTCTGGTACTGCAGTCTCGGTGCTTTCCCGATCATAAAAGAGTTAGCTTTAAATCGTCTCTCATGATGCTTCATTTCCAGTTCAAATCAGCCAGCCTGTTTCCATGCTCCAAATAACTTTATTTTGCACTTATTGCACAGTAAAGAGTCCCAGATAAAACAATGCACCCTTCGCCTCCGCAGCCCCCTTTTCACAAGTGTCCCATGGCAATCGCCCAGACTAAAATCACGAGCTTTCAACAGCCAGGGACATTGCAACCAAATCCAGATTCCCTCACTCTGGGCAAAGTGTAAAAGCAGAAGCCACCAGCAAATGCACCAGGATGAAGGGGAATTTCAGGATCTGACCATTCTCAGGCCCTTGGGAAATGATCACTCAGGCCACATTCCAGTTTGGGCCAATGCATAATGGGGAAGAGTTTTGAGAGGTAATTAATCACCTGCTCTGTGTGTCTTCCCATCACTTCCTCATTAGAGGGAGGGGTTGCATAAGAATAGGGACCATGTGGAGACTGTAGAAGGTTTGACAGCTCTGGACTCAGGATGGAGAGAGTGTTGACATCAAAGGGTTGCAGGCTAGAGTCTGCTCGGGGAGCCTCAGGTATATAGTGTCAATAGGCAGCAGTGAAGAGGAAAGACACTCCGAGAGCCAGACAGCTCCGGGTGTTGAAAGGAGCCAGAGGGACTTGTAAGAAGCTTAGTTCAGAGAGAAGCAGCAGCCATGCCACCCAGGAACACGTGCCGCTTGGAGCTGATGTGTTGGGCTCTCACCCTCATGCAGCTGGGCACGGCAGAGCCGACCAGGCAGAAGAATGAGCAGCCGTTACAGCCAGCAGGATCTAGCCCAGGGCTAACGTCTACAGTCCACGGCTTCCGGCACCCTTACCCTGCTCTCCGGTACCCCTCCTATATGATGCAGCTGTATAGATCTGTGGTCGTTGGGAATCACCTGGGGCAGCCCATCCTGGAGGCATCAGCACTGCAGGAATCTGACTCAGTCCTAAGCCTCAGGGCTAGAAGTAGGTGATGTTCATTTATTCTTTTTCTTTCCTTTCTTCCTTCCCGGCTTGCCAGCAGCAATGTGGTGATGGGAGTTGAGCCCTCGGGTTTGTCAGGACCTCATTGACAGATTGCGGCTTATCAGCCTCTTCCCTGTAGGGCCTTGGCTAGCCCAGTCCTTCTCTCCATTGCTTTTGTGGATTGGGACCCCAGACGTCTGTGAAGAAGGGACCCCATGGGGACCCAATCCACATCTGGACTGTTTTGACATCTGGCAGGAACAAGCTTGGGCAATAGCCAGTTGCTGTTTTGTTAACGGGCAGCATGTGGGGAGAGGGAGAGAAACATGGGGGGGGGGATGTCTTGCTTTGAAGGGGTCAGTCCTGAGCCTGGATCCTGACTTCTGTCTGCCCTGGCTTCCCCTGCCAGTGGTTGACAAGCTAAGGTGTTGCCCTTGGTATCCAAGCTTTGGCTGGCAGGTTATTTGGAAAGGTAAATCTTTGTACAGAGGAGTAGGTCCCTTCCTCAGCCTGCCAAAGGCCAGCGCAGGATCAGAGGTTGGCTAGTGCCCTTAAAGACGCCAGTGTCTGGTCTCAGGCTGTAGAATGTGGGCGCTGTTGCAGTATTTAGGGGCACCGGACAGTGATTTTAACTAACTGCTCATTGGCTGCAAAGGAGAACGTGGACACAGCAAGAACAGCCCCTTGGGGAGGACGAAGGGAGCAGACTGTCTAATTCACAAGGCAGCTTTCAAAGCCTTAGCGCACAGGCGAGCATTGCATTTCCCACTCCATGCCTTGGAGCCTCGGCCTGCCGACCGCAGCAGTGGCCTGAGATTCAGAACAAAGACTGTATGCGGACAAGCAAAGCCAGTAAAATAGCTGCAGAAGCAAGCACGGCTAGACCCAGGAAAGTCTGAAATAACCAGCCGCCTAGCAAAGTCAGATGCCCGGGCAAAACTTATTCTAGTGCTTTGCAATAAGGGTGAGGCTTCTTCCCATCGCATCATTCCTATTTTCTCCACTCTAAGTCACATGACTTTATTCTATTCATGCTGCAAAATAACTGACAACAGGGAGCATTTTCAAAAGCACCTACCCTAAGTCACTTGGGTAAAATTGGCAAATTGTACCCAATAACAACAGCATGAAGAGCATTAATGAACAATTCTATTGGGAGGCAGCGTGGGGTAGGAACTAGACCCCTGGGCAAGGACTCAGCTCTATGCCCAGCTCTGCCACCGCTCTGCGGAGTGACCTTGGGCAACTCACTTTACCTCTCAGTGCCTCGGTTTCCCCCATCCCCTTTGCAAAGACCTTTGAGAAGGCTGGATGAAAAGCAGGAGGTGAGAAGTAGGTATTTATGCAGCACTCTGATCCTATGGGATATCAAAGCCTAGTCTGGCTGATTGGTGGATGGTAGGGTGCTTTACATTTTCAAACAACCCAACAAAAGGAAACTACTCAGGCTGGGATTTTCAAAGGCGGCTAAGTGAATTAGAAGCCACAATCCCATTGAATTGTAATGAGATTTTGACCACTCATTCCCTTATAGGTTCCTAGAACCCTCCCCCCACCTCCCCCCCTCATTACCTGCAGGACTATGTTAATCAGTGCTGGAGGAGGCTGGGGCCTGGGTCAGGCAAGCTGGCTGCAGCTCAGTCTGGGTAAGGTGGAAGGGACGCTGGGAGAAGCCGCTGGTGGACATGGGGAGGAGGTGCCGTTTGATCTCCTGGAGAACAGAGGGCATAGGATGAAGCTCTGCCCCCCTTGCTGATGGGCACACCCCCATTTAGTACTGGACTGCACCAGTGGGGTGCATTAAACCCTCCGCTGCTGCTGTGGGTGGGGGAAGTTTGGGGTTCCCTCCTGCCGGATTTCCTGGCTCTGGGGAAGCTGCTGCGTCACTGCGTAGCTCGTTTGGCCTAGGGAGGGGTCACCCGAGCCGCCAAGGCCCAGCCCACAGCAAGGCCAGGACGGGGTGGCGTTGCAGTGCCCCAGGGCCAGGACTGGGAGGCAGAAGTCTCCTGGAGCCCCGGGGGGGGGGGGGGTGCAGATGCTGTGGGTCTATTCCTACCTCCCCTGGTGAGGGGCAGTGTGCTCGCCGGTGTGAGGGCCAGGCAAAGCGGCTGTGCCCGGGGGCGAAGGATGGAGCTGGGGCCGGAGCAGTGCCTGTGTTCCCTCACCCAGAACAGGGCGGCAGTTCTCCCTGGCCCTTATGGGACCCATGTAAAGAAGGTGAAGGCAGCTCCTTGTCCTCTCTGTCCCTACCTGCCCTGCCACGCTGGGAGGCCAGGCAGAACCCAGCACTAGCAAATTAAACCAGTAAAGAAGATACGACTCCACGTGTGGGGAGTAGGGGGGTACGTTAGGGTCCAGACTGGGGGAGATCCATCGGAATGGGGCAGAGCATCCCACACCCGGGGGGCAGGGACCATTGTGACAGAGAGAGGACTGTTCCCCCAGGCCTGGCCCATTGCTGCTCCCCCATGCACCAACCAGCAGGCCTGGCCTTTGTTGGCACGGGTGGGGAGGCTGTGTGAGCAGGTACACAGCAGCTGCACCCCAAAAGCTCCAGGGGGCATTGTGCCCCCAGTGCTCTCCTGGGGGCATCGCAGCTCTGCCTGCCCCTCACTGAAGTTCCAGTGCCCCACAGAAGGGGCTGTGGGGTGAATGCTTTGCGCTAGGCAGGTCCCTCACCTCTGGCACTGTGCCGGTCTCTTGCAGGTTCTCTCCAGGCTGGGGATCACTGGACTCTCTCTTTCGACATGACCTCCGTCTCCAGAAGCCATGAGGTGAGGCTGGCCGAGCTGCGGGTCCGCCTGCTGTCCTCCCCCCAGTCCCACAATGTGACGGTGGACATCTACCACAGCCACGAGCGAAAGCACCAGGGCAACCAGTCCTGCGTAGACAGGCTCTTCTTGGGCACCTTCACCAGCAGTCCTGCCGCCAGCCACTCCTCCTGGAGAGTCTTCAACGTCACCAGCTTGCTCCAGTCCTGGCTCCACCAAGGGGTGGCCTCCGGCCACAGGAAGCATGCAGCTGCTCAGGGATCCCAAGGGCAGGAGAGGACCGGGTTGGAAAGCAATGCCACTGGAGTGACGGGAGTGCAGAATTCCAGTGGCTCCAGACAGGCGGAGCCAGCCGTGTCCCATGGTGTGATGGACACGGTCCTGCTGGTTGTCTTCTCCAAAGATAAACCTTCAGAGGAACCCACCCTCATCAGAACCGCAGAGACCTCCAAGCATGTCACGACTGACAATGCCTCCAAGGAGCTGGGGAACCGCCGGCACCGCCGGAACAAGCAGGAGAGGCAAAGGATTAAAATGGCCGACCTCTCCACCCCGGGCCTGGGGGAGGAAGGCAGGTCTCTGTGCAAGAGGGTGGATATGATGGTGAACTTTGAGCAGACTGGCTGGGGCAGCTGGATCGTCTATCCCAAGAAGTACAATGCGTACCGGTGTGACGGAGAGTGCCCAGCGCCCGTGGACGAGACCTTCAAACCAACTAACCATGCGTATATCCAGGTAAGTGAGGCCTATTCCTCACTGCTAGAGCAGAGGTTTCCTGCATAGGTTCCCTAAACTGCCCCCCAGCCCTACGGGATGAGCGGTCCCCAGGCTCTCTGCAGGGTGTGTTCTGCTGAGCATGGAGATTATAGTGAAACACAAAGAATACTGGGCAGTTTCCCAAGTTGCATCTCCCGTGAGCTGCTAACAACCACAGCATCCTAGAACCAGAAACACTGGGAACGGGAAGGACTCATTCAGTCCGCAGTCCATGTCCCCGTTCCCATCCTCACGCCACTGCAGGATTGGCCACTGTGCTTTTTAGTGCATTGTCTAGTCGAGTTTTAAAAAGTCTCGGTGCCCAGGGCTTCTGCCACCTGAACACATTGGGGTGAATCAAGACAGGGGTGACGGGGAGGTTCTCAAGCAGTCGCTATCCACTGGCCTAAGCGTCACCCTGGGAGAAGCTCCTTCCTGCCACAGGAATATCAGTCAGGCCCTGCAGCTGGCCAGAGCCAGTGGGGTTCTGGGCAAGGGTTGGCTCTTTACCTGCAGCAGGTCCTATCCTGGGACCATCAGTGGATCCAGGCTATCTGAGGGCCACCTCTACTGCTGTTGAGTGGGTACTGTGCTCTTGGAGTGACTAGCAGGGCGACTCACAGAGCAAGGACTATTTGGGAGCAGGGGGCAGCTTTTGTTCTGTTCGTACAGCACCTTGCACACGTGGGTCCTGGTTCACGGCTGAGGCTTGTGTGTGCTACCAGGATACAGACAGCAACACCACTTTGGGTGGCCCAAATCCTGACTGGGTGTTTTCCAAAGGGACGAGTGATTTTGGGTGCACAGTTAGAGTGGACTTGCCAAGGCCGGATTCCCAGAGGGTGGGTTCCCTGAGAATCAGGCCTCTGTAAGGGGTCTCAAGTGGGGCACCCACAGTCACTAGACTTGTTGGCCACAGGCTGCAATGGTACAAGCCAGGTGGCTAACGCCTTCCCCTTTCCCAACAGAGTTTGCTGAAGCTGTACCAGCCCAATCGGGTCCCCTGCCCAGCCTGTGCGCCGGTCAAGATGAGCCCCCTCTCCATGCTGTACTATGAGAAAGGGGAAGTCGTCCTCCGCCACCACGAAGACATGATCATCGAGGAATGTGGCTGCAACTGAAGTAAGCTGTCGCTGACGGAGATCCTGCTGCTCAGTGATGAGCATGGCCAGGCTACCAGCATGAGACTCCAGGCTCGTCCTGCCCCGGGGGTGGCAGGGAATAAGCCCTGTGCAGCCAGGAACCAACTCCCCAGGATCTGAAGTCTAAGTGCTTATAAGGACAAAGGCTCAGGCCACCACCCACCCACAGATTAATGCACGGCGGGATCACGCCGTTCCCGTGGTGTCTGTCCTCTTGGGATTCTGACCTGGCCTTTCCAGGCAGATCTCACTAGAGGAAGCCGGGAAGAAGACCGAGGAGGATAAAGGCAGGTTTGTGGGAAATGCACAACACTCCCCTGGACATTAGACCCCTACCCCCGACGGGAGAATCCGGGAAGACAAAGTTCTGCAAGGGGAATTTCATGGATGTTTCCTTCCCCCAGCCACAGCTTTGCCTGAACTGGGCCAATGCTGGCCAGCAAAACGTACTCACTCGGGTGTAAATAGCTCTTCAGAGTGTTCTGTGAATGCTGTACATAGACAGATCTATATTTTGTGCATATAGGCCAAGAGATGTATATCGCTACTGTCATCGTGCACAGGGAGTTTGTTCTGTGCACCTTCCCCGAGAGAACCGTGGAATTCACAGAGAGCGGGAGGTCAGAGCGCAGAGAGGGGTGGCGGAACTGCTGACTGGAGCTGGGATTTTTTTTTTGCACAAAACAGTGTCCCAGCAAAAAATGCAGCGTGCTACCGTAGTTACTTTCCTTTGCATGGGCTTTCCCTTATCTACACGCTGTATTATTTGTAAAAACCAACCAAAAGGGCGCTCTCTGCTGTGCCGTTGTCCACGGGGGTTGTGCAAGCAGTTTCCTTTCGGTGTCTGTATTTCTAGACACTGCGCTGGGAAAAGGTTTCTCATCTGCAGGATTTTGGATTTGAAACATCTCTTGCAAAAATGTTGGGAGCCAAATTCTGCTCCCAGCAGAGGCACGGAGGGGGCAGAGAGCAGAATTTGACCTTGGAAGGGACAGAGCCATTGAGAATGCCCCTAGCTCTGATTCCTTTGTTACTGTTCACTATTGTTAAACATTGCAAATGCTGTTTGCTTTTCTTCCACGTGATAAATGTTCTGGCCCATGACAGTCTGACTGAGAGGAGAGGCCCAGGTGTTTGTCTTAATATTTAATCACACTAATGGTTGAGATTTTCAAAGCAGTCTCGGGAATTTAGACTCATTTACTATGAATATTAACACACGGCGTTCTTTTTATAATTAGTATGACACTGGGTAACGGGGTACACAGCTTGGAACCCCCTCGTGCGAGGCGCTGTAAATGCAGAGATAGTCCCTGTCCTGAAGAGTTCACAGTCTGAATAGACAGGGGTGGCAGCAAGGAACTATTGTTATTAAAGATTAAAGAACTAGATCCACAAGAAAAGCTCTTTTGTTGCATTATTGACCAATAAACGAACTGACATATTTAAATAAAATGGTGCCTGGCATATTCCAGTATCGCGCTTTGTTTTCACCGTGGCAATTGTTTCTTTGGCGTTAATCTCCCTGGGACACCCCCTTCCTCCCCCCACACTCTCTGTACTTCCAGCTGTGCCGGGGAGGGGAGCTCCTGTAGCAGAGGGAATCCCGTACAGCTCAGGAGCTCGGGGCACTGATCCTGTCCCTGGTGGCCAGGGAGCAAACGCTAGCTCCTGCCATGGTGCAGAGCATTCCTGAGCAGCAGCCCGGGCCCCTCAGCACCATGCAGGATCAAGCCACCAGAGAAGGGCACAGCACTCCGATTGCACAGAGTGGAACGGAGAGGTTTCTCCCTCCATGCACGGGCCAATCCTGACCTGAGTCTGGAGGTGGTGGGGGCGCCTCTGCTTTCTTTGCCTAATGATTTTGCTTTCCTCAGACATTTGCTGGTGGCAGCCAGCTTTACTGCACCGAATTCCTCAAGCACAGCCCATCCGTCCCTTGCCTACAAGTCTGCAGCAGCCCCCTCTCCCTGGGACACTGCTCCAGGGCCAGGCTCTCTCCCCATTTTAAGGCTCAGGGAAGTAAGAGATAACAGACTAGGAGAAGTCACGTTTCCAACAGGCTCAGCCTGTGTACACTGGCGGTTCCAGACTGGACAGGTCCCACGCAGCCCATCCCCAAGGCAGGGTAAGGCATTCCCCACTTGCTAGTGCCTTGCCCAGTCAAGCTGAACGTATCCAGAGCAACGGGGCCTTCCCTACTCCCCAGGGGAGACTAGCCCACAGCCTAACTTGGCTCATCCCCAGCAGGCCCCGTCTTTCTCCTTGCTCATGGTGTCCCGCCTGCTGTCTGACGCGGAGGAAGTTTGCTACCTGTGCGACTCTTGCTTCCCTCACCATCTGCATAGGTCTGGGGGTCCTCCCCACCCAGAGAGCCTGGCCTGGCCCCGGCCTGTCCTGCTGTCCCTCAGAGAGCTGGACGCCCTCTCGGGGGGGCGCCAGTCTTGCCACTCCCATGGGAATGGTGATGAGCCCTCATGGGTTCCCGTCCCCTTGAGGCTCGTCATGCTCCGAGCACCCCTCTCCCCCACACCACACAGAGCCAGTGCCCCCAAAGAGCAAGCCCAGAGGATTCTGGGATGGCTCTCAGGAGAGGCTGAGCTCGGCTCCTGTGGGGACAGAGGTGGAGAAGCCCTTCCCGAGTCCCCTCCCTTCTGCAGGAGGATTCCACATTCCCCCAGCCGCCAGCATGGCCTTTGGCCTGATTAACCCCAATCCACATCCAAGCCCGGGATAAACAAAGCGTGTCTGGTTCTCACAGCAGAGGCCCTCCTCCTGGCATTGCTCACCAGCGCTGCTTACATATTCAGATGGCATGTCCCGCTGAGACCCACCAGTAATTAACAAGCCACTTGAGGGTCATTTGCAGGAGCCATTAAACTGCTCCGAAAAGGGGGAAAAGCCTTTCACTGGGCTAATGCCAAGTGAGATCAGACGCCCCTCAAATTATAAGGCTGGTTTAAAAAACAACCCAGGAACCTGGGGGCTCTTTTTGCCTTCTCAGTGTTGAGCCTTTGTGGGTTGCATTTCAAGGTTTCGGGTGGGTACTTTGAAAGCGGAGACTCTCCTACAACTCCGGGAGCCGGGGCTTTAAGAAGAACATCAAACGCCAGGGGATTGAGGATAAAAATCTCCTTGATCTTGCTGTGCATGGTGCCTACTTAAGGGCATAGAGCTCTGGGGCTTGCACTATGAATGGGGACCTAATCTTTGTTAGCAAAAAGCTTTACAGCCCCTGTGAGCGTGGGCCCTTCTGACAGCCCAATACACATTTGCTGTGTTAAGGAGAAACACCAGGAGAAGGCTTTTGTTGGGAAGAACAGCAGTGCGGTGAGACCAGGCACGTTCTGGCCTCTGGAGCCTAAGAAGCGCCTGGGCAGTTTCCACTGGCAGTGCCAGTTACTGTGTTCCCTGCCTTTCATGCATAGCCACCCATCTGTGTTCTGAGGTCAGAGGGCAAGTCCTGCCTCTGGGTGCCTGACCAGGGCTCTTGCTGAAGTCAATACAAAGCACGCATAAGAGGCAGGGTGGACAAGTGGGTAGAGCCCTGGGCTAGAAGCCTGGAGGCTTGTGTTCTGTTCCTTGCTCTGCCAGTGATCTGACCTGTAACCTTTGGCAGGTCACTTCCCTGCTCTGTGCCTCAGGTTCCCCTCCCTCCTTCTCTTCTCTATTTAGATGGTAAGTTCAAGGGCAGGGACTGTCTCATGATGTGTCTGTACTACCCCTGGCACCTCGGGGGGCTACTCTAAGAATCGGAGAAATGAATTAATAAATAAATCAACTGGGGGGAGGGAGCAGGACTCCTTTAAAATCTCTTCACCCGCACAGTGAAACCTGCTTTGGGCGCCCATCCAGGGAGCAGCAGAATGGGCCAGCGAGTCTAACTAAAAGAGGAACAGAACTGTGCTGGAAGTCACTGGGTTGTCTTCGCCTAGGGTTTGAGCAGGGGGACAGGGCATAGCACAGGCCCCCCCGTGTTTGATTCCCGAAGGGGACAGAGCCTCTGCTTGGGGGTGGGGGCAGCTCTGGCTCAGGTTGAGTCGCACCCAAGTTTGATTCAAGCTCCAGTATTCTCAGCTTCAGCTCCTAGCCTGCCCTGGGGAACAGACGTTTGCTAATGGACTCCTCTATGTGGCGAACAACAAGAGCCAATGGCTGGGAGTGCAATTAACCAGTGGAACAATTTCCCATGGTCTGTGGTGGATTCTCCATAACGGACAAGTTTGAAATCGAGACTGGATTTTTAAAATCTCTGCTCCAGTGGACCAGGAATGATTACAGGGGAGTCCTAGGGCCTGTGTGACGCAGGAGGTCAGACTAGATAATCACAGTGGTTCCTTCGGGCCTGGGAATCTACAAACACTGACCCGCAGAATCTTTTTAGCTTCCTCTCTCAGTGCAGGAGGCCAGACTCCGGAGAGACGGGCTGAGTCATTGCTCCAGTCTGCTGTACCTGACCTGACAGCAGTGTAAGTTTGCAGACAGCATTAGCCGGATCATTCTGCAGTTCAGGGCCTGCAAGGGCCTCTGTCAGCAATGGAAACCTGTGGGACTTACCACCTGCCTGTTTGCTTAACAATCTCCACCCTCGGGAAGGCCAAGCCCGAGTTCAAGGAGGGGAAGATAAGGGGGGTTTGCTCTGGATCCATATGAAAAGGAGGGAGGGAGAGTAAACAGTCTGTTTATGGGGAAATTGCTTATCAAAGGCACAGGAGTAATGCTAAAGCAAACTGTTGATTACGCCCTGCCTGGCTGGCTGGCCAAAGAGTGGCACCTGGGTCAGAGGGGAGCGCGGGTTCTACCTCCCCTGCCTGATCCTTCCCCTCACTGGCTCAGCTGGAGACGGCCCCTTTGAACAGCGTGGATAAGGCACTGTTCAAAGGGAGGACGGCCCAACGCCCAGGGCACTGACTCACTGGGACTCAGCTCAGTTCCCTGCTCTACCACAGACTGCAGGGGACCTGAGGAGGTCACTTAAGCTTTAAAAATGTGACCCCAAGTGAGTAAGGAGCATAGGTCCCACTTACGAATGGATGTTAGGCACCTAAATACCTGTTCAGGGTCCGCACCCAAGTCACTTAGGAGCCTCAGTCTCAGCGGAAGTCCTTGGATCGTAGGCGTCTATGTGCCTAAGTTAGCTTTAGAAATGGGACTTGGTCTCCTTACTCATCTAGTAGCTTCTGAAATGTTTACCCTCATTCCCCCATCTGTGAAATGGGGCGAGCAGCAAACACAGAACAAGAAGTTGAGGGCAGGGTGAGGGTGGTTGTTCTGATGGGGTTCCACTGATCCCTGACTTCCTAAGGGCCCCGAGTCCCCTATGCTGAAGGATTCTTCTAGCTCAGACATTTCCTGTGTTGCATATAACAGGAACAAACCCTGAATCCTTCAGGGGCCAGGCCTCTAGCGATGAGACTCCATCCCGGGGCTGCCTGCTCTCCAGCGGCTTGCAGATGGCCCTGAAGAGCGATTCTTAGTGCTGATTGCAGTGCTGACTGTGGTGATATGGATGCCTGTGTGGTAGGCAATGGACCCAGGCCACTAGAAAGCCCACAAGCAGTAATGACAGCCAGTCACTGGTTTGCCACCCAACCAGCGACTCATAGGATAACGGCTCTCGCTCACCCCAGCCCCTGAGCCAGCCAGACACCATCACACACCTGCGTGTAACACCAAACCTCTTTCCTGTCTGGTTTCCTTGGCACTGGGTTAGCTAAAGGCACAATCTTAAACCCATTTAGTTAAACCACAGCTGCAAACCCCTGTGTGGAGAGTCTGATTTTGGTTCAAATCACGCTGATTTCAGGTCGGGAACAGGGCGAAGCTGAACCAGATTAAGCCACAATTACACAGAAATAGGAGTGCCTGCCCCGCTGGTGTGCAGATAACCCCCAAGAGGCAGGCTCTGCTAGCCGCGTTTCTCACCTCTGCTTGGTGAGCAATGGGAAGTAAATTGGGAGGAGGTTTGCCCTGTCCTTGACATGTCACCCCAACACAACCACAGCAGCTAGACTTCCAAAGCTGCAGAGTGCATTTACAAGTTAGTGACAGATTCGCACTGATCATTTTCAGACAGCTTTGCATTCCAATGCCTGCACGATTGGCACTCTCCCTGGGATTAAAGATGTGCTAAGGAGAAGGCTGCTAACCATGGGAGGAAGAAGCAAACAGCTGCTGTCAAATGCATTCCTACCTGCTAACCCCCAGGAGGAGAGCGAATGTCTGCAAAGTTTGGAGACACATAGGGGTGCATTTTCTGCAGTGCTACTTCCCCCACAATCCACAGTGTAGTAATGCCATTTCTGGTTCCCCAGGAGCTGGTACACACAGCCCTCATTGTCTCATTGGGGGTGACCCCTCTCAGCAAGTTTGAGGCTATCCCAAGGAAAGCAGATAGGGTTTACACAGCCAATCTAGGTTTCCTTGCTTTGGGACAGAGCTGAGCTGGCCTCCCTTGAACACAGCGGAGTTTGTTTTATCAGTATCAGTTAGGAAACCGATCTGCATTGCCGAGCCATCGTGTGTTTCCAACCAACTAGATCAGGACAACAGGAAAACAAGTTGTGTCACGCTGTTGTTTAAAGGAGTCTCAATTTCCTCCTTAGCAAGGTTTCAGGTCAATCTCTATTTGGCCAAAGAGGCCAAGGGTTATCTTCCCAGCCCCAAACATGGCCCCTGCAGGCTCTTGGCCATTGGGAAGTTTGTTCCACTGTGACCTATGCTGTACCAAGCAATAGGTTTCAATGTTTTCACCAAATAAAAAATGAAAAGGGCAGCAGCCACTCCGCACTCCTGAGCAATGCTACAAAACAAACTAGCCCAACAAATCACCCTTCAACAACAAAGCTACACACAGGCCCAGCACTCACACACCATCCTGTAACAACAAACCAGCAGGCAAAGCCCAGCACCAATAAGTGAATCAGTGCACGCAGCCCAGTACTAAAGAGTAACCCTACAATAACAAACCAACATATGCAGTCCAGCGTTTATGAGGGGTTCCGTAACAACAAACCAGTGTGTGCTCTTATTATAAAACTGCCTGTCCAAGGAATCAATGCACACGTGCACCAAAGAAAACACAATTGGGGGGAAGAAAAGGGACTCAGTTTCCAGGGTTGAAAGAAGTGAGCAGGAGAACAGTCAGCAAGGAATGACAGGTATTTTTACATACCTGGGGCCTGAGCTTCCACATAAGTGACAAGAGACAGGAAATCGAATGCGAATGCTGACAGAACATTATGTTAAAAAATCCCAGCTGTGCTGTTCCAACCCAATCAACACTTCCATTAATTACCTGCCATTGAACATGTGGCAGGTCTGTAGGTACTAATGATGGGGGCAACACTTGCACTAGGATGGCAGCTAAGCCCCTCTTCTAGCACATGGTCTACAGACAAGTAATGAACCCCAGAAAACACAGGGATCAGTATTGGAGGGCTTAGCTGCTCTTTGCACATCTTATGCAAAAGAGGGGAAAATTAAGGTTCCTTAGGGATGTAGTGTTACCTAGTAGTTAGAACCCCGTTCCTCACCCTGGGAAGGAGTGTTATAGAGTGGTCAGAGCAGAAGGCTATAAGGCTGCATGCTAGGTCCCTCTTTCAGACTTTTAGACTCTCCCTGTGTAATCTTTTTTTGTTTGTTTTGGGGTGGGGGCAAGATCTGGGTCAACGTTGCTCCCCCTGTAAATTGAGAATCCTACTGCTTACAAACCCAGAGGACCAGTGTAAGGATTAATGAATGCAACAGAGAATTGTGGTCAGGGGACCAGCCTGGTGAATACATAACAAATCAAAATGGATTTTTAGAATTGCATGTAGTTGCAATAAACTATTCAGGAATATACAGTAGGACCCCTATTTGATGAACCAGTTGGGGGTTAATAAAATTGAACACCACAAAACTACAGTCATTCAGTGATACAGTACATAATGAACGGTGACAAATGTATACAGTACACTGTGCCTGATTTTTCTTGGCTCGAGAGAACCGCATCTCTTGTTTGGTTCATATAAGAAATCATTCATAAGATAAATGTTTATAAAAATCAGGGTATGATTGTATTTGTCAAATTATCAGCCCAGCTTTATAACTAAATGGGAAATAATAATAAACATCAAATAGCTTATTTGAAAGATATTGTGGAATCTACCAAAAATTATCCAGTGATGTATTTGATCGGTTGTAGTTTTCCTTGTGCATGCGCATATGTGGATAGGACCAAGCTTTTTAGAGCTTGCAAAACACAATTTCTAAGTCACTTAGGATAAGGAAAACAAAGATAATCGAGTCTTAGGCTTCAGGGCTTGATCGCTCTAGGAGGCAGGAAGGGATTCTGCCTTGCACCTGCAGCATTTCACACTTGACTGGGTGCTTCATGGTGATACTTTGCCTTTCTTTGAACCATCAAGTATGAATTGCCTGTGGAAGCTACAAAAGGCCCAGATCCACAAAGGCATTTAAGGGTCTAACCTTCATTTGTTTATTTCAGTGGAAGTTAGGAGCCTAAATACATTTGTGTCTCTTGGGCTAAGTGTCTGATTCATAGATTATAAAGCCTGGAGGGTCTGTTGTGATCATCTACTCTGATCTCCTGCATAACAGGCCATAATACTTCCCTAAGTTGATATGAGAACTCCTATGACAACGATTTTCAAACGTGAGCAGCTTATTACAGACTGTCCTATAAACTGGAAAACTCACTTCCTGTAACAGATCTATTGTCAGCCTTCGGAAAGGGGAAGGAACATATGTGTGACTAGTGTAACCAGTTCTCCGACAACAGAGTTGCTTTTGATAATTCAGGTTAAATACACTTAGGTTGCATGAAATCCTTAATAGCTATGGTCCTTATTGTAACATGATGCTGGATAAACACCACAGCATGTTCCCTAAGAGAGAAAAATCTGCTTAGAAGGGCTTGTCCTACCCGTTAACAGTTGTTTCGTAAATGGCTTGTAAAATGGGACCCGAGTGTCCTGATCTATGGAAACCCACGTTACTCAGTTCTCTGCAGAGCCGAACTTGACTGGCCTCCCAAGATAATGAGTGTACAGTATGGGCATGGTATACTACACACAGAAGTTGTATCGCTTTAACTATACTAGTGCAGTTAAAACAGTACAGCCTCCCCTTGTGTGGACACAGCTTTAGACCAGTATGTTTTTGGAAAAGGGAAAACACTATACTGCTCTAAGACACCTTTGTACTGATAGAACCGTGACCCCTCCGGATTGCACCAGTATAACTGTTTCAATTAAAAAAAAATCACCCCACCCTTACCAAAATAGTCACAGTGGCTGAGAAATTGCATGGAGCAGGCCTGAAAGATACTGTTTATGGGTTCAAGAATAGCAGCAGTTTATGGGTGTTTATTTAGAGCAAGTAGTTTCTACAACAGCCAGAATTTTGATAGACTAGTTGAAATGTTAAGTTCTGCTCTGGTGACTCAGATATTTGTGCCGGCATCTTTAACGCCCAGTCTGGATGCTGCTCTAGGAAAGCCATCTCAGCACAGACACAAAACACCTAAGCTGTTACCCCCCAGTCCTATGCTAGTTAGATCAGTAACCAGAAGATTTTGCTCCTTTTGGAAAATGTGAATATGATTAACTCTTGTGCATAGCTACCAGCGCTTTAACAAAAGGAAGAAAACTCAACCAAGTGATGTGCCTAAGGATTTACCAATGAACAAAGAGAGGCAGTAAGTTCCAGTAGTAACTTGCTCTATTGTGCATCTTTTGCTAATGGTAGGAAAAGCTCCCTACATACAGATCACAGTAAAACCCCACACACCTGCTCAGCACGAGTGTCAAGATAGGGATGAAATGACTGCTGAAAGGAACAACTCTGAATACCCATTCCTGTCAGATTGCAAGTGTTTCATTTAAACCTTATCTTCAATGCAGTTTGATCAGTGTCATTTCTTTTGTCTTTGTTTTCTTTGTAATTCTCAGAGTAATAGAGTAATTTAATGTGATGTGTCCTTTGTAATTCATTAGCAGATTTTTCAACAGTAAAAAGCAGATGAAGACACATGATCTGCCTTCTCCCTAGAGTCCTGCAGAAAGCTCCACTTCCAATCCATATCCCAACGTTTTACACTGGGTTCACTCCATCCCTGGAGCTCTCAGTCAGATACCATGAGCCTATTTTGTCTTCAATAGCATTGAAAACTAAACATCAGATCAAAGCTGGTATTTATCATTAAGATGTACATAATCCCTACCCAATAAGAGCAGAGAATTATAAAGGAAACTCAGAAAGCTTGTGCCCAAATACATTTGTTAGTCTCTAAGGTGCCACAAGTACGCCTCGTTCTTTTTTCAGAATTTAAAGACAATCCTGTGTCTAGCTAGCAAGACACTGGAGTGCTGTCTGCAACCTGCTACCAAACACTGCTCTGATCCAGTTGTCTTGACTCCAGCAAAATGATTGATTTCAATTTGGAGCCTGACCACTACATGCTGCATTGGGCCGGGTGCCTGTACCAAAGTGAGCTGGTGAAAGACAAGCTCTAAGCAAGAGTTTTAACATAGGTCAGAGAGAAGAGACACTCCAGAGGGAACTAGCATAAGGGGGCTCATTTATATGATGAAAGGGTTTAGTGGTTTGGCTGAATAGGAACTGCAGAGTCCCTACTCAATACCCTTGAATTGGAGGCTCAGACTTACCTACCTCGAAGGAGATGGTACATGTAGCAGGGGACAGGGGTCGGGGTCCTTTCTACCGCAGGTAGGAGACTTGCTGCAGGCTCCAGTCTGGGAGCTGAGTGCAACTGCATTGCTCCTCTTAGGCAGACATGGCTGCAGGTGTCTCCTTTTAAGACTAGATGGGCTAGAGAGTTCCCACCTGTGGACTTGCTGAGACTGGCCCTGCAAGAGGACACTATTAAACCCTCTTTTGAGGGAGGAGAGGAGGTGATTGTATGGAAGAGAGTTTTTTTGGGGTGCTTGCAAAAGGATGAATCTGCAGAGGAGCTGGCTACAGAACCTCTATTGAAGTGGTTCTCAAATCTTTGTCCTGGTGACCCCTTTCACATAGCAAGTGTGACCCCCCCTTATAAAATATATTAAAATTGTTTTTAATTAACACCATCATAAATGCTGGAAGCAAACCCAGCTCCACCAGGGTTTGGGTGGAGGTTGAAAGCTCACGACCCCCCATGTAATAACCTCACATCTCCCTCAGGGGTCCCAACTCCCAGTTTGAGAACCCCTGCTCTGTTGACACAGGGCTTGAGAACTCGTTTTGGAAGCATGCTGGGAAGAATGTTTCAATCGCTTGCAAATGACTAGACATTGGGGTGATGTGACTTTCTAGTAGTCCTGGGAAGCATAAAAGGTGACCTCAGTCTTAAAAAGCCATCTGAACGTTGAGATATTCTAGATGTTTTGTGATGGGGATTGTGTGCGCACTATTTGTAGGACTGGGGCAGGTGAGTCTAGCCCCTCTCCACCCCCCCAATTAAAAGTGAGGAATCATTAAGCCCAGGGCACAACTGCATACATGGGACAAGGAAGGAGAAAACAGGAACAGGTTGCAGATTGAAAACGAGGGCTCCAGAGGAGGACACTGTGCTGAGACATCATAGGACAAGCCCCGAATAGCAAAGCACCCGCCCCTCCTGGAGGGATAGATCGCTGTCCCGGCCTGTGCCGGGAGGAGACCCACAAGGCTGTCCTGCGAGTGTGGGACCCTGGATGGGGTGTCCATCAATCAGCAGGTGTGGGGGAAAAGTGCAGCCAGAACCCCAGGAAGAGGTTTGGGAGGAGCTGGCAGAGAAGCTGCAACCTGATGCACTACATGGATATATGCCAGGGTCTCCCTGACTGCAGAAGGGACAAGTGTCCAGGGAATTTGTGAACCACGTGGTGGCTCCACAGAGGAGCTACCAATACCGCTGGTGGGCCCAGAGTGTAGTCTGGCCCACTGAAGTTCCTCCCTCTCCCCCTCAGCAACAAGTCCTGCCACACAGCGTGAGACACAAGGACAAGGAAGCAGATCTACGGGGCAGGAGTGTACAGATGTGCTGTGGATGCAGTTTGGAGTCAGATGGGCTGGACCTCGTTCAGTTAGCTGAGATGACATTGGGGGTGGCTGGGGAAGGCTCTGTGGGCAGAGGCTCAGTGACACATTGTGGAGGGGGAGGGAAGGGAGTCCCCTCCCACAGGACTGGTTCAAGGGAAGCAAGTGACCAGGCTGCCCTCACCTCCCAAAGCACATGACAAGGGACACACAGGATGGGCAGCACCATGCACTGGTCAGGTGCTGCACATGCACCCAGACCCTCTGATCGTAGTCCAAGTGGTCTCGGATTCCAGTGGCCCCTGCCAGTCCCATCCTCTGGCACACCAAGGGGGGACTCCACCACCTGCATGCTAAGGCACATCAGTGGGTACTGCCCAGCGTCTCTTTTTGGAGCCTTTATGCCCAGGTCCTTGTATGACCGACTTTGGCCTCACTCTAGGTTTTGGGATTGCCCTAGTATACCTTTCCGGCACAGTAACAAGCAGCAACTTGCCTGCTATAATCAGCAAAGACCAAATACCCACATTACGGCATTAGTCTCCAAACCTGGAGACCCCAAATGAGTTTATTTCTCCCCTGATATTACATTTCGGTCACCTTTACAGTACTGATATTCACCAATTAACAAAGGCATAGAAACGTGAAACAAAAAAACGGAGAGCTTTCCTCCTCTCAATGTTGCCCATCGCCAGCAGGGGCCATACTCATGGATTTACACCCATAGGAATCAGTTGATACTTTCAGTCCTCACGTAACAGGATGTGTTCTGCTCTCAGTCAAAGCGCATGGACTGCCCTTTGTAGGAAAGAGCAAGTCACTCAGAAAAGCACGGCTATTCTAGAAGCCTGGCTGGTGGAAGCCCTCACTCTGAGGTCCCGTTCTTCACCGGACAAACACTCGCAGGGCGTGTACTTTAGATGTCCATGTCAAATTGAGCTTCCTCGCCTGTTGAAAAGAAACAACAAAAATGCAGGTGAATACTTGAGCCTCTTCCCCTAGCCTAGAGCCTCCCCGGCCACCTCCAACACATCTCAGCCAACTGAATGATATCCAGCCTGACTCCAAACTGCATCCACAGCACATCTGTACACACTCATGCCCCATAGATCCTATGTTAAATATCAAACACTACATGGATGTGACACTCAAAGACCAGCAGCCTCACAAGAGCATAGAAGTTTGGAGATGGCAGTGAAGGTTGGGGAGACTCTCAGCCTGCAGTGTACAGGGATTCAGTCTTGCTGGAGAATTGTGAGAGATGGCAGCTAACTCTGGTCTGAGGGGGAATACCATTCCTCTTTGGTCTGATGTTCTGCTCTCCTTCTATACAAAGAACTACTCTGCCAGCAGGCACTTTGCCAATGCAGAGCACGCAGTGCCTCAGAGACATGATGCATCTGGGGGATCTGAGAAGAGAATTCCATCCTTCGTTCGGAACACGACTCAAAAAAATCCACAACAGAAGGATTATTTACCTTTTCCCTGTGACACATTTGTCCACGAATGTGGGTTTGTTTGCAACAAGAGGCACATGTAATTTTTAGTTAGCACAGTGCAATGCAATTGCTGTTGCATGTCTGATTGTTATTGTAGCTGCTGCTGTTGAGAGGATGCCAATGTAAGCAATTATGCTGCTACTCAGCTGACCTATAAAAAGAAATTACCTCACCCACCCTGTCTCGAACATCCTGGGACCAAAATGGCTACAACACTGCAAGCTACATAAATGGTCAGCTCTGTTACACTCCTTGGTGCCAGTGATGCAGAAGAAACTTTTCAGGTACCAAACTGAGCCAGAAGAGGAACAAATCTTCCTTTGACTTGCAGGCTGATCAATTTTGATATTGGAAGCCCGTGAGTGAGGCAGTGTCAACAGAGGCCGTTACCAGCCAAATCTTGCTCAGTGGTTGGTGGGAGTTAAGTTAGGAAGCTCAACCTACTTAGCTTTCAGTGGACACATGCCCACATGACAAAACAGACTGCAATTTACAGTACTTGGTCCTTGAGTCTAGACATCTCTGCAGACTGTATGGACCACAAACAATCCCCCTTTCATCCCCATATCTCCCTGGTGCAAGGAAGAAGCACATTAGCTGGGCTGCACCTGTTCTATAGAGAGAGGATTCCGTCTCCAGGGTGTTAATCCAGCAGTATGTTTCACCCCAGCCAAATTAATATGAATGAGACAGAGGGAGAGAAAGAAGGAACAACACATAATAGATGTTAATGCGTGACTGGAAGGTGCCCATGCTACAGTGAGGAGGTCGGTATAAGAACAATGTGTAGCCCCAGAGATATCTTGATTTAGCCTGTATCCACACACAGCATCAATTCCTCCCTAGCTGTTATAACAATATTCTGGTTCCAGCTCAGCTGTGCTCTTGTGTATTTTCCAAGGGAAAAAAGTGAAACATGCAAGTTATTTTCAGGCTTTGCCAGGGCGGGCCACTCACCTATGCCCGGCTTCTCCTCGTAATTGTGGACATGGTTGTTTTCAATCTTCAGCTCCTCCACATTTGGACTGGTAACACCTGGAATGTCTGGAAGGTCACAAGGTGAGGTTTTGGCAACTGGGGAATTGCGGCATTCCATCAAAAACTTCCGGTCATAAATAATTCTTGTACCTAGAAGGAAAAAATGTGAAATACTGTCAGCTTTTAGCATATCTGAATGTGTTTTACATGGAAAGCAAGTATCAGTAGCCCTAACATACATAAAACTGAGCCACGGAGAGGCCCGTAGCAGAGCTGGGAACAGAATGTAGCAGCCAGTCCAGTGCTCAACCCACTAGGACACACTGCCTCCCAGTGAGCGCCTAGTTACAAAGTCTACATGAAAATAAATTTTTAGGTGCCTGCAAAACTTGGAAAAAAATCAGTCATTAAGATTTAAACTGCTTCTGTTAGTCTCATCCCATGTCCTCCCCTGTAGTTGCAGTATATAAATTTCACACGCTTTTCTGAGACTACCTACAATTCTGAAATCCCAAATGTTTAAGCAGATAGATCAGGAAATTTGTAATGGAAATTGCCTCTTATTTTAGTGGTGAATCCCCCCGCTGCTGGTTTGTTAGAGCAGAATAAAATTACATCTTTATTAAGAGGCAGAAAGCAAACCTTGAGGTGGTGATGGCAGAGTTAAGGCTCTGCAGGGATTTAAAATGAACATTTTGAAGGCTGAGCTGCCCATTATTCCCCTACCAAAGCATCTGATGTTGGAGAAATATCAAACCAGAGTAAAAAGATCCCTCCAAAGATACATCATCCATAATACAGAAAGAACTCAAAAGAGCATTCCAGAGAGAGCTGCAACATCTCATTTCAGGATGGGACATTTAATACATTACCCCCATCCAACCAAACAGGACAAAGGAATCTCCTTCCTCCCTCTCACCCCCTATGTTCCCAGCTGGTGGTATGCATGTGGACAAGAAATCAGAGAATCTCTCCTGGAATGCTAGGCACACTCATCTATTCCATAGCATGGCTGTAAAGTCATGTACATAGATATTAAATGTCAAGGAAATTATGCTCATGATTTTCCAAGACATTGGAACCTTTTCAAAATTGAAGATCATTGTTACAAGTTTCTGCCGATCAAGGAGGTAGAATTAAACTAGCAATGTCTCCAATTCAGATTTATGCTCCAGTACAAAATGCAGTTAATCAGGATTTGGGTAAAGAAACAACCCTAGCCTGCAGCTATGGTTGTTGGTAGCTGGAAGACTTACAAAATAAGGACAGGGTTCCTAGAACTGCAGTTAGCATTCTAGGTATTCAGAGTACATTTCATAACAGGCTGAAGAACTGCACATTCCTGGTTTACATTCATTCACACAGTCACATGCCTTGAGCTCTTGAGATCATCTTTCTATGCAATGGAGACATCCTAAAGCCAGTGCTGGGGGGTCAAGAAGTAAAGGAAAGCTAACTCGCACATGTCCAATGACTGAAAAAGCAAATTATTTCCCTTTCTTTCTTTCTGCAGAATGGAGTTTAGCCTATTGCCACAGAGGCTGCAGAAGTTGGTAGCTGTAAAGTGTTTCCTAATCAGTGGCCTTAAATAAACCATTCAAACTTAAAAGCCCACTCATTCTGTAATAGTATTGACATGAGACTAAAGTGACTATTTCAGGAACACAAAATGGTCACGCTCTCATATGGCTTTATCTGAGAAATCACATTCCAGTATCAGTCCATAATGACTCAACACGACTCCCTGGAGTGCATAGCTGTTTTTATCCAATTCATTCATTGTCACCCAAAGTAAAGGGCGATAACCCGTACTGAGTTTGCTTGGAATTGATCAGAATCAGGCAGACCATAAATAGTCAAACCAATTTTAAATCTCAGGGTAATACTCTCCAAAAGCCACATGGAATAGATTTGCCCTTCCAAATTTCTTCAGCACTTCAGACACAGGTATGCGTCTGTCCTACAAATACTAGCTGCAGCTCCACTGCTGTGCTACATGTTACTGTAAGGCAGAAACTTGCTGAGACAGAGGGGGTTTTCTGTCACTGTAGTAAATCCAACCCCTCAAAAGTGGTAGCTAGGTTGATGGAAGTTGATGGTGTCTACACCCGTGCTTAGGTTGGCTTAACTATGTCCCTCAGGTGCCAACAAAACCAAACTATGATAATTTGCACCAATGGCCAGGACAGTTACTGAGGATTTCTGATTTGGCACGAAATTCTGTTTGCCTCATAGGCACACAGATCCACTGAAATCAATGGAACTACTTGGGAGATTAAAGTGCATAACATTTGGCTCTGTAAAATTAGTCATGACTATTCCATTAGTCATGGCTCCTTTATTCTGAATAGTGCAACTTGATGTATTGTTTATAATACTTCACAGTACACATGTAAAGGGATGGTAACATTTTGTTAAAGGTTTTCAATTAAATCTTCCAAAGGAACAAGTATTTATGTAACAAAGGACTGCACTTGAAAACTCCTTCTGCTACTGAACAGTGCAATGGTCTTTTCATAATTATTGGATTTATGGATCAGCACAAGGAAGATCAGTGAGTCTGTAATATATTAAGAACTATTAGTAATTTCTTAATTCAAGATGGTCTACAGATCAGTATATTTAAAGTGAGGTTTGAAGGAATTATATTTTAGACTATTGACAGTAGATTTGGAAAAGAGAGATTAAAACTCCATTGTTAATAATTACAGGGGAGCAGGCATGAGAACAAACATATGGTAACTACCCAGCAGCAATAAAATGGAAGTTAACAGATAACAAGCAGAACCAAAATGCATTATTACATGGAGCATTTTAACTGACTCTACATTTTTCAATCCATAAAACAGGCACACATTAAAATATTAATTCTCTGGATTATCCAAATCACTCAGAAATTAAACAGAATTATTGGAAATAAAGGATACTACTAGTGACTAGATATTTTTAAAAAAATTCTCATCCCTCTGCTATTTTTTGAACTGTTCTATTCTGATAATCTTTCAGCCTTTTCTGAGTATTTAACTTCTAGTCAAAACAGTGTTTTCATTTAAGAATTTCTTCAATTTTTTTACTTTACTACACTCTACATCTCATTCACACTCCTCCATCAAGGGAATGAAACATGCGAGAGTGACAACTGTAACTTATCACAGCACATGAACATATATTGAAAAATAATCAGTTGGCCTGAATTCTCTTATACTTGTGGCACAACTGTTGGAAGATGCACATAAGGTTTAAGAATAGCAGCCGTGTCAGTCTGTATCCATAAAGAAAACTAGGAATACTTGTGGCACTTATTTCAACATAAGCTTTCGTGGGCTATCACCCACTTCACCGGATGCATAGACTGGAACACACAGAAGTAAGATGCATTTATATACCCAGAAAGGTTTAAGGATTCCTATTGCTTGTGCTCTCAGAGAACACAACAGATGCCCAGTACAAAAGACACCAAGACCTCCAGTGTCTGGGTCCAGACTTTCTTAGACTAGCCCAATTTTTAAGAAACGCCCATTTAAACTTCAGGCTCTGATTTTTTTTTTAAACTACTACCGTTACATATCAAGAATCCGAGAGGTAGCCGTGTTAGTCTGGAATAGCAGAAGTTACAAAGAGTCCTGTGGCACCTTAAAGACTAACTAAAGTATTGGAGCATAAGCTTTCGTGGGCTAATACCCACTTCGTGGGATGCAAGCAGTGGAAGTGTCCAGGGGCAGGTATAAATAGATAGGCAAGAACCAGGTTAGAGATAACAGGGTGGGTCCAATGGGGCTGAACCTTACATGCAAGGCTCCACCTGAACCGGTTACATGCAACTCCTAAGGCCACTGGGGTGTAAGACTCCCAGCTATTGATTTGCAGGGTACACTTGACAGCGCTTTCAATCTAGCCCATGTCACCCTTCTGCTGGGGGTGGGGACCTTCCATGGGGGGGGGGGTAATGAGGGGACAGCGGCGGGGGCTCGGAGCGGCGGTGTCTGGACCCCCCTGCATGCAGCACACGAGTCTGGCCCGAGCGGGGACACGTGTCTCAAGTGTGGACCCGGGCCAGGCGTCGAGCCACGTCAGCCGCGGGCGGCGCGTTGACACGGGGGCAGGGACGCAGTGGGGGGGGGGGCTTGGCCCGGGCCTGGCGGGGCTTGGCCCAGGCCTGGCGGGGGGCCCCCCCGCGCCCCCCCGGGGTCCCGCGCCCCCCCGGGGTCCCGCTCACCGCCCGGCGTGGTCCCGAACACGGTGCCCCCCGGCGTGGTGCTGTAGTCGCCGGGCGGCAGCGGGGCGCCGTCGGGCAGGCTGAGCCGCTTGGCGGGGATGGCCCGGCTCGGCGTCTGGGCCTGGCGGCAGCTCCCGGACATGGCGACTCGCCCCGCCGGCCCCCGACCCGGAACCAGCCGGCGGGCCACGCCCCTTCCGCCCCGCGCGCGCGGCGCCCCCGCCAGGGGAGGGGCCGCAAGGCGCAGGCGCGGCCGGCCGATGACCCCGCCCCCTGCCCCTCCCCATGCCCCGCCCCCTCCTCTTCCCCCTCCCTTCTGCTCCTAGCCCCCTCCTCATGCCCCGCCCCTCCTGCTGCTCCCCCCCCGCCCCTCCCCAGGCCCTTCCCCCTCCCCTTGCCCCCCAGCTCCCATCCTATATCCTGACCCCTCTTCTCCCCATATCCCGACCCCTCCCACTGCCCCCCAGCTCCCATCCTATATCCTGACCCTCTTCTCCCCATATCCCGACCCCTCCCACTGCCCCCAGCTCCCATCCTATCTCCTGACCCCTCTTCTCCCCATATCCCGACCCCTCCCCCTGCCCCCCAGCTCCCATCCTATCTCCTGACCCCTCTTCTCCCCATATCCCGACCCCTCTCACTGCCCCCCAGCTCCCATCCTATCTCCTGACCCCTCTTCTCCCCATATCCCGACCCCTCCCACTGCCCCCCAGCTCCCATCCTATATCCTGACCCTCTTCTCCCCATATCCCGACCCCTCCCACTGCCCCCCAGCTCCCATCCTATCTCCTGACCCCTCTTCTCCCCATATCCCGACCCCTCCCCCTGCCCCCCAGCTCCCATCCTATCTCCTGACCCCTCTTCTCCCCATATCCCGACCCCTCCCCCTGCCCCCCAGCTCCCATCCTATCTCCTGACCCCTCTTCTCCCCATATCCCGACCCCTCCCACTGCCCCCCAGCTCCCATCCTATCTCCTGACCCCTCTTCTCCCCATATCCCGACCCCTCTCACTGCCCCCCAGCTCCCATCCTATCTCCTGACCCCTCTTCTCCCCATATCCCGACCCCTCCCACTGCCCCCCAGCTCCCATCCTATATCCTGACCCCTCTTCTCCCCAACCCCACTCCATATCCCGACCCCTCCCACTGCTCCCATCCGCTCCCCATGCCCCATCTCCAGCCCCCTCCCCATCCCACCGCTACCACCAACACCCCCCCATGCACCCACCTCGTCCCCATGGATCACCGCTCCCTATTCACCCACCCCACTGCTCCCACTAACCCTCCCCACGTGCAAGAGGGACATATAACGAGCCTCTCCTACACTGTCCCCACCTCAAGGAGTTTTTTAATCCAGACTGACAAGGCAGACAAAGTGGGGGAAGGAAGGAAGTACCTTCAAACGATACGCTTTGGGAGCAAGCCTCAGCATCCCCGTCATTCCCATGCCCATAGGCTGGACTGGAGGCAGGGGGGTTAATGAAGTATTTCTGGGGCCCGGGTTCTCCACCTGTCCCATACCGTGCTCCCATGCAGCAACCCAAACGTGTCTTGGGAGGCACTTCCCATCTACCTGTAAGGAACGGGGGCAGTAGTGTCCCCCTGCCAAGTTCAGACTCTTGCTACCCAGCTTCTCCAGGCAGCGAGGCTCTGAGAAAGCAGCCAGTGCAAGGATGGCCCTCCTGGGTGGCCTTCAGCACCACTCGGGAAACTTGTGCAGTGACAGATTTCACAGCCTGCTCCTCTGGGCGGCTGGTTAGTAATGGGGGTCACAAACATGTGAACCGGCATTCGTGCTGAATGCTCACCTGTAGAGGTGACAGGGGAGAGAGAGAGAGGATGAAACGAAGCATCACAAATGGCCCTTTCCGGAGTCCCTGGTTCAATATCAGGATCATATGGAGCCAAGCAAATGTCCCGACCAAGAGAAGCCAGACCCGGATAGCATAAAAGAGATCTACTCTCTCGGTCTGCCTGCTTGGGCATTCTATACTGCACTCCCCACCATGGTGCGTGGTTGCTCAGCTTCAAAGACACCCTAAACATTGTTGATTCTAGAGACGGACTTGCATCAAGGAAGAGCAGAGAGGTTATTTTACCTCTGTAAGTGGCACTGATGTGGCAGCTGCTGGGATGCTGTGTCCAGTTCTGGTTCAGATGTTGATACATTGGAGAGGGTTCAGAGAATGATTAAAGGATTAGAAAGCCCACGTTATAGACTCAAGGAGCTCCATCGATTTAGCTGTAACAAAGAGAGGGTTAAGGGGTGGCTTTATTAGAGTCTACAAATACCTGGATTTAACCTGGGAGGTTCTCTGTGCCTGGGTTCTCTGACCCTTCCATTACGGTACCAGAAAAGGTGGTGGTGGCGGGGAGAGCGGACGGGGGGGGGGGGGGGGGGGGAACTGAAAATGTTTAATGGGAAAATTTGAAAAAATATTTAGAAAAAAGAGAAAAAATGTGAATTTTCCACAAAAACAATTACTATTTTCTTCTGCCCTCATTGTTCCTTTGCTGGGTCAGGAACGGTGTGTCTCACGGCCTGGATGGGAGTGCACACCCCTCTTGAGGGCTTACTATTAAATGGTGATTAGATTGCTACTGCCAGTGCCTCCATGGTCTTTGCAGCTGAAGGATGGGAACTGGTGCTCAGGGGATGTGCCTTACCTGTGGGGGAGGAGGAGCTGTGTCAAATAATTAATTGTGCCATACGTGGGTGGGGAATCCAATCAAATGCTCAAGTCAGTATAAAGAAGACTGCCTCGCTCTTAGGCAGAGCTTTTCAGCAGTAGATCTCCGAGTGCTTTACAGAGCAGGTCAGTATCATTATCCACATTTTACAGATGGGGAAGCCGAGGCGCAAAGAAGTGGAAAGACTTGATGACTGTCACCCAGTAGCAGACCAACAGCAGAGCCAGGAACAGAATCCAGCTCTCTTTACTCCCAAACCAGTGCACTAACCACCAGGCCACACTACCTCCCCTAATAGTACTCCATTAAAAAGGTAATTGTCACCGGTTTATTTAGAACTAAAGGGATGGCTCATTTCTCCCCCCTCTTTTCTATATATTTATTTGTAAGGCACCTGACATGGGAATGTTGTCTTGCTGTCTCCTGGTTTGATAATAATATGAGCTCTCCGGGGAAGGGCTGTGTTTGTAAAGCACTGAATACATCTACGGTGCTTGATAGATGTTTTTTAATAATCATAACTATCAGAAACCCCTGGGGTGGGAATTCAGCTTATGTTTAGTTTGCAATCAATAAAAAGTTAAAAAAACAAAGAGAGCAGGCAATTTTAAGCAAATTTATCCTTTGAATTCTGGTTTTTCTCCTGGGTACAGTTGGCAGCTGCTTTATTGGACTTGTTTCATTTCATAGTTTGCTTTTTGCATTAGATATATATGTGTGTATGCATGTATGTTTGCATGTAGTCATGTTCGAGAGAGTGTGTATGCATGTGTGTTAGCATGCAGGCCTGTTACTATGTGTACACAGGTGTTTTACCAGGCATGTGAGCATGAGTACATGTGTGTGTGAGTGTACGTGTGTGTATTTTGGGTGGCACTGCATCATTATGAAGAGTTTTGTCCGTTACTGTGTATAGATGTGCCTCCTTCTAGCCCCAGCTAGATGCTGTGAATAGCCATGTGTAAGTCTAGTTTTACTTGGTGGCTGGGTATTCCTATGGATTAAAGCTGTCTTGGAGCCACCCAGGTGGCTAAGATGAGCAGCGTTTGTCTCTTGGAGCAACATCACCCATCTTTGTGGCCAGTCATTTGGCAGCACGCAGTCTGCAAGACCACCCTACCACTCCAATTCCAGTACGGTCCATTCTCACCACACAGCGTTTCCATCTGCATGCCCCCTGCTGGGCTACTGGCACTTTAGCAGGCTGATGAAAGGTTGGCCACATGTTTGCATTAATGCAAACGAGGTAATTTGTTAAATCTATGGGACACAGCTGGCCTGGCACCCTATTACAGCTCTCCCTGATGGCTTTGTGGAAGGCAGCTGTGGGGTACAAATGCCATTAGGAAGTATGGAGATGAAGATGCCCAAATGATAGGCTGACCTAGGACAGGGGAAAGGTGTCAGCTACTGTCTGTCACCCTTGGAAATGGCTTTGCATGTATGTCCTGACTGAGATTGTTTTAAAGGGAATGTACATAAATAGCAGTAGACAATGTCCTAAAGCATTTTACCAAAAAACTATAATAGGCAAACTGACCTACAGCCTAAATCTGGAAAGAAAAGTTTGTTCTTTCTTTGGCTTTGTCTACATTACCAAGTTGTGCAGCTTTATTTAGACTAGTATAGGTAACGCAATACAATCGTCTCCTGGGCATGCCGTTGTATTGGTATATTTATACTTGAAGAGGTAATTCTGTACAAGTGGTGGAATAATTATACTGGTACAAGCCACTTTTTATCGCTATCAGTGTGTTCACTGTTGCAGCTTTTTGTGGTAAACTATTATGATAAAAAGCTCCCCGCCCTCATTGAAAAACTCTGCCCAGGAAACTCTCACATGCAGACCAGGCCTGGAAGGGAACAGGGCTAGAGGGATGACTGTATCTCAGCGTCTGGGTCTCATGCTTGCATACACAGAGACGACCTGAGAAGTGTTCCGCCAGGCAGAAGATGTTTGCGTGATTTGGCTGATACATAAAAGCGTGATTTGGCTGATACTTTAAAAAGGAAATAACAAGTGCAAAAGAAATAATCTGAACCTGCAGAGTCTCCCACCCCATGGCCAGGTAGAGCATGAACCCATCAGAGCACAGAGGATCTGTGTGCGCATGCACATACGCCCAGCGTGGAGGGAACAGTGTACCCTACTCTGGACGGTGGCAATGGCTGCAGAGGTGAATCAGGTCCGTGGGGTGACATTCACTCCTGTGCAGAGGCCAGTGCACAGTCCAGGCACCACTTCAGCCCTCCTTGGAGGACTTTTGGGGGGATTTCAGTGTTCCAAAGGCCTTGCACAGAGCGATTGTTTTGTTGATTGCAATGAGGCTCCCATGGGAGCAAGGGGATCTTCTTCACTTTGCATCTGCAATGGCTCAGCATGGTTCCCTTTGTGTGGGGCAAGAGCGCCCCCAACTGACCACGCAGCCATGTGTCCTCTGCACACTCACCCTTTGCATCACAAAGGGAAAGAACAAATATTAAATACAGACGTGGATACCTATCACCCTGTCAGTGCCAGTGAAACGCCACGACTCAGACCATGCAGCATCAGACAGCCCCAGTCCTCCTGAGTAGGTGGGCTTGGTGCGGAGACCCAGAGCCTGCCTGCAGTCACCAGTGCTGCTGCAGGGAGTAAGCTGGACTCTGCATTCTTCCTGGAGAAAGAAAGCAGCTTTTCTTTTCTTAACCCCCCGCCCACTGAGTGTCGTTCTGTGCTCTGGAATTGTTCCACTCTGCGAATGGACAAGAGATGGTGCAGGAGCGTGTTCTAATCCAGTCTCTCCCTCCAGCAGGGATCCTCTGGGCCAGAAACCCAGCTGGCAGAAATCAGCATAACTACCCAGAAGTCGATGGAACTCCGCTCATGTGCCCCTGCCGGCGATCTGGCCCTCTGACTCAATGGGAGGGCGCAGCATGCAGGAGTACCTGGAGGTGAACTCGCCAGAAGGAGGCGGGCTGGATTACGATTTGTTTTACAACAGAACAGGCAGGACCCATGTGAGATCAATGGCTCCTTGTGCTATGCACATGGTAAGAGACAGACGAAGTGGAGGGAGGAAGTGTCATTATCGCCATATTACAGATGGGAAACCCAGGCACAGGGAGTTAAGTGACTTGCCCAAGGTCACAGAAAGTCTGTGGCGCAGTCAAGGACTGAATGCAGGTCTCCTGAGTCCCAGTCCATTGCCTTCTCCACAAGCCTGTCCCCCTCTCGGGCAGCAGCTCATGCCCTGCTCCCTCCTGAGGACGCACTTCCCGCTTATAATTCGGTGCACAACAGCCCACATGGCGATTGCCTGCGTCGGCAGCTCTCGTCGCCCAAGGAGCTCACTGCACATTGCTCCATGGGGGCAGAGCTGCTGCTCTGAGCTGCGTTCCCTGGGGGCCCCTAGGAGGGAATTCTGGCTGCAGTACAACCCTTCTGCAGCCCAGCCTAGGGCTGCAAACCTCAGCCTACCCCAGAGTCTATTTCCCATTCAGACCTGTAGTGGATCGTTTCCGGGGCAGATTTTCCGAAGAGCTCAGTGCTCACCACTCCCATTTAGGCATCCAAATGAGTGCCGGGGGGGCGGGGGGGGGGGGCAAGAAAGTGCTCAGGAGCTTGCGAACAGCAGGAGCTGGAGGTCTTTTGAAAATCCAGTCCTGTCTGATTCACAGGGGCTGATTTGACAGGAGTGCTGGGCCTTGGCTTCCCCTCTCCAACGTCACTGGGGGTTGGGAGCCGCTCACTGCCACGGACAGCCTGGTCCAGACTTTTGTTCTGAGCAATAAAAGTGAGTCCTTTTAAAGCCATTCCTAGTTACACATTTACAGCGCTAGATCCTCTCTGTTCCTACCCAGAGATGAACCGCTGTCAAACTGACCGACCCGGGATGCTGTGCTCAGTGAGTTCTGAATGCTAATGGAGAGGGGGGAGCCCCTTAGATCCTACAGATCCCCCCCCCCCCACCTAAATGACACTGGAGTAGAACTGCCTCAGTTAGCAGATGTCCAGGAAGAATTTGTCTGGTGTTTACCCAGCGTAGACTAGCAGGGAGTTCACAGGTGCCAGCGAGAGGACAAGCCTTCCAGCTGGTGTTCTCTTTGATTTTTTAAATGCTCCCCGTGGATTCTGAGCCCAGCCTCAGAGAAGCAGTGGTGCCTCCTGCAAATCAATGAGCAGGGATGCTGGGAGAGGCAGGGAACAAAGCAGGTTGTCCCATTCTCTTCTATACAGGTACTTGTTCTGTGCTCATCACCATGGGATCTGAATGCCTTCCAGACGTGCAGGAAGCGACAGGACTGTTCTTCTGCTCCCGCCAGGGGGAGAAATGCAGGGGAGTGTCTTGTTCTGGATTTCTTTCTTTTATATCTACACGCCCAGGTTGCTAGGTCTGTGTTCGAGAGAGCAGCTCAAAGACGTGCCTTGCACTTGACGTGGAAGGTAGGGCGAGCTGGGATGGTCCTTAGTTCCTGCGGGAGTTCATGCCATGGAGAGCTCTGAAGATAATGACCTTGAACTTGTCTCCATGTTCTAGGGGAAGCCAGTGTAGGGCACAGAGGACCGGTGCCATGTGCTGGTGGTAGCCAGTGCCATTGAGGAGCTGGGCTGCAGCTCTGTCTTTGCCAGGGAATTCTGTCAAGTGGTCAGTCTGCACAGTAACCCATCTTGGCCCCAGCAGGGCGAATCCCGCTGGGCAATTTTAAGGGCAGGAAGTAGCTGGTTAAATCCAGGCCTCTGCATGCTGGCATGGATGATATTCTGGTACATGAACGTCTCAGCCGGTCACAGGTCCCCTCTGTGGTCTCGGAGGCCTGGAGGAATTTGGGAGTGTACAGAGGGTGCTTAAAGGGCAACAGGCCAGTCGGGAATGTGGGGTGGACGCTGTTCCATGGAACACCCTGGGAGAGGTGGGAATCTGCCCCTTATACTGGTGCTAGTTGGGCCCATTGATTCAATACACAGAAGTTCTAGGGCCATGACTCTCCATTGCCTTGTGGTCATTCGCAGCAGTCCAGTCTGGATCTAAACTGTTATGAAATCAGACATCACCTCTCCCACTGGGGGGAGCTTTTTACTCTCCCATTGCACAGAGGCAAATGGAGACGTAAGACCCAAAGTCTGAAAAAACAACTCAAGGTGGTCTCACTCCCCCCCTCCCCCCAGTCTCCTTCAGACTACACAGATTCCTGGATGGGAGAGCCTAAGTCCAGTGTGTCAGAACGCGACTTTCCCAGGGGTGGGTTATCCCCTCACTGCTACCGCAGGGGTCTGGCACCCTCCTCCGAGGCATCTCAAGCTTCCCGCTGTGGGGGAGGGGGCACTGGTTTGACAGACCTGCTCTGATCCCATCTGGCAATTCCTGTCTTCTTGTTCTTTTGATATGGAATTGATCCTTTAGATGGACTAGGTTTAAAAAGGAATCTTGGAATGTCTTTTAGGTTTCTATGCTTTGAAGCATAACAGCAGTTTTCATTCCGATTACCAATTCAGTGCTAAGGAGCTTTACATAAAACAAGCCTATTGCATCAGCCGTGGGCCTGTTCACTGCATCTGAAACAGGGAAATTCCACATGGAGCACTGGGAAACCATGCACAGTTTATTGCAGTGTTCTCTGTTCGCATTAGATCAAACATAGTCAACTGATTTCATTAAACCTGTTGTGTGGTATGTAAACTACTCCTGTGCTGCCATGTGGCAGAAAAACCATAAGCCACTAAGAGCCAGTCCTTTTGAAAGAGAGAAGATAACATGCACAGTACAGAGCTTCTGCCTGCCCTCAGCTGTCGAGTCCTGGCTAAGTGGAGAACAAATCTCACAGATGGTACTTCGGGCTCGACAGTCAGGCAGCAAGAATTTTCCACAGTAAAAGCAAAGAGGTGTCCTTACACCCAGAAAAGACTGTAAAAGGCTGATGCCTCATCTCCATTTTGTCTTCAATCCTGCTTCTTATCTCTGGAGAGACTTTTGCTACAAACTGAAGTTTGAACAAGGACTGAAGGGCCTATCACAGCTGAGGATGTACTCCAGAGACTTGAGTTGAACCTGCAGTTTTTTCCATCATTGCTACAAGCCTGAACCAAGAACTTTGCCATGACTGTGTGGACTTGATTCCATTGAACCAGTTCTAGCTCTCACCTAGGTTTTTTCCCTTTAATGAATAAACCTCTAGATTTTAGATTTTTTTTAAAAAAGACCCTAGGCAGGAACACATCAATAGCTCTTTGTGAATACAGCTCACTGCTCTATCCCTGATCTCTATCCAGCATGGTCACAGCCACATGTCACCTACCAACTGTCAGACAGCACTGCTAGAGACAGGCTAATATTTGTGTTCCAGGAGCACTTTGAAGCTCTGGCCAACACCAGGACCCTGTTGTGTGCGGTGCTGCATGAGCCCAGAGTGAGAGACAGTCCTTGCAGGCTAAACAAAAGAGGAATTGTTCTCCCCATTTTACAGATGGAGCATGGAGGCAGTAAGAGACTTGCCCAAGGTCACAAAGGCAACTTGGGGCCAAGCCGGGAACAGAATCCAGATCTCGTGAGTCGCAGATCAGCACCCTGGCCACAAGCCAATTCTCCCGCCCTTTTAAAGTTATATGCTCAGGGAACATTGGCTTTGCTTTTATAATGGGAAGTGAGGAATTGCTGTCCTTGAACAGATCAAAACCCCAGTGCACTTGAACAACAAGAGGAATTCCTTCCTGACCCTGCATGGTGACCAGCCTATTCTGTGAAACATGAGGATTGATCACCCCTTATAGCAGTCACTGGAGCTTCAGGTACCATGTATGTGTCTAATCCTTCTTGAATCTTATTAAGCTATTTAGTAATATCCTGTGTCAGTGAGTTCCATAGATCAGCTATGTACCATGCCTAAATAAACTTTTCCGCTTAGTGATCTCAACTTGTTGCATCTTAATTTCATCTAGTGCCCCCTGGCACTAGCATCAAGAATCACACTTTGCCCTTGTCTAGCACTTTTTGTCTATTAGGTGTTTTGCAATTTACAGTGGAATTAATACTTGACAACCACTCCTCTTGTGAAGTGGGTAAGTATCATCCTCTTGGTACAGATGGGGAAAACTGAAGCCGGAGAGGTGAAGTGCCTTGCTCAAGGTGGCTCAGAGATTTGGTCAGGGAGGCCAGATTAAGAATGCAGGAGTCAGTCCTGTTCCATTACCGCACAGTCCCATGCGGTGAAGCGAACGGAAGCAGCCGACTGGCTTTCTCTAGCCCATTCATTAACTCAGACATTTCTAGTCCCTTTTATTTTTTTCATTTCATTTCAATAATCCAAGTTTTTCATCCTGTTTTCCTTTCCTACAAACACTCCACTCCCCATCAATTTTGCAGCCTGTCCCTGGGTTTTGTTTGACACAAATACTGTATCAGCACCCAACAATACTCCTTCGCAGTAGGCTGTAATCACAGGAAATTATCTTTGTGGGTGGGTTAATCAGCCATCTATTTCCACACGAGCGAAAGAGAGGCTCTAACAAATTGCCATGTACTGCACTTTCTGCTTTTCGTTAGATCACATTTGTCATTAGGAAATGATGCCAGTTTATGTAAATTGACTCAAGACTGGTCCCAAATCCCAATGTTATAAAAGGTCCCCCCCCCTCAAGAGCCAAACAAGCATATTTCCTGGGGAGCATTAATGCTCCACTGATTCCATACATTGAGATTAATGAGTACCAGGAACAAGAAATATTTGGGTGCCCGGCTTCATTTCCAAACTTTGATATGGGAGGGAGCAGGTCTGGCCCGGGGCTATGGAGAGGCCTGTCAGGCCGGCCCCTTCCCGCCAGCACTCACATCCCCTCCTCGAAGTGCCGCTGAAGAAGTGCTGCTAACCGCTGCAGGGAGCCATGGGCTGGGCACGCTGGCGGCACCAGTCCTCACTCTGGGTCTGTAACGTAATGCGAACGCGCTGGATTGGGACCGGTTTGGGATTTTGCAACAAACTGTTTGCAGCTCTCTCGTACATACCCACAGGGACTGGCCGGGAGCAGCACGATTTTATAATCAAGGATTTAGCAGCCGATCTGGCTCCTTACTCAGGCAGACCAAACTGTTAAGGTATGTTAGCTGAGGAAGGGGAGGACACTTAGGAACGCTGAGTCTCATCATTCTTGAAGGAGCTCTTAGAATGACAGACTGGATGAGTCTCATTTAACTGGAGCGCTTTAAGATGAGGCTCATTGCTGAAGTTTCCATAAAAGGCTGGTGCAACGTGCCATGCAGTGGAATACTCCCTGCCTTGTTCTGGCTTAGCATTGCATGTGGTCCTTTCCGCTGCACCCCGTTCTCCTGGAACATACAGTAACCAGGGTAACCAGACCTTTCACTTAAACAAGAAACTCACCGGGATGCTTGATTACGAGGAGAATTATCTCCTGGAAATGACAGCCTGAGAAAGCTGGAGGTATTGCTGCAATTTAGGGGAGGCAAGATGTCAGGCCTGACGAAGGGAATGACAAATGCTAAATGGAAGCTGTAGCAGAGGCACTCATAATTAAGGTGAGAGAGGTAGCCAGCAAGGAAATTACAGATCAGCGCTAGGTATTCCGGAGCAGGCTGAGATAAGAGCAAGAGGCAGGGGAGAGAGGAGGAGAAAAGTTCATCAGGAGGGACTTTGCCGTGATATTGATGCTTTATGGCTGAAATAGGCTCATGATGGCTCCACCATCTCTCCTGCACATTTCAAATCCCAGGAGGTAAGGCGAGGGATGAAAACCTGCTGTGCTGAGCTCCCTGGAACGCCTCCCCTGCCCTGCTCCCAGGATGGCGCATCGGCCTTAACTTGTTTCCCTGTGACCACCCAGGATTGCCTTGGCGGAGCTGTTTGCTGTCCGAACTCTACCCAGGGCTCAGGAGGGAGAGAACGTACGGAGCTTGGGCCCCAGGCATTGATACGCCTGCAGCTGCTCATCTGCTTTGCGCGGTCATGCTCTGTTTGGCCATTTACCCCTGCAAGGGGTATTTAGCCCAGGTCATGCATGCGGATGCCAAATGGGCATAGAGTAACCGGAACAGGAGACAACGCTGCTCCCGCTCACCTGCCACGTAGCTGGTGTCCTGGAGCTGATCTGAAAAAGGCGCTTTAGGGAAAGTCCCACCTTCCATTCTCTTTGAAAGGTTCAAACAACTCTTCATCCCCTGGACGCTCCGCAGCGTAAGGAGTCTGAGCTGTAACTAACGCAGGGTGTGTCGACACTGCAGCGGGGAGGATGCTTCTCAGCCCAGGCAGACAGACCCGGGCTAGCTCTGCTGGAGCGAGCATGCTGAAAACAGCAATGGGGCTGTGGCCGCCTGCGTATGTACTTGGGCGGGTTTGTAGCTCCAGCCGCTGCCCAGCACAGTTTTATCTGTAGCACGCTCGCCCGAGCAGAGCAAGCGTGTGTCTTCTACTGGTGCTGTAGCACAGTCCCAGCTGCAGTGTAGACATATCCTGAAAGGGGTTAACGCTGAGGTCACAAAGCTCCAGACTGTTGGGTTCTCCCGTCCCTGCCTACCCCGGCCTCCATTTCTGATCCCCGCAGGGCACCTGCCCTGTGCGCTGAGTTAGGTGAGGCAACCCCCCTCTCCCCCCGTGCTTTGGGGACTGCATCTCCCCTATGCTCTGGCTTACCAACACAGCACCTCTCTGGGAAAGAAATGTGCAACACAAAGCAGGCTAGAGAATGAGACAAGGGAGAGATGCCTCTGAAATGCTGCAGGGCGTCCTTCCTTCTGAGCAGCGCCCGCCCGCCAGGCACTGGCCCCCCCGAACACCTGAGAGCAGTGTAAAGGGCTGTATGTGTGCAGATATCTTTGGAGAGGCTATAAAGCGGAGGAACAGTCTTTAGTCCCTTTAATTATCGCACAGATGGTCCAATTCAAATCTGAGCCTGAAGAAATCCTCTAAGAGCTGGCAATCAGGAGGAGGCCAGATGGTCGACCTTCCTGCTCTGTGCAAGAAGGAGCTGGAGCTTTTGTCATCTCCCCAGGCTCGCTGCCTTCTCCTCGGACACCGCGTCTCCACCAGCTCTCCCCAGACTCCACGCTGTGCCGGCTGATGGCAGGTATCAGCGCTCAGCAACGAGCAGCCTTTCCCTGCAAGCTGGGTTGTGAGCTCCGGGTTACCCCCGGGGACACACATGCCCACCCCAGGGCAATACGCAATGCTGTGCTTGTCGGAAGGGAGGGTGCACAGTCTGTGCGTATTGCCCTGGGGTAGGCATGGAACCTCTCTGCCCCGCTCTATAACATGGAGATAATTCTGGTGACCTACCTCATGGTGGAGCTGCAAAGATTCATTGATAGTCCACCCTCCATTGAGGCCACTGCCCCGTCCAAAGAGCAGGTGCAGACCGGCTGTGCTGGTGATTCTGGGACGTGGAGTTCATGTGTCCCCGGTGCAGCTGGGCATCTGTTTGGGAACATCCTCAAAGCCTTGCTGCTTTTGTGTACCTAGAATGTAAAATACCACACTCAACCCTGGCACGGGGTTCCAGCCTTTACTAGGAAACATGTATTAGTACTAGCATTGGATTAGTCTCATGGCCCTGAAATTAGGAGATAAACTGGTAGTGAGACCAGCTATAGGATTTGCTGCTTCCTGAGCCCCTTTCCCCCACTGATCCGAGTGTGCTTAAACAGAGGCATGTGCCAAAGGAAAAATACCAACATGGTAAGAGGAGAGTGAAGTGCCTGAGAGCACCTGCAATAAATCTGAGATTTTTCTGGGACTTTCTCTCTCAGTATCTGTGCGCAAGACCCCAGGAGAAATTGCTTTTCATGCTCCTTACCTGGTTTTGCAAAATGCAATACACCATTGGAAAGAGGACATCCTGCAATACAGAGGCATACAAATGATAAAGATAGCAACCCTACCTTGCAGTGTACAGAGCCTTTCATCTGAGGATCCATTACAAACCCTGGCTCCCACCCTACAGTCAGATTCATTAGTGCTCTGCACAAGGACAAGGGTGTGGTTGCAGGATCAGGACCACTGAGTATAAGATCTTTGGAACAGGCACTGTATGTTTATATATGTTTGGACAGTGCTTAGCAGGAATACAAGTAAGAAATAGAACAAATAACGAATTCATTTTGATTCCTGGCACTTCTGTGAAGTAGGCCAAAATTGTCCCCATTTTACAGATAAGGAAGAAGAAAAGTTAAGTGTCTTTTCCAAGTGAGTCAGCGCTTAGAACAGTACCCGGTTCTCCTGATCCCCAGTCCTGTGCAGTAGGCCCAATGCCTCTTCTCTCCACTCTTACACATATGACAATCTGAACTCAATGGACCCTGCAACCCTTTCCTGTGTGCTCAGACCCAAATTGAGTGTCCTGCAATCTCTGAAACAAGCCAAAATACAGCAAGGTGTAATAAAATCAACAGTCTCAGTCCCCAAAATCCAGGACTCTCACCAGAGAAATTTTCTACTAAATACATATTTACAGATTGCGACACAAAGATTTGTCCATGAAATTTTTTGCACAAGTGCTGACATGAAAAAAAATATGAAAAAACTCTTTTTTTTTTAAATGATCACTAAGAGGTCGTTAAAGCAAAGGAAAAATGTGCCAGTCTGAGACCAGGTGGGCAAGTTCTGCCGTAGGTGTTCCAAAAGAGCAAAATCCAAAATAACTGCTCTCCAGACTAGAAATAACTTCTCATGTTCCAAGTGTAAATTCCCAGCGTAATCCGTTTCTATGTGCTGGAAATGTCACCCAAACACTTATTTATTCCTGTCAGACAGCAGCAGACATGGGGAAGATTCATTTGTGGAAAAGAATTAGTTTGATGAAAGAAGGTTGGAAATTATGCAAATTCCGAGTGAAACCCTTACACTGAGCAATCAGGGAGGGATTTTTATTTGCTTGGTGAGATTTTTCAGGCTTAATCTCTGTGGTGCTGTGATAAATTTCCAAGCTCTGCACGTTTCCTCTTTCACCAGCACACACACATAGGGACACACCCAGCTGAGCTTCACACAGATGTGGAGCTCAGCTCTGCATGGGAAGGCTCAGCTAAGGCACCTCCCAGTTGCTAAGGCACGCACCCCCCTCTGGAGTGTAAACCCCAAATGATACCGTCTTGCACTGCACAGGGACCTGGACAGCGTAAGCTCAGCAAATTTGCCTCCCCCCCTCAATGGAGAGAGAGAGAGAGAGAGAGAGATGCAACAGCTTTCTGCCTCGAGTTATAATTTCCACATATTGGTTTTAGACCAAACAAAAGCAAATCGATTAACTACACGATTGCTATAAGGAATAGCAAACAGATCAGAGCAGAGTACCTAAGTAAATAAACAAGACTACAAACTGAACGTACCACTAGATAGACAGGATGTAAATTAGAAATTCTCACTCTGAGGGATAACCAGGCTGGCAGCTTCTTAAGGGACAAGCTGCCTTTGCTCTGAAGCTTGGGTTTTACACAGAGTCGGAATCCCTCTAGCCTGGGACCATCAATTCCCACAGTTCAGTCCTTGCCCCTCAGGTGTTTCCAGCTGTGTTGTTGTAGGGAGAGTGAGGTCCCCCTGGTATGTCATTTCCCCCCTTTTATATCTTCTTCCAACTTGCTGGAAAGCTCTTTCGCTGTGACCTGGGTCAAACGGTTCCCATTGTGTTGTGTTATCTCTGAGAGGTTGCTGTTGTCCACAGTTACCAGGTTAATCTCTTGCAGCTGCAGCATGTTTTGGACACTGTGGGCTTGATTCTCCATTGCCCTGTGCCTTGTGCAGTCATTGACACCAGAGCAAAGTCTGTGCCAAATACTATGGTAGAGTTTACACACACCTTTCACTGGTCTCAGCGATGGCACAAGGTGCCGGGATATGGAGAATCAGGTCCTAGACAGGTCAGTGATGACCTGGTGGTTAAGGTGGAGGTGGGTGAGTCAGGCGATCTAGGTTCTGCTCAATGTGCTTCCATAACCTTTCTTTTTACCCTGGGCAAGTCAGTGCCCTGCCCAGGGCCTGAGTTTCCCCAGCGACAGTATGGAGGTAAGGGTACCAGTCTGGGCTGAGGGAGCTGTGTGTGAGCTACTCTGTCCTCTGCCGATGGTGGGTGCCTTGGAAACACCGATAAATAATAACACAGTAGAATAGTTTGGCATTCTAGCTATCCTACGGGAACACCTTTGTAGGAAGGTGTTTAATATTTAACCCCTATGTTTAGAACCATTTCTGAAATCCTTTAGGATTTAGGAAGCATTGAAATACGATCGGATTAATTATTATTTACTGCAATCTTTTTATGAGGGAGCTTCAGCACTAGAGGAGCTGGCTGCACATTTCAGATTAGAGAGAGAAAAGCATCAAGGAAACAATGACTCAAATCCAAAGGATTTAAAGGCTGGAGTGAGCTCTCTGTACGGGGGAAAGGGAATGAAATAACTGCAATTAGCCACCTGAGCAAAACAGAATATTAACTTCCCGTGGTTAGTGGGTACCATTAAATAAGCTAATGCACTGTCATGCAGTCATGGCCCTTAGAAGCATTTGCAGTCTTGTTTCCACCACAGAGGAGAGTGAAAATGCACCAGGGTCAACATGAAGCGCATACATCGGGTCGGATTGTCCCCGTATCGTGGTAGCACCCCAGGGCCCGTGGCATGGATCAGAGGCCCATTGCGTCAGGTGCTGCACAAACACAGAGCAAAGGGACGTTCTCGCCCACAAAGCGCTTGCCACCTAAGTGTAAGACCGTGGACATCGGGAGCGTACAAATAAATGAAGGGGGGCACAGAGTGCTGGTGCCAGTCAGCATGACAAGCACCAGCTGCCTGGCCATCGCCCAGTTTTTTGTAGGGCCCCTGCTGGAGAAGGACTTTAAGGAGGGAGTTAAAGGAGGACAAGGAGGTGGCTTTGACACTTTCAGCCAAACTGCTTTCCACCTTCAGATCCGCTACCAGTTCCTCCCCGGGGGTCAGAATCAGGTCTAAAAGGGCTGTGCCCTGCTTATTTCCTCCTTTTTCTGATACAAGAAGTTGTCCCCAGTAAATGCCAAGAATTTATGGGACATTTTGTATTGTGCAATAGAACTACCCAGACATCTGTTGGAAAAGTGAAAGTCCCCCCACTGCGACCAGGTACTGGGTTTGATCATTTCTAATATTTGTTCTACAAATGACTCATCTACCGCCTCTTCTTGATTTGGTGGCCTATAGTAAACCCCTACCAGGATGTCACCCTAGTATTTCCCCATTTTATCTTTACCCAGAGACTTTCAACCAGTCTGCCTCTCACCCCCTTCTGGACCTCAGAACAAGTGTCTATATTGACCTATAATGCAATACAGGCTCTCTCTTTTCCCTGCCTGTCCTTCCTGAATAAGCCATAGCCCTCTATGTCTACATGATAGTCAAGAGATTTATCCCACCCAGTCTCCTGGATGCCAGTTAAGTCATGATTTATCTTACTGTATTAATACTTTCAGTTCTTCCTGTTTATTCATCATACTTCTTGCATTTGTTTATAGATGAATAACATCTCTCTAGCCTAGCTATTTTATTTCAGTATATAGGCTCCTGTTGTTAAAACAGCCAGGAGAAAAATGAGTGTTGTGCCCAACCTGCCTCAGATATATCTGCTAAATTTCATTCCCGTATATACTGAATCTCATTCCCCTGCTGCGACCGGGCTCGGCTCACGGGGGTGCATGGAGCTGGCCGGAGGGGGAGGGGGCACAGGGAGCCCGCTGTGACCAGGACTGAGCTCGCGGGGGCGCCGGATGCCAGCAGCTCGTGGCAGGGGTTGGGGCGGGCTGCTGGCAGCAGGGGCTCGCGACCCCCGCAAAACCTGGTCGCGACCCCCAGAGGGGTTCCGACCCCCACTTTGAGAACCAATTATTTAAACCAACAACATTCAACGTAGAGCAGATTTCAATCAAAAGCGACTACTGTTGAAACACTCCTGGGGGGTGGGGAGAGGAGGAAAGATCAGGGGGTGAAAAAAGCGGACTTACCCCTTGCACAGGCTGCACAGAGCTGTTTGGCCCATCATCAGTCATAAGCTTGACAAGCTCATTCATTCAGCGCAGGGGGCTGGGAGGCAAAAGTTTTGCTTTCTGCTGGGCAAGGCACTTTTCTGTGCCCCAGTTCCCTGTCTGTGCATTAGGGGATAATACTTACCTCCCCGAGGGGCCGCAGAGCGCGATGAGGGTTTGTAAAGTGCTTTGAGAGGCTGGGACGAAGAGGCGGGCAAGGAGCTGTTATTCAAAAGAATAATCACATCCCCACGTTTTCCAGGCCTGCCAAAATAAATGCATCTGCATGATTGAGCCAGCTTTGAGCTTTCTAAACCACTGTGATTCAATGCGATGCTTCGATTTAAACTGTCTTGTCTCTTTAAGGGGGACGTTTAAAAAAAAAATTTGTTAGACCAAAAGATTTGAACAAGGGCAGAGTGAGAAGGAACGGGGTCTTTGAAGAGGAGGCGGGAGAAGCGAGAAAGTGACAGAGAGACTCACACCAAGAGGTCCTTCCAGCTGGTCTCTTTGCATTTGGAAGCCTTTTCAGTGACATCACTGTTCTTGTCTTTATAATAAAGGGGACCCAGGAGTCTGCATTCAGTCGGAGCTCAGGCAGATAAGCATATTAGAAACAACTGCACCTGCCATCTATCACCACAGAACAGGCTCGCATTTTATTTCCACCATGGATTGAGGGGTGAAGCTTAGATAATTTAGAGACCTGACCTTGCTTTCTTTTTATTTTGTTATTGGTCATTCTTCTTGTGCTGGAAATATAAGATTTTAAATGGGAAGTTGGTAGCTTCTTCTGTCAGCCTGAAAGGAGGATTCCCTCAACTCCTAGAGGACACAGGTAAGAAACTAAATCATTCCTGATACTCTGCAGAGCTGCCCTATGGAGAAGTGGTGCTATTCTCCTGACAGCTGAAATGGATGCAAAATTGGTCTCCTGCCCCCAATATCAAAAATGATGAAGAAATAGATATTGTAGGTATTTTATGTTTCCCAGTAAGTGAGAGGTCATTGATCAACAAAGCAGAAAGAGACTCAGTGAAATAATCTGCACTAATAACTTCTCAAAATCAGAATAAATCCCTTCCCTGGATCAGATGAAAACCTGCTGTAAATGTTGCAAGGAACTTTGAAAGCTCTATCAGATTAACATGATCTATTTCTACTTCCTTAATGGTCAAAATCAATTCACTGGAGCCGCCAGTTAACTACGGGGCTCTGCATCCTTCAGCCTGTGCATAGTGTGAAATCATGAGGCTTGGTGCTTGCAGTGTGAGTGGAGCTATAGCCTTAGACGTGGAAGGAGTGTGACGGGAACGGCTCCTATTCTTGTACAGCTGATTAGGGCTCTGAAGATTGTGACAATCACCGCTCTGTGTTTATCGATTAAGCTTAAGTCAGCAGAACATTTCTTCTGCAGGTGGTTGAGTAAGAAGAGAGAACTGCCTGCATGTCTTGATCTCCAGGACATCTGTAAACTTTCTCTTTGGTGCTGATGGTAGCAGTTCTGTTCCTAACGGGAGGGAAATGGGTACATGCGGGAGATACTTTAACAAGGGGTGCAGCTTGGACAGCCTAGATGAACTCCCGGGGGCCCGGGAACAAGGCATAATGAGAAGCCAGTCATAGGAGAGCACTGTAGTTCCAGAGAGTGGGGGAGAAGTACACACCGTCGGACAGTGGGGTTCAGACGGGGATGGGCCATGCCAGGAATTTAGCTATTTGAGGTGCTGCATTAGCTACCCCAAAACCAAAGCCCTTTGCTCCTTCAGAGCTCAAGGGTCCCTCCCCTTATGATGTTGGACACCACTGATGGGGCCTCATTGCTGGTTGCTGTCAGAAGATATTATGCTGTTGTGAGGGTCTGACTCTCTCTCTTGTTGAGCAAAGACATCAGCGGATAACTCAGGCGTGGAGAGCCAGTTTGCATGCAAATCTCCTTTAGGGAAGAGAAAAACACTTGAAAGGCAAGGGATGGAATTAGTCCGTAAAGGGAAGGACAGACTCCGAGCTGGTGTAGAGGGTCAGAGCTGTATTGGCTTCCGGGGAGCTCTGACAATCCGCACCAGCTGAGGATCTGCCGTATTGTGGCACCAGCTCATTAAAAGGCATAATAATTACACAGCAGAGCTGCGCCGCCCGCTCCCCCCGGTGGCATTGTGCTCACCCTCATTATGTACATAAACTAATTACACCAATGCAATAATGGAATGCCAATTACGCAGATTACTTTTCTGCTGGATGGATTTTCCCTTCAGCCTTGCCTCTCCTATTAATGTGCTGCCTATGAGTTAACAAGTTGTTTACTTCATTTGACACATTCCAAGCTGTTTTGTACATATCTGGGGAAATCGTCTTGTACAAAAATATTCCTTCTCTAGCTTTCACCGATCCACCTCTGCCCAGGGCCGGTGCAAGAATATTTTGCGCCCTAGGTAAAACTTTCACCTTGTGCCCCCTCTTCCTTTCCCCTCCCCCCGGAACATTGCTTATTATAAACTTTCAGAATACTTTAAAAAATACACCCTTTTTAGTCATGTACGCTTCCTTCCTTTATTCTTTCATATCAAAATCTACTACATTTTATTCTACCTTTAGAATATCCAATTACTGTTATTAATAAAATTTATAAAATTAGAATGGCGGATACTCCATCATGCAACTGACAATATCAATATGACAGATGTCAACAACCTCCACACGCATATTCACTCATAAACATACACATTCAAATACTTAACACACACACACACTCACACACAATTGACACACAGTATTAGCGAAATGATGCAGCAGCACTTGCCAGAGTTTTAGATCTGAAACAACTCAACAAAAATAGCCTCAGTGGACAACGTCCAAAAACTAGTAAACTTAGCATTATAAACAGCCTGTCAGAACGGGGAACGGCTGCGCGCGACGAGAGAAATGACGTCATTGCCGGTTTGTACCATGGTGAAGGAGGATGCTTGTGCCCCAATGCAGAGCTGGCCTAGGCTAGAGCTGTAATGTACGAGAGAGCGACAAGTTAAAATGAACATTCAATGACGTTTCTCTTTTCTTTATTCATTCATTTTCCAGCAATAGTGTAAAAATCGAATTTGGGGTACCACTTTTTGGCGCCCCCAAATCTTGGCGCCCTAGGCAGCAGTCTAGTTCACCTAATGGTTACACTGTCCCTGCCTCTACCCATTTCTGCATCTATCCCCAGTCACATCCATCTCTGCGCATGCCTATCTCAGTTTCTATATCCACCACACTGATACCCATTGTTTCGGAGTGTCTTGTCACCAACCTTCTTCCAACTTGAAACTTCTCTGTTGTCAAAACGCTGAAATTCCCATAATTCTCCCATGATCTTTCACAGCTGAGCAAAATTCCTGCCAGGCCATGGATGGCCCCGGGATGGAGTCAGAAGGCAGAATCAACAAGACGATGTCTTCTTTAATGAGCCATAAAAGGAACCTGACGTATTCACCCTACTACCAGCACTCCCCGCCTGTTGCCGCTATCTATATAATCTCCTACTTGTTTATCTTCGCCTTGTGCATGGTTGGGAACAGTCTGGTTTGCTTCATCGTGCTGAAGAACAGTCGGATGAGAACAGTCACCAACCTCTTTATCCTCAACCTAGCCATCAGTGACCTGCTGGTTGGGATATTTTGTGTGCCCACCACACTCGTGGACAATTTAATCACAGGTAAGGAGAGAGGGTGACGCCGGGTGTTCTCTGTGCTGGCCTGACCCCCAGCAGTGTCCCACCTACAAGAGTTAATGAGAAGACAGACACTGCTGAGTGCTCTGAGCACAGGACTGACCCAGTCCCAGCTTCCTCTGGGTTCTCAGGCACATAACTCCACTGCTCTGGGCCATTTACATCTGCACCTGCCTCAGAAGGGAGGTGTCAGCTAATGCTTATTAATGCCGTTGAAGAAGGAAATTGCCTTATAAATGCTAATGGTAAGGAAACCACTAAGACCAAAAGCAGCCTTAGGAACACAGGCAATGCAGCGCCGATGGAAGTATCCAAAGGTGTAAATGCCTGAGAGGGACAGGGATCATTTAGGGTTGTACGAGTGGTGCAAAACTAGCCAACACTTGCAAACCTGGGTGCCTCATGGCAGACTTCTAAATAAATGCTGCCTGGTTTCCAAGGGGGCCAAGTGCCTGTAGTTCCCACTGACTTCCATGGGATCAGGCCCCTTGCCCTGCTCCATGCTGCTGGCAAGACAAGGGGAATTGTGCAGGGCATTCTGTGTGCGCTACAGGCTTGACCCAAAGCCCGCTCTGGCTCCATGGCTGGAGCGCTCCTGATACTCCACCTCGGCCAGAGAAATAACGTCTCATGTGTCTTGGCTGAGACGCCCCAGCGTCAGTGTGAACGAGGTGTTTCATTACTGCCCTCTGATCAACCTCCGGAAACGTCCCATAATCCCCTTAAGTCAAGTGGCCACTCTTATCGTTGTTTTGAAATGGAATGCAGATTTTAAAGCTCCGTTTCTGACAGCCGGCTGCTTATCTGCTCCGGGACAAAGCAACAAATACTGAGGAATGCTGCTTGCTTTGAGTGAGTGACAGAGGTGGGGGATGAGGGTCTGAATTTACAAGACAGCGTGCTGACACTCTCCGCACCCCCAAAAACCCACTCTCTCCTGGGAAATTCAAATGACTTCGTCCAACACATTGAAGCTTCTATGGTTGCTGGCACCCAAACTAGGGAGGGTTAAGGACACTGGGTTGCTCTGAGACATACTCATTAAATGGACCACGGAAATGCATCTCATTTTCTCTAACTGGTAAGTGAATTCTCTGCTCTCTGGAGAGGGGCTGACAGTGCTGCCCAGGTGCAGGGAGAGGAGATGCTGTGTAAACTTCCCCCACACCTCTCTGCCAAGAGACACCAGTCCCGACCTGCTGTGCCCCCTGCCAGCCCAGTGACCCTGGCAGCTCTGCAAGTCCAGAGCTCCCACACTGTCCTGCTAAATCACATCAATCCTGACCCACCGGGCTTGCTGCTCCAGTTCTGGGCTTCCCCACTGCTCTGACAATGACTTTAATAGCTGTCCTGCAGCTCCCCTCCCACAGCTGTGCTGGTGCCCTTCGATCCTGCCCGGGCCCGCACCCCATCACTCCCCAGATCTGCTCATTGTTCTCAGTTGGACATTTCTTACACAAATATAAGATGCCAACGTGTCTGAGTCCCTGCAGTGAGACGATTGTTGCTTTGGCAGAGAAGAATCGCTAACGATGAAATCACCCCCAACAGCTTCTCTGCAGGGCAGGGGCTTCATGTGCAAGCTGCGTGGACTCTTTTCAGCCGCAGCCTGCAATTAGTGCTGTATTCAGCCACAGCATCCTCTCCCAATCTCCCTCTCGTGATCTCCCCGGGAACTGCACTGGCGTTTCATGGTGCAGCAACCGAGTTAAAACGGCACCTCTGGGGCTGGACGAGCTTCTGCTCGCCCCAGACTCACGTTGCCCCGTGTCTGATTGTTTTCTGCTAGGCTGGCCTTTCAGCAATGGAATCTGCAAGATGAGCGGGCTCGTTCAGGGCTCCTCTGTGGCCTCCTCGGTTTTCACGCTGGTGGCGATCGCCGTGGACAGGTGAGGAGGGGCTGCACCAGGGAAAGTGGAGCTGCAACCGCATAAGCTGAAGCTCCCTTCTCATTAAGATCAATGGGGAAAGACTCCCGTAGATTTATACTGGGGGTGGAGCTGGCTCTTTATCCACAGTGCCGGCAGCGTCCGCACCACTGAGGGGGAACCTGGCTCGGTGCAAGAATGTTACTCAGGCCTCACGGCCCACGTGGCCCCAAGGCCAGGTCGACACCCCGGCACTTTTGCTTGCCCAGTTCTTTCGGCCAGGGGTGAGATTTGTGGCCAACAGAGCTGTGCCCGCAAAAGCCAGGGCGGTGGGGGGTGGAGGCATGAGCTAGACAGTAGCATCTAAAGTGCAGCATCGGCATCAGCTGTGTCCGCACTGGGGGCAACTGGCTGATATCGTACACCGGCAGAGTGGCACTGGCCAAGCCTTCGGTGCTATGTTGCCAGTCCAGGTCAGTTCTGCTGGTGGCTTTTGCCTAGTGGATACCTGCCCACATGCAAGTCCCACGCTCCATCCCCAGAAAGGGCCCTGAGCAGCTATCAGCGGGGATCTGCTCGCCCGAGGGGCAGGACAGAGCCATGTGCCGCTGTGGGCGGCTCTTCTTCCCTTTATCAGTCCCTGAGCCATCCAGTCCCAATGCGCGGCTTTTCAGGTCTGAAATTTGTGACACTACGCTGAGCGTGAATGGCTCAAAAGATATTTTTGCAAGACAACGCCATTTAATTAAAACCTCAATTACTTGGAGAACCGTTATGGAGCTGCTGAATTAAGAACTCCAAAATTGTTTGAAATAAGGAACAGCCAGAATCAAAAGGTTCTTTCCACTCCCGTACGTTTTAATAATTAAGAGCCGTGTGCCTCCTCCCAGCCATTCACCTCAGCACAAAGGCAGGCAATTACCTCAATCAAATGCAGGCGTCCTTGGTTTGCAATCTTAGGCTGCAGGGTCCCTGGGGGAGTTTGACTTTATGAGTGACCCTGCAAACTCCAGATAAGGCTGGAATGGAAGGGAAAGCCATTGGTGCTACCACCCTGCTTCCGGGCACAGGGCAGCCTCTAACTGATCAGAGTTAGGAAGAAAATTGTCCTCCAGGGAGGTGATTCCATAAATGACTGTTGCTGGGTTTTTTGAACCTTCCTCTGAGGGAAGCTGGCATTGGCCCCTGCCAGAGGTGAGATACTAGGCAAGAGGGATGCCTGGCCTGAGCCAATCTGGCAACCCCTCTCTCCTAAGAAATCTGTTATTTGTAGAGCTGGTTGAAAATGTTCCTCTGAAAGGTGGCAGGGTGGGGTGTGTTTGTTTTGTTTTATGATGGAAAAAAGTTTTTGATCAAACAGAAACTCAGGGAAAATGTTTGTCAAAAAGGGGTTGGGTTTTCATTTAAAAGCTCTCTCCCCTTTTCCCTCTCATCCCCTCCTCAGCCACAAACCTTACTCCTCCTTCTCAAATCTCCTTTCCCATGAAGCCTACATAAACCTGACTAACGGTCATGTTGCTGGTGTCCCAAGACCACTGCCAATCATCCTGACCAGCACTGTCTTAGTGTTTCCTTGTGCTCCCCTGTCTCCTGTCCCCTCCCGCTGGGCTTCTCTTACCCTCAGTAGACCATCAGCTCTTCGGAGCAGAAACCATCCCTTTGCTCTGGGTTTGTACAGCCCCTAGCATACCGGACTGGGGCTCTTTGGTGCTATGGTAATACAAGGAATCAATAACCGGCACCTCCACTACAGAATGGGGGTCCAGTGTAGACACAAGCAGTGAAATTCTGGCTCTGCTGAAGTCAATCCTGGCGTTTTAGCCCTGATCCATGATTTCACCCTTCTCTCTTTCAAAGGAAGCTTTACCATGACTTCAATGGAAGCAGAAATTAGGCCAATACTAAGAGCTTTTGAAAAACCTAGCAAGTGGTTGGATTAGATACTGGGGACCCCTGCCCCTTTGCTCCTCTGTGGGTATGGGCCCAAAGAGACATGATCTGGGAGTTCCCTACCAGTCTTCCCGGCCCAAGGGACTCATGCACCATGTCCCCGGAGAACCCGGTACTGCTTTGTGCTTAGCCTCCCTTTGGGTCTTGCTCGGTGGCGGTTTCTCTCGGTAGAACTCACCTACCTGTGTGTTGGTTTTGCATCAGGTTCCGCTGCATCATTTACCCCTTTAAATCCAAGCTCAGCCTGCTCAAGGCCCTGAACACCATCGCGGTCATCTGGGTCCTGGCCATCACCATCATGTGCCCGTCTGCGGTCATGCTGACAGTGGTGCAGCTTGAGGATCACTACATGGTGTACGACGACAGCCAGAGCCTGGCGTACCCCTTGTATTCCTGCTACGAGGCCTGGCCCAACAGCGAGATGCGCAAGGTCTACACCACCGTCCTTTTTGCTCACATCTACGTGGCCCCATTGACCCTCATCATGGTCATGTACGGTAGGGTTGGCATCAAACTCTACAGGTCATCGGGCCCGGTGAGCAAGCACAGGGCGGAGCACCAGGAGGGCTGCAGTGCTGCTGTCTCCCGGCGGAAGGTCAAGGTAATCAAGATGCTCATTCTGGTGGCCCTGCTCTTCATGCTTTCCTGGCTGCCCCTGTGGACCCTGATACTCTTCACAGACTACACCAAGCTGGAGGACGACCAGATCGCCCTGCTGACTGGCTACATCTTCCCCTTCGCGCACTGGCTGGCCTTCTCCAATAGCAGCGTCAACCCCATCATCTACGGCTACTTCAATGAGAACTTCAAGCGGGGCTTCCAGGCAGCCTTCAAGTTCCAGGCTTGCTCAGAGGAAATAGGGCACCACGAGGCCTACTCGGAGAAGGTGACGGGCAGCACCAGTGGCTTCACAACTCGCAACAAGATCTTCACGGACAGGGAATCCTCCGACTCCGTCTGCCTCAAGAACCTGCGTGCCAAAGCCCCCCGCCCCGTGCAGAATGGACAGGCCCAGAAACAGGGACATCACCTGCAGGACATTGATAAAATCACCCCTCTGAACAAAGTCTGCAAAGCATGGGATGAGTGAGATGGCCGGTGAGATGGGAACACTGTCTCTTTCCATTTGCAAACGTCACTTTGATTTGCTGCGGTGATGTGTGTGCAGTGATGAGTGTTTTCCCACCTGGCTAGTCATATTCGGTTTTGTAAAAGCAAAATGAATCACACGGGGCTGCTGTTCACTATTCCTATTGGTGCACAAATATCTGTCAATCGCTTTCAGTGTTTAGTTGAGGCTGGCGCTCCTATCAAATGTTTGTGTATTAAAGCTACAACTCCATTCGGAGTTTCCTTGGCGTGCAGTCAGCATGTGGTGTTTTGGGGATGGAGAAATGTATTTCACAGTGTCAGGATTCAGTTTTGCATTCAAAAAAAATAATCTGTGAGTATTTGTCTTCTTGTGTTAGCAAACTGCTGCCTGTCAAGCTCCTACTGCTGTTGGCCCGGCCCATCTGTTGTATGTGCAGAAGAGAATCTCAAAGCTGACAGGGCAGTCGAAGTCTCTGTCTGGATGTTCTTGCAATGTCCCAAGGTCAGTACTTCAGTACACAAGCTGGACCATTCCAGAAGCTCTGCAGTGTAACACACTAAATTGCAGCTGTATCCAGGGATAGTGCCACGGTAAACACTCCGCACTTTTGTTACTAAAATCACTTTAAAATCGAAAGGATTAAAAACAAAAAATCTAGGTTCCAATCCAGCAAAGCACTTAAGCAGATGCTTATCTTCAAGCATTGGTTTAACTCTATATAATATATATCAAAATCTATCTCATTCAACTAGTGTAAACCCTTAATATAGACACACTCAAGACACTTTAACCTTTAAACAAGTTCAGCTGAGTCAGTAAGTTACAGTGAAATAGGCAAGGGTTAAACTGGTTTAGTGCCTGGATTAGAGGTTTGCCCCAGTATAATGGATGAATTTTCTGATTAATTGATTTTAACCAGTGCACTCATCTAGTATGGACTAGGCCTTATTACCGCTTGGCATTTTGCTCAGCAAAAATTCCTCCTGTGGACACGATAAACTAGTGAAACAACAGAATAACGCACATCACCAAAGACCATGGCCAAATTCTGTTCATTCACACGTGTGTAAATCTAGAGCAATACCATTTCTCTCAGTGGAGTTACTCCAGATTCACATTGCTATGTCAGAGAAGAGAGCTTACCCCATCATTTCCCCAGCTGCGTGGGGTCAATGCAGAACTGTATGTCCCCCAAGGGCATTGTCATTTCAGATCCCTCAGCAGAGCTTGTGATGTGCAATACACAGCGTGCCTGTACCACTGATTGGCCCTTGGAGATTTCACTGGCAACACGTCCTGAGCAGGCACGCAGCCCCACAGGTCTGCTAGAACATAAGTCTATTCTGCTCTTTCCGATCCATCTGGACTCATTCTTTGAATGTAGATTAGCTCATGCAAATTGTACAAACAGTAGCCTTGCCATTTCCTATTGGTTACAAAGCCCAGGCTATACCAGCTCATGTGTATTCATAAACACATTGCTAGAAAATCGTGAGCACTGTCAATCAGTTGCTTTTCCTCTGGCCTTTGTCTTGCTCTGGCGATACGTAGGAAAATTCATTACAGTGTTTTAATGGGTTCTGTGTTATTTCTCTGGATTTCTGGGATTTGCAGCAGTGAGAAATGAGGGAAGGACTCCAAAGAACAAAGGGGATTGGAGGCAGCGGCAGAAAGAACTGAATATAAAGAGTACAGTGTAAAATGAGCTGCCAAACTACTGCTGTACCTTCCTAATTAATCTACCAGGGAACCCCAATATTTAAATGCAAAAACTAGATCCTGGATGCCAACAGAAATTCCTGCCCTTATGCGTTAACGGCCAAAAGGGACCATTGCATTGTGCCACAACAGGAGTAGTGACCTTATTTCACAGGCTAATGGGCGCTTTCTGGAACACCAATCCACCCCATTCCCATCTTTGCAGAATCCTCCTTTCCCAGGAGAAAATGAATCTTGCACCACAGAGCGGCCTTGAAAACAATGTGTCCTGAACTACATGATCACACCACAGGATTGGGTTAGCTTTCCCCACTCCGGCCAGAGGCATCAGGAAAGGGCAGCCCAGGAAAACCCTCTCCATGGCTGGTGCTAATGAAATGGACAGAACCAGGTGTACTTTGCGCAAACCTTGAGGCCATCTGTTTCTGTTACAGGGGCTCCCCTGGCTCAGTTGCTCCATCCTACTAAACATGGCTGACAGGTTATTGATTCAGGGAGGATGTTGTGAGTTTATTTTTCATCTGCAATCCAGTAAATTAAACAGAAACGTAATCCTCATTTGTTCAGTCTCCTGGAAGAAAAGCCAAGGGCCCTGGTCTCAGATGAATCCATCACTTGCATGTATAACTAGCTCTTTTGGCAGGAACAAAACACTCAATTGTGCAGAGAGGGTGGTTCCAACATAAATCAGAAATCAATCAATTATGAAGGCTTCCATGCTCAGGCAATTAGTGCTGGATATATTGCCTGCTTCATCGACTCATCCACAGGGGGCTTTTAGAAATGCATTAATTAACACCTCTCAAATCACTTTGTCTACAGTGGCACAAACGGTTGCCTTCTGCATTGTTGCCAGCACATTGCATCAGAGAGTTATTCAATTAATATGACAACACACACACATCCAGCAGCCTCATGCGCGGAGAAGAGTTTGTTTCCTGGGAGGTTTCCTTCCACCTTCTTCCCAGTGAATGGAAATGCTGCCCTTTGCCAGTGGATTTGGGGAACAACCCCTTGGGTGATCCAAACCTAACTCCTCCAGCCCCCAGGATTGGTTCTGCTCCTCATTCCCAGAGACACCCCCACCCACAATTACTGTTGGTGATTTCTGTGTTTGGAGACAGATTGAGGTTGATTCTCATTCACACAAAGGCCCCGTCACATGCTCTGATTGGGGAAAGTGAGTGTAACTCAGAATCAGCTTGCTGGACTGTCTGTCAGTCCAGCATACGTTCGAGGTGTAATAATATTACAGTTGCATGTAGGAATCCCAGCTGAGACTGGGGGGCCCTCTGGGCGGGACCCTGTACAAATGCACAGTGAGAGACCCTGTCTCTGACCCCAGGAGTTCATGGGTCTGAATGAGCAAGAGAGAGGAGGGTGGGGGAAGAGATATAACCTGCCCATTTTACAGAGGGAGAACCGAATCAGAGAGGTGAAGTGACTTGCCTGAGGTCACATAGCAAGTCAGTGGCAGAGCAGGGAGTTTAACCCAGATCTCCTAAATTCTATTCTATACCTAAGACACAGAACCATCTTTCCTCTGTTAAGTACTATGTGCTGATTTCTCCTCCCTCAGAGCTCACCTGACATAGCATAACAATGAAGACCAATAACACCGGAACATGTTTATAAAAATTTCCATTTTCACTACCCATAGACATTAACTCAGTAAACAGCACAATGCCCTGGGAAGGTAGTGTTCGGGGGAAACTGAGGCACTTAGTGGCCAAGTAACATACTGAATGTCACAGGCAGGATTAGAACTCATGACTAGACTACGCAAGAGATACCATTAAAACAATTTCAGGAAAAGAATGAGTTTAACATCTTTGTTTATAACTTAGTATCCTAGAAATATGAGATGGGAAGTCCACTCAGCCTCCTTTCTAGTCAATGCAGGGCTCCCCCTATGGACTGTGTAGTACTGGAACAGCCGCTGGATGGTGAGTAGATCCTGCAGTGTGCTGAGGTCCCTCCACTGGGGTATTCACCACACAGCAGCTCTGTCTCGATCAGAGGGGCATTTCCCCTAGAAATTTACTTTTTGATTTAAAAAAAAAGCCATTTCCCCTCCCAAACGGAAGCTAGCAGCGGTAAGTGTAGGGGGGAGCACAGGCAGCCCGGGCTCCTTGCTCCACTTTTCTAGGATTTTAGCACATATTTCCCGGATAGCGACTGGTATTTTGCATATGTTCTGGCCAGCCCCAGCCCCTTAGCTGCACTTAGCTAGGAGTGGGGCCTGGCATTTGGAACTGGTTTCCCCAGCGACTGATATCCCAGAACACCAGGCCTTGCGAATGAGAGCAGCCAGCAACATATCACAGAAATGTGACACCCCCGTCCGATCGGAAATGGCACAATGCAGCCCTGTGTCTCTATCCCTGCTGCCGTCCTGCAGAGGAGTATCTGGTATTCTAGCCCTCCCGTGGATTTCACTGGAGTCCCATTGATTTGAGGGTGCGGGGCTGACAGAGGAGGGTACCAGGGAACATAAGGGCAGCAGACTCAGACTCAGGGTTCTAGCGGCGTGTTTAGACAAGGCCAATTCAGCAAACCCATCCTACCCACCGGGGCATCTGTGGTAGCTGCCTCTTCATCCCACAATTAATCAGACTTCTGCCTGTTGGCAGTCTGCACCGGTCTGAAGGTTCAAAGGCATAAATCACCATAAATGACTTTGATCACAGCTATATCAGATGCAAGCAAACTGCACTTAGAACATGAAAGCAAGCGTAGCCTTGTGGAGGGCCTGACAGAACGAGCGGAATGGGGAGTTGAGAAGCACTTAGCGGAACAGCCGGGCACCTTCAGCGAGGCTGGAGTGTAGAGCTGTTCTCTGGACCGATGGAGAGGAAGGAACAGCCGGCACATCTTGACAGCTGTCACTGCGCCACATCTTCCTCTTGGGACAATCCACTAAGGACCGGAGGCATGTGATGTGTATCATGATACAGCCTGACTGCTCACTGGGGCTGTCTGAGCAGCAGTCAGGACAGATCGTGACCCGTAGCTTGTCAAGGGAAATACAGAATCGATGGCTTTCTGATTATCATCATCAGCAGAGCTCAACACTCACACAGGAGCCTTGGTACCATGCTTGGTGGCACAGATCATGAATTGCAGGCCTGACCAGTTCAAGGGAAGCACTGGGCAAGTCCCTGCCCCTTTCTCTGTTTCCCCACCTGAGAAATGGGTGAGATGATGCTTTTCTAGCTCCCTGGGGCACTGCAAGGGTTAATGAAGAACACACTTGGCGATTCCTGGGTGGGAAGTTGCTTCAGAGGCACTGGGGCAATGGCCACAGCGCAGAGCTTACAGGAGTGAGCTCTCTGGGTCACCGCACTAAGCCAACAGGAGGGAGCTCTCCTGTCGACTTTACTAATCCACCAAGGAGCAGCAGTAGGTGCTCCCCCGCCAACATGGCACTGTCCACACTGACGCTTAGGTTGATATAAATTATGTCTCTCACTGGTACGTGACATAAGTGGTAGTGTAGACCTAGCCTGGGTCTCACTACTGTTAGTGAAAAATCCATGCTCAGGGACTCCTACAGCCTGATAGTCACAGGTGCTGAGCACTAGATTCACTCACGTACTCGATGCACCGGGACAGGATCACAATCAATGGTTCAAAACCCAAGGGACGTGTAAAAGGAGGTTGAGAACTCTGCCAGCATCCCCTTACAAACGCCAAGGATTCAGGGCCAGCTCTTTCGACAAGGTTCACCACGCAGCGTGCCCGCGTGCCATTGAGACCCCCGTCCGCGTGCACGGCTCAGCAGGTTCGGAGGGAGTCTGGAGTGCGTGTGTGTCATTGAGCTGTTATACAACGCTAGCATCTAGAGGTCCCCACCCCACTCTGCTAGTGCCGTACACACATGTAACAGGAAACAGCCTCACACAAAGCCCTGACAACCTAAACCAAGGCAGGACAAAGGATGGATCCTGGTCCCGGCTCTGCAGAACCGAGGCACAGAAACACAAGGGCAACATTCTCCCAATGGCTGAGTGACTCAGGCGGCCTGGCCATTCGGTGAGGTTTGGGCTCTAGCACCCCAGTGCGTTTCCTCATCCAGCCCAGTTCATTTACATATTTGGATTTAAACAGAAAAACGTCCACACCACAGCCCTGAGGCAGTCTAACGATTAATAAAACTTAGAGTAACATCCTGACGACCGCTCAGCAGCATTAGGCACTCATGAGCCTGTTAGCTCAGCCAGCCGGCAGTGCTAATAATCACATATGGGTCACTGGTTGGCTTGGGGAGGCAGTAAATCAAAGCAGCAGAAAACCACCTTTAACATGGAACATACTCGCAGCCTCCCCCAGTCCCTGTCAAGTAAACACCCAGGTATCTGGATCAGAGACTAAACATATATGAGGCCTAATTTATAACCAGGGATGACTATGGCTCCTTCTGTGCTTCTGAATGTTATTTCCTACGGCAGAACCTCTAGCCACGGCTCCCCACTCCCAAATCTGAACTCCTCATGCTGGGCCATCCTCTGTTATGGATCCCAGCTCGGCTGCTGGCCTGCCGCGTCACACGCTCCTTGCACGATGGATTAACACGAGGCGTACAAGTACAAAGAGCAGCCACTGCTCCGCAGCTAGGGGAGTCTCAGCTTCAGACCAGCTAGGCCACTTAGTAACGAAAATACCCAATTAAGGTAATTTCGAAACCCAGAGTGGAAAGTCTGGGTCTCAGAAAGCAGTGGATGGATTCCCTGAAGACACAGGCTTGTTAAGCAATTTTTGAATTGATTTTCTAGCACGGACTTTAATACAGTTACTGCTTAATTAATTAGCTCACATCCGCTGAAAGGTTGTAGATGACTAGGAGTCCCTTCCAGTGCCACAGGTTTTTTCCACCTAATATTTTCTTTTCTAAAGATCACTTTGTCTTTTTAAATCAAATCTTTGTTTCTTCATCGTTTCTTCTGCCTGAAGCAGACCAAATCTGGCGTTTTTAAGAGCCAGCATTCTTAATTTCTCTTTTCACCCAAAACTGGCTTAAAGCATGTTTTGGGTTTCAATTTATCTTCACTTTTATTTTTGTCTTGTTTTGCTTCTAAATGAATCTTTGTTTCTTCTTAATGGCAAACTCCCCCTGACTTTGATAGGAGGAGGCACAGACCCTGAGCTCCTTGCATGGATGTTCAAATCTATTTGTTCTGCTCAGGCTCTGTCACTGTTTCCACCCGCACAGCCCCCGGAGCTGCGCTCTCTGCCTGAGAATCAGAGTCTAGGCAGAAGGCACGAGAGCGAAGCTTTGCAGCTACCCAAATCAGTCATGCACCAAGGGAAAAATGACAAAGTCCACTAAAGCGCCTGCATGTGTGAATTAGATATTTGCCTAGGGAGACGGCACATCTGGCCAGGCACTGGCGAGTGGATAGATACTGCTCACACGGCTAGTCTCGGTTTAAGCATTTGCTTATTTTTGTTACCCTCCCTCCTCCCCAGCCACTTGTTTGTTCTGTCTGCCTGGTTTTTAATGCTGAAACCTGCAAAAATGTGTGCATAGAATTAACCTCTAGCACAGGATTGCAGGAGCCACCTTCGCTGGACTGTCGAGGAGATTAAAGTTCTGCACACGAACATCTTGGCAGAGTCGGAGCCTTTGATCGTTAGCGTTCTGGGGCACGGAGCGACATGTCCTATGTTTGTACAGCGCCTAGCACAATGGGGCCCCAACATGGTTGAGGCGACTCCCTATGACCTAGCTCTAAACGATAACAAAGGACGCAGGCATGGAGCTGTGCAAATTCCCGATCCGAGTAACGGCATGTACTTTGTGTGGGCGTCGGCAATAGCTGAAACGTCTGACAGTTAGGCTCAGTCTTAAATACATATATTTTGACAGCTTCTGAGTGAGTTGTCCAGAGCCAAGGGACTTGATTTTAATGATAGATGGTCTGACAAGTGAAATCGCACTTTGAACTCAATCCTGGCTGAGAACAAAGGAAGACAGAGTGGGGATAATAATGACAATAGCCTCTTAAGACAGTGAGTCATTAAAGGAGCAATCAGAGAGGGGGAGGGACCCCCGGAGACCCTACTCTAAGGATGGGATAGGATAGGATTGGATCTAATGAGAAGGGCGAAGTTGCTTCTGAAAGGAGAGCTGTGGGGAGATCTCCAGAGCCTATCCTGACAAGCATCAGGCAGAGAGATGTTTTTGTTGGCAGCGGGAAGTGAGAGGTTTGTGCCAAGCTCGTTAATATTTAAAACGGTCTATTCTCTGACATAAAACCTTAATGACTGGGACGGGGAGGGATGGCTGCAGTCTTGTTTGTCTGCATCGCAGCAACACATGAATTGCATTGCCTTGTCCCAGCTGCTACATGGGTAACAGGAGAGGGTGATGTCCCCGTTACTGCTAGTGTGGAAACCACAGTGTGGCAGCACCCACAAATGAGCCAACGCCTCTGCACCTAACCCATCCCACGGAGCCTTTATTGGTGGCCTCCGAGATTTTTCACACCCTGGAGAGACAAGTCACTACAGTGATGTGCGTTCCCCATGCAGACCAGCCCTAAAGGAGGGAGTTAGCCACATGCTTGTAAAGGCGAGCGTGGCCAGGGGCCATTGCCCAAATGTTTGGGGCTCCGTGTAGGGAAAGGTTTGGAGAAAATGGAGGTAAAACTCCACTGCAGCCAAGTCACAGATGTGAAACCCACAGTTCTAGGAGCTAATTGCAGGGACACTCAGAGCCGCTTGACAAACTCCTCCAGCAGGGAACGTGGCGTTGCCAGCCTCGCCAGCCAGCACTCTCCTGTCCCCCCAGCTCAAGCAGCAAGGGCTTAAGAAATTCATTTGGAAGCAAACAGGTTGGAGGAGCGAAGGCAGAGACTCCAGATGGCTTGGCAAAATAGCACTGAAATCTCCCATGGTGTTTCCAGCCTGCTGGGCTCACCAGCTTCTCCGTGGATTGATCGGTCCTGCCAGTCACTCCAGACAAAGGCTTGGCCCATGCACCCTGCCGTGTAAACACGCCAGCTACAGCTGTGTTGGGTGAAGTTAATCACGCCCAGTGACTCCATTTCACGATGGATTAAAGAATTTCATCGCTGGCATGTCCCAAGCTAGCAAATATTGATGCAGGTGAGAAGTCCTCCCTGGGGCTGAGGAGTCTACTCCCCCGAGATCGGAGCTCTTACAGCTGCTCAAGCTTCCTGCTTTTCTGTTTTCAACTCACAAACTTAGCTCAAGAGCAAACCCTACAAGCCAGATCCTGCAGGGTCTCCCATCTTGTATGGAGCGGGAATTTTCTTTAGAAAAATGGGGTGCCAGAGGCCTCAGGGAAAATTCCCTGTCCCCCTGGAGGTGGAAGATCCTGCTAGCAAAAGCGGTGTGAGCAGGGCTTGACTGTAGTGGAGGGAAGCAAGAGTGAAGCTCAGAGCACACGGACGCAAGAGGAAGTCAAGGAGAAAGCGCGAGAACAAGGTGAAAGGCCCTTGCGTTGCTCTGGGAGTTATTTAGGTTCCCTGACTCCCTTCCTATGTATTTATCACCTTCCAGTTGTACTTCATTTGCGCAAAGAGAGCAGCAGGCAGTCTGATGGATGAGAGAGAACATGGCTATGGGCTTGTCATTCGTGGGTAAATCTGCTGCCATTCTAGTGACTCCTAGAGGCAGCCTCCTTGCTCTAGGCCTACTCCTCTCTGCCCAGCAGGGCTGGGTAGGATGTGCTCATTGCAGTGCTGAATATATATCACGCAGCAGCCGTTCCTGACCAGCCCCCGAGCTTTTGTTCACGGTGGTAAACTCTTGGATGCAAGGGAATGAGACTGCTGCATTCTCCCTGGGCAGTTACCCTCCTTGCTTCTCTCTCAGACACGTCTCGTTGGCGTTGTGGAATTTACCCGTTGACAGAGATGCTGCAGAGCTCTCTCCATGTTCCCATCCCCTTAGTATCTCAGCTCAGTGAGGTCCCTCCAGGGAGTGCATGCGCAGACCCACTGCACTGGGAGGCTTCTACCTCTCCTAAGCCCTGGGAAGGCCTAGCTCTAGTCTGTCTGGTGCTGAGCGGGCTGGTACAGAGAGGCCACAGACGGTGTGGGGGTTTTGCACAGGACATGGTGAGCAGCAGTAGGTGCCTCTCAGCTCAGAGGGCCTAACTTGGAGTTCTGAGCCTACCCCTTGACTTATGAATAGATTCTATCCATGAAGCTCCCAGCACAGCGGCAAGTCCTCTGCCTTTATGTGGGATTTGCAGCTCTCCTAAGTGCATGCTGAGTTCGACCCCATTTCCCAGGTGTGGCTTTAGCTTGGCCCTCTTGTACCGGGGTCAAACCACTCTTCACAGCAACACTCCAACAATGCATTGCCCCCCTGCAGCAACCAACCAGCCCATTGGCAACCGTGCAGCAGAGAGGAAAACATGGATAACAGGCCAGTTTCAGGCTTCCAAAAAAACTAACTCCAAACAAGAAAAAGGTTCCTAGAGTCCAAGGCCAGAAGGGACCAGCGTGATCTTGACCTCCAGCATAACCCCGGCATTGAACTTCCCCAAAATAATTCCCGGAGAAGTTCTTTTAGAAAAACATCCAGGGGAACGGCCTTGGAAACTGTGCTGTATTCTTTGGCAGCCTGCATCACACGGCTAACTCGGACTGAGGAAGCTGCTGTCGGGGGATATAGCTAGAGCGGAATATCTACAGCAAAGCTCAGTTCACCACTGGTCTGAGAGGACTTGATTCCATTTACATCAGTGATTGGAACTGCTTACACCAGGGCAGAATCTGGCCAATAAGATCAAAAGAACAAGCATATATTCATACAGCGTGGTCTGAATGAGCCATGCCCAATTAAACTGACTCATGTAAAGGCTTCCAGGGAGCAGGGAGTGGAGGGGGTGGGTAAGCACTTGTGCATTATTCAAGCATATCTACTTTGGACTAATAAATGCACAGATCCGGTAGGAGTATGTCTCCCTAGGGCACTGCATCCTGCGTGCCTCCCAAGCAGGTTCCCTACTTGTAATAACGGGGGCTGCTTCTGATCCCTCTCTTCAGCACCTGGGAGCAGGTTTGCTCAGGTAGCCAGGCAAGGCCCATTCCCCTGGGAGCGGTGGTACACCACTAGGGCTCCCCCCTGCCCGCTATCTCGCTGTGGTCAGGCTGCATCTGCATGTCTTAAACAGAATTACAAAAGAGTCAACCCTGTGAATGCAGGAATTTCCCTGACAGCCACTCAGTTAGTGGTCAAGAGGGCACGTGGATGGATCCATGACTTCCAGAGCACAGCACAACTCTGATCCCTGGGAACAGGTACAATGGCAGAGCACGGAGCGTCATGCAGTCACTGCTTCAGAGATGGGTTGCAACAGCCTGGAGTCCTTTCCCACCCCCAGCTCCAGTGACTAGCTCCACAAATGGGCTTTCAGTGGCGAGCCCAGGTAATTAAAGACGTCACAGAACAGAACAGGCTGCAGGGCAATGGCAGACCGGCTCTTCTTCCCTGCGGGTGTTGCTGTTCTGTTAGCTGTAGAGAGCAGCTGGTACCGTGGCTTTGAAGATGGAGCTGTCCAAGATGACTGACATGTGGTTTGCAGCCCGCTTGAGGCCCTTTTACATACCCCAGTGTAACAGAGAATCACTTAAACAGTTCAGAATCCGAGAGGTAGCCGTGTTAGTCTGGAATTGCAGAAGTGACAAAGAGTCCTGTGGCACCTTAAAGATGAACTAAAGTATTGAAGCAGAAGCTTTCGTGGGCTAATACCCACTTTGTCGGATGCAGTTCACTCCTTTTGCCATTACTTGTCCAGAGCAGAGGTTGTGAGAGACATGAAACCTGCGTTTCCTACTGTGATTGAAAATAATTCCCAGCAGTGCCAGGGGTGGGGGAGGAACAAGCAGGAGGGCGGGAGTGGAGGACGGGACTCCAGTGCTTAGATACCACTGTGATAGGAGCTGTAGAAATACTTAGGTGGAGAGATAAGAAAGAGCAAAAGATTGCAATGGGATTGGGCAGCGGCTCTAAGAGAGAACAAGGGGGATCTAGGTGCCAGGACCCACTGAATAGAGCAGGGGACAGAGAGGCAGCAGAGCAAGGTTTCATTCTGAGCTGCGAAGGACACTCAGGAAAATTAATCCAAATTAACTTTTAAAAGCAGATTAGTCAAGCCTGTGTGGACCCTCTTATTCAGAATTAAAGTCACCTTAATTCAAAGCAAATTAAACGGAACCAAATTAAGGCCACTTTAGTTCTGAACAAGAACATCCACCCAGGCGTTTAACACAGTGTAACTAATCCACTGTTGGTTAATTCAGATTAATAGAGGTGCCTTTAGCCCTTCTGCACCTTAGCTGAGCCCTCTGGAATGGGGATAACGAAAAGGGGACATTGTTGTAGTGTCCTCATGGAGGTCTAAGGCTGAGAACAGGACAGCGGCAGTAAAGTGTGTTAGCGCCTGTGGCATCAAACTCCAGTTCAGACTCAGCATTGCTCCCATTGTGACACCTAGCTCAGGGCCTTGGGTCATAGATTGAAAGTTTAGCTTTGAACTGAATGGGGAGGGACTCTCACTGAAGAGTTTTACAGCCCCTACACCAAGGGGCCGTGGTCCTTGAGCGAGCCCGGCCTTTGGCCCCTCACGTAGCACAAATCACGTTGTTAAGACTGCAGGATGTCTGGAGTATTCACCATTACAGCAAGAGAAACGCCCACCTCTAGCCCACGCTTTCAAGCACTCGGGGGGGTTAGATAGTCTGGGAGTTGTTGGGAGACACTTAGCCATGAACTTGCTGTGGGAAAGGGGCAAGAAACATTTCCAGCCCCCCCAGCTCTATCAATGGCAACTTGGTTAAAGCTGATTGAACATGCTCAAGTCTCTCTTAGTGCAACACTCCAGGTTTCCAAGGAAAAAGGGTCGCTAGGTCACTTGTCTTCTCTGAATTTGTGTGGGTGGATGGGGGTTGTTTTGTTTTAAAGAGACAGGACAGAATACTTGAATTGAACCTGAGGTTTGTGAAGTCAGTACATGTAGTGTCAAGAATGCAGGCAATTACAAATTTAGTCTCTGCTTTTGTAATGACAGCAGCCGGAGGTTAGATGTTATGCTTGTGGAGTCTTTGTGGAGCTGAGAAACAACATACATTTCTGACCCTGGCAGGTCCCCAGGGAACACTAGGAGCTAGGGCAAAACAGTGATCAGCATGCAGGAAAACAGCTACAAAGATACCACCTGCTATCACATCTCAGGGGCATGGACCTGGGAAATGAGATTGTTAACTAGACTTGGTCAGTGTTACATGACAAACTCAGACACACAGTCACTGGGAGGTAGAAGCTATTTGTGCGTGCGTGTTCTCCACTGCTTTATGGTGACAATTAGTTGGAGCAAAGGAACAGCTCTAAGAGGGTTTCTCTGTCAGCTTCATCCTAAACATTGTTCCTCACCCTCACCTGTTCCACTGCACTTCTCCCCTTCCCCTCCCCCCCCAGTAAATACAGACCAAATTCTAGTCAAGCAATAAACTCTAAATAAGCTCCTAGGCTTCTTTTTAGAAAGATGCTTAACTCACTTGGGCATTTTAGACAATTTTACCCCAGCTGTGTGGGCAGATGACATTAAAAAGGGGGTCATGTCAGATGGTTTGAGAGAAAGGCCTGGGACACCATATGGAGAACTAGGACTGCCCTGGAGAAACGGCAAGATTTGGTCACTATGGATTGGAAAAGGTATTTGGGCACCTAAAGGTGCAGACAGGAGCTTTTGAAATCACATTAGGAACCTAAGCAGATCAGGGACCTAACAGCCCTTCCCCTCCTACATCTCTAGCGCCTAGATCTCTTTGAAAATCCAGCCCTTAAGTCAAATCACATTAGACTGGTGACACGGAACCAATACCGGAGATATCAAACAGGGATAAAGCATGGTTCACAGACATACTTATGACATGCTTCTATCCACACAAGCAAGGAAAGAACACACCACAGCATGGCCTGGATCCAGCCCTGTGTAAAGAGAACTGTATTACCGTGACCCCTATATCTGCATGTGGACTCCTCCTCCCCATCCAAACATGGAGGGTCCCCAACAGCACTCCCCCTCCGGGGGCTTGGAACGGCCTCTCCACAAAGTCAAAGGTCCACACATGGAAAAGGAGCAGAGAGAGAGAGAGAGAGAGAGAGAGAGAGAGAGAGAGAGAGAGACTTATTCTCACCCTCTCCCACTGAGCATTGCTCTTAAACAGGCTTTATCCACACAGGGATCTTCCTGTGTAGACTTTGCGGCCTTCCATTTGCCCTGTACAGTTCCTTGCATACTTTAGGCATTGGGAAGATAATTTGCACATGAACACTGAGTGAGCATGTGCGCCACAGCATGTGCAAGAGTCCAGGCTTGCTATATGGGAAAAAACAGGCCCAGGAAGTCAATATTGCCCTAGCTAGAGTTGTCACACTTGGGGAAGGGCAGTGAGTGTCATTCCTTCACCTGAGACCAAGGGGGAATGTTTCTAGATAGTCTTTATCCTCTTGGAAGTTTAAATTGTCCTTTAAGATCCAAGCTAGCCGGCTACTGCCTGATTTTTATTTAAATTGTCCTTGGAGGTCAGAAACGCTCTCAGTTTGAGGGGAGAATTTCAGCCTCCAGTGCTCAGAATACTGATTCAATTGCAATTTTATGCAAATGCTTTATTAAGAAGCCTTTGCAGCCCTTCTGCATGTTGCTAGGAGGGGAACATTGCACTAGTTTCCTCTAGGCAATGGAGAACGGTACAGCCTCAAGCATCGCTGCATGTCCACTCGTCAGAGCACTGGAATGGCACACGGAGTTATTGAGCACAGAGTGCTACTCCATGGGGGTAACGTATAGTCAAGTTGCTGCCCAGAAACTGTGCTTGAGCTTGGAAGAAGAAGATGCTTCTGTTGCACACAGTTGCTTCATGAGCTGGCTGCCTTTGTCTACAGTACAGAGAAAGACTTTTAAAAAATCATGTAAAGAATTTGAGAGAGGAGCTCAAATGGCAAATTCAGCCATCCCAGAGCCCCGGGCAGCTCACAGTGAGTGGCTGAGTGTGAGCCGGTCCAGGTAGCAGTACACTGCTGGAGGGGTTACAACCAAAGTCAATTTGCCCAATCGCCTCCCATGGTTTAGTCCTTGGAGGGCTGTAGTCCCCCTTCCCTATGGAATTACATATGATCCCTGCTCAACAGTGATATAGAAACCTATTAAATGAAGGTTTGTCCAGGATATTGCAGGAAGTTACCACATCCGTCATAGCCATCATTGAAGGTTTTCAAGACGTGGTCAGACAAGCATTGGTCAGGAATGGCCCACGTACTAATGGCTAGTGCAGGGGGATGGGCTAGAAGACCTCAAGGTCACATCCAGCCCTACAAGTCTATTATTTATGTTTTCTGCTCTGGCACCTGGGTGAAGAATAGCGAGGGAACTTGTTATTTACCAATCCTCAGCAGGTAGCACAAATCACGCACCCCCCCTACCCCGCTAGTCAGACAGATAGGGAGTCACAGACAGTAAAGCCAATGACAGTGGAAGACGCCTGTAGTCACCGGGGATTTAGCTCTGTGTGTGTTCAGCAAGGCTTGCAGCCTGTGGGCAAATCTCCAGACAAACAGATCCAATTAGGCAGCCATACCTAGGCTTCAACAACACGCTAAGGGGGGGTTAGGTGTCGGTCAGCACTGGCGTCCTGTTTCTTCGGTCTCTCAGGCTCCATTCAACCACCACGTTTAAATGAGGAGCTGGTAAATTATGCCATGGAGGATCTTTAACACAGCAGGGCACTGGAGTGACACAGGAAGAGAAATTCCGTGAGCCGGGAAAAGCAAGAGAGGTGTCTCTCTCATGCGTAGAGAAAGAGAATGAATTCGTCCCCTGCCTCTTCTAAACCTGACCCTCCCGCTCACTCATTATGCGTGGCCCCTGCCCCTGCAATCTAACACCGGAGCGCGAACGTACAGATTTATGAATCATATCAGAAGTGGGACTCCGATTAAGGGAGCGTCACAGTTCACTGAGGTTCTAACACGCTGGGGGTTCAGGTCGCTTTGGGTACCTCTCAGAGCTCAACAAGAGCTGCTGCCAGCCACACAAGGGGATGGAGCCATTGCCTCATTCTGAGAGACGTCCGGTACAAACCGGAGAGGAAAACACTCTCTGCTCCCAGGAGTTACTAGCCTGGAACAGACGATGTGCATTTAAAGTGTTTTCAAGTGTCAGACTAGACACTCTGTCACCGTTCCCCCTCCAGCGCCAATACCCACCAGTAGAGCTAGTCAGCAATGAGGGGGGAGGACTAAGGGACTGGAGAAAGACGCTTTGCAACAGGCCTGGATAACCACCCAGTCCAGCTACTTTGGACCAAAGGGAGCAGTGAATCCCTAACCCATGTTGTGCCCGCACCGATGGGCAGCAGCTTCCTCATGTTGCTACAACTACGACTCCAGCTTCAGTGTCTCTGCTGGTCTCAGCCTGGTGCCACGGATTCACTTTTGTAAAGCAACAGGAGTGTTTTTTAAACAAAGCCGCAGCTCAGCTGAACCAAGCAGGCAAAACAACCATAACAATGTTTATACTCAGACAAAACTATCTGACAGGCACCGCATTCAACTATCAGTAGGAGAGACCGCAGAACCTTCCTCTTCAAAAAACCCCTTCTGCCAGTGCAAGAGAGATGTTCAATGCTGACCCCTGCCTAGCCAAACAAGACCCCTTCCGAGTTAAAAACCCCATAAAAAACAAGCAGTAAGCCAAAGGGGGAGGGGGGAATACCTCTAGAGGTTTTACCTTAGAAGGGAGAGGAGACCACGAAGGAGCTGGTTGTTGCTATTGATTTACAGCAATGGGAGGAACAGACAGGCAGGGTTTGAAATACAACTGCATGAGTTTCCCACCCCAGCTCAGAGTGCAGAGTGCTGTTACTCTTGCTATTGCAATCCAGGACGGCTCAGCTCACTGCCCCTTCTGAGAGGAGTAAGCTGTGAGCAAGGTTGCTTCACCACCTCGCTTGCCTGGCCTATTGAGTTAACACTGCCAGACCCTTCAGAAAATGGGAATTCTGTTGTAGGGGCTTTTCAACGAGCTTAAGAGTGTGTCTGGATCTTTGGCAGCAGGGGGAACCCTTTCAAGGCTAAGCAGATAAAGAGAAGATGGGGCTGCAAAGAAACAGAAACGGGATAGAGTTATTTGTTCAGCAGGAAGAAGCCCTGCAGAGGCCCCAGAGATGCAGAGGGAGGTGAACCCCACAATGGGTTCTGTGTGGGATTTGCAGAGCTGCACAGAAGATATGCATTGCCTAGGCCAAGACTGAAATATGCCCTTGAGAGCTTATTGCAGTGCCAGAATCAAAGCAGTCTGCTTTTCACACGCAATGAAAACCCAGCAGCTCCCACTGACATCTGGAATTTGTGGGTCTCAACACTTGGGAAATGAGGCTTCTTATTTAGAGAGTGGCATTTCCAGAAGGAAATAATAAGACTTGAATGCCAAAATCCCTTGATTTTCAAGGATTTGGGGGCACATAATTCCCTCAAACTTTTGGAAATCCCACCCCAAGTTTCTACGTGCTGAGGAGCTTATGTTCAGGCAGCTGGGTTTGGGAATTTTGGTCTCTTCATCGTGACCCTTTACATTAATGATACATTTATATATAGTTAGAAAAGGGTCTAATTTCATAAGCGCGTCACAGATGAGTCCCATATTGATTGTTCTAAGCAATATTATTCATCTGCTGGATGGAACCGCCATTTATTAACACACCCAGCAGCCACATCTTTCAACTCTTTACAATGTATCCTTAATATAAGAACCACCCTTTTATTTATTAATAGGGCTCCCAAGATGGTCCCTAGCATTGATTAGAATTCACTGAAGACCCAGGCAGAGCTTGGCTCTGCCTGAATGCCATCAACCAGATTGTGTGTTTTATAATGAGGTTTCAGGCCGGTCCTTTGAAGACTTTCCAAAACCCATTTCTGCTCTGTGCATTGCCACAAAGCCGAGTCTGTCTCTTACAAGGACACCTGTACCAAGGCTCCTCATGCTGGAATGCTGGAAATGTTAATGATCCAGCTCTTAGACTCTGCTTCTCAGGGACAAACCCCTCCTTTTCTGCCACATCAAAACCTGTAAATTGCAGAGAAGGAAGTGTTGCTGTTTACAAAGAATTTTCAAACACAGCTTACTGCTTATAAATATAAAAAGCAAACCACACACACGTCTCTCATCTTCTCAACCGAGCACAGAAGTGTAGACGTTAGGGAGGATTTTTCAAAGCATAGATTCTCTTAGTGTTGGGTGTGCAGATCACTTATGCATGACCTTTTCCACCTCCTTTCGCTTCTGCATGCGGACAAGAACTTGGGGAACTTGGGGGAAGTTCTTGGGGGAAGAACTTGGGGGAAAGGTTATGTTCATGTATAGGGAAGCCTTAGGGCACATAAATGATGTGTGCTAGTGATTGTGTGCAGAAAGAGGAGACTGGTGGAGAAACACCTAAGGCTGAACTTTCAAAGGTAAGAGGCCAGCAGTTATAACACATCCAATCTATTTCCACAGTCTTTGCTGCAGGCAGTTTGAGACCTTGGTCTGTTTTATGTGTATTGCTTGCAGTCCTAATCAACCCCATTGTGCTAGGCATCACACCCAAAGAACAAAAACTGACATCCATAAATTCTTACAGTCTAGGTGAAAAGTCTCTGCAAGCGTGACAAGTTCTAAATCTAAAACCTGTGCTAAAGCATTTAAAGTTCTGGCTTGGCCATGAACAAACCCAATTCTACTCACAGTCGTTTATTATGATAAACATCTCGAGTTAGACAGCACATGTGAAAATGTTGCATTAGTTACTCACAACGAAAAGACACCACACACCTGTAACCAGCTAGCCGGGAAAAAACAATTTGCTGTAAGAAACAAGCAAATATTGTCATGCATTAGGGTGACCAGATGTCCCTATTTTATAGGGACCGTCTTGATTTTTGGGTTTTTTCTTATATAAGCTCCTATTATTCCCCCACCCCCATCCCGATTTTTCACGCTTGCTGTCTGGTCACCCTATCATGCGCACCTGGCCAGGAAGAGAAAACGTGATCTGACATTTCAAGAGATGCTCTCAATCGGCGAAGAAAAATATAGCATGTTAGGGATCAGAGGAGACAAAACCACCACCTAAGTACTGAAGACTGATAAACACAAGGGCTGTAGGAAATCAGTGGGACAGGGATCTTGAAGTGGGGAATGCAAAAGAGGCCCAGAAAGGTAAAGAGGTGACCGCTAAAGGGAAGCAATAGGATTGTGATCCCAGTACTGCACATGCTGCCTTGTGAACTCACCAGAATGGCTCCCCAGAAGGGGGAGAGGATGCTGCACCAAGATGAGCCAAGTGGAAGATCACAATCAGGCCATGTGGCTTTATAAGTGACCTGTGAACCTACAGGAAAATGTTTCCCAGCATGGGCTGGGGGCAGGTTTCAGACAAAGCACAACCAGAGAAAGGAAGCAAGGAATATTTCTGAAGGCGACTTGTCCCTCTGAAGTCAGGCTGGTGGAGCAGGTAACAGGTAAGAAAGGGGAACTCATTTGTCATCCAAAAATGGATTCTAGATCAAGAAAATTTGAAACGTTGGAAGTAGAAGTTCTGCTTGGCTCTGACACATGCACATATGGGGCAGTGGTAGGTCTGAGTTTATTCCTAGAAGCAGGACAAGTAGCTGCATTCGTCTCTGGGCTGGGACGCTTCTGGATGCACGTACCTGACCACCAAACTAAGAGATGTGCACCTGTATCAGAAGGCTGAGCTGGACCCTCTTCTGACTTGCAATTAGAAACATTTTAGATTTTAGTTTTCCCTTGAAAAAAAAAATCCGGGGTTCTAATGAGGTAAAGACAAGGGCCTGGAAAATATTTCACCAAACTCAGCATTAAAAAGTTCTTTGTGACACCCCAAAGCTTCCCCAGAGTCTCCCACCCTTCTGGGAAGCCCCATGTGATTCACCTTTCAAGGAGTCCATTACAGTTAGGGATGGGCCTGAAACAAAACCCTGGCTCTGAATTTCTGGAGTGTTGGAAATCCAGATTTTGTGCCTGGGGCCCATCTGTCATGGTAAACTCTGCCTTTTGTTGTCAGCAGCAGGTGGTGCTCTGCTCTTGTTTGATGAGGATACCAGTCGGATGTGTGCGTGTTCCCTCTGTGTGCTGCCCCGGCTCTGCGCAGATCGTTGGCACAGCAGACCCAAGAGAACCCCCAATGATCACAGACTCTAGTAAGGTATGAAGGCATCTGGCCAGGTTTATTGTTGAATGAAACACAGTCTCTAGCTCGCCGGATTAGATATCGATGGGTCTGCTAGTACATATGTGCCCCCAGACAATGGACCGGCTCAGTCAGTGGCGGGACTCTCCACTGCCCCCTAGGCCAGATAAAGACAACCACTCAGGGATGCAGTCTTATGCACAAGTACAAACAAGTTGTGCATCATTGAACGTATTGAGGTACAGCCCCTCTATTAGGGGATTACCTTTCTCCTGGCACAGGTTGGTTCGAACAAATCTATCCATCATACTGTCTATCCATTCTATCCAGTGTATTGTCCTTTCATATTGTCTATCCATCGTATTGTCCTTTTATACTGTCTTTAGGCTAGGTCTGCCTGTTTATCTGTGTGGGACGTGTTCGTACCCAGCTGTCCTGGCCACGTTCCTCTTATTAGTGCTTATATGTGAGTACATGCCTTTAGCAGCCCTCTTCTTGCCAGTTTCTGTGAGCAGGACCCGCCTCTTGCTCACAGCCTAACTGTGCTTAGCAACATCTTGACCCTTACTTCAGTTCTGGCCTCAGGCCTCATCTTACTACATCTTTGTTCAGGAGCTCTGTTGTAAAGTTAGTATTTTGTATCTGACATAACTTATGCAGTTCTTATCTTGGAATTAACTAAACCGACCATTGTGTGCAACGTGAGATCCATGTTTACCACATCTGGCACCTGCCAGAGAAGGTGCTGATTAGGGCCTTGTGATTTGCTAATGTGCGGCCATGGAGCTAGCAGGTGCTGAGCAGTGAATGCAAACTGCCACTTAACTGCCTTCCCCAGAAGTTCTCCCCTTGATTCTGATGGCTCCACTCACAGGAACACAGCAAAGTTCAAATGACTGTTATTATAACTTTCAAAAAGTTACCGTTTGCCTAATTAACCATTGGGAACTGGATCCCAGACAACTAGCAGCAAGAGGCTCTGTAATGAATATTCTCTTCGCAGCAGTCAAAGCAGGTGTCTCTCCCTGGAGCATGGATGTGCGCAGAGGAGGACACCTGCACACGGGGAGTTGGCTTGGTACTCAGTTCAGCAATGCAAAAAGCAGCAACAGCCAGAGGGAAAAAAATGTCTTAAAGCTCAAAATTGTGCCTCAAGATTTTAACGCGAGGAATGCTGGAAGTTCAGAAGGGCTCTGCCAGGGAACAGCAGGCTCTCTGCTCAGTGACGACACAGCTCATCGCTGACAAGCAAGAAGTCAACTTCCTCAAAACTTGGGATGTCCTTGAAAGTAACCCAGGAAAGAATAGCAAGAAAAAAAGCCTGATGCATCCTCTTCTCATTTCGCTGGGTAAGCGATGCCTAAAATGTCCTGCGAAAGAATCCTCTGGGGCAGTCTCAGGATGTACCGTCTCCTTTTCCACATGCAGCTCCAGCCTCTCTTCCTGTCCTCAAAGGATCTCCTTGAGTTGTTTCTCAAACCCAGTGCTGCACATCTTAACATCCATGGGGGTGGGATTTCAAAAGTACCTGAGCGGGTCCATTTGGGAATTAGCTCCTCAGTCTTAGATCTTCAAAAGCGCCCATGTTGTTGGGGGAGTGGGGAAAACCTGCTTGAAAATTAAGCATAGAAATGCTTCTTGTACTGCATCCTGAAAGTTGCTAATCTGGAGCTCTGGCAGCAAGTTTGGGGTGCTCTGTAAATACGCCTTCCAGCTAGAGACCTCAGTCCCAGGATCTGACAGCAAGAACCTCCCAGCAGAGCTTACGTGCTGTGAGAACAGAAGGGGAGAGGGAGAGGCGTCTGCCAGGGGACTGGGACCGAGGTCATTTAACATTTTCACTATTATCACCAACAACTCCAGCTGCAGCCAGAAGTGAAGAGGCAGCTGATGCAGAGATCCTGCCACAGCATGATGTGCTAAGAGATTCAGAATGATGCTCACAGCTGGGGTGAAGCAGCAAGTTAAAATGTCAGGAGAAGTTAACAACAGCAGATCCAGCAACGAGCAGTCCATTTGAATGAACATAACTCTGGTCGCAAACAGTCCAGTCCACACAAACAGCTGCATTTCACAAGCTTCCTTGTTCCCACGGTTTCAGTGAAAGACAAACACTTCAATCCACTAAAGCTCACATGCCATTTCTCATCCCATGCAGGAAAGACTAGAATCAGTGCTGACACCTACTGATAGGAGAGACGCGATACCCAGACACATTTAATTCTACTGACCTCTCAGCTCCAAATGTGCAGGCCGACGGAAGGGTATTTATTAAAATCACCTTCTGGAAAAGTCTTCTCATGGCCCACCTGCCTAGGTAATAAGTAGTGCTAAAGTGGAGTTTATCTGGGTTTTATATGGAGTGTGCCTGTGTCATGGAGTGCCCGGGCGATGGTCTGGAACTTGCTCCCTATGAAGCCAGTCAGGACTTCGGGGGAAGTGTCCCCTGTCCGTACACAGCCTGTTTCCAAGGCTAGGAGCTTCACGGGTACCCACTTCAACCTTCCTGGGTCTGACCTTGGAGCATTCAGCACCTTCTGCCCCTCCGTGCGCTTCCCCCGGTGAACCCACCCGGGTGGGGCCCTGGGGGAGCCCGTGGATTCTGCACCCCACTCCACAGTCAGACGTGACTCTCAGCCAGCCAGTAAAACAGAGGTTTATTTGATGACCGGTATCTGGTCTAACACAGACCATCCAGTGAACGTGACCCCTCAGCTGGATCCATTTTGGGGGCCAGAGAGCCAGATAGCTCCTCTGCCTTCCCTGCCTGACTCCAGCTAGCTTCAGACTCCATACTGCAAGTCACTCTCTCTAGTCTCTCCTCCCCCCTGGCTCAGCCAGGTCAGGTGACCTCCCTCCCCCACTTGGAGTCAGATTACAGCTTCAAATATGGACACCTGCAGAGAGGCTCAGCTTTGCATCAGCTACACATCCTTATCCCATCACATAGATGCTCAAGAAAGGCATAGGGGAAACTGAGGCACACACAGAGTATTCCTACTCTCTCACAGCCTGGCAGTCAGAATCAGTGTTATGGCCTAGAGAGTGCAGTACAGAACCATGGAGAGGATGCATAAGACTAGATCACTGCTGGGGTAGGGAATCTGTGCACACCCACCATCACACCCGCACACACCCTTGAAACAAGGAGCTTGATTTAAACGGAAAATCTGCACTGTTCATTAAGGGCTTTAAGATTCCTAGTTGACAAGTGTACAAACAAAGTTGTTTCCTATTCAGAGACCCATTCACAAGAACAGGCATTTGGGCATGGTGCATACAGTCTCCCACTTCTGAGCCTTTATACTGACACCTGCATGTGCACAGCACTTGAAACAGTTTTTCCGGATCTTGGAGAACAAATCAATGGAACACGAGCAGCTCTGTTCCCAGAGAAAAACCCAACCACTTATTAATGATTTGGCCATGGCTAGACAGCATCCACAAGCACTCACTTCAGCCAATAGATGGCGCTTGTTTCCTATGTGATAGGCCTTTCTTGGAGCCCTTTGGCTCAGAGTACACAGGTAGGTGAACTGTAAAGTTTGCCATCTACAGTTAGTGTCTTTCTCCTTCTGTGTTACTCTCTAACCCTCCCTCATGCCTCACCCGCCTGTTCCCTTTCTCTGGTCTTGCCCTGAGCTTAGTTCCTTGCAGTCCAGTCAGAGACCCATACACCACTGCACCAGCCCTTTGCACACCTTTCCGATGGCGCAAGGAACAGTCCAAAGGATCCCAGACAGCACCTGTGAGCAGCAGCTGCAGGCATCGGATGAGGTGGCTGCAGCATGACAAACCTCAACCCCCTTGCTCTTATCGTCTCCTAAGGGTCGGTTGGCTGCAGATCTATTGTGTTTCTATGGAGGTTTCACTCACCCCCACAGCACCCCCTTACCTCTTCAATGGCTTGTCTCCGGTTAGGTCTCCAATGGCCCCTCCCTCCATCCAGGTCACTTTTCCAGCTCAGACCCCTTCAGGAGTAACAAGAGATCAACTGAAGAGCCAAATACATACCCAACCCAGTAACTCTTCTGCCCCTCCTGGGTCACGCGGAAGCTCTTTGCCTTATTCCCTGGCCCTGCAGAGTTCTTCTCTCCTCCTTTTTCCCCGCTGATCTGCCCACTGCCTCCCCTCACCAGGGATTCCAGCAACTTCTCTCAGGGGTCTTCTTTCTCTTCACATGCCCTATCTCAGGGACTCCCTGTTGTTTTCACCAGGCCCTTCCTGGGACAGGAACAGGGGGAGAAGGAAGAGACTCCCCTCTAGGTAATCCTCCCATGCCTGGACCCTGTCACAGCTGGGGTCAGGGATGGCAATTAAGCCACCAGATCAGGCTCAGCTGAGGGAATAACAGCTACATCACAGGCAAGGCTGAACCCCACTGTCCTTACAGGGCCAGTCAGCTGGTGACAGTTTCTAACAGGGAATGTGACATCAAACTATTGCAGGTGTAAAGTAGGCGGTGCCAAGTATCTCTGAGGAGCAAATGAGGAAAGGCGATCAGAGCCCCTTAGCAAAGCCAGCACTATCAGGGATACTCATGGACAGTCAGTATTGCTCCAACTAGCCAAACCTATTCAAGATATTTACCCCCCCAGACTCCCAACCATCCCCTGCTTTAGCCACAAGGCCATAGCAGACGATTAGCAGGGACTCCCCTTACCCTCCCTCAGTTTGCACTAGGAACAAGGGGTCTTTTCTAGTTCAACCCGGTTAGCAGAATCCCCTCAGGAGAAGGGGAAGAGCTGCTCTAGGAGGCAAGGGAGCTGCTGTACTTCAGCATCTCTAGCCATCCCCTAGATTCATGGCTGACTTTAATGCTTCATCTGATCTAGACCATGAAATACAACAGTCACTGTACACTAAGCCCCCTTAGCTTCCTCCTCAGACCCTCTCAAGGGATCTGCTTCAGCCCCTATGAGACTGGACCATCCTACCACCCCTATAAGAAGAAAGGGGAAACAGCCTCCCAGCTGGTATGGAGCTGGCTGCTACAGACAGAGCCCAGTTACTACAACTACAACTACAACTACAACTACAACTACAACTACAACTACAACTACAACCCTCCCCTCCCCTGAGCCACAGCACCTATCCTGCCAAATTTAAAGGGACAGCTCAATGAGGCATGCTGGGAGAGAGTTCCTATAAAAGGACATCCTTGGGCTGGGGTATGGGACTAGAGGCTATGTAGGAGAATGCTCTGAAGGGGGTGGTACATGCTAGTTCTTTAATGAGCTATTTATATAGGCGCTACCAACTGTTGAGAAGACCAGGGAGGGCCGGACAGGCTCAGATAAGTGACCCGAAGGAGCTTTGATGTTGCTGTTTCATGTGCATTCTTTTCAGAGTTATAAATGTTCCCTAATTCCCTCTCAATCCAAATGTCACAGCTTCCCAGGCTGGACTCAAACGTCAGGCAAGAGGGACAGTAAGGGGAAAGGGAGCTAGAGAGTAATAAGGATGCTGATAAATCAGTACTTAGCCGCTAACTGAAACATTTTACTTTGGTCTCTTAGCCCAGAGGGTGAGGTTACCAGCCATAACATGTGCTAGCCGTGACACACCTTTATCTTTGGGGTTCTCAGGTGTTCAGACATGACGTACAGCCCTGCAAGCTGGTGTTGATTCTTTCTAGGCTGTGGTGGGTCAGACCAATTGCCCATCTAATCTGATATCCTGTCTCCAGTGTGGCCAATTCTGGATACTCGAGAGGAAGACATTAGCCCGGCTGCCATGCACTTAATTGTGCCTGGCTATACCATAGGGGGACAGCTCTTCCTGGCCCCAGCTGGTGAGCCGATTACTGGGAGCTGGTGCAGGAAGAGAACACATCCTGCGGAGCCGACTGACATCAGCAGTGACCCCCCAAGCCAAGCAAACCATTGATGTTACTGAACAACAAGGGCCTGGTGGCATTTCCTCCTCCTCCCCTTGAATGGACCATTAAGGGGGTCAAGGAGCCAGTGCAAGGTCAGACTCGAAGACATGCCAGGGAGGAGCTGGGAGCCCTCGGAGGGACACTGTGTCCACTCAGCTCCAGCTTAGAGAGTCTATCACCCAGCCGGGAGGGGGGTCCTCAGGGTGCTTGATGCTCACCCAGAGGACAGACCTATTGTAGGCCAGGCTGAGAGGTGGGTTGGGCCAGGGGTCAGCGCACTGTCTGGGGGCTCAGGAGTGCAGGGTTCGGTCCCCAGCTCAGCCCCGGCCTATTGTGTGTCCATGGACAATGCGCTTCCCCCTCGGTCTTGTCTACTTAGATTGCAAGCTCCTCGGGGCAGGGACTGTCTCTCTCCAGCACCTGCACATAGAGACAGACAAACTGATGGAGAGAACAGCTGAGGCAGAAGGTTTCAGAGCCTTGGAATGGTGAGCGCTGGCACAAGGCATTGTCTGTGCTGCCGTAACCATGTGACTCCATTGACTTTGGGGGAGATATTCTGACTCACACCCTTGTGAATGGGTAGAGCCAGCGCCCCTTTCTTTGGGGCTGGGCCCAACCAACCCACTGTCCTGTAGGAAGGGGAGATATTCAAAGGCACAGGTCATAAAGAGGTGCCTAAATTACCACTCAAAGGCAGGGAGTTGGGTGCTTAACTATGCCTTCATATTTGTGTCTTGAAAATCTCCCACGCCTGGGCAGAGAGCAGGATGGGATCTCGGGCTGGTCGTACTTTCCTCTCTGTCTCCTACGGGGACACACTCTCTGTCGCTAGCCTTTCTTGTGCATCAGACCGCCAAAGAACTGCCTTGGCTCCAGGCGAAGCTGAGCGGGTCCTGGAATGGCACCCACCCCTCCTAACAATAGCTCTTCCTTTTGGTTCAGTTCTGTCCCTTATTTCCCACACGTGGGAAAGAGACCCCACCCACATGGTTGGTGGCATGGAATGATCAGTGGCTGGCAATAAATCAGCCGTGTTTCCACTGGTAACAGAAGGCATTGTGTAACGCAGCGACGGAAACGCATTACATATCTGTGCTGTTCTGTATATATAACACAGGGCAGGGCAGGCACTGCCAGGCAAAAACAACCTAAAAAAAGGCTGCTGAGAGAGATTTCCGGAAAAAGGCCGACCTTTGGGGACCTTTGGGTACGTCTACACTGCAGCTGACAAGGAAAAGCCAGACCAGGGCACTGGTCTCACTTAGTCTGGTATCCAGCCTCCAGCAGAGGCTCTGGTGCTTTAGGGGAAAACAAATGGCTCCCACTGTTATGCATTTGGCCAATACCACTTGAACTCACTGGTGACGGGTTCACTTATTAGTATTACGGTACCGACTAGGAGTCCCGCTGTGCTAGGCGTGGCACAAACAGAACAAAAAGACGGTCCCTGCCGCAAGGAGCTTACAATTTAAGTCTAAGACAAGTGACAACAGCTTGATGCGGACAGATGAGGGAGCACAGCAAAAGAGAGATTTTCCCTGGGGAACCCCCTTCTTCAAGCCCTGCTTTCCCACTGCCTGCTGGGTTTGACTGGGGCAGAAGGCAAACAGGGACTATGTATGCAGCCAGAGATCCTTGTGCGTCCTCTTCTTCCTCACAGCAGCGGGTGCTTTTTCTCAGGCGGTCAGGAGACATGTCTTGGGTCTTGCCACGAGCTGGCAGAGCAGTGGTGATTTGAACAAGCTCTTTCTGTTTCCCAGATCTTGCTTGAAGCACCAGATGCTTGCTGGGAGACCTGGCTGCTGTACCTGGCTCTGCAGAAGACTTTCTCTTTGACCTCGCCTAAGCCCCAGTTTCTTTATCTGTAAAATGGGGGTAATTGTGTTTACCTAGCTGATAGGGCTGTCCTCAGGCTAAATGAATTGGTGTTTGTGAAGCACGTTGAATTCCTTGAGTGGAAATCACTAAAAAAGTGCAAGGGATTTTACTGGTGATGGTGATTGTTGCTGCTGCTATTGTTAATATAAACTGCCACATCCTTTATTGTTTAATTCAAATTCCCAAAGAGAAAAGCACCATTTCATCTGCTAGTCTCTCATCTTTAATCATTATAGCTACGTCACTCTTTGCTGTTCAGATGATGGTTTATTGAAGAAGTGACTAGTTTGAATTACTTCACTTGTACTAAAGTCATTTTTTTGTAAAGCTCTCCATGTCTGGTTCTGTTCAGCCGGTCCACGAGTTTGTACTTCTGGCCTTCATGCGACGTTTTAATGGTGCAGGAAACATTTCCCTCTAATTTAAACAATTTGACCAAGAGAAATTTAATTTTAAAATACAACCCACTGTTTCTAATAAACAGAGGCCTGTGCTCAGGAAATGATTATACAGTAATTCTTGTTTGAAAATCTAGAACAACGTCACCGTTGTGAAGGCCAAGACCATAACAGTGTTCAAAAAGAACTAGATAGGTTCATGGAGAATAGGTCCATCGATGGCTATTAGCCAGGATGGTGTCCGTAGCCTCTGGGAATGGGCTACAGGGGATGGATCACATAAGAACATAAGAACATAAGAACGGCCATACTGGGTCAGACCAAAGGTCCATCTAGCCCAGCATCCTGTCTACCGACAGTGGCCAATGCCAGGTGCCCGGGAGTGAGTGACCTAACAGGTATGATCGAGCGATCTCTCTCCTGCCATCCATCACCCCCCTCTGACAGACAGAGGCTAGGGACACCCCCCTCTGACAGACAGAGGCTAGGGACACCATTCACTTGCTGATTCCCTGTTCTGTTCATTCCCTCTGGGGCACCTGGCATTGGCCACTGTTGGGAGATAGGATCCTGGGCTAGAGGGACCTTTGGTCTGACCCAGTCTGGCCATTCTTATGTTCTTAGCTTGGGGAACTAAACAATCTTCCAGCAACTCTGAACTCACGGATCCTGAAACTCAACATTTCTGAGATCTGTTCTACCTGTACAACTTATCCTTTGTAAATGGGATGTCAGTTCTATCTCCTGGAGCAGGCTATGAGCTGTCATTAAAGCTGGCTGAAAAAACAGAATATTTTCCATGCCAATTTTAATGAAAACAATTATTTTGTTTTTCATTAAAATAAAAATGAGAAATGTTTAGCCAGCTTTATCTGGGACACTAAAGTTTTATTCCAGTGATCGCGGCTACCCAGGAATGTCTGGAATTAATAATGCACATTATTAAAGTTGGAAGGTGCCACACACTTCCAGTCTGATTGGGCAAAACTCATTCAAACTCCACCGAGTTCTGTCTCAGCATGCACAAGGCTCAGTGCAAAGCCCAGAGTGATCCGTTTGGGGGGTTCTCGGATTCTGTTGTTCAGAAGCCCTGGCCAAGAAGTGGCCTCATCCCAGGATGTTATAAATGGTGAGTTTGGGATCACACAGCCGGGGCTCAGTTCCTGGGAGCTGCCGTTCTGACTCTGCCCCTGTTTTCTCCAACATCCCCTGAGAGCAGGGCTGGGTTGCAGCTGCTGCGGCGAGCTCCCGCTCTCTCTGAGAACCAGCTCAGCCCTTGTGATATGCAATGATCCAGTTCCTGGAAGTACCATCCTCCCCTGGGGACCCAGCACATGTGAACTCCAGCTGCCTCAGTGCAACACACCAGGGCTTAGCTCCCATGAGCTCCCACTCCCGCCACGCAGCGAGCCAGGCCTGGGCTCCCACAGGCCCACCTTCTGCCCCCCTCTAACCTCTTTTTCCGTACCCAGGCGCTTCCTGCTATTTTTTTGCCTCCCCCTTTCTGGTTCCCCGGGGTGGCTGGTGCTATCAGGCGGCTTCGCGTGACAAGCTGCCCACTCCCTCAGGGGAGAGCATTTCTGGTCCCTCACGTGAGAAGCGGACAGTGACTGGCAGCAGGGAAAAGTTCCTGTTCGTTAATGTGTTATTATCAGCAGCACTTCCACCAATACTAACCAGGCTCCTAATTAAAGGGGAGCTCGCCAGGGACAGGAAGAAAATAAAGTGAGGAGAGTATAAACTTCCCCCGGTTTGTAAACAGTGGGAGAGACACTGATGGGGCTGGGGGAGTCCCAAACCGGGGCTCATTCTTCTTCATTTCCTTTCAGTGACGCAGGAGGAGCATTGGTCCCTCCATGGTTACCATCTCTCTGGGCACTGGACTCCCAGCTCTGATCCTCCAGCTCTGTTGTGCCGCTACGGGCCTGGACCCCAGCCCTGAACACCGGCAAATGGAATCAGAGACCCCCGGCCCTTAGCTCTCCTTGTTTGTTGATTGATTTTTTATCCTTCCCTGAAGCCGGGATGGTGGGCTCGGTCCTCTGCGCTGGCAGAGGGCGGGAGGAGGGGAGCAAAGGTGCCTTCATGTTGTCTTTGTGCTGCTTCTCTTTTCAAGCTGGCTGGGCCCAGCTCGGTCCCTGGGGTAAGTCATAGATTAGCCTGGCCCATGGCAAACTGCTTCTGGAGCAGCAGAGAATTGGGTCCTGCACCAGGGTCCCTCTGAAAAGGGCCGGGCACCCTGTGAACAATAGTGCAATTCAGATAATAAACAACTCTCCCTTCGTCTTGGCTTGCATCCCACGAAGTGGGTATTAGCCCACGAAAGCTTCTGCTTCAATACTTTAGTTAGTCTTTAAGGTGCCCCAGGACTCTTTGTTACCTCTGCTATGCCAGACTAACACGGCTACCTCTCTGATCCTGAACTCTCCCTGCCTCCCCTCGGAGGTGTCTGGAATCAGGATCCGAATGGCGTGGCTTGTCTTTATCTCTGCGCCCTACTTGCCGACGGAAGCACCAAAGGGTTGTCTGATTTAAGCTACTACGGCTCCCTCCACCCCCCACAATGCGAACCACAGATGCCCACGCCTCTTTTTAGCACAGACCCGGTGCAGCAAGAGAACAAAGCTTTGCACCCCTGGGAGATCACCTGGTGCTGAAGCCTCAACAGCTTCTTCACTCACCACTATCAGACTTGTGCTTTGCTATGATGCAAGCATCCGGCTTCTACCTGCTGAGCCGAGACATTCTCTTCATTTCACATTTGCTAGCAAATTATCCTTGGGATTTTAGTTCCTACTGACCTGGGGCTAGCTGCAAACCAATGACCCGTAGGTGAGACGCACCATAGCCAGTTGCTAATCCCCTAAGCACCCCGTCCATCCCTCTAACAAGCTAGTATCTGTTGGATGATAGAGATGAGCCCAATTTGTAGAGTTCAGACCTTCCCTAAAGTTCAGTGGTGCTCGGTCTATTGCAGAACTGAGGCCCAGCTGTAGAATTTAGCTTTGGATCCCAAAACAAATTTCCCCAAAGTTAAAGAGAGTTTGGCTCCACGGATTTCTGTAGAGATGGTTGAAATCTGTGGGGGGGAAATCATTGAAATGACATCATATTTCATCAAGTGACTGTCTCTCTCTTTTTTTCTCAATTGAAAGTTTTTTGCAGAAATTTCAAAAATTTCAACCAACTCTATAGTTGGGAAAAAAGTTTAAAAATTGAATTTTGGAAAATTTGTTTCTATCTCCACCGCCGGTAAGACCCGCTCAGACTCAGCCTGCACAGCCAGAAGGTTACTTATCCTTCAACACTAGAGATGAGCACTGGAACCAAATCCCTCATTCCAGCACACCCAGACTTCGCAGGAGGCAGATCTGGTTCTGGATTTGAACGCCCATCTTCACTCGACACAAACACATCAGCTCTGATAGATGCTACTTATGGGGCTGGGGCTGCCCCAGTGCAGGGATGAGGGGTGCCAGGCCCCAGCTCCCATGCCCTCCTCTGATCGCAGTAAGACCCCCAAAATAGCACAAAACACACTTTGTCGCCCTGATGAGGCACTTCCGATCCATGCCATGTTTACATTCCTCTCCGATCGCTGGCCCAGATAATGACAAGCTGACATCCAGTTTGCCTGCCAGTGAGCTGTTCAGACAGATAACAGATGCCCTGGCAAACAGCCCCATCCTGCTCTTTGGAAGCATACACCCACCCTGCCTCTCGCTGAGCTGCCAAAGGGACGACGAAGGGATATGTCCTTGCTGGAGGCAAACAAGTCCTCTTCTCTCCAGCCAACCCTGTCTCTGCCCAACCCATGGGCTGTGCAAGCGGGGGTAGAGCCTGCTACTCAGATGCAAACCATGGAGCTCTGCAAAGTAGCCCCTGGCCCTCTGCACCTTCACTACAGGGGTTCCGCTCTCAGAGACTCCAGATCCCTGCAGGCAATGCTCTGTCTTGATAGGAGAGTCCTGGGCCATCCCTGCCACATGGATGAGGAAGGCAGCTACATTTAATGACAGTCAATCAGGCGTGTCTTCCTGGGCATTGCTGCTCCATTTGGTCACCCTCAAGTTAGCCCCATTCACGGGAGCTGGGGCTGGGCAGTGCCAGTAATTCAGGCTCCTTTAGACTCAGTCCCATCCGTTTACTCAGGAATAAACGAGAGACAGAGATAAGGCATCTGCTCGGGCTGTAGAGAAGAGGAGCTTGCGAGGGGTCAGCTTTGTCCAGTGCCTCTGCATTACCAACAGGAGCCATGGCATGACAGAACAGGGGCCTCTCTATTGACAGACCGTGAGCCTCTGCATTGCAGAACAAGAGCCCTGCCGGCAGGGTCAATTACACCCACTTGGACAACCTCTGGACTTGGCCCCGCCTAGTTAAATATGGTTCTTGTGCTCGTAAAGGTAACGAGATCCTGGAGTTATGCTGCTTGACATTTGCTACCAGCTTTATGTCCAGGCCACATCTTGTCCAGACTGTCTTACCCAAGTCACATGCAGGGAACGGGAACAGACCACAATGGCACGCGTGTGCACGCGCACACACACACACACACACACACATACACACACACACACAGCTGGTGCAGTGCCGTGGTGCGTGAATGGTTGTAGAGCTTTGCCGCACTGTGATACTGCGTGTTCCAGTGCCCAGGGACCCGCCTGCGCAATGTTTTGTGAGGGTGTTTGAGTGAAAGGTGTCTCTGGTCGGTCTCTCTGCAGCTGCGTGCAGTGGGGAAAGAGCATCCGGGACCAGTGTCAGGGGCAGAGGGGGTCCCATTTACCGAGAGAGGAGCCACATCACCGCCTGGGGTAGACGACACAACCAGCTGCAGAAACCAGACGAGCTGCAGAGCTGACCCCCATCTGGGAAAATACAGCGATTTCAGATTCAGACGCACTTCTGGATCTGGAGGGCGTCTCGTTGTAGCTGGTGGTTGCTCATTAATTCACTGCTCCTTCCCGGGCAGCTCTGCGTATCTCCTTGCAGCTCCCAAATGCAGTCGGGCAGGTGACTGGAGAAAACTCCAATCTTTGGCTCCACTGAAATATCCCTTCCCCTTAGCTGAAAGCGCTGCTGATCCAAGCAGACTCTAACCTAGGGGTGGCCAACCCAGGGCTCTGAAGCCACATGTGGCTCTTCAGGGGTTAATATGTGGCTCCTTGCATAGGTGCTGACTCTGGGACTGGAGCTACAGATGCCAGCTTTCCAATGTGCTGTAAGGTGCTCCCTGCTCAACCCCCTCTTCTACCCCAGGTCCCGCCAACACTCCACCCCCTCCCCCAAGGCCTCTGCCCCTTTCCTCAGCCAACCACCCTCTTGCTCCTCCCCTCCCCACCAGAGCCCCCTGCTGTGACGAAGTGGGAGTACTGTGTGTGTGTGTGCCTCGGTTTCTCCTATGCATTTCTTGGGCCTCTATGTGGAGGGAAAGGAATGTAAGGGTGATGCAAAGCAGAGCCACTGCAGGTATTCAAAGGTGAAGCTGTACCCTGACCCCAAGTGGGGGAGGGAGGTCAGCTGAATCTGTTGAAGGGAGGTCAGGTGATACCTGAAGCCCGGGAAAGGAACAAAGGAGCAGGGAGTGGCTAGAGGGGGTTTGAGACGGTCTGGGTCTGGGTCTAGCTGGGAAGAGGGAGAGAAGCCATCTTCTCGCTCTCTAGCCCCAAGATGGATCCAGCGGAGGGCTCACGCTCGCTGGCTGCATGGTCTGTGTTAGACCAGATGGAAGTCATCGAATAAACCTGGGGAAGAAGCAGGAGCCCAGAATCTGGGTCTCATCTCCTGGCACACCCCAGAAAGGCCTGACTGAGGGACCCTGTTTGGACTGAGAAGCTGTGAGTTGGATGGTGTTCCTGACATCTCAAATAAACTGTCTATTCTGCTGGCTGGCTGAGAGTCACGTTTGACTGTGGATTTGGGGTGCAGAACCCATGGGGTCCCCCAGGACCCCACCCAGGCGGGCTTGCTGGGGGAAGCACACGGAGGGGGCAGAAGGTGCTGAATGCTCCGAGGTCAGACCCAGGAAGGTGGAAGTGGGGACCCCTGAAGCTCCTGGCCTGGGAAACAGGCTGTGTACGGAGAAGGGTCCCTCCACCCGGAATCCGATCTGGCTTCCTATTGAGCGGTTCCAGACCATCGCCCGGGCACTCCGTGACACCTGCACACTGCAAAACGGCTCAGGTTGGCTGCCCCTGCTCCAACCCATCACAAATAATGGACTGGAAGCCTTTTAACATGCCCGTCACTGTGACGTCTGGGCTTTCTATGAGTGTAACAATACATCCTATTCTACGTGTCAAATTCTCCAAAGTGTTTTGGTCAAAGAATAAACAAAAACATTCCAAAAAAATTGAACTGTTCCATTGCCACATTTTCAAAACGCAGTGTTTCAATTTTTGTCTTTGAATCATCTTTTTTGTTTTGAAACTTACTGCCATTTTATTAAAAATTACCCCCAAAAAGGTTTAAAATCTCAAAACAAAACATTTTGGTTCAAAACAAATGTTTTTTTATTTATGTCTTGGTTCACCAACACATTTTGAAAAAAGCATTTTTGGGTCGACGTGAGCTAGTTTCCCCCTGTTTTTTCGGCGGGGTGGGTGAAGCGATCTATCCGTTACCTGTACCACGCTGGTGAAGTGGTTTCTGGGCCACAGAGCGAATCCGTCCTTCCCTGGGCGTGTATTATCCCTGGAAAGGGTTGCATTCCAGAGACACATTGTCTTGGCTGCTGTTTCTTTCTAGAATGTAAACACCCTCCAGTAATCGAATCAGCTTCTCGTTGATCTTTTCCCATTTGTTACGCACAAGGAGCATTTGTGAGAAATATTTAGGAGGGTAAAATGGATGGGTTAAAAATAGCCGTGGTGACATTGGGGGCAGTGTGAGCACTGACCAGGGAGTCCTACGCATTGCAGCCCAAGGAGGAAGTGTCATCAGGCATTTTTTTCATTTTGTAAGCAATTCTCCGAGAAGGAAGAAAACAATCTGATCCTCCTCTCTTCCTCACTTGGGGGCCCTAAAGCCAACAGTGACAAACGCGCCCAATGATGATCGCTTTCCTGACGGCAGAACATCGTGTGACAATGAGGAATGTGCCAGCCGGAACAGCGTCTCTGAGCCACTTCTACCTGGGGCTGATCGGAAGACACAGGCATTCTGTCCGTTAATTACTTAAACATTCAGGGCCCAACGCATTCCTGCTGGAATTGCATTAGGCCTGAGTGTGACCAGTGCTGCATCCGCGTTAACTCCACTGTCGGTGGAATTACTCCTAATTCACACGAGTGTGAGGAGTGGAGAGTCAGTTGCACGCACACAAAATGGGAAATGACTGCCTGGGAAGGAATACTGCAGAAAGGGATCTGGGGCTCATAGTGGATCACAAGCTAAATGAATCAAAAGTGTAACACTGTTGCAAAAAAAGCAAACATCATTCTGGGATGTATTAGCAGGAGTATTGTACGCAAGACACAAGGAGTAATTCTTCTACTCCACTCTAGGCTGATTAGGCCTCAGTTGGAGTATTGTGTCCAGTTCTGGGTGTCACATTTCAGGAAAGATGTGGACAAATTGGAGGAAGTCCAGAGAAGAGCAACAAAAATGATTAAAGGTCTAGAAAACATGATCTATGAGGAAGATTGAAAAAATTGGGTTTGTTTAGTCTGGAGAAGAGAAGATTGAGAGAGGACATGAGAACAGTTTTCAAGCACATAAAAGGTTGTGACAGTGAGGAGAGAGAAAAATTGTTCTTAACCTCTGAGGATAGGACAAGAAGGAATAGGCTTAAATTGCAGCAAGGGAGGTTTAGGTTGGACATTAGGAAAAACTTCCTATCAGGGTGGTTATAAATTGCCTAGGGAGGTGGTGGAATCTCCATTATTGGGGACTTTAAAGAGCAGGTTAGACAAACACTCGTCGGGGATAGTCTAGATAATACTTAGTCCTGCCTTGAGTGCAGGGACTAGATGACCTCTTGAGGTCCCTTCCACCTCTATGATTTTAAGTCCCCGCTGGGCTAGGTTCTGTACAAATAAGCACATAGCTCCACAATGACATACACAGATGCTTGTTAGAAGAGGCCAGGAGGCATTTTTAGGGGCATATGGCTGGGTTGGGGCCCGTTACATTGTTAGTTGAGCATCTGGGTGGATTCCCCTGGCACCCACACAAGTTCTGGGAGCGTTTCCACAGTGAGCTCTGTGCTTTACTAAGCTGTCGAGTTCCAGGGGTGTGGGAATCCTGGGCTCCTCTCTCTTCTCCATCATCACTTCCATTTTAGACTCCCGTTTATTTTTCTTGTTTCACATTCCCTTTCTTGGAGAGGGAGCAGCAGAGCCCACGCCCGCAAACAGGAGAGAGAAGAATATGCTTGAGCTGGCTTTCTCCAGGCCCCGTCTCCTGCATTCCTTCACCCTTCTGTCATTGGTGGGGAGGCCAGCAACATGGAGGGAAGGACAGGGCACAGCTTCCAGGCTCAGGAGGAACAGGAGTCTCCTCAAATATATATATTTAAAAGCACTATAAACACTAGCAGTCACTGGGGAAAAATGCCAAGTATCCAAACAAAACAGCTATTATTGAAGCACAATGGCAAAGCAACAAGGCATGAGACACTTTGGTTGCTTCTTGCACTGCCCGGACTTGCGGTTTGATCGCCACTTAAGTAAAGTTTCTTTAAATATGCAAATCCAGGCTATTACTTGACGAGCACGACATGCACGGGTGAGCAGTCACCGCAATTTCCCTGTGCACAGCAAGTAGGATCACACGCTTGTCGCTGTATCATGAACTCACTGTGGCTATGTGGGGGGTGGAACAAGGAAGCAGAGATCTGGCTGTCAGGGGATGGGCCCCAGGGCAGCAAAGCGCCGGAGCAATGCTAGGAGTGAAACACACGTCTAATGGAGCCCACATGGTCAGGTGCCACTGGGCCATAGGCAGTGTATTGGTCAATGCAAGGCTAACATCAAGGTGAGATGGAAGCATTGGCCACAATGGGATCACAGCCGTGCTAGTTACAGCCATTTATTGCTCGCTGGGCTTTGACGCGGACCAGCATGCACTGGGATGTTTCTCCGGGAGCAGCACTGTATCTGTGTTAGAAATCGTGCCGTGGAAGTGACGGAGGTGGTGGCGTGTCCCCTAACAGGATAACCAGGCAGGGCTTTTCTTTTTTTAAAAAGCCTTTAGGGGTGTCGGGTTCTCTCTCTGTTAGTGGTCAGAGATCCTGCACATCTCAGTGGTCTGGTGAGAGGCTTCTCTCGCACACACCATGGGACTGCTGCACATCAAGCACATCCAGGTGGGTTGGAACGGCCAGATTCTCCTTTGTTTGCAAACGTCTCTGCAGGCTGCCCCACAGTGACATGGCTCCCGAAATGTTGACCTGGCATCTGCCCGGCTGTTTTCACGCGAGGAACGCCCTCGTCAGGAGCAAGGCCTGGTAACTCCGGGACACAAGTCCTACCAGGGATGTTTTTCCTTCAGGGGGGGTGATTCTGCTCAGTTAATTAAAGCCATATTTGCACTGGCCTTGGGGCTTTCTAAGCTCCTGACCACAAACCAGTGTGGGAACAACCTAATAAACTGAGAAGATAGTGACCTTAGCTACCATCAAGCCAGTACCCACAATGCAGTGCACATCTTTAGCAACTAAAGTGCTTCCCAGGGACTTCTTTTGGCACACAGGAAATGTATGTCAAATATGCAGGAAGATTGGGACCCTCCCTTGCATTTATAAACACATAGGGACATTGAGCCTCGCTAACATTTGTCTATAGGGGATCTAAGAACAGTGCAGCCGTATGACCCAGCGGATAGCACAGCAGTCTAGGAACTCAGGAGAGATTGGTGCTGTCCCCAGCTACACCACTAACCTGCTGTGTGCATGGAAGCAAGCACTGGGCCTCAGTTTCCCCATTTTACAAATGACACAGCATTCCATTCCACAATGACACCGACCTTCCCTTGTAAAGCGTTTTGAGCCCTATGCACAAAAGGAGCTATGTCCGAGCTAAGTAGCAGCCTTTCACATAGGGTGCTGCTCCCTTCAAAATAACGGGGCATCCTATGGCCTTCCTAATGATTTAGCCTAATAATAATAATAACATGATTGAAGGCAGAAGATAAAGCCCTATATTCTCTGTTCTCTCCAGAGACGTACTGGGTCAGTAATTAAAGTTCTGTCCTGGGCCGTGTGTTGATGCTCTTTCCTATCATGCAAACAGCTTCCCTTTGACGTTAGCCCTAGATCCTAATCTTGGCTCTTTTACCGATTTCCTGTATGACCTTGGACAGTCACTTCCCCTTTCGATGCCTCAACTTTCCCCTCTGAGGATAATATTATTGATAAGCCTCCCAGCTCACCTGTGAGGTAGAAGTGGTTACATTTCCTACAGCGCATTGAAAACACAAGCCTGTTTCCATAAGATACATAGGCCCTGACTCGGGAAAACATCCCTATTTGGTAGAACACTTAAGCCCAAAATGAGGTCCCATTTACGTCAAGTCTCCAATTCAGCAAAGCACTTAACCATATGGTTAACTTTCAGCACGTGGTTAAATCCCATTGAAGTCAAGCACATGCTTAAGTGCTTTGCTGAATAGGGATAGGTTGTTGAATCAGGGCACAAGTGCTTAAATCTAAGCCTGCTTGTCAATTTTCCATTTAAATGCTTTTTCAAGGGAAGATTGGGATCTCGGTTCAACAGTTTTTGGGGGAAAGTGTCTGCTTTCTGTGGGAATTTTTGACTCTCCTCCCCCTCAATCAAAACCACAAAATCAGAAAAGTTTGGGCTGAAAAATTTAAGTGTTTTTTTTTAAAGTCAACATTTTCCATCAGGGAAAACAGTACTATTTTTTAACCAGCTCTACTTAAGTCATTGAATTTAGGAGTTTTGGGGGACAAGACACTACATAAGACCTAAGTATTATTATTATTTCAGTGTTATATCTTCCTTCCCTCCCCCCCCCCCCAGGCACTTGAAATATGAAATCACAAAATAAAGTCTATTGGATTGAAAATTAGCGTTCCTGATTTTTCTCACAGTTACATCAAGGTGAATCCAGAGCCAGGGGAGTTAAATGGGGTGGGGGGGCAGAGGGGAGTAACTGATGTAGGCGAGAGACGGAGCAGGCTCGGAGTGTCCCCTTGTTATAAGAATGGAAAGGGAGTTTAATTTTTGAGTCTTGGCTGTTCAAAGGAAGGTGCCCAACTTCCATTGAAATTCACTATCCCTAACCCTAGATTTAAGTCTAACACAAATCTGAAGCCCAAACCTAGACCCCTTTTAAAATTCCAGCCGGCACTAATAGAAATTAAAAGTGTTATTTTAAAAGTATCTGGTTCGGCCCCTGAAAATTTCCCCCTTGTTCAGCTTTATGTCTGAGCAGCAGCCGACTCTAGGATGGGAAGAAGCCCCACATGCCGATGGATAAGGAAGTTTACACAGAACTTCCTCCAGTCTTCCTGGGACATACAGTACCCAGTGGGTTAAAACTGCACTGCAATGTGTTTATATGCTGACGAGGAAACATGATGACAGATAATCCCAAACAACTTCAAAGCAAGATTCGGGAGGCCGATATGGAAACTATTCCCAAAGCCTCAGCGCAAAAATACCCAGACTAATTACCACTGAAAACATTAAAGCGAGAGGTCTCCTGATTGCCAGAAGCCATGCATCCCTATCAAGCCACATGGCTCTGTGGCTTTCTCACCCTCCCTGTAGCTTATGGAGTGGCCAAGGGGACTTGGGGTGAATTTGTAAAACAATGTTCTTTTAAAAGCCCCGACCTCTGCAGAGAAGTAGAACATCAGCTTCCAGCCAGGAGTGAATTTTGACAGCTTCTGGGGGTTTATAATGGCAAAGCACCAGTCCCTGAATTACTGGTTTTATAATCGAGATGAGTTCCCCAACTGAGATGTGATGAGATAAGAAAGAATAAGGGTCCAAACTCACACATGAAGTGCAATTAAAAAAAAGTGTTGCTAACTTTTTGTTTTAAATGTTGAGATCTTTCTATCCTTAAAAAGAACAAGACTAACACATTTATTTGGGCATAAACTTTCATGGGCTACAGCCCACTTCATCACCTGTGTGGTTTCCAGCCCTGTTGAAACCAGGATGGACCAGCAATCTCACAAACATCTGTCCTGGCCACAAGATTTTTCAGCCCGAATTCTTGACAGGAGGAATTTATAGAGGAACGGATCCAGTTGGTGACCTGCACTGAACTGCCAAACCTAAGTGCTGATGTTCCCCAGTCACTGATCACTCATGCACAGAGGCCACCTTCTCACACGGAAATGCTTTCCATTGTTTATTCTGGCTTGCAACTGGCTGTGGACAGATTCTGAGCAAAGCCTGCAAGAAATCTCCTTCCAGAGCTCATCACCCCGAGTGCCAGTAAAATTTGCCCTAGTCTTTGTTTTTCATTCTGAGGTTTAAATAATCCCACCGGGTCCTCCCTCTGGGACATTTCTCCTGATGTCTCATTGACCTGACTCTGTGGCCAAGTGGACGGACAGAGAAAACATGAAGGCAAGACTAGACTCGCTCTGCGTAAGGAGCAGTGCGTGTAGTTGTGTTGCCCTAGGAGTGGACCTGGAAAAGACCTGGTGGCTCGAGGGGGCAAGTCGCTCTGTGCCAGTTAAGCCAGGCTAGTGAAGGCATTGTCTGGGGCAGAGCCAAGGAGCTTGGGAGGGAAACAGGAGCCATGTGAAGGTGAAGCTCTGAGTATGTCAGGCAGGACTCAGGCGCCTTATGCCCCCTTACTAACCTCCCAGCAATGCCCTAGACTCCAGGTCACTCCATGTGAGCTGCCTGGCCTCTTTCACACCCTCCCCTACCCCCCCCCGTGCAAAGAGCCACCGTGAGGCCTAGGCACTGCTCTGCAGAGGGGCTAATTTCACCCGCACCCCAGGGATTAGCACATGGTTTAAAAGCATCTCGCATCTCGTTTGCTTGGTGCTTGGTGACCGTAGGCTCTTATGAGGCCCCCATCACAACAGCATCTAAGCAACTCGCAATCCTCGGTGCACTTACCTGCTCCACAGCCCTGGGAGGCAGGGCCGTGCTATGATCCCATTGTACAGATGGGAACAGAGGCACCCGAGACGGGCTAAGATCACACAGGAAGGCTGTGGTGGAGCAGAACCGGAGTCTCTGGTCAGGGCTCTAACCACTGGACTCTTCTTCCTCTCCGACTAGTGTCCACATGTTGTATAAGGGTATATTAGAGCCCTTCTAGCCCGAGATAAAGCCGAGGGACTGACCTGCTTTTCCTGGACTCTGAAGGAATAACTGTTCTTGCGAATATACATTAAGAAAAGACCCTGGCTCCCTCGAGGCTCTTTACTGGCTCATGAAACAGGTGTACACGCCACCCCCTGCCGTCTTTCATCCCGCCAGCGCACGGCAACCAGAAGAGAAGGCCTCCCAGGTGAGTCCACTCCGGCCCATTCAGCCCTTGGCTTCTCTCCTGAGACACCCAGCTGGCGGTGGGATGATGTCCCAGGGCGGCTGTCTCCTTTAAGGGGAACAAGCCCGTCTTGGCCCACCTGGAAGTCATTAGCTGCCTAGGCGGCTGGCTGGCAGCTAATTGGCTAAAGAGCCCCTGAGGGAAGGCTATGGTGCTCAGGGAGGGAAGAGAGCTCAGGCAGGAAGGGGGCTCCTCAGGAGAGGGGCTCCTGGCCGAAGGCTTCCGGAAGAACATTCTAGAGAGCTGCAGGAGGCCCAGCCTTCGAGGAGCTGCCTGCAGCCAGGGGAAGGGAGGCCATGGCTCCAGGGAGGGGATCGAGGCCGGGTGAACCCTGCTGGGAAAGAGCCCGGACGTGCGACTGATTGGCTCAGGTAGGACTGGGATGCTCCGAAGGGACGTTCAGGGAGAGAAATAGGGAGGTGCAGCCGCATCTAATTCAGGCTGGAAATGAGCCATAAATCATTAATGGTGGTGGGTGGGTGGGGAACTAATCACTGAACAACTTCCCTGGGGTCGTGGGGGGTTCTCCGTCCCAGCCGAGACGGGACGTTTTCCGGAAAGATCTGCCCTGCTTCAAACAGGAATTCCTGGGGGGGACGCTCTGTGGTCTGTGCTGTGCTGGAGGTCAGACGAGGCGATCGCAGGGGTCCCTTCTGGCCTGGGAATCTCCGATACAGGCGGATGGATTCGGAGCTGGGTAAAAGGCTCTCTCGTGTTCCTGTCGAACGTCCCGTTTATAAGCCAGATTCCAGAAGGGGGACAGCTGGGACGAAGGGGTTGTTTGATATGTATAGGCCGTGGGGAGTTTACCGAGGACCCTGCCAGGGAAACTAAGGCTGGGTGTACTTGTGGGGTCATACCTGGCTGTCGGGGGGTGCGTGGATGGTATGAGATTTTCCAAAGTGCTCAATAGCTCCCATGGTGACTCTTACAGCCAGACTTTTATCCGTGCCCAGTGCCCAACACATACCTAACATGCTGAGTTGGTTAGTAATGCTGTCTCTTGGGGGCTTTCCCAGGGGAACTGGACGGGCGCCATCCAACTCACTTTGCACTGGCCAACGAGATAAAAGATTTCAGTCATGACCAAACTAGGCTAGAATGGAACTGATGTCGAAGCAGTAAAAGGGTCTATAAATGCGTGGTTAACCCGCCGTTCCATCCAGTCCCCGTTTTGTCCATGGCCGGACAGGTATCAAACCCCTCCCAGATATCCGCTGGGAGTAGGCGCTCCAGGGACCTATGGTCAATCTCACATTGACTCTGTTAAAAGCAAAGTAAATTAAAGCAGAAATCCTGCAACAAGGGCACCAATGTCCCTGCAATGTTATTATCCCTCCTAGCTCTGTGGACATTGCCGCTGGGACGAGACCGGCTCCTGGAGGCTGACTGCAAACGCATGCAAATGCAAACAGTGAAATTGGTGGGTTTCTCCATGCCTTGGAGGGGCCCAAATGCTTGGCCCTGCTCCCCTTGCTGCAATCGGAGCCATCGGTGGTAGGATCCCCCTGCTCAGCAGCCGCGCTATCAATTTTCCGGCTGTTTACTTTATTCTTATGAAAACAATGATGGCGCTGCAGACTGCCAGGTGACATCAGTGGCGGAGTCACTGCGATCGGATAGGCACAAGGCAGGCTGTGCTTCTTCTACTAAAAATAGTCTCTGGCCAGGCCCCCGCTGAACGCCCAGCCTGCCCCAGCAGTGCAAACCCTGCTCCTTGGACAGCTCCTCCTTGCATGGGGGTCCTGAGCTCTCCAGGCGGATATTGGGAGTCTGAACCAATCTGCCAGCCTATCATGTAAACACTCCTGGGCTCATGTCACCCCCTGGCAGCCCTTCTGGGACGCTGCAGTAAAGCCAGCTTGCTGCTCTGAAATATCCCCCACTGGTGGGGTCTATTCTATATCCAGAGCTGGGTGGACGGACTGGGCTCAGATCAGAATCCTAGAGCTGGGCCTGGGGAGTTTCTTTCTCAAGAGTAAGATGAGGAAGACTTTATAGCACCTTAGAGACTAACCAGTTTATTTCAGCATAAGCTTTCGTGGATGAAGTGGACTATAGCCCACGAAAGCTTATGCTGAAATAAATTGGTTAGTCTCTAAGGTGCTACAAAGTCTTCCTTGTCTTATTTATGGATACAGACTAACACGGCTGCTAATCTTAAACCTTTCTCAAGAGTGGCTGCTAACGTTATGAAGAGAAGCTGCACTGAGATCCCTCTGCTTCTGTATCGATATTTACTATTCCCTGTATTTTGTTTCCCTCTTTTTTATTGCTCCTAAATGTGCTTAAAAACGGGGCTGGGGGTCTTGTTCCTTCCCCGCATTCACACCTCTGCAGAGTGGGTGTAAATTGCCCCCAAATCAGAATGAAGTGTTAGACTCGCTTTGCACGGTTTAGGACAGTGGAGAATCAAACCCAAGATCTTTTATTCTTAAGCGTGAACTTAAGAATTCACTTAATTATAAAAGAGTAATCTTTTATAATTGTCTAACAATCCCCTATTCAAGATCCAGAGCCATAACACAATGGGTGTCAACTAGAAAATTTAATTACAAATCACAGTTTTGTGTTAAAACACAACCATCCAAATTCTACTCAGAATAAAACCTGTGTGAATGTGGAATTACTCCACTGAGTTCAGCGGAATTACTCCATATCTGCAAAGGAATAAATGAGAGCAGAATTTGTCTCAGGGCTTGAGAAATCAGTTTTCCTTGTTCCTAAATTGCTGGTGACTCAGAGTCTGTATGCTGTGTGAGAGAAAAAAGAACAAGGAGTCCTTGTGGCACCTGAGAGACTAACACATTTATTTGTGCACAAGCTTTCGTGGGCTAAAACCCACTTCCTCAGACGTAGAAGATCCTCACCTGGTGTACATCAATGGAGCTTCACTGACTTTGGATTTACACCCGTTGTGGCTCCGGCTCTATTTGCAATTGCCTGACAGTTTCAGAACAGGCGCCATAGATTTCCACATTTCTGCGGTCTCAGCAGAACTCCTTAAGCCCATAAGAAATTGTTTGAAGCCAGAGAGAGCTCACGTGCCAGCTGAGCTTCTGCAACCCTCAGATGTTCTATTCTGCTAAATGCCAGCAGCAGATTTATCGGCTTTGCATCTCAGATAATGCCTTCTGCTGGGCTGCATTTGTTATGGATTAATGGGAACAGTTGGATGTGTGTAAAGAGGTGGATGTGTGATCACTAGACACTAGGCATGTGTGAGTTGCCATCAGCCCGCACATGATGCATCAGAGCATGGGATAAGGATTACACAGTTATCGCCTTTATATCGGCTTTGCCATCAGTATCACAGAGCTAATACTCCACGTGGCTTGTAAGATCGACCCAGGGCAATTTCCAGCTGACTCTAGCCCATCACAGCTCCTGCCAGACGAAGGAAAGCTCCCTTTGCCTTCACCTGGGAGATCTGCCGTCTGTGGACACGGTAAGGGTACCAACAGAAGTTTCCAGTGATGCCCCCTGAAGCCAATGGAAAATCTCCCAGTGACTTAAATGAGTGCTGGATTAGATGAAAGTCTCTGCTGAAGTTTAACTTCATTTCTACCAAGTCTGGCTACCACTTAGCACGGTGTTAGGAAGATTTACCGTGAAGTCTGCAAAGAGGCTTCAAAAGCAAAGTGTTCACCATTCTGGTAACAGGGCTGCTGAGGGGATCTGGGGAATGTTTTCACCCAGGTATTGCCTGAGCTGGCTCTCCCTTCTCCCCTAAGGACCCGAGTGTTTATTTGATTAGCTCCGTTATGGTTTGAGGCACAGACTGGGCTGAAATAGCTGAGGCCCCGATTCAGGAAAACACTTAAGCACGTGCTTATCTTTCAGCATGTACTTACGTCCCATTGACGTCCATGCGACGCAAGCAGAGTTGAAGTGTTTTCCTGGCTCAGAGCCTGGGCCATGAGCTAGCTGGATACCTGGAGGGGAGGAAGGAAGACGTGGGTGGAAAGAGAAAAGAAGCGAATTGGGGAGTGAGAGATAGAGAGCGCCCGCGCGCATATAAAATATTTTACCCGACTGGAAAGTCCTCCAGATATGTGTGAATCCGCCCACTGAGCACGCTCAGTGTTTGTCCAGCAGTTTCATGATTGCATCATTCTCAAAAGCTAGCTTGTAAATGTGTCAAAGAGACTCACTGGATGAACCGTTGGAACAAGATGCAAATTCCCCGCTGGCTCTGGACAGACCCATCGGCACACAGACAAAGCTCTTTCTTTATCCACATCTGGCCCAAACTCGCTGTCAGGACAGCACAGTATGTTCATTGGCTGGGTATGGGCCTGACACTGCAAACCCGTCCTCAGTACCAGGGCTACAGAGAGGTCTTGGGCTGAGGAAGGACTGGCTATCTTGTGCCCTATGGTTGTAGCCTTCGTTAGTAATCACAAAGGGACACATCCTTGTGCCACTCAGATCAAGGAGGTTTTTGCCAGTGATTCCGCTGGCACCAGGATTCTCTTTGTTTCCCTATGGGGGATGTGGAATTCTGCAGCTGTGTCTGCATGTATGTCTGAAGTCGAGTGCCAATTGGGTCATTTTAAATAAAATGGAATTTAATCAAAACATGCTCTTTCATCGAAGCCAAAATGTTTGGTGGAGAAGTATTGGTTTTGATGAATTTTGCATCAAAGTTTTTTGGTCCAGGGCTCTCTGATCGCTTCTGACCTGAGAGAGAAAATCCCAGTCGAAAAGCTCAAGCCGTCAATCTGAAAACGGAGAGACAAGTTGGGGGAGGTAATATCTTGGATTGGACCAGCTTCGGTTGGTGAAAGAAACAAACCTTCACGTGAACACAGAGATGGGAAAGCTTGTCTGTTTCTCCACCAGAGATTGGTCCAATAAAAGATATCACCTCGCCCACCTTGTCTCTCTCATATCCTGGGATCAACACGTCTCCGGCAAGGCTGCAAACAAGATCGGAAAATGGATTCCATCATGAAAAAACCTTCAAAGACTTTGGTGTTGTTCTAGTGGGAAACAACGACAGATTTTGAAACCTCAAATGTTGCTGTGAAACAGAACAATCATCCTTTGGTCAGCTCTGACAAAGTCAACGCTGCCAGCTTGGGCAAGTGTCTATGTTGATGCTAATGGTTTGGAGGTTTCATGTTTGTTTAATACATCAACATAGAATTATAGAAATATAGGACTGGAAGGGACCTCGAGATCCAGTCCAGCCTCCTGCACAGAGGCAGGGCCAAGTAAACCTGGCCCATCCCTGACAAGTGTTTGTCCAGCCTGTTCTTAAACACCCTTCAACGACAGCAATTCCACAATCTCTCTTGGAAGCTGAATCCAGCTCTAACTATTCTTAAAGTTTTTTCTAATATCTAACCTCAATCTCCCCGGCTGCAGATTAAGCTCATTACTCCTTGTGCTACCTTCAGTGGAGATGCTGACATCTTATTTTTTTTATTCTTTTCAATTTTGCTGTCACCCATATTTGGAATGAATTTGTATCAGGAGGCACAAAAGCCTAAAAAGCGAAATAAAGTACCAAGTTCACCTGTCGGTTGAGTGGGTGTCGCTCCAGGGAAGTGTACGGAGATGCAGCCCTTATGGCAGTGATGAGTCTGGGCCCTAGCTCATTGAGGTCAGTGATAGAGTACACAGCCTCTAGAATACAACAGGGAAACCTTGTCACATAGCAGCCATCTGCCACCTGGTATTTAAACCACGTCCAGAAGGTAATGGCTTAAAGGAAGCAGTGCTCCCTTTTTAGATCTAACAGAGAGGCCATGGAGGAACGAACCGTTCCTTAGTGTTCTCTTCAGTAACAATTCCACAGAAAGTAGCATTTGCAATCATAAAGGAGAAAGCTCAGTTCCCCTGTGGGTGAGTTTGGTAGCGATATCTTGGGGCTCATCCTGTATCTAATCTCTATATCACAACCAATAATCGGTGTTAGTCATGAAGTTTAGGGCATTATTGGCAAGGTTCCATGTATTAAAGAATGAGGCAGTCCGGTTTTCTAGTGGTTGTTTTAAAGCCTGCAAGTATCTGTGACTGATTTGGGACGCTAACTGCACATATCCCTTTGGCGTGCTCGTTCTCTTCCCCCCCCAGCGCTGTCAGACTCTTGGCACCCTGGTGTGGAACAGCACTAAGTCTGTGTATCAAATCCTCACTGACGGGCTTTGAAAGAACATGTACAAGGTTGTCAACTTCTTCAACTTCCTGTAACATGCAGGGGCTCGGCAGTCCAGCCAAATGGAACATGGGTGTCTTGTACAGCACGTGATACACTGAGCTAGATACAGACGGGGCTGCCTGTGTGGGACCTGGTCAGTGGGCTCAGCAGCAGCTTTCACCTGCACTAGTGTTCACCTTTCACCTGCACTACTGTTCACCTTTCACCTGCACTAGTGTTCACCTTTCACTAGCACTAGTGTTCACTTTCGAACAACGTGGGTGAAATTCTGGCCTCGTTGAAGTTAATGGGAATTTTGCTGCAACGGGGCCAGGATTTCACCTTGTGTTTTCAAGGTTTCCATAAGATCCTTTCAAGACGGAAGGAACTGTCCCTTCCTCCCTGTGATTCAGAGATGCTGCTGTCCATGGAATCCCAGGCACACAGAACACGAAAGTAACTGAATGACGTTCCAGCTTCATCCTGGGCTTTCCTAGGAACACTTGGTAACACTGTAAATGTTCTAACATAAAGAGCCCATATGAGAATAGCCTTAGGACATATTCTACTACAGAGGCATGGCTCCAAGGTTTTGAATTTTTATCTGTTTTGCATTTAGCAGGTGGGGAAAGGCCATCTGGGTCTCAATCCCAGGGTGAAACACTTGGGCTTTCTCAACTGGCAAATAGAGTTGGCATTTTTCCCTTCTGTTTTTGCAGAGAAAACAGGACATACTTTGCTTTTCTATCCAATGCAACCTTCCTAGATGTGATGTCAGAAATCTCACAAGCCAGTTTCTCTATATAGTGTTTAGACCCTCATCTTTCTGTTGTGTTTTCTATAATGGAAAACATATGTATGGGCAGGGGCGGATTAATTGCTCCTGGGGCCCTAAGCACAGCCAAGCAATGGGCCCCCCTTTCAACTCTCACCCCCATTCACAACCCAGCTTTTACTCGCAAAGTGTAATCGACGCAACACTGGGGGATTTTTGGACGTTAAGTGAGACTTTTTTAAATTTAAGACCGTGCAAACTTGTAATTTTGTAACCATTTTTTGCTGTTGCTTGGGGGCCCTTTTCTCTTGGGGCCCTAAGCACGTGCTTTTATTGCTTATAGGTCAATCCACCATTGTGTATGGGGAGGCTACTTTCCCTGGGTTTGGAGACATTTGTCTCACCCAGTCACCACCATCGCCAATTAGACAAGCTTTCTGCTTATCATAATGTACTGACACGTTTCCTTCTTCATGTAGAAAGACCACACCTTGCTTCCACAAACTTCTCCCATGGCTGAGCCCTGACAATAATCAGATCTCCCCAGAGAGCTTTCCCCCATCATAACTCCATCCCACTTCACTGCTCTAGAGGTTTCACAACAGATGGTCTGTTCAGAATTCAGTCACACAATCTAGACAGTATTTGTCTATAGGCAGGTCAGCTATTCAAGTGCTCAGAACCCACAACTAGAACCAAATTTTCAGGAGCTCAGCTCGTATTTAGGCACCTTATTTTGGGTCTGCCTTAGTTTGGCCTCTGAATGACTCCTGGGGTCTTTTGAAAAAATGTGACTCAAATCTTGTGTAGAGCTGTCTGCTACTCTGGGTAGTTACACCAAACCCATCACTTGTTTGTAAGTAGCTGCTTTTCCCCTTGTATTTTACATTATCCTGCAGCCTCAGGACACATGCTGCAGTCTGTGTACTGCAATGTGAGATTAGCGAGATGCAGCTGGCTCCTGGAAAGGAACCTCAGCACCTGCCCTGTGCTATGAAGCTATTCTTGACTCTCACGGATACCCTAGGTAGGGATAAAGGCTATGATTCTCTGTTTGCAACCCCATAGTGCGGTTTGTCAAGGGGTCTGCACAGTTCTCCTTCTTCTCTCCCCCGTGTTCAGGCTGACCAAAAAGTCCTCACACCTTCCTCTGGTGTTTCACCCTAGTGCTTTTATTTACAGTGCAACAAAATAGCTCCCTTTAGCACCCAACAGTTTCTAACCCATTCAGGGTCTCCCGGCCCTTGAGGCTCCCTGCCCATAGTGAGGAGACGGCGCTGTAGCCTCTGCCGCCTCTTCCGCTTTCTCTGCCTGCCCCGCTTCTCTCTCTCTCTCTTTAAAAAAAAAAAAAAGTGCCTCGATTGGGAATGCAAAATTGAACCCTGAATATGCTGCATTTTTTTTTTGGAAAGTTTAATTGCTGATATGTCTCTCTCTCTCCCCTCCCTCCCCACTAGCCCCCTGACTGAGTTTCACTCAGGGCTTTTCTAGCCTTCAAGGTCATCAGTTCCAGCTGTGCTAGCCAAACTCAGCCTATGGCCCTGAGCCAGCCCTCGTTAGTGCCCACAGCTGGGCTCCTTGCTGACTGTTTGGAGCCAGTGCAGCTGGAAAGCAGGGCTTAGCCAGCAGTTTAGCAGGGCACTCAAGGGGTTTTACCCCTGCCCTGCCACACCTTCCCTGAGGGCAAGGAAGAAGGAGCTAGGGGAGTTCCAGCCTAGAAACCCCCAGGCTGCAGGGCCTAGGGGGAGGCCCCACCAGGGGTCCTAGGGGTGCAGGGGCTGCTGCTGCTACTACCACCACTCTTGCCCCCTGAAGCCCCTGCCTTCCCCCTTCCCCCTCCATCTGGGCCTGCCACTGCTGCCAGGCCTCTCTCACCCCCACACATCACACACCCCACTGCTTCCCTGGGGCTGCCATCACCTTGGGAGCTCCCCCTTTGGACTGCCTCACTTCACTACCAGCCGGGTTGAGCTCCCCCCACCACTTCACCGACCAGGACTGCTGCTGAGTGGGGGGGAGGCCTGCTGGCCTACCCCCCCTCCCCCCATTGTTTCTGGGGGGGGAGAGGCCCAGACAACTTCACCACCACCACCACCATCACCACCACCACTACCACCGGGCCTCTCGACAATCCTGCTGCTGCTCACCGCCACCCCGAAACCACCGCTGCCGTCGAGGAGGTGAGGAAAAGAGTCGTCCATCAAAGGACTTTGTGGAGGGGGTTTTGCAACTGGACTGAGTGACTCTGTCATCTGTGCTCTTAGGGTGGTGGACTCGCTGTCGCCGGGGGGAGTGCGGGGGAGAGGCACGGACCCCCCCCCCGCTGCCCATCTGCTCCCCAGACCACCACCCCCACCGCTGCCCCCTCCACCGACCCATCCACCTCCGGACCTGCTCTTCACCCCTCGACGCGGGGTTGGCCTCCCTGCTACCTTTACCATCTGGGACTGAGCAGAGAGGACTGTGCTACACAGGCACCTGTGGGTGCACGCCTCCCACTTTGGACTTTTTCCTACCACCCACCCCCCCACCCCCCAGCTGCGTTTGGCTGGTGGGGGTCCCCACCCCTTGCAACCCTTTCCCTGCCCCCCCTCCCAATTGCTTCTATAGTTTGGTTACTCCCTCCCCCTAGTCTGCCCTGCCCACTACCTACTTTCCCCAAGGATTCCTTTCTGTTAGCTTTCCTTCCCTAACCCTTCAGCCTCTGTTCCTGGCCCCGCCCCAAACTTTGCAGCTCAGTTTGGTTCCCACCCAGCCTTTTACCCTTAGCCTCCATTTTGTGTTCCTACCCAGGCCCTTTACTCCCCGGTCCCCCCTAGTTCTCGCCCCCCCCCATCGCGTGTACCTACGGTTCCCCTTGAGGTGCCTGTGCCCCCCCCTCCCATCAGTCGCACTTTCACCCCCCCATCCCATGATTTTGTAGCCCCCTCTCCTCCTAGTGCAGCCGGAGGAGCCGGACCTTTTGCTTTGTCCCCAGTGTCCACCCCTGACCCCTGCCGGCACCCTCCTCCCCCGCCTCCAGCCTAGCGGGGAGGAGTGGTTGCCCCCACTTCCCCTTCTCGTGCCTTGGAGCGCCCTCCTCTCCCGCTCGCAGCCCCGCGGGGAGGAGTGGTTAGCCCCTTTCCCTTACCTGTTCCCCCGCATTGAACCCTCCTCTCCCACTCGCAGCCCAGCGGGGAGGAGGGGTTAGCCCCTTCCTATACCCACCCCCTCCGCCAGACCCTCCTCTCCTGTCCACAGTTCAGCAGGGAGGAGGGGTTAGTCCCTTCCTGTACCTACCCCCTCCGCCAGACCCTCCTCTCCTGTCCACAGTTCAGCAGGGAGGAGTGGTCATCCCCTGTCCTTACCCCTATAGGGCCTCCTCCTCTCCCCATACCATCATGGAGGGGACCCCTGCCCCTGTTCCTACCCCTGCCCCTCCTTCAGCCCCCACTCACCCGATCCCTCCCCCTCCCTTGCCGTCGCCCCTGTCCACTCCTGCGGCCACCCTCTCGACCGGCCCCTGCCCGGTCCCTGCCGCTGCCGTGGCCGCCCCTCCCCCTGGCAAGAAGGGCCAGGGGAAAAAGAAGGGAAAGGGCCCCGCCCGGAAATCGACACCTCCCGTGGACGGGGCCGCCCCCCCGGCCGCGGCGTCGACATCTGCCGCGGTCCCCCCTTCCCCGGCCATCCCCTCCACCAGCTCTGCGGGCCCTCCGGCCCGCAGGGCGTATGCCCAGGTGGCCGCCACCCCGCCGACCGCCCCGCCCGCTGCCTCCGCTGCCATCTCTGGGGGGCCGGGCCCTTTCCACTCCCTCACCAGGAGGCACGGGATCCGGTGCCACCTGGTGCCAGCCTCGCCTAATGGGGAAACCTACGCGCGAGCGCTGGCGCGGGTGGTGGGCCCCCGGAACATCGTGGCGGCCTCCAAAATGTATGGGAAGATGGTGTTCTTCCTAGCATCGGAGGCCGCCGCCCAAGAGGCAGTGGAGAAGGGCATGTCGGTGGGAGGCGTGTTCGTGCCCCTCGAGCCACTAGAGGACCTGGGCGTACGGGTGGTCCTCACCTCTGTCGAGCCCAGCCTCCCCAACGCTGCCCTGCTTCCCGCCCTCTCCACCCTGGGGAAGCCCATCTCCGCCATTACCCCCCTCTCCTCGGGCTATAAGGACCCCGTCCTACGCCATATACTATCCTTCCGCCGGCAGGTGCAGCTCCAAGTATCGCCGGCGGTGGCACGTGGCGGAGCACCCTTGGAGGGCTCCTTTCTAGTGCCCCACCGAGGGGCTTACCACCGGGTTCATTACTCGACGGGGGAGGCTCGGTGCTTCCTCTGCCGGGCGACGGGGCACGTCCGGAGGGACTGCCCCCTGGCCCGGACTGAGGGGGAGCCCGGGACCCCCGGGACCCGAGAGGGGGCCGGCCCCATCAACGCCGGTGCCCCGGGTCGCCCGGCCGCCACCGCCGCTCCTGCCGCCCCTCCCTCTACAGAGGAGGGGGTGACGGGGTCCTCTGTAGCCGAGAGGGAGGGCCCGCCCCAGGGGGAGGTTTCCCCTCCCCCCGTTGTCCCACCCCAGACTCCGACTCCCTCAGCCCCTGGCCCCGCTCCAACGGACCGGCCCTCCACCTCCACCTCCACCTTGGAGGGCTGGGTGCTCGTCCGGGGGAAGCGTGCCGCCCGCAGGCCACGGGCCCGCTCCCCTCCCTCCGATGGGGAGCGGGAGGTAGCCCCCCGGAAGCTGCCGCGGGCGGCGACGACCATGACCCTCTCGGCCGTGACCCCGGATAGAGCCCAGCGGGAGGAGCCGTCCACCAAGGCCACGGCAGCAGGGCGGGATGACCCCGTCCCTCCCATTCACCCTCCTTGCGAGGGGGCCACTGCAGGAGCCCCTCAGGCCCCCACACCATCGGACCCCCCCACCTCTGCTACCACCGACGCCGCGGCGCTTGCTGCCCCGGGGTCCGGTGGGGAGGCCGCTGGGGCCGAAGGGCCCGCCCTCTCCTCCATTTATGATGAAATTGAGGCCCTGGACCTGACCCCGTTCACTCAGGGGGAGGACGGTCCTCTACCAGCGGGCCTCGATCAGGGCGGCACTCTGCTCCCGCCGCCCCCTCCCTTTTCCTGCCCTTTTCCCCCGGAGGAAGCCCCCGCTCTGGTCCTCGGGGCGCCCCTGACCCTGCCCATCTGCCCGGCTGCCGAGAGCGCACCAGCCGAGGCCGCCGAGCCCTCCGGGGCGGCGGCCAGCGACGAGCGGCCGGGCCCCGGGCCAGTGGGCGCCGACGGGACCGTGCGGTCGGCTTCCCCTTCAGAGGGGGGCCCATCTAAGGTCTCCAACGTGCCCGATGCCGTGGCTGTGGGTGACGCAAGTGTTGAGTCGCCCATGCCCGGCGTCGAGGAGGGCCCCCCTCCTGTCTCCGGTCCCTTGATCCCATCCAAAGGTCGAGAGGAGCCGCACCCCGGCAGCTCGGCTGCCGGGGACCCCGATCCCATCCTTCCCCCCACGACCTCCCTGGCCCCGGACCCAGAAACGCCCCCTGTCCCTACCCCAACTCCTCACCCTGTGCCAGTCCCACCCACCGACCCTGACCCGGCCCCAACCCCCGATCCCGCCCCGATCCCGGTCCCTGCCCCGACTCCAGCCCCAGTCCCCACTCTGGTCTCGATCCTGTTCCCCGCCCCTTCCACTCCCATCGTTCCTGCCACCCCCGGGGTCGTCCCGTCATCAAGTCACCCGGACGACTCTCGGGGGGTGGTTCTGGAGTCTCCCACTCCCATTGTCCTAGGGGCTGCATTGCCCCCTCCGCCGCCCCCTTCCGGGCCGGGAACGGAGACGGGTCGCTCGGCGCGATCGCGCCGACGTCGCCCTCCCCACCCGCCCGTCTCCGCGGGCCACGAACTTCCTTCAGGGGCCCTACCGGAGGGCGGCAGCCGCTCGGCTGCCACGTCTCCCTCGGCGCTGGGGGCCGAGCTGCGCCATTTCCTGCGAGACACTCGTGGCTCCAGGGATAAGGTGCAGCTCGCCCTCCAGCGCTGGGGAGACTTCCACCTCATCTTCCGGGCCGTAAAGGCCCTGTTGGGGGAGGGGAAAGGGGCCGACAGGCAGGGCATGGCGGCCTACATGCGGGCCCGGAATTTCCGCAGCTCCCTGCTCGCCTTCGGGACCGAGCATGGGTTGCTGCGGGGCCCGCCGGGGCCCGACCATTCCCCTGCCCATGAGGATCCACCCCAGCCCTCCTCATGAAGTACACCACCATTGCCACCTTAAACACCGGAGGCTGTAGGGTGGGTCTCCGCAGGAGCCAGGTGCTCTCCTTCCTTCGGGAGGGGGGGTACTCTGTGATCTTCCTGCAGGAGACCCACACGACTCCAGCCGTCGAGGCTAGCTGGCGGCTGGAGTGGGGGAACGGGGTGTATTTTAGCCACCTCAGCACCCGTTTGGCTGGGGTGGCTACCCTGTTCTCCGCCGGGCTACGGCCCGAGGTGCTGGGGGTCGCCGAGGTCGTGCCGGGCCGCCTGCTGCACGTCCGGGCCCGCGTGGAGGGCGTCGTGCTCAATCTAGTGAACGTGTACGCCCCGAACGCGCGCCCGGACCGGGTGTGTTTTTTTCAGCAGGCGGCGGCCTTTCTCGGCACTCTGGATCCTCATGAATGCCTGGTCCTGGGCGGGGACTTTAACACCACCCTCGAAGACCAGGACCGCTCGGGGGTCGAGAAATCCCAGACGGCCGCGGGCGTCCTCAGGGAGATCGTAGATCAGCACTCCCTGGTGGACGTCTGGCGAGCCCACCACCCGGACGACCACGTCACCTTCACCTATGTCCGGGTGGGGGAAGGGCAGCCCGTTTTCTCCCGGATAGACCGCCTCTACCTGTCCCGGATTTATCTGGCGGAAGCCCGCGCCTCCGGCGTCCGGCCGGCCCCGTTCTCGGATCACCACATGGTGACCGTGACGGCCTCTCTGAGTTCGGAGAGGCCCGGGCCGGCCTATTGGCACTTTAACAACAGTCTGCTGGAGGACGCGGGCTTCGTGGCGGCCTTCCGGGAGTTCTGGCTGGCCTGGCGGGACCAGCGGCGTTCCTTCCCTTCGGCGAGGCGGTGGTGGGACGTGGGGAAGGTGCGCGCCAAGCTCTTCTGCCGGGACTACACCCGGGGCGCCAGCCGGCGGCGGGGTGCGGTGATAGAGCAGTTGGAGCGGGAGGTTTTACAGCTAGAGAGGCGCCTGGCCTCCGGCCCCGAGGATCCACCCCTCCGCACAGTGTACAGGGAGAAGCGGGAGGAGCTCCGGGCTCTGGAGGACCTCCGGGCCCGGGGCGCGTTCGTTCGATCCCGCATCCGTCTCCTTCGGGAGATGGATCGCGGCTCCCGCTTCTTCTACGCCTTGGAGAAAAGGAGGGGGGCCAAAAAGCATGTCACCTGCCTCTTGGCGGCGGATGGCACCCCCCTCACGGATCCGGAGGAGCTGCGTGGAAGGGCCAGGGCCTTCTACGCCGACCTCTTCTCCCCGGATCCCACCGAAGCCGAAGCCCGCAGGGTGCTCTGGACCGGGCTCCCGACGGTCAGCGCGGGCGACCGAGACCGGCTGGAGTCGCCTCTCTCTCTGGCCGAGCTCTCGGCCGCCCTCCGGCTCATGCCCACCAACAAGTCTCCGGGCATGGACGGGCTGACCGTGGAGTTCTACCGCGGGTTCTGGGACGTCCTCGGCCCGGACCTCGTCATCGTCTGGGCCGAGTCCTTGCAATGCGGGGTCCTCCCTCTTTCGTGCAGGCGAGCGGTGCTGACCTTATTGCCGAAGAAGGGGGACCTCCGCGACCTTCGGAACTGGCGTCCCGTCTCGCTCCTCAGCACGGACTATAAGGTCGTAGCGAAAGCCATCTCGCTGCGGCTGGGGTCCGTGCTGGCGGACGTGGTCCATCCCGACCAGACCTACACGGTCCCGGGCCGTACCATCTTTGACAACTTATATTTGGTCCGGGACCTTCTAGAGTTAGGCCGTAGGGATGGTCTGTCGTTCGCCCTCCTGTCCCTGGACCAGGAGAAGGCGTTCGACAGGATGGACCACGGGTATCTCCTGGGCACTCTGCGGGCGTTCGGCTTCGGTCCCCAGTTTGTGGGTTTTCTCCGGGTGCTGTACGCTGAGGCGGAGTGTTTGGTCAGGCTCAACTGGACCCTGACCGAGCCGGTCAGCTTCGGGCGGGGAGTACGGCAGGGGTGCCCCCTCTCGGGTCAGCTGTACGCTCTGGCGATCGAGCCCTTCCTCTGTCTCCTCCGGCGGAGGTTGACGGGGTTGGTGCTCCGAGAGCCGGAGCTGCGGCTGGTCCTGTCGGCGTACGCCGACGATGTACTCCTCGTGGTCCAGGACCCGGGCGACCTGGTGCGGGTGGAGGCTTGCCAAGCCGTGTACTCGGCGGCCTCCTCCGCCCGGGTCAACTGGGTCAAGAGCTCTGGCCTGGTGGTCGGGGACGGGTGGCGGGTCAGCTCCCTCCCACCCGCGCTTCAGGCCATCCGGTGGAGCGCGGGTCCGCTGCTCTATCTGGGCGTTTATCTCTCCGCCACGCACCCCTCCCCGCCGGAAAACTGGCAAGATTTGGAGGGCAGGGTGAGTGAGCGGGTGCGGAGGTGGACGGGACTGCTGCACTGCCTCTCCCTCCGCGGGAGGGCGCTGGTGTTAAATCAGCTGGTCCTGTCCATGCTCTGGCACCGGCTCAACACCCTGAGCCCGGCCCCGGGGATCCTGGCCAGACTCCAGAGGCTCGCCCTGGGGTTTTTCTGGCCAGGACTGCACTGGGTCTCTGCAGGGGTCCTGAGTCTTCCCCTGGCGGACGGAGGGCAGGGCCTGGTCTGCTTGCGCAGCCAGGTCCACGTCTTCCGCCTCCAGGCCCTGCAGAGACTCCTTTATGGTGCTGGTAGTCCGGCATGGAGACCGTTGGCGCACGCCTTCCTCCGCCGCCTCCGGGGGCTTCGATATGACCGGCAGCTCTTTTTTCTCCAACGGGGAGGCCTTCCGCGAGACCTCTCGGAGCTGCCGGCCTTCTACCAAGACCTCCTCCGGACCTGGAAGCTCTTCGGGGTGACCAGGTCCTTTGTGGCCACCGAAGGAGAGGATCTCCTCGCGGAGCCCCTGCTTCACAATTCGGCCCTCCGTGTGCAGGTGGCGGAGTCTCCCTCGGTGCGCCGGAGATTGGTCCTGGCGGAAATCACCAAAGTCGGAGACCTCCTGGACTACGACGGGGGGGACTGGGCGGATCCCCGTGCGCTCGCCAGGCGTATGGGGCTCTCCACCCCTGTGACCCCCCTGCGCGTACTCCGGGAGGTGAGGACCGCTCTGCCTCCCGCCTCTCTCGGTTTCCTGCGGCGGGTCCTGCGAGAGGGTACTCCCCGCCCACCCCTCACCCCGAGCCCTCCGGAATTAGTACTTGGGCCCCAGTTTCGTGAGCCCTCCCGGCCTCCCCATCCCCACACCCCGAGCCGGCTGCGCACCTTGCAGCCGGTCTCGTTTCGAACCGCGCCGAGGAAGCAGCTCTACACGCTCGTGCTCCACACGATTCATCTCCTCACCCTCGCGTCCCGCCCCGACACCAAGTGGCGGGACTACCTGATACCGAAGGAGGGTGAGGAGCCCCGGTGGGCCAGCTTCTATTCCACCTTGATCCCACGGCCCGCCGGGGATATTAGTTGGCGGCTCCTTCACGGAGCCGTGAGCACGGGCGTGTACCTGGCGCGGTTCCTCCCCGTGCCCGACGCCTGTCCTTTCTGCGGCGAGAGGGAGGACCTGGCGCACGCCTACCTAGAGTGCGCCAGGCTGCAGCCCCTATTCCGGCTCCTCCAGAACCTCTTATTGAGGTTCTGGCTGCACTTTTCCCCCCACCTTTTTCTTTTTGGGCACCCTATCCGTGGCCCCACAAAGTCGCGAGACCTCCTCGTCAACCTCCTCCTGGCGCTTGCCAAGACCTCCATCTACAACACCAGGAGGAGGATGCTAGACGAGGGGGTCCGCTGCGACTGTGGGGCCTACCTCCGGTCACTTCTCCAGGCACGCATCCGGGCAGAGTTCCACTGGGCAGCGTCCACTGGCTCCCTCGATGGCTTCGCGGAGCAGTGGGCGCTGTGCGGGGTTCTCTGCTCGGTGTCCCCGTCCTATACCCTGGTTTTGAACCTGTGACCCTCACGCACTCCCCGCCTTTTTGTCATTAGTTGTCCCCCGTATTTAGTTGGCCCCGGGCCTAGTGTCCCTCCCGCCAGGCTGGGGGAGGGACTTTAGTTCTGGGCGGGCCTAGGCCCGCCCACTCCTCGGGTACCCAAATAGATGCCACAGGGTGTAACACTTGTGCCAAAGGCTGCTCACAAACTGGCTAGCTTTAGAGCATGTTGTAAACAAAACATTTGCATCAGCTTCCCATTCAGTACGTCCGGCTGTCCCTAGCTGCCTTGTAAGGCTGATGAAAAACATTGTTTTTTAAAACTCAGATGGGCAGGTCCCTGGGGATGCTGCAGACTGCATCACTCAACTCAGGGGGTCTAGAATGCTAGTCAGTTACTTCAACCCACGACGGCATGTCAGGTTTAGAGAAGAAGGGCCCATTGTTCCAAATTCAGTGACCTCGGCCCCCGCTGCTCCTACACAGCCGCTCCCTGTCTCTTCTCCCTCCGTCCTGTCCGCACAGAGTCAGAAGCTGACCGATGGGGTTCGGGAGGAGATCCTTATCGAATGGACCTGTCCGGTGAGGCAGAGCGAGGAGTGGAGGCTGGGAGTGCAGCGCTCCGTCACAGACATGAGGGGTGTCCTGGGACACGTCGTAGGAATTGCTCCGAGGGATGCTGAAGCGGCACACAGGAGCCATTCTGCGCAGGCTCCCCCAAGCTGAGATTTGCCCAGGAACCGGTGCCACCTTGATGCTTGGGGGGAAAAGCCATTTGGTGACCAGAAGCTGGCTGTACCCCCTGCTTTGATGTCTCACCCCCCAAAGACAACACTACACTCACTCAGGGAGAAAGTCTCAGCTGCAGAAAACAGCACCACCTGCGGTTCACACTTAGGCTTCCACCCAAGCCTAGACCAGGCCCAACTCTGCTTAGTTTTTCAGAGTCTGCGATGAGGAATTAAGGTGCCATGGTCTCACGCAGAACCTGCACGAAGAAGGACAAACTCGGTTAGGCTGGTGGACGGCTGTACGGTGTGTGCCGAACAGGAAAGAGTGCTGTGGAGATCCAAAATTCCACAGCGCTGGACAAGAGACACTGGCGTTTGCAGCAAACCAGCATCTGGTTACACTTACAGTATCATTGCTTTCCAGTGAGGAGCAAGAAACTAGTTTCCCTGGTTAATAATTTTCCCCACCAGAAGTAGGGAGCAGAATCTGTATGGGAAGTGGAATGTGTTGTCTCTTACAGGGTTTGCTGTGATCAGGGAGAATGACTGGGTACCATGGAAAGGAACGTGGAACCATTGTAAAATATGTAGGAAAGAGAGTTGGTGTATGTGAAATAGACTAAAAAGTAACCTGGAGAGCGTGAGCTCATGGCACTGCTAGGCTCTGGGACTGACAACGGGACCATCCTAAGTCTGCAGATCATACTGAGTGTGTCTCAGGTCCGCTTATCCCAGCCCTGTGCCCACTGCCTTACCTAGGCAGACAGCTGATGGTGAGCGATGTGGTGACTCTGTATGCTACAGGCTCAGCAGGATGCTTTTAAAATAAGGGACTGGACCATACTGGCTTTCCTTGTGGTGCTGCGGGTTCTGTGAAAGGGAGTTTCTGCAGGGAAGGGATGATCGTGACAGAACTAGTCCCCCCCTCACTGGTGCTGGCTAAAAACTTCCCATCTAAAGTTTTGTTTTTTTATGGACATGTTTTTCGACAAAGTGGAGTTGTTTTTAGCTTTTGGGAAAATGCCCGTTTTAATCAAAAGTGATCTTTTTTTAACATAAAACAAAACCACATTGTCAGTTTTATGTTCTGTGAGAAGATATCTTTTCCCAACGAACGCCACAGACACCCCTAACTGCTCATATCATGGGACTGGTCTTCTGGCATGGGACCCTGTGTAACATTTCGCTCTCTCGCTTACTCCCCTTATTATAACTGCAAACACCATTATCCAATGAATATCGAAAGGCAGGAACCCTCCTAGCCAATCCCAGAGAGCGGCTCGGCGGGGAATGACGGACAACAGGTCAAGTGAATGTGTTCAGAAAACTCTGGGGAAATGTCGTTATGTCACAGATCACAGCATCTTCTCTGGCTGTGCACCATGGCTTTGTGGCTTTGTGCTGACGAAGTGGGTCTGAATGCCATGGCTACAGAAAGTCAAAGGCCAGGCTGAAGGAATGACCTGCTCTGGTACGTACAGCACAATGCGCAGAGAGGAAAATACTAGTAGAAGTGGGCTGGTTTGGGGAATAACACTGTGCTGGGATGCAGGAGATCTGGGTTCAATTCTCCGTTACCCCACGGCTGCTTGGATGCCTGTGGGCAAGTCACTTATTCTGTCTGCACCTTGCTTCCTGGGGATAATCGTCCTTCATCTCTTAGATTGTCGGCTCTTCAAGCACGGTCTCCTACAATGCATTTGTACAGCACCTAGCTGGGGTCCTGTTCTCAGCTGGGCTGTCTGGGTGCTACTGTAATACAAACAAATGATAATAACTGGCCGGAACTGGCAGTGTGGATCTGAGGCAAGACCAGAGAATTTACAGAGAGGAAAATACAGTCCCACCCTGCTGCCATGGGCCGGAGAAAACAAACTCTGAAAGGGCCGCTGCCAAGGCATCCTTGGGAGAATCAGACACAAGGGCTTGATCCACTTATAGACCAATGCCTGGAAAAGAAAAGCCTCCCCAGAGGAGAGATGTTTTGGGAGACATGGGAGAACCACAGCCCGAACTCTGAGGCTCTGTAATGGGGATGCTGGCATCCCCTCAGCCAGCTGGCCCCACGCTGGGGAATCTTTGGCTCCCAAAATAGGAAACAAGTTTGACTGAAGTGCCTGTGGAGACGGTCGGCGTGATAAATGGGCTATGAAGCGGAAGCACGTGGGGAACTGCCCTCCGGGTACTTTTCACTACAGTCCCCACGTAACGCTCCTGGCTGAAGAACAGGACTTCCCTGTCCAACTCCACACAGGGCTGCAGTTTTCTACAGAGGTGTTGCTTTCAAATGGTTTGTAGTGAATTTAATGGAGCAGAGTGGATGGCCCTGGAAATCGAAGTTGGTAGACACCTTGTCACCCCGGGGAGTGGAGCTCAGACCACTAGTTAAGGGGAACCAGCTTTTACACCTTGGACATTTATTTACTCCTGTGGGCTCACGTTTGTTAATTTGCAAAGATGGCAGGAGAGGCTGGGTTCCGTGTGTGTCTCCAGGAATTGCCTGAGCCTCTCGGACCAAACATCTGCCTCTGCTTTTATCTCGTGATTTACACGAAGATGAATGTCAAGCTCAGGATTGGATTCCTGGGTTCCGTTTCATTGCTGGGTGGACGCTGGCTGCCAGGAAGAACTCATTAACTGTCAAATGAGCTGTGAGTCCATTAGAGGCCTCTCTTCCCTCTGATCTCTGCAGAGGCAGCGTGTACGGGGAAGGCCCTTCAGTCTCTAGTAACTGCACGGGACAGAGAACCCGAACCAAGGGCAGTGGCTTGTTTGGAGAAACGTTTCCAAACGGATGGCACAAGATGTACTCCCTCCACCATCCACACCCACTTCCACTGGCAGAGGGGAGCGAAGATTGGAGAGACAGGGACGCTGGGGCTCAGGTTGCATGCAACCGGAAAGGGCTGGGATCCCAACACCACCAGGGTTTGGCTCTGCAAGCAGCTGGAAACCCCTCCGCAGAGGGGAGAATGAGAAGGGGGCTTGGCAGGTGACCCTGTGGTACTGCTTCATTTGTAATGGAAGAGATGCTAAAGCTCAAGCCATTGTTTGCTTTCCAGAGGTGCCGGGCTCTGAACCGCCAGGCCCACAGGTGCCGGGGCTCTGAACCGCCAGGCCCGGAGGTGCCGGGTTTTGAACCGCCAGGCCCGGAGGTGCCGGGTTTTGAACCGCCAGGCCCACAGGTGCCGGGTTTTGAACCGCCAGGCCCACAGGTGCCGGGTTTTGAACCGCCAGGCCCACAGGTGCCGGGGCTCTGAACCGCCAGGCCCAGAGGTGCCGGGCTCTGAACCGCCAGGCCCGGAGGTGCCGGGTTTTGAACCGCCAGGCCCAGAGGTGCCGGGCTCTGAACCGCCAGGCCCGGAGGTGACGGGCTCTGAACCGCCAGGCCCAGAGGTGCCGGGCTCTGAACCGCTAGGCCCGGAGGTGCCGGGTTTTGAACCGCCAGGCCCAGAGGTGCCGGGCTCTGAACCGCCAGGCCCAGAGGTGCCGGGCTCTGAACCGCCAGGCCCGGAGGTGCCGGGTTTTGAACCGCCAGGCCTGGAGGTGACAGAATTTAAACCGCCAGGCCCAGAGGTGCCGGGCTCTGAACCGCCAGGCCCAGAGGTGCCGGGCTCTGAACCGCCAGGCCCAGAGGTGCCGGGCTCTGAACCGCCAGGCCCGGAGGTGCCGGGTTTTGAACCGCCAGGCCCGGAGGTGCCGGGTTTTGAACCGCCAGGCCCAGAGGTGCCGGGCTCTGAACCGCCAGGCCCGGAGGTGCCGGGTTTTGAACCGCCAGGCCCAGAGGTGCCGGGTTTTGAACCGCCAGGCCCAGAGGTGCCGGGCTCTGAACCGCCAGGCCCGGAGGTGCCGGGTTTTGAACCGCCAGGCCCGGAGGTGACAGATTTTGAACCGCCAGGCCCAGAGGTGCCGGGGCTCAGCCCTGGCACAAATTAAGCACTGCCCTGTGGACCCTTTTCCTCTTGGGAGTGGATTTTCCCAGGTTTGGGGTGACCAGACCCTGGGTTTTGCATTTCCAGGGGCTACTTTGATTATTTTATTTTCCCCTCCATCTCTCAAACTAACAACATAAAGAGTCTTTTACATTGTTTTTCACTCCAGACAAGCCCATGTGGGTATTGAATGTTTATAACTCTGCCTGGATGGCCGCCAGTCCTGCACTGTGCCAAAGTCGCACATATGGGAGCATTCCTGACAATTGCAACAGAATTGAAACGTTGCATTAGTAAGTTACCAGGCTAAGTTATAAAACCAACTATCATCATTACGGGGTATGGGACGTGCCCCCCAGGCATCAGGCTACTGTCAGATGTGGCACATCTGTTCTGATCAGCTTCATTTCTGATACATCCTCTCTGGGGGCTGAGATAGAGTGGGGGGTTCGAGGGACGGAGCAGGGGACGGGGAATCTGGGTTCGGCTCCTTGCTCTCCCATGTGTCCTCCCGCTACAAGTCTGAGATGAAGATACCAACCCGCCTGGGTAAAATGGGTGACACCCTTTCGCTAGTGACAGGTGTTCTAGAAGCAGCGGTAGAATTCTGATCTCTCATGCAATTATTTTATCTCTACGAAGAACAAGGACAAATACACATTTTAAACAGTAAAGATAAGCCACAGACTGTGCTTTGAATGTCCGGTTTGCATCTCTGCACCTTGGAAAATATTATGTAACTGCTTCTCCCACACAGTATTTATACAGCCGGCCAGGGAACAAACTATTCCATTTCACGACAACTTTTGAGGTGCCAAACCTTGTTTTCCTTTTGCATTGGAATGAGAGGAGAGCTTTTAAAACACTTTGCAAAATGGAATTGTGTTGACAAGGTCAGGTGTTGGATTCAGGTCTCTCTCCTTCTCGCTTTCTCTCGCTCTCTCTCTCTGGCAGTGACTTGAGACTTCAGAAATCATCTTGATGAAGAACTTTATGGAAACTGGTACATCCCCCTGAAACATATCAGCTTTGACGACACAGTATTTTATTTTCTATGAAGAAATGTTGAGCCAGAAATGATCCAACTCCCTCTAGTGTGTGCGTGCGTTTGTGTGTTTAAAAGGCTAATTCCTGTCATATTACAAGACTGAGATGATGATGATTAGTTTATTTGTATTACTGTGATACGTAGGAGCACTAGGTATGGATCAGGATCCCACTGTGCTGGCGCTGTACAAGCACAGAACAAAAAGGGTCCCTGCCCCAAAGACCTTCCAATCTAAGCATAAGACAAGAAACAACAGCCGCATCCAGACAAGCAGGGAAATGCAAGGAAACCATGAGACAATATCGATAGTTCCCCTTTGTTGCATAGCAGATGGAGGAAGATTACACCATAAGACATTAGGATCCAAAGCTTTTGTTCAGACTGAAACATCTGGTTTTGAATACATACATGCAAGTATACATCCCAGACACACTCCATTTATCACACGCTAATATTGCTAAAGATGATCCGCAATGAAGTCAGCATTCAGGCAGTTCCTGGGTTGATTTGTAGCTGGCTTTGGTGTCTTAAGTACCCCCAAGAGTTTTCGTGAGGATGTGTGTGCAATCCTCGAGGCAGCAATGTGCAAATGATGATCTTATCTGGTTCAGTGGGACTGGGCTTAGACCAACCACAGATATTTGCTGACACCACAAGAAACAGTTTCCTGAATCCCATCTGAGCGGGATTCTCAAAGGAGAATGAAGAACTCTGTGCAAAAAAGAGTTGTTCAGCTGCGAACACTGAGCACAGGAGAAGGTGAGAAGGTTTTGATGATACTGGGGGATGTTAACTCAAAGCGTGTGGGACATGAGTCTGAAACCAGGACTAAGGCGAGCTTTTATTATAGAGCATGCAAAATGTGCCAGCATCTGGGTTTTGCTACTGTTGGACTAAACAGAGGGAGGGTAAAATCACTGGCAGCAGAGAGAAAGCAAGCAGCCAGCATTAGAGAATATGTTTGGGACTGTTTGTACAGCTACAAAAACAAGGATTCCCTTTTGCAATCCTTTTCTATCATTGAAATGACAGCACTAGTGTCTAGTGGCCAGCATGTGAGAACAGAGCCCCAGTGTGCTGGGTGCTGCACGGTATAGTGACCAGCAGTCCCTGCCCTGGCAAATTCACCACACTCCAAATAGACAAGAGAGACACCGAATGGGAGGTGAAACAGAGGCATGGAGTCATGAAGTGAGTCACACAGTCACACAGGTCAAATCCAGGAGTCAAATCCAAATCTCCTGACTCCCATTCCAGTGTCTCATCCACTAAACCTGCTGCCTTCCATTTTATTTCCCACAAGCGCTTTCGATTTGCAAAGAATGAAAGTTTTCTGAACTTGGTCACCAGCAGGTTCAGTCTAGAATTGTTTGCACGTCTACTTTGAAAATGCTTTGATTTCTCTCCGCTTGTGTATGTTTCATTTATCCAATCAGAAAGCAGAAGCAAATTGCTGTGACTTCAATGGCCAACCACACCATGAATAATAAATCCAAGATTCAACTGAAGCAAATAATTTGAGAAAAAACCCAAGGACTGAAATATGTCTGACTCAAATGTTCCTATGACTATTCTGAAAAACAAAAACAGTTATAAAAATCAAAATCTGTGTGTGGATAGTTCATGAATTGAGAAAAAACTGTTAAATGAATAATTTATTATGAACAATGAGTAATTTTTGCTTGTCTGTTGTCACATTATTTCTACTGCCTGAATCTTCAGATTACCGCAGGTGTCTTCCCAATTTTGGTTTCTGCATGGACAGCAGTGCAAAACCTACCCACTCAGGAACCTAACCAGGAGTGTTTCACAGGAGGAACAGAACCTTAGGCCTGGAGCTGGAAAAGTTTTTGAAGACATACCTAGCTCTAAACATGAGAGGCCCCTTTATTTCAATGGAACTACTCACATGCTTCAAGATTCATTCTCCATCTTTTCTTCCCCTGGCGTATTCATTTCCACCAGTGAAAAGTGAGGGGCTCAAATGCTATGAAATCAGAATCTGAACTGGTTGGGATTTTTCAAAATGTCGATGAAACTGAAAAATGTGAAATTAAAAAAACACGTTGGGTAAAATATTTCCAATTTTCACTCTTGATTCTCAAGACATTAGTTTTTGAATTTCAAAATGATGACTGTTTGAAACGCTGAATGTTTTCATTTCAAAAGAGGAAAAATGTGACAATTTTTGTGTGTGCAAAATGTCCTCCCTTTTTGGACTAGCTCTGATCAGCATGTTGGTGTTTCACGGCCACCCTGCCCCAGGAAATGACTGCAGTAGAGCAAGGGCAGGAGGATTCGCCAAACACGCCTGCCACAGTATTTGCTGGATAAAAGCCGGAATGTCCACACTGCAAAGAAACAACCCCCGGTTCCAAGGCTCAGAGCCTGGCTGTCAGGAGACCCTGGCGCCAGGGGCTTGGGCTGCAGAGCTAAAAATCGCAGTGGAGAAGCAGGGCTCACCTGGGTTCTGAGATCCACCCCAGTTCCAGATTTCACAGCCCTGGCTCCATCCCAAGCCTAGATGTCTTGTCTACACTGCTGTCTTTAGCCCCACGCCAACCCAAGTCAGTTGATCCTTGCTCTGAGACTCCAGGCCGCAGGCCTCTTATTGCTGGGTAGAACCTCGGGGTTAGGAACACCATAGTCAGGAACTGACCAGTCAACCACAGGCCTCATTTGGGCCTGCAGGTATGCAATCATCCAGCAGCAGAGACAAACAAAGCAAATCCAGGGCAGTACTGCGTTAAATGTGAACTACTAGAAAAACAAAGGGAGAGCAGCATTTGTCTTCTGCACAGTGAAGTGTCAAAGCGGTATGATGTCAACGTTCAGCTGAAAACTTTGGAAAGAGCCACCAGCACGTTTTGTGAACGTTTCCGTTATGAACAACCTGCGTTCCCGAGGGGTGTGTAACTCTGAGGCGCTGCTGTACTTGTCCCAGCTGCCAAAGCATGAGCGCAGCATGGGGATTGCTCTGAGCGGCTCAGGCAGAGCCAGGTTCCCTAGCAAATGAATACCCGAGTAAGTAACCTGCACCTGATCATGGCACCCTGACCGGCAGCACCCGGCAGCACAGGTCTGATCAGAGAAGTCTGACATTTGGTGAGAGGAAATGGTCATAGAATCATAGACTGTCAGGGTTGGAAGGGACCTCAGGAGGTATCTAGTCCAAAGCAGGACCAATCCCCTGCTGGTGTAAGTCTCCAAGCCAGGGGTGCTACAGAAAATGACAATGGCCACGGATCGTGCCCACGAGGGACGTGGACCCTGGAGTTTCTGGGATCAGAACAACGAAAGGAGATAAATTCTGAGGCCAGGGCCTCGGGGACTAGCCAATTGACCCCAACTGGGGAGCTGTAACAGTCCGTACTGGGAACCAGACCCCCAAACTAGCCACCAAGGGCCGGGAGAAAGCGCAGGGGAAGGGAAGGGACAAATGTTGGAATCCGAGGATTTAAAATCCCCGCGGGGCCGGCAGAGAAAGGGGGGAAGGGAACAGTCCCGGAAAGAGAGATGCAAAGGGGCGTGTTCCCGGCTGCTTTTCTTTTTCTCCAGCGATCCTAGGCGTGGGGCAGCCCAGCTGCGTCCTGTGCCTTTAAGGGCTCCTCCTCTGAGCAGTGCCACCGGGAGGGTGTTTAGGGGGGAGCCCATCCCCTGCGGCAGCCTTTTCAGTGCGCCCGGGGAGATGGCACAGGCGCCAGAGGCCGCTCGCACGCCCGGTAGGGAGCCGAAACTCCGAGCGCGGCGGGGAGTTTGCCCTTAAAAGCTGGCGCCCCGCAGAGCGCACGGAGAGGCGCGGAGACCGGGGCGCGCGGAGCGGCGTGGAGACCGGGGCGCGCGGAGAGGCGCGGAGTCCGGGGCGCACGGAGAGGCGCGGAGTCCAGGGCGCACGGAGAGGCGCGGAGTCCAGGGCGCACGGAGAGGCGCGGAGTCCAGGGCGCACGGAGAGGCGCGGAGCCCGGGGCGCACGGAGAGGCGCGGAGCCCGGGGCGCACGGAGAGGCGCGGAGTCCAGGGCGCACGGAGCTCCCACTCCACTGAGATGGCTCCTTGGCCCCAGGGCAACGCCACCTCCTGGGGGGACGCCGCCACCAACTGCACGGGGGCCGGCAGCCTGAGCCGGCAGTGGGCCGTCGGGGCCGCCCTGAGCCTGACGGTGCTGGTGACCGCGGTCGGCAACCTGCTGGTGATCCTGGCGGTCGCCAAGACGCCGCGCCTGCAGACCATGACCAACGTGTTCGTCACCTCGCTGGCCTGCGCCGACCTGGTCATGGGCCTGCTGGTGGTGCCGCCGGCGGCCACCATCGTGCTGAGCGGGCACTGGCCCTACGGCACCACGGTGTGCGAGCTGTGGACCTCGCTGGACGTGCTGTGCGTCACGGCCAGCATCGAGACCCTGTGCGCCATCGCCGTGGACCGGTACCTGGCCATCACCTCGCCGCTGCAGTACGAGGCGCTGGTGACCAAGGGCCGGGCGCGGGCCGTGGTGTGCCTGGTCTGGGCCATCTCCGCCTTCGTCTCCTTCCTGCCCATCATGAACCACTGGTGGCGGGACGGGGCGGACGAGGAGGCGCTGCGCTGCTACCAGAACCCGCGCTGCTGCGACTTCGTCACCAACATGCCCTACGCCATCCTCTCCTCCATCATCTCCTTCTACGTGCCCCTGCTCGTCATGCTCTTCGTCTACGCGCGGGTCTTCGCCGTGGCCAGCCGGCAGCTCCGCCTCATCCAGCGGGACCAGGGGCGCTTCCTCCCGGGCCCCCCCAGCCCCCGCCGCAGGAGACCCTCCCGCCTCCTGGCCATGAGGGAGCACAAGGCGCTCAAGACGCTGGGCATCATCATGGGCACCTTCACCCTCTGCTGGCTGCCCTTCTTCGTGGCCAACATCGTCCAGGTCTTCTACCGCTCCCTCATCCCCGGCCAGGCCTTCCTCTTCCTCAACTGGCTGGGCTACGCCAACTCCGCCTTCAACCCCATCATCTACTGCCGCAGCCCCGACTTCAGGAGCGCCTTCCGGACCCTGCTCTGCTGCCCGCGGAGCGCGGACCGCCGGCTGCACGCCGTCTCCGGGGACCTCCGCCGGCGCCCCTGCGCCTTCGCTTCCCTGCAGGCCGCCCCGGCCGACAGCAAGCCCGTGGGGGCGGCGGAGGAGGAGGATGGAGGGACCACCACCAGCAGCAGCCGCTCCAGTAGCAGGACTGAGGCCAGCCCCTCTTACCGCCATAGCAATGGGCACGGCCATGCCCAGCGCCCCCTGCGAGAGGCGCAGCTGCAGGGCACCCAGACCACGCTGTGTCTGCAGCTGGAGGAGTAGGTATCAGAGCCGGCGGGGGGGGGGGGTTAGAGCTGGACCGGGGCGAGCCCCTGGGTTCGCAGGAGGTCAGTGCAAAGCAGGGGAGCTGATGTTAGGAGAGGGGCAGTGTGTGTGTGGGGGGGGGGGGGACGGTGCACAAGGCTGAATTCTCAAGACCTTGGTCAGTCCATAAACCTGGAGATCTCTCATTACAGCTGAGATGATCAACATCTCCCTATCTAGTTCTATCTACTAACATAACCCCATCACCACAGCAGTTAAACTCCATTCACAGGCTATCAGTTTCTGATCAGTGACCCAAAAACCCACATGTGCTTTGAAAACATAAACTCATAGGGATTATTTATTATTATTAATAATACTATTTATTTCCAGGACAAACCATGAAGTCCCAACTGAGTCCTAGAACTGGGTTAAAATGCTTCCATGGGATTTTCTGGGAAACTTTCACTGGGTTTGCAACATTTTGAAATTTCATCAAAATGTTTCAGTTGTCAAATGTTTTCAAGCAGCGCTATAGACAGTCAGCCGGCTCCCCACACACATACACACAACGCTTGTCAATGAATTTTTTAATTGAAAAAAAAATTTATAGGGGTTGGGGGAGGGTTGTTGATCAATGATAGAACTTTCAATGACTGATCGAACTTTACCTGACTGGAAATTCAGGAAATGTTGATCACTCTAATTAGAACTCCAGTCGGCTGTAATGGGAGATGTCCCTGCGTAGGGACTGACTGAGGGCTTCAGGATTCCGTCTTGTGTTGCCAGAGAACACAGTGCTTTGGAAAACACTTGAGAAATACAAGGCACCTGCTGGAAGACTTTGCAGTGTGAATCCGACAACTGGAATACAAGGGGCATCATTTCAAGGGCATGAAGGCACAGAGTTACTGTGAGGAGACGAGTGAAGCCATAGCATGGAGTCCTCACAGAGGAAGTGGGTTTTAAGGAGGGATTGATCCATGACATATTCCCTGATTAATTACTCATAGAAGCATGTGAGTAAAAGCAGAGAGACTGTAGCTGTGATAGATTTAATAAGCGATAGAAAGCTGAGTGCTTGTTAGTTTGAAGATACGGTGTGTGTGTTTTTGAGCACACATCTGCCCAAATGAAGCAGAGTTTCTTTGAAGAATACATTGCACCAGATACAATTTCTCAGGGTCGTCAAGACAGGGGTGAAATCTTGGTCCCATTAAAATCAATGGCAAAACTCCCACTGACTTCAGGATTCCAGCCAAGTTCTTTTGCATCTTTCAGCAAATGACATCATGCTTCATACTTGTTTGACTGGCTGTTCCCTTGATGTGGCCATTATAAACACGTGCAAGTAAATGATAGAAATTGCCTGTAAAAGGTCCCGATTATTAATTTGTCTTCTTTTTTTTTTTAAGATTTACCTACAATGAAGCAAAAGCAGGTCCTTGAGTGTTCTTGAAAGGGAAGGAAAAAGAGAAGAATGTAAGTAGATTTTTAATCACCTGGAAAATGCTGTGTTTCTCTAGCTACTAGCAGTGTCAAATGTTCAGAAGAGCTCAGAGCCAGATTCCACTCAGCGTCAGGTTTTCAATAGAGCTCAGTACCAAACATACACCCAGTGTGCAGAGGTCATCTGAAAAGCCGGTCACCGATTTGAACTTTGTGAATGGAATTTTGCATCTTCAAACACAATTTAGACACGGAAGCCACAGCCCTGAATTTCCTTTTGAAGTTGTTTACCCGAGTGAGATATCATTCTAATCCGTGGTCACTGCTTTACACTTTCATGTGGAATTATCACACCATTATCTAATAATGCATAGTACGTAAAGATAATAGAGAAAATAAGAAGGGTTGGGCAAAGGCCTAGATCCTCAAAGGTATTTAGCTTCCTAACTTCACTGAAAACAGTGGAAGTTAAGAGCCTTAATACCTTCGAGGCTCCGGGCCAAAATGCTTTGGCACCCTTTGAGATGGGAGGCTCTGTAGAAGTGTTTATTTCTGTAAATCAGTTTGGATAAAATGAGCATGTCTGCAGTTCACAGTTTGGGGGAGGGGGGAAATGTCTGCAGTTCACAGTTTGGGTTTGGACAATGTCAAAAAATTCCAATGCTTCTTTCTCCAAATTGTCTGAGTATGTAAAATGGGGCTTCAAAACAGACTTCCCCAGGAGAGTGCTGGGATCTCTGCTTGTATTCCTGGCTGGAAACTAGGAAACAATATCAGATCCAAACATTTCAGAACCCTGAGGATCATTCAGTCCAAATGTTACACCAGGGGTCGGCAACCTTTCAGAAGTGGTGGGCCGAGTCTTCATTTATTCACTCTCATTTAAGGTTTCGTGTGCCAGTGATACATTTTAACGTTTTTAGAAGGTCTCTTTCTATAAGTCTATGAAATATAACTAAACTATTGTTGTGTGTAAAGTAAATAAGGTTTTAAAAATGTTTAAGGCACTTCACTTAAAATTAAATTACAATGCAGAGCCCCCAGGACCAGTGGCCAGGACCCAGGCAGTGTGAGTGCCACTGAAAATCAGCTCGCATGTGTGCCATAGGTTGCTAACCCCTGTGTTACACTAATAGTTGACAATACAGAGGGCTACTTATCTGATCATTATTGATTCCCTTCACTCTCAGAAAAACCACCCCAAACCTTTGCTCCCAAAGTGACCCGGAGGAGAAACTTTTCTGAGACTTGAAGAAATTCTCTTCACTTTTTTGGTTAATTTGTTTGGGCTGTCCCCTGTGTCTCCTGGCGTGTGTCTGGGCTGAGAGCAGAGATAGTGGAATGTCCCCAGAATATAGAATGGTATCTTGGCCCATCTGAAGTTGGGAAGTACCAGGAAGCTTTCTGGGAAAACCTCCTCCCATGACATTTCCAGAAGAGAAGTGCAGAAACCAAGGTGCCAGGCCATTTGGAGTTGTCCATCCTATCTTAGCAGCAATGACAAGCCACCTAGGCTCACTGGAAGTGCAGGTTCCTATTGTGTCTGTACAGCTCTGCATGCACTTGTGTCTGGTGTGGATCCGGATCCAACAAAGCACTTAAGCCCATGCTTAACGTTAAGCGTGTGAGTAGTCCCCGTGATTTGCTATGTTACTCTATGTATTACTAACACGCTTGAGTGAGTATATTGTATATGCTTTTGCTTCCACTGGATGCATTTATTTGAACTTCAATGGGATTTAAACACGAGCTTAAGTTAGGCATGTGTTTAAGAGCTTTGTTACGTCAGGTCCTGGGATGCTGACATCTTGAGTGTGGCTTTGATTATTTTTGTCTAGAATTCATTCACTATTTTCCTTTCAAACTACAGTCAATTCTTTCTCTTCCATTCTTCCAGGAATGTGTCAAAGCCCTCTACTGGCTCTTGGCCTGAGTGCCAGCTACTATACACCTGAAAAAAAAGGAATTAGACATGTAGATCCATAGTCTTTTGACTTTTGATTTCGACTCAGGTATTTTGAACAACATACCTTAATTTCCTGCATGTTTCTCCAGGCTTGGGCATAGTGTAGAGGAAACTGTACCTCAAAGAAAAGTGTTACATAGGGGAGGCATCTCTTCAAACAATTTTTCCTGTATTCATGGCAAATGTGTAGGAAAGAGATGGCCTTTTGCTGTTGTTAGTTGTTTTCAGTAAGAGCCCTTGGCAAGTGTTGGAATTATACCAGGATCCCAGGGGGCTAAGCCTAGATAGTTTACTATGACTTCAGTGTCTCTTATGATGTGGAGTGGGACTCAAGATAAGAGACCTCCCTCTCCAGGGCTAGGCAGCTGAATTCCAGTACTGCTCAGGACACTGGTTAGATGAAGAACTGACCAACCTCAATGTGAACAATGTGTGCAGTCGCCAAAGATGCTACAAGCGAAGAAGACATGAAGATGTTTCCTGTATACATTGCAAGAGAAACTACCTCAGAAGCAGTACTTCAGAATGCAGCTGGAGTTTCACTGTAATAGTCACACATGGATCCACATCGAAAGTGGCACTGAATGTGCTGGGGGTTTTGACACACTGGGCCTGATTCTCCCCTGTGCTGTGTGTTGTCATTTACACCTCTGCAGAGTGGATGTCAAACGCTACCAAAGAAGAATACCCAGGTGTCAATGACTACAGCGGGTGTAAGGCTGGCCGGATCGGGCCCAGGATGCTGGGGGAATGGACTGTGTGAACATTTATCTGCCTCGAAGCATTAACTTTGTGAATCAAATGTGATTGAACCATTGGTGGAACCTTTATTTTCCTTTTCTGATGCCCAGAACATGGTTGGACCCACTGCAGGGCCCAGGCGGAAGGGAAGAAAGGCCTGTCACAAACAAGAGACCTTTCCATCATCTTCTGTCCAGTTTCAATCTCTGGATCACTGCCAGTTTGGGCAGAGTCAGAGCTGGGCCTGGGAAAACACAAAGGGCCTGAACACACTGTCACTACAAATCTGCCGCTGGCCCAGGCTAGCTGACCCGGCTCCTGGGACTTGGGCTAAGGGCTGGTTAATTGTGGAGTAGAAGTTCAGGCTCAGACTGGAGCCCAGACTCTAGGTGGGAGAGTCCCAGAGCCAAGGCTGCAGCCTGAGCCCGAACGTCTAAACCACAAGTAAAGAGCCTCTTAACCCGAGTCAGCTGGCATGGGCCAGCCGGGAGTTTTTAATTGCAGTGTAGACAGACCTTTAAAAGCCTGGATGCTACAGAGTGAGCCTGCAGCAATACATTTAGCAAATAGTCATGCAAACTAGAGAAAACTAGAGGAGGGGACATGGGAAGTCACTGAATATTTACTCCCAGCTCCTCAAAGGTATTTAGGTGCCTAATTCCCATTAATTTCAATGGGAGTTGGGCACCTAAATATAGGATCAGTCCCTTAGCGTCAGGAGAAAATGAGTTCTGAATGGGTGGGCACAGGAAGGATGTGGACAAAAATGCTAATTCAAATATTTTAAACAATATCCCTATGTCACAAAGGAAATCGATTAGTAAATCATATCGGCTGTGGAGGGTTAAGAAACACCAACACTTTGCTACAACCAGTGCTGGAGGAGGGAGCAACATGGTGTTAGCGGCAGGTTCGAAATGCCCAAACTTCTTAGAACATCACGTGGGAATCTTGCAAGGGAGGTCCAGACCTTGTCCTGCCAAAGGGGATACATAGAATTCCATCCAGGTCTTTTTAGATGAACCCTTACAGGACAAAATTCTCTTTGCTCTCCCTGGGAATAAAACGTCCCTTGGCACTTTTGGGGAGTGTCAGAGGTTGGCCAGACTCCCCCACCTCCTCCACCCGTGCAGTGTGATACGTGCCTGTTAGCTATAGGCCTTCACTCCCGAGGTAGCTGCACTTTCACTGTGCTGGGTGGATGCAGTTAGCAAAACATTCTGGGATTCCCCAGGATGAAAGGGGTGATTTTTGCTAGTACACTCAGCAGTGGAGATATAAACGTGGACGGGGAACAACAGTCCAGCTAATCTGTGGGCCCCTGAAACAGCCTCTCAATAAACTGTGTTATATTCTGTGCACCTGGAACTGGACCCTGCAAGCCTTGGAGCACATGGAGGGGGCACCTTGTAGGATTGGGCCAATAGGACTCCACATATTACTCTTGGTTTCTGAGATGGGTGCTGTGATCTCTAAGGCTCAAATCCCCAAGGGATTTAATCACCTAATGTCTACTGAAATCAATGGTAGTTAGGAGCCTAAATATCTTTGTGGAGCTGGGCCAGTTGAGTGGGAGCTGCAGAAACTCATCAGCTCTGAAAATCATGGCCCCGGGTGCAGCTCCCAGGGTGGCCAACAGGTGCAGACCCTAAGGCAGAGAAGCTCTGTCTTCAGGCCGAAGACCCAGACTGTGATTGTAGGTCTCTGTGAGTAGCTGTACACAGGGCCGGCGACAGGGGGGGTACTACGGGTACAGCTGTACCGGGCCCCGGACTTAAGGAGGGACCCCTTAAGTCCGGGGCCCGTAGTCCCCCCTTGTCGCCGGGCCTGTCTCCACGGGCTGGGTGCGGGCGGGCGGGAGCCGGCACTCGTGCCGGGATGGTTTATTGCCGCCGCCCGTGACTGAGGTTAGGGATGCGGGGGGAGCCAGGAGCAGCTGCCCTGCCGGAGCCTGGGAAAACCCCTCCCCTGGCACGCTGGGGCGGGAGCCGGGCCGGGTCCCTGCCACCGGGGCCGGCAGGGTCAGGGGCCGGCCGGGGTGCAGCGGGCGGCCCTAGCGCGTCCCGGGGTAGCCCCGGCGGGAGATCTGCCCCACGCCCGCCCCGCCTGCAGCAGGCGGGGCGGCCAGCGCTGGCAGGAGCCTGCCGGGAAGTGCGGGGCGGTGCCTGCCCAGCTGCTGCCACGGGGCGGACATGTGGCGAGTGGCCAGTCTGCTCGGGGGGTGGGGGGGCGCGGCGGGGCCGGATGGGCCGTGGGGAAGCTGCCCCCGGGGCGGCCCCCCACCGTGGGACCGGCTCCGCACCCCGCCGGCCCCCCCGCCTGCCCCCCACCATGGGACCGCTATCCCTACTCCGCTATCAGAGTAGGGAGCCCCCAATGATCAGAGTAGGGGGCCCCAAAATTTCTGTTGCCGGCCCTGGCTGTACAGATACTGACTGTACACCTGAATGTAAATCCAGTAGAACCTCAGAGCTACGAACTGAGTGGTCAACCACACAGCTCATTTGGAACTGGAAGTGTGCAGTCAGGGAGCAGCAGAGACCAAAAAAAAAAAAGCAAATACAGCGTAGTGCCATGTTAAACGTAAACTACTAAAACAATAAAGGGAAAGCAGCCTTTTCCTTCCGCATAGTAAAGTTTCAAAGCGGTGTGAAGTCAGCGTTCAGCTGGAAACTTTTGCAAGAACCACGTTTTGTTCAGAGTCCCGAACATTTCAGAGGTGTTCGTAACTCTGAGGTTCTATTGTACACGCCAGAATCACAGCGCGGGAAGGTCTGTAGCTCCTTGAAACAGCAGCAGGGTCTGAGTCTCACTTCGGCCATGGTACAACGTTGTGATCATGGGAAGGAACCTGAAAGTGGCTCATTTTTTCTCACCTGAAGGCTCCCTTACACTGCCGGAGTGGTGAAAAGTGATCTTAGTGCAAATGAGAACCCCATGCTGCGTGAGAGCTCCACAGGCACTGTACGCATTATCCAGTGTGAATAGCATTATGTACACATGTGCCCTTGTATTTATGGTGGTGAGTGCATATACCCTGCTAGCTTGATATATCTTTCTCCGGGATGTTTTTGGTTGTAGATATGGGATGATTTAGTTGGGGATTGGCCTTGCTTTGATCAAGGGGTTGGACTAGATACCTCCTGAGGTCCCTTCTAGCCCTGAGATTCTATGATTCTATGGTGATTGTCATTTTCCCCTCATGTGAAATAAGCCTTCAAAAATTCCCAACAGTCACTTGTAAATAAATATATATATATATCTACCTATAACCATGTGAGTATTGCGGTGTTTCTTTTACACAGGAAGAACCATCTGTGGTTCTTCTCAGAGCTGGCTTTGGAGCAGTCAATGCTTTGGGAACAATGTTGCTCCAATGGTTAGATTCCACTGAAGTAGCCCTATTTCCGTCTGCTAGGGCGGTTTCGCTGATACCAGCTATGGGATTCAACAGGTAAGCACAGAGATGCTGAGTATAGCTGTCCAGTGCAAGAGGACACAAGTGCCAGCCCTGGAAAAGGGAGTTTTTCCAAGGCATAAAGGGCAGTTTGACCTCCAACTCTCAGGGCTGGACTTGACAGGGACATAACTACTTCGTTCTGAGGTGAGAATTCTTCTGTCAACCTAGCGCTACCGTCTCTTGGGGAGATGGGGTACGTATGCCAAGGGGAGAACCCCTCCAGTAGGTAGTGTCCACACTGAAGCACGACAGCTGTGCTGGGGCAGCATTTCAAGTGCAGACAAACCTTCATTGGCTTTTAGTGGGAACTGGGCACCTAACTCATTTATACCTTTGAAACCATTTTGCAGTAAAGGAGGGGCTTTCTCCAGGAACTCAGTGTTATTCAGTGGAATTCACCCGTCAGGGCAGGCAGCCCCTTTTGGCCCAGACAAATTTCCATGAGCAGTGGTTGCAAGTCCAGGAGGCTCCGTAGTAAAGCAGTCTAGAGAGTTCCAGGCTTTGCACTAGAGTGCAGCGAGCTTGGGCTGATGTGAAATCAACAGAGCTGTGTGTCTGCATGTACATCTTGGCCAGAGATCTTGGCTTCCCATCAGGTTTTAAGATTTTGACAAGTGCTTAAGTCCCCAGGATTAATGCTTACTTGGCCTTCGTTAGCCAGGGTCGGTAGCGCAGACTCATACAGCAAGTGTGATTTGAGCAGGGAATTGGACCAGCTACCGCCTGAGGTCTCTTCCAACCCTGATATTCTATGATTTGCACAACTTTAACAAAGCGCCTGGCCAGGCCTGATGTTCTAGGTTTGACATCAGAGTTTCCCTTCTCCTGGGACCTCAGATCAGCCCAGGCACAACAAACACGTCCGAGAGCTAAGAGAGAACAGGCAGTTATAACGATTTCCACAGCAACTGGCAGCAATGCCACAAACAAAGGATTATTTGAGACGTCACCTTGGGGGAAAGCCTGAGGAGCTGAGGAGGCAGAAGAAACCTTGGCCAATGTGCATGGAAGTGGGGTGATAAGCTCTCTCCTACTGCTGGGGCCAAGATGAAAAGAGACCCTTAAAAACCAAAGGTGCCAAAAATCCTGCAGCCTCCAGCAATCAAAGCATGGAGCGTTTGGATTTGCTGTGGGATTTGCTGTGGGGTGAGCCTGCCCTGAAAAGCAATGAGCTTGTTAGCAGTAAAAATCTTCTTGCCATACAAATGATCATAGCAATTAATAAAAAGGGGGAGAGAAACCCAGAGATTGCTATGGACCAGTGCAGCAGGGAGGTTCTTTAGTGTGCTGCTTCCAGCAGGTGTTCAGACGGCGTTAGCTGGACAACATTTGTCATTCATGATGTTGTTGGTAGCTTCCATGGGGCTGTATTTTGCTTGGTCTCCATGTCCACCAAGGGTAGGTCAAGTAGCAATTGGTTTAAGCTTCAGCAAGAGAGATTGAGGTCAGAGTTTAGGGGAAACATGCTAACTGCAAAGATAATGAAGTGTTGGATTCAGTTACTGAGGGACATTGTGGAATCCCCATGGCTGGAAGGTTTTAAGAACAGGTGAGACAGACACCTGCCAGGGACGGACCAGGTATACTTGGTCCTGCCTCCATGCAGGAGGATGGATGAGGTAACCTCTTGAGGTCCCAGCCCTTCATTTTTAGGATTCTGTAGTGACTGCAGGCAGCTCAGAAAGCAACGTCTCCCCTTTTAAGAAAGCAATGAGAGATTTCCAGCACCACCTACTGGCACAAGAGAACTCCATCACACCAAATGTGGGAAACCGGCTGGACTGACCTGTGAATTCTAATGTGGATCATTTTTATTTTATTTATTTATCATTCCATTTTATTTTTAATTTTAAGTTCAGACTCTCAGATTCACCTGCCTTTCTCCCTTTAGTCAATTCAATGGATCTGCAGAGTTCCCGGGGTGTTATTCAGAATCACCTTTACTGACTCATTTAGAAGCCACTGCTAATAATTTATCCCCAAAACCTGATCATGAACTTCAGGATGTAAGAAACCTCACCGGCTCTCTAAGGGCCTAATCCTCAGCCCCTTGTCACTCCACTGAAACCAATGGAGTGATGCTGATTGACCCCAGCTGAGGCGCTGAAGCTATCACAACAGCAATAATCAAACTTCTTAGCAAGCCCCAGGGATCAAACCAATGCCTGGGAGTTTCTAGCATCAGTATGGGGAGGCTGAGCAAGCTCTTTAGAGACATGGGTGAAATCAATCAGCCTGCAATGTGTGTCAGTTCCATTTATTATTTATTATAATAGAAATGTTCTAGATTTTTAGAAGTTGCTGTTATTGGGACCTGATCCCAAGCCCAAGGGAGTCAGTGGAAAGATTACCATGGACTTCAGTGGGTTTTGTGTCAGGCCCCTGGGTCATTGCAAACATTTAGGCATATGTACTTTATGTACTCTGAGCCGTCCCGTTGACTTCAGTGGAATGACTTGGCTGTGTGCTGCTAAGCCTGTGCATAGTATTTGCAGGAGGAGCCAGGCCTCAGTTTCTAATCAAAACACACATGCTGTGAGTGGCTGGGATATCGGGTGACCTTATGTCCCATTTTGGCTGGGAAGGTCCCTTTTTTCAGCCCTGTCCCAGGCATCCTGATTTTTCTGACAAAAGGGGACATTTGTCCCATTCGCTCTTGCCAACTTGATCAAATGCCCAATTTCATCAAGAAGTGGTGTGTGGAGGATGAGTGGCAATGGCAGGGAAGGTACCGTAGGTCTGGGACAGGGAAGATTCAGGCAAGCAGCAATGCAGTCCCAGCCATGTGTTGGGGGGCAGGCTGGGCTCAGGTGAGTGGCTCAGGCCAGCTCTGCACAGGGATTAGGGGGGACTTGGGCAAGCCAGACAGGGAGAGGGCTTAGGTTAGCCCCATGCGGTGTCCCAGTTTCCCTCTGGGAAATATGGTCACCCCACTGCCCTAAAGTCTCTGATTTTAATTAATGTTTGCTAGTTATCAATCATCACCCTGATGTGGTGAGAATCTCTTCCCTGGTGCTCTAGACTAGAGCAAGCAATGCTGGTGATCTCTGTATGATTAATTTCACCCGCAGACAGGTGTGCTCACAGGGGGGGTGTCTTTCAGCTGCATTTCCTGTTGCTCATCTGCTTGGATAGCCCCCATCTCATCTAGCCTTCATTTGTAATTGGCAGAGGACAACCTACTTCTTTTTTCCCCTTAGCTTGGGAGGGGAGCTAATCTTGACTGTGAGCATATTGCTGGAGCAAGCCTTTTACAAACACAGGGTTTAGAGAATGCTTTCCATACTAATCCTGACTTAATGTCAGGGGATGAAATCCATCTGGTTATATGTGTCTGATATTCTCAAATTGTCCTAGATTTTCTCTTCCTTTGGTAGTTGAACTCCTAGCACCTGAACTCCCCCCCCCCCCCCCCAACACACACACTCAATTAGATTCACTAGCTGTGGCTAGTACCATGCTGGGAGGGTGTGACATGCAGTGTAAATGCTGAGCAATGGCATCTTGAGGCTTCAGAAATACTGGTAGGTTCTGGGCAGTTGGAATGAGTCTATGTCAAGAGAGTGAACCCAACCTGTTCTGTTAAATCTGTTGTCTTTAGTTCCCCTGAAGATCTCAACTTCCACTCTGGCCTGTGACAGGGAGGAGTTCTCTTCAGTGTCCTTGCTTTTCAGATCTCCCAACTTCATTCAGGTTTGTAAAAGCATCATGAAAGCTTTACTAGCCCAGGCATAGCAAACTGCTTGTTCCTTCCTGACCAAGGTGACTGGAGTGGGGTGTGGGAAGGGATTTTATTATTAGAAAAATATAAAATGGCAAGATTAGTGTCTCAAACTTTATTACAGAAGTATAAGCAAACTACTCTTTTAAAAACATTATATTAAAAGAATCTCTGTGCTACTCCTCCCTGGCTCAGCGACTTCAGTGCAACACAGTCAACTCAAAGAAGTTCAGTCACTCATTTTTCTTCTTGCTTTTCCCCCCTGCTCTGGGTTTGGTAACAGATGCATTTTGCTCCCTCTGCCATGTTTACTCCTGTAGGATCGGTTTGGTGCTCAGGCGGAGTCAGTTCTAGAGCAGAATGAGTTCCTCTCTCCTGCTGGCTAGTCTGCGTTCTGAAGAAGAGAAACCCATCGCTGTCTTGTGGGGTAAGGAGACAGCTGCTAAAGGGTGAGCAAGATCACGTGTTCCCTGGGTTCCCAGAGCCACTGCTTGCATCCGACGAAGTGGGTATTAGCCCACAAAAGCTTATGCTTCAAAACTTTATAGTTAGTCTTTAAGGTGCCACAGGACTTTGTTACCTCTGCTATTCCAGATTAACACGGCAACCTCTCTGATTTCAGAGCCATTTGTGTGGCTGGTGTCTGCTAGCAAAAGGGAGGGGGGTTGATGGGCAGCAGGCGGGATCCCTTGTGAAGGGGGTGGCAAAAATACTGCTCCAGGGTGATCTCATAAAAGGGGTGGGGGGGATTTTCCCCACCCTAAGGGCAGTGGCTAATTTCCATAGAATTGTGTAGATGCATTTCCCTCTTCCAAAGAGGGCCTGGGTCCTGGCAGGCTGCATTGTGATCAGAGTGGGGCGTGCCTTCCCCATTAGCCTCTGAGCAAACGGCCCCCCTGTGCTGAGGAAGAAAGCACCAGCCCCTGCGATTAGGTGAGAGCATTGCATGTGCAGTCATGCTACCAATAGAAGTCATCTCTTCCTTTCCCCCACCCCACTGCATTTCCTTTCAAGTCTGCAAGCAGGGTGCAATATTGACTTGGTGTCTCTTGTTGACTTACTAAGTACGTGCTTAGCTGCTCCTTGAACTGTACTGGCCTCCTGAGGATTCAGTTTTAGTCCTGCCTCTAACTGCTGTACAGTGTTTCTGGCATTTGGAGCACTTCGCTTCCCAGGCTCAGCGCTGCTAATTTAATTCCAGCTTCTTAAATCCAGCCTTAAATCCAACTTTGTTTTCTTTGGCGTGGGCTGAATGAAATGAGGAAAACCAAAGCACTGGATGTGTGGTGTCTTCATGAAGCTCTTGACTGGAGTTTCTATGTATGAAGATCTGATAGGATTGCAACTGCTAGGGAGGGGAATACAAAGAGCTACTGAATATTTCCAAGAGCCCAGCTTGTATTTTGCAAGTTAGGGGCTGTACTCCCAATACCCCGAGGAGTCAAAAGCCTTTCAAAAAGAACGAGGAGTCCTTGTGGCACCTTAAAGACTAACCCACTTATTTGGGCATAAGCTTTCATGGGATAGAACCCCCTTCATCAGAGGGGAACATACAGTAGGAAGAGATGCAAGGCACTTAATAACCTTTCAGAGCAGAGATGGAGGTGAATGTGTTGTGGGACTAGAGGGATTTCTTTGCTCTACAGTTTCCATTGGCAGCCGTGGTGTTTCTTCTTGCATCTCGCAGGGTTTGTTCGGGGCAGTGGTGCCCCCACAAATCCAGCTGTGTCCCCCCCCCCCCCAGGCTGTGAACTGAGCACCAGCAACAGGAGGTGTGTGGTGATGGAAGAAGATGACTTCTTGGAACACCTGGTCTTGCTGAAAACTGTAAGACATGGGGGCTCTTTGGGGTGGGGGGGAGGGCTCATCGGGGTGTCCCCTCTGGCGGGGGCAGGGGGGGCTTGTCTGCAGACCCAACTTGCACCAGTTTGGTTAAATCAATTGACTTAAACTGTTGCAAACCCCTGAGTGGATGCTCCAATTTCAGCTTGAGGGGCTTATTTTGGTTTCACTTAAGCCTGTTCCCAGCCAATGTAGCTAACCCAGGAAGCAGCTCTCCCTCCTGTTGAGATTGGAGAGCTCCCCCCCCCCTCCGGGGGGGTTGGTTGCCTCAGTTGAACAGCCTGGGTTGATATTCCCACCTTGAGTTAACTGGTGCCCCTCCCCCATGTGGACGAGGCTTTAGCTCCATCCGAGAGGAGCAGCGCTGGGTGAGGAGCTCTGCTGACCCCTCAAGCATTCATGGCCTTGACCCCACGCTCTGAACGCAGGTCACGTTCTGCTTTCGCGGGTCTCTTCAGATCAGGGCAAAAGCACCCCGGGGAGGGAGCAATCCTGGGGGAGACGTGCTGAAGAGGGGGTGCCCGCCCCCAGGGCTATTGATCTGCTGTCTTTAATCAGCACCAAAATCCCCAGGAAACGTTTAAATAACAACTTTAAACTCTGCCTGTGCCGTGGCCTGTTGGAGGGGGACTGTGGGGGTCGGTGCAGCCTTTGGCCTGTTGGCAGATGGGGGACGGCTCTGACTCTGCCCAGGGCACTCTGAAGTGGGCAGGGCGGCCAGCTCGCTGCATGGGGATTAGTCCCCAGCAAACCCAGATCCACAGGGTCCGTTTTGTTCTGCTGCTGCAGATCTGTCTGAGTGCAGAGGCCGAGGATGAACCGCACGTGGTGGCAGTCGTGTCAAAAAACACCTATGGAGACAACAGGCCTGTGCCCTTCGCTTCCCTGCGGCTCTCTGTCCTACCCATGGTAACTCCTCCGGGAAACCTGCTGCCTAAAGCCCAGGGATTGAGAAGGCAACCCCCAGAACAATCTCTGCCCAGCAAGCAACTGTCTGGGGGAAGCAGTGTGTGCACCTGCCCTCTCTCCATTGCCTGGCATAGCATCCCACTGTACACGTCACAGCCCATCTGGCCTCCGACAAAATAACAACCCAGCTACAGTGACAGCTAGTAGGACCTGGTGGTTGGCACTCCGGGTAGGAGCCAGGTGCATCTCCTCTCTAATGCTGATTAATCCTGCTCAAGTCACTTAGTCCACATTTGGGACTGAGCATCCTATGGGAGCTGCCCCTTCTGAAAGTCAAGCTCTGAGGAAGCTTTCCCTATGTGCAACGCAGAGAAGTTAATGGTCCATAATTGCTGTGCAGGTTAATTTGCGAATGCTCCTGTCACATGGTACAGACAATCTGTGGTCTGTTATGCAGGAGGTCAGGGTCACAAATAGTCTCTTCTGGCCTTAGGCTCTAAAACCGCCCAGAGAGTAAAAAGAGAGAAGTCCAGAGACAATTGAAAAAGCACATCCCTGCAAATAGGACACTCCCTGATCCTGACTAGAAACATCTGTTTTTGTTTTAATCATGGACTCGATGGCAGAACTGGTGCTGATATAACCAAGTCCTGGACTAACTTTCAAAAAGGGTGACTGTGCTCTTCTTTGGGACTAGCTCCCATCCCCCTGGCCTGCTTTGCTTTTCTGGTCAGCCCCTGACATCGGATGTATTGCAGTTGGCTGTCTGGATTGTATTTGTAAATGGCTAGAGACCTTCTCTGCTCATGATGGGAGTAAGGAGCTATAGACATTTTGCAGTCTAACGAGACCACAGGTACCAAGCAGATGCTTGGAGCTAAGCACAAAGCTCAGTGAAAGGTAATATATTGCTTTGGAATTAAAACCGCTCTGTGCAACAAGTGACTTGATTGTTTAGGAACCACTCCGAATACACACCTGCTACAAGCTGCCACCCAAACCCGGAGTCCTTATGAATGATTAACTGAGAGATGCACTGGAGTTCAGAGAACACCTAGTAGAGCTCACCTGGCCAGGAGAAAAAGCAGCCCTGAAATCCCATGTCTTCCTGCCCCGCCCCGCCCCCCATATCTGTCCGTGAGGAGTCAAATACGTGCAACTTATCTGTCTCCTTACGAAGAGAAAAATGAACACGTCTCTTAAGTCAGCCAGGCAAACTAACACGGAGCCTGAGCCAGTCACCTGGCAGTACATGTGGGGTGCTGAAAGCATCGTCTCTGTGCTCTGCATTTTTAGTGACTTGGTGGAGGTATGGGGGCATCAGCCACATGCCATCCGCACCGAGCATCATGTGTGAGCAGTGTGGGGGGAGTCTGCCTCCAAATGTTGCCCTTGGTTACACCTGTGCAACCCCCTGATGTTAGGGTAACTGAGGGCAGAGATTGGCTTAAGCATCTGCAGGTGCTTCTTAAATAATGTGTAGCGACCGGGGGTGGGGGGTCCATGCAATATCCATCCGCTCTGGAATGCCCACACCAGCTGGCTTTGCTTCAGCTCATGGGGAGGCTGTATGCTTCAAATGTGGCTCTCGAGCCAGCTGCTTTATTCTCAATAGTTCAGTGATTCTGGATTTTTTTTTAATTGTTTTGGTTCAGATCAGTCTTGATGGCTTTGAATTTATCCCCCCTGTTGCCTTTGAATTAAAGTCTGGAACCGGGCCAGTTTATCTCAATGGACAACATCTGATCTGTGAGTAAAACTAGTCCCCTGGTATCTGTCATGAACTGAAGCAACAGCGCTGCTCAAATGGAGGGAGTGTTTGTTTTGGGGGGGTCAAATCACTGCACTGGGAGCCAGGCCTCCTGGAATCTATTCTCACCTCTGACACTGACTTGGTCTGTGGTCTTGGGCAAGTCACTGTGTCTCCCTGAGCTTCATAATGGGAGACGTGGAGAGAAGAATGGCCTAGCAGAAATGCGGAATCTTGATCTGTTCATCTTAGTAAAGTGCTCTGGAGGTAACTACGTAAGGGAAATGATCCATGAGAGTCTGCAACTCTCCCCACTCCTCCGCTGCTATCCTCTTTCATAGGCTGTCAATTTCCCTTTTCCTCCACTGTCCTGGCACAGACTTCTCCGTGCGGTTCTCTCTGGGGGACGGAGGGGGGGACGCAATGTATTGATTGAGCTGCAAATGTTGCAACCATACCCAAGGTCTCCTTGTGTGCAAAATAGGGGATCCTCAACATTCACCCACTTTTTGTGAATGACCTGAAGTACTTGGGCTGCTCCCACGCACAGCACCCTAAAGAAACAAGGGAGGTTGGTGGTGGAGGTTTTTGTTGACTATAACCTTGCCAATTCTCTCTTCTTTCCAGTGGAAGATGATGAAGAGTATGAAGCCAGAGGAGGATGCCTAGCAGAGGAGTTGTTCTCTTCGACTGTAGTGGAAGAAGATACAGGAACTACATTTAAATTCTAGCTGATTTACATATGATTTGTTTTGTATTTTGTGTAAATGTTAATTCTTTCCTCTTAATCTCCCATCTTTTCAAAGAAGTTGTAGCCTCTTTTCAAGAACTTGCTTTGTGTTCTCATTCCAATCTGAGAGACTCCGATCAAAACTTTTTTTTTCTTTTGTCCTGCAACACCGAGGAGAAGCTGTAAGATCTTGCATTCCATGGACAGGTAATCAAATTGACACCCCTCTGCTCCAGCAACAGCTTCTAATGTGGGGCAACAACATTGCTTTTAGATGGCTAATGTCCTTGGTCTCCTTCCTGTGAGGTCTCTGAAATGTTTGCTCCAGGTGGAATGGTCCAGTCAGGCCCCTCTCCAGCATGTTTAACGCCTTTTTCCTATGGCTGCAAGGCCATCGGGGTGGGGCTGCCAATGGCCTACAAGGAGATTTCAGTTGTGTCCTGAAGCAGGAGATGGTCCTGTCCAGAGGAGGATGCTGTAGAGCAGGGGTGGGCAAATTACGGCCTATGGGCCTTAAGCGTCCCGCCGCCTATTTTTACCCAGCCCGCAAGCTTGGGCCAGGTGAGCGATGCCCATGACTCCGCTCTCCTGGCCTGGGGCACTGGGCTGAGCATGACAAGCCATGGGGCCCCGTGCTCCCGGTCTGGGGTGCCTGGCTGAGCACAGTAAGCATGTTAAGGGTTGCCTAGGTGGTGGGATCCGGGGGGTGGCAGTCAGGGAACAAAGAGCAGGGGGGCTTAGATAGGGAGTGGGGTCCTGGGCAGGAAGTTAGAGTGGGGGGTCCTCCGGAGGGGGCAATCAGTACTGTACCTTAGTTAATAAGTCTTCTTGTGAGTTTGTCAATCAGTACAAACCCTGTGGGTATTTCCAGGCCAATGATCTCCTAGTCCCACAGTCTGTATTGTTTTTCTTTCGGGAAAGCATCTATCGCCTGAACGTATTGTTTCACTCTCCGACTGGTGAGCTGGAGGTCCTCACTTTGTGGGTTGGTTAAGTCCTCCTTGGAGGCTTCCAAGTTTTTCTTTCTTTCTGTTTTTCTTGCTATTTTCTAGCTCCTTTTTTACATGTTTCCTTCCTCTTTTTTAGGTGACAGTAACCACCCATGACAATACACAACCCTGTTAACTCTGTTGGCTCCACCTACATCCATACAGGTGTTTTATCATACATTAATTTCTATCATTTAAAAAGGTCATCCACAATTCCAAAGTGGTGCGGAAAAGACCTCCAATTGGTCAGAAAGTGCATTTCCCCTTCATAACCACCTTCAGTGAGAGACCGAAATAGTTTAGGAATATTTAAAGTTTGCTAGGCCTGGAGGAATTAACGTGGGAGGAAAGGGTTAGGCTTCCCAAATATATTGTCAAATCTCAACTTTAATCATTTTTCTCCAGTTTAGAAGGCACATTTAAAACGTTAGCCGGCACAAGCCATCGGTATCTTCCTTCTGTAAAACCATAGGGGAGAGAGTGCTCTGAGCAAATGAAACTTAACTCCTTGTTATTGCCAGGTTTTAATATACACACAGGAGCTGAATACTAGATGCCGTTGAAAGGTGTGAATATCATGTCCTGTTGATCATTCAAAGTAGCTGACTAGTGAAGAATGGAGACTAATTCATAAAACAGGATGAACAATTAGTATAGGAACACATGCTAGAGAGGTACCCACATGGATGACTGTGGTCACAAGGAGGTTATGCAGGGAAGTCGCATGTATTTTTTATTTATTTTTTTTACCAAGGGTGAATTTTTTACCAAATTCAAAAAAAAAAAATTAAGTGAAATTCAGTGTTCTCCACTTTTGCTGGTTCCTTCTCTTTTAACATTTGCCTTCCCCGGGGCTCATGCAGGGAAATTCTTCTAGTTTGTATAGTTCTCTTCACTTTCATTTTCTGTAGCTCAAGCCCTAGAACAGACTGTGCTGGAGTTTCCAGTGTGGCAGGGAAATGTGTTTGAATTCCACAAGAAAACTATTTTTGCTGAAATTTAAAAAAAAATCACATGAAGACATTTCTGTGCATATTGATTGGGTTCGAGTCTCCCACTACTGTAAGAAATGTGAGATTTTAGATTCAACTTCTTGAAAGTCACTCCTCAAAGCAGAGAAAAGACTTACCAGAGCCCCCAGATTGTCATGGACTACGCTCCCTGCTCCCCATGACTTTCCAGCCATGGGGTTCCCTCTGCTTCCCTAGCCAGCTCCAAACTGAAATCTGCTCCAGCTGCACCCCCCTGTTCCTCCATCAGCCTTTGTCCAAGTTCCTGGGCAAAATTTGACACCAGGCCCCCACCCCCTCCCTGGCTCAGGTATGTGACTTCACCTCAAGTGCAGTCATATCCAGACATCCCATTACCACTGCAGACAGTCCCAGTGAAACTCCTCTGCACCATTCCTGGGTCAATCCTTCCCACTTCCTGTTTCCTCACAACTGGGTTATGACATTTTGGTCTCATGCTCTTTATTTTTGTGTACTATAAAACCCCTCCATCTCATTAAAGCAAGTTTGAAAATCCTTTGCCGAGGAGATTCACTTAAACCTCTCCAGATGAAAAGAAGAACGCCGTGGACCCAAAATACTGATGTGGGGATAGCACCTCAGCACAGTCTAGTGTGCAGGTCCTTTCCTTTCTGATGACTGGCCAGGCTATGTCTATTTACAGTAGGAGCTTTCGCTGTATCTTTTGGGCTATAGTGACCCAGATCCTCCAAGCTACTTAGCCATTATGGGAGTGAGGGGCCCAAACACCTTTGAGGATATGGGCCTGGCAAGGTTCCCTGCCCCCTCTGAACTATGGGGTACAGATCCATACGAAAGACTCCCTAAGCTTATTTCTACCAGGTTAGGTTAAAAACTTCCCCAAGGCACAAATCTCTCCTTGTCCTGGGATGGTATTTCTGTCACCATCAAGTGGTACAGAGGAGCACAGACCAAATCCCCAGCGAGGAGTACGGCCGATGGCCCGAATTTCCTTTAGGCGTTGGGAGGGGAAATTTCTGCTCGTTGTGGGGGACACTGCTTGTAACTGCGGTGTGGGTCGGTGCTGGAAATATAGAAACGTGATTTGATTTTTGTGGGGGGTGGAGAGGGTATGTGAATGCACACAAACCTGATTGAGGGGTTATGGACAGGCCAATTACACTTAATTGGTGTTACTTAAGGGTTGCATGCTGTCTTGATTGGTGCACTAATCAGTGGGATGGGTCACATGATTTATTTTTTTTAGTCAACAATATGAATGCTCTCTGGAGTTGGGATTTTAAGGCTGAACATTTTCAGTAGGTTTTTTTGGTTCTCTTTCTTGTTTTGGTTTGGTTTTGGTTTGGTTAAATAGATATTTAATACAAATCACTACCACAAGAGGTTGCCATGTAGTAAAAAATGATACTTTATTTATACGTGCTACAAAATGATGATCAATACATAAGCAGTAGACTGACATACTGTTACTAATCTTGTACAATTATCTTAAAATATTTCTGTAGTGAAAAAATAGAATAAATAGTAGCAGCAGTTGTAAAAATTCGACTTAATCTCATTTTAATGAATGAGGTTTCACTATTGTTAATTAAAGTCTGTTCAAGTTTGTTAGTATAGAATGTATAGAATGTTAATTGATTTCACTTAATGTTTTTAAAAAGGTTGGTATTTTAATTTCTAAACTTTCTGGTGAGTTTGTCCTCTAGTTGAAAACTTTCTCATTCCACTTGGAGTCTCTTCTCAGCACTGAGACTGAACAGCTTCTCTGCTAGGAAATATTAGGCATCTCTGCACTTTCATCCTCACAAGCTCCAGGTCCTTTCTTCGTGCTCCGAGAGTCCCATGTCACATCACTGCAACCAAACATGTCTCCCGATGCCCCAGTTGGACTCTCTGAATGGAACTCCCACCTCAGCTAGCTTGGGAGATACTTTTGCAAAAGCATCAGGAAGTATGTTGGAAGATTTCCTGCATTCTCCCCTGGGCATTTTCCTTCAGGGACATTCGTGGCTCGCGAACGTATTGAGGTCACTGAAATCTCTGACATTACAGGAAAAATTATCCACACCTCTTTGTTTGGAAGCTGCTCCAGGTCACGTGTGTTATGCTGCTATACCGTGGTTAGGCTGCATGTTAGGGTTCCAAGATTAGATTTGATCTGAGAAGTGTTGAACCACAGAAATATATAACAAACAGGTAATGGGCACAATGTTTAAGATCCCAACACTTTCTTTTAAAATTACAATTCCCTGGTCAACTTTTTGCATCAATATTCTTCATTTTGCATTTTAAACATTGAGTAAATGAACAGAATCTAATCCTATCAAATGTAATTTGTGCAGTTGAAATTGTGTAATACAGAGTCAATTGCATAGTGGAAGGTGAAATGTTATGAAGTGACAGAAGACACTCTGGGAGGAATTGGCAGATTGGAGGGATTCCACTGCATGGTGCAGTATCATCCAGCTGTTTTAACCTCAGGAGTGGCAGTATCTTGAGCTGGAATGAAATAGGATATAGGAATAGGGGGAGTCCTGCCGATGGCTCACAGGGGTTTTGCTTAAGATGTTGCAGATCTCTTAGGTTGCCACCTTGGAAGGCCCCAGTGGGGGCCTTGAACTGGGGGGGTCTCCCATAGCGTGAGTGGGTCCCATATCCACACTTCTAGTGAGCGGTGCCTCCTCTCTCCCCTCGCTGTTTCGTCTGGGGCCGAGCAGGCTGCAGCAGCGCACGTGCCCAAAGGGAAAATCGTAGGTGGTGGGTGAGGTGAGGCTGCAGCCGAGCGACTTGGTGGATCACCAAGGTACCTAACAATGGGACTGTGGCCCCCAGGTACCGTCACCGATCACACCCCTTCTGCCGGGGGCCGCTCGGAACATTCACCGGGAGCCATTTCCTAGGCAACTCGTGTCCCAACATTCCATTGCCTTGTTCTCCTGGGGGCAGTTGAGTGGCCCTTTGGGTCCAAGCGAAGGGGCAGAGTGAAACCGGCAGGGTCCTCCCGCCTAAGCGGGGCCATGGCCACTCTCTCTCTCTTCCTCGACGTCCCGTTCACAGGGGAAGTGGACCGGCTCCTACATGCCTACTGGGAGGATCCGTCCCCGGACAAGGTGTACCTCGGCCACTTGGGTAGGTCCCGCTGGTTGGGTGCCACACACTGGGCTTCACTCTTTCCCCACTGGGGACAGAATGTTTTGCTGTTGACTTGAATGGGGTTGGGATTTCATGCATGGACTATTAACAACCAAGCGGACACACCTCCCCGGGGGGAGTCCCCCTTCTGCCTGTGACACCATCAGACATCGTGGCAATCAGGAGGAGGCATGGAATGACATAGGCCCCAGCTCACGCTCCTGCAGCACAGCAGTACAGAGTGAAAACGGCAGCGAAGAAGCAAAGGTACAGAGGGGGCAGAGAGGTAGCGTAGGAAGGTGACTTCTTGTCGGCCCCTTGTCTGACTCTGGTCATGCTGTAAGGATTGCAAATGTCCCTGACAGGTCCATCGTCGATGGTTTTCTCTTGTTAAAGAAAAAGCCCTCTTGAAAATGCAATGAAATAAGTGATTGCTCGTAGAGCGGTGGAGTCTTGCAAGGGACGCGCCTGTGAGCACCTGCTGCTGGTCATGTCTTCTGCTGGGGGTACCTTGTCCAGCTGTCTCTGCAGTCACTGCCCGTTGGCCACTAGTGCGATGGGGCATTAACCGTTGTCACAGAAGCCATGGGTACCTGTGGACCCAAACCCGGGCACCTGTGGGTTGGGGGCTGAGGTTCCCTAGTACAGATGTGGGAAAAGGAGACGTTGAAACTGCTGCTGTCTGGGTACCGTCTCGGGGGCTAAGCAAAGGCCACAAATCTCCAGTGCTGCAGACACGCACCTCCCAGGAGCCGTTGCGTCATGTGGAATCTTACTTAAAGGAGAGGATTTCTTTAAAAAAACTAGCAAACAGTGTGTGTCTGGGACGAAGGGGGCAGCAGGGGTGCTGAGGTCAGGGTGCTGTGGTGTAGCACAGACAGTATGGACCCTTGCATGCCTTGTAGGCCACCAGCAGTTTGAACCAGGGCTTTTTATGCCACAAGTCCTGTGTACGGGAGTAGCAGCAGGAGGCTGTTCTCCTCCCAGGGCCTGGCTATTGAGGGGACAGTGATGCACACATCCCCCATGGACAGCTTGGCCCGCTCTCTCTTCTTGCAGACTGCCAGGCTGAAACCGGCAAGGCGTGGGTCTGCCCAGCCGTGAGCCAGACCCTGCTGCAGATCGCCAACGACCCAACCCTGGACCACGAGTACCTCCCGGTGCTTGGGTTCCCCGAGTTCACCAGGGCCGCTACCGAGCTGGCGCTTGGCAGGGAGAGCCGTGCTGTGACTGAGAACAGGGTATGGACGCGACAAGCTGCGGCTGGATTCTGCAATCTTTGAGTCTGGAAAGACCCCCACCCCACCGGCAAGAGAAACCCTCCACTCTCCCCCCGCTCTACAGGCAGGCAAACCCCCTGGGGCCCCATACCTTACAGCTTGTGAGCCCCCGCTCAGCGCTTCTCACGGTAACTTCTGGCTACTTCATCAAGCCTTTAGGAACCAGTCTGCCCATCTATCCCTGCCCCGCCTCTGTGAGGGCCAGTCCACGCACAGCTTTTGTACCCTCTAATTCTCGCTGAGTAACCAACAGGGTTACAACCATCCCGCTCCCTGGAGTGAGTGCAGTTAGACTGTGCAAGGGCAGATCTGGCTGGAGCTACCAGAGACCAGGGCAACAAATCCGCCAGTGAGCAGAGCCAGTTTCCCCCAATGAGCCGCGTGCCTGTCTCTCAGACACTAGTAACCCAGATGCAACCCTTGAGTACAACTGTTGGTTTCCTGATTCCTCAGCCCTTCGTCTAGCCAATAGCCAAGTTGCCTCCAGGAAAATATCCAGTGCGCTGCCATCTCTGGCCTTCCACGCACTTTAAAGACCCCAGGGCTCTTTGTGTAAGACCTGGCGAGAGGAGACTGCCAATGTGCAGCTGCACAGAGTGCCCACTTCCTAACTGGGGTCTGGTTCGCTATCGTCCTTCAAGCCTGACCTAGTAGTGGTGCTGGTCTGGCCCTCCGGAGAGCTGGCTCTGATTCCCAGCTCTGCCACAGGCTACCTGTGAAAAGTTATTGATCATTCTGTGGCTTAGTTCCCCATCTGTAAAACGGGCCAATAATCCTGCTGCATCTTTGTAGACTGTAAGTTCTACAGAGGTGAGTCTGTCTCTTGTTCGTGTGGCCCCAAGCACAATGGGGCTTTCGGGCACTACCAGCCCGACATTGCAAAGGTAAAGGTTTCAATGGTGGGGACGATGATTCTAAAACTGGAGAGTTAAAACTCCACTCCAGGCCCACTGGCACAATTTGAAAGCCACACCGATGCCTACAAAACCAGTTCTGACTGGAAAATCTCACTCCAACCGAGAGGAAAAATAACACTAGAAATCGTGGCCATTTTTGTGAAATTTATTTCCCCCCCTTTCTGCTGTTTGCTTCCTTTCTGACGGGGCCTGCGGGGGAGAGCTGCTCTAAGGACAGAAGCTGCCAGCCAGGGCAGGGCTTTTCTGTCTGGTTTGGGTTCCTGGCGGAGGATACACAGAGTCCCTGTTGAATTGCAGAAGCATGGTTCTGTGTCCTGCGTGAGGTGGAGGGGAGTGTCCAGAGTAGGCCTGTGGGACACTGGACCCATGGACAAAGGGACACTCTTCAAAGCCCTGCACTGCACTGCATATCCTCTGGGGGTGTTGTTACAGCGCGTCTCCCACAGCTACTTCCACCAATGCCTTGTTCTGGGGGGATCGTGTTCTAGTTTGCTGGCGATGCAGCAGCCCCGAGACATTCGGTCTGACAGGCAGTCGATGTAAAAGATGACACTCTCTTGTCTCCATGTACGTCAGGCCGGTGGCATTCACACCATAGGAGGAACGGGAGCTGTTCGAGTTGGAGCCGAATTCCTCCTGCGCTGGTACAATAGAAGCAGCCTGTGTCCCGTAGTGGTTTATATTGCCTTGGGGCAGTGGGGTAAGTGAGGTGTGCTTGTATTGGGATACAGGGAGGGGAAGGTAACAGGTCACAGGATGAGCACAGGGTGGTCCTGTTAAACAGCATTAACTATGTGACAACAACTCTCAAACTCAACGGAACTCACGATGTATCTAATGCCCAGGGAGGCGCGGGAAGCCCCAGGCCTAGTTTAATGCTGGGCCTCTCTGCTGGTGTGTTCGTGGTGGTTTGTAACCCCTGAGACGCCGTGTGTGGCTCAGACGATCCCCAGGGGGCACTGGTTTAAGCCGGGGAATGGGTGATACTGTATTTCCGTGTCTACAGGAATCCTGCTCAGCATTAGGAATTTGGCTGGGATCCCCCTGCTTTTCCCATCGCTAGTGCTTTCCTCTGCCTTGCTCCCCGGGGTCTTTAGCTCTTCAGGTGAGAACGACACTATGAAGAAATCACAGGATAACCACTCCTAACTCTGGGACTACAGTGAGCACCACGAGACAGCTCACAAACGATTTCCGGGGCTAATACCCAATTCCTGTCCTCTGCTCACCCGCCCGGTTTATGTCCCCAGACAGCCTCCGGTGTATATTCCAAGATGCCGGCTTTACAGAAATCCGGCCATACCAGTACTGGGACACGGTGAGGCTGGCTGTAGCCATTGAAGACTTCCTGGAGGGGCTGGAGGTAGGGAGCTGGCTGGAGCTTTGCCAGGTGCCTCTGGCCCTAAACTCAAGTCGATTCACGGCTCACAGCTGCAGTAGCTGCCCAGCCTGACGGGTAGCAGCGGGCAGCCCATGCTGGCACCTCAGGCGCTCTCTTGCTTTTAGAGTGCCCCAGACGGCTCCATAGTTCTGCTGCATGCTCCTGAGGAAACCGGCCTGATTCCCAAGCAGTGGGAAGAAGTTGCCAGGGTCATGGGGGTAAGTCTGAGAGCAGGGGCTTTTCCCCAGTCCCAGTTCCCACGGGCCCTGCCTGCCACGCCGGACGGAGTCTCACCGTGCGCTCCATCCCCCGCCGTGTCCCCAGCGGAAGCGCCTCTTCCCCTTCTTTGACGTCCCGACGCAGGGGCTGGCCTCCGGAGACCTGGACAGAGACGCCTGGGCTTTGCGACACTTTGTGTCCCAAGGGTTTGAGCTCTTCTGCGCCCAATCCTTCTCGCAAACCTTCGGCTTGTACGGTGAGTCCCGGGGCTCCCGGCTGCACGTGCCGAAGGTGCCGGGGGAGAGCTGGGAGGGGAGGCGGAGGGGAAGCCTTGACTTTCTGAAGTCGGGTGCTTAATGTGGGCGGCTTCTCCCCACCACTCTCCCGGAGGTGCCTGCTCAGAGCTCTCTGAGGTGGGGGCTCAGGAACACGGGATGGTAGCGGAGGGGGACGCCAGCGGGGGCTCCTGTCGGACCAGGGCCAGCCGGGTTCGGTTCTAAGGGCCCGGCTACTATGCAGCGGGAGGGCGAAGGGCAGCAGATGGTGACACCCCCCCGGCTGGCTGCACTCGTGCTACGAATGGCAGCGAGGAGGCAACCACACGGCGTCGGCGCCAGCAGCACAAGGACCCCCCCGGGCGGGTCTGGGAGGGCCTGTCGGTCCAGGCGAGAGCTTTAGCTGGAGTCCAACTAGCCCAGGTCGTTGGGTACCTGCCCTAAGAGGATGCTGGACCCCGAACAGACACTAGGTGTCGTTGCAGGCAGCGGAAAGGGCACCTGGCGAGACTGCAGGGAACAAAAGGGAATGACCTGGCTCCCTCCCCGCAGTGGGTGGGGGGGTGTGTGGGCTGGAGCGGGAAGGGCAGAGCCGGGGGGCCCTTTGCACATAGGGGGGCGTGTGTCTTACTGGCCGCCTTGCTCTTGTCGCCTGGGCAGATGAGCGGGTGGGGAACCTGATCGTGGTGGCGAAGGACAACGAGACGCTGGTGAGGATCCGCTCCCAGCTGCACAACCAAGTGCTGGGGACATGGGCCACTCCTGCCAGCTTGGGAGCCCGGGTCATCGCCACGGTGCTGAACAACCCGGCCCTGCGGAGCAAGTGGTAAGGGGGAGAGCGAGGGCCAGGCCGGAGAATCCCCGCGGGGTTCGGGACACTGGAGTTACAGCCTTCGCGGTGCCCAGGGCCCCTGTCATTCTGGAGCAGCCTAAGGTGCTTTGCAAATTGCAGCCAGCTCTGGGGTGCGGAGGGAAGAGATACTGGGGGGGGGGAACCCCTCAAAGGGCATGTCTGACCTATACTGCCCCCTCCAGCCGGGTATGGTGCTGATGAAATCTGCCTCGGTTTCCCCATCACTCAGGCTCCCTGGAAAGCCCACACCGTTCAGATATTCAAGGCCTGCTCCCGTCTGGGGTCCAGTTTATTACATCCTGCACAAACAGAAGGCCGTGCCCAGCTGGGCAGCCCCTCCTCCGGGACGTCTGCCTTCCTTCGGCCACCCCCTGCCTCTAGCCTGGGCTTCCCTGCTGGCATCTTCTCCCTGCTGCCGAGAGCCCTCCGGGGGCCTTCTTGCTTCCTGCAGGGGCTGCAGACAGATGCCCCCTCCTCTGCAGCTGTCTTCCCCTTTATAAGACCCAGGTGCCTTCCTTAAGCCCCGCTGGGCTGCAGTTAATCAGTCTGGGTGCCCTGAACCCTGCTTCCTTTCGTGCCCACCCTGTGACGAACCCCTTCTGCGACTGGAAGGGCCACGTGATCATTGTCGTCTACCCAGAGCAGGCAGGACCTGCCTCGCCAGACGTGTGAGCTGGGGTTGGGGAGCTCCAGAAGGGCCCCCCTAGCCCAGTGACTCCATTAGCCATTAGAAGGGGAAGTGAGATCCCTGTGACACCCCCCCCCCCCTGTGCCCTGCAGGAAGCAGAGTCTCCGGATGCTGGCGGAGAAGCTCATGCTGATCCGGGAGAAGCTGAAGGAGAAGCTGCGGCTCCTGGGGACGCCTGGCTGCTGGGAGCACCTCACGGCCCAGTCTGGGACACGCAGCTTCACTGGGCTGCTCCGTAAGTATCCGTCCTGCCCCTCCGCGGCACTGCCAGGGGCAACCGTGTGAGCCTTGCGCTCCTCCGTCCCCTGCTGTGGCCGGGATGCAGGGCGCTGGAAAAGGCCTTTCAGCCTCCGAGGCTGGCAGCAGCCTGGCCTCGCTCCTGGTGGGTCACGCGTCCGTCCATCCTTTGCCTTCTGTCACTGCGGGAGAGGTCGCACCTTTGGGTGATTGGAACTGCCGCACTCCTGGAGCGGTTCTTTTCCTCTCTGCAATATTCCAAAGCCAGCTGGAAGAACACAGCAGAGTTGAAAAGCCCTCCTCTCTCCAGGCACTTAGACCGTCCCATCACCACAGTATCCAAATGCCTCCCAACCTGTCATGTGCTTGTCCTCCCAGCCCCTCTGGGAGGCAGGGCAGCACTGCTATACCTGTGTAGAGAAGGAAGCTGAGGCCCAGGGAGACTAAGTGACTTGCCCAGGGTCAAACATGAAGACTGTGGCAGAGCAGAGAATTGGCTCTGGGCCTTCTAAGTCTAGGCTAGTGCTGGAATCACTGAACAATCCTTCCCCACCTCTTCCCTCCAGGGCAGGACTAATGCATCCCAGCAGGAGAGGGTGCAGGGTGAGGTGGGATGGGGAGATTATGCCATTGCTACGGTGCTCTTTGGGGAGACGACGTCAATGTCCAGGGCTGTCTCCTCTTTTTGCTGCTGCTTATACTTGGTACTTCCCAGGTACCTGCCTCCCTCAGTGTTCCCCTCTGAAGACTCTCCAAAACATGGACCCTTCCAGATGGGCACACACAGGAGACGTTGGGGGAGGGGGCAGGGTAAAGCAGGGATGTTATGCCACCCCTGATGCACAGCTAGAGCGTTTTGCCTGGCCTCTCCCCCCAGCAGAGCTGACCCCCGGCTCAGCTGTTGGAGTGATGTTCTTCACTTGCTTACTGGCTGGGGACACTCGCCAAAGGCTTCCAGCCCCCGAGGGCAGCGCAATCCCTAGGCTGGGAGGGCAAGTGGCTAGGAAACCCCTATGGAACAATTGGAGGGAAGGGAAAGCATTGTTCCCTAATAGGTATATTGACTTCTCTCTGTTTATTTCTCACAGCTGACTCTCTCAGAGTGCAGCTAGTGCCTCACATCTGCAATGGCCCTGCCCAACCTACTCTCCATGCCCCTGGGAGGGAGGGCAGTATTTCTAGTCCCATTTAACAGACAGGGAAACTGAGGAAGCAGGACTTGCCTGGAACCTCTTGACTTCTATCTCCCGGCCTGTGTTTAGATCACTCGACTACCCCCTGCTCGGGGGCATGGGATTATACATGACTAATGAGGCTTGTCTTCTGCTAGCATCTCAGGTGGCTTTCCTAGAGAAGCACAAACACATCTATCTCCGCGAGAACGGCCAGGTCAGCATCTGCAGCATCAACTCGCACAACCTGGACTACGTGGCCCAGAGCATCCACGAGGCCGTGAGCAGCAGAGCGGGCGGAGCGCAAGGCCAGAGCTGGGCAGAGATGGAGTGAGAGCGTTGTGTCTCGCACAGGTGGGGTGCTTTTCAGGACCGTGGGTCCGCAGACAGCCCTGGGAGCACCTGAATAAAGACAAGAGTGAGAATATCCCTCGTTGCCTTGTTCCAGCCTTTCTGCCCCCGCCTCTCAGAGCCCTTCCCGGTGAGCGGCACACTGAGGCAGGAAGTAACTTACTCGGGGTCAACCAGCCGCTCCGTGCCAAGCCTGAGAAAAGAGCCCAGATCCTGTGCACTGGGTCAGTGCACGGGTGTCGTGAGCGGCTGGTTTGTTACTCCATCCCTCCTCCTGTGCTCAGGGTCACGGGGCAGCTCTGCCCACCCGCACCTGAATTATTCTCTCCCTTTGCTCATTGCAGAGCCCCCATGCTAATCCCCAAACCAAAAGCCATCTCTTCCCCACCCCATTCAGCTGGCGAAGAGCCCGGAGCCCGCCGTGTGCTGAAAAGGCAGATGCACAGGAGAGGGGAGCTAATTCAGGCACTTCCAGCCCCACTCCAAAGGTAGCAATTTCTGCTGGATAGAGTTATTAGCGGTGATTTAATGTCTTGCTGGGAAGTGCTGCTGCCTTGTGATTAGCGCAGGCAGGGCAGAGACTGGCTCCCCGGGAAGCAGCCCCAGCTTCCCCGCCAGTCCCCGTGGCCATTCAGAGAGTGCGGCTGGATGGGTCCCCTTCCCTCGCTGGGGACTCGCGGGTCAGAGCAAACGAGCCCCGAGATCTGGCCTTTTCTGCAGACTCCTCAGCCGTACCAACGCCCTGCAGCCGGCGCTTTCATTGGCCCCTCGGCCAGTGAGGGGGACAAACTCTCGCTGTAGGTGGGGTTTCTGATGACCCACGAGGCCAGGAGGTTGCTCCATGAACAGGTGCTCGTTGCCCCTTGCTGTGGTTGTGTCTCCCATCCATCATCCTAGAGGATGGCTCCAAGGAGTCTGAACTCCCATCAGAGCCTGAGCCATGGGCCCTCCAGCTCCGGGCTCGTTAACCTCTCGCCTTAATGGGGCAGAGACCCCCGTGTCCCTAGCATGGAATTCACTGGCTAGTCTTCTGCCTGTGTTCTGTGGCTTCAGCCTCCAGGAGCTGCTGACCCAGCTCCCTGCACCAGCACAGAGCGTCCGGGCAGAATATGCCACGGGAGAGACCAGTAGATCGGTCCCCTGAGCAGTGATGGAGCATCCGGACGATGCTAACGAGGAGAACAAAAAGCAAAGCCCACCCTGCTCCCCTCAGCACCCTACACGGGCCATGCTCACGCCCCGGTGGAAGGGCCTGTGTCAGAGTTTGCTGTGCTGATTGCGGGACTACCTAGCAGCCTGGTTGGTAGAGAGGCAGTGGGAGCTCAGCCCCTCCTGCAAGTCAGGTGCCAGAGGATGCTGGTGCTGCCCTGTCAAAGGGGACAGGAGAAGGAGGAAGCAAGATCATCATGGGGTTGCAGTGCCAGCGTGGAAGTCCGAGATTTGCACCCAGTCCCAGCACTGCTGCAGACTCCCCCTGGGATCTCACGTCACCTCTCTGTGTGAGTTTCTCCCTCTGTACAATGGGGCTAATATTCCAATCTCATGGGGGTGTTTGTGAGGACAAAGCCAGATGCAGTTGAGAGTTGCCCAGATACTATGGAGATGGGACCTCATCAGTCCTAAGGAGCCACTGCCGCTGCCGGGTTAATCAGACTGGGACGGCTTTAAAATGTTGTACCCACTAGAAACTCATTTCAGCAATTAGGCTGCAAACAATCTTGTTGACAATAATTTTGTTCTGAGACTAATTGCACTGACAATTGCCTATTTATCTGAGCAAAATTAAATTAGGTTTCAGCACCATATGCTAGGCGAGGGAAAAATAGAGCAAAGGGGTCTTCCGAATAAGCAGTGACAAAAATAATGTAATTAAAGCTCCTACTTTAGACTAATTGCTTGAATCCATTAGATACGTGATATTAGTAGCAACTCTTTAAAGAGGCACAGTGCGTCCCCAGACAGAGAGAGGATGGGACATGGGCAGGGAAGCACGTCTTGTAATCTCAGACTAAAGTAACCAAAGACCAGCTAAATTCTCTTGTGTCCAGTAATCCCTAATGAGAGGCAGGAGATGGAATCAAATGACCCCCATAACATCCCTCCTGGGCCAGAGTTCTGTAACAGGCACACGCAGGCCAGAAAGAGCCAGGGGTTGTGGTTGCTTTTCACAAATGCAGGAAAGCAAGCTCTGGGCATGCACTGTGCTCAAAGGGAAGCCGGTCAGCTCCACTACTGGCTAACCTCTCCTCTGGATCGCCCTGGGAACCCAGAGGGTAGCAAATCCAAGTCTGTTTTCACACCCGAGTAAATCAGGAGTCGTCCCATTGGCTGCACCTGGAGGGACCCCACATAGACACTGGTATCCGTGAGATCGGGGTCTGACCCCCCAGGGACCCAGGAGCTTGCCCAGGATTGCCGAGCAAGGCAATATAGTGGAGTCCCCCCCTGCAACATTCTCAACCCCCCAGGGCCTGGCAGGGGGCCCTGCACATGCTCACTGGGGCTGCCAACACGGAGACTGTGACCAGATGCAACGCCTCTGTCCAAAACCTGGCGGACAAAGGGTTAACCCTGCCTCCATAGCTGGAGAAAGGCCACAGCTGTGTCTTGTGAGGGCAGTGGGATTCAGGGTTGGACCAGCAGTAGGGAATTAATCACCCCTCCCACACATGCACCCTATTGGTGCTGCATGCAGGAGTCACAGTGGCATTGGACCTGCTGCCTGTCCCTCTAGGACTGTCCCGGGCACTAGGTAGGCTCTGCTGGATGTGCCAGTGACCCAATGGAATGGCCTGTTTAGGATCCGAAGGTGTGTCCCCTGCTGGGATGTTCTGAATCCTCTCTGGAGTCTGGCAGAAGTGAGCCTGTTTTGGTTTATTTTGACTGAAGTGCCCTGGTGCATTTGCTCGTCTGTAAAAGGCTCTCGTGAAACCTGTTCTACACCACAACCCAGCGGGGTGGCAGGGAGGGGAGACTCGTTCCAAGCAAAGGGACCCCTCTCCTGGGCCTGCAACTTAAATCTGAAACGAACCCATCCTTTAGGTAGCTTGGCGTTGTCATTCTGTGCTCACAGCTGAGCTATGGAACTGTATCATTGTATTACTGCTCCCCTCCTCCCTGCCCCTCTTACAATCTGTTCTACTCCTGTGCTGTGTCCAGGGATCTTCCTGACGGTGTGTCTGGGCAGCACCCAGGGTAAGGAGGCCATGATCCTGCCCAATGTTTCTGGGTGCTGCTGTGGGGTGAGGCTGATCTGAAATCTTGGGTCAGGTTACTGAAATCTCATCGGACCAGGCTTTGGGCTACCCTGACCTGCAGTAAAACTAGGGATTAAAGGGCCCTGAGTGCTTTTGGCCTCTATAGAGGGAACAAAGACAGTAAATAAATCCAATCCCATGATGGGAGTTGGGATAGGTCAGACCTAAATCAGTCTAATGATGGTTTTATCTCCCTGCTCTAAAGCTTCTGAATGCTTGGCAAAGGTTCTCTAATGGGCTGGGGGGCGGGGGGCTGAAATGTACAGAGCCCTTAGTCCCCTTTTACTGCCTGCCCCTGCTGTAAAGCTGGCCTGTCTCATCATGCGCTAACGACCCATGATTGTGTAGGACTGACTCCCCCTGATTGCGGAGATACTGGGGGATAATGCACAGGAGGTGGCTTCCCTCTCTGGTGCAACTCTCCTGCAATCAGCCTGGGATTAGGCCAGCGGTGGGTCTACCCCACTGCTGCTCATTAACAATGTGGTCCCTGCGTAGTAGCCAGGTATAAGCTCCCGGGCAACTCACCTGTGCCCACCTGTATTGACAAGTGTTCCTGCACTGCCTGATGGGTGAGCAGAAGGGGAGTAGGATGTAGCAGCAGCGGTGCCGTGTGTTCCTGGAATAGTGGTGGGTAGCAGCACTATTTCCAGGCAATCTTACGCCACTCCAGATTGCTTTCGCCGTGGCCGCTCCGGGAGTGCAGACGGTTGCCAGGCTGCTGTCGATAGCAGGCTAGTTTCTGCCTGGCTGTAGAGCTGATGACCAGTGCTGGAGATAGACAGTCCTGGCCTGCCTCCCCAGCATCAGTGCAGATTGGGCAGAAGCAGGATAAATTCCTCCTGGGGTCCCCGTATGAACACCCACCCACCCCCCGCCTTGCTCTGTTGGAAGATCCCTTTAGCAATGCAGCCTCCAAGGCCCCTGGGTTTTGTTGCTAACTCAGCCAACCCCATGTTAGCCGTTGGTTAGGAAGGACTGGCAGTAGCTGTGTGCGCTTAACCAGCAGTGATGTTGGGGAAATCTGTCCATTGCTGTTAATGGGAGCTGGAACAGGCCACCTACTAAGGCTCAGTTCTGCCAACCTTGCTCACAACGAGTAATGCTTTTCTGGGTGAGAAGCTGCATGGAAAGCAATGTAACTACTCCCAAAGTAAAGCGTTACTCAGAGTGAGCAAGGCAACTACACCAGCTTGGGGCTCAGCAAAAATAATAATTAGGGGATGAGAGCAAAGAGGGCAGCAGGCTTGAGGTCTGCAGGTCAGTGGGGGGCAATAAGTGCCTCTATAAGACAAAGCCCCAAATATTGGGACTGTCCCTCTAAAATGGGGATATCTGGTCACCCTAGATCAGACCCTAATGGGTCTTTATTTCCTGAATCTGCAGCACAATGTTGCATGGGCTGTTGCTCATGTTCACTCTCTCCCTGCACCTTCCCTCATGTGCTTGTCTGGGTACCAGGGTGTATGTTGTTTAGCTGTGTGGGTGTGGTTGTGGTTGGATTTTAAGTAGCCATTTCACCTCTTTCCAGGGGGAGGGTGAATGAGTCACTCACACCTAGGGTGCTGCAGGCTGCTTACTGCCCACAGCAGCAGAGCGAACACACAAACCAAGTGTCTCTTCGCCTCTCAGCTCCAGCTGTTGCCTGATTTCTTGTGGTCCATCAGTTAGTTTGCAAGCAACACGCTCCTCTGCCTTGCACTCTACCCCCCATTCAGACTCTCTTAATATTATTTCCAGGTAGCTACCACTTAAATGGGTTATAATTGCAGCAATTAACACGTGTTTAGTTACTCATGAGAGGGACATCATCTCATGTAATTAACCCTTTGCTGCATCACCAGAGCTGGTTGAAATTCCCAGGAATCTCCATGCAAGAGGGGCTGATTGTGATGCTGCTTCCTTCCATTTGCCAAAATATTCCCCTGCTGTATCCCCCTGCTATGTTCCCATGAGCAGACCTGATCAGAGTTAAGCAGATAGAGTTAGAGTAGAGTCAGGGGGGAGGGGATTTTCATGCAATTCATCCCCCCCCCACACACACACACACCAAAAATGCAGATTCAGGTCAAAGGGCGGGTCTGACGGTTGGTCACCTAAGGGCAGGGCAATAGTGTTCAAAGTGATGACCAGAATGGCTAGAACAGGCATTGTGGGACACTTCTGGAGGCCAATCAGAGTGCATTAACAGACCAGGGTGTTCACACTCTTTGCTCAGCGTGGCGTGGAGTGCTCGCAGCGAATCTTTCCAGGTGACCATGCCTCCACGTGCCAGGCAATACCCAAAATGGAGCAATTGCGAGGTGCTAGATCTCATCAATGTTTGAATAGAGGAAGCTGTCCAGTCCCAGCTGTGCTCCAGCCGTAGGAATTATGATCCCTTCGGGCAGGTATCAAGGGACATGATGGAAAGGGGCCATGACTGGGCCGCACTGCGGTTCAGGGTTAAAGTGAAGGAGCTGCAGAATGCCTACTGCAAAGCGCGGGAGGCAAACCGCCGCTCCGGTGGTTCACCCGCGACCTGCCGTTTCTACAAAGAGCTGGATAGGATACTGGGGGCGACCCTACCTCCACCATGGACACTTCAGAGCCCCGTTCAACAAGGCATGAGGAGGAGGAGGAAAGTGGGAGTGAGGGTGCTGAGGTGGAGGAAGACTCCCCGGAATCCCTAGATTCATGCAGCCAGGAGCTCTTCTCGCGCCAGGAGGAAGGACAAAAACCAAAGGACATGTCCGGTAAGCAGCTTTTATTTTGGGAAGGAATTTGTTCGGTGCGGGCTCTTGGGACGAGGAGGGTTAGGGCTGCAGGCATGCCTAGATGCGGACTAGGACATTGATGTTCTCTCACATCGTGGTAATCGGCCTCCGTGCTCTCTTCAAAGTCTCATCCAGAACTTGGGCAATGGGCTTGCGTGGGTTTCTTGGGACAGCCACCATAGCCCTTGTCCCAGTCAGACTAACATGTCTGCGCCGCTGTGCCGCGAGGGGCAGGGGGACCATTTCTGCACACAGCCAAGCTGCACATGGGCCAGGGCAGAAGCCACATTGTAGTAGAAGATCCTCCCTTCTTCCCCAGTCACCCTCAGCAGCAAGCTATCTTCCAGGACAAACTCCCGTGGAAAATGTGGGGACAGTGTTCAGTATAGGGCCCCCCTGTAGCTGTTGGCTCTCCCCAAGGCACAGAACCCCAGAGGATTCCCGGTTGGCATCTGGAGAAGTCGGTTTTTTACCCACATGCCCAAATAAATCTATTAATCTTTAAAGTGCCCCGGACTCCTCATTATCCTGATTGGGGACATCAACTCCTTCCAAGGGGCTCTTGATATAATAATCAGGCCATTTATAGCCGTTTCATTGGAGGTTCTAGGAACAGGGATTCCTGTATTTTTCCCTTCCCAGTGGCTGGAGAATGTTGTTTGTTTATGTATTCCTCTTTTCTCTTTGTTCTTGATGTCCCCAATGCATATGGGTACTAACAAAAAAGCATCAAAGAATAGATTTCCATTTTCATAGTAATTGGCGGGGAGGAGGGGGGGGGCTAATGGCATTTGGGGGGCACTGGCTAATCACTCCAAACAAAGCCTAGCAATTGCTGCAGAGGATGAACAGCCTGAAAGGAGGCTAGGACATTCATGTGAAAAGATGTTCTTTAAAAACAACAGTCTGTGAGCTGCATTAGCAACTGGGTGAATGCACTGACCGATGCCTGAAAGGAACATGAGCATTGCTGACTGCAGAGTAATTAGTGAGCAGATGCCAGAACCTGGAGGATTTAATGTTCTTTACAAAAAAATGAAGTCTTAAATTCTTAGTTATGGAGTTTCTGGCCCAAAGTGACCCACCAAATCAACTAGTCTGATGTCCTGCAAATCACAGACCCACTCACTTGACCCTGGATTGAATCCCTTCATCTAGGTTAGATGTAGGACCGTCTATATGCACAGCCATGCAGCAGTGCAGCTATCTCAATGCAGCCACACCGCTGCAGTGCGTCTGGGGAAGATGCTGTACGCTGCCAATGGGAGAGAGGTCTCCCATTAACATAAAAACCCACCTCTGTAAGCAGCAGGAGCTCCGTTGGTGGGAGAAGCTCTATGGGTCAGTGGGAAGCTCTATGGGCCTATGTTAGTTTAATTTGGGGCACTTGGTGGGTGAGGGTGGTTTTTTCACACCCCCGGGTGACATAATTGATACCGACACAGGCTGTAGTGTAGACGTAACCTAACACGTTACAGCCTCCAGAGGCCATACTATTGCATGGCACAGGCAGAGAATTGCAGAGCCAGGGCATACTGCTGCTTTCACTCTCTGCAATGGCAGAGAACTGACCCCGTGAGCTAGGCACAGATGATACTATCTGCTTTTAATGGGTGACCGTGCAGTGCTGAGAGGAGAGCTCAGTCTCCACGACCCATTTAGTCCTGGACCTGCCTGCTGACGCAGCCAGCAAGGCGGCTGTTAGTGCAGGTGATAGAGCGCTCATCCCATATAAATCATTCGCACTAGGAGATGAGGTTTGGACAGAAGGAGCTAGCAGGCTCCTCTCCTCTTCACTGCAGGCCCTAAACAAATAGATCCGTGAATTCTGGCTTATCTCTTGCTCCCAGTTCCTTGGGAGTTTGGGAGGAGGAGAGCGTCTTGAACTTAGTAACTTAGGCTCTGAACACACTACAGCATACGTCGGTATAAATTGTGTTGCTCAGCAGTGTGAATAAACCCCCAATTGATGGAAATTACACCGACCTAAGTGCCAGTGTGGCCAGCACTACGTTGGCGGGAGAGTTTCTCCCAATGACATAGTTACCGCCGCCCCCGGGGGTGGATTCATTACGTCAACGGAAGAGCTCTCTCCCGTCTGCCTAGAGCAGCTACACTACAGAGCCGACAGCGGAACCAGTGCAGCTGTACCACTATAAACTCTCTAGTGTAGCTGTGGCCTAGGCATTGGGCCCCCGGGCAGATATCACTTACTTCCCAGCTAGGGTAAGAAGCTTAATTAGCACGTTTGTAAAATGTTTTCAGCCAGTCAGATAAAAAATCCACCGCGGGTTTGATTTTAAGTCCAGTGAAATCAATGGCAAAGTCGCCACTGACTTCAATACCTGGAAAGATACTTGAACAAATTATTAAACAATCAATTTGTAAGCACCTAGGAGAGAAGAGGGTTCTAAGGAATCGGCAGCATGGATTTGTTGAGAACAAATCATGCCAAGCCAACCTCCTTTCCTTTTTTGACAGAATTACTGGCCTAGTGGGTGGAGGGGCACAGTAGATGTGATAAGTCTTGATTTCAGTAAGTCTTTTGATACCATCCCACATGACATTCTCTGAAGCAGAGTAGGGAAATGTGATGAAATCACTATATGGTGAGTGCACAACTGTTTGAAAGATCACCTTCAAAGAGCAGTTATCCATGGTTTGCTGTCAAACTGGGAGGGTGTTTGGGGATCCCACAGGGGTCAGTCCTAGGTCTGATACTATTCAATATTTTCTTTAATGACTTGGATAGTGCTTATAAAATGTGTGGATAACACTGAGCTGGGAGAGTTACAAGCACTTTGCAGGACAGGATTAGAATACAGAATGGCCTTGAAAAATTAGAGAATTGGTCTGAAATCAACCAGATGAAATTCAATAAAAAGTGCAAACCAGTAAAAATCTGCAGTGGTGAGGCCTTGACTGGAATGCTGTGTCCAGTTCTGGCACCACACGTTAGGAAAGAAGTGGACAAATTGGAGAGAGTCCAGAAAACAAAAATGATAAAAGGTTTAGAAAACCTGATCTATGAGAAAAGGGTTAAAAAACTGGATGTGTGTAATCTTGAGAAAAGAAGACTGAGGGGGGACTTGAAAAGTCTGTCAGATATTTAAGGGCGGTTATAAAGAGGATGGGGATCGATTGTTCCCAGTGTCCACTGAAGGTCGGACAAGAAGTAATGGGCTTAATCTGTAGCAAAGGAGATTGAGGTTCGATTTTTAGGAAAAACTTGCTAACTGTAAGGGTGGTTCAGCTCCGGAACAGGCCTCCAAGCTTGGACATTTTTTAAGAACAGGCAGGACAAACACCTGTCAGGGATGGTCCAGGTTTACTTAGTCCTGCCTCAGTGCAAGGGGCTGGTGATGACTTTTCAAGGGCCCTTCCAGGCTCTGATCCTGTGATTCTATAATAAGGTGAGGATTTTCTGGACTCTAGTTCTGAGGGAGTAGCGAACCTCCCAGGAAACCCGAGGAAAGCTGGTAAATACATTTCTTTTGATTTTCGAGGTGGGAATTAAAGGTTGGGCTAATTAAAAACCTCACTGAATGCCACTTGCTCTGCTTGATACAGCAACTGCATGAAGACGGCTGACTGGGGGAGGATTAAGATGGACAAAGAAATCCAGGAAGAAAGGAAATGCAAAGCGGATTAAGATCAGTACAAATGAAAATAAGAATGGCCAGACTGGTCAGATCAATGGTCCAGCTAGCCCGGGGTCTTGTCTTCCAACAGTGGCCAGTGCCAGGTGCTTCAGAGGGAGTGAACAGAACAGGGCACTTTATCCAGAGATCCATCCCCTGTCACCCGGTCCCAGCTTCTGGCAGGCAGAAGCTTAAGGACACCCAGAGCATGGGGTTGTGACCCTGACCATCTTGGCTAATAGCCATTGATGGATCTATCCTCCAGGAACTTCTCTCATTCTCTTTTGAACCCAGAGAGCCTGATTGCCCATTGCTCTCCTGTGTTGTCATTCACATCTGTGCAGAGTGGGTGTGAAATGCTACCTGATGGGATTTCTTCATTTGCTGACCTCAGTGGTGGTGTTTTCCACCTCCTCTGCACAGGTGGGAGTGCCTGCAGAGGTGCAAGGCAGTGGAGAACGTTTTAAAGTCATGAGCAGGTGTCAGGGTGGCAGTCCCTGTGTGCTCGCTAAGCCGCGTGCAGCGAGCACGATGCGACACACGAACACTGTGTTTTCCAGCAGATCAGCCAGGGGCAGATTAATTGCTCCTGAGGCCCTAAGCACAGCCAAGCAATGGGCCCCCCTTTCAACTCTCAACCCCATTCACAACCCAGCTTTTACTCGCAAAGGATTTTTTTGGGGGGGCCCAAGATGTTAATTGAGACTTTTTTTAATTTAAGGCCGTGCAAACTTGTAATTTTGTAACCATTTTGTTGTTGCTCTTGGGGCCCCTTTTCTCTTGGGACCCTAAGCACGTGCTTTTATTGCTTATAGGTTAATCCACCATTCAGATCAGCACAAGGTAGCTCAGCACAGATGTCCCTGTAAGAGAGGCATTAGAGGAACATTGCAAGGTTTAAACCCTTGATCTGCATGCTGCCAGCTCTGATTGGAAGATACAGAATATAGGTCAGGACTCCACCATGAGAAATGGGAGAGACAGGGTGTGCTTTATTCCTGGCTGTGCATGGGAGTGAGAGAGCAGGATGTCCATGCCGAGAAGTCGGCATGCCAGCATCTGCATTGGGGGTTTGCCCCCAGTGTAGCTACTCCTCCGTCAAACCCCATGATGCAGACAAGCTTTTAATCTCAGCATTGGCATCTTGCAATAAAACTCCCTAGAGCCCCACTGCGGCGGTTGCTCCTGGAGGCTTGTGACGGGAACAAGTTTGTTTTTACTCATGCAAGTTTTGTCAGTCTTACCGTTGGTGGTTTTGAGCTGGATTGACGCTGATTGTTCTGGGAGTTGTCGTGATGGCACTTGGGGGCTGCTCTTATTCCGCTGCTCCTTTGTGTGCCTGAAAATACTTTTCTGGAATAAGAGCCTGTCTTGGAGAGGTGGTGACGCATTTGGAGCAAATGACATGCTATGGTAGCCGAAGGCGGTAGTGCCTCCTTCAGGGGGTGATGCAACAATTTGAAGCTCAGTCTCCTATCCGGAAACCGGGTAATTAGTGCATTTGTGGTCTCTAATCTTCAAGCCCACTGGCATTTTTAGATGCATAGAGGTGCTCGGTGTTTACAAACCACATCCTTTTGTGTCTCAGGCGGAGAGAGGGAAGGAGCAAGATGTCTAAACAACCCCTCTAAATAAAATATCATTCAATACCACAGCCCTACTGTCCTGTCTTGCTACTGAACCAGTGAAACAGAATGTTGTGATCGGAGCTCATCAAGAAACTGAATTTTACTTCTGTGAAAAACGTTGAGGCTTTGGAAAAATGTTCACCCTGAGTTTTCAAAGCCAACCCCCCAGCTTTTTTCATGGAAGTGAAATTCTCCCATCTTTCATCTTGGAAAAACGGACACATTCCACAGTGATGTTTCCAATGGAAAGCTTCCCCGGGGTGTCCAAGCTCCCCTCCAAATGGGATAGTTTTGTGGCTACAGCATGTGCCTGGGACCCGGGAGATTTGGGTTCCGCGTGGGGCTCTTCTGCTGCCCCCCCCCCCCCCGCCTGACTTTGGGCAATACACTCTCTGGGCCTCAGTTCTCAGCTATAAAATAATTATAACAATCCTTCCTTTTTCCACCCTTGGCTCTCTTGCCTGGGAGCTCTTTGGGGCAGGGACTGTCTCTTACTGTGTGTATGTACAGCACCTAGCACAACAGGGCATCAATCTCAACTGGGGCCCCTAAACACCAGTGCAATACAATGATAGTGAGACCGACAGCTAAGCTGGAACACACACACACACACACACACACACACACACACACACACACACACACACACACACACACACACACACACACACACACACACACACACCCTCAGACTGCCTACCCTATTCACTATGTCTCCTAGAGCGGCTACCGGACACCAGCTACATGGGATTTTTTCTCATTTAATTTCCCCCACCCCCCCAGGCATATTAAGAGCCAGCAGGGAAACCAAGCACACACCCTGTGCCATTGTTGATTTCTCAAGCCCTGGCCCCCGCTGGTTTTCTGTGTTCAAATCCTCCAGCTGGTGTCCAGGTTTCTGACGTGCAGAGCTGCCTCCACCCAGCCCAGCTTGGATCACGTCATTGCTTTAAAAAAAGAAACAAAACAAAGCTCTAGAAAAATTAATTAGAGGGTGAGACTTTACTCCCCGGTCTCACGCTGACAGGAAAAGCAGGTCAATGAATAAGACTTAAGTGCCCATCTAGCACCTTTGTGCTCTAATACTTAGCACTTGCAGGTTCCTCTGAACACTCACCAGACCTCTGGGAACAGCTATGACCCCTAGTGCAGGTGACAGACCCGCCACCAGCTCTTGGCTTGGTCTGGGAAACCCATTGCCAGATGGAGTAAAACCATCCACTAAGCCGCTTTGCATTCAGAGCCAAACACAAACCCCACCTCATTGCCCAGGCCGGCCAGTAATAGCACCCACCGCTCACACCCACATTCCCGCATGGCGTAAGCAGCCTCCAAGCCTGCGCCTTGCTGGGGAGGAAGAGAGGCCCCTGTTAGGTGGACGGGTTGGTTTGTAACTGGTGGGAGGTGCTCGGATACCAGACTGATAGGCTCCAGTGTAACACCCGGGATGGTTGAAGGGATGGTGGTTGCATTTCCGTGGTGGGAGGTCTGTATGGAGAGGGGTCGATGGATACACCCGCTGTGCGGTAGGTGGGCTCAGGTTTACAGCAGTGTAAACTGGGGAGATGAAGTGGCTTTAGCAGAGCTGGGACTGACTCAGAAGTGCAAGGCTGCAAAGCTAATGCTAACAGGAGATCATGCGATGGCAACACACCCAGGCGTGCGGGATTCGAGATGAATGGACGGAAGCCCTTTGAGAGGAGCTCCGAGCTCTGGGCCGCTCGCTGCAGCTTTGGGCTAGCGGAGATCAGGTGCCGCCGGTTCATTCTCTTTCTGCAGCCCTTGTTTTGGTGATTGTGGAGTTCAAACAATGTCCTGCATGGTGGCACATCACAGAGCACTTTGAGATAACCATGGCAACAGGACAGTAATTAATAGAAGACACTCAATGCCATGGAAACAAAATTGCAACAAACAAAGCGTGCTAGCAGGTGAACTAGATGGCTCAGGGGATCGGAAAGGTCCTTGTAGCCCTAGGTCACCAGTTCAAATCTAGCCCAGGTGCGTAGCTGAATGGTTGGTGGCCTATGTGACACTGGGGACGGCGGAACTGCTCTCAGTTTGGTTCTTAGCGGAGATGCGTTGGCAGGCGACACTGACTGGCAGTCTTAGCCTGAATGAGCCATGCAGAGGTGGGCCCTCCCCCCGCCTGCCCGGGTCAATCGGACTCAGTAGCTTTGATTTGCACCATGGTACATGATTACACAAGGTGCAGGGGAGTGGAGAATCGGACTCTAGCTTTGTGTGACGGCCTGTAGGCACCATTCAGAGAGATTTCTTCTTTCTCCCCTAAGCCTTGTTTCCTCATTGACGTAGTGACTGGGAGCTTTTAGCTGGATCCTTTCCCGGTACTTAGGAGCTTCCAGGCTAGTGCATTAATGGCCTGCAGTGCAAAGAAAACGAATGTCTGCAGCATCACAGCCATGGGAGCTTCCATTCATAAATCTGAATGATTTGGGGAGGGATAGAAGAGCTCAGTGAAGGCCAAACCGGTGTCCTCTGCCCGCCAGCCCCCAGGGCTGGGCATCAGGGGCCCAGAAAATGACACTTCTCCTCCCCCAGAGCAACAGGCTCTTTTCTTCTAATGTTTGCCCGTGAGTTGCATGCTGACGAAAGGCGCGATGCTGAGCCCGGGTGACTGATGTTCTGTCCTCTAATCCTCCGGGGTGAAATTCACCCCCGTGCACCACTCCAGCCCTATTTGGGGAGCGGGGAGGAAACATACTCCTTGGGCTGACCCCTTTGCAACGGGGTGGATTTCTCCCTCGCCTAGGCCGTGGAAGCTCAAGCTTCCCCCACCTCCCTCCCCTGACCAAGCCTGGATGGACCGCTAGGGCTAAAAGGGAAGTTCAGACTCTATGGCAACCCTGGAAACTGAACGGCTCCCTCTCTGTAGCCCCAGAACTCTGAATCTCAGCCCTTACCTAGCAATGAAGTCCACTGAAATCAAATGGCTTCGCTGCAGACCAGCCGTGGCCTGTGGGGGCTCTCCCTTGGGTCGGTCAGGGGCAAGGGCAATTTCCACGCTCGATCTTGTGGCTGAGACTGTCCATAAAGATGGCTGCCAATTACCGCGTTTTGTGATGTGGCCAGCTCCCAGGAAGGAGTTAGACCTGTGGTGTTAGCCAGAGCGTCTCAGCCCACTTGCAATTCACCCACAGAAATCCCCCTGTGGTTTGTCTGATACGGGATTCCTCTCCACGTGGTGAGCAGTGCTGCTGTGCACTCCTCAGACATGACCCGAAGCCCGTTGAAGGCAATGGAAGCCTTTCAATTGACTTCAGTAGCCATCAGATCATGCCCTTAAACAGCTGCTCCACTGCTCCCCAGCGGTGGCTGCATTCCAGGAGTGGAGAGGCAGAGTGGAAAGGGAATTGCTCTCAGGCTTAGAAAATCCTGGTTTTCACAGACTCCCTGTGTGACTTAGGGCAAAGTTACTTAATCAACTCTAAAGAAAGCGAGGAATACTTGTAGCACCTTAGAGACGAACTAGTTTATTTCAGCATAAGCTTTCGTGGGCTATAGCCCACTTCATTGGATGCATAGAATGGAACAGAAGTAAGATGCATTTATACACACAGAAAGAAAGAAAAAGAAAAAAAATTGTACATTAGCATACCAATTCTAAGAGGGCTGTTAAATGTAGATGGGCCATTATCAGTAGGAGAAAAAACACCTTTTGAAATGGATTTCTGTGTCAGGTAAATTAACTCAGGAAATGCAATCAATTAGTGTAATGAGAGAACCATTCACAAGTCCTATTTAGCCCCTGGTTAATTGTATCCAATTTGAAAATTAATTCCAGTTCCTCAGTTTCTCGTTGGAGTCCGTTTTGGAAGTTTTTCTGTTTCAAAATTGAAACCATCAAATCTTTAATGGAATGGCCAGGAAGATTGAAGTGTTCTCCTACTGGTTTTTGCACGTTATGATTCCTGATGTCAGATCTGTGTCCATTTATTCTTTTGCGTTGAGACTGTCCGGTTTGGCCAATGTACATAGCAGAAGGGCATTGCTGGCACATGATGGCATATATCACATTGGTCGATGTGCAGGTGAATGAGCCTCTGATGGTGTGGCTGATGTGATTAGGTCCTATGATGGTGTCAGTTGAATGGATATGAGGACAGAGTTGGCATCGGGCTTTGTTACAAGGATAGGTACCTGGATTAGTGTTTTTGTTGTGTGGTGTGCGGTTGCTGGTGAGTATTTGTTTCAGGTTGGGGGGCTATCTGTAAGTAAGGACTGGTCTGTCTCCCAAGATCTTTGAGAGTGAGGGATCATCTTTCAGGATAGGTTGTAGGTCTTTGATGATGCGTTGGAGAGGCTTAAGTTGGGGGCTGAAGGTGACGGCTAATGGTGTTCTGTTTTTGTCTTTGTTGGGCCTGTCCTGTAGTAGGTGGCTTCTGGGTACTCTTCTTTCTCTGTCAATCTGTTTTTTCACTTCCCCAGGTGGGTATTGTAGTTTTAAAAATGTTTGGTAGAGATCTTGAAGGTGTTTGTCTCTGAGGGACTAGAGCAAATGCGGTTGTATCTTAGAGCTTGGCTGGAGTGTAGACAATGGATCAAGTGGTGTGTTCTGGATGGAAGCTGGAGGTATGTAGGTACGTGTAGCGGTCAGTAGGTTTCCGGTATAGAGTGGTGTGTATGTGACCATCATTTATTAGCACAGTTGTGTCTAGGAAATAGACCGCTCGTGTGGATTGGTCCAGGCTGAGGGTGATGGTGGGATGGAAATTGTTGAAATCATGGTGGAATTCCTCAAGGGCTTCTTTTCCATGGGTCCAGATGATGAAGATGTCATCAATATACCGCAAGTAGAGTAGGGGCAGTAGGGGACGAGAGTTAAGGAAGAGTTGTTCTAAGTCTGCCATAAAAATGTTGGCATACTGTGGGGCCATGCGGATACCCATAGCAGTTCCGCTGACTTGAAGGTATATATTGTTTCCAAATGTGAAATAGTTGTGGGTGAGGACAAAGTCACAAAGTTCAGCCACCAGGTTTGCCGTGACAATGTCGGGGATACTGTTCCTGACGGCTTGTAGTCCATCTTTGTGTTGAATGTTGGTGTTGAGGTCTTCTACATCCATAGTGGCCAGAATGGTATTTTCTGGAAGATCGCCGATGGACTGTAGTTTCCTCAGGAAATCAGTGGTGTCTCAAAGATAGCTGGGAGTGCTGGTAGTGTAGGGCCTGAGGAGAGAGTCCATGTAGCCAGACAATCCTGCTGTTAGGGTGCCAATGTATGAGATGATGGGGGGGGGGTTTCCAGGATTTCCAGGTTTGTGGATCTTGGGTAGCAAATAGAATGTCTGTGCCTCAGTTCCCATCTGTACAATGGGGATAATCACATTGGCTTGCCTCACGGGGGTGTGGCTGGGAGGGCTATAATAGTAAGATGTTACACAGAGCTCCATATATATGTACAGTGTCTGTTTTCAGTCTGGGCTTGTAATGTGCTTTAGGAAGAGTAGTGCTATTTAGCATGTGCTGGAAACTTATCAGTAACACTAGAGATGTTTGGGTTTGGGGAGACATAAAATTAATATAATCATTTTATTCTGTAATGTATCTTTCATGCAAACAGTAACCCCAAAGCACTTCACCAAGTTATATGTACAAGACAGCAGGCAGCAAATGGTTTTTATTTTTTAACAAACAACCCAGTGGTTTAAAGACATTTGATGGTGAATAAATTAAAGCACATTTTCACATGAGCAGGGAGTTCAAACACAAGATTAATGCTGATGACGCTCTATTTAACATAAAAGACGCCTCAGATATTTCTCTCGGGCTAGCTTCAGCTTCCTTGGGGAGGCTGTGGATGCTGCACAGCTGTGGATCTCCAAGTGAGCGCCAGGCAGAGCCCACTTCCAGAATTAAGGAGAAATAGAGATGAAAGCCTGTATGTCCCACTGGGGTAGGGAGCAGCATGGAGAAGAGACTCACATACCATAAACCTCCAGTCTCGCTTCTATTGCTATATGGCTTAACAGTCATGAGGAAAATCTTATCCCTCAGGTCTCAGCCTGTCAGAGTTCAGGTATCTGGCCTCCTTTGGAATCCAAGCTCCTCTCTATCATTACAGAATGAAACGCCCCAAGACAAGAGAACTGGACTTTATGAAGTGGATTCAATTTAGCTCGAGTGGGTGTAGCATCGGGCTGCCGTGGGAGTGTCTGCACAGATCTCAGAGGAGGAAGGGACCTGCAGTGGGTCAGAGAGTCTGTCCCTTTGCATCAGGGAGAGACAATTCTGAGACTGATCAGTGTGATGGATCGGAATGACGATTTCCTGTAATGCCCTGGACAGACCTTATTGACTCCAGTTAAACCTGACTGAATGAAGTGTAACTACCTTAGGAGATCATTGTATTAAAATGAACATGTTTCTGTATTGTGGGATTGTCTGTAACTTGTCTAGGAGACATGAGGAATGTAAACCTTGGGAAATGTTAAGATCTTCAAAGGACTCTTTTGAACAATGGGCCAAGACAAGAATTATCTGTTAGTTGAGTAGGTTTCCTAGGAAATCCTTGGGAAGAGGGGGATGCAAATGCCTGTCTCTAGATCTGATCTTTGGAAGCTTGCCCTGGGGAGGGGACCTTTGCCTACGACTTACTGATTTATTACTGGGGCTTAGCCCTGGTGAGCCCTGGCACAAATTAAGCACTGCAAAGAAGGGCCATTGACATGTAAGCATAAAGGGCCTTTGACGTCTCTCGGTAGAGGGCTCCAGCCTGGAATTTTCTCCTTCTCCAGCTTCAAAGAAGTTACTGCTAATTGACAGTTGTGCCAGAAGAGAATCAAGCACCTCTCCTCATTGTGGTGACAGGAAGGAGCAGAGAGAGGCAGCAGCCAGTGGGGGGAGTGAGAGGGTTGGAAGCATGGAACTCTGTACGCTCAGCACACAGATATGAGCATAGTTGGAATACAGAGCCTCAAAGGATCCGAGAGGAGTCTGAATTCTCTTCCTCTTTCTGACACAGAATTTCCACCCTGACTTTCTTCTGCACCAGGTCAGTAGAGAATGCAATGGTTCTGTTGTTTGCATTTACAGATGGAATATTCAGCCCAAATGGAGAAGCAGATTTTTATTCTCTTTGAAATGTACTGTATGCATAACCCAAATAGTGAGCAAGAAATGTACCTAGCAGGTTGGAACGGTTCTGTAGTTAGATGCTCCTGCACTGTAGAAAGTTACTTAATTCCTGACCACTGGGGTCTCATTGTAGCGCACTGGAAGTGTAGACAGCTGAGATGGTATCATTTTGCTGTTTAGTATCATCTCAGAAGAAGCAAGGACTCCTATACAAAATAATGTACAGGAGGATTTTACATTCATTGTGGGGTTGAAACAGCTAGTGCCTTTCTACAGTTCACATTTGGAAGCTTACTTGGGAGCAGAATGGAAAGGTTTGAGGATATGACTGTGATATAAAATGCATTACTTTGCTATGGTTCCCCAGAAATAATATTTTGAAATTGCCTTTAATAATATATTGTTTATTTTGAAAGCATCATCCATGTGAACAGTGTCTCAAAATGATCCCGGTATGGAAAAGTTCTATACCGTTGAATAAGGATAAAACCTACAGGGCTCAATAGAAATTAATCTAAAAACCTAGATTTAAGAGTCTGCAAAGATTTCTACAGGTTTTTTGAGCAACCCTATAGAATTCTATATCCGGGATAGAATTCTTTATTCAGTTCTATGTTTCCTAAAATCTATAGAAGTGTGTGATTTCTGTTCTATTCAATAGGTAAGACTGTGCTGTAGGAGTTTACAGAGATGACAAAGACAGAAATGACGGGGTTTCAGAAAGGAGAAATGGGTGACTTTACTAAAATCTCACTAACCCTCTTCCATAGAAGAACGGGCGATTAGGCACTAGAATAATGTTTTTCAGGTCGGACTGAAAAACAATTTGAGCTGCACTCACAATGCTTTGTGGGAAAACATATTTTAAGAACATCATAAACCCCGCTGAATGTGACATGCACTTGTGAGTACTCATTCTGAATAACAGCAGGAAGCCATTCATTATCTCCTACTTATGGAGAATTGAGGGTCTCTGGAAATGAGTTGTATATGCTCCTGAATGATGTACACCAGCAGTTCTCAAGGCATCAACTTCACCGGCATGAGTGCTCTGTCCTTGTGGCCAGCCAAAACTCCCTGAGAGACAAGGATCAGAAGGGACATGAATGGTGGGGGTGACGTGCATGGATTTGTATTCCAAGAGTGAATCTAATTCTATGTCCACCGATTTCTGTCTTTCTTTCAAATCCTGAATTTGGGGTCTGGCCCTCTCTTCTTGGAATTGTCCCCGTTATCAGCAGAGGGCTATTTATCTGACTCCCTCCTCTTCTAAACCTCAATTTTTTCACCTTGTTTCCCAGGAATCTGTAGAACAAAACCCTTCCCAGACTTTCCAGTCAAGCCAGGAAAATTAAACGGGGAAAGATATTCAGAGGAAGCTTGAGACAAAGAAGTCAGATTACAAGGAGGCTAAAGGGACAGGACTGAGGGGGACTGAATTGGCCTCAGTATGAAGGTTAGTTGCAGCTGGAGCACTAACATGAAGTGAAATTTGATGTACCATGAGGGCATTTCAATTCAACTCTCAGGGTGTGACCCGTGAATTACAGAACAGAGAGGAGTATCAGCAGGTAACACCTGAATAACTGTTCACACAGGGATACTCAAACATAGATGGAAACTCTCTGCAAAGCTGAGAGACTGAATCAGGTTAACAGGTCACATTTTACCTTTTGGGGGTTGTTTCCTGCTCCAATTAAAAGAGATGCCCACAGAAGGGTTCAGTCACATACACAGGTTGCTAACTGTATCCATGAACTGCAAATGAATGGAGTCATGATTATGACCCTGTAATTGAAGTCACTAATAATGACCCCTTCTGCTCTTGTCTAAGTTTGCTTCTCAGTTGACTTTGACTCATGGAACCAATTGGGAATTGGGACAAGCTCCCAACCAATGACAGCATCAACGAGATCATCCTCAAGAACAGCTCCAATTCCAGCTCTCAGTTTACGGGAGTCCAGTTGATCCAGTCCTTCAAGCCCCTCATCATCCCCTGCTACACCCTGGTGGTGCTGATCGGCATCTTTGGCAACTATCTTCTCCTCTACATCATCTGTAGGACCAAGAAGATGCACAATGTCACCAACTTCTTCATCGGGAACTTGGCTTTCTCAGATATGCTGATGTGCGCAACGTGTGTTCCTTTTACTCTGGCCTACGCCTTCAACCCACAGGGCTGGATCTTCGGGAAGTTCTTGTGTTACTTCGTGTTCCTGATGCAGCCCATGACTGTCTATGTGTCTGTCTTCACCCTCACAGCGATTGCTGTAGACAGGTAACTGTCGTTCCTAGCCAACCCTTTGGAAATGATGATTTTTATTTATTTATTTTTTGACGTGGGGGAAGGAATTATTTAGTAATTTGTTTGCCTCAAAATAGCAAAATCTTTTCATGAAATATCACTAAGAAATCTTTGCAGTTCCATCTTGCAGCCTCAAAATTTAGCTTTCTTTAATCAAGTATTTGCCGAGTGGGGGCTTTTTCTTGCATTGGGGCATGTGGCACCTTGCAGTTTTGCATGATTGACTGTGAAAAATGATTTTCAGCAAAATGAAATTCCAAGTGTAAAAAATGTCTGGTTTTTGCATTGAAAAAGAATCACTTTGGAGATGAGTTAATTCATTAGTTAATTACAGTAATTAATTATAAATCTTATTACTTTCCCTTATATCATACTTTGCATCTTCAAATGTACAAATGTTAATATGATGACCCTTACAGCTCCCTAATGAAGATAGTCATTATTTATTATTCCCATTTTACAGATTGGGGAAACTGAGGCACAAGGTTGTGGAGACTCATTTTGTTTTATTAATGTAGTTGAATGGTTTTTATCAGATGTGCTTACTGACACCTCTAGGATCTGTCACTAACTTGTGAAAGACTGTAGGCAACTCAGAGGATCAGACTTTCAATAAAGCTCAGGAACAGATTTGAAGGCACTTAGCATCCATACCTGGAGACAAATTTTTAAAAGACCCCTCAGCTCCCATTGCAACACTTCTGTCCAGGTACTAAAAGAGCTCAGGATTCGAGCTGGGCGAGGACAGGAATTCTATTTCAAGAAGGATTCTGAGATGTCTAAATCTCGGCTCTGTTTCAAATTGGAAGAAAACCTGCAAATTTCAAAATGTTCTAGGAAGGAAAATTCCGGGGGGGGGGGGGGATGGGGGGGGGCCGGAAAGGGAAGTGTCAGAGCAATCAAAATGTTTGGTGTCCATTTTGACATCCGACGAAGTGGGTATTAGCCCACGAAAGCTTATGCTTCTATACTTTATAGTTAGTCTTTAAGGTGCCACAGGACACTTTGTTACCTCTGCTATTCCAGACTAACACATCTACCTCTCTGATTTTGACTTTAGTATTTTCTGGTACAATATATAATATAATATCAACAAAAAAATTCAAAGCAAAAAGTTGTTTCAAAAATGAAAAATCAAAATAGTTGTTTTTCATTGCTGGGATTCGTTCCCCCTTTCCCCCCCCCAACCCCCCCCCAAATTTTGGTGCATACAACAAGGTTTTGATGTTGAGACAACTGCCTTTTGCAAGGCAGTTCCCCTGAAGTTCTTCCCACCCGCTGTAGTTCTCAGCTCTTTTGTAAGCCCGGCCACTTACAGGTGTCGGAGTGGGAGCTAGGCTCTTCTGGAAATCTGATTCTAAAGTATAATGGGAATACACTATCCAGGGTGAGAGTGTTTGTAAAGCATTTGGGCATCCATGAAGAAGAGGTGCTAGAGAGATTATTACAGACACAGCCAGGAGTTTCTGTCTCTCAGTCAGAACGACTATTAATTTCCCTCCCTCTTATTATTTCCCTCCATTTCCTTTGCTGCAGGTGTTTCCTACAGTTCTGGTGGTCCGTTCTGCTCACACACTGTTAACTTGCAGCACCATTGAGATCATTTCAGGATGGATACATTCCTGCACGGCCCCTCCTCCGCCTGACTCCAGGCTCTGGGAATCGAGCATGGGAAGGGGGTTGAAAATTGTGTAACACGAGGGCAACCAAGGGGGAACAACTCAGTGGTAGCCTCTGCATTCCCCTGTGTTCCCCCTAAGAGGGCTGCAAAAAAGGTCCTTATTATTCTCCCCTCCACCACACAGGACATACTCTTGCCCACAGGGATCTGAACCAGTACTGCGGGTTTCTTCTCCCACAAGATGGGATTAAAGGGCACTCAGCACGGCATAGGGTCAGGCCCTTAGGGCCAGATTTTCAGCAGAGATCGCCACCTGTTTAGGCACCTACGGGAAATGGATGGGTTTTCCATTGAGAGCTATGGGCGCTGCTGAGGGATGAGCACTTTCGATAATCTGGCCCTTAATAAGTATAGGCCAAATTGGCAGGCCCTTCCTCATTTTTTTACTCCAACAGAAGCTAATTGCCTGAATAAGGACTGAGTAAGAACCTCAGGCTTCGGCCCTAGGTTGGGTCAGTTGTTTCTTGCTCTCTAATGGCTTGAGTAGCACAACAGAGCCCAGATGAGGCAAGCACCTGGAATTAGATTCCCACTGATCACTTTCTTCTAACCCAGCTCAGTTTCTTGAGGCTTCTCTTCATTTTCAAGTGCTTTTCTTTTGGTGCCTGTCAGTTACGTCACTTACAACCCAGGCTGTCTGGAGTCCCCTTCAGGGCGAGATTAATAAACGTCAGCCATCCCCAGCTCTTCAGATGTTTTCTGCTCCCCAAAGCAAATCAGTTCTCACTCCTGACAGTTCCCAGGCAGACTTCCCAGCCTGCAGGTTGGGGACCATACTAAGATTCATGAGAATCTGCCACACCAGACACAGTGCTAGCGGATATTCAGCATCAAGTTTAGCACGAATACACATCCACGTCACCAAAGACTGATCATTTTAACAACTCAGAGCATCATCTGCGGCGGACAACAGCTTCTCTTGCTCTGAGTTCTAGCACAGAACCCTAGAAGCTAGAGTTGCCAATAGCCTAGTAGATCCAGCTTCTGCTGCACAGTGCGGAGTTGCTCCTTTTAGTAGTTAACTGTTGTAGGAGGGGTTTGGGTTTAAGCCATAGGGATCTGGCTGCAGTTCTGGCTCTGCTGCAATTCTGTGTGTCACATGAGGCAAGTCACTTACTCTGCCTGTGCCTCAGTTTCCCCTCTGTAAAAGGAAGTACCAACCCTTTGCTCCCCCAAAGGGGTGTTGTAAGATGCTGTTCATTAAGGTATGTGAGGTGCTCAGATTCTGTGGTGAGGAGTGTCACAGGAAAGCCGATCAATATTTATACCATTGTAGATCTTCAGTAACTCTGCTGCCGTTGGGGGAGTGACACTAATGTAAGTGGAAGGGCCACCAGGCTCAGTGTTAGACTGACTGACCGTGGAGTAGTGCCAGCTGCCTGCACTGGAAAAGAACAGGTCTGTGCTGCTGCAGTGAAAAGACAACTGGAGAGGGTAACGTAGTGTGTCTACCCTGCAAGTAAAGCATGTTCTTATCTTGCCTTGGCTAACTCAGGTTAAAATAGCAGTGAAGAGTGAAACTCATCTGGTCACCCTATGTGAAAGTGGGACGTCTATGTGACTGCAACTTATGCCATGATAGTGACGTGATCAAACATCTCTACTGTGCCCAGACAAGACTCTGTAAATCTAGTAACACGCTTCTTGGAGCTGCTGCAAACACCGGGTGTGACAGATTGATCCAATGACAGAACCTAGATCACTGCAAATAGCAATTCTATTTCCTTTCCTCCATCTACACTTTGTATTGAAGTCCTGTGGCTTTGGCACTCATCAGGGATGGAGAGATGCCATGGCACGGTGAAGATTAAACCAGTGTCGTCATGCCAGAATGTTCCAAATTGTGAAGCAAACACAACAGGAATATGCTACTCAATCTCCATCTCTTTGTGTGAGGCATATTTGTGCCCCATGCTCCTTTCCCTCTAGGCAGAGATCATCAAGTGTTCCCCATGCTTGCAACTTGTAGCCAGCTGTGTTACAAAATAAGCTAATTTCACATCCCTTCACCTGGCCAGGAGGGCTAGGCCACCAGCATGGGACTGGAAATGTCTGTTTAGTTTGAGAGTGAACTTCTTATTGCTCTTGTTCTGATTTCAGTGCCACTAAATAGTGATGTCCTTGACTGCTGGTTCTGTAGAGCACTAAGTATCATTCCAGCTCGTTCCAGGTTAGTAATACCTTGCCATACAAATCTGTGCCGAACAAATTGTTCTGACCCCCAAATGACAGGCACGATCCCTTCCTAAATGGAGACAGACATGGGATCTGGGTTGGGGCTTGTTTTTTCGGGCTTTGGGTTTTTTAACAGTATGTTTCCATGGCGATGTCACTTTTGTAGGGAAGGCAGCAGTCCCAGTGCGGAATGGAAAGAAATAGGCAGATTCCAAAACTAAGCCCCAGATACAAGGAGCATCTTTAATGCAAACATGACTCAGATGCCAGCAGAACAAAACAGGTATAATGGAGGCAAAGCAGATTAGATGAACAAAGGGAAGATTTATGCTGGACTAGCAGGAAAGAACTTTCTGACAGTGAGATCTCTTAGGAGGTAGGATGACCTGCTAGGGGGAGTTTTGGTAATCTGATTATGTCAGAGTTAACAACTATGCAGTTTGGTTTGATCCTGCATTTTCTGATGGGGGGCTGGACTAGTGATGTCCCAATAAAGCTTTCCCATCTTGATTTATGAGTCCCATATGAGGAGAGATTAAAGAGGCTAGGACTTTTTAGCTTGGAAAAGAGGAGACTAAGGGGGGATATGATAGAGGTATATAAAATTGAGTGGTAAGGAGAAAGTGAATAAGGAAAAGTTAGGTGGCCCCTAGTTCCCATAATATAAGAACTAGGGGCCACCTAATGAAATTTGGGGGCAGCAGGTTTAAAACAAATAAAAGGAAGTTCTTCTTCACACCGCGCACTGTCAACCTGTGGAACTCCTTGCCTGAGGAGGCTGTGAAGGCTAGGACTATAACACGGTTTAAAAGAGAACTGGATAAATTCATGGAGGTTAAGTCTATTAATGGCTATTAGCCAGGATGGGTAAGAAATGGTGTCCCTAGCCTCTGTTTGTCAGAGGGGGGTGATGGACGGCAGTAGAGAGATCACTTGATCATTACCTGTTAGGTTCACTCACTCCGGGGCACCTGGCATTGTCCACTGTCAGTAGACAGGATATTGGGCTAGATGGACCGTTGGTCTGACCCAGTATGGCCGTTCTTATGTCTTTCTGTAACTCTATTCTTTGCATTTAGGGTTGGGCTGTTCTTCCATGTTAAAGGAGAATCTAAACAGAAGGAGCTGCAGCATTCCTAGTCCCCTTTATAACAGCACACTTAGGGCTAGATGTTCAGGAAGACCTGCTTTTAACTACTCCCTTTCCTTCCCTAAAGCAACATTAATGAGTGATTTTGTGGTACATTGCAAGGTACAAAATGGCACCACTCGCTTGGAATGGAAAATGTCACTACTGAAAATATCTATCTGTCTCTGTCTGTCATCTTAGATGTTCTCAAGCTCCCATCACCGTAAGTCATCTTGGCTGCATATTATTTATCAGTTAAGGCCTGATTCACACAATCTCTTATACATGTTTCATGCCCGTGTTATTTCGCTAACTCCAAATGAGTCATGCCAGGGTGAAGCTAATGGAGTGGAGCGGTGAATCAGGCTCATATTATTCAATCAAACCAGGCCTCTCTGTTAATTTTCCTTTATCCAGTCTTTGGAGTTTGTGCCCCTTCCCAGGAGTTATGAAACCCGTCAGTACCCTTAAATTCAAAGGTTTGGTTAGGAAATCATGGTGGATCAGAAGGATTCAGCTAAAACACGTAGCTGTCCTTTTCAAAAGGACTCTTTCAGATTCTCCTATGTGCAAAGAGGCAGCACAAAGCCATTCACCACCCCAGATCCACATGAGTCCTCAAAATAAGTAGGGCTTAGGTGGTGCACTGCCTTTGTGCTGGCTTTCTGCATACCAGGGAGTTGAGGAATTTCACACCCTTGCATCTCTAAAGAGATGTACACGTTCGGTGAGAAACTGGTCATATCGCAGCCAACAGTATCCAGAATGCAATGGCCTTAAAATATTTACTCTGTGAATGGGGCAAGTCACAGAACCTTCAACTGTTGTGTCAAAGCATCACCTTTGCCAGTGCAATGGTCAAGTCCCGTTGACACTAGAATTCAAGAATTCCCTTGCACCTCTGAGAAGGGAATCAGGAGGAAGGCTCTGATCCTGCAGAGACAGGCTTGTGCGTCATCTCACTGAGCTACTCATGAGTCAAGTTAAGCAGGAGCACACATCTCTGATAAGTGTAGGCCTAGGCGGGGTTTAGCTCTGTATACGGCTGTCCCACTCGTCTGATAGCACAGGTTGATCAGAGACCTGGCGTTGGGAGGTTCATGTGGCAGATGAGAGCCTGCTTTCCTGTCTAGACAAAATAAATGATAAATTCTAAAAAATATTCTATATCCGTCAGGTTTATTGTCAGAGACATCAGTTCAATTGCTATGCAAGCTGCTTCTGCTGAGGGCTTGTTTAATTTCAGATGCTCCTTTCCAGTCCCTATTTTCCATTATAATCTTGAATGCAGATTTGTGCAGTCTAGTCATAAAATACAAGTAAAGGGATAAGAAGGTCATAATAAAAATATAAATAATTTGAATAATATCTAATTGGGGCATTTATTACTATATAGGCTGGCACACAGGTAGATAATTTCAACCAAAACTCTCTCTGGGCCTGGCCCAAGACACCACATAACCATGTGCTGAACTCTGAGCATGGGCTTAAGTCTCATTGACTTCAATAGGACTTAAGCACATGTTAAAAGTTCAGCACATGCTTAAGGGCTGTCCTGAATGGAGATGCTTTCCCGAATGTGAATGTCAATCAGTGACATAGGTTCAAACATCAAGGTGAAGAGTGAGGAACGGATACCTACACCGACAGAGAGAGGGTTGAGGAGGTCTGGGGGAGAGCTGAGCATGAGTTAGTGCTGAATATAGAACACCCAGTATGTGAAAAGTGCTACATAAAACCACATTTTATTCATTTAAAATGGCTAGCAGGAGGCTCAGCTCTTACAAGTCTTTGATCATAAGAAATAGCAAGGAAATGAGTTCAATGCACATAATGAAGGAGGAGAAAAGAGATTAATTAGGCGATTTTTTATTTTTTTTAGTCTTTTTTTAAAATGTTGCCCAAAGCACCCCAGTATGATTCAGAGTAACTTTGTACAAAGGGCTGCTTGGGTGGTTGATCAGGAGCATTCTGATAGGCTGGGTGTTTCTGGAGACAACTGAAGGCACCTGCTGTTTAACACAAGGCCTCAGGATGGGGAAAAGAAAAGCCTCTATTATTTCATTCTTCCACAATAAAAGCTGTTCCTAGGGGTTAATTCAGTGGCTGCGCCTCTGCTGGGATAATTACAGCTCTTAGGGACTAGAGGCTTTTCTGCGCTGGAAGGGTATCATTTCCTGCCGATTTGGCACCTCATGTCAGGCCTTTGTGCTTAATGTAACACAACAGAAATGTAATATTAATGAAAGAGGAGAAAGCCACCATTAAACGTTTGACTAACTAGAAAATGACAGCTTTGGAACTGAGGGGAAAACCTCTTTTGTAGCTTTTGTGCTCAGCCCTGGAATTTGCTGCTGCTTAGGTGACTGCTGCTGATTCCCCTTGGTTATGTGGAGTTTTATTGATTAAGCCTTAAGGACTCCCAGAAGCTTTAGAGATAGTAACTAGTGGCACTTACTGAAGCAGGTAGAACTAGAACAGAGCAAGAGTCCGTTAAGTCTGATAGCTTGTCTCTGATGCTTGTCAGTGCTGGGTGCGTCAGGAGATGTAGTTCTCCCCAACTGAACAGTACTATGTATACATTATGGCAGGAAATGGGTTTGTTACACCATCAAGTGATCAGCTTAGACCCTGAAACCTGGTTGATTTTACCTTTGCTAGTGCAACTATTGGCAGATGCTGTTCTTTCCGCACTCACTCTTTGCCTCAGTTATATACTGTGATGGTGAGTTCCAAAGGTTAACTACTCTCTCCTTTCATCAATGTAGAAACTTGATGCTTTTTAAATGTAATTTAATTTTTAACCTTCTAATTTCAGCAAATGTCCTTTTGTTCTTGCATCTTGGGCTGAGGTAAATAGGAGAAATCACCTGGGCATCTCTGTGCCTTTTGATACCTTGATCCTATACTGGCTGGCCCTTCCTTTTCCTCTGTCATTTCTCCAACCCAGGTAATGTCGATGAAGCTGATCAAATATACAGTAGACAAAACTTTGTGGTACGGTGCCCCGGGATGCATTAACAAAGATGGGAGCTGTGCCTCTGAAACCAAGTCCTCTGTAGTAGTCACCAGCAGAGGATGACCTCTTTCCATCAGCGACTCCACAGTTCAGCAGAGGTGGCTTTCTTTGCTCTCTTACAGAGTGGACACTCTGTGCATTAATTGTGGGTGAAGGACCATCCCGTGCAGAGGAGCCAGCCCAAGGCCTAGGAACCATGTGGGGCCCACTTGAGCTGTATCCAGAGGATTTCAGAGATGCATAGCATTAGCTGTCTGCTAGGAGAGGGGTTTGCCCTTAGCCCCGTCCTGACACTGAAACACCCGGACCAGGGGCTTGGATGAAAATGAGGAGCAGTTATAGCTTTCAAAGATGGGGCCACGAGAGAGTGCGGTTAAAACAGCATTTCCACTGTTGTAAATACATGAGCACAAGGACAGCCACGTGCATGTTAATGTAAAATGGACTCTGGCGGCTAATTTAGGTAACTACGTTACTCGGGATACATCACTGTGGAGGAGTCTCACTCTCTGGGAGCATGGCAGGGGCTGTGTGGCTGGTAGAGACCACTCTCTCCATGTAGTTGGTCTCGGGAGCATTTGTTTACTGCTCCAGGCTCCAAACTAGCCTTTGGGTCCTCCTCTACCCATGGACCCAAAGGCTAATTTCAATGTCTGTCAGGTTTGTTGCAAACAATAAGATCTTCAAAGAGCAATTTGACCTCAGCTTGCTTCCTCCCTCAGCTCAGTCAGGAAGAGGGTGACCAGACAGTAAGTGTGAAAAATCGGGACAGGGGGTGGGGGATAATAGGAGCCTATATAAGAAAAAGACCCCAAAATCGGGACTGTCCCTATAAAATCGGGACATCTGGTCATCCTAGTCAGGAAGACCCCTCACGACCCCTCAGAGAGATCTGCTTCCTTTACATCGCTCGGGCCCTATTCGCGTCTTGATACGCGCACACAGGCCAGGACTGGTGAGCTGCCTGAGCTACAGGGATCATGCCATTTCAGAGACAGCAGGAGCTGTGACTCACCCACACTCATTCCCTCTCCCTCTTTCCAGGTACTATGCCACGGTGCACCCGCTGAAGAAGCGCATCTCGGTCACCACCTGTGTGTACGTGGTGGGTGGAATCTGGTTGCTGTCCTGCGCGCTGGTGGCCCCCGCCGTCGTCCACACGTATCACGTGGAGTTCCAGAAGGAAGGCTTTGCTATCTGCGAGGAGTTCTGGATGGAGGAGGAGAAGGAGCGCCTGGCCTATGCCTACAGCACCCTGATCATCACCTATATCCTGCCCCTCTCAGCTGTCTCCCTCTCCTATATCTGCATCACAGTCAAGCTGAAGAACCGTGTAGTGCCCGGTCACCCAACGCAAAGCCAGGCAGAGTTTGACCGGGTGAGGAAGAGGAAGATCTTCCGTCTCATCGTGCTGGTGGTGGCTGCCTTTGGGATCTGCTGGCTCCCCATCCACGTCTTCAACATCATTCGTGACATAGACATCAATCTCATCAACAAGGACTACTTCCTGCTCATCCAGCTGCTTTGCCACTGGTTTGCTATGAGCTCTGCCTGCTGCAACCCCTTCCTCTATGCCTGGCTGCATGACCGCTTCCACAGTGAGCTGAAGAAGATGTTCACCTTCAAGCAGAAAATCATCCCCACCAATAACTGTGTAGCTGTGAGCGTGATGCTGTGAGGCCCAGAACCTGGGTTCTCTGCTTTCGGATGGTCTCATATTCTTCTCACCCTTTGCATCCCAACCTGATACACACAAGAATCAGCACGCCCACCTCCCGAAATGCAGGCTCCTCGCAGGTGGAAGACTGAGACTATTTAAGTGTTTAACAGCAGCCAACCACATTGCATGAGAGTTCTGGGACATGAAGTGAATGATGCTGTATTCCACCGCAATCGCCAGGGGAGTTTGGGGTTTTAAATTACAGAAGTAGAATGTGCCCTAGCTCTTGCAAAAAGTGCCACCAAGTCTTTAATGTGTGCAAATCATGGGGTCCTTGGGTTTCTGCCTCATCTGCTCTAGTAGTGTCATGTCCTTTAGAACATGAAGAAGCTCAGAACTCACTCAGAGGAAAGAGCACAGAGTATCTCCCATATCTGCATGGTCCCCAGATGTCACCTGTCCAAGTACTGAACTTTAAGAACCAGCAGTGCTTTTTTACCCAAAGCACGATCAGCCTGGGGAACGCACCATCACAAGGCGTCTTGGAGATACAGACCATAGCAGATTTCAGAATAAGGATACCCACAACACTAGACGGGACCAAAATATCAAAGGGATACACACTATCATGCATAAGCCAAGCACTAACTGCAGAGGTCAGGAAGACACTGTACTACATAACTGTCCATTGTGGGGGTTTACACTTTCGCAGAAGTATCTAGTATTGTCCACTGCGGCAGACAAGATTGTGGACTAGCTGGATCTCGGGTCTGGTCTGGTCTGGCAGTTCCTATGTTTATACAGCCTGCTTTCCTTGTTGGATATGACATCATCACAGCACAAAAGCAACAAGACGTCAGGGCAATAGCCTGGGGAAAAGTGGATTTGTTTCTGATGGTGATGGAAGGGTGGGTATATGTGAACAAATACTGCACCATATTCAGCCTTGCATATATGGGTGCACAACCTCCACCTCTCCCGATTTAAGTTAAATAGGAACTGAACGGCTCCTCCATTCAGTGGGGGTGAAAGGCTGACTTATTGTGCATAGTTTCTTTCTTTTTTTCTTGGCCATGGGATGGGGATGCTCAAGTCAAACAGAAGCTTGGGACAGTGAAGTATATGCATCAGTGTTTGGGGTTGCAATGTAACCTTGTCAAAGCATTCCTGTGTCTAATACAAAACTCTTTCTTGCATATCTCAGAATGAGGTTTGTTGGCTGGAATCGGTACTAGTTCACTAAATATAAAGGAATAAACTACTTCAAGATTCCTCTCTCAAACACTGAGCTTAGAGGCGATTTTCTTTTTCAAAGTGTGGATACTGCAGCCCAGATGCCTGCTGGGAACAGAACTGCAGTGAGTGAGATCCTAGTGATGTGTAACTGACATGATTTTAATGATTTCATCCCTCACCTGCTGTTCGCTGAGCCGATGTGTTTGATGCCTAATAAAGCAGTGCCAGAGACTTGAGATTCTTTTTTCTCATGACAACTCCATCAAAGGGAGAGGGCTGTTTTCATCCAGACATCACTGGATCTGGATTTTGGGGGGAGGGATGTTTCCCAATGGCTATAGAACAGGACTAAAAGTCAGGACTCCTGTGTTCTGTTCCCAGCTTTGCTATTGTGTGGCCTTGGCCTAGTCATTGCACCTCTCTGGTCACATATATGGTTAATAAGACTTCCTTATCTCACAGGAAGGTTATGTGCCCAACCAACATTGGTGATATGAGTGTCCAGCCATGGTGAAATGTCTATGCAGTGAGCGAGAAAGGAGATGCTGGGTGTGGGTGTGTGAGAAAAACTTCTTATGTAGTCCCTGTTCCATTTCCTTCTCACTCTTTCCCCTTCCTCTCCTGTCCCTTTGGCCCAGGACCCAGTGAGGGGTCCTTGACCCGGATTTCCCACCAGCCCACCCTCTCTCTGCTCTTAGCCACATTCTGAGGCCTGCCGAAAGGATTTCACTCCTTCACCCCATTGCCCCTCTGCGGCCCCTTAGTGGAACTATGGGATTTCAGGGGAGGGAGGTGCATCGAAACCATGGGGATTTTGTGATGTTAGGTTGTGGCCTCTCTCCTTTCTGGAATCAGCCCTGATAATCCCCTCTAACAAAGACATTCGTGTCAGCCAGCCAAAGAGCACTGTGTAACTGCCCAGTCACCCAGCTACCGAACAGCTCAACACCTACCACCCATAAAAGACATACACTGGCCTCAGAGAGCTCCCTGTTGAGGAACTCCACTTGAGCCCCTGCAATGCCAGGCCCAGTGGGAACTCAGTAGCAGCACCCATAGGTGCACTTCCCGGAATGTGTCCTGTAGGGTCCCTTATTGCCCCACTCTGTGTAACTTCAGGGTGAAGTCTGATCAGTTGCAGATTTCTACAGCTTTGATGTGACAAAGCCAAGCCAATGTGGTCTGCACTGAATGCATGTATTTTGATTGGATGAATGCATATGCAGCGTTCATGTTGCCCATATGACCCTGACAAGATGCCAGCATGGATCTCCGTGTGAGTCACGATTTGGACAGACTGAATCCCATCAGGCTTGTGCCAGCCTGTAGGATACTAGCAAGGATGCAGCAGAATCAATGTGTTTCTCACATCCTTCATTTCTCATTTATGAGGAGGAGGAAGCAGAAGAAAGAGGAAAGAGAGAGGAAAATAAAAAGTAGAAATTCTAAGTCTGAGCAGCAGAGAATGGAGAAAAGCAGAGTTCTTTGTGGAGGATTCAGCGTGGTTCTTTATTTGGCAAAGAATTGTTTAAAAATGCATCAATAAACCATTTTCTTAAAAATGTCAGAGTAACTTCTAAAAACCAGTCATCCCCCTTGGGTGTATTTTAAACAGTCTTGGGTTGGGAGAAGGGAATTTATTCTTAAAAGGGAACAAGCACCAGGGGAACCACAGCCTCACAAAAGAGGAATGTGCCTCTTTTATCAGGAGTGACAGAGTCCTGTGGCACCTTAAAGACTAACTACAGTATTGAAGCATAAGTTTTTGTGGGCTAATACCCACTTTGTTGGATCCATGGGTATTAACCCACGAAAGCTTATGCTTCAATACTTTAGTTAGTCTTTAAGGTGCCACAGGACTCTTTGTCACTTCTGCTATTCCAGACTAACACGGCTACCTCTCTGATTCTTTTATCAGGGAGCAGGAAATGCTGGAGCCTGTCTCCAGAGTTTAGAAGCAGAGGGTGGCTCCCACCCAGCACTCCCATGGCCCCATCCTATGAGGTGCTACTGGGCTCTTGAGTGGTGCTGAGCACCTTCAGCTCCCGCTCACATCAAGTGAGAGTGCTCAGCACCTCTCCCGAGGGACTTGCCACCTAGCAGGATCTGGCCCACTTTCTCCCCCAAATCTTTGCAGAGAACAGGATGCGGGAGGAGGGGGATCTGACAGCACTTCAAAGCAATCAATCCCTCTTGAAACTCATTTTGTTGCTTAATAAATTCCAGTGATAGGTACGGAGCTGCTGTGGGCTTTCTCGGTTCCTGAGTGCCAAAGAGACTGAGAGAGCTGCAGGAGGGAAAAGAACTCCCTCCCCGCAGTGCCACAACCCCATGTTTCCCTCAACAAGGAGCATATGGGCATTTCTGCTGCCCAGACCTCTGCCCTTACTGGCCATCACAGATTTTTCTCTTGTGCATGCTCAGTTTTTCTTTTCTAGTCGCTACACACATTTATAGCAAAAAAAACCCCATGTCTGTCCTTATCTCAATGACCTCTTGTAAACACTGCTCTGATTGCCTGGGAGAGGAGTTTAGCTCATGACTCATTATCAGAGGGATTAGCCATGTTAGTGTGTATCTACAAAAACAACGAGGTGTCATCTCCATGCATTTGAAGAAGTGGATATTTTACCCCCGAAAGCTTATGCCCAAATAAATCTGTTAGTCTTTAAGATGCCACTGGACTCATTCAGACTCATTAGGAGCACAGAGTGGATCTCCTTCCAAAAGTACCACATGGTAACAACTGTTTTACAACCTTAGCTATAGCAAATGCGATTAGACTCTTGCTACTTAGTTTATATTAGGCTACCATAACCCCATATTCATTTGATTATAACATGCTACAGCTTTCAGCATTAAGCTGACAACTTCCATACTTGGTCTCTGCTATGATGGTAAATTAATTATTTTTCCATAGATGTGTTTATGATTTCAGTTCTGCATTCTATTTATGTCTGGTGTCACATGGAGAACACAGACACTTGACTCATGGGTCATGGGTCTATTTGCATTAGGAGTGGCTCCTAGCATTCCTCTCTAACTGGTCACAAAGGTCCCCAAGGGAAAATTATTGGAAGGCCTAATGATCTGGAGAGCAAGAGAAACATTTGGAGTGCCTATTCCAATAGTGACCTTGGTAGCTGACCAGCAGGCAGCCATGTTTGGAGAATTCTGTTTTCATGCAAGAGATGTTAAACTAACCATAGGAACGGGTTAACACTGGGAACCATCTTCATATACCTAGGGCAGGTCTGTATCCACTGGTTGGTTGGAAGATTGGGAAAGAAGTGGTTGTCTTAGCTGAACGCAATGCATCAGTCGCTGGCTCTACCATAAAATGGGCTAAGGAGTTAGATTTTTCACCAGTGTAGATGAGACCTCAAGAATGGCACCAAGTGTAGTTGATTCTGAAGGGGTTTGTTTTGTTCCATCTTTAAGTGGTTTGCAGGTTCCTGTGAACAATCCTTATGCATGTGTCTCCTTTATGGGGCCGAAACCTTCCACTACCGGAAACCATCTTATACGAGCTATGTTGGAATCTATTGCAAGGTAAACCCAAGCATTAAGGATAGAAGTTCCAGGATGAGGGAAGGTAAATCTCCAGGAAGTGTTAACATGAGTCATTAAGAGTGAGCTGCAACTAGACTGAGCTGTTTATTTTTGTGATGTATTGAGAATTCCTGAATTGCCTCTTCCCCATAAAAACAGTTTTTTACAGAGGAATGCAGGTCAGATCTATCCTGAAGGCCCAGATGGAGACCCAGTGAAATAGTGACATCACAAGAGTCAAGAGAGCGAAAAGTGATCGTTCTTACTGGGTTCTTATTGAGGAGCTGATGTTAAGGAAACAGGTGAGTTCATTGTTGACTAACTTGTGTAAATGAGTAACCTGTCTGATCCATTCCTCCCATAAGAAGCACCACGCCCTGAAAGTATTACACGGGTATGAGCCAAACATCGAAACTATGGAATGTAACAAAACCACATTCTCCGCCTTCTCGTTCTTCTCTCCTCCATGAAGAACAAGGCGTCCTGGGGTAAAATTGACAGGCGTAAAAGGGCAGAGACAAAAGCCCACACTGAAGGAAAGAAGCTTATAGAAACCTAAGATTATGCTGAAATAAACCGGTTAGTCTCTAAGGTGCCACAAGTCTTTCTTGTCTTATTTAGGGATACACACTAACACGGATGCTAATTTTAAACTTGTAACTCTCCTACTTCCCACCTATATTTGCAGCTTGTTCTTGGATAAAACTAAGCAATCAGAAAGCACCTTAGGATATGTTAAAGGGAATATTGCCAGATAAAGGCCGCTCCACCTCCTCTGTATATCCTGGCCACTTGTTCAGTGACATGATGCTGTTCCCATAGGAATGGATTGAGAGGACAGTTGGGTGGTGGCTATTCATAGGGCCAGGGCAGTTGTGGGGTGGCTGTTTGAAGGGGGCAGTTGGGGGGCGGCTGTTTGAAGGGGGAAGTTGGGGGCGGCTGTTTGAAGGGGACTATTGGGGGGCGGCTGTTTGAAGGAGGCTGTTGGGGGGCGGCTGTTTGAAGAGGCAGTTGGGGGGTGGCTGTTTGAAGGGGGCTGTTGGGGGGCGGCTGTTTGAGGGGGCAGTTGGGGGGTGGCTGTTTGAAGGGGGCAGTTGGGGGGTGGCTGTTTGAAGGGGCAGTTGGGGGTGGCTGTTTGAAGGGGGCAGTTGGGGGGTGGCTGTTTGAAGGGGCAGTTGGGGGTGGCTGTTTGAAGGGGCAGTTGGGGGCGGCTGCTTGAAGGGGGCTGTTGGGGGGCGGCTGCTTGAAGGGGGCAGTTGGGGGGCGGCTGTTTGAAGGGGCTGTTGGGGGGCGGCTGTTTGAAGGGGCTGTTGGGGGTGGCTGTTTGAAGGGGCTGTTGGGGGGTGGCTGTTTGAAGGGGCAGTTGGGGGTGGCTGTTTGAAGGGGGCTGTTGGGGGGCGGCTGTTTGAAGGGGGCAGTTGGGGGCGGCTGTTGGCAGGGCTGGGGCACCTGGCGCTGTTCTAAGGGGACACGGGTCACTAGGGTTAGCGTTGCTGACCGTGGCAGTGGTACCCACAGCCCCGCCCCCCCGGTGCCAGGCGCTGCACACACCCGGGGGCGCAGACAGTGACCGTTGGGGGCGGTTGGAGGGCGCTGGTTTGAAATGGGACCATCCCGGCTAGCCCCGCCCCCTCCCCTCGCGGAGCCCGGGCCCCGCCCCCGCACACCTGCCGCTCGGCCCGCCCCGCCCCCCGTCCCCCCGGGCGGCGCGAGCCCGCCCCGGCTCTCGCGAGCGTTGCCGCCCGCCCTTCCCGGCCGGGCCAGTGTCGGTCCGGCGGTCGGCGGGTCGGGATGTCGCTGTCGGAGGCTCCGCCGCGCTGGGCGCCCACCCATGTGCAGGTGACGGTGCTGCGGGCCCGGGGGCTGCGGCCCAAGGCCCAGGGGGCCGTCGGCGGGAGCGACGCCTACGCGCTGATGGCGCTGGGCAAGGAGAAGTTCGCCACCTCGGTGTCGGAGCGCTGCCTGGGCGCGCCCGTGTGGCGGGAGGAGGCCACCTTCGAGCTGCCCCCGCGCCGGCCCGGCCACGGCGGGGAGCCGGCCCTGCAGCTCACCGTGCTCCACCGGGCCCTGCTGGGCCTCGACAAGTTCCTGGGGCGGGCCGAGGTCAGCCTGGCCGCGCTGCTGGAGGAGGGCGGCCGCCGCAGCACCCGGTGAGTCCCGGGGGGAGGAAGGGCTGAGCCGAGCTTGGCGGGGCGAGCTCCCCCGGGCTCGCGAAAGCCCCTCACGCTGGGCTCGCCTGGGAGCCAGTCCCTAGGGCAACGACGGGGTGGTTGTCTGTCCTTTCCCCCAATTTGTGTCTCCTGGGGGCGGGCCGCGTCTCTTCATTACTCGCCCCCCCGCTTCAGCGGGAGGAAGGAGCGGGGCTCGCCTCTGAAACCCGAGCCCTGCCCCCTCTGCCAAGCCCGGAGCCTGGGATCAGTGTCTGACTTGCCCTCCCAGAGCATCCGTTTCTTGGTGCACCTGAGAGGCTCACACGTTTATTTGGACATGAGCTTTCGTGGGCTAGAGCCAGCTTCATGAAGTGGACAATACAGGAGCAGGTATAAATACATGAAAAGATGGGAGTTGCCTGCCCAAGGGTGAGGTCAGCCTAATGAGACCATTCAATTAACAGTAGGATACCAAGGGAGGAAAAATGTCAGCACTTTACCATAATATAGTGAGACGGCCCATACACGTGTGTGGGATGGGATCCGTCTGGGTTGGAAACCAGGGAGTGCCCTTTGCTAACAAGGAATTAATTTGAGAAGTAGGGAAGCTATAAATCAGCTGAAGTTTTAATGTGTGTTTCTGTGTAGACAAGAACAGAGGAGTCCTTATGGTGCCTTAGAGACTAACAAACTTATGTCCAAATAAATGTGTTAGTCTCTAAGGTGCCACAAGGACTCCTCAGTCTGTACAGCAAAAAAACACCAGAGCTATCCCTCTGAAACCTGTGTAGACGAAGCTTCTATTCTATGGCAATCTTAATCTGAATTTTACAGCTAGCTCCTTAGATTCTGTGGCAGTTTACTAAAACTTTAATTTAATATGAAGAATATACCCAGTGCAGTATCAAGGATATTTATTTTGGTAAACATAATGTAGTCTGCATTGCCCTCACATTTTCAATTTTCTGTATGAGACACTTGTATTGGCCCATGCATTGCAGAAGTTGTCAAGGTAGGGGGGGAACAAGTGGATTGGCAAATGGAGTGAAGGACAGATGAGGCTGTTGATAACTAGGAGGTAGTGGAAAGTAGTTTCAGAAACACCTGCTCAAGTGTTTATCCTGCAATCTGAAACAAATAATGTTGACAGTTAAATTGGATGTCATCATGAAGCTTCTAAATTAACATGACATTGTGATGAATAGGAGCAATTTACATATCTTTCACTGGAGGCTTCGGGGACAGTATCACTCTGCTTGTTCTTTTGTGTTTAATGTTTCTTCCATGAGGAATTTTTTTTTAAAGGATTGTATCTACATTCCTTTGAGGAGGAAATAATTGACAAGGTTATCTAAGTAGATAATCTTTAAAACTTTTTTAAAAATTAAAACTATAATTGAGTCTTGATAGCACAGGCTTTTCTAAAGCTCATGTGAAGGTATTTCAGTACAGACAAACTTAAGTTCTCTGGTGGTGTCGAACATATGCTTGAGTCAAAATAGCATGTTCATGGAAGCTGTGTTGGTTACCTCTAGTAAAGTCTGACTACTTGTGTTACAGGGGAAAAAAATACTTTTCCTTTGAAAACATGGAAGTCTTATTGATTCAGTGTTGGGGTCAGTCTTTTGCTAGTCATAGCTGAAGGAGACTAGTTATAGGTTAGTCAATGTCCATGTTTTAACCTTTTTCTATTGTGGAGGCAGTAATGGCTTGGAGTAGAATATGGTTTAGAGGGAAGTTTTGAGATGCACTTGGTTTTTGTATATAAATATTTAAAAAGAAACAGTAACAGTTCACACTGAGAACAGTGAAGTCACCCAAGAATATTTAGCATGTTTGTAAAGGCCTCTTGTTTATGAGAAGAATGAAAGTACTGTGCAATGCAAGTCATAAACACTCTTGATCTTAATAAATAAATACCCTTAAAGGACATAATCTCATGGAATAGTAGCTAATTTAGTAAAGTGCTAGTTTCTGTTAACTGTGCAATGGAAATTGCATGATGTTAAAGATTTTTCCTGCTAGCTTTGTACAGCTAGATCAACATTGCTTTCTCATATTTGCTGTTTTAATTTAAATATTCGTGGCTGCTGTGAAATTAGTAAGATTATGGTTTCTACTGTGAGACTATTCTTAATGGAATAACAGTGTGGCTACTATACAGTCTAACCATATTACAGACTAATGCTTTCACTGGGTAGATCACTAGGTAATCTCATGAGGGCCAGTTTGGCCTTTACCTTCATAGAAGTGATAGATTTGTCAGCAGTGACTTTTTGTAAATTGATTATGCCTATGTCGAGCCTCCTCCTAAAGGACTCACAATCTTAAATGCTGGGTTTGGTGTGGACTTAATTTTCTTCCAGGGACTAATTTTTTTAAAATAGTTCTGGGCTGAAATCAGGCATACAGGAGCAATAGCACCAACTTGGCCTATAAACTGACAGTGGTTCTTGAAAAACTTGGGTAGCACTCTGTGGTGTGTAAGATCTCTCAACCACAAATGTCTAATGAAAAGTATAGCTGTTTTTTAAAATGCATTTGAAAAGATGGCATATGGCAAATGTTTTAAGCCTATCATAGGAAATGTGTCAAGCGTTAAATATTTATTATTTTGGACTTTAAAAGCTTTTCTGTCATCAAGGAAACTTACTCCATTAGTGGTGTATGATTCTTCCAGGTTTGCTTTTATCCAAAAATCTGAAGAAGATTAAGGAAAAATCTAGTGATGCCTCTTGGAAAATGTAGTTTTGTCAATAACCGTCTTCATAGCTTGTTTCATACATTGAAACTTCCTTGTCATTGGGCTGTTGGCTACTGGACTTATTTTAAATTTTGTTGAAGAGTATATAATAACCCACAATTTTCACTGGAATTTTTCTTCTAACCCTCCCACTGAGGCTATGTCTACACTATGGACCTTACAGTGACACAACTGTACTACTTCCATTGTGCTGCTGTAAAGCCTCCTGTGCAGCTGTTATACACTGGCAGAGGGGAGAGAGCGCTCTGCATCTGGCATAATCACCCCTAAGGAGAAGTGGTAGCTGCAGGAGAGCGTTTCCCACTGGGCATAGCACTGTCTGCAAGGGTGTTTTCGTTGAGGTGGGTTTGCTTTTTAAATACCCTAACCAACAAAAGTGCTTTTGTAGACGTAGCCTTAGTTACAGTATGCAGAATACATACAGTCTTGGCACTGACTGCTGACATGAACATTGTTCACTAATTAGTCTGTGGGGAAGGTGCCTGCAGTTTGTTGCACAATATTGCAGAGATTGTGCTGCTGAATGTAAATACCTATTACTTGTGCAACTACTTTTCTTTGAGATGATAGCTGTACTTAAGTTAATAGAAGTTACATTCCTTGAATATTTAAAGCTTTTTTGAAAACATTCAACTGGGCACATTTTATTAAAAGGACTATGCAAAATAAACAGGATAGGCTCACTGGTGTACACTTGGAGCCAGAAAATATGTAAGAACATTCCTTGGATTAAACACAATTTTGAGTCACAAAAATGGCGAGTGGCTTTTTACATTTAAATGCAAAATATATTAATTTTTATACTTTTGTCTAAGGCTTGATGAGTGGAACTTATTCAACATGTATTCTTTGATACTTCAATGAGAATGGTCAGCATTTCCAGAGCAAGTTTCATTTTGGGGTTTTTGTAATTTGGCTGTTAGCCATTGTAGGCTGACACTTGGAAGACAATTGCTTTAATAAAACTTGAACTCAAGTTTTCTTACCCCTTTCTCTTGAATGCATTTCTTCAAGAGAGCTTTTTATGTTCGTCTGAAAGTGGAAACTCATTTTAGGGTCAATTGTCCGAAATAGTTTTGAAATAAACTGCTTGGATCCATTATTTCTGTTCACCCCCAATATGTTGCCGTGCAAAAACAGTAAGACATTTTCCTGTTTCATGCTTTTCATTCCTCTTCTGATGGAACACTCTTATTTGTTTGTTTTAATTTAGTAGTTAAACAGTGAGGGAAAATCCCAGCTCCTTTCCAAACACCCTTTCCTGTCAGTTTTGTGGTGTCAGCAGATCTACAGCTCCTAGTGGTTGGCAAGAAAATGCATGATGCTAGCAAATACCTACTCTTTGTGCCAACAAGATTGAAAGGTCATTCAAGTAGTACACCTTGCCTGGTATTTGAACATAAAGAGCCTGCAGTGTTTAAAACTGTAATTTCAGAAACAGATAAAGCATTCCAAATATAAGTGCAGAAGTCCTGTCTGTAAAGCATCTTGGTTTTGGTACCTTGATTCTGAATCAGTATTGTATTAACAAACTAACAATGATGATGTGCTTGATTCCGAAGAGGAAATTATAGGCGTTTTCTTTCTGCTGTTCAGAAGCTGCTATGTTTGAAAAGTATTGAAATAGTCAACAGAGAATTGGAAAGAAAGGTATGGGGGTGTATGGAGAATGCCTTGACCAAACTATGTAAGGTGTTCGTGTGTAACTGCATTTGTACAGTTCATTCTGTTGTACTCATGCCATTTCTGGGATACCGGCTTCTATTTTAAACCCCTGGAAGTTTCAGGAAGCAGAAACAAAACAGTAAGTTTGGGAAACCAACTTTACTCTATAAGATTGAGTCCCTAATCCATGAACTGTTGGAACTCATTTACAAAACTTTTTAAAAATATTACATGAATATATTGTCTGATACTATAGAATTAGAATTTATAACCCCTATTCCATGATGAGATATCTTTGAGCTATAATGTATCTTAATTAAAACTATATTTAGATAGTTTTTTCCCTCCAAAAGCATTTTATCAAAAAAAAATCCAATTTAAATCTGATTTGTATCCGCCCTGGGTCTGCCTCACCATCTTCTGAAGCTTGGAACAGGTGTATATATTCTTGATGTATAATGCAGCACTTCCTCCCTTTTTACCCTGTCAGTCCTTCCTGAAGAAGCTGTACCCTTTCCGTTATACCTGTATTCAAGTCATGGGTCTTATCCCACCAAGTCTCTGATGCCAGTTAAATTGTGGTACATGAAGAGCATCATTTTAGCAGGGATGCCAAGGAAATACCTTCATCTCTGCCCACAGTAAGCTCTCTGATCCTTGTCTAAACATGATGTCGTTTCCCAGCTAGGGAGTCTGTTTTCTCCTTTTCCTCTCTGCCATATTTTTCTGTAGCTTGCATTAACCCGAGTTTGTTTTCAAAGCTTGTATAACATTTTGTCTGTCTTTTGCAGGTGGTATAAACTTCACTCTAAACCAGGAAAAAAGGAAAAAGAGAGAGGAGAGATTGAGGTGGATATTCAATTCATGAGGAGCAACATGACAGCCAGTATGTTTGATTTATCCATGAAAGACAAGTCCCGGTCTCCATTTGGCAAGCTGAAAGGCAAACTCAAAGGAAAGCGGGCCAATGGACTGCCTGACACGGCATCAGCCATCATTCCCAGCATAACTCACTCACCAGCTGATAGTGAAGAGGAATCCCCTGAGAAAGAAAAGAAAAAATCCAAGCTCAAAACCCTGTTTTCTAAACCTGGTTTGCAGAAAACCTCCCTCTCCCAGTCCATGTCAGTTTTACCGGCTTTTCAGCCAGTGACGGAGAAAGTTAGGCTGAAACCTGGTGACTTTCAGTCAAATTGGGGGGAAGAGGAGGAGGAGGAGGAGGAGGAGTCTTATTCTCCAAATTCAGAAAGTGAGTATTTCCTCTCTCAATATTAAACTTTATTACTATAATAAATCTTTGCTCGGAGAGGTTGATTTTGATACGGTAGATCGATTTCTTGACAGAATATTAGCAAAGATTCCACCCATTTTTTCTTATGAAAAAAGAAAGTGACAAAGTATTTGAAGATGTTGGCTAAAAGAAGCATTAAAGCACTCTTGGCAGTACATTTGTAGGTGGGTGATCAGATGCAGTTTTCTTTTATTGTATATGTTTTGTTTAAAATAGTATAGCTTATTGGGAATTTTCTGATGAAATGCTCTGCCTGATTAGGAGTGGGGTCTTGAACCTGGGTGTCTGACATCATAGGTGAGTGCCATAGCTATCAGGCTTTGGGCTATTCTGCTGGTACGGGTGCATGTCCCTTTGCACACCAAAAAAAAAAAAGGCCTGGTGTTCTGAATGCAGATTGAAACCAAATATCAAATCCTTAATGTTTTGTGAAATGGAGTTTTTGTATTCTTGTGAACGCTACAAAACAGGGCTGTTGGATCTGTGAACACACAGCTACACTGAAAACATTTAAGAAGAATTTTGCGAGACCATTCTTTGTATTGCTGGAGCCGTTTTGGATGAAACAGAATACTACTTCCTTGTAATCTGCCACTTACAGCGTGACTGGGATAGAAAATTGCTTCCTGTGCACATGCCACTGCCCCCCCCCCCCAATACTCCCCCCAAAAACAAAAAACCTGTACAGCAGAGGTTTCCAGACTGTGGGGCTCGGAACCTTTGAGGAGGTGTGGCAGGGCCCGCAGGGAGTGGGATGGGGGGCAGGAAGAGAGCGGCACCAGACCCTCCCTGTCCCCAGCTCTGCTCTGGTCCTGCCTGCAGCTGTATTCCTGGCCCCATGTCTTGGCCTGGCCCCACTCTCAGCCATGTGCCCTCCCCCGCAGCCCCAGCCCCAGCCCCAGCCTCGGTTCCCTTACTCTTGTCCACGTCCCCTGGCTCTTGGGGGACAGGGCACAGACAGGGGTAAGGCTGGCCCAACCTGCAAAAATCTGGGGACCACTGCTCTAGAGAGTTATACTCTTGCTTTAGATAACAAATTTCTGTATCCCTCTAAACGTTTTTCCATTGTCATGAGTAATCAGTCTTTCAGCATTTGACTGTAATATTGACTGCCACTGGAAATATGTTTTTATAGCTTTAATGTCTCATTTTTTTTCAGAGCCCTTTGAAAACAAAGCTGAAGATAACTCACTTCATGTTCCTGTTCTCATGGCTCATAAGAGAACAGCAAGTGCAGACAATAAGCAAGTAAACGAAATAACTTCCAGCAACACCAAGAAAGAAGGGCTCTCCTTATTCAGTGGCCTTAAATCCAAAAATGATCCACCACCCCGCTCCAATGTGTGTATCAATGGCAATCATGTTTATCAGAAGGAAAGCGAAACGAAAAAGGAAGCCATGTCAAAGGACAACACTCCTTCCTCTTCCCCTCAAACATTCAGGAAAAACCAGCCCTCTGAATCAGAAGAAAACTTGTCTTCCAAATCCACCAAGGAACAAGAAAAGACAGGAAGGATATCTCCTAGCAGAGGTTTAGCTGGGTCTCACTCATTGGAGTCCTTTAAGTCTATGACCCTACCATCATACAAATTGCTTAGCGGTGGCGATTTGCTGGAAAATAGTGCTTCATTGAGCTTAGAAACTACGAAAGATGAAATTAAAGAGGACAAAAAACAAGAGAACAAGAAGTCTGCTTTGTTGTCTCTAGTCACAGGAAGAAAGGAAGTAAAGAAAAACAATGCTGTAGAAAACATGTCTGACATGACTTTGAAGGAGAGAGAAGCCAAACTTCTTGAAGAAAAGAAGAATGAAAAAGAGGCAAAACCTGTTGAAATCCCTAAGGACTACAACCAAGAAAGTATTCCGAAAAACAGCAACACAGCAGATGTCCCCAGAAACAAGAAATCACATAACCCCTTTGACGAGTCTCTCATGGAAGAACAGAAACCAGACAAGTCTGCAGCCTCTGCAAGGACAGTCCAAACCAAAGCTGTCAAACCCAGGTTAGTCTTGTTTTATTTCAGTTTCAGATTCTGATATAAAGCACTGCAGTCATATGGCTAGACTGCCCCACTTCCTGCCACAAGATAACATTTCTGTAGCTGTTGCCCTTTGTGACATTTTTGTGGGGGACTCATTTGTTTTTCTCCACTAGATGAAAGTTTAACCAGTTACATACTTACTAAGATTCTTGGTATAAATATTAACTTCCCTTCTTAACCAATTTAACTTCATATAAGCGAGGATGCACTAATACAGACACTAAAAACGATTATATCTTTTCAGATAGTGTGAAGTCATTTAGTTCATGTTGTTCTGTTAACCCATAACAAAAACTAACTATATTCTCCTGCCTTACCATCTAAGTTTAGAAGTGTGTAGAAGGGCTGAAATATCCTCTTTAATCAAGCCTATTGCTCTCCACTGTACTTCTTGCTGGGGCCTGGTGAATGGCAAATCTTGGAACACATCTGCTTTTGGCATCATTCAAAGTTTCATGAAGTTATTTCTGGGGTTGTGTGTGAGACTCTTCAGAAATTCTGCTCTGTGACTTACATATATGAAAGAAGTGTGGCCTTACTAACAAGATCCCGAGCTCTCTTTCTTTAACACTTAATCTTCAATTACATTTGTTTAAACACCTTGTGTGTAAATGTAATCATCTTAAGCTACTATGCTATTAGTACTTACGTCTTGCAAAAGAAATGGCTGCAAAAGAAATTATGTACAGTTGCTTTAAAAGTAGACATCGCCCTAGTAATCTTTGATTTGCATGTAGCAAACTTTACAACACGTTTTTTTGGATCACAAGTATTGGTATTGCATAGAAAATATTTAAACATAAATTATTTCAAGCTTGTTTTATTGGTCCATTAAACTCTTAATACATCATTAGTTCCTTATGTCATTAGTATGTTGCAAATTTCATAAAATCCACATTTAGAACTTGTCTGTCTGTCTCACATGTTGCATCTGCAACTGACACGTGAGTTTTTGTCCCTTTTACAGACTGGGAATGTCTTCAGAGGATGAAACTGAAGCCACGCTTCCTACTCCTGTACCTGATTCCCTTCCTGCTCTCTTTTCTGCACATCATTCTAGTAATGACAATAACCTTTTCACTTTTAAAGAGGGACAAAAATGTAAAGCACGAGACTCTGGTAGCCCTCTTCCTCCATCTCTAATTTCTGGTCAATGTTCTAATGACAATAACCCTGTCATTTCTGATGGGGGACAGGAATCTAAAACACAAGACTCTGAAAGCTTCACTAGTCCTCTCTTGTATTTTCCCCATCCTCCTGCAACTCTGGGGAATGTTTCTCCTCCTCACCTTTCTATTGACACTAACCGTTTTGATTCCTATCCCAGTTTAGATACAAAAGTGCAAGACCTCAAAAGCTTTACTAGTCCTTCCTCTTTCTCCCTTCCTTCTGCTGTTTCTAGCCGAAGCTATTGTTCCTTTGCTGATTCAGAGCACACTGGTTTTGTTTCTTCAGAGGACTCTCAAAATGAAAGTTTGACTAATGATACAAATGCTGTATCATATTCACTGGGGCCACAGTCTAAGACTCCTCTACATGTGTATGAAAGAGCTGGACAGACCCCAAAGAAACAATGTGATGCCAAAGTACAGATAGTATCACCGGATAAAAAAAATAACAGCGGCGTTAAGAAATCCGTGACCTTTCATCTTGATGAGTTGAAAAATACTGATTCCAGCAGAGGTCATGCTGAGGCTTTAGAGAGAGAGAAGCATGAGAGATGGCATGCAGATCAATGTGAAGAAATGTTCACTACTGATCCAACCATAATAGAAAAGAGAGGAGGGTTTGCCTCTCTGCTGGGTACGGAGTGCTACACTTCATCTAAACTCTGTGATGAAAGTAAGAATTCTGCTCAGAACAATGAGAGCACTGTTCAGGATGACATTGAAACCAGCAGTACAAATGCTGAAACCTGGATGAAAGATGACAAAGAACTGATTTCTCTCTCCATGTCTAATTACAGCCTTTCACCTGGGAATGCTGTGGTGCAGCCATCTTCTGCTGAAAGCAAATTAAACGAGGAGCAAAAACTATGTAGTGGAAAGAAAATTAAACATTCACTCAAAATGGAAGAATTTGGGCTCACATTAGAGTCCAAGGTAACTCATGCCATCAAAAGTGACTCTTCAGTTCAAGTAGAGCCACCAAAACCAACCCCAAGAGTTCACACATTGCTCCCTAAGGACCCTAGCAAGTCAGAGGATGTTGCTGAACTCAATCCTCTATTTGTAAAGCCAAAGCCTACCCCAAGAAATGCTGCAAAACTAAAGTTTGCACCTGTTTCTCTGACTGCTAGGCCGAAAGATGAAGAGCTGCTTACTCCATCTGACAGCACAATGTCTGGGTCTGGATTTGTGTTTCATAGAGAGAATCCCATGAACCCACGTGAGAACCCAGTAGGTGACAGAAACAATGATGGTCACTTAAAACACAAATCTTGTGGTCATGATGATTTATTATTTGACTCTGGCACAGACCTTAAGTCTGCCATTCCAGTTACTGGAGATCAAAGTCTAACACATGTTGGTCTTCCAGTTATTCCAGAAGTAGGATCAGATGATGAGCTTCTAGACAGCTATCAAAAGAACAATGAAATGACCGAGGAAGAAAAACACAGTTCAGAAATGAGCTCTACTGATAGAGCAAGTATATTGCTTCAGACGGGAGAAGGTGGCCCTGAAGATGCTTTTAAATCTAGCAAATCTTCCAAAATAAATTCAGTAGTAGACATTCGTAGTGCAAGCAGCAAGACTAGTGAGTCAGGTTTAGATATGCTGTTTTATCCCAGTGAGCATGGATGTGGTGTTGAGGAACAGGAACTGAAGGAATCTAGCAGTATTAAGGGAGGTAGGAAGAGTGATTTTTTTGAGCCCTCTGAAAAGTCCCTTTCTTTTACCTCCCTGTCCAGTTCTTCCCAACTCTCCCCTTGCTCTAGTTCCCCCAAGTCTGGCGCTTGCAACAGTAGTAGAACAGAATCAGTGAAAAAGCTACCAGCAGAGAGCTTCAATCATACAGTCGAAAATGCTGGCAAGAAGAAGCTGCTTCAGGCATGGGTTTCACCCTCTGAGACACTTCCCAATCAAACACAGCAGAGTGGTGGAAGTGTGTCTGTGAAGCACAGGTGAGATTATGGGGAAATAAGTAGAAAATTTCTCAGTGTTGCACAAGATGTACTTTTTTCTTGCTGCAGAAATATTGCGACAGTTTTTTCATTATGATGTGACTTCATACAATCTTAACTTGGTCTGACTTTTGGACCATATCAGTGTAAGATCACGGCCAACAAAACTTTTATTAGCAAAAAATCAGTGATCGCATCAAACACAACTGTGTGCCCAAAAACTTAGAACGAGCAGCGGCAGTGCTTTGTGCAGATCTCACATTCACAATACTTCTATTATTTATGGCAGGTTGTTTACATTTGAGAACTCAGTGCTCATTAGTCAAATATGGATTTATGCTCTTTGAATAGTGCTACCACAAATATTCTAGCATCAACAGCTGGATTTGGTAAATGGCATTGTGATCTCTAGCCTTTCAGATGCGAGGAAATGCAATCAAAGGCAGTACTGAGAACTATGTTCACTTAACTATTAGAATAAAGATTTCTAAGCGTTAAAGTATATTACAGCAAACTTGCATCATGTGACTAAGGCCTGACTCTCAGATGACCAATATGCTTTTGGACTTCCAGAGCTGTTCACAGATCCAACTAACCGGCACCCCATTATAGTCTGAGGTAGAAATTGGAGTTGACTTTTTCTGTGAAACTCTGCTAGCCTCAAAACCTCTTTATCTGTTTCATGTATTGTAGAAGAGCTACACAGCAGGAACTGAAGGGAATTAATTGGGGATTGGTCCTGCTTTGAGCAGGGAGTTGGACTAGATGGCCTCCTGAGGTCCCTTCCAACCCTGATAGTCTATGAATTACTGTTCAGAAATTGATTGAAATAGAGTTGGGTAACTTACTTCCACTTTTTAAAATTACCATTACAAATGGGTCTAGAGAATACAAGATTATGCCTAGGCATCTAATGTGCCTTATGCTAGAATTTGTCTGTTTAGAGAAGATTTATTCCATCTATTACCCAAGAGGATATTTGGTATATAGACTTCTAATGAAGATAATGTGAGAAAATTATGTAGAATCTAATTCCTTTTAGTAATTTAAAAACAAAAACAAACCCACAACCAAACAAAAACTAAGCATCCATGAATATGGTGGAAGCACCTGATATAACCTACTTCTGTTATGTGATGTTTCCAGTTATCATGATACTGTTTCTTTTTTGTTTGTTTTGAATGCAATAAAAATAAGTCAGCAGAACAGGCAGAGTGTGAGTGTGTACACCCAATGGAAGACTGTAATTAGAGGTAGAACTCTGTCCTGGAACCGAGTTTCTCGTATGTTGAGGTGTGTCAAGAAATTCAGTAAATCCCCTCATGTTCATTCTTACTGGATCAAGGAACCTATTGGATGTTTTGCTTGTGATAGGATATCACGATGTTAAGGAACTGCCTAAACAAGTTGTGGCTTTTGTTTCAGACCTCATCCTGTGAAGCCAATGAACACCACAGCAAATAAGTTGCACACTAAAAATTTGACCACAGCCACAAAAATGGATGAAAACTGGACTGAGAGCAATAGAAAGGTATGAAAGAAATTGAAACTTGGGTTATAGCTTCATAATGGTTACTGTAAACTTTGTAGCTTCCAGGGCACTCAGTGTGAACTTGCCTCTTCAAGATAACTTACATTTTTTGGCTCTGATCAAACTGTCTGTTAAAGGATTTCCTTATTTTCTCAATTTTCCAGCATTGGGAGGAAGAAATTGAATTCACTTTTTGCTCTTCTTTAACACAAATGACTTTAATGCAAAGAAGGCTCCTGATGGGGTGTTCCAAGGAACTGTGACTGTACTACTGGAATAAACCCAGAAGTGCTGATCAGTTCCCCACTAGATGGGTAGATTGATGGGGAGGCTTGATTATGAGCCAGGAAGATGACTAGTAGGAGTGCCTGGGGTGGAGGGTGACAAGTAAATATGCTACTCTGTAGGCAATCCTTGCTGTCTCCCAATGTGTGGGGTGTGGCCAGTGTAACCTGGAGTTTGTTTACACCATGCTTACTCAAGGTGGTTAGGGGCAGGTATCTGCTGCTCTGCTGATCTTCATTTCAGCAGTGACTAGTGGGACCCATCACCTTGTAACTTGCTGCGTTGGCAGCTTCCACAATTAAGAACTTCCTCCACACTCTGAAAGGCCAACTGCCTATTTGTTAAAGCTGAAGAATGTTGCCTCATAAAAGTAGGTTGTGTTTCTAAATGTGCATGGCTAAAAGCTTTCACCTTTTTCTCTTCCCCTCAAATCTCTGAAAAATATTGTCTGGGTGTTTGCATAAGTTCTGATCCCTGAGGCACCATTAGATAAGAGGTCTGTAAAGTGAGAGCAAACCATGTTCTGAGAAAATTCTGATTCAGAAATCTAGGCACCAACTGGTTCTAATGTAGCATTCCTCATCTTAAGGAATGCCTACATACCTAAGCGCCCTACCCCAAATGGCAATGAATCTGAGCCTGGGTCAGCTGACCTGGGCTTATGGGTCAGTGATGAAAATAGACATGTAGACATTACTGCTGAGACTCTGAGACTTCTAAGTAAATGGCCACAAAAGAAAAGTGTGACTGAAAAGTTGATTTTTTTCCCCCCACTTAAACTCAGGTGTTCTGTTCTTTAAAGTCTACAGAAGCTTGTTTTCTTAAACATCTGGTGTTTCCAGACCACACCTTAGCTATGCAAATACAAAACTATTCCCTGTAGTGCAACTGAGATAGACTTATTCATAGTTGTATTACAATGAGTACTCTGTACTAAAGTAATATTTATGCCAATACTACTTGTCTTTTTGCTGCAATAAAAAGGAAGCATAACAAATTACTTAGCAGAGGTTATTAAAAATCACTCCTATCCAGTGTTTAAAACAGCATTTTAATTTTAGGAATAACTGTCCAGCAGTGTATTGCTAATTTGTCAAAATATAGAATAACTATCTTGTAAAAATTGCAGTCTCAAAGTCAGGTACATTCACTGCTGTTTAACCTGAGCTTGACTCTCACTTTATTCAGGATATTTTAACTTGTGGTTCTGTAGCTCTTTCATGCTAATATTGCATAGGGAATTTTTTCTCATTTTGAATCTGTCTTTCCCTTAGAATAGATGCCCTGGGCTTCCTAAATCCTACAGTATCAAATATTCTTGTGCCATAAAAGTGCAGTACTTAAATATTTTTCCCATTACTTTCATTTCCACATAATCTATTGTTATAAAGCTCCACCTGTCCACATTTTGGAAGTGCACGAATGTCGACCAATAATTATAACTTTTGCTGTCATTTCTAGCTGCAATTGCTAAGTGCCCTAACAGATGTCTCTTGCAATAGCAGTCACATTTGTGTCCCTTTAGCATACTGGTTCGGTCTTGCAGCTTTTCCCTGTCATTGCTGATATTGCAAGCTTGGCAGGTTTGGGCCCTTGGGAACTTGCTTTTCCTGTTCACTGAAGTAGTAATGACTGATAAATCCTGAAATGCCAGTTGTGTGACACCTTAAGAAGATGTAAAGTACAGCAGTACTTTCTTCGAAGAGCAATACTGTTTTGGTGACCAAATACAAAGATCATTAGGCAGTCTTCTCATATTACAGTAAAACACATATTTCTGCACTGACCCTATCTATTGTCTCTTTCCAACAGAAATATGATCCTTCGGACCCTGCCTCTGCTTATGCTCAGTTAACACATGATGAGCTGATCCAGCTGGTGTTGAGACAGAAGGATACCATTACGAAGAGAGAGCTCCAGGTGCGGGAGCTAGAGAACTACATTGATAACTTGCTTGTCAGAGTCATGGAAGAAACTCCCAACATTCTTCGGGCTGCATCTCAAAAAAATAAGGCTGGAAGGATGTAAAACCTCTTCCAGTAAACCTGAATAAAGGACCGCACTCTCATCTTGGTACTCAAACTTCACAGGTAGATAATGTGAAGTTGCTGATGTTCTGGTATCTGCTGCCTACCAAAAAAAAAGTAATCACCTTTCTGTGTCTCTTGCAAAAAGTTGATTCCAGTTATCTGGAGACTAGTTAATAATTATCCCAGGTCTTGAATACATAAGCCAAATATATGATGATCAAATTTTCCACCTTTCTTTCTGGTACACTGTAAATATTTTGCCACCACTTAGGAGGCATTGTTAAAGAATGTAATCAGAGGCCTGAGATTTGTGTCGCTGTGAATGTTTTTGAAGCCATTTTTCTCGGTGAGGCACTGATGGTTGTTGGCTTCTGAGGTTCTTTATTTTATTAGTTTTGTGAGTTTAGCTTAAGGATTGGTGTTTTAAAAACTGAACCATTTTTCTCACTCAGAACAACAGTTCTTAATTCCAAGATTTAAGTTGTAGTGCAATATAAGCCATCACATACACTAATTCAAGGATTTGATTGCTTTCTTCCAATAATTATATTATAGAAGTTGAAGTACACTCCAGAAAGAGGTTTGGTAACCATAACTTGCCTATTGTAAAAAAATGTTATGCCCTTTAAACATGCTGTAAAATTGGAGGGCCTTTAAATCTACATGAAAATGTGATTGTACTAGTGAAGTGTCTACATCTCATTTTGGGAAGGGAAGCGCAAAGCCTTTATAAACCTAGTGTTAAATTTCAAAGCAGTGCTCTGAGCAGGCTCTTATGGCTGCTTTAATACAGCAAAAATCAAACACAGATATAATTGTCATTTGACTACATGATTAAAGAACAGTTACAAATTTTAGACCATATAGTGATCTGAATTAGGAGCTGTTTTGTTTCATAGCTGTCATATTTCTGATTTGAGGGTTCTTGTTCGAACTAGGTAGCACACAACTCCCATACAGTTTACTTGGTATCCTATATGAGCATGTATGCACCTGCTTCCCTTGTGGTACACATGCTTACTTTTATATTGCTATGCACAGCAGGTCATGAGGATTTTTCATGCTGTATTAGGAAACTAGGATGTACAACATGGAACAACTATCCAAGTAGATTCATATGGAACATCTAAATTGTGTGTGTATATATATGGGGAAAATAAAAGGCAGATGTGACCTAGTTCTCTTAATAAAGGAGTATTCAGATGATTGCTTTTAAAAATGTATCTGGTTTCCAGTAATAAGATTTGTGGTTGAGACTGTTAGAACAGGTTTTATTTTAAATGTAATTAGAAGACATTGTGCTGCTATTTTGCAAGGTAAATCAGATACCTCTGTCAGAATCTTTTGCCTTAGTCTGCTGTAACTATGGAGTTTGCCATGGGACAGGCATTTCCCATTTTATATCTGATAGCAAACAGCAAGACTCTCTCAATCATTTTAGCAAGCTTACTTTAAATCAGTCTTTTAAGATAGTGTTGATAGGAATTGTCAGTAAAATTGAGCACTTAGATGGAAAGTTGTGATTTGGATTCAACATTAATTTACATCCACATTTATTGTTGGGGCTGAGGTGAGGTTTTAACAGCCCTGTGCTCATAGCTCTCAAATTGAATTATTGAAGGCACAGTGAGGATCAGTGATTATAATATTAAAGTACTTTGTTTCTGTTTTAACATCTAGCATATATTGTATGCTAGATGTTAAAACATCTAACATACAACATCTAGCATATATTGTGAAGCAAAAAAATAAATAATGCTACCCTTTATAAAGGTGAAAGGGTCCATAAAGTCTTCCATAAAGCTCTGAGTGATAATTTCATCTATAATTTAGGAGGGCACAGTTTGTCACAGTATTCTTTTCATTAGAGCACTTTAATGAGAGGTGAGACTAGTTGAATTTCCTATTAGCCTTTTAATAGTCTATTGCCTTATATTTAATATTTTCACAAAAGACTGGAGACCACTGTAAACTTCTCAGATACTGTATTTTTGTAGTGAAGCATAATTTAATTTACATAGACGAAATCAATGTTTACTGGAATTGTATATAAATATATATGCTGTTATGTACATTTGTTACTTTGTGATTGATTATGTGATTACAAAAGTGTAGGCAAAACTTAACTGCCCTATCATACAACTTTCCTTCAAGGGACGCCATAAATGAAATAATTCGTAATACTATGAATGAAAGATTTAAGGTGTAATGTTCCTTTCTAGGACCACAGGTACATAGTAGCAATGAGTGTTTGAGTAGACTACTTCATTTAAGGGTAAGTTTCAATGTCCCAGATCCCATGAATGCAGTGGCTTATGCTGATTTTTTTAGCAGGATCTCTAGACCTTATTTAATATATATATTTTTAATTTACATGGAACTGGCTATCTTCCACTGAAAATGACAGACTGCTGCTTGTGCCTTGAAATAATGAGGAAGATGAAATATTAATTTGTTGCCTCTATCCTCGATGTTTTTATGGAGAGGAATTGTTGCCAGCACCTCCCTAAACACTTTTTTTGCATTCAGGACCTGATTCCATAGCTTTCCAACAGCTTTCTGGGTTGTATGAGAACTGTGGAGATCTCGATTCTTTAGTGCCTTTGAGCAGTAGCTAAACAGTCAGAATTTGAAACTGGTGTTATAATAATAGTTGGACTTGCTTTTATACTCAAAATAATCTAAATGAATACAATGATATGAAGTGATTTTTACTAGCGTCATTTTAAATTGCTGCCCTTCTGTTCTAGAATTAAGGTACTACTCCACCACTAGCAGCTGAAGTCATTGTTTGTAATACTGCACCTGCTGCTTGAGGGATAAATACTTTACGAAGATGTTTATCATTAACCAAATGTATTGTAGTCTGGGGGAAACTTAAACCCTATGGTTTTAATATTTGCTGATAACATTCCACTTAAAGTTATGACATTCTACTTCCAAGATGGGATTATAGAACTTTGACAGGGGTTTTCTCTTTTTGGTCATCTTTTATACGAGTTAAATTTGGAGTGAGTCTGTCTGGACAAAAGATTAGCTGGCTGGTCTTTCACAATGAGATTTGATCTCTTGGTTGCATGTGGTAAGTCTCATTCAGTGGTGAGATTTGGGCACTGCTAGGAGAGAGTGGTACTTTACGGGCCACACTTCATTAGTTGTGAAAATGTTGCACAGTCCTATTGTACCTCAAATTTTTTTATTGGTAATGCTGTTTTTGAAGTGTTTTGACAGAGAAGGATTGAAATTTTTGTTAAGGGCTTTAATTTGAGTACTCATCAGATTAAAGCTTGTTTGTCAAACCCCTGTACAGTTGCTTAATGAATGTTTAATATTGAAGGATACAAATGTATTTTTATGTTTTCTGATGTTTGGGTACTTTTTTCTTTCTGGTTTTTAAAAATGACTCTCTTTATGGAACACTAAAATAAAAGTTTTTAATTCAATGTTGAACACTCTTGTTGTTTTTCACCAGACTCCGAAAGTGCTAGAAAATACACAAGACCGAATGGAGAGAACTCCGTGTAATGGACAAATCACTAATGTATGGGGAACTGTTTGGCAGTAGGCCTGCAGAGTGGAATAAGTCTCTTCCACCACTGTGGAGAAAATTGCATTAGCTTTCTCAGCAGTTCCTAAAATTTGCATGGCAAAATCATTTTATGCCATATATCTGAGAGGTAGCCGTGTTAGTCTGGAATAGCAGAGGTAACAAAGTCCTGTGACACCTTAAAGACTAACTATAAAGTTTTGAAGCATAAGCTTTCGTGGGCTAATACCCACTTCGTCGGTGTGATTGATTACAGTGGGCCAGAGCCTCCTGCAGTTAAAGCTCAGTGGCTGAAGTGAAGTGAGAGAAGCTGGGAATATAGATAACTTAATGTCAAAGTATAAAACAAGCAGTGGGTTGTGGCTCATGAGTCCCAGTGATCCGGTATATCCAACTTTCCAATTGACAGAAAGAGAGTAGAAAAGGGTGTGTGTGTGAAAAAACACCCCCTCCCTCTGAGCCTGGCAAGTTTCAGTGCTGTAATGTTCCACTGTAGACCGTGCACCAGCACTGGGAGCCATTCCCCTCATGGAGGTGTTTTGGGTTTTTTTTGTTTTTTTTTAGAGCTCTCCTCTCCCAGCGCTATCCCGTGACTACACAGCCATCTTAAAGCACTGCCGCAGCCAGCGCTTTAATGTTTCTAGTGCAAACATACTCTTTGTCACAAAGACATTGCTGCTGCCTGTCCCCCTCCTACTTTGGGATTTGCTAGAGAGATGGGAGCTGTCTCTAGCTGCATTGAGTCCATAGTAAACACCCTGTGGGTGGGAAGTCTGATCCACAAGTTCAGCAGCATGTGAAGACTAAGCTTATTTACATGAAAGAGGAATGTATGAAAGTTCTTGCCCAAAGCATTCCATTAGAACTGGGTCGGTAAGGATGTTAGTCCTTCAGGAGCATTTGAACTGCATTAACTTCACTCTTTGTTCAGTATATCTGGGCAGCAAGGACAAAGTGGGAGACTAATCAATTTTCCTTTCTCTATCAGATCACTTTGGCCTAAAATGTGTTTGCCTTGTCAGGAGAACTCCCAAGCCACTATAATAGCCTCCTTAATGCTTCTCTCTGCCTCCACTCTGAGGCATTGTTTCCTTCAAGGGCGGGATCAAACTAGCTATTAAGGTCCTTCTGCATTCACTCTGAATGGCTCCCTTCTCTGCCAGGGCCATCAGCAATAATGCTCTGGGGAAATTTACAAGCCAGCATTGAATAGAAATTACCAAGCATTTCATCCTTGTGTATAGCTCTAATGAGGTATTGTAGTGACTTGGAAGACAGCTGCTCAGATGCCCACTATCTTGCTGCAGGTGTTTCCACCTGGCCTTCACTGGAGAAGGTAAATCCATAGCTGATTTGACTACATCCTGGGAAGCAGGGCTTCTGTTTCTAGTTTCATGTGAGTTGTCATACACATCAGACCATTGGCTCACCTAGTTTGGTATCTTCTGGTCAGTGCTTGAAGCCTCAAAAACCTCTATTGCCCATGAGCCTGGGAAACTGCTGTCTCCTGGTAAGCAACTTTCCACCTCTTCCAAGCTCTGCTTGTATGCAAACATAAGACTGGCTTATTCTCTGAAACATGAGGGCTGGTTACCCATAGCTGTATCAGTGCTCATAATTGGTTCTTTGACATTGTTTGGCTTCCCTGGAGCAGAGTTCCAGTGGTGGCTGGTTGATTCCCTAGGTGTTTCCTTGCTTGTTAAGTTTTCTGCCATTATTTATTTAGCAATGCCCTTAGGAAAGCTTTCTTCATTGACATGTTATTCAGGCTATACACTACACAGCTTTGAGCGACATGGCTGTTTGACTACAGCTGTGCCGCTAAAAGTTGTGCAGTGTGGCTGCTGTTTGTTGGCTCTCCTGCTGGAAACCCCCTCTCCTCCCCAAGGTTATTTGCATTGTTGAGAGGAGAGCACTCCTGCTGACAACAGGCTGTTCACACTGGCAGTGGCAAAACCTTCTTTTGTCTTTTGGGGAGGCAGGGGGAAGGACACCTCTGAAAGACAAAAGTTTTGTTCAATTGCCAGTGTATATGTAACCTCAGTTTTGTGCATGAGATTCAGATGTCAAATGACTTGCACACATTGGAGCTGTATGTCAAGACTGCAATAATTTTGGCACATCACTGACCATGGCCTTTTACAAGCATCATCTCTTTCTACTCAGTCTTCGTAAACATCAAACCTGTCTGATTTCTCACTCACTTTGGGGCTCTCTGATATTGCCAAATCTCCAGTGCTGTATGGGCCTGTTAGCACCTCTCCTTCAAGTTGATTTAGGACTAAGTTTGTTTTTCTGTAATCTTTGGGGCCAGAATGGCTACTGGATTTCATAGTGGCCTTCAGTCAGCCCTGAATAAATGTATTAAATCCCAGTACACGACTGCCTTAGACTAACATTTGACACTCAATCTCCGGAAGACTTTCAGTGGATATGAAATAGTTAATATCTTCCTATTGTATCAGGTCCCTGGTACAGTGATAATGAATGCTTAGCCACTAGCCATTAACACTCTTCCATCCAGTGAGGCAAATAGTGTTATCCATATTTTGATGCGAGTCTGGAGAAACCGAGGCAGAGATGAAGGGACGTGCCCAGGGCTACCCAGTCAATTTAGCCAGCACTAGAATGCAGGAATTCAATAGCTTTCAATCCATGTCCTTTGACTAAACCCTGTGTGTTGGATAACACATGGACTGTATATGTATTTTGTGTTCTTGTGCTTATACCACTAGTGCATGCAGAGCTGCCATGCAGCCTCTGCCTGGATACTGATTTGCCTTTTGTACTTGAGTGCTTTTCATATACATAAAGAGGGAAATCCCCCTCTACTTACCTGCCTTTTTGCTCAGATTATATGCTGGCATTTCTGATTACACTTTAAACTTTGTTATGGTTGGTTTTCATCCCTCACTGAGAGAGGCAGTATGCTATCCACTACAGAAAGAACACTTTACAAAGTGTTCCTAAAGGTAGCTTGAAATTGGCTCACAAGGTCAGGAGTTGTGTGTTACAGTTCAGAGCAGTGGTTCTCAAACTTTTGTATGTGTGACCCCTTTCACAGAGCAAGCCCCTGAATGTGACTCCCCCCATTAATTAAAAATACTTTAAAAATATATTTAACACCATTATATATGGTGGAGGTAAAGTGGGGTGTGAGGTGTAGGCTGACTGCTCATGGCCCCCATGTAATAACCTTGGTAACAAAGTCCTGTGGCACCTTAAAGACTAACTATAAAGTTTTGAAGCATAAGCTTTCGTGGGCTAATACCCACTTCGTCGGATGCAAGCAGTGGAAGTGGGCATTAGCCCACGAAAGCTTATGCTTTAAAACTTTATAGTTAGTCTTTAAGGTGCCACAGGACTTTGTTACCTCTGCTATTCCAGACTAACACGGCTACCTCTCTGATTCATGTAATAACCTTGTGACTCTCCTGACCACCTGAGAGCTGCTGCTTCAGAGTATAGGTCTGGTGATGGCTGTTGGGATCTCTTCTTGTAACCTCAATTAGGTCACTTTACCTGTGATATCCCTGTTTACTGTTCCTCTGCCAGAACTATTATGGATGCAGGGCTAGGAGTTCAATTGCTGCCTACAGTGTCTTAGCTGTAAATGCAAAGCGAGGGTGCCATCTGCAGGTTGACACCAGTTAGATGGAACCATGGGACAGTCTCCTACTTTTTCTATCCCATGGGGTAATACTGGTGAGCACATGTGATCCCCCTCCTATAGTTTAAGGGGGGGGAAAAAGAAGGATGAAGGGGTTAGTTACATAATGTCAATGGTCTGATATGCAGGAGCTTGTGTTCTAGGACCCAGAAGACACAGGGGTTGGTGGGTCCCAAAGGAAAAGCTCATACAGGCCCGTTCAGGGGCGAGGTGCCCTAATAGTGCCCAATGCGTGGGGAGGGAAGGCGGCTGGGGGCTATTGAAATTGACACACGCCAGCCAGCGTGGGGGCGCCTTCCTGCAGCGCTCCCTCACGGGCCGAGGGTGGAAGATGTACTAGGCGCCCTGCCGCTGGTTGCCAAGGTGCCCGCCGCCTCCTCGCTCGCCTGTCCCAACGCCATGGCACAGCGACCTCCTCTTCAGCTCCCCCCAGCCGCGTGGGGGGGCGCGGGGGCAGGGCGGAACGTGGTGACAGGGGTGCTGCCTCGACTCGGACGCAGCAGTTCGGGGGACCGGATGTGACGGAGGCGATAGCGTTGTCTCCGGGCCGGGTGCAGCGATCTAAAGTGCCCCCCTGGGTTGTGCGCAGGATTCTACTTCCGATTGCGCGGCGGCGGCGGCGGCCTGAGCCCGCGGGCGAGGTGAGGATCCGGGGGTCGGGGGTGTCTGTGCCGGAGGCCTGTAGGGGAGAGCCGGGCCCGGGGTGGGGGCGGACCGGACCGGAAGAGGTGTTGAACTGGGGGCTGCGGGTTGGGAGAGCTCCACCAGCAAGAGCCCTGACTCGGGCCGGCCTGTCCAGCGCCCGGGCGAGGGAGGCCAGCAGGAGTTGGGCGTTTGGCTGCTCCTGGCTTCCTAGTGTCGCACAAATGGCTCGTTTCCTTCGGAGGTTTCCCAATTTACCTTCAAAGAACAGGCAGGCCCTGGAGGAAGCTTGAATGCAAAAGTTTATTCGCTAGCGAAGTGAAGCCACAGAGATCGCTCTCGAATGATGGCTTCCCCTCATCCATCATTATAAGACTTTTTATATGGTTCTTTACATGGAGGAGGAGGCAAGAAGGGCCTCATGCAAATTAACAGGTGAAAAACATGACGTTGTTTCCTATCTGTTTACTTATTTATCTGGAAAGAACAAGACATACAAACACAAAGTTCTTATGAAATGGTACATATGGGGTAAGAATACATGCAGATATGAGCTAAAATATACAGGACCAGATAGGAGTTTGAATCCTGTGAGGCCCAGTGGTGCCTCCAGGAATGCAGAACACAAGATAAGAACTTAAAGCAGCCCAGAGCTAGTTACCCAGCTTCAGTAAGACATTTTCTTATATTTTAACTTTTTCTTACACTAGCTCTGCTGGGGCAGCTCACAGCTACCATGTAAAACCCGCGGTGTGTATGGGAAACGTGAAGCCCAGTTACAGCCTTGACTGTAAACAGCCGGGCTTCTGTGAAGGGGGAGTTCACTCACGGTCTCAATTCATACTTGCAGGTTTCCAAGATGTCGGGCCCGAGGAAATGCCCTGATTGTGGCTCCTCTGAAATCGTGGAGGACGCGCATTATGCTCAGAACCAACTGGTGTGTGCGGACTGTGGGTTTATCCTCACCGAGGGGCTCTTGACAACCACTTTCCAAGACGAAGAACATTTACAAGGTCAAACAGTCACAGAATCCATGACTTTTTGCGGGAAAATAATCATAAGTGCAGATTTCACTGCTGCTCTTAGACTTATGAGTAGGGGTCCTACCAAATTCATGGCCAAGAAAATCACCATGAAACGTGGTCTTTTACCCTATACTATACAGATTTCACAGAGGAGACCAGCATTTTTCAAATTGGGGGGTCCTGACTCAAAAGGGAATTTCATGGGGGGGAGTTATTTTAGGGGTTTGTGGTATTGGCACCCTTACTTCTGCACTGCCTTCAGAGGTGGGTGACTGGAGAGCAGCGACTGTTTTCCAGGTGCCCTGCTCTGAAGGCAATAGCCCGCCAGCAGCAGCGCAAAAGTAAGGGTGGCAATATCATACCATGCCATCTTTACTTCTGCCCTGCTGCTGCCCAGCTCTGAAGGAGCAGTACCACAACCTCCACTACAATAACCTTGCGACGCCCTCCCCCACAACTTCTTTTTGTGTCAAGACTCCTACAATGTTAACACTGTGAAATTCCAGATTGAAATGGCTGAAATCATGGAATTTACCATTTTTAAAATCCCATGATTGAGAAATTGACCAAAATGGACTGTGAATTTGGTAGGACCCTACTTAGCAGACACTGAGAGGTTAAAAATCACACATTTTAAAAAAAACAAATGTGAAAACAAACTTTCCTGCCTGTGGTGCAAATGGAACCCTGGATTAATTACCCCCCCCCCCCCCCCCCCGATCTTTAACTTTTAGTAAGCTGGTTTATTTGGTTAGTGTATTTTCATCTGCAAATCAGTTTCACTTTCTGGCACTCATGCTGAAGTGAATTCTGTGATGTTTGTATTGCACAGGTTGCAGGTTATTCTTCTAAAAACAGTTTTACTAGGGATCTTTAAATATGTCCTGGAAGCATTTATGTTTGGCTTAAAGGTTTTGTACAAGCTTATTTTTTTACAAACCTGCATTTTAAAACAAATCTGTCCTGGCAAACATCCCTTAAAGTAACTATGGCAAAGTATCCCCAAGTGGCTTCCAGTATAATCCTGTTCACTTTTTTTTCCATAAAACTTTATTTGTAGATTTCATGTTTGACTACTTAAAACAGATTTGATTGTGAGGAGGGTAATATTTATGCCATATAGATTGACTGGATCGGGTATGTACCTATATGTAGCTCTCCTCCCTCCTCCCAAGGCTGAGGAATCGATGACCCACATCAGTTATGGCAGAGGGTCTCAAACTTGAAGATCTGGTGTACCAGACCTAAAGCTCAGAACTTCTTGGTACACCACTTTCATAAATGTAGTCACTGTAATTATAATATAAATAGCTCTAACAGATTGCAGCCTTTGGTGGCAATCTGCAGACAATAAAAGAATTGAATGGCCAATGAGAACTGAACACCATTCATCCTAAAAGCAGGGGTTCTCAAACTTCATTGCACTGTGACCCCCTTCTACCAACAAAAATTACTACACAACCCCAGGAGTGGGGACCAAACCCGGAACCTGCCTAAACCCCATTGCCTCAGGTGGGGGTGCCAAAGCTCAAGGGATTCAGCCCCTGGCAGTGGGCCTGTAACCTGAGCCCCGCCTCCCTGGGCTGAAGCCCTTTGGCCTTGGCCCCAGCTTTGGCCCTGGACAGTGGGGCTTGGGCTTTGGCTTCAGCCCCAGGCCCCCAGCAAGTCTAAGCCAGCCCTGATAACCCCATTAAAATGGGATGGCAACCCACATTTTGAGAACCACTGCCCTAGAGAGTGAGCGAGACTCTCCTTTTAGTTCAGGATTGAGGCAAATTGTACGAGATATGCTTGAGAGAGCCTGCACTATTATTGTCTGTGCTGTTGGTACCTGTTTGGTGGGTACAAAGAGAATTATCAGCCTTGGAAACTGAAATCTGGGTCTTCAATAGAACCAATTGTAGATCTCACCCTCCACTCCACCCCTGAAAGTGGCTGCTTTGTCTGATGCTTGTTGTTTTCCAGAAGTGACATATTCACGGAGTACTGGCCAGAATGAGCAGTTGAGCCGCTGTAAGCAACGAGGTAAGAGCTTTTTTTTTATTATCATTCCTTTCTTGCACCACAGAGACTCTGCCTGATGCTCTGGCCTAGAAGAGACTACAATTAGGATTGTACAATCTGTTCCTCAGACCCATCATTTGTCTAAAAGTCACAGGGAGCCTCTAACTTTTCACAAGTGACTAGTTCTGAGCTCAGGGGAACCTTCAGGAAAACCTTTCCAGCAGCATGAAGAGAAATGGGCAGAAGTTGCCGTGGGCAGGTGCTAAGGCTTAAGTTGCCACCCTGCTGTGTTGCTCCTACCTGGCTTTGGCAGAGTGTTTGCTGCACTGCAGTATCATGCTGAGGGTGCAGTTAAAGAAATGTTTGGTGCAAATGTTAAAAGCATCCTGGTGTTTTCCCACAGGGATCAAGCGTGTCCAGGATCTCTGCAAAGTCCTCCGTCTCCCAGCTGTGTTTGAAGACACAGCTCTGTCCTATTTCCAGCGAGCTATTGAACACCCCTCCTTCCACTTAGTCAGCTTGGAGAAGAAGGAGATTCTGGTAGGCTGCTGTGTCTTTGTGACCTGCAGGCAGCACAACTGGCCCCTGACCATGGGTACTATCTGCTCCCTGCTCTATGCAGACAAGGAATTGTTCGCCAGCGTCTACCTGGGCGTCCTGAAAGAGCTTGAACTGGATGTGCCAGCCCTGAGCCTGACGGATCTGGTGAAGACACATCTTAACAGGTAATGTAACCATCTGACACCATAATAGAGGATCCAAATGATATAGGCATACCTAAAACATAGCTGTCCATGAGGTGGAAGACTACAATCATGGGCACAGCAAGCTATACTACCATGGAATGGGGGTAGCTTTGGCCAAGAACATCAAGGCAAAACTTTGTCCCTTGGGTTCTTTAATGTCCATACATGGCAATCTTGCAAAACACCCTCTTTTGGGTCAGGATCCCCACAGTTACACCACCATGACACTTCAGATGTGAATATCTGAAAACCTGAAATTGACCAATTAAAAAACCCTTTGGCCATTAAATTGATCAAAATGGAGTATGAATTTGGTAGGCCCCAGTAATACCTGGCACCTCCCCTGCCCTTGCAGCATGATGGATTTAATGATCTAATGGCTTCCTTCTAGCTTTGATACCTGGTGCAGCAATATAGCTAACGGGCTCTCTTTGCTTTCTCAGTTTCAAGCTGTTCCAGAGTTCAGCCAACGTCCCTGCCAAATTTGCGGAGGACAAGGAAAAGATGGTTGCCCGAACAATCCAGATTGTGGAGCTGGCCAGTGAGACGTGGCTGGTGACAGGCCGGCATCCCATTCCCATCGTCACTGCTGCAGCCTACCTTGCATGGCAGTCGCTGCAGCCCGGGGGTCGCCTGACCTGCGCTTTCCCTCGCTTCTGTAAGCTGGCAGGCACAGACCTACCCCCACCGGCCCACCTGAGGCTGAAGGAGCTGACCGACATCCTCCTGAGGATGGCCTCCCAGCTGGCCTGGCTGCGTGTGCTCAACGTGGACAAAAAGACTGTGGTCAAACACATTGGGGATCTTCTCCAGCACCGACACTTCCTGCTGAAAAGCTCCTTTAGCTCAGGGGACACTGTGGATCCAAGTGCCACAGCAGCGGGCGATGGCTCTGAGAGTTCACCAGAAGCTGCAGGGTGCTCGGCCCAAGCTGAGGGCGGCCACCCCGGGGGCAAACGGAAATGCAGCAGTGTACAGAGGCCTTTGCTGCCACCTTGCCTTCTAAACCCCAGGAAGAGACTTCGAACAGCAGCCCCGAGCCCTTCGGACCAGGCTATCACTGGAGACGAGGCCATTTCGGACAGCGAAATAGAGCAATACCTGCGGAGCCAGGAGGAGATGCTGGAGTTCAGCAAAGCCCAGGCCTGGCTCTGAATTGAGCTCCCAAGAGCACCGTGGCCAAAGGCACTAGGAACTAGCCAACCGAAGCAAAGGTATGAATTCTCCAGCACAGCTGTCTCTGTGGCACTGCTGGCAGACACTCGTCCACTGCAGAAACAGGATCATGGGGTCTCTTAAGTGTTCCATGCTATGGGGAGGAGTTGTAAGTAAATGACAAGATGTTCTCCTAGGTCTGCTGGGCAGAAAATTAAAATACCAGAATGACTTCCTAGATGAGACTGTCCTAGGGAAACTCTTTGGTTTGTTAGAAATAATCATCACAGCTGCCAGAAATGCCTTCGGGAATTTCTCTTACTAAAAAAGCCAGCTGTGATGATGACTCCCTGCTACATGTACAAAATAAATGTAGTTACTGAAAATCAGGCCAGACTGCTGTGGGCACTCTTTGAACAGTGTCGCGTTGGTATTTTGGTGGCACTGGCTCTGGAGAAGAGTTAATCATGAGACTAGAATGGCACTTGGTCCTTTTCTGTAAATATGAATCTGTCCTAAATGTGCCGGCTTGTGCTCTATGGAGGCCGCTCTGTAAAATGCACCTGAGACCAAGGCTCCCTCGAGAGAGAGCTGGAGCTGCAGCACTTCCATGTGAAGCTAGCTCTGCTACAGCCAGAAAGTTTAACTAATGCTTTGTGTGCCACCTGGCAAACTTCTTGCACAAGTCGATCGAGGCCTCTAGTCTAGAGGATGCTTGTTATGAGAGGATGTGATTACAGGCCAGATCCAAATCATGCTGCTATTATCCATGGAATTCATCAGTCTAGCGGAGCCATGAACCTGCCTGGGAGCAGCAAGTGGGAGGAGGAGAAATCAAATGGACAAAACTCTCGGGTGTAGAGTTCGAGGGATCACTGAATACCAGAAAGGAACATTGTTTTTGCTGGTGTTTCTTTATGAATATGAAAAAGATGGGTGTTCATGTCTTTGGTTGTGGGCCAGGCACACCAGTGCTCTGGGAAAATGGCTCCCTATATGATCACAACAAACGCTTGTTAGTCAGTAAATCTGGATGGCTGCTGATGTTCTGTTTTCTCTTCATGCAGCTAAAACTAACTCCGGAGTACTTGCAGCTGATGAAATTCAAAGCTGTTGCAGCAAACAGCAAAATCTGTTTTGGCAAAGATATTCCCGACATGTTCATGGACCACACGGGGAGCAAGCCTGCAGAGGGACTGGCGGAAGAGATGAGAGGAGAGAATTGGGATGCTGCCACTGAGGATTTGTGAAACCATTTTCTAACATCTAAGGACCTTGCAACATTTCTATTTATTTTTTAATAAATGAAACAAACAAAAGTTGGTTCCCTTTTGATTTTTCCATAGTTCTGTGCTGAAGCAGATGAGCCAGATGTAACCCCCTCAACCTTTTCTCTAGAAATCAGGTTAGATGCAAGTACTTTGATATTCACAGGCCATTTTGGGGTTACTTCTCAACAGCCAGGTTCAGCTCTGCACCATATATTGGCTCCTCCTTTTGGGAGGCCTGGTTATTTGGGAACAGGGGGAGAATCCTGCAGATTTCCAGCAGGATGATTTGTTAGGTTGTGTGGTTAGGTTGATTAAATGAAACTTTGAGTTCTGCGTGAGCATTTATTACAATTGGAATAGGGGAGGCAATGCCCTTCTTTGCTGCTGGAAACTGTTGTTTCTTTTGTTGGAGATTTCCAGTCCATTTTTTGAGCCCTATGAAAGAGACAAAGGTGCTAGGATTTCTGTACACTACATATCCCAGCAAGGCAGCACAGATGTTGTGGCAGAGCTTGTGAATTTCCCATGTCCTGAGATCAGTGTTTCCGCATTGTCCATATTTTGTAGAGGGATAAGGAGGTTCTAAATTCTGTCATTCTCTTTATCATAATTCAGTTAGAGCAAAGCTGACACCATGACTTTGTCTACCAGACTGAATCCAGTGTTGGTGTTTGACACAGTTTCTCTGTTACTTTATACATTTAACCTCTTTTGCCTTTCAGAGTAAATTTGCTACAATATTTTACTTTTTATTCCATCTCTTCCTTGTGAGAATAGTGACAAGCTTGAAACGTGTTAGTGTGTATCTGGACAAGGAGTGGGAGGGGACAGAGATCCGCTCTGGTCCCTCAGCTTCACTCGGCCCATTCAGGCTGTGTGCAGAGCAGGAATGTACACGCTGTGAGTATGATGCCTTTACCAGTGTGCAGAGTGAATTGACTTGGAGTATAATTATTGGAGGCCAGTGACAAATTTCTAGGTTATGGACGAGTTTGAGGGGAATAATTTTGTTCATTCACATGGTAGTTTTACCTTTAACCTGACAGAGGGCAGCATGGTGTGTTTTTCAGAGCAGCTGTGTAAACGCTGTCATTCTGAATATCACGAGGGGAAGGCAGTTGCTTTGCATCAGAAGAAAAATATTTTGGCTCCGGGTTCCCATTAGATTTGTGGTGAGGAATGCTGGGATTGTCACAGGACCTAGGCCAGTGAGGTGTCTAATTCCTGGATAGAAACTCTTTTAGGCTCCCTTAACAATCCCAGCTAGACTGCGATTGGTCTTGTTTCAGCAGCGCTGTGAATGGCCCCAGCCCGAAGTCCTTGCGCTGTGAAGCATCCTCACTTGCTCAGATCCGATACTCGGAACAGTAATTGGGACTGGGAAAGCTTTGGAGACAGGGAGGCTTAGCCTTAGGGCGTTTCAGAACTTTTTTTTCAGTACCTTAGGCTGCGCCCTAGAGCAACCGCTCCTAACCAAAGGGGGGCGGGGGGGCTCTCAGTCTCTGTGGACCACGTAGTCCTGTCCTTCCTTGCTGGGACTGCCCAGAAAGAGGCCAAATGAAGTTTTGTGATGTGGACATCGAGGCTAGGCGGAGTCCTGCGGCTTCTTCCAAAAAAGCCTCTGATGGTAACCGCCGGACTCGGCTGGGTGTAGTAGAAAGGGCTGTGTCCCGTTGTGAGTACCTCTGAGCCATCCAGTCCTCAATGTTTGAACAATAAGAAATAACATTAACTCCGTTTTCCATCTGCATAAAGGGCTAGTGATACCATCCTCTGTAAAGCACTGTGTGAGAGCCAAGAACCCCATAGTGTACAATAGGATGAGTCGGCCTCCCTGAATTAATTAAAGCGAAGGTACCTTTTCTCTCCTCAGCTTCCTGTCAGAACAAAGGAGTAACCAAGCAACCAGATAGCTCCATTTGCTGTACTTTTTCTGAGTCACGAATGCAAAACATGAGCTAGGCAATTTAAACCAGTTAAACACTTGTATGCCTGGGCTGGATGAAGGAAAAGGTCATCACGCAATGATTAGTGACTGACTGATTTAGGCAAGACCTGTTCTTAAATAAGGTGCTGCTTGGTTTCTAAATTGGTCTGCATTAAGGAACAACAAATCATTGTGTGACCCACCACCCATCTCATCATCCCCCCCCCCCCCACACACACACAAAATGGGGAATAACCAGGTAGATGTGGTCATACTCTGACAAGGATTGGGGCTGACAGTGGATCACGAATTGGATGAGAGTCAAGAGTTGCACAAAAGGCTAATATGCCAGGGTGTCGTAAGAGGATTATTGTATGTCTGACATAAGGGGTAACTGCCCTGTTCTGCTTGGCAGGAGTGAGGCCTCAGCTGGAGTACTGTGTCCAGTTCTGGGCAGCGCACTATAGGGAAGATGTGGACAAATTGGGGAGAGTCCAGAGAAGAGCAACAAAAATGATGAAAGTTTAGAAAACCTGACCTCTGAGTTTTTTTTTTTAAAAAAGCTTAGTCTTGAGAAAAGGCGGCTGTGGAGGATCTGAAAAGTGTTCAGCTCCGTTAAGGATAGTTATAAAGAGGACAGTGACTAATTGTTCTCCATGCCCACTGCAATGGAGGGTTGAGCCACATCGACTAAGATTCTTGTTTGAAAGATGTTCGTGCCCTGCAATGATGAGGGGAATATGTTTCTTTTTAACTCGTGCAGTAATCCAGAGGCAAAGAACTCTAACGCGATTCCGGCCTGGGTGGTAATAGAACAGAATTTTTTAAAAGCTAAGGGCATAGGAAAAAAAAAAAGAAAAGACAAAATAACATCTGAGGCTGTATGAGAAATACAGGCCGCCAAGATAGAAAGAACCAGAGATCAGCTGAGTATTACGGGAAGCCATGTAACAACCTGAACAGACCACACTATGAGTAGTAGTAATTATTATTGTCAGGGGACTTAAAGGTTAATTGATGATGCCTCTCTACAAATAGTAGAGTTCTTATTAAGGGCCCTTCCGGAGTAATTAATGGCAATTAGTTATCCAATACTTGTATTACACCTATTGCATCATGCTCGTTAACTATTGTCATTTCATGGGGGTGCTGCTAAGCTCTGGGTCCCTGCCCTCAGCTGGGGACAGGGGCACTGCCAAGCAAGCAGCCGCTCCTGGGCGGGGCTTAGCGCCTCACCAGGGTTGACCTTTCCAACATGGCCGCCGCGCGCCGCCGGTCTCCGGGCGCAGCCTCGCTTCCCCGGCCCCACCTCCCGCAGCCATTGGCCGGAGGGGTTGGATGCCGCGCGCCCATTGGCTGACTCGCAGGGGGCGGGAGTGTGTGGCGGAAGTCGGGCTGGGGGGGCGGCTGCCTGGCGGGGGATGTGGGGGAGAGCAGGGATGGCAGCGGGCGAAGGGCTGGGCCGGGCGCTCCGGGCGGTCACGGAGCGGATGCAGCAGGCGGTGGCCCGGCGGCCCCAGGTGAGAGGGACGGGCCCCGCCCCATGCACACCCCGGGGGGGAGGGGTCCCCCGCCCTATAGCTCCTCCCCCGGGCCCCCCATCTGATAGGTCCCCCTACACTGGGGAATAAACCCGCCCCCACCCAGGGCCCCTCGCCCTATAGCACCCCCCAGGAGCCCCCCCACCACGTGGGTTCAGGGGTCCCCTGTCCTATAGCCCCTCCCCCCCGAACTCCCCACTATGGGGGGGCGGAGTTCCCCTGCCCTATGGGCCCCCCAGCGCCCCCACCTGATGTCTCTGGGGTAGGGTGAATTCCTGGGCGAAGGCTGCTGGGGGGTGGATTGGAGTGGCCTAGCCGAGGAGGGGTTTGGGGCTGGCTGGTTGGGAGGGAGGGGTATTGGGGAAGGCGTGTTTAAAGTAGGGAAGGCAAAAGGGGATTAGTTAGGTGGCTACAGAGCATCTCTCCCCTCCCCGACCTGGCTGGGTTTTCTCTTCCCTTCCCTTCAGTGGAAACAATTGCTCTGGCGTTGATCGTTCCCCCAAATCCTACAAGTCTGGCCAGTCGCATACATGGGGGGTCCCGTACAACTAACTAAGAGCGCCCCAGCTTTAGGGGCTGCTGGCCTCCTTCCATCATAAGAACTGCTGCACAGACTGGGTCCATCAAGCCCAGTATCTTGTCCTCTTGACAGTGGCCAATGCCAGGTACCCTAATGGGAATGAACAAAACAGGGAATTGAGTGATCCATTGCCCAGTCCCAGCTTCTGGCAAACAGAGACTAGGGACCCCATCCCTGCCCACCCTGGCTAATAGGTCCATCAATGGCTATCCTCCATGAATCTATCTAGCTCCCTTTTGAACCCTGTTATGGTATTGGCCTTCACAACACCCTCTGGGAAGGAGTTCCAGAGGTTCACAGTGTGTTGCGTGAAAAAATGCCATCCCCAAGACATGCTCCCTGTTATTTTCTGAAAATATCCCTCTCCCACCCCGCACTGGGCTACTAATCGTCTCTCTCTGTCTCCCCTTCTAAAAGCATGGGTGGCAGGAGGGATGTTCACAGCACTTGTCTTTTTGTGTTGTATCTAATGGAAGGAAAAATCAGGGAATTTTTGCCTTCCCTGTGGGATTCTGGTAGTGTAACGAACAAGGTGGATTTGTTTTTAAATCAAAGTGGTTTAAATCATGATTTAAATCACTAATCAGGAAGACTCGATTTAATCATGGATTTCTACATAAAGTGCATTCTAGTTGGTTGTTATAACATTAATACATATTCACAAGTCTGAGATAGATGTAGGTTTCATTTTTAGAAGGCACACGCTATACATTTTTTTAAGTGATTTATTTTGAAAACTTTTCAGATTAGTTTTACAGCTCTATCAGAAAACAAATGAGTGTTTGTCTATTTCATTTACCAAAGGTAATTGAAGCAGATACTTATGAAGTCATTGGGAGATGAGCTATCTGCAGTTCAGCAGATTAACCATGAATATTTGGAGGATTTTCTTGCTATGCTGTTTTAGGAGGAGAACATCACCAGACAGTTCAATTGTTTTATTTAACTAAAAACAACGTTATGTATTCTGGATTGTTTTCTTCAGCAGCAAACATACACTATTTTAACAACAAGCAGGGGAATTTTTGAATTTAGTTAAACATTCAAGTGGCATATTGTGGCACTTCCTGCATTACAGAGCAGACTGGTCTAGATTGAATACAGACTTTTGGAGAGAGACGGGTCTGTTGTTTTAGTAGCCTGCCCTGAGGATAACTCTTAGTGCACTCGATCCTGGGATTCATGCCATGACTTTTCCAAACGACTTCCTTTGACAGAGTCTCCCTGCTGTACAGCCTCGACTCGTGGCCGTCAGTAAAACCAAACCTGCAGACATGGTGATAGAGGCCTACAATCAAGGGCAACGCAGTTTTGGAGAAAACTATGTAAGTGCCCCCACCTTTTTCCTGTTACTTCATAGGCTTTGAGGGCGGAAGGGACTGCTGGGATTTAGTCCGGCATACTGCATGGTACAGGCCGTAGACTTTCACCCACTGAAATCCAGCATCGGGCCCAAGGAGTTGATCTTGACCTACAGCACGTCTTTTAGAAACTGCCTGACGCGCGGTCTCTCTCTTGTGGTGAACCCTTACGCGTTTGCCCCCGGGTGACTCGGACAAGAGGACTCTGCTTCGAATCCACAGTTAGGTTTTTCTTTTGTGGACTAGAGTGTTCTTTAAGATTGTTTAACCACTACTGTATGAATTCTTGTCTTCTAATTTCTTGACAAATGCTATAGTTCCCTTCTAGACAGCAGGACAGAATGGAAAGGGGAGTAACTGAGTATTTTTTACAGCAAATTATCATTCTGGGCTGTGGTATTTCATGGCTAGCTCCTTTGCCTACATCCTGCTCTGTTTTTGCAATTAAACCCCAGGCAGCGGGGTAAAGAAGGGAGAGCGACAAGCAGTGCCTGAAACTTTGATATATCCCCATAACAGCACTGCCTTCCTGGCTTGCATCCGACGAAGTGGGTATTAGCCCACGAAAGCTTATGCTTCAAAACTTTAGTTAGTCTTTAAGGTGCCACAGGACTCTTTGTTACCATAACAGCACTGTTAACCGATGTCCTGTACAGCAAGGATGCTAGTTTGTGGCCTGGTGGTGGGGAATCCAGATGTGCGTTCTTGTTCAAGTAATGAGAGAGTGTCCCCCTATACCTGAATGCTCTGCAAAGTGGCAGTACAAGTAAAAGCGCACTGCCGAACTTCAGAGTCATCTTCTACCAGACTCTCCGCTGAGTGGTGCTTGTCTGTGTTCTATTCCGTGCAGTGCGTTCTGCTCGTGTATTATATCCACTAGCATTACTGGGTGTTACAGAGGAGAGAGCAGTCCCCATCGTCCCCATACACACTCCATGGAAAGTCCACAGTCGTGTGTTTGCTGGTAGAGTTGTAGGATGTGTCCCAGGAACGTGGGGGCACAGTACCTCTGCCCTTCCAGCAGAAAATGGAGTCGTGCCTGATGTAGTTTTAACGAGAGGATGTCTTTAATTCACGCAGGTTCAAGAATTGCTAGAAAAGGCATCAGACTCCAAAGTAAGTATACTGTCTGCTTTGTGTTGTATACGGTAGTCTCCCTGTCACCCCCAAAGTATCTTGACAATTATGCAGACGTTCCATCCATGGTTTAAGGAATCAAGGTGGAGGCTGGGAGATCCTTAGCTTCCGGCCTATTTATCAGAACTCTTGAAGCGCCTGTAGATGAATGGTTTGTCGTGAGACTTGCATGTGGACCCTGCATTGCCAATAGGAGATACAGGCTGTTCTCAGGTTTTAAAGACCAGTGATAACGACTTGCTGTTGCAAAACCACATTGTTTTACAGTTAGTTTTTTGCCCACGCTTTGCATAACATTCTGTTCCCCAAGTCCTCCCCACAGGAACCAACCTCACTAGCACCAGAAGCAATGTCTGAGCTAAAGTTCCCCCGGTGAAGTATAGAACGAGGTGGCTGGTGGGTTTTTTTTATTTTTATTTTTTCTCCCCCTAGACACAAGTAGCCCCACATACGTTTTGATTGGTGAAAAAATTGCAGTTCAAACCTGATTAACTCTTCCCCTCTGTTCTCAGATTCTGTCTTCTTGTCCAGAGATTAAATGGCATTTTATAGGCCATCTGCAGAGGAGCAATGTCAACAAACTGATTGGTAAACTTAATTTAACTTCTTTATGCTCAGTGTCCCGGGGCAACAAATTTTCCTGTGTCCTAACTTGCATGATTAACTCATTAGTGCAGTTGATTACAGGCCAAGAAAGCATGGTTCTGGGCTTTGTGTTTTACTTTTACTTCTCTCTGCTGTTATCCCTTGCCATAGTCTACTGCTGGCTGGAGACCATTCAAAATGATGCCATTGTTGCAAAGGAGACAGGGAGCCCCTTAGTTGGGGGAATATGACTTCGGTGTCTCTGACATTGCCTCTGACTGCAAGAGAGAACTGTTTTGTGTTCATGAATTTTCACACACACTAATATTAAAATGCAGCCCATGGAACTCCTTTCCACAAGACATCAATGAGCAAGAGCCTCGCAGGGGTTAAAAAAAACTGGACAGGTGTATGGATAATAGGACTATTCTGCGATTGAAAGGTAAAACTTTCGGAAGTGCCCAAATGAGGCCTTGGCTGCACTTGAAAGTGTTTGCTGGTATAGCTGTATAGCAGACCTCCCAGTGTAGATATGACCCCATGTACCAATGGGGGATGAGGAGTTCTTCTGATAGATCTCTTACCCAACGTCCACACTACCAAGATAAGTTGACCTATGTTAGGTCGACTTACATCCACTGCAGTAATTACTGTGGTGGCTGCTGTCCACCTCACCATGAATGCTTCCACTGACTGAAGAGGAGCAGTGTGGAGGGGGCCTGAGAGCTCCAGAGTTCTCAGCTCCACACCAGGAAGCCCGCTGGCCCTGGGGCTTCTCACCATCCAGCTCCCAGCCAGCAGTGGGGGTGGGAGGCCAGCCTCCTGGGACTTCTCACCTCCAGTGGGGAGATCCGCACCTGGAGTTCGGGCAGCTGCGGTGCTCCCAGTGGTAGTGGGGCTCCCTGTGAGGAGTAGGGAACCCAACCGGGAGCCTGCGTAGCAGTCTGGCTTGGAGTGGAGTCTGGGCAGAAGCCCAGCTTTGAGCTGGCTTTCTTGTCAATTTCAGAATGACAGCCAACAACCCATGTAAGACTGCACTGCCCGAAGGACACCAATGTAAGCCCTACCCCTCTTACTGAGGTGGTTTTATTATGTCCACATAGCAGGGGAGTTGCATCGGCAGAGGAAAATTTCAATGTGTATACCTCCACTATTTCGTCGACAAAACTCTCTAGTGTAGACAAGGCCTAGCTCAGACAAAACGCTCCCCTTCTGGAGTAACAACTGCATCTACACTAGGGCTTTTGTGGACCCAACTGTAAGGTTTTACAGCCCTTCCAAAACCCTTGGGTGTGTACCAACGTCTGTTACGGGACGAGGAAGAAATTTCCTGGGGAGTAAACTCTCATACCTACCCACTGCAGGTTTGTTGCAGCTGACACTGGCTACTGTGTACAGGACACTGAGCTGGGCTGGGGCTGTGGTCCGATCCCATCTGGCAATTCTTGAATCCAGCACAGAATAATATTTCATTGATCCCTGGATCAGGGTATTTTTGTTGTTGTTTACTTAGCTCTCCTACAGCCCAAGCCCTCTCTGTGCTGGGTCACTGTGACTTGTGCTGGGGGAGATGTCGTCCCACAACAGAGGGATATTTTGGTTTGTGCCATTTGTAGCAAGTAGTCAAGATGAACTGCCACCATCTGCTAAATTGGCCTACAATAATCTGTATTCCACAGCAAATGCACAGTGGAGCACACTGAACTTGCTGTGCAAAGTCTAAAGTCTGTCTTTGGTGTATGGCGCTAAAGAAGGATTGAAGCGTCGTGGAAACCTGGTGACAAGGAGATTGTTTTGTTTCTGTATCTGTTACTGATGCCCATCTGCATGTTAGTTCCTCTGCCCCTGCTGCTTCCCAGAGAGAGGCTTATGACTTCAAGTGGGGAGTAAACAGCAGAAGCAGATGAGCCAAAGAATAACCACCGTGTTCCTCCTACTAATGGCCTTTGTAACAAAGAAGAAGGCAAGAAAAACACAGTAAGCCCTGGGGGTGTAAACAGAACTTTAAGCTTAACATTTCCCACACTGCATGAGACACCTGCAGCTTTAAGGTTTGTTGCAGGTTAAATCCTCTTTCAATCCATTTCTTTCCTACGAGAGATTTTCAAGGATTTCATTTGGTTTGCAACCAAAATTTCTCTCCATCTCTGCCATGTGCATTGGGGTCATGACGGTGGGTGCCATTTTGCATTTAGCCCCTACAGTGGCGCGTGTTCTCAACATGCTGTACAGACACAAACTAATCCTTGCAGCCCTTGTGAGGGAGGGTGGTACCATTCATTTCATTTTACGGATGGGGGAACTGAGATCCCAAGGCAAATGTATTGGATCCGGGACTGGGATTTGGGAGGTGTCACGGAGCGCCCGGGCGATGGTCTGGAACTTGCTTCCTATGAAGCCAGATAGGACTTCTGGGGAAGTGTCCCCTCTCCATACACAGCCTGTTTCCAAGGCTAGGAGCTTCACGGGTACCCACTTCCACCTTCCTGTGTCTGACCTCGGAGCATTCAGCACCTTCTGCCCCTCCGTGTGCATCCCCCAGCGAGCCCGCCTGGGCGGGGTCCTGAGGGAGCCCATGGATTCTGCACCCCAAATCCACAGTCAAACGTGACTCTCAGCCAGCCAGTAAAACAGAGGTTTATTCGATGACCTCTTTCTGGTCTAACCCAGACCATACAGCGAGCATATGCACTCAGCTGCATCCATTTGGGGGTCCAGAGAGCGAGATAGCTTCTCTGCCGTCCCTGCCTGACTCCAGCTACCTTCAAACTCCCCAAACTCTCTCCAGCCCCTCCTCCTCCGTCCCCACCCCAGCCAGGTCAGGTGACCTCCCTCCCCCCACTTAGGGTCAGATTACAGTTTCAGGTATGGACACCTGTAGAGAGGGGAGAGGGCGTTGCCTGCTTGCTTACACTCTCAGCCCCTATTCCTTCACATAGACACTTAAGAAATGCAAAGGGGAAACTGAGGCACACCGACACAGTATTCCTACTCCGTCACAGGAGGTCTGGCAACAGTTAACAAGAGCTATTGCCAGTTGAGGCAGACAGTGTTCCAGCTACAGTTGTTTGTGTTTTTGCCAACAAAAGTGCCTTCAAATCTGCCTTCTTTCTCCCTAGCTGTCCCCAATCTGTTTATGGTGGAAACAGTGGATTCTGTGAAACTGGCAGACAAAGTGAACAGTTCGTGGCAGAAAAAAGGGTCATCGCAGAAGTTAAAAATCATGGTGCAAGTTAAGACAAGTGGCGAAGATAGTAAGTGGTTGGATACTTGAGCTAATGACATTCATGTTCTGTTAGCACTGTTGATGAGTACAATAAACACACAAATCAGTCTAATCCGGCCTCTCTAGGTCTGAAATTCAACCGGCCTTCAGTGTTTTAAAATGGAGTCTCTCTCTTTCCAGTCTGAATAGCTCAGTTTAAAAACCTCCATTGTCACTGAGAAACAGGGGAGGTGGTAAATCCTGCAGGAAAACGGGAGAAGAAGGGCTTGGATGTCCTTTGCTGGCATCGCCAGAGCAGTCAATGCCAGTCCTCACTTTGGCTTTGCCTCAGTTGTGCAGCAAATAAAATGTTTGTTTCAAATGCCATTGGAAACATGGGGCCGCGGGGGGGGGGGGGGGGGGGGGGGGGGGGGAGAGCCTAGCTTGCCTAACAGCAGCTATCGGGCAGATATGCGATGAGACAGACGCAGGCATTTTTAGGCCAGGTCTCCACTTAAGTTTTACGAGCACAGCTATACTCCGCTGGGTGCATGTTTTGTTTTAACCACACACCGACATGGGCAAAGCCCTGGCATAGAGGCTGTTAAAGCAGCAAAAGGTGCTTTTGTCCGTTTGCCTTATTTCACTCACTGACCCAGGTGAAGCAAGTGATCAAAGTGCCCAAGGTGGCAGTGCTAAGGAGAATGCATAGGAGACTTTTCAATGCTCTAAACCTCTAGACTACCCCAGATGCCCCACAGTTCTTGAGGGGCTGCAAGTGACCATTCCACTCTGTGCTTTGTGTGTGAGAGCCCCAGCGTCTGCTTTGATATGCCGTAGGCCATAGATTTTTTGGTGGGTTAAATTACAACCATGTGAAAATAATCTCTAGGCAGCCTCTGGCTCTGAGCAGGGAACTCAATATGGAGTTAGGCGTCTGTTGCTGTTTCACTATTGCGGTATATGCCTTCTTTTTCAGGTAAGCATGGTCTCCCATCTGGAGAAACAGTGGCAACAGTGGAGCATATAATCAAGGAGTGTCCAAGTCTGGAGTTTGTGGGTCTGATGACAATTGGCAGCTTTGGACATGACCTCAGTAAAGGACCAAATCCTGACTTCCAGGTAAGACTTACCTGGGCCAAGTCTTTGGACTCACTAGAAGTCAGTGGCAAGATTCCCAGTGCCTGGGAACACAGTTTAGCCCTTCTGGCAGAAATCATGGCTAGGGCTTGTGGAGGGCAGAGCTAAGTGTGTGCAGAGCTAAACAGTTCACCACCCCTATTCGTAAGGAGACGTACAGCTACCATGGACCCAACTGACTGAGACTGTGCCATCCCTTCTGCAGTGAGGCAAGGAAAGTGGTGCGGTGCAGCATCCCCTTACAGAACAGCCAGGGAAGGGCTCCTAGTGCCGGTGGTACTGACTCCCGAAAGGCATGCTGGGAGGTGCGTTCTCGCAGTAGCGTGACTGGAAGCCAGTGCGACCAGCTCCCTGGCCATGGTGCCAGAACCCCCAACGGCAGAAGAATTTCAGTCCCTTTCTTCAGGGACGGGTTTAATTTTCAAAACCAGGACGGATCCCCAGGCCTGACTGTCTGGTGTCTCATCGAGCCTCTTCCTCAGAGGGCGTCTGCCTCTGCCGTGTCCATACAAGAGGTGTCTCCTGCACCTAGCCGGTGGGGAGAGCCATTGTTTCCTCTCTTAGGTCCATTGTTTCCTCTCTTAGGTCTTGGTGTCCTTGCGACAGGACGTATGTGAAAAACTAAATCTCCCGGTTGAGAAAGTGGAGCTGAGTATGGGCATGTCCACGGACTATGAGCATGCAGTAAGTCTGGTTTCCTTTGGCCACCCCAGATCTAAGGTAGCAGTCACCCCCCTGATAGCACCTCCCTAGGGATAGCAACAGCACAGGCCAGCGATCAAACAGCAAGACCTTTCAGACCATCCTGCACTGAGATTCTGGAGCCAAGTTTCATTAGGAGCACAGCTGATCTGAACTGGGTTATCCTTGATCCATTTGACAGCGTCTCTTGATTGTCATGACCCTTCCCAGAGTAAGGCTTGCGCCAGTGACTTTGAGCACTGGTTCTGTTAAGGATACAGCCTGTGTATCTAAGATACCTAGATTGATTGACCCCATCCCTGGGGTGTCTGTATTTCTCCTCACAACATCCTTGTGTGGCAGGGCAGTGCTATTATCTCCATTATACCGTGGGGCACAGAGACTAAGTGACTTGCCCAATCTCTCACAGGGCGACTGGCAGAGCAAGGAATTGACCCCGAGGTTCTCAAGTACTAGGCTAAGCACTTGGCTGTCCTTCCTTTCTCCTTCTGTTATAAAGTAGGCAAGCACAGGGCTAGCAAACTCAGGTAGTTCTGTTCTGGGATCTGCTGTCTGCATGGGAATACGGCTAGCTTGTTTGCTAACTTGTTCCACTGGCGGATATCTTTTGCACTATGGCTCATTACTGAAGTAAAGATCAAAAGAGCACTTCGAAGCCCAAATGTAGGGCAGAGACTGCATGTGGGGATAGGTTCAGTCCCAAGCTGGGTTACTGATGGGGCTAATGGTCTGTGGGACAACTTTGCACTGAGTCACAGTGTCTGAGGACTACCTTGTTCCCTCGTGTCTCTGCAGATTGAGGTTGGATCCACAAATGTCCGGATTGGAAGCATTATTTTCGGAGAGCGGGACTACTCCAACAAACCAGCCAATGCGAAGGCCTTCAGTGACGCTAACAGCACGGTGGAGAGCTTGGGTGGGCAGGAGCACTAAACGGAAAGAGGAAAGATTCTCTAAACTACAGGACACCAGGGAGACTTAACTATGCACTTTCACCTCTTTCCGTAGTGACAGCTTGTCATGCTGGCGAGGGGAAATCCCTGGTAATAGACCAGAGGTCTCAGGACCTATAACAATTATTATATGTGAGTAGAAACTGGATTGTTTTTTACCAGCAAACAAGAAAATCTGTGATTGAAAATGACTTTGTTCTTAAAAGTAGCTAAGACACTAATCACTTGTGGATAACTATATTGGATAAACTAATTAAGCACTAGAATTGTTAACGAGCAAGAGGCATCTCCAGCAGTCTTAGTGATTATATTTTTTAATATGAGGAGTGGTTTACCTGACAGGGGACTAACGTCTGGTTAGCCATGTGACGGTGCTGTTCCTGGTGGGATCCAACTGTGAGTGTCAGATCAGGACAGATTGCTTCCAAAAGGGCATTTACAGCCCAAAGCTGGGGTTTCTTCACACTAAGACACCAAACCAGCTAAACAGAAAAGACTTTGGTCTCACCCCACTGGCTAACCACAAGTCACACAAGCAATTCCCTTAGACACTCCAGATTTCCAGTATCACCACCAGCAGCCACCTGTCCTGGGGACCAATGGTTATGAAAACCAATCCCCCAAATAAAGAAAATGGTTCTCCCTAATTCCAAAGAATCAGGCCCCAGACCCAGGTCAATATACCAATCAGATCTTACCACAAATCACGCTGTTGCCAATCCTTTAGAATCTAAAATCTAAAGGTTTATTATAAAAGGAAAAAGATATAGGTGAGGGTTAAGAATGGTTAAAATAAATCAATTACATGCAGTAATGGCACATCTCTTAGCTCAGGCTTGCAGCAAAGGTAGAATAACTGCAGGTTCAAATCAAAGTCTTTGGATGCATCCCATTTAGGGGTGGGTCAGCACCTTAGTCCAGAGTTCCCAGAGTAGCAAAGTTCCATCCAAAGCTGGAAACAAGGCAGGCTGAAGTCTGGAGGTAAAGACAAAATGGGGAATGTTCTTCCAGGCTTTATAGACTTTTTCTTCTGGGCCAAGACCCTCCTCCTTCTTTTGCAGAGTCCGGTTGCAAAATGGAGGCTCACAGTCACAAGGTCCAATCACCAGACTTCTCCTAGAGCAGCTCGGGTGTGGACAGGCATATACAAAATCCATTGTGTGGTTGATGTTCCTTAATGGGCCATCAGGCAGCCCCAGCCTGTCTGAGCCTTCACAGGAGCCAAGCCTAAGCTTGCATTACAGGCACCTTTAACTTTAGTTACAGAATAGATACACACACATGGAATAGATACATACATAAGACACCTGTTATGACCCCCTTCACATAATATTTCGTGCACCCATTGATCTACACGGTACCAAACTATTTCAGTACCGTGACAAGCCAGTTTTAATTTTGTCAGAGACATCTCTAAAAATCCACTCATCTCTAGCGAGAAGGTACATGGCTCAGTAGCTACCGTATGTGTAGGTAGAAGCTACTTTGGAGAGACATATCGATAACACCTAACAGTATTGACACTGAAGAGAATAATGCCATTCTAATAATGAACCGATGAGTGGAATAAAGAACACAGTTGCTAGTGTAAGTCAACGGCACGCTGCTTTTGGCACATAGATTGAAAGGTGAGAGTATGCTGGTTGGCCAGAGGTTGTATTTGTCCTCTCCAGACTGGCATTGCTAACTCTTACCACTGGTGACATATCTCCTCCTGTCTTTTGCAGGCTGCTTTTAAGCCTTCAATCTTTTCCTCCTATAAAGTGTTGAGTTATCACTACCCAATAAGTCCGATTGCAGTGTGGTCTACTGGCTAGAGCAGGGAATTGTGTCTCAGACTCCTGGCTCTGCCATTGGCTTGCTATGTGATCTTGGGTAAGCCACTTAACCACTCCGTGCCTCAGTTTCCCCATCTATAAAATGGGGATAATAATACTGACCTACCTCACATGGGGGATTGTGAGGCTTGCTTGTCTGTAATGTGTTTGAGACCCTCGGAGGAAAGGTGCTGCAGAAATGCAAAGTATTATTACCCCATTGCATCCAGATGTACATGAAATCAGTTGTATTGCCACTGCGCAGATGCTGTAGTATAGTTCTCAAATCTTTACGTTCATTTATTTATTGGCCCTCGCCTCTGCTTTTTCTAACTGCACGAGGGAGGAAGCTCTTCTGTCACAGTAGCTGTTTCATCCAGGCTTGGATATAAACTTCATCCCTTTTGCAGCACAAGTGTTTCACTGATCTGTTTTGTAACTTGCGTTTTGACAGCAGCTTCAGGGTCTTGTCTCTTGTCAGAATGCGGAGACCTTCCTCCCCCGTAGCAATACCTGCTTTTCATGGCAAAAGGCTTCTTTCTGTGTGCGTGTGTTTGGTTAAGTCAGCTGTGGGTTTTATCTCCTAAATGTAGCAGAAAAGATCACACTCTTGAATCAACCTGTCCTGTTACATAGCTTCAACACTGCATGCCGTCCGAACGGCCCTCCTCAGAGCTGCAATGGGTGGTGTTTGATGTTAATAAAACCGTTGTGAATTTGAATACCATCTGTGCCAATGACAAAGCTATTAAAGATGTTATTTTTATGTTCCATTGTTTTGGGTGGACGCTGTGGGACGGTTGCTCGTTGCCATGCAAGACGGCTGCGTCACATGGGGCTGAAGATTAGTGGGGCTGGCTTGTCTTGGAGGAGGGGGTTGCTTTGACAGACAGCTGAAGCAAAGAGCCTGTATAAGAGGGAAAAATCGGAGGGAAAAATAACCGAAGGCTGAGACTGTAGAGAATCCTAAATGAGGTGAGCAGTTCTCTCACTGTGCCTCTGGGTGGCGCCATCCCCCGGTTCTGTAGAGCTGGTTTAAGAGGCACCTTTTGGCTGTGGGGTATATATACGTCCATAATAATAACAGGCTAAAACGGCCCATACTCCGATTGGGGTGATGGGCATAACTAACTACTAACTAAAATGGCTAGCCAGGGGTATGGAAGTGTTTGTGCTTTCCAGCCACAAGGACGCTGGGACAGAGCAGGAAGTACCTGAGTAAGGGACAGGCCTGAAACAGAAGAAATGAGAGAGAGCATTAGCCACTTATTCCCCACCCCAAGAAATAAACAGGAAGGTGGTAGAATGGCCGTCACTACGGATTGTGTTGGCTCACCTGACGATCTCCTGGCCTACTTGGTGCTTTTCCACCCGGATCTCTACAGCAATAACAAGTCTGGGCTATTTGTATTTTTGTACCTCAAACAAGCTCTGATTTTCAGGATGCTTTCTGCTGTGGACCTCAGAAGAATGGGACTTCATGGACTCCGCTGTGAATCTGTTGCTTCCTTAGCTCATATTCCCTCTATGAAGCCCACCTGCTTTCCCTTCTCTCCCATCTTCTTGACTCACTTCCTGAGTGCCATCTGGATGCTAGTGGGGCTTAAGGCAATGGATGATCTAGACTGGAAAGTAAGTACCGGGATCCTGGTATTGCAGGAACCTGTTGTGTTCGTGGGTTAATGCAATGGACTGTGAATTCTGGAGAGTGGCATTCAAATAACAAACTAGGTCACCAATGAAGGTAAGTGTTTGGTTTTCAAATCTCCGTTTGTGTATGTGTCAATTTGCACTCAATAGCAGCACCAAAAAGATGACTAGGACTCAGACAGCAGGATCTGCTGCTGGCCTTTGATGAAGTACAGTCACAGCTGTGTCCGAGACCTACAGTTGATATGAGGTGTGCAGCATTAGAGATGCCCTTTGCCTTGTTGCCACTACTGTCAGGGGAAAATTAATGGCACGTCTCTCCCCCTTACCGTACACTCCGGATAGTAGTGGCGGCGTTGAGGCAAGGAGCTCACAAGCTATCAGAGACCATTGAAGAAACACACAAGTTAACTTTGATCAAAGGGGAAACTGAGGCACCCACCTCTCGGTCACGAAAGGGGGTTAGCAGCAGCTCCGTTTATTATCAGTACCAAGCAAACGTTTATAGAGTATATTCAAAGGGGAGGGGGAATGGGTAGAGGGAGGGACAGAACTACTTGAAGCATGCGCATTAGCAAACCCTTACATCACGCCTAGGTCATTGCCCTCTTGAGGCACCTGGTGTGTAGACCTTGAGACCATTTACATGATGCCAACAAGCTTATGAATAGGTGTCTATTCATTCCCTAGCGAAATCGTTACATACATATAATGCAATCTGGCGATATAACACATTAGCTCATCTCGTGAGGCCTACAGCCCGTGATTGTCTAGGCAAGGTCACATTCTCGGTATAGATAACAATACAGAAACAACTTGTTGTTCAGCACTATTACACTGAATGTCTAAAGCCTCAAGCGAATGCTTTGCCACTCTTGGGGGTTTAACTATGTGATTGCTGGTGAGGAAGAATACATGGGGAGAAGGAGCAAGGGAAACTGAGTCTGCCCTAACACTACCTCTCCGACAGTGTTGCTCTAGAGGGTATCGAGGGCAGCCTAGAGGGAGGAACTAGGCCATTATGAGATGCCTTTTTAACTCTTCACAGTCAGCTGTGGACTTAATTATCTGAAGTAATTTTGTATTGTCTGCAAACTTTGCCACTTTGCTGTTTAACCCTTCTTCCAGATCATTGGCTATGTTGAACAGCACAGTTCCCAGGACAGATCCTTGGGGGTCTCCATTCTGAAAATTCACCATTTATTCCTACCTTTGTTCTCTGTCTTTTAACCAGTTCCTGACCCATGAGAGGACTTTCCTCTGACTCCATGACTGCTTACTGGTCTTAAGAGCCTTTGCTGAGAGACCCTGTCAAAGACTCCTTGAAAGTCCAAGTACACAACATTCCCTAGATCACCCTTGTCCACATGTTTGTTTGACCCCCACCCAAAAACAATTCTAATTAGTGAGGCATGATTTCCCTTTATGAAAGCCATGTTGATGCGTCTCCCAAATATTGTGTTCATCCACATCTGATTATTCTGTTCTTTACTATAGTTTCAACCAGTTTGCCTGGTACTGAAGTTAGGCTTACTGGCCTGTGATCACCAGGGTCTCCTCTGGAGTATTTTTTCAAATTATCATTACATTACCTATCTGCCAGTCATCTGGTACAGAGGCTGATTAAGTGACAGGTTATGTACCACAGTTAATAGTGCTGCAATTTCACATTTGAGTTCCTTCAGAACTCTTGGGTGAATACCATCCGGTCCTGGTGACTTATTACCGTTTCATTGAGCAATTTGTTCCAAAACCATCTCTACTGACCCCTCGATCTGGGACAGTCCCTCAGATTTATCACCACAAAGGTGCAATCTCCCTCAGATCCTCGGCAATGTAGACTGATGCAAAGAGTTCATTGAGTATCGCCGTAACGGCCTTGTCTTCCTTGAGTGTTCCTTTAGCACCTCGATTGTCCCGTGCCCTGCCTGATTGTTTGGCAGGTTTCCTGCTTCTGATGTGCTTAGGAAAAAAAATTGTTAGTTTTTGTGTCTTTTGCTAGCTGCTTTTCAGTTTTTTTGGCCTGCATAATTCTACTTTTACACTTGACTTGCCAGAGTTTATCCTCCTATTTTCCTCAGTAGGATTTTACTTCAAATTTTTAAAGGATGTCTTTTTGTCTCTCACCGTCTCTCTTCTGTTTAGCTATGGTGATATTTTTATTTTTTGGTCCGCTTGCAGGCATTCCACTCTTGTGACTGTTCCTTTTCATTTCCATTTAACTATCCTCCCCATTTTTTTTGTAGTTTGTTGTTTTGAAATGAAGTGCTACTGTGGTGGGTTTCTTTGGTATTTTTTTCCCCTACAAGGATGTAGCATTTAATTACCTTATCGTTGCTATTACCGAATGGTTCAGCTGTATTCACCTCTTGAATCAGATTCTATATCCCACTGTAGATATAGCTTTTAAAAACTAGGTTTTGGGCCGTTTCATAGTGTAGCTTTGTATTAAAGTCCGATCCACTCAGCAATACCCATCTCCAAGATTTATTCAAATTGCACATTAACCTTGGGCTGTGTATTAACTAAAGACCCTCCAGGCTCTCTCCCTGCCTTGTAGCTGACACACCCACACAATGCGCTGTCCTGTACAAACGGACCGTTCTCCCAGCACTCCAAAGCAGTCGTCAGGAGCAGTGAAGAAGCGTGAGTTAGACTCCCCGTCTGTGTTCGAGGAACTGTTCTGTGGGGATTGTGAGACCGTCTCTGGCTAGACTGGGTTAGCTCCAAAAGCAATAAAAACGGAGATTATTCAGGCTGGAATCATGTGCTGCTGCTCTTTTCCTAGCCGTAGGTGAGGAAAGACTCCATGCTAGAGCTAAATTTAGATAAATATCAATACGAAATCAGCAGCCTCCTACTCTAAAGGCAGCTTTTGAAACCACTGAGCTTTGCAGCCTTCAATTACCTAGTTAGGAGAAATCCAGTCTGTCCAGACACTGTCCTCTCCCTCCCTCCTCCTCCTAAGTCAGGTTTGTTGCAGATGATATCTTGGTGTGTTGCAAACTACTTGGCTTCAGGTTTGACCTTCCTGCCAATCTGTGAAATAAAATCAATGTGTGACCCTTTCTGACAGAGGCGCAGAGAAGCGATCGGTGCTTTCGACAGGGTGGAGCTGCTGGGAAGACTTGGATAGACATGAAAGTTCTCTGTTCCCCATTAGGCATCATGCGATGCAGTATCTAGTCTTCATGTGATGCTCGGGAGGGATCCAAAGGAAAAGCAAGCTGTATTGTTTCTTCGGAGGGCAGGAAGTACTAAGGGGGAGGAGACTGGCTTCAGTTTCTGCCTGTGCCTTCAGGCCAGTCACTACCTATGGATAAGTTTAGAATCTCTCTAGAGCAGGGGTGGGGAATCTCTCTAGGCTGGGTGGGGAGTGGGAGGGGGGAGGAGGTTAGGTTTGGTGGGATGGGCCGGGCCAGGCAGGGGTGGGGGAAGGAAGGCGGTCAGATGGGGGAGGGGGGGGGCTGGGCGGGGGTAAAGGAAGATCACCCCCTACACCCAGGCTGACAGCGGGAGCTGACTGGGGCAGGCGGCAGGACCCCGGTTGGCAAGGGGCCAGCGGGGGAAACCCCAAAGCAGTGCAGGGCTAAGCACTCCGCCTGCCACTGCTTTGGGGTTTCCCCTGCTGGCCCCTTGCCAGCTGGGGTCTCAGTTCCCGTTGCCAGCCTGGGCTTCCTTGGGGGTGGAAGGGGGAGCAGCCCGCAAAACACATTATAAATGTCCAAATGGCCCTTGGCAGAAAAAAGGTTCCCCACCCCTGCTCTAGAGGAAAGAGCCTGTGGACGTAGCTCAATCTGCACCAGCACTACGTGTGGGGAAATGTGTGGGAGCGGCTCACCCAGCGTCGGAGGGTGTCCCAGCATAGGGCTAGAATGCTTGAGGAGATGGCGGCTGGTTTGTGTAGTGACTGATCTGAAAACTGAACGTATCCCCAGCACAACAGCCCCTCCCTGATTACCACGCACATAAGACTGGCCACAGGTGGTCAGACTGGTGGTCCGGGGCTGGTGCCGGACCATGCTTTAGAAGGAAAGAACAAAACAGGACAATTATCGAGTGATCCATCCACTCGTCCATTCCCAGCTTCCGGCAGTCAGAGGCTGTTTGGCTCTGAGCAGCTGCAGAGGGGCAGTTGGGCTGTAGTCCTTGTCACTCCCTGCTAGCAGTCCTGCACAGACAGAGCTCCATCCTGGGGTTGTTAAAGTGACGCTCCGGGTGTGAGCTCTCTCCCCTTTGGCTCAGCCTAGGGCTCCCCCGCAGAATGCCTGTGTGTTGCTGCCCTCCAGAGGGTCTGGTGCGCTCCCCTTGTGAATAAGGGGTGTTAGGGGAAGGTGCCTGGATCGGCCTCGCTCTGGGGAGACTCCATCCAACTCCCCTTGGAAAGCTGCAAAAACATGTCCTTACCATCTTAATTGATTTTCATTCTCACTCCGGCCAGGACATTCTTGCAGTCGAGGCCACCGGGAGAGCTGGGTTCAAGTTCCTGTGCAGCCATAGACTTCCTTTGTGACCCTGGGAAGTCACTTAACCTCTGAGGACCCAGTTCTCCAGCTGAGTCATGGGGACTGTGAGGGTAAATCCATATGCACGGGGAGGCTGCTCTACTCCTAGAGAAAGCTAAGGAGAGCCAGGCATCTCTACAGGACGCCCCAGTGCCAGACTGAGCATGGAAGGCTGGAAATCTCACCAGCCCTTGTTTTTGCAGCATCTGAAAACCAGTCTTACAAAACCGAGTGGTTTGGATGCAGCCCTTCCGCCAGCGGAGCCCCCAGCACAGTGCAAATTGCACCTGTTGACAGATGTAACACTCGCTTTCTTGACCTGTCATTTGACCTGCCTAATAGAATCAGTGAAAGCTTCAGACAGTTTAGCTACAGGGTGAGGGGCTGGAGCCTGCTGCAGATTCCATCAGTGGAAGCAAAATGAGACGTGTTTATTTCTTGGATAGCAGATTTCGTCTGGGAAAGCCAATGTAAAAGAGGTTTTTATTGGACACAAATGAACGGAATCTGGAGCCTCTTCTGCTTTGATTTTACTCAAAGCCGGAGTAGTTTGCACTTCAGGTTGGGAGGGCAGTTACCATGCCTCTGACACTCAGGCTCCAATGTTGTTATAGCCTCAGATAAGTTACCCAGTCGTTTGGCTTAGCTGGATAATGATTCAGAATGCAGCAGGCTGGGGGCTCAGAGTTTAGAGGGGGTTGGGAATAGCAGGAAGAACTTGCACACGAAGCTCCGATCAGCTGGGACGCACTGTTTGAACAGTTCTCTAGCGGTGATGTCCCAGGAGAGTTGACATTTGTTGTTGGTTTGGCCGAGGGGTGACTGTTTGTGGAGGTAACTTTAGAGGAGGCTGAAATGCGGAAGCCCGTGTGCAGGGCAGGATTGCTTCCCCGTGCTCCAGCGACCGCTCCAGAGCTCGGATTGGCCGCAGAATGCTGCCAGCCCTGACCAATATCCTCCGGGGCACGAGCGCCGAGCCCATTCCTGTCCACTCATGAGGAACGCACAATTCATGCCGTGTTTTCGGGGGCCCCTTCTGACTGCTGGGTCAGACACAGGGCCCTCGAAAAGAAAAGGCCGAGTGCTTCAATTATGGGCTGGCACTGGAGGCAGGGCAGTGCTCAGTATGTATTAGTACAGGCAGCCTCCAACCGCCCCACTGGCTCCCACGAGGGAGGAGACGTGAAACGGGTCATTAAGGCAACCCAGAATAAATCAGTGGGGCCAGGCCACCCACTGCTACCCATCGAACTATGGACAATGCATAACCATTCTCACTGTCTCTCTTTGTTGGAGTTTCCTTAATTTTCTTGGGTAAATTAGTAGCAAGGCATTAGGCCATTTCCCTGGGGGGATATATTGCAACTCAGCATTAATTGCTATTTGTAAGATGATGGCCCCAACCAGGCCTGCTGCTAGTTTCAACTGACCAGTATTTTGGCTCCCCCCCCCCCTTTTTTCTTCAAACAATCGAATATCCTAATCCAAATACTTGTCCACTGAGGGTTCGATCTTTCAGGTGCTACCCTGAGTGGCCAACTACACCCAGGGCAGTGAGCTCGGTGCACAATCAGGTTTGCAGGACTGAGCCCTTCTGTTCTTCTTTGGGTGGGAGTTTTTTGAAATTCCCAGGGGCCTTGTCACTTTGAATCATGTCACAAAGGAACAAAATATGTTCCCTCTGCCACTAGCAGCACTGTAGGTTAGGAGGGAAAGAACTTTAATCCCCTAGGGCTACATTTTCCAGAAATGGCTAATTTTGTTTAAAACTCTCAAAGTCAGTTTCCCTGTTGTCAATTTCACTGATGCAACCGTGGGATCCTGCAATTTGTTTCACCTGCAGGAAGGGTGTGTGTGTCTGTGTCTCTTTCTAATAGAAGCTGACAAAAAGAGAGGTGAAAACTCTTCTGGGAGTGTCAATGTTCACTTGCACCACGTACAGGGTGGGCCCAGTTTATGTTGCCTTCAGGTGCTGAAAGCAGACAAAGGCTTGGGGCCCCTTGCAGCATCTCCCATTAAAGAGGTGGGTTCACTGTGAAACCTTGTTCTACAGAAATCTGCCTCACTGGAGCAATGTCTCTGGATGGGCTGGGGAGCTGCAGCTGCGCTTTGCCCCATTCAGTGCAGTCAGCTGTGCTGGCGTTCTGTTCCGGTTCCCCAGTCGCAGGTTGGTAACACTTCACCCTCACCCAGCTCCTGCCACCAGAGGAGTCCAATGCACTTTGTTGCTATTAATTTAGAATGACTGGCCCCAGCGAGGTCTCCATTGTACAGATGAGAAGACTGAGAGGTTAGGGGGCCGGTGCTGAGTGCGTTCTGTGTCCTGCCTGCTCCACTGGCGCACACTGCCAGCTGGCTGGCGTTATGCATCTAAGAGCCATGCTAACACCCCACCTGCTTCTGTCCCCAAAGTGAAAATGCCTATGCAAGCAGCTTGGTCCTGTGGAGGGTCCCACTCCCCTACCCCCCACGGCAGTGAGCTGCTCTTCCAATGGCCCACTGCAGCGATCTATTCAGGGAAAGGACCGAATACAATTTCCCTCTCCTTCAGGAGGCAGTCGTGGTCCCTGGGAGAAGCCACGGAGCCATCTTTCCACAGCCCTGACTCCCTTGCTCTCATGCTGGGACTCTCCAGATCTCATTGCCCTACTTTGATCCCTTTTTATTTGAAACTCCAGGGGCCGCGGGCTGCAGAAAGCACAAGCCCCCTGTACAGGGAGATGGAGTAGAAACCACTAGTAGTGCAAGACTTCACTATACTGCCCTCAGCCACCTGCACCCCCCACCCCCTTTTGTCCTGTTTGTACAGCACTTAGCACAAGGCGGGCCTGGCTCACGACTGGGCCTACTGCAGATCCGGTGAAGAACAACAACGGGACCGTCCCACGGGCCACTGGGGCCTCACTGCCCACACTTGAGCATCTCAGCCTGGACTTAGACACGGGATCCGACTCTCCTGGTGGGGGGCTCTCCGGTGACCTCTCAGCAACGCAACCACAGTCCTGAAGAGGAAAACGGGTGTGAAGCAGGAACAGGGAGCCTGCAGGGTAAGACGTGTGGGGCTGGGCGTGACCCCGGGCAGAAGGGGGTGGGGATGCTGGTATGGGACTTGAGCTAGTTGCAGGGCTAGCTCCAGGTAGCAGCAGAGGAAGCACGTGCCTGGGGCAGCCTCTGTAAGGGGTGGCATTCTGGACAATTTTAGGCAGCGCTCCTCGGGCCGCGCCTTTTGTGGTGGTGATGCCTGGGGGACAAAAAAGTTCGAGCCGCCCTGGTTGGTTGGAATGGAAGCGGAAGCAGCGGTTGTCAGATTCCCTGGGTGGTGAAATAGGCCATGGGGGATTGTCTGAATCTTTGGTGCCCCAATACCCCCTGCGTGCTCCAGGGCCTATCACAACCTCCATCCTTCCTCTCCAGGTCAGCCCCCGGCTATGCCAGTGTCCTGGAAGGCTGCCCGGTCCCTGAGTTGTGTGGGGCCCATGGGGTCCGCTCTTCTGTCTCCTGGGCCGATGGGTGGGCTCTCGGCCGCGCTAGGGGGTGGGTCGGGACGTGGTTTGTCTGATATCCAGTCTCCAGCCCTGGCTTCCAGCAAAGGGGACAGGAGGCGACCGGCCTGGCCCGGAGGTGGCTCCAGAGGGTCAGATGTTGCCCTCCCCAGATATGCAGATCCCAATGGCCTCCATAGGGAAAGTGTCCCCCTGCCCCGGCTCCAGCTCTGCCCCAGCCCTCCAGGCAGGGGGCCAGCGCTGCCCGGGGGAAGGGAGCGGGAGTGCTGGGAACACGCTGCCCACCCCTGGGTGTGGACTCAGAGGGGGGGCAGGCCTGGCTGGGGGCCCCCGCCCCGCCCCGGGGCTGCATCCTCCAGGAGCCGGAGCCAGGGGGTGTGGGGAAGGGTCTCTGGGGGGCCTCTCCTGCGGGCCCCTCCCCGCTCAGTGGGGCTGGGAGGGAGGGTGCCGCGGAGGAAGGACGCGCCAGGGTCCCCGGGATTTGCAAGGGGAGCGCCCGGGAGGAGCGGGGAGGCGCTAGGGCCCCGCAGCCGGGCCTGGCGGAGCAGGGGAGGGACCCGAGCGGCAGCCGCAGAAACCGCTAGGTCCCGTCCCGAGCGCAGCAGCCGGACCCGTCCCCGCCCGGAGCCGCAGACGCCCCCGTCCCGCCCGACCATGCCGCGGGAGGCAGCCGGGCGCCCGGGCGGCGCCGGGGGGGCGTGAGGGCGGCGCGCCCCTGGGACGGAGCCGGGACCCTGCCCATGGCGGCCCCCGGGACCCGGCTCTAGGGGCCCCGTGCGCCCCGCACCCGTCCCCGCGCGGAGCCCCGGCCGGGGGCGGCGGCTCGTGGCCCGGGGGCGCCCGGCGGGGATGGGCTGATGGGCCCGGGGCCGCCCCGCGGGATGCGCTGCGCGGCCGGGCTGCTCTGCCTGGCCGCCTGGCTGTGCGCGGGGGGCGCCCGCGGCTGCCCCGCGCAGACCCCGCGCTGCAAGTGCGCCGGGGAGCGGCCCAAGGGGCTGGGCCCGCCCGGCGCGGCCCGCAGGAAGGTGACCTGCGGCGACGGGGCGCTGCTGGAGCCGCCCGACCCCCGCCTGCTGCCCAACGCCACCGTCAGCCTGTGAGTAGCCAGCGCCGGGCACCCAACCGCCCTGACCCCCCCCCAGCACCCAACCGCCCGGACCCCCCCTCCCAGCACCCAACCGCCCGGACCCCCCCTCCCAGCACCCAACCGCCCGGACCCCCCCTCCCAGCACCCACCGGCCGGACCCCGAACCGCCCTGACCCCCCCCCAGCACCCAACCGCTCTGATCCCCCCCCAGCACCCAACCGCCCGGAGCCCCCCTCCCAGCACCCACCGGCCGGACCCCGAACCGCCCTGACCCCCCCCTCAGCACCCAACCGCCCTGACCCCCCCCCTCAGCACCCAACCGCCCTGACCCCCCCCCAGCACCCAACCGCTCTGATCCCCCCCCAGCACCCAACCGCCCGGAGCCCCCCTCCCAGCACCCACCGGCCGGACCCCGAACCGCCCTGACCCCCCCCCAGCACCCAACCGCTCTGATCCCCCCCCAGCACCCAACCGCCCGGAGCCCCCCTCCCAGCACCCACCGGCCGGACCCCGAACCGCCCTGACCCCCCCCTCAGCACCCAACCGCCCTGACCCCCCCCCTCAGCACCCAACCGCCCTGACCCCCCCCCAGCACCCAACCGCTCTGATCCCCCCCCAGCACCCAACCGCCCGGAGCCCCCCTCCCAGCACCCACCGGCCGGACCCCGAACCGGCCTGACCCCCCCCCTCAGCATCCAACCGCCCTGACCCCCCCCTCAGCACCCAACCGCCCTGACCCCCCCCCCCAGCACCCAACCGCTCTGATCCCCCCTCCCAGCACCCACCGCCCGGACCCCGAACCGCCCTGACCCCCCCCCCAGCACCCAACCGCCCTGACCCCCCCTCCCAGCACCCACCGCCCGGACCCCGAACCGCCCTGACCCCCCCCCCCAGCACCCAACCGCCCTGACCCCCCCTCCCAGCACCCAACCGCCCTGACCCCCCCCAGCACCCACCGCCCGGACCCCGAACCGCCCTGACCCCCCCCCAGCACCCAACCGCCCTGACCCCCCCCAGCACCCAACCGCTCTGATCCCCCCTCCCAGCACCCAACCGCCCTGACCCCCCCCCAGCACCCAACCGCCCTGATCCCCCTCCCAGCACCCACCGCCCGGACCCCAAACCGCCCTGACCCCCCCCCAGCACCCAACCGCCCTGACCCCCCCTCCCAGCACCCACCGCCCGGACCCCAAACCGCCCTGACCCCCCCCAGCACCCAACCGCCCTGACCCCCCCCAGCACCCAACCGCCCTGACCCCCCCCAGCACCCACCGCCCGGACACCGAACCGCCCTGACCCCCCCCAGCACCCAACCGCTCTGATCCCCCCTCCCAGCACCCAACCGCCCTGATCCCCCCCCCAGCACCCAACCGCTCTGATCCCCCCTCCCAGCACCCAACCGCCCTGGACCCCCCCGTCCCAGCACCCAACCGCCCTGGACCCCCCCGTCCCAGCACCCAACCGCCCTGGACCCCCCCGTCCCAGCACCCAACCGCCCTGATCCCCCCGTCCCAGCACCCAACCGCCCGGACCCCCCCGTCCCAGCACCCAACCGCCCTGGACCCCCCCGTCCCAGCACCCAACCGCCCTGGACCCCCCCGTCCCAGCACCCAACGGCCTTGAACCCACCGTCCCAGCACCCAACCGCCCTGGACCCCCCCGTCCCAGCACCCAACCGCCCTGGACCCCCCCCGTCCCAGCACCCAACCGCCCTGGACCCCCCCCGTCCCAGCACCCAACCTCCCTGACCCCCCCCCCAGCACCCAACCTCCCTGACCCCCCCCCAGCACCCACCGCCCTGACCCCCCCCCATGCACCGCCCGGACCCCGAACCGCCCTGACCCCCCCCTCGCAGCACCCAACCGCCCTGACCCCCCCCTTCCAGCACCCACCGCCCTGACCCCCCCCCAGCACCCACCGCCTGGACCCCGAACCGCCCTGACCCCCCCCCCCCCAGCACCCACCATCCGGACCCCGAACCGCCCTGACCCCCCCCTCCCAGCACCCAACCGCCCTGGCCCCCTGAACTGTCCCTGGGTCCTGCACCCCATGTCCCCCTCTGTCCCCCCCCCCCCCCAGCACCCACCGTCCATACCCCTAACTGCCCCTGGTTCCTGCACCCACTACCCCACATCCAGTTTGTCCTCTCTCTACCTGTCCCCCAGGACCCACCAGCCCCCAACACAGAGGTTCTCAAACTGGGGGTTGGAGCCCCTTCGGGTGGTCATAAGGTCATTACATGGAGGATCATGATTTGTCAGGCTCCACCCTAAACCCTGCTTTGCAGCCAACATTTATAATGGTGTTAAATGTATTCAAAAGTGTTTTGAATTGATCGGGGGGGGGGCACCCACAGGTTGTCTATGTGAACGGGGTCACCAGGACAAAAGTTTGAGTCCTTTCGCCCTGGGAGCCACTGATCTCTCCTGCTGCCCCCAGCACTCACCCTGATCCCCCTACCTGTCCCCTACACACTCAGAATGACTTCCCTGCCTCTCCCTGCGTTCCCCCAGGACCTCTCCCGGTGACTGCTCCTGACACCCCCCACGTTCTCCTTCTCCCAGCCCTGCTGCTTGTCCCCCCCGCACTCATGTTCTGCGCCCATTTTCCCCGCCAGTCACTTCGCTTCCCTTAGGTCAGACTCTCCCTGTGTGTAAACCCTGCTGGGCAGTTGGAATCCAGGGCCCCGCGCTCCCTGGCCAGAGGGGACGGTGGGAAGTGGTGGTTGTTTGTTGAGGGCTGTAAGCAGGCGCCGCTTCCAAACCACATAATGACTGGGCCAGGCCCCGCCCTGGGGGCCTGAGAGTTCAGGCACGATTGGGATGATGATGCCTCTGTTGCGGTAGCGGCTAGGAGACCCAGCTATGGGCCGGGGCCCACTTGAGGTGAATGGAGGAGTCTGTGTGTGGGAGTCTGGCCCATGAGACCTTGTCTGTCCGGTACTAGACTTAATTTCCTAGGGTCTCCCGTCGTCGCAGCTGTACTCCCCTTGGCAGAGCGGTCACCGGTGGGAAACATGCATAAGCACAGCAAGGGGAGTGGGAGGCCGTTCCTAGAGCTTCTATGACATGGAAGAAGGCACCATGCAGGGAGGACAGAAAACCCAATGGCAGCAACTCAGGCTCCAAGTGCATCTTGAACCTGGCGACTCTGAAGTGTGCCACTCTTGGTGCATTCGTTGGGCCCAGTCTGTGTTCAGGCCAGTAGTTCCACTCACTTCTTTAGCCCCACTCGCCAGAATAAGCTGTGTCCGTTCTCAGCCCTGTTCGTGTCAGGTCATAGTCTTTAGGAAGAATGGAAGGGGCTAGATAGGCAAGGTCACAGCAGTAAAAAGTTCTCTTTGTGGCCCCGATCCAGCACCCACTGAAGCTAGTGGAAAGAGGGCCATTGATTTCAGTGGGCCTTGAATCAGGATGAGTCCTGTTTCCTCCTGGGCTGTACTGGCAAAAGTTCCTAGTGCAGACCTGGCCTGAAAATCAGTTTCGCTTTGGTTTATAGTCAGTTTCATTTCCACCTTTTCCTTTGGCAACATCTGGGGCTTTACACAGAGCGCTTTTGTTTGAAAACAACTGTTTCCACTGGAAATAATAACTGACATGTTTCTTAAAATAGCTCCCCTCCCCTCAGTTTGATCTGGCAACGTAACATAGGGAAAGTTTGGAAAGTTCCATCTGTCTTTTCATCGTAACACGTGATTTTCAGCGGTTTGTACACACCGAGAAGTTTCAAAAGTGAGTAGGGATTTCACGTGCCCTGCTTGTATTGCTTCAGAAGGGTCCGATTCGCGGAGTGTGGGTGTCCAGCACTTTCAGAAAATCAGGTCCTCTGCGTGTGAGTACATCTAGAGAATAACCTATTTTGGCAATGTGAAAATCCTTCCACAAAGACAACATTAAAGATGCAACTACAATAATACCCCTGTAAATAGTTCCAAAGCAATAAAACCAGTGAATTTCATAATGAACAGTGATACCTGCCATACGTAATCCACTCCCTCTTTTAATTATCACCATACATATCTTAGAAATTCTGTTAAGACATCCGATCACTTTTCTCACATCCCAGAGAAAACTGGTTTGTAGTTTTGTGTGTTCTCAGTTTACATCCCTGCCTCTTCCAAATGTGTCCGGGGGCCCTGATTCAATAGTCCAGCCTTAATTCCGGAAAACACACAAGCACATGGTATGATGCTTGGCTGACCTGGGACTTGGATGTGTGGCTAAAGGACTTTATTAGCTGCTGCTGAAGTGCTGTATAGGAGGAAAGAACCAAACCGCAGTGAGTGGCAGGGACGGTGAAAGCAGAAAGGGCTTTTTGAAGTCTGTCTGTCACCGATTTAACATTGCTAGGTTTGACCAATAATTTGGGCCTTGGCGGGAGAAGCTCATTTGCTGATAAGCTCATATCAACACAGCACGCCGTGCAAAGTAGCAACGCCCGACTGCCCATACCGTGGACATTAAAGGGGCACCGCTCAAACCTGACATGAGACTGACAAACACAGGCAGAAAGCTACAAATATTCGGTGACCCCAGACTTTAGTGTCCAACACTAAACGTGATTTATTCTAAACCTTTTCCAGATGGAAAAATCAGAACCAGAGGCTTTTAGCTGATGAGCAGCCCCTTTAGATGAGGAGGACGGAGTGGCTTGGTCTTGTGTTGGAGTTGAAGTAGGAAAGCAGCCGTTAGCTTCCAGTCCTGAGCGAGGTGACGACCATCTATTTCTCAGTGTGTCTGCTGAAAATAGAGGTGCATTTGGGCAAAGCTCCGGACTGACTCCCCAGAAGAGACTCTTTAGATAGGTCGTGGAGCGGCTGATTCTTCCTGGGAAATGTCTGGGTCCTTTTTGTTTAGAATTACAACAACTTTTGGCACTTAAAAATAGGGCCCCAATTTTGGTCGTTCTCAGGTCTGGCCAGAAAACAGGAACATGTTAGGCCTGAACGACCAGCCCTAATTCTAACGCGCTTCTGTGCCCGAGTAAGTTATTCCTGCCGGAAAGTGATGTCACTGGCATGGCACAGGGGCGTGGGGGCCCTGCCAGGGTGGTACGTGCTAAAACCCACGGAGCACGCTCCCTGGCCCGCTGTGGGTCGCTCCTCTGCCGTTCCGCCTGCCTGCAGAGGGTGGGGGAGACCGGGATGGTTGAGCTGCAGCCAGAGCGGAGAGCACCCAGGCCTGGGCATGACCCATAGGCAGAACGCGGCCCTGCTAGGTTGTAAGAGCCCCCATGGCTTGTGTTTTGAGTTCCTCCCTCTTTTTTCTTTTAAACTGCCAGGGGTGTTTGATGGAGCCAAGATCTTTGTGGCTTCAGAGCCCAGCAGTCACGGGTGCTCGTTCACCCCTCACATGAGGCTCCTCGCTGGTATTACAGTCTCCCCGCTGTGGCCAGAGGGAAGGCATGGGGGGGGAAATAAGCAGCAGCAGCAAAGAGCCAGTGCGTCCAATGGCTTCATCTGAGTGTGTCCAGTAATAGAGGCCGGGTTTAGAGAGACCCAGGCACAGAGGCAGAGCCACCTCGAAAGCCATCCGTCAGGTGTTGGATGAAACCCCAGTCGAGGCAGCCTGCCCGGCTTTGGGCTCTTTTCATGAGTGCCGTGGAGGAGAGGATCAGAAGCCGTGCTTTGTGTTTTCCTGCCATGTCTATAATGCATGGCTGAGCCCCATGGAAAGTCTCGTGTTTAGAGAAAATGCAGCTCGTTTACTCTCCATCCAGCTCCCCCCCGGGGATCGGTGCTACGCCGATCGATAGAAGACCCAGTGAAACACCAGCAGATGTTTTACTACAGAAGCGAACTCCCTGTGGGGGAGCGTCTCTGGCAAAGGAAGAGGGATGATGTGCAGAGAACCGGGGATGCTGAGTGCTGGGGATTTTCTGCTCTGCCATTCCATTGAAGTCCTCGCCTGGTACCCGGGAGACTCCACGCAGAGCATTGCAGCTCCAGGGGAGCTGCGTGGCTAAGGGCTCGATCCTGCAAGGTGCCCAGCGCTCTCCCATCCCACGGAAGGCTGTGGAAGTCAAAGTTGCTCCGTGTCTCGCAGGGTGAGGTCTTAAATAGCCACAGCTGTCTTAGCAGGACATTGTGCATGGCTTGGCTCCGTCCTCTTGCCAAAGCAGCTCCGTCACCTGGAGTCAATTTCTAAGGAAATGGAACAGCTGCAGGTATGAGATGCTGTTGGCTCTGGGTAGAGCTGTTGTGCTTTGTGATTGCAAAAAAAGCAATTTTTTCAGCATGCAGCCATTAGAAACCCGCCTCTGCTAGTGCTTTTCTCTAGTGCCCAGGGCAGGCAGGCTCGCATCCTGGGGGAACTGTGCAAAGGAGGAAGGGGGGTTAGGCCACTAATATCCTAGTGCAGCCTGAACAAAAGTTGCCGGTTTGCACTTGTTTGTGTGTGTCTCACACCCGCCCTTGCATACCCGCAGGTCTTGGTGCCCACATACGTGTGTATAGGTGCCACAGGAGCTGGCCTGTGGCTTGTTTTGGGGCTGGCACAAAGAGCCCTTATCCAAGCTGCAGCCCTGTGGATTAGTGATGGAAAAACACCCGAGGCTGGCCAGGCTCTTTTCCTTTCCTTGGAGACAGGGCTGGAGGGTTCCCTAACGTGCAGTCTTCCTGCGTGGGTCACTTCTTTGAACTGGCCCAAGTTGTAATTTTCCCAGCACTTCTCTAGGGGAACCGCTTGTTGGCTCAGGATGCTCCATGCCCAGGTTACTATTGCAAATGGCGACACCTTTTGAAAGGAAAACCTGGCTCCTGTGCATTCGATTCCACGCAGGTTGTGACGAAGTGGGAGTACTGTGTGTGTGTGCCTCAGTTTCCCCTATGCATTTCTTAAGTGTCTATGTGAAGGGATAGGGGCTGATGCTGGAAGCAAGGAGGCAACGCCCTCCCCTCTGTGCATCCCTGGAAGCTGTAACCTGACCCCAGGTGGGGGAGGGAGGTCACGTAACACCTGAAGCCTGGGAAAGGAACAAAGGAGCAGGAAGTGGCTAGAGGGAGTAGTCAGTCTGGGTCTGGGGCTAGCTGGAAAGAGGGAGAGAAGCCATTTTTGCTCTCTGGCTTCTCTCCTCTTCGATGGATCCAGCGGAGGGCTCACGCTCTTTCGCTGCATGGTCTGTGCTGGACCAGATGAAAGTCATCGAATAAACCTGGGGGAGAAGCAGGAGCCCAGAATCTGGGTCTCACCTCCTGGCTTCCCAGAAAGGCTGACTGAGGGGCCCTGTTTGGACTGAGAAGCTGTGAGTTGGATGGTGTTCCTGACATCTCAAATAAACCGTCTATTCTGCTGGCTGGCTGAGAGTCACGTTTGACTGTGGATTTGGGGTGCAGAACCCATGGGCTCCCCCAGGACCCCGCCCAGGCGGGCTTGCTGGGGGAAGCACACGGAGGGGCAGAAGGTGCTGAATGCTCCGAGGACAGACCCAGGAAGGTTGAAGTGGGGACCCCTGAAGCTCCTGGCCTGGGAAACAGGCTGTGTACGGAGAAGGGGCCCTTCCCCCGGAGTCCGGTCTGGCTTCCTAGGGAGCGGTTCCAGACCATCGCCCGGGCGCTCCGTGACAACTGGTGGCAGCGGTGGGATGTGCGGCATCCCGTGGACCCCGTGGACGGCGCACCCTGCAGTAAGTGACTGTGGGATCGCTGGGGAGCAGGCATGTTGAAGGCCCAGAGAATGCCAGTTACAGGGGGTGGAAAAGCTGCAGCTTAACCCCTGAGAGTGTGTGACCAGAGAGAAGGACTGTTGCAGATCCAGGGCCCCCCTGAAAACTGCAAGGAGCAGTCAGGGGCGGAGAAGCATGTGGCTTGGCCCTAGAAGGGAGAAGGATTTTTGCAGTATCAGGGTACCCCTGGGGTTTGCAGTGAGCGGTCCCAGGGGCGCAGGAGCAGATGCTCAACCCTGGCAAAGAGGCGGTGACCTGGAAAGAGCTGGCACACAAGGGAGTTCCCCCTGGACACTGTGGGGCAAAGAGCACACAGGCCTGTGAGTCCAGAGCGAAGTGATGAGACTTCGTGACCCTGTGCTTTGGGAAGCACAAGTTAATCGTGCAGCTAGGAGAAGCTGGAGGATTTGGCTGCTCGGAGACAGTTGCAAGATTCCTGATCCAGGATGGGGTTGCAGGAGAATCTGGGAGCAACTGGAGTGGTCATGGTGCATCCCCAAGACTCCTGTCCCGGACCAGACGGGGGTCTTCACGATTGGGTTCCCCATCCGGGGACCGGAGACTGAGGAGAGTGGAGCAGAGTCCAAGAAAGACATTGGACTGTGAGAGGCGACAAGGGCCTGGAAGTGCTGCAGGAGAAGCAGCAGTGTGGACTGGGAATGGTGATGCCAAGGGACCCAAGGGACTTCCGAAGGGTGAGTGGGGATAGACCCCTGGATGCCAGTTCCGCAGGGAGCCTCATTACTAAATTGGGGTCCCTGGGTAAGGGATGGGGGGAAGGGAACGTCCACCTCACTGCTGTTGAGCAGGCTGGCAATTCGAACCAGGGGAACCCTGCGGACAAGCCCTGGTGTCTAGCTCCCCGCTGGGTCCCAAGGCTGAGGACGCCATTCGCCAGATGGGTGGGGTGGTGGACAGACTCCCACCCCTGTCCCCGACCTGTATGTCTGTGTGGAGTCCCCTGGGTTCAAGTCGTGTGGACACCCAGAGGGAGCAGAGAGAAGTGGTGAATGGGAAGACAGTTCTGGGGTAGCAAAGCCCTGGGATGGGGAGAAGTGTTGTTTGGCCCCGATGGTGCAGTGTCACCGGATGCTGGGGGGCGGTGTGACCTGGGTGAGGGTCACAGGGAGGAAGATATTCGTCCTGCCTAGAGCCCAGACCCCTGTGCAAACACAGGAGGGGTCAGGCTGGCAGGCTGCTGGGGATCTGCAGGATATTGCCTGTGAAATCCTGTTGGGGGGGCAGGATGCAAACCCTGCTCCTGTAACAGCGGAGGGTTTGAATTTAAATCCAGGGAACCAATAGGCTGAGAGGAAGATGGTCATTGAAATCAACTGACCTGACTGGCAGATGGAAGCAAAATACCTGCCTGCCTGTTAGCAAAGCCCTGGGGCGGAGTGGGACAGAGATGTTCCCTTTCCCCCCTTGCAAACTGGAGAGAGCTCACAGCCTGGGAATTGTTCAGCAAGAGGTGGAGGGAATCAGAGATTGGCCGGTCTCCAGGCCTCTCTCGAGATAGTGGGGTACCACCGGCGGGTTGTACCCCAGGTTAGCTACCTAGCTGCCCCAATTTCAGAGCTGGGAAGGAGAGTGACCCAGACAAGGTGGTCTGGGAATAAGGGTGACAGAGGGCTCTCTGTGCCCCGAGGGAGGCGCTAATCCAGGGCCGGTTGTGACTCCTACCAAGGAGTGGGAAAGACAATGGGGCACCCATGAAGCATCGGTGAGGCCGAACTTCCCCAGGTCACTGGCTAAAGTGACCACTGCTCAGTTCGTTCTCGAAGAGGGGAGATGTGTGACGAAGTGGGAGTACTGTGTGTGTGTGCCTCAGTTTCCCCTATGCATTTCTTAAGTGTCTATGTGAAGGGATAGGGGCTGATGCTGGAAGCAAGGAGGCAACGCCCTCCCCTCTGTGCATCCCTGGAAGCTGTAACCTGACCCCAGGTGGGGGAGGGAGGTCACGTAACACCTGAAGCCTGGGAAAGGAACAAAGGAGCAGGAAGTGGCTAGAGGGAGTAGTCAGTCTGGGTCTGGGGCTAGCTGGAAAGAGGGAGAGAAGCCATTTTTGCTCTCTGGCTTCTCTCCTCTTCGATGGATCCAGCGGAGGGCTCACGCTCTTTCGCTGCATGGTCTGTGCTGGACCAGATGAAAGTCATCGAATAAACCTGGGGGAGAAGCAGGAGCCCAGAATCTGGGTCTCACCTCCTGGCTTCCCAGAAAGGCTGACTGAGGGGCCCTGTTTGGACTGAGAAGCTGTGAGTTGGATGGTGTTCCTGACATCTCAAATAAACCGTCTATTCTGCTGGCTGGCTGAGAGTCACGTTTGACTGTGGATTTGGGGTGCAGAACCCATGGGCTCCCCCAGGACCCCGCCCAGGCGGGCTTGCTGGGGGAAGCACACGGAGGGGCAGAAGGTGCTGAATGCTCCGAGGACAGACCCAGGAAGGTTGAAGTGGGGACCCCTGAAGCTCCTGGCCTGGGAAACAGGCTGTGTACGGAGAAGGGGCCCTTCCCCCGGAGTCCGGTCTGGCTTCCTAGGGAGCGGTTCCAGACCATCGCCCGGGCGCTCCGTGACACAGGTGAACCCAGCGAAGCAGAGTTTCTCCCTCCCCTCCCTGCCCTTTCTGGTCCGGGGAAGCGAAGACGCATGAGAAGACTCTTTGAGGGCTTTGCGAGTAAAATCATCCAGGATCCCTCAAACTTCTACCTCCGCCCCAGGCCTGAGCATCTGGACGTGAGACTGATATTTGTGTATCCGAAACTGGGCTTCCAGTGGCACCTCTTTTGCGACCGTAGTTTCTGGCGTGAATGCTGCTGCTCTGTGCTGGAGTTCAGCGCCCCTGTACTTGGGGTTCCGTTCAGTCTGGCCTTGCATCGCCCCATCTGGGGGTTGGGGTGAAGAGAGAACGCAGGTCTGCCTCTCGTGCCGCTTCTGATGTTGGTCCAAAGGCTCGGCGAGGTGACGGGACCCTTCCAGACCTGTATTATCAAGGTTTTAATTCCCACCCCCTCGGAATGACCTCTGTGCTAATCACCTAATGGAAAAAGTACTGTAGTCTTAACAAGACACAGATAGCCGTGTTGGGCCACAGCCAACCCTGCTGTTACACACGCAGGAGTCCAAACCTCTTCCAGATGTGGAATTCTAGAGCAGGCCTCATTTATGCACACAGCTTGATTGCACCGAAATTGCATATTGTCTGGGGGAATATAGGGTTTCGACTTATGACCAATTTCCAGTTCTACTTGAACTGCCCTCGCTGAGTCCGGTTTATCCAGGGCCTCGCAGATGGTTTCTTTCTGAAACCCTTTTCAGCCTCTTATTTGGTATTTAGTGGGCGACAGTCGTGGCAGGTTTTTTCCCCCTTTCTCCCCTTCTTCTCTTTGAAAAAATCGTCTCCCAGAGGCAGAGAGACTCTGGCGGCTCGCACGCTGATGTACTCATGGCCAGGCTAGGGAGCTGGAACTAAGAAGATTGCACGGTGGAGCATGGGAGACGTGAGGGCTCATTCTGCCGGCTTCCGCCTTGGCCTCCAGAGCCCAAGGTTTTAAAAGGACACGTCTGTGGAGCAGGCCAGAGTCGTTAAGCCCCTTGAGATGGGGCTGAGGAGGGCCGGTCTTTGGAGGAGGGGTACTGTACGTGTATTTGAACAAGCTTCCATTTTGTTAGGAAATGCCTTGGCCAGCAGCTAGCTTGACCCCTCTCTGAGATGAACCTCCGTGGTTCCTCTCACCCTCGTCACACCGTCCCCTGCAGAGCAGAGACTTTCTGCTTGAGGTGGGATTGCTGCTCTCCGGGACAGGTAACCGCTCTGCCAGTGGGTTTGAGTGCAAGCTGTCAGGCTCGTCTTGGGCTGGTGCCTCACAGCGTTCCCCTGCACAGAAGTGCCCAGAGAGTCATTTCCCTGCCTAGTTTTCCTGGTTTGCGTCTGGCCCAAGCCGGTAGTGACTGCAGGCTGTTCCCGGCTGATGGCTCCTTTGGGCCAGGGGGAAGCGGTGTCAGGCTCATTTCACGTGGCGTTTGGCCATAAGATGATGCGCGGGGGCACAGCAGAGATTGAACGGCACCCGGTAGTCCTCAGACCCCGTGAGTTCGGCCTCGGTGCGCTTTGGCGGAAAGCGTCGGCTTTTCCTTACTTCACTGCTGCGTCCCACGTAATTAGAAACGACTTCATCCCTCCGACAACAGCTGCACCAGGGCCGTTCCTAAACCAGCCTGAAATCCGCAGCTGGAGCCCCAGGCCCCGCCTCGCTTCCACCCCATCAGGAGCTTCCGGGGACAGCTGCGGAGGGCAGCTGGCTTTGCCGTGGCGCTCTCCTCCCCTCTCCCAAGATCCGCTGTGGCTCCGACCCTGCTCCTGAAATGGGAGCTGGCAGCTGGCGCTTTGTGTGGCAAAGGCAGTAAATTAAAGTGACGTAAAGGCCAAGCAGGGGGGCTCTGTAGGTCGCTCCGGACACCTGTTGCTGCCAACCAGGCCTGGCAAGCCTCAGGCGCCCAGGACAGGTCAGTGATGGGGTGGGGCCAAACGACTCAGACAGCGCTTAGCTGCCGTCCGTTCCTAGCGAGATCTTCGCCCTCTCCGCACGGCAATGCAAGCATCCCTCAGTCCTACGCACACGTGGGACTTTCCTGCTGAACCAGGAGGCGGTTTGCTCTGGGAAACGGGTGGGCAGTTAAACTGAAGGGCGCGCCCGCCAGGGGTGCTGGAGGCCGTCTGTGGCGCAGCAGGGAGAGGGGAGATGGGACCTGGGAGTGTCATAGGAGATGGAAGGTTTGACGAAGTGGGTATTAGCCCACGAAAGCTTCTGCTTCAATACTTTAGTTCGTCTTTAAGGTGCCCCAGGACTCTTTGATACCTGAGACTGTAACTTGAGATGAGAAGGGGCAGTGCAGCTGCACCGCTGTGGACAAAGGCTGGGGGAGTGGTGAGAGTTTCTGTGGGGGGTTTGGGTTATTTAGGAGCTGGCTGGGGAAAGAGGGGGGAGCCCTAATCTGGGGTCTTATCTCCCTGCCCCCCAAGAAGGGCCTGAGTAAGGGGTCCTGTTTGCACTGAGAAGCTCTGAGTTGGATGGTGTTCCTGTCATCTCAAATAAACCTTCTAATCCACTGGCTGGCTGAGAGTCACTGTGAATCCCAGGAAGTGGGGGTGCAGGGACCGGACTCCCCGCACTCCGTGACACCGTCCAAGGCCTAACCCTGACAGACAGGCACGGGAGTGTTTTTTCACTCCCCTCTGAGCGCAGTGCTCAAAACCAAGGGCCGTTGTCTTCGAATCAGCAGCAGGTGGGGTGGCTGCTGGCTGGTCCCAATCCTTTGCCAGTGGGGAAGGGAGCAACCCAGCCTGGGCCCTAGGGGGGCCGGGTGGGAGGCAAGGCAGAGAACGTGGCCCATGCCCCGAGCACCGAACCCGCTGTGCAGTAAGAATCAGCACCCACTTGTCCTTCCCCAGCACCGGGAGCTCACCGGGGGTTGCCTGCCTGATCCACCATCCGCCTGTGCCAGTGCTGAGCTTTCCGCAAAGCAGCGTGCGAGGGATGGCTCAGGGAGGGCCGGGGGGTGAAAGCTTCAGGCCACTCACACCCCTGCTCCCCTTCTCTTCTCCTCTGCTTTCTTCTTGTTCCTCACCCGCATTTCAACTCTTCCTCCTTCCGGGGATGTCAGGGACACGGCCACTGATCCGGATTTTATAGGGTCTGTCGATGAGACCGTCTAGGGTCCCCCTTCCCCACCCTCTTTCTCTAGGAGCTGCCCCAGCGCCAAGCGTTCCTGCTTCCGTCTGAGGAGGGAGCGGCCGTCCAGGGTGCCTAGCCCCGAGACTGGTGTAAACCTGCCTGCGGCATAAAGCCAGTTAGCCTTCCTCCCCCAAACCAGGCCCATCTGGGTCTCCTTTCCCCTAACGGGAGGCACAAGATGTAGGCGAGTGGGGCAGGGGTGACAAAATGCCTCAGCCCCTCTTAGCAACTGGTTACTTGTGGGGCTGCAGTGAGCTTCTCTTAGGTTGTGTTTTCTGCACAGGCGAGAACAAGACTGTGTTAGGGTGTGACGTGGCTTCGGGCCTGGCTATTTGTAATGCAGGCAGGGTCACGGAGGGCAGACAGGCGTTGCAAGAGCATAGACGGCTTCAACATGTGATGTTGTGCCCTTAGCATCGCCTTTCATCGCAGGCTGTCCAAGGGCTTTCCTGTGAGAGAGGGGACTGAGCCCCAGAGGCCCAAGAGCAGGCAGCAAGTCTCTGTTGTGGGAGTAGAACCCAGGCGTCCTGACGTAGGATACTCTCTGCTTCCTGGTGTGTTTCATTGAGTATGGAGCCATGCATCCTCCCCACGAGGTGACCTCTGCTAGGGCTCGGAGCGTGGCTGGATACCCAGTGCTGCCCACTGTCCTTGTTTGATCACGAGTTTTGTGATATTTGGTGGCTTTTCTTAAAGCCCCATCTCCTGGAGTCAGGTGATTACGTGAGACTCTCAACACTTCCTTTTCTTTCTCTCTCTCTCTCTCTCTCTCTCTCTCTCTCTTTTAAAGTAACTTTCGGGCTTTCTTGGTTGTGACGAAAAGCTGGAAAAGGTGAATCCGGGAAGCAAATAAAAGCCCAATCTGTATTGTTTTAAAAAACTCCTGGTTTTTCAGCCAATCTCCTGATTGTTTTGGCACTACTGGAGACCTCCCAGCAGTGTGCCAATTCTCTGCTGGCACAGGGAGCCCCCCCGCCCCCTGCTTGGTATCTGTTGTGTCGTGGAGGTCTGCCTGCCTGCTCTGGACTGGCCATTTCACACTCTCTCTGGGATTTTATTTTCCCTGTTCTAACAAAAGCAAGTGTTGGAACAATAATTTTCAGCCCTCCGAAATAGCCTGCTTTGACGTGAGCCTCAAGACAACGCCCTGGGCAGGTTGCAGCAAAGGGAAGAGCCCCTGAGCGTGTGAAAGCAAAGCGGGGATCTGGCTGGGCAGTGAGGTCGGGGTGCCATGTGGTCCTGCCCTGGCTGGGCGGCATCCTGGATTTCTTTGTCTGCTCACGATGCGGCCAAAGGGGTTTTAGTGCTTAGTGGTCATGGCACAAGGGGACCCAGAGTAGGGTGCGGAGGATTTTTGGTGTTGGGTCACTAGTTCGGGTCCAAACCCTAGCGACCTGTGGCTTCTGAGATGGCTTCCCGGGGCTTTCCGTCCATTTCAGATCATAACTTGGCAGTTGTTAGCCTTGGCCTGTTTCTGTGAAGAGAGACTCTGGAAGGAGACAGGGCTCCCCTTTGGCCCACCAGCAGAGATCAGGGGCTAGGCCCACGACAGAGCAGTGTGCTGGAGGATACCATGGCTGCTTCCTGTGGCTTGTAATCTGGCACCTTTCACCCACGGGAAACCGCGTTTAGACCGTCCAGGGCAAACCGATGAGTTCTCCCTTCCCCGGCCCCGGGAGTGGCCCATAACGCGTCGGCTCTCGGGCCATGTGCTTTGAATTAATGCACTTCGAAAGCAAAGCATAAATCCTCCCGCTCTGTTGCTGAGCTCCCATCTAACGGTATTTGCCTTTCTGCTGCACGTCTCCATCCTTCCGACCGCGCTCTGACCGAGGGGGGCTAGCATCTCGCCCCCTCCTTCTTTGGTGGGGTCCAGAGGAAGTTTATTGTTTCAGCCGCTCTGTTTCTGGAGCCGCTGTTTATCCAAGTGGATTCCAGCGGGCTTGAGAAAACAACCTGGTCTTTTCGCTTTTGGCTCCGCTTTCGTGATTTTTTTCCTTTTGTTTAAAAAAAAAAATCCCCCGTGTTGCCGCTCAGCAGTGACTCTCCGGTGCTGCGGCAGGGCCTCAGCACCCAGCAATTAAGTCCTATTAACTTCAAACCACTGGAACCTCTCGGAGACTCCGCGCGACAGGTTCTTGACACAGCCCCAAACACGCTCCGCGTTAGGGGGCGTCAAGTGTTGTACAAAAGCCAGAGCTCTCCGGGCTCGGAGGAATCCCCGACAGCCGCTACATCTGTGTCTAGTGCTCTCGGAGTGGCTCTCCGCGGACGGGGTTGTCTGCCCAGTGCCCTGAGCCTGCCTGTCATTGGGCGGCTGCCAGTTATCTCCGTTTGACTCAGAGCTTTAATTCCTAATCCCCGCATTGTCCAGAGAGACTTTTCCAGCCCTCGCTCAATTAGCCAATTAGAGGGGATAGTGTGGCTGCAGCGTGTTCCCAGGGTGGAGTGGCGAGAGTGGGAATGAGAAGCCGTCCCACCCACATACTGTGTTAAATGCTAAATTTTGTCATGCGTATGGTGGTAATAGGTATTATTCCCACTGTATTAGTGCCAAGAGATCTGGGGGCCCTATGCTGGGCACTGGACAGGCACATCATTTCTGCCCTGAAGAGTTTACAGTCTGAATGGACAAAACCAACACAGGGGTGGGAGGGGAAACTGAGGCACAGAGGGGCCATGCCTTGCTCGCCGTCGCACAGTAGATGAGTGGCTGAGCTGGGGACAAAGCCCAGTCCCCTGCCCACTGGGCCGTGCTGCCTCTCATGATAAAGGGTGACTTGGCTTTTCGGGTGTCCAGCGCCAGAACAGCTGGAGGTGCAGCGCCTCCCTTGAGATGCTGCTCTGCCCGCAGGCTCCCAAACGTTTATCGTTTACTTTCCTTGTCCCTTCTGAGCAGAGAGACCTGGGCCTGTCCCACTCCCCCTGCCCGGGAGATTCAAGCGTGAACGTGTTTCGCAAAAGGCCTTGTAAGTTGGACTCTGGTGAGTTAACGTTTGGTTGGGGAGCGTCCTGCACTCCCCGCTCTGAGGGTCCCCGTGACGGAGCCAAGGAGCGTGCTGCTTTCATGGTCTGCCAAGCCTGTGTGTCTGTGAGAAGCAGATGCAGCCAGCTGGGAGGAGAGGGGCTCTGGGACCAGGCTACACAGCCTGGGTGGGGAACTTGGGGAGGGGGAAAGTCTCTTCCCTTGCTGAAGCTTCCCGGATGTTTCAGTCTCTGAAGTCTCCCCTGCCAATACTCAGGTCTCTCCTCAACTTTCTCTGTAGCCCACCCTTAGGTCTGTGGTTATCCATAGCTTGCCCCCACTTTGGAGAGGGGACGGTGCTGATGGGGCAAGAAAGCTTTAGAATCAGTTGATTCTCCGGTTCTCTGCTTCATTACGGAGCCAAACCTTGGGGGGCGGAGGGGAGGGCTAAGTAAATAAACACGGGGAAGAGTTAATAGCAGGAAAGGGTCTGGAAAGAGAAGGCAGGAGCCCAGTCAGACGTGGCGCTGCAGCCATGCATACAAAGTGGGGTTTCATTTTTCATCAGCACCCAATTCTGGGACCTTCCCTCCAGACCTGCCAAGGGGAGCATGGCCCAGGGCACAGCGTCCATCACAGCAGCATCAGGAGAGTGCTGACCCCATGCACCCCAGGGGGCCAGGTCCCTGCTGTTGTATCTGGTAACTGCCTGGCGGACGCAGCAGCTGGTTTTGTGCCAGGGCTGGTGTCTCCCTGGTCTCCTACTCCCTTGTCCTGGTGGGGACAGGCCAGTGAGAAGGGGGAAGTGCAGGCAAGACAGGAGGGGTCAGGCTGGCCTTCCCCCAACACTTGGTGCCCTGACCCCCTTCTGCCTTCATGAGCTGTCGGGGGTAACTGGCAGCAGAAAGCTTTTTGCTTGGGGGTAGGAGCAGGGATAAAGGCAAAACAACACGTCCTAAGTAACAGTGGGAGAGGGAGTCTCTCTAAGGGTGGATGCGGGTTTTTAGCTCCCCTGTGCTGGGAGGGAGGCAGTGATTTCTTTGGGGGCAGGTGGCTGGGTGGGGGTGGGGTAATGAGACGAAGGGTGGTTCTGGGGTGAAGGCCCTGGGCAGGACTCAGGAGATGGGGGTTCAATTCCCAGCTCTGCCACAGACTCCTGCTGGGACCTTGGGCAAGTCACTGGGAGTGGGTGTGACGAAGTGGGAGTACTGTGTGTGTGTGCCTCAGTTTCCCCTATGCATTTCTTGACAGTCTATGTGAAGGGATAGGGGCTAATGCTGGAAGCAAGAAGGCAACGCCCTCCCCTCTGTGCATCCCTGGAAGCTGTAACCTGACCCCAGGTGGGGGAGGGAGGTCACGTAACACCTGAAGCCCGGGAAAGGAACAAAGGAGCAGGAAGTGGCTAGAGGGAGTAGTCAGTCTGGGTCTGGGGCTAGCTGGAAAGAGGGAGAGAAGCCATTTGGCTCTCTGGCTTCTCTCCTCTTCGATGGATCCAGCGGAGGGCTCACGCTCTTTCGCTGCATGGTCTGTGCTGGACCAGATGGAAGTCATCGAGTAAACCTGGGAAAGAAGCAGGAGCCCAGAATCTGGGTCTCACCTCCTGGCTTCCCAGAAAGGCCTGACTGAGGGACCCTGTTTGGACTGAGAAGCTGTGAGTTGGATGGTGTTCCTGACATCTCAAATAAACCGTCTATTCTGCTGGCTGAGAGTCACGTTTGACTGTGGATTTGGGGTGCAGAACCCATGGGCTCCCCCAGGACCCCGCCCAGGCGAGTTCGCTGGGGGAAGCACACGGAGGGGCAGAAGGTGCTGAATGCTCCGAGGACAGACCCATGAAGGTGGAAGTGGGGACCCCTGAAGCTCCTGGCCTGGGAAACAGGCTGTGTACGGAGAAGGGGCCCTCCACCCGGAGTCCGGTCTGGCTTCCTAGGGAGCGGTTCCAGACTATCGCCCGGGCGCTCCGTGACAACTGGTGGCACAGCGGTGGGATGTGCGGCATCCCGTGGACCCCGTGGACGGCGCACCCTGCAGTAAGTGACTGTGGGATCGCTGGGGAGCAGGCATGTTGAAGGCCCAGAGAATGCCAGTTACAGGGAGTGGAAAAGCTGCAGCTTAACCCCTGAGAGTGTGTGACCAGAGAGAAGGACTGTTGCAGATCCAGGGCCCCCCTGAAAACTGCAAGGAGCAGTCAGGGGCGGAGAAGCATGTGGCTTGGCCCTAGAACGGAGAAGGATTTTTGCAGTATCAGGGTACCCCTGGGGTTTGCAGTGAGCGGTCCCAGGGGCGCAGGAGCAGACGCTCAACCCTGGCAAAGAGGCGGTGACCTGGAAAGAGCTGGCACACAAGGGAGTTCCCCCTGGACACTGTGGGGCAAAGAGCACACAGGCCCGTGTGTCCAGAGCGAAGTGATGAGACTTCGTGACCCTGTGCTTTGTGAAGCACAGGTTAATCGTGCAGCTAGGAGAAGCTGGAGGATTTGGCTGCTCAGAGACAGTTGCAAGATTCCTGATCCAGGATGGGGTTGCAGGAGAATCTGGGAGCATCTGGAGTGGTCATGGCACATCCCCAAGACTCCTGTCCCTGACCAGACGGGGGTCTTCACGATTGGGTTCCCCATCCGGGGACCGGAGACTGAGGAGAGTGGAGCAGAGTCCAAGAAAGACATTGGACTGTGAGAGGCGACAAGGGCCTGGAAGTGCTGCAGGAGAAGCAGCAGTGTGGACTGGGAATGGTGATGCCAAGGGACCCAAGGGACTTCCGAAGGGTGAGTGGGGATAGACCCCTGGATGCCAGTTCCGCAGGGAGCCTCATTACTAAATTGGGGTCCCTGGGTAAGGGATGGGGGGAAGGGAACGTCCACCTCACTGCTGTTGAGCAGGCTGGCAATTCGAACCAGGGGAACCCTGCGGACAAGCCCTGGTGTCTAGCTCCCCGCTGGGTCCCAAGGCTGAGGACGCCATTCGCCAGATGGGTGGGGTGGTGGACAGACTCCCACCCCTGTCCCCGACCTGTATGTCTGTGTGGAGTCCCCTGGGTTCAAGTCGTGTGGACACCCAGAGGGAGCAGAGAGAAGTGGTGAATGGGAAGACAGTTCTGGGGTAGCAAAGCCCTGGGATGGGGAGAAGTGTTGTTTGGCCCCGATGGTGCAGTGTCACCGGATGCTGGGGGGCGGTGTGACCTGGGTGAGGGTCACAGGGAGGAAGATATTCATCCTGCCTAGAGCCCAGACCCCTGTGCAAACACAGGAGGGGTCAGGCTGGCAGGCTGCTGGGGATCTGCAGGATATTGCCTGTGAAATCCTGTTGGGGAGGCAGGATGCAAACCCTGCTCCTGTAACAGCGGAGGGTTTGAATTTAAATCCAGGGAACCAATAGGCTGAGAGGAAGATGGTCATTGAAATCAACTGACCTGACTGGCAGATGGAAGCAAAATACCTGCCTGCCTGTTAGCAAAGCCCTGGGGCGGGGTGGGACAGAGTGATAGTCCCCTCCCCCCTACACACTGGAGAAAAGTTTTGTTTCTGGGGCTGTGATCAGAGCAGGGAGCTCACAGCCTGGTAATTGTTCAGCAAGAGGTGGAAGGAATCAGAGATTGGCCAGTCTCCAGGCCTCCCTCGAGATAGTGGGGTACCACCGGTGGGTTGTACCCCAGGTTAGCTACCTAGCTGCCCCAATTTCAGAGCTAGGGAAGGATAGTGACCCAGACAAGGTGGTCTGGGAACAAGGGTGACAGAGGGATCTCTGTGCCCCGAGGAAGGCGCTAATCCAAGGCCGGGTGTAACTCCTACCAAGGAGTGGGAAAGATAATGGGGCACCCATGGAGCACTGGTGAGGTCGAACTTCCCCAGGTCACTGGCTAAAGTGACCATTGCTCAGTTCGTTCTCGAAGAGGGGAGATGTGTGACGAAGTGGGAGTACTGTGTGTGTGTGCCTCAGTTTCCCCTATGCATTTCTTGACAGTCTATGTGAAGGGATAGGGGCTAATGCTGGAAGCAAGAAGGCAACGCCCTCCCCTCTGTGCATCCCTGGAAGCTGTAACCTGACCCCAGGTGGGGGAGGGAGGTCACGTAACACCTGAAGCCCGGGAAAGGAACAAAGGAGCAGGAAGTGGCTAGAGGGAGTAGTCAGTCTGGGTCTGGGGCTAGCTGGAAAGAGGGAGAGAAGCCATTTGGCTCTCTGGCTTCTCTCCTCTTCGATGGATCCAGCGGAGGGCTCACGCTCTTTCGCTGCATGGTCTGTGCTGGACCAGATGGAAGTCATCGAGTAAACCTGGGAAAGAAGCAGGAGCCCAGAATCTGGGTCTCACCTCCTGGCTTCCCAGAAAGGCCTGACTGAGGGACCCTGTTTGGACTGAGAAGCTGTGAGTTGGATGGTGTTCCTGACATCTCAAATAAACCGTCTATTCTGCTGGCTGAGAGTCACGTTTGACTGTGGATTTGGGGTGCAGAACCCATGGGCTCCCCCAGGACCCCGCCCAGGCGAGTTCGCTGGGGGAAGCACACGGAGGGGCAGAAGGTGCTGAATGCTCCGAGGACAGACCCATGAAGGTGGAAGTGGGGACCCCTGAAGCTCCTGGCCTGGGAAACAGGCTGTGTACGGAGAAGGGGCCCTCCACCCGGAGTCCGGTCTGGCTTCCTAGGGAGCGGTTCCAGACTATCGCCCGGGCGCTCCGTGACAACGGGATTTTCCAAAGTGAGTTAGGAGCCCACTGAAAGGTCTGCCCCAGAGCAAGGCACCCGTCTTCTTCTGGGCCTAAAGATCCTCCCCAAAGCATCCCACCCGACATCTCTTGGGCCTCGCGTCCCCGTCTGGGCAGTGAAGATGATGATTTGCTGGAGTGACTGGGTGGCATTCTCTGGCCTGTGTTATGCAGCAGCTCAGACCCCATGATCACAGCCTAAAATCCATCCCTCGGACGGCACGGGAATGCCGCCTCCACAGCCGCCTCTGGCAGAGCGAGTGGCTTTGTGGGGAGAGATTCCCATTGTGTCAACGCAATGGAATCCCGGCCGCACGGTCCCATGGGGGGATTTTTGGCCCGGAGGCTCTCCTCCCGCTGAGCCTGCATGTGGAGGATGGCACCCCGCCCCCTCCCGCCCCAGCTGGGATGCATCTCTGGAGCGGAGAGAGAGGCACCCTCATGCCAGAGGCGGGACCTGGGTCCCTGCTGTCCAGGTGTCTGTCGGGCCCCAGGACTCCGCTCCCAGACGCATGGGGATGCACGTAGGGTCCCCGTGTGTGGAAGGCGGCTGTGTCATTGGGAGGGCTCAGACACTGCACTGGTAATGCCCAGAACAAGTCCACTAAATAATGCCCCCCAGGCTCTCCGAGGGGCACTTCTCTTGTTTATTCCACCTTCTTGCTCCAGTTCTGCTGCTCCCGGGGAGCCACTCGCAGAACGCCTGGGGTGGAATCGCGACCCACTCGGAGGTGGTGGGGGTTTTCCCATTAACTTGAGTGGAAGGAGGTTTGCACACCCGACATTTGCTGTGTGGTAGGTAAATTCCAGGCTCCACCCTTCTCATGTCCTCGCAGGCGCCCCGGGGGGTGGGGGTGGGGGGAATGGAGACTGCCCTGGTTCTGGAGTCACCGATGCAACTGGTATCACGGTGAGGCTAGGGGTAAGGCTGCTGCATCTCCATTAACAATAACAACAATACATAGCTTTGATATAGCACACGTCGTCTGTAGATCTCCAAGTACGTTACAAATTCCCATTCTCCAGATGGTGAAACTGAGGCACCCCGAGGGGAAGTGGGTCATCCAGCAGAGCAGCGGCAGAAGTGGGAATAAAACGAAGGTCTCCCACGTCCCAGTCGAGGGCTCTGCCTACTAGGCCACACTGCTTCCCTTAGCCATATTGCCTCACTGAGTGCCACCAATAGCGGTCCCCACGCCTGGCTTTTCTAGAGTCCAGAGGGAGTGTTGATCCCAGTCTGCTTTTCTTTTCAAATGTTTGCTCAGTGCAATCCCCTGGGGCTGTGAAAAGGCTTCTTGTTGCACTGGGGTGCTTGCTGCAGAGCCTCCCAGGCAGAAACCAGAAACCCGCCCAGCAGGACACTGGGACTCCACTTAGCTCCTGCCTCCGGAGAAACAGCCTTTCCCGGGGGATGGGGGGGGGGGCAAGGGATGGGGGGGACGGCTCAGGATTCAGCGTGGCCGTCTGGACAGAACCTCGTCCTGTAACCGGATTTGGTTGGGTTGTGAGGTCACTGAAGGTGGGACTTGGAAAAAGTTCCATTTTGATGGGGGGAGGGAGCCTTTTTCTCTGTAACCCTTTTCCTCTCGTATTTAAAGAGACTTTTAAAATGTGGGGGGGCGGGGGTGGATAGGCGGGGCGCGCACATTTTCATTTTGGCCAAAGACCCATTTTTGAATTAAAAAAATAATCTAGATGAAGAATTTCCACCTGCTCTGAAACAGATCCTGAGCGGAGCGTAAATCCAGCCTCCCCAACCTGAATGAAACCCGGGGGCTCCAAGCTCTCTGGGATGCTTTAGCTTTGCACTTTTCTATGAGGCACAAGTGCAAACCGCCGGGAGACGTTTGTCACCGGGACTGGTTCTGGACAGGGACCTGTCTTCTAGGACGTGGTCCGTTCAAACCAGTCCAGTCGGCGTTGCTTTTGGCTGAGCATTGCTGGAGCGTTTGGGTTCACAGAGCTTCTGCGGGGGGGAGGGACACTTTGGCAGACAGATGGGTAGAGGGAATCCTCAGTTGGTTAAAGCAGAGGAGCCAGACACCCCTTGGTCCCAGGCCAGGGGAGACGCGGGCTGCCTCTGTAGCCCAGCCTGCTGGAAAGGATCCACGCTCGCCGGAGCAAGGCCCCGTGGGGTCTGCAGAGCCGCGTGGGCCCCTTGACGAAGGGCAGGGCTCGGCCCAGCGGGTTCGGCTCACCGGAGTCTAGTAAAACCGGAGCTTTTCCTGCCTGCGCGCGTTTCTGCTGATTCTTTTTGGCCTGGGGCCTCTCCGGGGCCGGCGCGCTGGGGAGGAAATGGGGACGTGGCAGGCCTGGAATCCCAGCCTGCTGCGGTTTCTCAAGCCTTTGACTTGTGGAACCAATTTGAAGGCGAGCAGGGCTGCTTGTCATTTCCTCTCCCCTCCTCCAGTGGGGTCTGGAGGCTCTGCGGACACAGCAGTGCCTGGTGGCAGCCCCTCATTAACACAGGATACAGCTCAGGCCAGCCGCTCCCTAATCGCTTACAAAAGGGAAACGGGGAGGGGGGGGAGCGGGGGGGGGGGGCGCGTTGCTGCAGGGTGGGGCAGCTGCTAATTGACTGGGGGCTAGAAGTAGAAACCTGGCACTGCTCCTGCTCTGAGCCCCAGCTCCTCCACCGGATGATCTTTGCATTTGGAAACCCCGAGATTCTCCTTCCCCCACCCTACTTGGGTCTCCTTGTGCTTCAGGGGCTGCTCGTACCCTAGGCAGAGGGGTCTAAATGTATACGGAACTCAGGGTGGCCGCTCCAGAGGGGGAGCGAGTCAACTGCAGGGGAACGTCCGTGCACGGAGAAGCTGAGTGCTGCAGGACTGCTAAAGAAAAACCCAGAGGCTGGCCAGGGAGCAAAATGTCTGGCCAGGGACGGGGGGTTCTACTGCACCCAGCGTGGGTGGGGGCGTATGTGCATGAATTGTAATTGGTATTGTAGTAGTGCCGGGACGCCCCAACACGGGTTTGGTTTCTTATTGTCCTAGGTGTTGTACAAATGTACAATGGAACGATGCTCCCTGCCCCGAAAAGCTTCCAGTCTAAGTAGTTGGTGCGAGGGAAATGGTAGCTGCAACGGATGGGGTGGAACACCAGACAAGAGGGAGACAATTACTCCTTCATATAACACGAGGAGCAGTGTAAGAACCCTTCTGTTCACTTTCTCCATACCATTCATGATTTCATAGCTGGTTGTTGGCACCCTTTTGTCCATGAGAGACAGTGGGGATGGCAGTCTGTGATGCAGAGAGTTTGCAATGTCTCATGTGACTGAATAGACCAGTCTGAGATTTGGGTGATCTTTGGCAGTTATTACAAATGTCTGTGTCTTGGTTGGGAGCAGCTACGGGCTCTTTTCAAGCTATAGGAGCCAGCTCCTGTCATGGACTTTGATACCCTGATGGAGACAATGGCACCCGTTGTTACAATCACTTGCCAAGATTTCTCATCAGCCAGGATCAATCCTGAGTTCCTTCATATCTCGCTTGCATGGGCCTTTATACCGAAGCTTGGGACGTCCTGTTGGTCTTGTTCCCTCTGATAGCTCCCCGTATAGCATGTCCTTGGGTACGTGTCCCTCTTCCAACCTACCCAGATCATATCTCTCCGTAGCTGTCTCTTTTCCAAGCTGAACAGTCCCAGTATTTTTAATCTCTCCTCAGATGGAAGCTGTTCCATCCCCTTAATCATTGCTGTTGCCCTTCTCTGTACTGTATCCAATTCTAATATATCTTTTTTTGAGACAGGACGACCAGAACTCCGTGCTGTATTCAAGGTCATGGCATACCCTGGATTTATATAGTGGCAGTATGCTATTTATTGTCTTATTATCCATCCCTTTCCTGATGGTTCCTCACATTCTGTTCGCATTGATTGGATGTTTTCCAGGAACTATCCACAGTGACTCCAAGGTCTCTTTTTTGAGTGATAACAGCTAATTTAGACCCCATCATTTGTATGGAGAGTTGGGATTGTTTTCCAACATGCGTTGCTTTGCATTTATCAACGTGGAATTTCATCTCTTCGTGGTTAGCTTTGGACTTAACTATCTTGAGTAATTTTGTATTGTCTGCAAATATTGTCCTCTCTGTTTCCCCCATTTTCAGATAATGTATGAATATGTTGAAGACTACAGGTCCCAGCACAGATCCCTGGGGGACCCCACTATTTACCTCTTTCCACTGTGAAAACTGACCATTTATTTCTAACCTTTGTTCCCCGTCTTTTAACCCGTTCCTGATCCGTGAGAGTTTCCTCTTCTCCCATGACAGCTTACTTTGCTTAAGAGCTGTTGGGGAGGAGTCTTGTCAAAGGCTTTCTGAAAGTCCAAGTATGCTATATGCACTGGATCACTGCTTCCCACATGTTTGTTGACCCCTGTGATGGAGTAGGAATACTGTGTGTGCCTCAGTTTCCCCTATGTATTTCTTGAGCGTCTATGGGAAGGGATAAGGATGTGTAGCTGATGCAAAGCAGAGACAGGGTAAGCAAGTAGTTGACACCCTCCCCCCTCTCTACAGGTGTCCATACCTGAAGCTGTAATCTGACTCCAAGTGGGGGAGGGAGGTCACCTGACCTGGCTGAGCCAGGGGAGAGGAGGGGCTGGAGAGAGGGAGTTTCAGTTTGGGGTCGGAAGGTAGCTGGAGTCAGGCAGGGAGGGCAGAGGAGCTATCTGGCTCTCTGGCCCCCCAAATGGATCCAGCTGAGGGCTCACGCTAGCTGTATGGTCTGTGTTAGACAAAGTACTGGTCATTGAATAAACCTCTGTTTTACTGGCTGGCTGAGAGTCATGTCTGACTGTGGATTTGGGGTGCAGAATCCATGGGCTCCCTCAGGGCCCCGCCCGGGCGGCTCGCTGGGGGAAGCACACGGAGGGGCAGAAGGTGCTGAATGCTCCGAGGTCAGACCCAGGAAGGTGTAAGCGGGGACCTCTAAGCTCCTAGCCTTGAAGACAGGCTGTGTACGGAGAGAGGACGTTTTCCCTCGGAGTCCCAACTGGCTTCATAGGGAGCAAGTTCCAGACCATCGCCCCGGGCACTCCGTGACAACCCCCTCACACACTCATGTGTGTGTGTGTGGGGAGGGGGGGAGTGTGTCTAGGTGCATATGTCTATATCCCTTTCTGATTGGTTCTGAAATGTTTCCCTCTGGCCAGAAGATGGACTGGTGGGAAGAGAGGAGCTGGGCCCCGAGAGGCCTTGCTAGTTCCTGACAAACCTCTGCCTAGTAAATGGGCTGGAGAAACCCAAACAAAATCTGGCGACATTCACGTACATGCTGGGTTTTCTTAGGGGGAACTAATGGAGTCCGGGCCCTGGTCTCTGCCTCCGGCGCACACAGAACAGCCATTCAGCCAAAGCTGGAGAAACAGCCATTATATAAACAGCACCGACTTCAAACATCAATAAACTCCCCCCCCCGCTCCCCTTGGTAACTGAGTCTCTCCAGGGTGCTTTTCCAGTCCACCACGAGGCGTTTTTTCCCTTTGCTTTTAAGCATGTGTTCTCACATGCAGCCCAGCTCCCGGGAAAGTACACAGCTTCGCCTTCTGTGTTACTTTCGTGCATGGTGGAAAGCCTCTAGGCCCGTTTTTGATGGCACATCTAAGCCAGGTATTTCTGAAGTGCGCAGAGCTGCCTTTTAGTTCTGCCTGAGCCGGCGCCGGATGCTTCAGAGGAAGAAACTCTGCAGTCGCACTGATGGGAAAACCTGCCCCATAGAAGTTTCCTCCGAACCCTCATTAGTTAGCTGCCTTGTCGCAGGAGGGTTTGTAGCTCTTCCCAGGTTCCTGTTTGTGTGTCATTCTTATTATAACATCACTGGATAGTCTGTTATTCGTATAAATGTCTAGTCCCATTTTGAGGCTGCTAAATTCTCTGCCTCCGTGTCATCTTGTGGGCAGTGAGTTCCACAGGATAGTTCTATGCCTTCTATAAACGTATTCCTTTTATCACGTTTAAATCTGCTGCCTTCGCGTACCATTGACTGCCCCTCATTCCTGTGTTATGAGACAGGGTGAAGAGGAGTTCCCTGGTTGCTTTCTCTCTGTGAGCATCTCCCTGCCCTCTGTGCTCCTAGTCCCCTGCTCCCTCACAACACTTCTTAAATAAGGCTTCATTTTAGCTCAAATTGCCATGGCTTCCCCTCTCTCCAGAATCTGTCCTGAAGTGCCATATCTAGACCCTTCTCTGCGGGTACCAGCAGAGAGACTTTTTCCAGGCACGCGACACGGTAAGGGCTGGGCCCACAGGTGAGTGTGATCTCTAGGTTGCAGATGGGCAAACTGAGGCACTGAGTGATGAAGTGACTTGCCCAGAACCATGAGTGTGTGGCAGAGCTAGGAATAGACCCCAGGATCTCTAAATCCCAGCCCCGCTGGAGAGCCCCGGGATGGGCAGGTACTGGGGCGGGGCGGAACATGGGGTTAGGGCCTGGCTCCACCCTGGAGTACTTTTCTGGCAGCCTAGCGGGACGGGGTGGAAGTCAGGGAGGAGCCAGGCACGTTCCAGGAGGGGACCCCGATGAAAAACAACCCCACGCTGTTCTTCCCATCTCCCCAGCTGTGGGATGTGGCCGGGGGGAGAAGGGGAGGGGGCTCTAGCTCTGTTACCCCAGTGTTTCTACCCTGCCGGGGCTCCCATCATCGCCTCCCCCAGCAATAACCCTGCCCCTGCCCTGCCCTCAAGCAGCTGGAGACCGCAGCGCGTCTCCTAAACAGCTAATTGTCCCCCATTTCCTCTGCTTCCCTCCACCTCCGCGGCCAGACAGAGCAGGTCCTGCCCCGGCTGCCTCAGCGCCGTGGGAGCCAGCGACCTCGTTCAGGGTCGCGTGGGATCGGAGCACGGCAGTCTAGCCCCCAGCATGTTAAGCAGTCTTGGTTTGTGGCTATCTCACGGTGGTGCTTCGGAGACACTTACAGAGTCCCCAGTATTTAATATCTCCTCCCCCCCATCCCTGTGGCCTGAGCACGATTCTCCACAGTGCCTTCGAGCACTTCCTGCAGCCTGACCTGAAACGACTACCAAGGAATCCCCCGTCTCTGGGTTCTCCGGGTCTCTGAGTGCCTGGCTGTAGAGAACCGATTTCTTGGTGTGTTTGGGGCGGGGGTTCCTGGATCTGTGGAGGTGGGTGTGGTGACCTGTGTTCTTGTATAGAGTTGTGTGCCGCGCCCTTGCTGATGGTGGTTGATGCTAGTTGTTACCCCCCCCCCCCCCCCCCGCACTGGAACCCGCTGTGAGTCCTGACCAGCTGCGTGTATCCCGCTGGCCTTCGGGGCTGGCTGGCTGGTGTGCTCGAGTAGGCCCCGTTAATGGTGTGAGACCTGACACGCTCCATGCCTGCTGCCCCCTCCCAGCCGTCGGCCCCCTCTGGCTTTACAGGGATCGGTTTCCCCCTCTGATGGGCTGCAGATGTGAGGAGCTGTCTCAAGCAGGCAAGTCGGGGCTCTGAGAGCCAAGGGGCTGCCCTGCTGCACAGGGGTCAGTGATACCACGTCAGAGGGGAGGGGCAGGGGCAGGGCAGGCTAGTGAGCAGCCTGGGGAGTGGGGAGGGCCAAGTGGGGGACATGACACAGCTTCTCCTTGCTGCAGATGGACTGAGCATCCTGCTCCCAGACGGCTCCCCTTGCTACACCCCTCACTTGATTCCTAATTGCAGCCGTCTTAGCCAGACAGGACGTTCCACCTCCTGGACGCTCAGTGGTGGCCGGTCGTGGCCCGAGGCCCCACTGTGGGGCTAACAGGGCGGAAGTGTCTCCCTCAGACACTGTAGCACCATGGTTCTCCCCCAGGGGGATGGGTATTTCGGGGGGGGATGGGTATTTCTGGGGGGGGGGGGATGGGTATTCCTGCGGGTACGCACAGCTCTTCCAGGGCATCCCTCAATTCATCTAGATATTTACCTACTTTTACAACCGACTAGCAAAGTCAGTACAAGCTAAAATTTCATACTGACCTTGACTTGTTTATACTGCTCTGTATACTATCCACTGAAATGTTAAGTACAATATTTATATCCAATCTGTTTATTTTGTAATTGGATAGTAAAAAGGAGAGAGTCAGCAATTGTTCAGTAAGCAGGAGCTGGGACACATTTGTATTCTTAGGTCTGATTTTTGAAAGCAAGTAGTTTTGAAGGGAGGTGAAACTTGGGGTGCACACGACAAATCCGACTCCGGAAAGGGGTGCAGCCGTCTGGAAAGGTTGAGACGCTGCTGTGGAGCCTGGCCATTGGGATAGGCAACACGGACACTGGGGGCATCTCTTAACCGCCCCTCCCTCCCCACCTGGCATGCCCAGGAGAGCTTGTGGCAGAGAGACGGTTCCTTTCTTTCCTTGCTGTTGCCCACTGCAGAGAAAGGGGCTGCAAACGCCTCCTGCAGTCGCGGTCGCTCTGCATTGCCCGAGGGTGGTCTGTCGGTCAGGCGATTAGCCCCTACAAGTGCTCTAGGTCTCCCTGGTCTCTCTGCTCAGTGCATGTGGGGGGTTCGGGTCCTGATAGCTTGTGTCTGCCTACGTTTCCCCAGCTCAGCCTCTCTCCCTGCCCAGCTCTTGCAGAACAGAACATTAGAAAACACCAGCCCTGTTCCCCTTCCTCCCCACCAGCTGGTGCAGAGCTGTTCCCTGGGGCCTCTTCTCCAGGCCACTCAGAAAGGTCCCAGCTGACATTCTGCTGCTTCTCCTGGAGAGGCCTCTCCTCTCTCTAGGGCTTGCCCCACAGAGGGACTGTTTGGCTGCCGTGGGTGGAAATACTCCCCGTCCCCATGGGTCTCTTGAAAGGGGAAGGAGCCTGGAGCAGCTCGCTGGGGGGGGGGCGGGGGGGCTGAGGCAGTTAAAAGCACAGTGCCTGACTGGTGGCCCTTGTGGCAAAAGGCTGCATCTCGAAGTGCTAATTGCTGCGAAAGAGCGTTAATGAGCTGCTAGCTGAATGGGTGGGGGGCTGTTCCTCTCCCCTCCTCTCCTTTCACCCAGGCTGGCTTCCGCTCCTCAGCCTGAGCAGGACCCAGGGCCCCCTTTGTGGTCAGCTAAACTGTTTACTTTGGGATAAAGAGCCGGAGCCGAGCGGCTTGAACGGCCCTGCGCCCAGGAGCCGCTGGAATCCTGACTCCAGTCCCGCTCAGGGCCCCGCGGAGGGGACAGAGCCGTTCTCCCCGACGCGCACAGCGTCCTTCTGAGCCCTCCCGGCCCCGAGCAGGGTGACCAGACATCCTGGCTTTATAGTGTGACGGAGTAGGAATACTGTGTGTGTGCCTCAGTTTCCCCTATGCATTTCTTGAGCGCCTATGTGAAGGGATAAGGATGTGTAGCTGATGCAAAGCAGAGCCTCTCTGCAGGTGTCCATACCTGAAGCTGTTATCTGACCCCAAGTGGGGGAGGGAGGTCACCTGACCTGGCTGAGCGGGGGGGGGGGGGGAAGAGGGGCTGGAGAGAGGGAGTTGGAGTTTGGAGTCTGCAGCTGGCTGGAGAGAGGTTTTTGGAGTCTGAAGCTGGGTGGGCAGAAGGGAGGCAGGCCCAGTCAGGGTCTGGCCTCCCTTGGGCCCCCAAAATGGATCCAGCGGAGGGGTTAGGGTACCTACAAGCTCAGTGTTAGACCATGTACCTGGCGACGAATAAACCTCTGTTTTACTGGCTGGCTGAGAGTCACGTTTGACTGTGGATTTGGGGTGCAGAATCCATGGGCTCCCCCAGGACCCCGGCCGGACAGGCTCGCTGGGGGAAGCTCACAGAGGTGCAGAAGGTGCTGAATGTTCCAAGGTCAGACGCAGGAAGGTGGAAGTGGGTACCCGTGAAGCTCCTAGCCTTGGAAACAGGCTGTGTACAGAGAGGGGACACTTCCCCAGAAGTCCTATCTGGCTTCATAGGGAGCAAGTTCAGGACCATCGCCCGGGCACTCCGTGACATATAGGGACAGTCCCGATTGTTGGGTTTTTTTCTTATATAGGCTCCTGTCACCCCCGCATCTCGATTTTTCACATTTGCGATCTGGTCACCCTAGCCCCGAGGCAGGGAGACAGAGCCGGGTCTGAGGGAAGCGGGGAGAGGGACTGGGAACAGCCACGTGCGAGAGCCGTGGCCTGTCAGGAGTGCGAGACGCGTGATCTCCGAGCTGAGGGGTGTTTCTGAACCGTGTCCCAGGCTGGTCCCGGCTTGGGCAGCCTCAGGGCCCTAATCTCTTTCCATGGCCCCTTCTAAGCTACATGCTGGAGCGATGCTGTAATTCTCGTAGCAATGGCAGCCGCTGGGCTGGCTGTGACCCCAGTGTCCGTCCATAGTCGGGTCCTTAGAGCGTCGAGATCATGGGGTTCTGAGGGCTGGGGACGGAGGTAGGAAAGCAGCAGAGAGGCGCAGGCGAGGAAGGAGGGAACGCGGGCTGCGTGTTCTCTTGTCTCCAGGAGCTGCTGGCAGTGGAGGAGGCTCACGCCCGTGGGCAGTCCCAGGCTCTGGTTTCCTCTGTTGTGTAATGAGAAGTGTGTAACGTGTGGAGCCCGGTTCCCCTTCCCTGCAACCTCAGGGGACCCCTCAGCCTCCTCCCGACACAGCCAAGCTGCTGCCTGTCGCTCCAGAGCACACTGAGGCCTCACGTCTCCTGTTCGGCCCAGGCCCTGGGCCCCGCTCGCCGCCCACGCTCCTATTGCCTTCTCTCTGTCCCCTTTGGCTCCCACCTCGCTGGCCTCTGCCCCTGCAGCTGCTAAGGCCACTTTCTCCCCTGCCTGACGGCCCTCTCCACACTCCCACTGGCCCCGCCAGACCCTGCTTCCTATCCCATGCTCCCCGCCCCCCACCTGTCAGGGAGAGGTCTCCAGGGGTTGTCGGATGCCATTTCCTATCCTTCCCCTGAGCCACGCATTACCCTACCAGCGGGCCCACGTATCTCCTCCTTCCGCTCCCCCCTTCGCCGCCTTCCACACTGCCCCCCAGCACTCCTAACTCCCCCAATCCCTCCCCACACCCCCAGCCCTCCTTCCCTTGGACTCCTGGCTCCCTTCACCATGGCGATGTTGCTGTTTTGAGGTGCTGGGGCGCTGCTGAGGAGAGCTGCTAACGGGCCGTAACTATTCGTATAGGACTGTGAGATAAAGGAGGTCAGACTAGACTGAAGGGTCACTTCAGGCTGTGACGTCTCAGTTGTGGTATCTCCAGTTTTGTTCCCCCACATCTGGCCGTGGCTAATGAAGCTGCCCCCTCCGGACCACACACCTAGCCCCCGCCGGTCGTGCGGGCACTTGCTGCTTGTTTAACTCAGGTTGAATAACCCCCCTTTCCTCCTTTCTCTTCCCCCCACAGGCTTTTGAGTAACAACAAGATAACGGCGCTGAAGAATGGCTCTTTCTTTGGACTGCGTGCTCTCGAGAAGCTGTAAGTGCCAGTCGGGGCCATTGTGAGTTTTGAGCCGCTCTGGGCTTCTAATGAGGGACTGGGAAATTAGTGACCAAAGCAGAGCAAAAATTAAATGGGAGTAGAGGGGGAAGGGAGAGATGTTTTTGCTGTTGTGAAGGGAAAGAGGGGAGGGGGAACTGCTTGGTGCCGGAGGGTTTTTGGTAACAAAATAAAATGTACAGCCCAGTGTAACCTGCTTTTCATTGTTGCTATAAATATGGGGAAAATTGCACTTAAATCTGCACAGCACTGGCTGATGGGAGCATGGGGGAGCAACTGACGTCTGTGTGACGGAGTAGGAATACTGTGTGTGTGCCTTAGTTTCCCCAATGCATTTCTTGAGAGTCTATGTGAAGGAATAAGGGCTGATAGTGTTGCAAAGCAGAGACACAGTGTAAGCAAGTAGCCGACGCCCTCCTCCCTCTCTACAGGTGTCCGTAGCTGTAATCTGACTCCAAGTGGGGGAGGGAGGTCACCTCACCTGGCTGAGCCAGGGGGGAGGAGGGGCTGGAGAGAGTGACTTTGAGTTTGGAGTCTGAAGCTAGCTGGAGTCAGGCAGGGAACGCAGAGGAGCTATCTGGCTCTCTGGCCCCCAAAATGGATCCAGCTGAGGGCTCAAGCTCGCTGTATGGTCTGTGTTAGACCAGGTGCCGGTCATCGAATAAACCTCTGTTTTACTGGCTGGCTGAGAGTCATGTCTGACTGTGGAGTGAGGTGCAGAATCCACGGGCTCCCCCAGGAGTCCTAGCTGGCTTCATAGGGAGCAAGTTCCAGACCATCGCCCGGGCACTCCGTGACAGTATGCCAACAAGTGAGGCATGCGGCCTCTGTCTTCCTCTACGTGAAAATGGGTGTGCCTGAGCTCGCCGTGCGGTCCCTGGCTTGTTCGCTGTCTAAAATCACTTTGCACGGGATGGCTGTGGGGATGAGTGGCTGAAGGGCAGAGTCTTTCCTCTCTAGGTTGCTGGTTAAAGCCCAACCTGTAGACCAAAACTGTTCCCCCTCTCCCCACCGTGATGGGCTGTGTGATGTGAGTTGGGAGGGTCTGAGTCCGACATTGTCCCTGCAAACACGAGCAGCACAATTGGCTCACGCTGCCCCTCGGCTCACAGCCTCAGCAAAGAGGCCAAGGAGAGGGGGTGTCCCTCTGTCCTCTACAGGAGGTTCCAGGACAGGTGGGAGGAACGTTAGCGGAGCTTTTCCAAAGTGTCTAGAGGATTTTGGCGCCCATCTTTGAGATGCCTTGAAGGGGTCTGATTTCCAGAGGCTGGATGCTCAGCCTCCCCCTGTAATCAGATTCCCCAAAGACTTCTTAAGTTGGGTGCCCAAGGTCACCAAAGTGTGTGAGGGAGACGGGGAGGAGTGAGGAGGTCTGTGTTGCTTCTTGACGATGGGGCTCTCACCTTCAACCTGCCCTAAATCCCCACGCTCGTGCCCAGGGCTCTGGGATGTGGAAAATGGACAATTTGGGTGGGGAATGCAGCCCGGCGGGTGTCAGAAGAAAGGAACGGTCTCGGGAGCGAAGGGAGAGGTTCTCTTGGGGACTCCAGGAAATGAGTTCCACTTCAGACGCTCATTGGAAAGCCATGTTTGGGCTGGAAGCCTCTGAGGGGGCATTGATTTGTGGGGTCCCGTATGAAAAGCAACATTGTCCCTCGAACAGTCAACCTTCTTATCTCCCTGTGAAAGGCATCTCTCTGGTGGGAGCCTTTAATAAGGGGAGATTTATGGCCCCCATATGGGTTTGATCTGTAGGTATGTAGGAGAGGGGTCCGCACACTGAGGGGGTTTTGTTCCCAGACGTTGCCTTTCGAGCAGTGAATCGGGGACTCTGGCTTGATGTATTGAGTGAGGCTGAAAGGGCAGCCTGTGCTCCCTGTCTCGGGGGGGAGTCGAGGTTCCCCTGCGGGCTCTGGCGAGATGGTAGCTGGGGGAGCTAGATCCCAGCGGTGCCGTAAATGGCTGTCCCACGCTGGGCTCCCCAAGACCCGGCCTGGGTGCTCTCGGGGGGGGGGGTGATGGGGACAAAGGGGTGTCTCCATCCCTGCGGGGAAGCTGGGCTGCAGCGCCTCTAAAAGGGGAAACGGCAACGCTTGAGTCAAACCACCACTCGTCCTGAGGAGAGAAGGGCTTCGTGATTTCGGGCCGTTTTTCCTCATGTGTTGCTGTAGGACTGGCTCACCTCGCAGCTCGTGCCGGGGGGTGTTCGGGATCCCGCAGCCCAGTTTCGAAGACAGGGCTTTGCCACGCCATGCGTGGCCAACATTATTCTTCGCTCTTACTGCAGTGAGCTTGTTGGTTGTCGCTCCCCACCCCAGAGGAGGCTGCATTTCTCTAAGGTGTGAGATCCGGTGCCTTGAGTTCCGGTGAAATGCACTACAGGGGTGTGTCTGACGTGCTCTCTGGCCAGTCCAGGGTTCTCTGGGGTACGGCTGGGGGGGGAGGGAACCACATGTATTCCTCTGTCACTTGGGGAATCTGCAGCAGGAGCAGTTTGATACAAACATTGAAGATGATGCTCCCTTGCGGCTTTTATCCGAGGAGCTCTGTGATCTACAGATAACAACGAGCCCCACTGCGAAGCCAGTATTCTCACTGCTTTTACCATGGGGGAAATTGTGGCAGGGTAGGCTAAGCAACTTGCCCCTGCTCTAAGCCGTCAGGCCCACGAACCTTCCCGGTGCCCGTAGCAGAACAGACAGGAATTGGTACTGTCTGTAAGACCTAGGCCTCCCTAGCTGCTGTGCCAATGAGTAATGGAGCGTGAGGAGGGGTAAGTAAACCAGTGCCCGGACTGTGGCAATGGGACTGGGTAGGTGGAATCTGGCAAACGTCTCTTGCTGGGCAATGTAAGTTGTGTGGCTTAAAAATAAAACCCTGAACCAGGTGCCAATTCCTGCAACCCCTCCCGTAGCCCCCACATGGCACCCCTGCCTCCTGGACTACTTGTAGCCCCCCCAGCCACCCTTCTAGCTCCTGCAGGGCCTGGTTTGGGTCTGCTGGTTCCGCAAGCTGAACAAAGCCGTGCAGGTAGCCGGGCTGGGGCTGGGGGTGGCGAGACGAGAGGGCACGTGGAGGAGGAAGGGGGAGAGGCCATAGAAGAGAGCTCCACTGTACGGTGTCAGGCCCGAGTGACATGCATTGAGTCCCTGCGCAGCTGGCGGGGAGTGCACACAAATGCCCCATTCACGCTGGGCTTCCGAGTCCCCTCTGCCGCGCTCACCAAGGCGGCTAATGAGTTGCCGGCTGGGAGGGAGGCGTGCGGCTGTCTTAAAGCAGCAGGGAGCCGGGGCCGTGAGAGCGCTTGTCCTGGGGTCGCGCGGCCGGGTGTGAAGAGGTGCTGAGCAGCACCCAGGGACCCGCTGACTTCGGGGGGAGGCGGGGAGAGCGAGCGCCCGGCGTGTCAGGGTCACTTGTACTGAGGGGCTGCGGGAAGGACTGAGGCGCCTGATTTTAGGCTCCTGAATTGGAAAACTCTGTCCAAGCCTCTGTGTGGCCGTTTCTCTTCCAGTCTGGGCGTACTGGTAGCCGCCCGCATTGCAAAACGCTCCGGGCGACACTGGCAATAGGCAGGAAGCAGGCTCGAAGGGGGGCTGTTTCCCTTTCGGCACACCTGGCCCCGTGGGTATTGGTGACTCCAGAGGCTTGGCAGCTCCGGTGTGGTGCTGCGGGTTACTCCCCTTGGAGAGCCAGGCCTGGCGCAAGGCTGGGTTTCATTAGCTCCAGCTCCGGAAGCGTTTATTAATGTGAACCAGGGTCTCGTTATATGGCCCGCACCTGCCTAAGCCAGTAGAAGATCCCAGCGGCTCCTTCAGGGGATGGGGCTTCTGGAATGTGGTGGGAAGCAGGAGGATGCAGGCAGGGCTGTTGGATTGAATGCAGCTAGCAATAGCAAAGCTTGCCTTCCTCTGCCGAAATCGTCCATAGCATGCGCTGGCTGCAGCCTGAGCAGGAAACGAGGGGGGGGGGGTCTCCAGCTGTTCCCGGTACCTCTGCACATAGGTGTGTCCCAGGCCCATGCATTTATACTCTCCTTTTAGGAGGGCCACGTTCCCCAGAGCTCTGCACCCACAGCTGGGGGCAGAGTTTCAGCAGAACTCAGGAGCCAACGTTCACCCAACCCGCAGAGCTAACCCAGGCCCAAGCGTGGGCGTGCAACTTCTGGCCTTGGTCTCGTGTCCTCCTTGTCAATGGTGGGCAGGTGGGGCCCCGCGCCTGAGAAAATCCCGTTGTTCAGGGCGCGATTCGTTCTCTTCTGAACGGGGGCAGCGGGGGGCCCTTTGCAATGAACAGGGGACGCGGCCGTGGCGTGGCACACGGCTCAGGAGCTGTGGGATCAGCTCAGATACAGGAAGGCTCGTGAGACTGAGCATCTTGGGACAGGGACTGCTCCTCATGGCAGCAAAGCACCTGGCCCGGTGCCAGGGCTACTCTCCGCAAAGCAGCAAGTTACGTGAATAACATGCATCTTTTGGCTTGGCCTTGGCCTTGGCTTTGGACCTACTGGCTGTGCTGGTTTTCTGAGCCTGTTCCCAATGTGTTTGGATGGGACTCTTGCCAGATTCAACTGGCAGTCCAGCCTAAGGGATTTGGTTACATTCCTTCTGTTAAAGTTAAGGAAAGAGATGTGTCTGAATCCCCTAGGCTGCTTTGGGAAACCGCCTCCAAGCGTAGTTGTGAAAGCCAGATGTCCTGACCTGTGTGACTAACCCCTGAGATAGTTACCATGGACAGAATTCTCCCCTCCTCACCACATCACTTGATTTCAGCACGTCACTTACCTTGGACAGTGAAAACGGGGACTAGATACTCAGTGGTTTGGAAGCTTGTACCTTCCACCAACAGAAGTTGGTCCAATAAAAGATATTCCCGAAGTTTGTCCTGCTTTTTAAAAACCAACCAACCATGAAATCCCGTTAATACGTAGCTTTGCCCCGTCATTTTTTTAAACTAAACTCTAAATTTGGGGCCTAAATTGTGTGTCCCTGTCCCTTTAATCGCCGATCGTTTTATTCTCCTCCCACACTTTCTTCCAAAGTGTCGGGTCATATCCTGCCCTAGATCCTGGCAGGAAGCTCTCATTAATGGGAGGGGATTCATGGTCTCATAGGGGTAGAAAGCAGCCTGGAACATGTTTAAAAATGTACTTTATGGATCTGACTCCTTAAGCAAAGCGTTTGGTGGGGGATGAATCACTGCCAAGGAAGGTCCGAAAATACACCCTCTGGTAGGAAATCTGATTTCCTGCGTCAACAGCCTCCATGTCAGTTCCACGCAATCCTTGAACTTGACTTCTGAGTTCCTGCCTTTTCGGCCCCCCTCCCGCCCCTTTGCATACAAATCTGAAAAACTCTCGTCTAATTGGGTTGGACCCCTGGGTGCCGAAAATCTCTTTAAAGTCTCATTCTTCTCCTAGCCCTGAACAAACAGTACGTCCTGATCCCGGTGTGCGCAGAGCGGCATTAACCTGCCGGCCACCTCGGGAATGTTCCAGTCCCGCCGGGAGCCCGTCCCCCCCCCCCCCCGATTGCCACTCACTCCAGCGAGCAGCGTGGCGTGCTCTTCGGAAACTAATTGTCCTTGACGAGGGTTGTCATTGTTTTTCATCGGCTTGATTCGGAGCTGCAGAGGGAACGTGGCAGACCCCTGCCCTCGATAGCGGGACGGACGGACCCGGGGGAGGGGAGCAGGCGACTGTTCCCCACTGTGGCAGCGCCCGCAGAGGACTGGCCGCTGGCGTTTCTCTGTGGAAACGTGCACCCTTGGGTGCTGAGGACCTACGAGGCCTGTCGCGTGCTGGATCTCCCTTTGGCTGTCGGCAGTGGTGTGATGTGTGTGGGAGGGGGGCTGGGGAGGTAGCGGGGATGGGAGTCGCTCCCCTTTCTCTGCACTTACCGGGCAATAAACCCCAGGACTTGGCGGAGTTTGCCTTGTAGATTGTACAGTTTGTAGCACGCCAGGGCATCGCTGGCTGTCGGGTGATGTGGTCATTGTGCTGGTGAACAACCTGGGGCATTAGACTTGAAAAACCTAGAGGAAGAGCTTTTAAAGCACAACCTTAACTGTCGTACTTGAATCCTATTAGCCTTTCTCTCCCAGGAAGGTGGTGGGGTATAGTGGTTAGAGCAGGGGCCTGGGCATCAGGACACCTGAGTTCTGTTCCTGTCTCGGGGAGGGGAATGGGTTCTAATGTTCCAAGGCCGGACTCGTGAGCCCTGTTACCAGCTTTGGAACCAGTGTGGTGTGAGACGAGCAAATGCCTTCCCCTGTCTCGGCTGCTGCTTGCCGATCTGTATCGCTGGGAGTTGCCACGCTGAGTTGTGCTCTGAGATCTGCGTGAGAAAGCGCCGTGGTCCCTAAGAGTTAGGCAAAATCGTACCTTGAGGATAAACTTGCTAACTGGGGCCCTTCTGCCCCGTCTTCCAGAATTTACATTGCCAATCGGGCCTGTGGGTTAGAAGATACCCCCCCTCCCCCAACAGAGCAGGTTCCACCCCGGCCACATTAACCCCGCGCTCCCCTTTCCCCGTCTGCTGCCCCGTCCACTCCCGCTCTTTCTGAGGCTAATACCCCTGGGCAGACACTGCTCCGGTACAGGCAGGATGCACCACTGAAAATCCGCCCAGCCTTGAAAAGCGCTGGGAGCGAGAGGCAGCCGTGGCTCGGAGCCCTCTGGATGGAGCTGTGATCCGCCCTCACCCGAGCATAGGCCATGCGCTGCTTGTGAACTGTGCCTCAGGTGGGCACAGAGTGGAGCCCTGGAGATGCCGGGTGCTCGGGGATTTCAGCTCGGCCTCTCTAATGATTTGCAGCTCCGTAATGAGATTAATGATTCTCCGTGGGGCTGGAATGCAGCCTGGGCCGCCGCGCTCATTAGCAACAGATCAGCTTGGACCCCTCCTTTCCCACCAATCTAACCTGCTCTGGGAAGCCCCTAGGTGCCTGTCACATTTCCCTAAGCAGCGGCTGGAGGGGGGGGTGCCGTTTATAGATGCTGGGTGGGGGCCAGGTGGCTTGAGGTTGCGAATAATCTGTATTTGGAGGCGGGTCGGAGAGCAGCCTGGCTAATCCTTGGATGGGCACATCCCTCTGCTCCATGCCAGGAAAGACCCCAGCTTTGACTGGGCTGAACGTTCATTTCCCAGGACGGAGCCACCCAATCCCAAGAGGTTTGCACCTGCCGCTGCATTGTACTGAGAAGCCGCTGCCCTTAGGCCATGCTGTGGATTTGATGAAGTATATATTTGGGTTGAGTGCAGCTAGCAGAGACGGATCCAAGGGCAACACTGGGCATTGCAGCAAAGAGGCCCCGGGGAGGACAACCTCTTGTTCATTTCCAGAACATCATCAGCCCATCAGTGCAGTCCCTGTAGGGCCTTCAGTGCAAACATCCCAGGAAGCTCGCATGGAGGAGACTCGAAGCTAAAGCACACATTTGAAGTGCCCAAGTAAACAAGCCTTCAGGCTGGGTCTGAGCTGAGCCATGGGGACGTGCAGTCCTTGTCTCCTGCCCAGGTTATGTGATGGAGCTTCCCAGGAATGTAATTCAGGGAGGCAGGCGCATCCCCTGGCTGCAGCAGGAGAGGCCGGGGGCTGGCTGCAGTGGGGAGGGGTGGTTAATCAGCCTGGGTGCAGAGCCCATGTTGTTGCTGGTATCGGTTAATACTCAGCATGATTTGCTTGCAGAGGAATGCTCTGCTTTAGATTAACTGGAAATGGTTTCAATCAAAATGCCGCGGTGCTCAGGAATAGCGATCCACTGCCCTGTGTCTGGAAGTGGGCGGTGAGCTATGCGGGACAGTCTGCATTCAAGCCCTCTGTTTAAAACGGGTTAACGCTGGAGGGGGCGGATTGTCTGGCGGCTGAAACAGGGAAGTGTGAGGCTGGAGCTCCGAGTTCCATTCCTGGCTCTGCTACAGAATCCCTGTGACCGTGGGCAGGTCGCTTCACCTCTCTGTGCCTGTGAAATGGGACGTGTGTGATGAATCAGCCCAGCACTGCAGTGTGGTGGGGAGCGACAGGGCATTTAAGCTTTTGAACCAGGACTATAAGGTGCTTTGAGAGGCTTGGATGGAAGGGAGCAGATTTATTTTTTCCCAAGATGAGCATGTAGCTCTAGGCTCCTTTGCACACCTATTCTATACACAGGCCAACAGACATGCAGCTGCTTAGATAAAGGCACTCACGTACGGTTATCCCCATGCTACTGATGGGAACTGGGGTGCAGATAGGCTAAGTGACTTGCCCAGGGCCACACAGGAAATCTGTGGCAGAGCACGGGTTCAAACCCAGGTCTCCCAAGTCTTTGGCTAGCACCCAAATCAAGAGCTTCCTTGCTTTGCCTCTGCCAGCATGTGTCTTACCCAGCTTGCAGGGACAGTAGGGGGAGTTGGCTCTCTATGGCCCATTCATTCCTCTGGGGCTGCCAACAAGGGGATCAGTCCAGTATCAGTAAAATCCGTACATCTAGAGTTTCCTTTTAAAAAAAAATACCCTCTCCCCAGTCTGGCCAGTGCATTGCAGACTTCCGTGGGGCTTCCCAGGGCCTTATAACTAATAGTGACCCCTTATGGCTGGATCGGCAAAGAGAGAGTCTAGAGAGGGGCTTGTTACTTGAATGTCTAAATGGCACTTCCCATTGGCTAATTGCCTACTTTAACATGCTAACCCCTGCATCTGGGGATTAGCACCGTGTATGTCCTGGCCAGATTCCTGTTTGAGTAGTTACATTCTGCTGACCTAAAGTCTCCCAGCAGCTTCATGGTCAGATCCAGCACTCTTCACTTCCTGTCCCAAACTGGTGCTGTGTGCTGGTGAACAGCACTTGCGTACCAGCCTACACGCGGCTGCAGCTCAGTGAGAGAGAAAGCAATGCCTGGTGTGTCCCTAGCTGGTGGTATAGCAGTTCGTACATTTTCTGAAGCACTTTGGATTCTTCAGGCCGCCAGATGCAGCTTTTAATTTATGTTTGAATAGAAAAATCTGTGCTTCGTAAATATCACTTGTGCTTTTATCACGTACAGAAATTCAGGCCAGAACTTTCCAAGGTTGAAGTCCAAAATTCAGCTCCTAAATCCACACTTAGGCATGGGGGGAAAGGAGGGGCTAGTGGCCAGGATGGGGGCTCAAGAGAGCGGAATTCAATTCCTGGCTCAGTCACAGACTTCCTATGGGACCTTGGGCAAATCACTTAATCTGCCACATCTCAGCGCCCCTCTGTAGGATGAGACTTCTGCTAGGTATGTAGATAGTAAGAAGAAATAGGCTGGGGTGTGGTGTGCCCAATAGTTCCCTTTGATTTTCATGGCTTAGGAGCTCTGAAAATCAGGCCCCAGTTTCCTCTGCGTTTGCAGAGAGCCTGGCTGAAGTTAGCGGAGCTCTGCACTGGGTGACCAGTGGGATCCCCGGTTGGACTTAGGCGTCTGGATTCAGACATCAACATTTGGTCTCAAGCCCAAAGGGCCATTCGGATCATCCAGTCGGACGCTCTGCTTAACCCAGGGGGAGCCTCATCCCGAGAGCTCCACACTGAACATTTTGCCCTTTATGTTTAGTATGAATTTTTCTAGCTTCAGCTCCCAGCCAGGTGGCTCTGTTTGGCCTCATGGAGCCCTCAGGAGAAAGCCAGGCAAATATTGCTCTGTATTCTGTGAATTCCCAGGCTGACCGGGTTTGGCTCCTTTTGCTCCGAAGGAATCTGGCCTCTGGAGTGCGAGCAGGTTTGGGAGCAAGGGCTGGAACACGTCTGCGTGCCAGGAAAGAGGTTACACGTCTGATTGAGAGCCAGGGCTTGCACACTCTCACATGGCACTTGTAAATGAGTGTCAGCTGATAGTAACCAGATGGCTGGGGAGGGTACACTGGGGGCGATCGGGGGAGGAGTCGGCTCCCAGGGCAGGGTGCTGTGGCAGGGAGGTTAGTGAAAGGAGCATGCTGTGTCCTGGTTTGTGTCCCCATCCTGGTAATGCAGATGGCCTTGCGCCCCAAGATGGAGCCGGGGCAAGTACTTAGCACCACACTCCTATCAGAGGGGCCTCCCAGAATTCCCCAGGCGCGTGCTGTGTGTCACCACGCTTGACAAGGTGACAGCATAAGGCCCGGCCATCCTTGCCCTGCATGACACCGGGAAGCTGTAGGATGCAGCGCTCCTGCAACACAGAGCACCAATTCCCGTGTCGTCGCTGTGCGTGGCAGGGAAGGTCGAATTCTCCAGGCCCCTGCACCTGGTGAAAGCATCTGGGGAACAAAAGCTTGGCCTGGTTCTGCTGCAGCAAACGCAGGTGTCTCTGCCTGTGCTCTGCTGAAATGCTGCACCATGGGGACTCTCAAAGATTTCCCTGTCATGGGCCTCTGCTGTCCTCACAGGTCTCCTATTGGCCCATTCCACAGGCCCGCGCATGGGCCCGGCTCTAGGAAACGGGGACAAGGGAGGGATTCGGGGGGGGGGGGGGACACGGGGGGGGGGCTCCTTGTTCGCATCTGCCCCATTCAGGCTGCTTTGGTCTGTCGGTGGCTTTGTGTTGAGTAGCGCCAGATCCCCCCCCTCCAGGCCACTCTGCACGTGGCTCCTGTCCTGTGTGGCCGTGGCTCCCTCCCCAGTGTCTGGCACCCCAAACAGGTTTCATCCCGGCTGGAGTTACACCAGAGATGGACAGGAAGCAATTGCACCAGGAGCTGACGGAGGCCTTGTTCTTAGGAGCTGAGAGTCAAAAAGCCTCCCCAGTCCTGGACCAGGCGCCAACCACCGTCGCTGCCTGGAGACAGAGAGATGCTGCCCCAGCTCCAGGGACCACCCAGATGCACCATAGAGAGCGCCCACTCTTCACGGCCTGCAAGGGAGAGACCAGCTGCTGGCTTATCATTGTCACACCAGCCTGCTGAAGGTAGAGTCGCCTTTGGCTGGGAACTGGTTGTTCCTCTTTGCCAGCAGTGGTAGCACTTACCGGGAGCTGAGTGGATGCTGAGGCCGACGCTGGCTCCGTGTTCATAGGGAATGACAGGGAGAGGGCCCTGGGCATCCCCGAGTGCTGGAAATTAGCGGTATTGCCCTCTGCCAGGCCACAGGCTGCCACGTGACCCGGCTGCTGGTTCTAATCTACACCGAGTGCGTGGATCCCCAGTGCCCTGCTAGCCAAGGGGAGAGGGGGTTACAGTCGTTCTGCGTTGGAATTAACACTCCCCTCTGGCTGCGGGTATTGGAGATGGCGGCCCGCACCCTGGCGAGCACAGGGTGGATACATCGGAGTTCAGACACCTGACGATTGCCTCCTATTGGGCAAGCTGCTCTTTGGTGGGCCAAGCAGCCGTGCTCGCTGTTGCAGGGGGTTGGTCAAATGGGGCCAAATGCAGCAGGTCCAATGCCATCCAGATGTGTCTATTGCACTTCTCAGTGGTCTCTGCTGGCTCCTGGTTGGGAGCTCAAAGCACAGGTGGACTAGTGTGGGGACTTGCCCTTCAGATCTGGCAGGTAACTGGCCTCCTACCCCGGCATCAGGAAATGCACCCGCCATGGGTGCAACTTCCCTTCTGCTCTGGGTGAAAATGGCTGAAGCTGAAGATGAGGGTGCATTGGGGGGGGAAATGGGGCTGAAATGGTCCCTGTCTTCCCCAGTCCCCTTGGGGGAACGTAGCGTGGGATGCTGCTGAGCCAGTACCCCCCCATTTCCATATCGTGCTGCCCTGCTCTGTGGGATGCGGCGGAGGCCAAAGGAAACCTCAGAAAGGAGCCCAGTGCTGTACCTGGCAGGAGAACTGAGAGCCTGTGTTCCGATCACGGCCACCTCCCTTGATTATTTTAGGCCCCATGTGTGGAAATTCAGAGGGGGAGAGAGGCGGGTGGCTGCTGAGGAGCCGAAGCACATTAGTTTATTCCAGCCCTGAAAGGCTCTGGTGTAGCGTCGCCCGGAGTCCGAGAGAAAAGTCGCTTTCATGGTAAATCAATCCCATACTCTGTAAACACTGGCTGGCAGTTTGCTCTGCCTGAAAGCGGCTATTAACTTTCCTTACATGAAAGAGCCGGGAAGGTCTGAGAAATCCTCTTACAGGAACTAATGTGCTGCACAAACACCGCTGGGCAGGAGAGGGAAAATATGAACTGACTTCTCTCTTCGCCATCTCTCAGATTCTGAGGCTTGGGGCGAGCTGAGAAAGCAGCCGGGGGCAGATTTCCTGCAGCACAGGGGCAGGCAGGCTCTGAAATTTTGGCACAGAAATGCGAGCGAGAGCGCGGGCGGAGAACTTTCCAAGACCTCGTCTGTGCTTAGAAGTTTTGCCGCATGGCTCCCCTTAGTGCGGACACAGGGTGTGCCTGGAAAAAGGTCCTATTGCTGATAGGGTCTATGCCAAACAAAGCCCTTTTTGCCGGTGGAAGTGGATCTGCTCTGGGGTTCCTGCTGGTACAGCTATGTCAGCAAAACATCACTCCCCTACCTGACCTCGCTATGCCAGCAAAAGCTGTCGGTGTAGTCTAGGCCTAAGCTGATATGGACCAGGGCTGGCTCCAGGCACCAGTGTGGCAAGCGACGGGGTGGCATTCTGGGCGCTGATGGGGCAGCAGACAGAAGAGTGTTGAGCTGCCGCAGTCACGCTGATGACGAGGGAAAAGCGGCTTTCGGCGGCCGCCTGCGACAGCTCAACAATCTTCCCTCTGCTGCGGAGCAGCCGCAGGCGTGCTGCTGAAAGCCGCCTTTCCCTCGTCATTGGCACACCTGCGGCAGCTCTACACTCGTCCCTCTTTAGCTGCATACCGTAGAGCCGGCCCTGATCTGGGCACCTGGCCTTATGAGCAGGTTGACTACTGGTGCAGGGTCGTGCATTTGCTTCATCTCCTGTTTCTAGCCAGGTTCCTGCAGCGGTCGCACCAGCGGCGAGAGAAGGTGGCTTGTGGCTAAGAAGTGATTGAGATTCACGGATCTCAAAGCCAGATGAGACCCCTGGGATCAGCTAGTCAGTCTGGGCTCCTGCATAGGCCACGGAACTTCTCCCAGACAATTCCTAGGACCGAGCTTTCAGAAAAATGTCCCGTCTTGATTTAAAAAGTCAATGATGGAGGAATCCACCCTCCCCCCCTTGGTAAATTGTTCCCTTGGCTCTCTAAGAAGCTGTCTGTCCTAGTGCTCAAGTCCCTCTTTAAGCTCCCTTGGCTGTGGCATGTTTTCATGAGTACCAGATCTGAATTCCCAGGGACCCTGAGCGACATCATCCCCCTGCCGTCTCCTCTTCTGGGCCTGCACGGGTCAGCTAGCTCAGCCGTCCAGGACCTCTGGCCTTGGGGGGCCCAGGAAAGCTTCACCCGCTCCGAGCCGCCTCAGCCCTCGTCTCCATTTCTGCACGTCCGACTCAGCTTGCTCCGAGCTCTGACGTGTGGGCAGCTTTCTGCAAGCCTGGCGCTCTCTTCGTTCGGCTTGCGTGGCCTGGATGGGCAGCCCCGGGATTTGAATGATGCCTAAAAGACAAGAGCAACTCCAGCAGTGTTGATAGCAATTAACGAAGGCATTTGAGGGCAGCGTGTGCTGATTGGTTATAGCCTTGAGCGGCGTTCTTCCTTGGGGCTGCTCCCTCGGTTACACACAGGTGAATTTGGCCCGCGTTGGGGAGTCTGTTTTTGCATCTTCCCCATGTGTGCGTCACCCACGCATCTCGGAGGGGCTGGCAATGAGCATTCTCCTCTCCCGCTGTCACTGCTGCAGCATGGAAACGGAAGCCAGTTTCCGGTGTGCACCTTTACAGCCGGGACCTGAACGTGAGGCGGAGGAAAGACAAAGGAGGCGCATAGGGAGCGGGAAGGGGGGCTGAGAGGAGGGGCGGGCGGGGGGTTGGGGATGAAAATGAAGGCTGTGAGTGGCTGGGGAGCCTTTATTAGCACGTGGCAACATGCGGCTAGCTGGTCCCTTGTCTGTCGAATATCAACGGGGGGCTGATTTGTGCAGGGAGGAGGGAAAGTCTGGGGACTGGAGGAAACACGAAGCCAAACAAAAGGAGTGGAGAGAGAAGAACCTTATCGTAAATCTGCAAGAGACTGGAGGCTCTGGCTGGCTGGGAGAGGAAGCGACTTAATGAAAAATGTATCCTGATGAGAGAACCACACTTCGCCCTTGCCAGGGGTTCTGCTTGGCCTCCCCTGAGAGAGTGATGCAAACAACCCCGCAGCCCGGCCCGACCTGGCACTCCGAGATGGGCCCTGATTCCAGGCTGGGCCTGTCTCTGGCCCTGGCGGTGGCTCCAGCCCCCCGTCGGCTGACTGTTCTAACATGGAGGCTTTCCAAGGCAGATGTAAACACATGGGCTCTGTCTGGATAATGTCTCTGCACAGCCCGCGGCAACAGTGTGCTCGCCTGCAAAATCCCCATTAACCCCCGTACCGCCGAGGGGGAGCGCAGATTGCAGCTTCCTGTGCGACAGCTATTTGGGGCAGGCGAGAACAGCCTTTCTGAAACCCCAGCAACTCTCTGCCCACTGAGGTACCCGGGACAAACCTTAGGCCACGTGGGAATTGTGAGCAGCACGTGCGTTTAACAGCAGTTAAATCTTTATGGCTGTTTGCTCACATCAGAAAGCACTTAGGAGGTAAGGTTGCCAATTCTGGTTGGATGTATTCCTGGGGGTTTCATCGCTTGACATAATCTTTAGTTCCTGGAGACTCCAGGACATTCCTGGAGGACTGTCAATGCTGTTAGAAGGGCCATTTTGAGGGGAAGGGAGTTGATGATTTTTAGGGTTGATCACACACAGTTGCACCGATTTTTAGACTGGTTTAGTTAAACTGGTGCAAAAGACTCTGTGTGAACACTCTCATTTCAGTTGCTCTATTTGACTCCATGCTTTCTTTCCCATCTAGTGCCCACTTCCCCACCAGCGCAACCTATTCTGTCATTCCAGTATATTTTGTACCCTGGTATTACCATTCCCATGGATTAGTATCATTCCACCAAGTGTCTGTGATGCCCATTATATCAATACCCTCATTTAATACCAGGCACTCAAGTTCCCCTGTCTTAGTACTTAAACTTCTAGCATGTGTATACAAGCACTTATCAAATTTGTCAATATTTTGTTGTCTGCCTCCATGTGCTGTACTAGAATGAGACTCTTTCATCTGACGGTTCTCTTCAGTTCCTAGCTGTACTTGATCAACATCTATCCTGCCTCTTTATTAGGATCCCCTTTAAAAATATCCTCCCCTAGGAGATGTCTGCATCCAAATCTTGTGCTCCTCTGTACCAGTTGGCTTTCCCCAGCCCTTAGTTTAAAAACTCTTCTATGACCTTGTTAGTTTGACTAGCTAGGACTCTGGTTCTGCTTTGGTTTAGGTGGAGCTCATCCTTCTTGTATGGGCTCCTCCTTTCCCAAAAGGTTCCCCACGTTCCTCATAAACCTAACTCCCTCCTCTGAGCTCCATTGTCCCATTCATGCATAGAGACCGTGCAGGTCTGCCTGTCTAACTGGCCCTGTGTGTGGAACTGGAAGAGGAGAATGCTACTGGGGAGGTCCTGGACTTGAATTGCTTTTGTTGTCATAGCTGCACTGAAGTGAATCAAACTACCCCACCCAAGTCAAAGTAGCGGTACCAGTTTACCCCAGCCGGGTGTGTCTCCTGCTGGGTGAACAGTTCTGCAGGAGGCATTCAGCCCTTTCCTTGCCCTCCCCCAGCTCTCTCCAAACGCAGCTTAGAGCCTGGTTCCTGCTCGGTGTCGTTAGCAGGATAATGTATTGTATTTTAAAACCCCCAAATGCCTGTCTGCATCCTTAGCATGCCCAGCCGGTCAGGAAGCCGGGGTTGAGTGGGATAAAGCCTGTGGTATTCGCTTCTGCTGCTTCTATTGTCACTTGTTTATGTTAGTGGTGAATGTCGGGTTAACATCCCAGGGACACGGCTGTCCCAAGGGAACGCTGGATGAACTTGGAAGGGGCGCGGGATGGAGAGTTTATATTATCTCTGGCTGTTTACAGTCAGGCTCTGGAGGTCTTTGGTCTGTGTCCAAGGAGCTGTCCCGAAGCAGAATGAGCACATTGCGTACGCTGAGGGTTCACCCCTCCTGCCAAACTCCAGCTTCAGATGGTTTTCATTGACTCGTAGAAAGTGTGGGCAAGGGGGAGGGCTCTGTCCAGGGGAGTCTAGCAGGGAGGCCTTAAAGCGTTTGATTGATCTTCCATATTGCATGGGAGGGATGGAGACCCTTGTGCTGGGGAAGCCCCCCCACCCCAGCAGTGTATTCCAGGACTGCCCACTACGAGGGCCTTGCGCCTTCCTTTGCAGCAGCTGGTTCTGGTCGCTCTCGCAGGCAGGACGTGGGCCCCTGCGCTTGCTGCGCTGCCTACAAAAAGCGCAACAGGTTAGTCAGTCGGGGCCCCGAGATTGCTGCCCGTTGTGCTGACTGGGATTGTCTCCCTGCTTGCTGTGCTCCCCCCATCTGTTTTCTCTTCTCCTCAGACTGGACGCCCGGTAGGGGCAGAGACTCCTTGTTGCGTGTTTGTATAGCGCTAGTGCAATGGGATCCCGGCCCCTCACTGGGCTGCTCAATGGAAGAGCAATACAATAACAAGAGTCGGACCCATCCATTTCTGTGCCAGATCTGGAATCACAAGGAACGCTGATGGCTAGAGACTTGCGCCTCCCCCTTACCGGCAGCCAGTGCTCTCCTAAGTGCTGTGAGCAAGGGATTCCTGGGCCAGCCAGGAGACGGGGAACCTGCTCCCAGAAGGGTTCCAGTCCCAGGGGATGTGGCTGGGCTGTAGGAGAGTCCAGATTTCGGGCTGTGGCTTTAGGGGGCCGGATGGGGAGATGATCTAAGGGCAGCTGAGCTCCCAGAGCCTGCAGACAGGTGAGCAGGAGCTGTTCCTTCAGCACCGCCGTTCACCTGGATACAGCGGGTGTTGGTGCCCTCTGCCTGGCCAAGGAGGGGTCTCCAGTATAGGTTTTTAGGGATGGTTGTAAAGGCTGCGACTCGCAGATACAGAGAAGCAGCAGCTCCCTGTGCAGGGACTCTGAACGAGGGGCATGCCGCATGGATTCACTATGAGGCTCCCAGATCTTGGGACCGTCTGTCGTTGTTCTCCCGTGGCCGCTGCACTGCCCGCTGTGGTCCTGGGCTGGCGGTGGTGGGAATGATGGCGTCTCTCTCCAGTGCAGTGCAGGGAGCACTCAGAGGCTGGGAATCGAAGCAGTTGGTGGCAGGCGGGGAAATGAGTTTTGAGTGAAGAGGCGCAGACAGCTGGCAGCGTTGCTGCACACGTGACCCGCTGTAATGGGACCCTCTGCCTCCCCGATAACGTACCATGGTGGGTTTGGCATGCGGCGTCTCCCCTGGCTCCGTGTGCACGGGGGTTCGGAGAGCACTGGGAAACAGTTCACGTGGCACATTGTTTCCCGAACCAGCCAGACATGAGCATTTTTCAGAGGGTGGAATTGCAGCTTATCAACATGGAGGTGTCCAGAGGCCCCTGCCTGTCCCTGCCCGCTGCCCTGGGGACCAGGCTCTCGCAGGGAGAAGCCAAGGCCAGAGGGATCGTGCCTCGTGCCGCATGTGTCTGTGGAAGGTGGCTCCTTGGGTCACTCGGGCTCCCTTTGGGTTGAAGGTCAGTTGTGTTTGAAGGGTTGCGCCCTCTGGTCCCTGTGACGGAGTAGGAATACTGTGTGTGTGCCTCAGTTTCCCCTATGCATTTCTTGCGTGTCTATGTGGAGGGATAAGGATATGTAGTTGGTGCAAAGCAGAGAGACAGTGTAAGCAAGAAGGCAACGCCCTGACCCTTTCCCCACCTCTCTGTCTCTGAACCTGTTGGAGAGAGGTCAGCTGACCTCCTGCCGGGAAGAAGACAGAAAGGAATGCAGGGGAGGGGCGGATGAGGAAGTCTAGCTGGGGGCTGACAAGGAGCTGCAGGCAAGCTCTGCCTGGCTCTTGGGCCCCCAAAATGGACTCAGTGGAGGGGTCGCGTTTGCTCTACCTAGATTATGTTCCTGTCATCGAATAAACCTCTGTTTTACTGGCTGGCTGAGAGTCACGTCTGACTGTGGATTTGGGGTGCAGAATCCACGGGCTCCCCCAGGACCCCGCCCGGGCGGGTTCACTGGGGGAAGCGCACGGAGGGGCAGAAGGTGCTGAATGCTCCGAGGTCAGACCCAGGAAGATGGAAGCTGGAAGCTGTGAAGCTCCTAGCCTTGGAGACAGGCTGTTTACGGAGAAGACGCTTCCCCTCGGAGTCCTGACTGGCTTCATGGGGAGCAGTGCCAGAGCATCGCCCCGGGCACCCCGTGACAGTCCCCGTCTGCTCCCTCACACCAGCAGCCCCAGCACAGGCTGCTCAGAGCTCAGGAGTGCTCCCGATTCCACTTGGCTGTTTGCACCTAGTAAAACCAGGCTGTAAAAGGGTCAGAACTTTGCTCTGTGCTCATCCAAGCCATGTAAGAGTGAGCAGAGAGCTCAGAGAGCTCAGGGAGGCTGAGAAAAGGTCGGGGCTTGGAGAGACAGCACATGCTCTGCTCTGATTAACCTGGGACTCAGGAATTGGAGCGTTTGCTGACTGCACAGCCCGGTAACAAGCAATGTTTGCGATGGGTTTCTTTCCCCTTCCTGAAGTGCAGTTGTTCTGTTTGGATTGGACACTCAGCACTATGCTTAACGCCAGGCGGAGTTGTCAGTAGATGAGTGTTAAATGGACACAGGACAAAACCAGCAGGGAGCAGCAGCTGTTAAAAGAGCAGGGGCGGGGTGGGAGGGGAGACGGCTTTGAAGAGAGACCTGCATGCGCTGAATGTTCGCTCCACTCTGCGTCAGTCCCTTCCAAAGCCGGGACGTGGGTCTGGTTGGGAATCGTGAGCAGCGGCAAGGAGATGCTGGGCTCCTCTTTCCCAGTCTGCCCAGTGAACTGTTGGAAGCCCAAGGGCGTGGAAGAGCATTTTATGAGCTAAAGGGAAAGTTCCCCTTTGTAGATCTATGTGATTTTCCAGAGGGAACGTGCAGGGTTTCAAGGGCCCACGGCTCTGCCGTGATGGATCACGTCACTGGTCCATCTAACCCAGTCTCCTTCCCCACCAGTGGCTGCTGCCTGATGCTTCAGAGGAAGGTGAAAACAGACGTCTTGTGCTTAGCTAGTTCTTGCAACGCTGTGCACGATTGGGCAGGGTGTAGTTCCTTCTGACCTCCCTCTCCTCCATCCCCTCTGCCTCTTTGGCCCCGGGTTGATGGTCTTTCAGGCAATCAAGGATTAATGAGCATTATGGGATCAAAGAGAATTTGTTTCCTGTTCATTGGTGAGACCGGGTACCACGGACACCTGCTTGTTGTGCGTGAAATGCACGAGGAGAAAATAGGAACGGGGCCAACTGTGTGAGCAGGGGACCCCCGGGCGAGGTGACAAAGAACCGTACGCAGAGGTGGTCAAGCCCAAAGCAGCTGCTTGGAGCCCTGATACGCATCAGGATATTTCCCTTTAGCAGAATCCCACTGTTCATTCCCTCCACCTCCAGTAGCCTTCCCAGTGGAGAAGCTCTGTGGAATCAGCAGTTTGACCCTGTTCAGACAGGTATGGGATGCGGCTTTATCTGCATGAATGCTGCTGTCCTTCTGGCATCTGTGATGAGCTTTTGAGCCGGTTCTTATTCAGTTCCGCTTTGTCCCATTCTCGTCCAAAGCTCTCGTGGGGAGAAGCCTTCCAAGTCCTAGGGTGGTTTTCACCCGCGGGACTCTTAGCATCTTCGTTGGTTGGTAGGGCCACAGTCAGGGAAGCGCGTGAATAATCCTGCTGACTTCAGTAGTTAAAATTGAGCGTGTGCTTCAAGGCTTTGTGGGGGCTGCTCGCTGACCGGGAGCTTTGGGCATGCTGGACTTTTCCGACGCAACCCTTGTGTTCGTGTTCATGGAAGGGGCCAGGTTCCCAGCCCTGACAGATGACAGTCCTCTTCTTGTCCACAAAGCAGATGTAGTGGGGAAGCCTCCCCCCCAACACTGCTCCCTGCAGGAAGCCCTGACTAGAATGTGTGAGAGTCGTCTCCATGGCCATCGAATCCGTGGTGTCTTGGCGGAGGTCACCTTCTGCATGGTCACTTGGTGCCAGCTATGATGGTCTTGGTGCCAGCTGTGATGGGCCACTGACTTGCTTTATTTAGGATGCCAAGCAACCATCGGGGTAATTTCCAGATGAGTCAACTCAAACCTAGGCAACAGAGTTAGATCCCCAGACAAACAGGCTGACTGCAAAGCCTTTCACCCAGCAGCCAGGTAGAAATGGCATGTTCAGTTCCTTATCGTGTATCATTTGATATGTTAGTTTGCTTCCGGTGCAGCAATCTCCTTTGCAATTTGCCACAACCTACGTAGCGTTGGCAGGCTTAGCAGTGGTCAGTCAGGAGTTAATAAAAATCCCAGACCTCATGAAGCTGTCCTCTTGACTCCAGCTTCCTCTGTAAAGAAACCAAACTTGGGTTGTGTTGTTTTTGTTGGCAGAGCAGAGTGTGTGCAGAGATGAGATTATCCTGTGATGCATCATGAAATATTTTCATAATCTGAATTTTGGCCCATAATTCTTGGCCCCCTTCGGACCTCAGGAAGTAAGGTCGTGGAAAGGAAGGGGGTCCTCAGCCTGCATGGAAAAAGCACTGTTTTTACATCTGTGTAGCAAGTGATTGAATAGCTGCTTATGATCCCAAGGGATCTGAGTGTGGTGGCCTTAGATTAGAACTACTGCCAGTGGCTAGCAATATACATGACAAAACCACCAAGCAAAGCATGGCTTGCTGGGTGCCCATTGCTTGGTGATACCTGGGAATTAGCTGTTCTGGAAACTGCTGTGCTTAGGGGTCTGGAAAAGTCGGGTGGAGAGTAATTGTGTGCATTGATTATCCAGTGCCTTTCATGCCAGGCTGCAGAGCTATCTACAAATTCATTACCCCACCCTATGGAATAAAGGATGTATTATCAGGATTAGTCTGCTCACCACTGACGGGTTGTCCAGGGCGCGGGGTCTAATCTCCCAACTCTTGTTAATAAATCAATACAAATACCATAGCATCTTGAGTTACCCAAAGCAGTCCAAACCTCCGTGGTATGTTTGCTAAGGAGATATGGAGACTTTTGCCTGTTACAGGACTGCACTCTCTTGTGTCTACGTCAATAGTTAATAGACAAGGTGCCAGTAGATGGCACTCAGGAATATGTAGTAGAGTTGCTGGATGTTGTAGATTTTGCATTTGTATGCTTGGCCTGTGCAGCTCTTTATGTCGGGCCTTGCGACTCTTTCTGGTTCTGAGCAATGTTCCCTCTAATTTTTGGCAAGCCGTGTGCACAAAAAAATTCTTCCGTGCACATTTTTGTGTGTGCGGTGTTTTGCCGTGTGCGTGGGGTTTAGGATCTGCGTGCGCACACACGTGCACAGCTTAGAGGGAACAGTGGTTCTGATTCAGCTCAGGTCATCGTAGTCATCGGGGCAGGATTGGGAGCCCCTGTGTGAACTGAGTTCTCGGGTCTCTGGCCCTAGGAAATGGATGCCCCCATTATAAAAACAAAAATCACCATCAGAATTTGCTCTCCTGGAATCCAAAGCAAGATAGCTCAGGTCCAGGCAGGAGATTTTTATGGCCTAACCGTAAAGTAAACAAGTACTCGTAAACCTTGATGCTGTTTAGAACAACTAGGCAATTGTCCTCTGGTCTGTACAGTGCATACCTGAGGCTCTGTCCTCTGTGTGTGTGTGTGTGTGTGTGTGTGTGTGTGTGTGTGTGTGTGTGTGTGTGTGTGTGTGTGTTTGAGAGAGATCCTGTCACCCCTGGCACGTTATTTTCTTCTCTACCCTGATTAAAGTACTTACTGTTGTGGGGGAAGTTGAAAGGGAGAGATTGAGACTTTCCCCATCTCTCCAGGTAGGTCCCGAGCTGGCTCTGGCCAGCCAAAGGGTGGATTCTCACCCTGGCTGTCACGACTACCCTCCCTTGCTGCCCAGCGGGGAGACTTGTTTTCCCTCGTGATGTGGCCCTGGTCTGGGAAAAGCCGAGAGCCCCTGAGTTTGGGGAATGATCCTCCTTCATGCACTGCCAGGCGCCCTGGCCCTCCCGCGCTGACTCGTACGCTGCGGGGGGAGCTTATCACCCATCTCGCCCCTCTGCCGGGAGCTCCCACTCTGTCGCACGGGGTGTGCTCCGCTCCAGATGAATGTTTCCACTTACACTCGAGCAGTTTCCTGTCGTGTGCTCTCTAGGCCACAGAGTCAGACACAAGGAAGAGGGCACTTAGCACTATCTAACCAGTGCTCTTGAGGCCGGTCCTGACACGCCTCCTGCTTCACCACTGCCCTGTCTGCCCCCAGGATACAGTGTGCTTGATCTCTAGACCTCTTGCGCCTGCTGCCTCTCGGGTCTGGCTTCGCAGCAGCTCGGTGTGTGGCCAGCAGCGTTTTTTCTCTGCTAGGTGGCCTCTGGAGCAGTTTGGGGCTGCAGTCCTAACTCCTGGTCTGTGACCAGGCCTCCCCACAGGGCGATAGAAGGTCCTGGATAGGAGGTCCTCAAGGTGTTTCCTTTGAGTATCTTGTTGCATTGTCGCGGCTTAAAATCCAAAATGTGCGACTCCCAAAAAACAAAATAAACTCAACCTTTCTGCTTCTGGGCCTGTTTCCCAGCAATGCCCCCCAGACATCCCCTCACCCCCCTCTCTGCCTCAGCTTCCCTATCTGTAAAACGGGGGGAATGACACCAAACATTTCAGGGAGGCTGTGAGGCTGGCCTGGCACTTTGAGATCCTAGAGGGGAGATGCTAGAGAAGGGCAGGTGGGGAGGTTTGTTCTCTTGCCCATTTGAATAAACTCGGGAGCGAAATGGATCCTGTTCTGAAGTCTGAAAAAGTCTGATTAACTTTATCTAACAAGAAAAAAAAAATCGCACTCCGCTCCTTCCCCATCCCCTACTTGAATGCAGCCACCTCTGGGGTAAAACGTGGCAGCCTGCGTAAGAGCCCACAACAACGCCATACAGGAATTGGACAGGCAGTGAAGAGGAGGAGGACGGGAATGTCGGAAGTGCTGCTAGGGCTCTGTAAACCCTTGGGGTGGGCAGACTGTGCACTGGCGTCATGTCCCAGCAGTAATATAGCAGGGGGCACGTCACCATATCGCAGCCAGTTGGCGAGAGGGGCAGGGGCTGTGATGGAGCAGGAATACTCTTTGTGTGCCTCAGTTTCCCCAATGCATTTCTTGAGCGCCTATGTGAAGGGATGAGGATGTGTAGCTGATGCAAAGCAGAGCCTCTCTGCAGGTGTCCATACCTGAAGCTGTAATCTGACCTCAAGTGGGGGAGGGAGGTCACCTGACCTGGCTGAGCCAGGGGGGAGGAGGGGCTGGAGAGAGTGACTTTCAGTTTTTGAGAGTCTGCAGCTGCTGGAGAGAGGGGTTTGAATCTGAAACTGGGTGGGCAAAGGGGAGGCAGGCCCAGGCAGGGGCTGGCCTCCCTTGGGCCCCCCAAAATGGATGCAGCTGAGGGGTTCGGGTGCCTACAAGCTCGGTGTTAGACCATGTACCTGGCGACGAATAAACCTCTGTTTTACTGTCTGGCTGAGAGTCACGTCTGACTGTGGATTTGGGGTGCAGAATCCACGGGCTCCCCCAGGACCCCGCCCGGGCGGGCTCACTGGGGGAAGCGCACGGAGGGGCAGAAGGTGCTGAATGCTCCGAGGTCAGACCCAGGAAGGTGTAAACGGTGACCTCTAAGCTCCTAGCCTCGGAGACAGGCTGTGTACGGAGAGAGGACGTTTTCCCTCGGAGTCCCAACTGGCTTCATAGGGAGCAAGTTCCAGACCCTCGCCCGGGCACTCCGTGACAGGGGCACAGCCCAGGAGATTGCTGCACATCCAGAGGGGTTGGCATCCTTCTGAGATCCCAGCAGAGAAAACAAGCAGGACCTCCGCTGCCCTCCCTGGCTCACAGCAACTGAGCGCTTGGGAAAATGCTGCATCCAGACCGCAGAGATTGATGGGAATTATCAGCCTGGGGAGGAAACAAAGGTCCTTCAGAGATGTCCGCTTCCTGCTCGCTTTGGCTGGAAGAGTTGTAGTCAGGATCCCCCCGCCTCCCCCCCCCCGCCCCGTCACATTTTGAGGGTTTTTTAAAGGTTTTTTTTGAAGTAGGAAATAAACCTACTGATAAAATCTGGAGTTTATTCCTTCTTTCGAGTGCTTCAGCTCCTTAAACGCTTCCCCAGCAGCCCTGGCCGGATGTGCCGAGACGCCGCTGCACAATAAATTCAGCTTGTGGAGCTTTGGTAAAGGACCCGTTTCCGTGTGGCGTTTGGGATCGTCTGACCGCAGCCTTCCCCTCCCTCCCTTCTCTCTCAGGCTCTGTCCACACAGCCGGGGCTGGCCATGGGTGAGCCTCCCTGAGCTGGCTGGAATCCAGCTACTGCAGGGAACGGGACTAGTGAAGACAGTGCAGCGTGGGCTTCGGCAGAGTACAGACTCCGGGTCCGAGCCGGGCTTGTACTGCCAGCACTGTGCTGTCTTTAAGGCCATCTTCAGGTGTGTTTGATTTCCCCTCTCCGTAAAGGCTGGGTTTTCATGAGGGAGACGGCTCTGTAGTTACTTGGGTGGCGCTGGAAGGAGAAATTGACCCTGACATTTACTGATTGTAATTTGATCTTTCCATGTCCCTGTCTGAGGGGGGTGGTGCGTGGGGGGGGGGGTTGCCCTCTTCACTGCAGTGTGGGTCCCTCAGTCTTTGGCTTCCGCGTGCGCTGGCCGTTGCTCTGTAGCTGGGATTAGATACATGCTACAATCAAGCTCATAAAGCGAATGAGTTTCCTCCAAGCTTGGTGAAGAACAAAGGCCTTGTGAGCCGGTGTTGACAATGGCCGTGTGCTGTTATCACACGCCTCTGGTGCCTGGGATAAGGCAGCTCCAGAAACAACTTTGCCCATAGGCAGGAGCTTTCCAGCGTAGCCTTTGCGAATCTCCTGCCTTTCCCCTCTCCGGCGCTAGACTCATCCAGCGGGCAGGAGAATATTGCAGCGATGCTGAGCAGCTCCACGCTTCAGGATTTGCCTTATAACGGGACCTTTGCAGCCTGCTCCTTCTGTTTGTGGGACAAAAAGCACTTTGCTCACATGGCCGGCTCATCCACAAGGTACGGGCTGGACGTAGGGATGGCTGGGTGAGGCTCTCGGGTTTGCATCAGGTAGGAGGTTATATCCAAATGGTCCCTTTTGGCCTTAAAATCTGTCTCTCTGTCTAGATATTTTGAACGCTGCACCCTCTAAAATGAGACTCTGATTAATTTGTAGGCCAGTTGTCTGATGCTCCACATTATATGACATCTAATTCCAGAGACCCTGCAAAAGAGAGTTTCCTTCTCCCCTGGCTGGGTGTGTTGACATGGCTCAGTGGAGCTGGGGAGTTGCTAGGTACAGGAACTCCTCACTTAAAGTCGCCCTGGTTAACATTGTTTCGATGTTAAGTTGCTGATCAATTAGGGAACATGCTCGTTTAAAGTTGTGCGATGCTCCCTTATAAAGTCGTTTGGCAGCTGCCTGCTTTGTCCACTGCTTGCAGGAAGAGCGGCTCATTGGAGCTACCTGGTGGGGGCTTGGAACGAGACAGGACTGGCAGCCCCCTATCAGCTGCCCACTCCCCTAAATTCCCTGTGTGGCAGCCACCCAGCAGGCTATCAACTGCCTGCAGTTCAGCTGTCCCTCCCCCCCACTGCCATGTGCTGCTCCTGCCCTCTGCCTTGGAGCTGCTCCCGGGATCCTCCTGCTTGCTGGGGTGGGGGGGATTAAACAAAGACTGAATGGCTGGCCAACTACAAAAGCAGATTCTCCTCTCGTGTGTTCACCCCTCCAGATCAACTGCTAGAAGACGGCTTCATCTTCCTTGATTGAACTAACCCTGTTATCTCTAGCCTGATTCTTGCTGCCATATTTATTCCTGCCTCTGGACATTTCCATGGGCCCAGGTCTATCTCCCTAGAGGGCAGTGGGGGATGCCTATGGGCCACAGCATGGCTCTGAGTGCCGGGGTACAGAGCTAGCCTGGTAGTGTTCTCTGGGTGGTATGTAGAAGGCCCCGGTTGAAGAGCACAGGGATTAAGCTGTCTCCTTCTCTTGACATCCTCTGGCTCAGAAAGACATTCCCTTCTCCGAGCCCATGTGTGCAGGGAACACGCCAGAAACGGGTCCCTGGGGGGAAGGAGGTGGCAAAGGGCTGTACCTTTGGGCAAGTCACCTATGGCCTGTGTTTCAACTCTGTTCAGTATGTCGGGTGCTGAGTTCCTTTGAAAATCTGGACCCAAGAATCACAACAGGAGCGGTGGGGTGCTGGGCAGTTTTGAAACTCAGGCCTGGACTGGGGGCCCTTAATTGCCCTATGCCTCAGTTTCCCACATGATGGACAGGAAGTAGTGATACTTGCCCAGTGTTCAGTAAAGCCCTTTCCAGCTACATGTTGTTCCTGAGTATTCCTAGCACAAGCACACGGCAGGTGTCACGGAGCGCCCGGGCGATGGTCTGGAACTTGCTCCCTATGAAGCCAGTTAGGATTTTGGGGGAAGTGTCCCCTCTCCGTACACAGCCTGTTTCCAAGGCTAGGAGCTTCACGGGTACCCACTTCAACCTTCCTGGGTCTGACCTCAGAGCATTCAGCACTTTCTGCCCCTCCGTGTGCTTCCCCCAGCGAGCCCGCCCGGGCGGGGTCCTGGGGGAGCCCGTGGATTCTGCACCCCACTCCACGGTCAGACATGACTCTCAGCCAGCCAGTAAAACAGAGGTTTATTCGATGACCGGTACCTGGTCTAACACAGACCATTCAGCGAGCGTGAGCCCTCAGCTGGATCCATTTTGGGGGCCAGAGAGCTAGCTGGTCACTCTCCCTTCCCTGCCTGACTCCAGCTAGCTTCAGACTCCAAATTGCAAATCACTCTCTCCAGCCGCTCCTCCCCCCCTGGCTCAGCCAGGTCAGGTGACCTCCCTCCCCCACTTGGGGTCAGATTACAGCTTCAGGTATGGACACCTGCAGAGAGGCTCAGCTACACATCCTTATCCCTTCACATAGACGCTCAAGAAATGCATAGGGGAAACTGAGGCACACAGTATTCCTACTCGTTCACAGCAGGTTTTAAAAGGATCATTTAAAGCAGGGGTCGGGAACCTTTTTGGCTCAGAGAGCCATATAGTAGCCCCCCCCTGCCCCGGCCGAGCCATATAGTAGCCCCCCCCGCCGCCGCGCTCTCCTTCCCCCCCCGCCACCGCCGCCGCGCTCTCCTTCCCCCCCCGCCACCGCCGCCGCGCTCTCCTTCCCCCCCCCGCCACCGCCGCCGCGCTCTCCTTCCCCCCCCCGCCACCGCCGCCGCGCTCTCCTTCCCCCCCCCGCCACCGCCGCCGCGCTCTCCTTCCCCCCCCCGCCACCGCCGCCGCGCTCTCCTTCCCCCCCCCGCCACCGCCGCCGCGCTCTCCTTCCCCCCCCGCCACCGCCGCCGCGCTCTCCTTCCCCCCCCCGCCACCGCCGCCGCGCTCTCCTTCCCCCCCCCGCCACCGCCGCCGCGCTCTCCTTCCCCCCCCGCCACCGCCGCCGCGCTCTCCTTCCCCCCCCGCCACCGCCGCCGCGCTCTCCTTCCCCCCCCGCCACCGCCGCCGCGCTCTCCTTCCCCCCCCCGCCACCGCGCTCTCCTTCCCCCCCCCGCCACCGCCGCCGCGCTCTCCTTCCCCCCCCCGCCACCGCCGCCGCGCTCTCCTTCCCCCCCCCGCCACCGCCGCCGCGCTCTCCTTCCCCCCCCCGCCACCGCCGCCGCGCTCTCCTTCCCCCCCCCGCCGCCGCGCTCTCCTTCCCCCCCCCGCCACCGCCGCCGCGCTCTCCTTCCCCCCCCCGCCACCGCCGCCGCGCTCTCCTTCCCCCCCCCGCCACCGCCGCCGCGCTCTCCTTCCCCCCCCGCCACCGCCGCCGCGCTCTCCTTCCCCCCCCGCCACCGCGCTCTCCTTCCCCCCCCGCCGCCACCGCCGCGCTCTCCTTCCCCCGCCACCGCCACCGCCGCCGCGCTCTTCCCCCCCCCCGCCACCGCCACCCGCCGCCGCGCTCTTCCCCCCCCCCGCCACCGCCACCGCCGCCGCGCTCTTCCCCCCCCCCCCGCCGCCGCCCTCTCCTTCCCCCCCCCGCCGCCGCGCTCTCCTTCCCCCCCCGCCACCTCCGCCGCGCTCTCCTTCCCCCCCCGCCACCTCCGCCGCGCTCTCCTTCCCCCCCCGCCACCTCCGCCGCGCTCTCCTTCCCCCCCCGCCACCTCCGCCGCGCTCTCCTTCCCCCCCCGCCACCTCCGCCGCGCTCTCCTTCCCCCCCCGCCACCTCCGCCGCGCTCTCCTTCCCCCCCCGCCACCTCCGCCGCGCTCTCCTTCCCCCCCCCCGCCGCCGCCGCCGCGCTCTCCTTCCCCCCCCCGCCGCCGCCGCCGCCGCGCTCTCCTTCCCGCCCCCCCAACTGACCCACCCAGCCCGGCCTCCCCCCAACGCCCGCCGGCAAACGGCTCCCAGCCCAGCCTCCCCCCAACGCCCGCCGGCAAACGGCTCCCAGCCCAGCCTCCCCCCAACGCCCGCCGGCAAACGGCTCCCAGCCCAGCCTCCCCCCAACGCCCGCCGGCAAACGGCTCCCAGCCCAGCCTCCCCCCAACGCCCCCTGGCAAACGGCTCCCAGCCCAGCCTCCCCCCAACGCCCGCCGGCAAACGGCTCCCAGCCCAGCCTCCCCCCAACGCCCCTTTGCTAACGGCTCCCCCCCGTGCTTACTTGTTCGCTGGGTCACGCTGCTGTGACCCAACTCCAGCGAGGGAAGGAGAGGAGCGACACGCCCCCCAGCCTCGCTTTCAGAGCCGCGCCACACCGCCCCGCCCCCCAGCCTCGCTTTCAGAGCCGCGCCACACCGCCTCCCCCGCCTTGCTTTCAGAGCCGCGCCACACCGCCTCCCCCGCCCCCCAGCCGTCACAGCAGCGCCGCGAGCCAGATGACAGGCTCAAAAGAGCCACATCTGGCTCGCGAGCCATGGGTTCCCGACCCCTGATTTAAAGGATGATTTAAAGGATACGTGTATGCAGTGCACTCGTGTACATCTGTCCAGATGAACCAGTGTTAAACACGGCCAGTGACAAAAGGTCCCTAGCCAATTTCGGGTCATATCAAGCTAGACAGGTGGCCTGCTGTGGGGTTCAGCCCAGAGACACTGAGCTGAGCCATTGCTGGGCGGGGCCTTACACCAAAATGCAGGTGGGTTCTCCCGGGGAGGCTCGACCTTTGCTGTCCTCTGTAGCGCTGCGTGGATGGAGCAGGTCGCGCTGCAGCCAAGCCACCAGCCGCACACTGGGTGGGCTGGGGTGAGTGTCTCTAAGCAGAGAGCGGGGAGGAGAGGCAGTGGTTTCTGAGCGGGGGGGGGGAGAGGCGGTGGTTTCTGAGCGGGGGGGGAGAGGCGGTGGTTTCTGAGCGGGGGGGGGGAGAGGCGGTGGTTTCTGAGCGGGGGGGGGAGAGGCGGTGGTTTCTGAGTGGGGGGGGAGAGGCGGTGGTTTCTGAGCGGGGGGGGAGAGGTGGTGGTTTCTGAGCGGGGGGGGGGAGGAGGAGGGACAGTGGTTTCTGAGCCGGGGGGGGGGGGGAGGAGGAGGGACAGTGGTTTCTGAGGGGGGGGGGGAGAGGCACAGTGGTTTCTGAGCGGGGAGGAGCCCAGGGCTAGAGAGGAAGGATAAATCGAAAAGCCAAGAGTTCTTAAGAGGCTGCAGAACCATCCAAGGACTCTTTGAAGTGAATTTAATGGGCAAGCAACCTCTGGGGTGTAGGGAACTGAGCCAGGCATCATCTCCCCTAGCCAATGTCTGCCTCTGCCGGGCTGGGCCTACAGGTCGGTCAGCCCCCTTGTGTAAACGCAGAGGGGGGTGAATTGTCGATCTGGCTCTGCAGATACAGGCAGAGACGTGGATTGCTGGTACCATGCATGGACTGGAAGATGCTGAACCTCCACGGTGGCTGCACCTTTGATTCAATCTGACGTCGTCAGAGAAGGACCCACCCTGAGCCCCCCAAGCCCCGGGTGTGCTGGGATCTGGATCCAGCCTTGCTCCTCCAGCTGATCTCCCTTCTCGCGGGAAGTCCCTGAATGGGCCAAGCTAGCCGGTGCCCCAGGATTGTGGCGGGTGGCTCCCGTGCCCGGGAGGACGGGTGTCATCCCCCCTATGCAGTCCTGACAGCACAGCTCCCTGGCCACCTCTTGCAGTTCTTTCACATCCACGAGCCCCAGGCTCGTTCGTTCCCAGCGGGCCGGGCCGGCTCTGCGGCGCTGTTCGCGGGCTGGGGGCTGCGGGCTGCTGCCCCAGGCTCCGTCTTGGGGTTTCTACCTCACTCAAGGGGCAGCCTCGGCGTTTGGATGGTGCTGCCGGGCTGAGTGTGTTCCAGTGAGTGTGTTCCAGTGAGTGTTCCACTGAGTGTGTTCCAGTGAGTGTGTTCCAGTGAGTGTGTTCCAGTGAGTGTTCCAGTGAGAGTGTTCCAGTGAGAGTGTTCCAGTGAGTGTTCCACTGAGTGTGTTCCACTGAGTGTGTTCCAGTGAGTGTGTTCCAGTGAGTGTTCCAGTGAGTGTGTTCCAGTGAGTGTTCCACTGAGTGTGTTCCGGTGAGTGTGTTCCGGTGAGTGTGTTCCACTGGAGCGCCCGTGTGCTCCCAGCGACCCCACACGCCACGTGCCCTGGACTGTCAGGCAGGGACACCGGACACGCTGTCCACTGCCCGTGCGCCCAGAGAGAGGCCCTGGCGTCTTCCCCTCCTTGGAACCAGCCGCCTGGCAGGGAGCTGCAGCCGTTTCCAGCCTCCCTCCCTGCTCCCTTCCCAGAGCTCATTAGCCAGAGATTGAATGGAAAGCTGCTAATGAGGTTCCTGCCCAGCACTTTGCAGCCCTGGCAACTCCCGGCTCTGATTGGCTGGGGAATCCAAACCCTGAGCGGGGACAACAATGGGGTCCCTGTCTGCTGCCCCATCCATGCAGGATCTCAAAGCCCTTTACAAACACCGAGTTAACCCTCGCACCTCCTGGCCCTTCCCCCCCCCCATGCGGCAATGTTCCCAAGGGGTTTATGTGCCCTGCCGGGCCGGTGGCCTTTCCCAAGGACCTCCCATTGCTGTTTGCACCCAGTCTGGGCTCCCCTGAGCTGGGTTAACCCCAGCTGGGGGACACGACCTGCCAAGAGCACTGTGCTAGGCTGCTCTGCCTCCCTTTCTATTCATTCTCTCTCTCTCTCTCCAGGGACCTCAAGAACAACTTGATCAGCACGATCCAGCCCGGCGCCTTCCTTGGCCTCTCGGAGCTGAAGCGCCTGTAAGTGGCCCCGGGCCCCTTGTTCACTGTTCTGGGAGAGTCGAGTCTGCCGCACCCCTCCCTCTGCAGCGGCACTGGCTGGTGGGCAGGGGGCCAATGCCCAGGCCAGACCCCATCCACGCAGGGTCCCCTTCCTGCGCCCCCAACCTGGGCTTTGAAACAGCCTGGCTCCGGGAGCTCCCTGTCCTGCCGCTTCGCCCTGGACACGGGACAGGTGCTGGGTTCCTCCAGCAGTGCCGGTCGGGACAAATTCAAGGCACTGCCCCAGCGCGGGGCTGGCCTCCAGCGCTCACCCCGCTCGTCTGTCCCCTCTGCTTGTTTCCAGAGACCTCTCCAACAACCGCATCGGATGCCTCAGTGCCAGCGTCTTCCAGGGACTCGCCAGCCTCCTCCGGCTGTAAGTACCCGGAGGATCCCCACACTTGCTCTGCCAGTCTCGCCCTCATTCCCTGGCAGCAGGCCCCTGACCCCTCCTCTCTGCTAGCAAGGAGTGGAGCAAAGCGTAGCCTCTCCTTCCGCCCCATCGCTGCCACCTGCCCTTGGCATGGGACAGCCTGGCCTCCACCCACCGGAGCCTAGCAATAGACACACTCCAGCTCCCGTGTCCAGCCCTTGTTCCACGGGGCACTCCCCGAATTACCAGCCCCGCTGTTCCCAGCTCTGCTTCGCCCTCAGCACTTAGATTTGTGTACAGAGGGCGCCAGTGCAAGTGTATTTAACGAGGACCAGAGATGCCAGGGAGAGCAAGCCGGGATGTTGGGAACAAAGGGTCACATAGCCCCTAAAATCATCCCATGCCTTCGAGAGCCTGAACTTAACCGATAGGAGGTTGTTAGGCCGGAAGAGGAAACGCTCCCCCGACATCCTTCCAGCAGATAGCAGCCACGGCTCACTTCCTAGGTGACGCTACCAGGGTGTCCCTGTGCAGCCCCAGAGAGACCAAAACAACCCGTTAATCTTTGTTCAGGAGTCGGCCTCCCGTTCGTTTCTGAACTGCAATTAGCTGGTGCTCTGGGGGCCGAGGGGGATCCATTGGGACGCATACAGTGCTCGATTTGCATACAGTGCTCGATTTGCATACAGTGATCAATTTGCACCTGACCCAGCTGATAGAGAAGCATATCCTGCATGTCAGGAAGGAGCATCTGTCCCCTCCCGGTGCCCGGCTTTACCTCAAGACCGTAACGAACGTCATTTCCAGGCGAGGTCCCTGACTCCGTAACTGTGACGGAGTAGGAATACTGTGTGTGTGTGCCTCGGTTTCCCCTTGCATTTCTTGTTGCAAAGCAGAGAAAGAGCATAAACTGTCTTGGCGCCTGCCCTTCCCCCTACCTGAAAGGGTTGGCTGGAAGTGTTGAATAACAAAGAGGCGGGCTGAACCTGTTGGAGGGAGGTCAGGTGACCTGACCTGGGGGAGCCATGGGGGAGGAGGGGCTGGAGAGAGTGAGTTTCAGTTTGGGGTTGGAAGGTAGCTGGAGTCAGGCAGGGAGGGCAGAGGAGCTATCTCGCTCTCTGGCCCCCAAAATGGATCCAGCTGAGGGCTCACGCTCGCTGTATGGTCTGTGTTAGACCAGGTACCGGTCATCGAATAAACCTCTGTTTTACTACCTGGCTAAGAGTCACGTTTGACTGTGGATTTGGGGTGCAGAATCCACAGGCTCCCCCAGGACCCCGCCCAGGCGGGTTCGCTGGGGGAAGCGCACGGAGGGGCAGAAGGTGCTGAATGCTCCAAGGTCAGACCCAGGAAGGTGGAAGTGAGTATCCGTGAAGCTCCTAGCCTTGGAAACATGTACAAAGAGGGGACACTTCGCCCAAAGTCCTATCTGGCTTCATAGGGAGCAAGTTCAGGACCATCACCCGGGCGCTCCGTGACAGTAACTCTGTGTCCCCTTATCCTTTTGCCATGGCTGTGACCAGTGTGTTACTGGCTCTCTGTAGAGACCTCGCATGCCCCGGGTAGTGAATTATTGTGCACATAACTGACCCCGGGATCCCAATAAAACTCCGTGCACCCTCTATGCTCTCTGCCAGGTGGCATCAAGGGAGTCACAGGGGCACTAGCCCCCCAGGGTGCTGTCGTCTCTGATCTTCAGCCCACTGCCCCTCAGCTAGCCCCCCCTTGGCCGCTCCCAGCCTGCCCCACTGCCTGCCTGCCCAGTGGCTCCATTTGCTCTCTGGGTCCCAAGCAGAGGGTGGCTTAGCTCCTGGGGGCCGACCCCTCAGAGCAGCTGCTGCAGGAGAGTGCGGGTGACGATGGCTGAGTGGTCTGTCTGCCGGGGGAAGGTAGCGCGCCGCACGGAGCTCATTAAAGGCCTGTCGCTTGGGCCCCTCTGTCCCCACCTGTCTGGGGAGCTCATTAAGAGCTGCTGGGGGATTGTGTGCGTTCTTGATCAAAGGGAGCTTTAAACCCCCAAGACACAGCGGCAAGCGGGCCGGGCCTCTTGTTTTCATTTGTCTCCATAAAACCAGGCCAGGGAGGGGGCGGGGAGTGGGGCTAAGCCAGAGAACAAAAGCTGAGAGGGACTGAAATGGCTGGAGAGATTCTGAGGGGAGTTGGATTAAAGCAAAAAGCGAACTTTTGCCCTGAGTTTTCAGTGTATATCCACGATGTGAAGGTGTGGAGAGAGTTTGTGAAGTGAGAGGGAGTAACTGAGCCTCAGGACACCTGGGTTCTCGTCCCAGCTCTTGGGGAAAGTTTTTCCTGGGGGCTGGGCGTCAAGACTCCTGGCTTTACGTTTTCCGAGTGATTTTGGGGGCCCAACATGAGACCTAAAGGGCCCTGGTTTTCAGAGGGCAGAGACTCCACAATTCCTGCATCAGGCCTCTTTTTAAAATGTCTCTCATCGGACCCCCAGAACACCTGTGACCAGGTGGGCCCTTGGGTGCTATTTCTGGGCCCGCCACAAACGGTGTCCCTGCTCTGGGTCTCAGTTTCCCATCTGTAACATGGGGATCATGGTGGTCGCCCCCTCCCAGAGGTGAGGCTGAATGACCGTGTGAGGTGGTTGGGCTCTATACAGGGTGAGTTGGGGCGAATTCTTTGACCTGAGATACCCAGGCGATGATCCGTGGAGTCCTGGCTCTGAGGAAGGGGTCACTCAATGAAATTGGCGTGCAGCAGGTTTAAAACAAATAAAAGGAAGTTCTTCTTCACGCAGCGCACAGTCAACCTGTGGAACTCCTTACCTGAGGAGGCTGTGAAGGCTAGGACGATAACAGGGTTTAAAAGAGAGCTGGATAAATTCATGGAGGCTAAGTCCATAAATGGCTATTAGCCGGGATGGGTAATGAATGGTGTCCCTAGCCTCTGTCTGTCAGAGGGGGGTGATGGATGGCAGGAGAGAGATCGCTCGATCATACCTGTTAGGTTCACTCACTCCGGGGCACCTGGCATTGGCCACTGTCGGTAGACAGGATGCTGGGCTAGATGGACCTTTGGTCTGACCCAGTATGGCCGTTCTTATGTTCTTATGTTTATTGTTACTTGTGTCCGCTGGCCCCGCAATGGGCCAGGTGCCATATGAACACCGAGAGCTCCCCGCCCCTGCACCCAGAGCGCTCTCTAAGGTCCCAGATCAGCAGTCTTAGCAGATGAGGAGAAAGCCGGAGCCAGGAGCTTTCCCGTCCTAGTGGGAGAGGACAGGGAGGCAGAAGCCTTGGGAGAGCAGGTTTTGCAGTGTCTGGAAATGCCCATTTCCTGCCCTGGCTCTGCACCGGGAGACGTTTGCACTGGGACACGGCTCCGTGCGTTTGCTCAGCAGGTCAGAGCGCATCAGCCGAACCTCTGCCACCTCCGGCCCCGTTCTTGTCTCCTCTCACAGGAACATATCAGGGAATATTTTCTCCAGCCTCCAGCCCGACGTCTTTGACGAGCTGCCGTCTCTGAAAGTTGTGTGAGTATTTGGCTGACAGGAAAGGGGACGGCACCCGGCCTCCCCTCACGCTCCTTGCCTCTGTGCCAGCAGGGAGCCGAGCGAGAGGCGTGTGGAGCCCTGCAGGGCACCAGGGTCATGCCCAGTGCCCAGGGCCATGGTGTGCTCGCACCCGTGTGTGTTCTGGCAGTTCCACATGTGTGCCGACGGCACAAGGACAGCAGTGTGCGTAGCTGCAGCGACGGACGGGTACCCCCTCCGTGTGCCACTCTGGCCTCCTGCGGTGAGCGTCGGGGAGACAGGCCTCCCCTTCGAGGCCTCGTGCTGTTACCTGTCCCTGGGCGGACCCCGGTGCCCAGCCCCTGAAGCATGGGGTGGGGGTCCTGGCAGCAGCGGGGATCGCTCTGCAGACACCCGTCTCTGTGGGGCCTTTGCCGTCCCTGGCTCCAGCCCTTTGGCTTCGCCTCTTCCAGTGACTTTGCCACCGAGTACCTGACGTGCGACTGCAACCTGCGCTGGACGCTGCCCTGGTCCCAGAACCGCTCGGCCCAGATCTCTGACAAGACCCTCTGCGTCTACCCCAGCCCCCTGCGTGCCAAGCCGCTGAGGAGCGTCAGGGAGAGCCAGCTGCAGTGTGGTGAGGCAGCCGGGCCCTGAGCCCCCATCCCAGGGGGCAGGGGGTGCGTTGAGTCTCCGAGGGCCAATCCCTAAGCCGTCCGTCAGGCCTCCGGATAACCCCCTCGGCTCACCGCGGGCCCAGTCGGGCCGGTGATTTCTGTGGTGTGGATGCCAGTCTGGCTAGGGGTGGGACCGAGCCCGCCTCCTGCCGGTGGCTCATGACCCACAGGGGCCTTCGGTGATGAGCGAACCAGGTGGGAGGCAGGGGGCTCCCTGCCCCGCCGGGGGATGCGGTGATTCACCCAGGTCTCTCGGCCCTTTCCCGCAGTGGGCGCTCCGGAGCTGCACACCCACCACCTGATCCCCTCGCTGCGTCAGGTGGTGTTCCAGGGCGACCGCCTGCCCTTCCAGTGCACAGCCACCTACCTGGACAGCAGCACCCGCATCCAGTGGTACCACGACCGGGTGCTGGTGGAGGGGAACGAGCAGACTGGCATCATCCTGGAGGAGAGCCTGGTCCACGACTGCACCTTCATCACCAGGTACCGAGCGGGCGCCATCCTGCGGGGGTGCTGGCCTGGGCGCTGGGGGAGGATGCTCCGCAGGGCAGCCCCGTGCCAAGGTGCTTTGGACAGGGGCCGGGTTCCCAAAGGTTCAGCTCAGCCCTGGCCGGGGGTCGCTCTGGACCTTGCCAGCTTCTGCTGAAACCGAGCCCACGGGGGCGGGGATTCCTGACTAGGCCTCACCGGAGTGCATGGCGTTCTGCTTCACCTGGAGCACGGGTTTGGGATCTGGGTGCCTAACTCCCCTCGGTTCCTTTATAAATCACAACCGGGATTTTTATTTATGTGCTAACTGGCCACGTGTTCTTGCCAGCTGCCACGTTCTCCCCAGAGGCGGCTGCCTTGTGGTGGCATTTGAAATGATTCCAGGGCCTTGGTTTGGGCCCCCGCCCCCAAAGGAAAGGGAGTGCAGAAAAGCACTGGGGGACCCTGGGGAGATGTCCCGCCAGCGGGTTAGCCAGGGGTACGGATGCAGACACGTCTCTGCCTGTCGCTCAATGAGTCTAGGGCAGTGCCAGGCCTGCCCCACTGCCCCCTCAGGGCGGGGGCGGAGAGAGGGCTGCGCTCCCCTGTCCTCCTGGCTTCTCAGATGTGCGCGTTTGCCCCCCCCCCCCCAGCGAGCTCATCCTCTCCAACATCCACCTGTCTGCCAACGGCGAGTGGGAATGCGCCGTCTCCACCTCCCAAGGCAACGTCAGCAAGAAGGTGGAGATCGTGGTGTTGGAGACGTCGGCCTCGTACTGCCCGGCCGAGAGGGTCGCCAACAACCGCGGGGACTTCAGGTCAGAATTGGGGCTCCCTCTGCCGAGTTACCTGTGGGGGGGGGGGGAAGGGCCTGGTCTCTTCATGTTTCCTGCTGGGATCAGTGTGTGGTGAGCGCCCCCAACAGGGCGCTGTGTTGCTGGCACCAGGGCCGCTGGGTTTCCCTGTGTGGCTGCTGTGGGTACCGGGTTGCTGGGCCAGCTGCAGTGTGGATGGGGTCCCTTTCGCCAGGTGCCCCCAAAATCCTGGGGGCATCGGGGGAGCTCCCTCTGCCTTCCTCCGTCAGGATGAAGAGTTGGGCTGTCTGGGAGGATCGGAGGGCATGGGGGAAAAGGGGGGTCGCACACGGTTTGCCCTACGAGCCCAGCCCCTCCAGCCCAGCCTCCGACCTCCCGTGTTTCCGAAAGGGGTGGAAAGCCACACAGTGGGGTCCCCCCCGAATACCCTGCAGTGCTTGGCGGGGCCCAGCGGCACCAGTCCTGCCCTCCTGGTCGATAGCTGGTGTCTGTTTGCAGAGTCCCCCAGCGCCTCTAACTCTAGAGCGAGCGTGCGAGTAACGCTGCAGACCCTGTCCCGTGGTAGACGAGGGGCCAGGCTGTAGCGCTGCGGGCATGGGGGGGGTCAGGGCTTTTCCGCTGGCTCCCCCACTCCTCGGGCCGCAGGCGCAGGGGGGCGCTGAAGGCTCAGTCCCGCAGGTGACCCGGCGTCTGGCAGCAATTAGGCAGCTATGGATAGGGAGGCTTCTTTGAAATGCTGCCCGGGCTGGCCGCGCAGACGGGTTCCAGAAGCAGAGGTGTTGGAATTTCTCTGGCACGAGACGAAAGGCTTTGGGAGCCCGCGGTAACCTCGCCGGGGCCTTCCTGGAATATAAATTACCGATACAGTAAATATGGCTTACATTAGCGGGACCCCCCGCGCGCCCCGCCCCCTCCGCTCCACACGGAGCAGGCGATGGAATTGGATCACTGGGGGAATCGGCATTTTGCCGCGGGAACTTCCCTGCAGGCCGTGGGGCCCTGGAGCTGGGCTGGGGGGGGGGGGCACCCGGCACAGAGGGACTTGGGGGGTTTACTTGCTGCCAGCGGGTCGGGGGGATACAGGGGTGGCCAGCGGTCTGGGGGGTGAGGAGGGTGTACTGGGGGTTCATGAAGGCTCCCAGGGACTAAGAGAGCAGCTAGGCACGTGGGCTCCATCCCGCTGAGAGCAGAGGGGCACGGGAAGGGTGGTTTCTGGCACTGGGGCACCAAGGGGCAAAAAGGACCCGGGCAAAGCAGCCCACCCCATCCACACTGCCAGCTCCCGCCAGGATCAGTGCTACCCGGGGGATTTACTCCAGAATAAGCGATGGTGTGAATGTAGGGCCCGACGGGTCTTTGGGACTAGCCCCTGGGGGGGCACGCCAAGTCAGGGAGCGCATGTCCACGCCTGTTCTAGTCAGTCTCCCCATGCAGACGAGCCCTTTGACTCCGCAGACTGCAGCCGTATTGGCTCCCTGCTAGCCAGTTGCCTGATCAGCTTCATTCCAGCCATTGGGTCTCCCGACCGGTGCAAAGGACAGTGGGAAGCGGGAAGAATTCTGGGCTGGGATGTCGTCTGAGCGGAACTGGGGGAAGGCATGTGACCTCCATGGGCCTCCCTCCCGTGATCCAGCGGTGGTGGCGGGGAGCAGGGAGTGGCTCAGAAACCAGATGTTGAAGCAGCTGGGCCGAGCCGAGATTTCCAGGGAGGGAAATAAATTACCCCATAAAAATTTCAGCTGGTCTGCGGGTTGTCTGAAGTTTTTCTCTTTGTCATGCCCTGCACGCAGCTGAACCCCCCTGGGTTCTCTACCCCCTCCCCCCCCCCATGCACAGAGGCATGCCTGCTCCCCCACTCTCTGCCAGCAAAGCTTCCTTGCTGTTTGCACCCGCCTGGGTCCTGGGCAGTGGACCCAGCCCTGAGGACACGGGGTTGTTAACTACCAGACGGGGTGCTCCCTGGCTGCTTTTGGTCATCGGCGAGCTGCGTCTGGCTGCGGGGCGTCTGTCCAGTTCCCAGCAGACGGGCTAGATGGATGTTACAAAGAGAGCGGGTGGGCCAACCCCCCTTGCCTTGTGGTGACAGGGTCGCCAGTCCTCAGGGTTCTCCGGCTGGCCCCTCCCACCCCTAATAACCCACCTCGGCTACGGAGCCTGGACTGCTCCTGCAGCTGCTGAGCTCCGCTCTCAGCCCATTGCTGGAGGGGCCCTGAATGCCCCAGGGGAGGGGCCCTTCCACTGGGAGCCGGCCAGCTGCCCTGCTGTGTGCCGGGAGAGCCCTGGCCAGGCACCGACTGTCCCCAGCTCTGCCCAGCCGGTTTGCATTTCTCTCCCATCCTCGTTATTTTCCCGGCCTCGTGCTCCCTTGAGGCTGGCGGTGGGTTCCCAGGCCGCGGCGGGGGAGCTGGGAGAGGGGCTGACGACCGCCGGGCCCAGCTGTGGCGCCGACTCCGAGCGCTGCAGGGGGGCTCGGCGCTGTTTTGCTTTGGTCATTCAGGGAATGGAGCCTGGCCTGCCTCTGTCTGACTGGGCTCCGGTGTCTGTGTAGGGGGGGGGGGTCCCCGCTCCAGTGGGCCGGGCTGGGGGAAGGTGTCGTGCTGCCAGCCCTGGGGTGTTAACCCCTCGCCAGTCGGTCTCGGGAGGGGATAGCCTGAGGCCACGCCCACTTGCTCAGCAGGACACCCCGAGGGGGAAGGTGGGGGCCTCTGTGGCCAGTATTAACATCCAGGGACCGGGGCTGGTTGCTGGGGGAAGGCGGCCCCTTCTCGACGCAGGCTCTCATCCCTTCGTAGTCCCGAGGGGCTGGCCAGCCAGAGAATGCAGCTGAAACCCCCCATTTCGGTGCCCCCCCATTGGGAAAATAGCCAGCAGTTTCCCACTCGGTGAAACCCCCCCCCCGCGCAGGATCCACCTGCCTGCCTCAATTTCCCCCACTTCCACACCTGCCAGGCGGTGAGTGCCGCGGGCCTGGGACTGGCAGACGGAGCGGGCTGGGAGTCGGGGCTCCGGGGCTCCCTGCTTGGCAATGCCACCGGCCTTTGGGCAAGTCCCTTCTCCTGTCAGGGCCTGGAAGGCCGGAGCCGAAGGTGCCTGGAGGAGGCAGGTGCTGCAGCTGTTGTGACTTGAAATGTCCTTTCCGAAGCGCATAGCGCAGGGGCCACGGCGCTCCTCAGTCTCCCTTGATTATTCCTGCAGGGCTTGCAGGCCCGGGCCTGGGCTCGAGGCCCCTAGTGCTAGGCACACCAAGCCCCAGCTCTAAACCCAGGATTTGGGCAGCCTGCAGCGGGGCGAATGAACCCACAGACCGGGGTGGGGAGGTGCTAGCGGGCCGGCAGCCGGGCCAGTCCCCAGCGCAGGGACCTGCCAGCTCCGTGGCGAAGGGTTTCCAGGAGGGGACGATTTGGGGGCTTTGCGGATTTTGGTGGGGATCCTTCTATCGCAGGGGCGGCGGGGGAGGGAACAGGGAGGATGCTGCGGGAGGAGGGGGACGCTGGGCGATGGAGAATGGTGCACCAGGGGCCTGGCTGGGTTTCTCACTGTGCGTCTCCTCTTTTCGCCTAGGTGGCCCCGCACCTTGGCTGGCATCACTGCCTACCAGTCCTGCCTGCAGTACCCCTTCACCTCGCTGGCCGCCAACGGGGGCCCCGCGGCGGAGAAGCAGGCGGCGCGGCGCTGCGACCGCATGGGGCGCTGGGAGGAGGGGGACTACTCGCACTGCCTGTACACCAACGACATCACCCGCGTGCTCTACACCTTTGTGCTGGTGAGTGGGGCCTGGCCCAGACGCAGGGACGGAAACCGTTTCCTCGTCAGCCCCCCCGCCCGCCTGTCTTGACAGCGTCAGTCTGTCCGTCTGCAGTATGCGTCCGTCTGTCCGTCTGCTTGCTCCTCCGCCCATCTGTCTGCAGTGTGCATTTGTCTGTCCGTCTGTCTGCCTGGCGTGTTTCCAGATGAGTGTGGCCAGGGTACGTCTGTGCCGGCTGCAGCTGTAGCCCTGCATGCTGTCCGGTGACCCTTCTGTAGATCAGGGCACCTCGGAGGTAATCCCCGGTATTGTTGTGTTGGGCCAGCCGGGCCCGGCTGGTGACTCCTCCCTTGCCCCGGCAGATGCCCATCAATGCCTCCAATGCCCTGACGCTGGCGCACCAGCTGCGCGTCTACACAGCCGAGGCCGCCAACTTCTCCGACATGATGGACGTCATCTACGTGGCCCAGATGATCGAGAAGTTCATTGGCTACGTCGACCAGATCAAGCAGGTGCGGCTTTCTCCCCGGCCCCCGCTCCCCGTCACGAGCCCTCTCTGCACCCCCCCGCCCTTCCCACCTCGGCCCCTCCCGCACGCAGCCTCCTCTGCCCCAGTTCTCCCCCCACAGTGCTCCCCCAGGAGCACTCAGCTCCTCCTCCCAGTGCCACTTGGGTCAAGTGCTTCAGGTATTCCCCTCCTCCAGCACGTGAGCCCCTGCCCAGAGCCGTCGCTGTCCTCCAGCCAGGCCGCGTATCCCCCCCCAATGCACAACCCCCTTCTAGGCCTCTCTGCAGCCCCCCACGGGCCCCCACACCGGATGATGTCATCAGCCCAAGAGGGAGGCTGCAGGATACAGGTGGAAGGACCATCCCCTGCTCCTAGCGCCCCTAGGGAATCTCCCTTGAACCCCTGGGGCTGGGTGTGTCGGAGCCCACGACGCCCCCCCCCCCGTGCTCCCCTCCAGCTGCCGGACGTCATGGTGGAGATGGCCAGCAACATGATGCTGGTGGACGACCACATCCTGTGGATGGCTCAGATCGAGGAGAAGGCCTGCACCAGCATCGTCCGCTCCGTGGAGAAGATCGCGGGCCACATGCTCAGCAGCAACTCGCAGCACCTGGCCGTGGTAGGGCCGGGGAGCGGGACCCCGAGGGGCACTGGCAGCGCTGGGTGAGGGGGTGGGAGGGGCTCCTGGTGGTGGGTGCCCTGCTGACGCCCTGGCTGCTTTGCGCCCTGGGCAGAACTCGAGGAACATCGCCTTGGAGGCCTACTGGATCAAGCCGGAGAGCTACACCGGGCTGAGCTGCACGGCCTTCCAGAAGCGAGACAGCGGGCGCCCGCCGCCGCGGGAGCAGGAGCCCGAGCCCCCAGCTGACCAGCAGCTGAAGTTCAGGTGCACCACGGGCCGGCCCAACGTCTCGCTGGCCAACTTCCACGTCAAGGTACCGGGGGGTGGCGAGGGGCGGGGGCCTGGGAGCTGCCCCGTCTGGGACCTGCTGACCTGCTGCTCCCTGTCCCCTCAGAACAGCATCGCTCTGGCCTCCATCCAGCTGCCCCCCGGCCTGTTCTCCGCCACGGCCCCGCGCGCCCTGCCCCAGGCCTGCCAGGTGCAGTTCCTGGTGTTCCGGAACGGCAAGCTCTTCCGCAGCACCGGCAACTCCTCCCGCCTGGCCGACGGCGGCAAGCGCCGCAGCGTGGCCACCCCCGTGATCTACGCCGGGACACGTAAGGGGCCCTAGCCGGGCACTGCTGCACGGGGCACAGGGGCATTCCACTGGGCTCTGCCGGGGGGGTGCATAAAGGGGGCTACCAGAGAGCTGCTGTCCCCTGGTCACACTGCCCCACACTGGGGCCCACGCCCTCCTCCTCCCCCCCGGGGGGGGGGGGGGCTGCTCGCCTCCTAGCAGCTCAGACTTGCCCGTCCCTTGACCCAGATGTGGAGCTGTGGGGGCCCCTGCTGGCCAAACTTACCTGGCCGCCCCCTGCCCATGGGGGGGGGGTGTCTGACAGGGCCCAGCCATGGGGCATGCAAAGGCCATGGGCCTCCATCCACTGGACACTGCTGCTTTACTTTCCCCTTGTGCGTCAGGTAGGACGGTCCCAGGAGGCGGCCGCCGAGCCGGCTACCCCAGGCCTGGCCCTGGGCAGCAGGGGGTGGAATGAGGGCGTGAGGGGTGAGCCCCGGCAGTGCGTCGGCTCAGCCGTTCTCCACCCCTTCCCTCCCCAGATGGCTGTGGGGTCAGTAACCTCACCGAGCCTGTCACCGTCTCGCTGCGCCACTTCCGGGAAGGGGCCGACCCCGTGCCTGCCCACTGGGACTTCGAGGTGTTGGGGGGCTCCGGGGGCTGGAGCGCCGAGGGCTGTCAGCTGGCCCACCAAGAGCCCAACGTCACCACCCTGCTTGGCCGGCACCTGAACAACTTCGCAGTGCTCATGGTAGGGAGCGGTGGGGCGCTGTGTCCTGGGGGGCAGCAGAGGGAGGGGAGACTCTGGCCTCCTTCCTGAAGTGTTATTTTGGGGAGTGGGGGGGAGCAGGCAACTGCTCTCTCCTCTTCACCCAGTGGCTCCAAAGCATCACACTCCTCCTCATTCCACCAGGTTTCTGTGGTGTCTGCTATATCAATATCCTCATTGAATACGAGGTACTGTAGTTCACCCACCTCATTATTCAGACTTCTAGCACTGGTATATGAGCATTTTAAAAACTTGTCATTTTTTGGCTGTCCCCTGTTGCGTGGTGTAATTGAATGGGACTTCTTTTCATGTGACTGTTTCTCATCAGATCCCCCCAGTAGTTTATCATTCCCCATCCTTTCCTCCTTCGTTAGGACATAGGGCATCTCCAGTTATAGATCCTTGCCTAAGGGGTGTCCGAACCACATGCTCCTCCACACCTGTCAGCTTTCCCCAGCCCTTAAAAAGATAGTTTAAAAACTGTTCTACGAAGTGCCAGCAACCCGATTCCATTTTGGTTTCGGTGGAGGTGCTTCCCGAAGCTTGTTCCCTTGTTGGTGCTTTGACCTTTAAGTGCATCTGGTCGCTGCTCACTCCTTGCCAAACTCCACTGTTGGCTGCCCCTGGTGGCTAGCTCCCCCCAGCTGGGCTGCAGGAAGGGGAGAGGTCCCAGGTGGAGGGTCTGCTCATGCACAGGATGTGGGCTGAGGCAACAGCATTCCCAGTGGCCCTGGCGTGGCAGCGTTGACTTAGACAGCTACCAACAGCCCCTCTGCTGGGTGGAGCCGGATGTAGATGTGAACCTCATTTTGTTCTTGTAACTAGGAACTCAGCAATTTCCCCAGTGAGGCATCAGGCCCGGCCGAGGTTCTGCATCCTGTTCTTTACACCTGCACTGCCCTCCTGCTGCTGTGCTTATTCACCACCATCATCACGTACATCACCAACCACAGGTGAGCTGGGGCTGCGCGGGGACACGGGACTGGACTCTGTTAGCCAGCCGCCACTTTCACCTCAAAAGTGGCTGCACTTTGAGTGGCTGGGGGCTGAGAGGTAGATAAATCTCCTCTGGCCCTCGGCCGTAGACAGTGGCCGCTGGGGGAATGAGGCGCTAGCCAGCAGCCTCAGCAGGGCTTTCGGTACCTCCTGTCAAATCAATCGCTAGGAGACTTTGCTCCAAGGTGTTTTTAGTGGCGTGAGAACCCACTGGGCTCCTGTTTCCTGACAGAGGACACCACATGGGGACAGAGGTGGATATGCCACACGGGAGAGGCACTGTCCAATCTCCAGGCCTTGCCTTGCTTTCCTGCAGTTCTGCCATGAAAAGTGGGAGCATTTAACTCTGAATGCTGACGTTACTGCCAATGGGTTTGTTGGATTCACTCTGGCTTCTATTCCAGTTGGTCTCTAGGATCAGAACTGGTTGATAGATTGGAGCACATTTTCCTTACGCAAACCAGATTTTAGGGGCCACAGCCTTAGGCTTGTTGTAAAATAGGGATCGGAGTCATCCTTTCTCCCACCCTTGACTTCAGTAAGTTGGCAGGAGCAGGGACAGTCTGGCACTGGAGAAGAGAGCCCAGTATGGGGCGGGGAAGGGGGCGGAGGTGCTCCTTCCATCCATAGACGACACCTAGGACTAGGATATAAAAGTCTAGCCACCAGAAGTGTGCAGTGTTCAGTGCGGCCTGCCCATTTCTACTGTGCTTTTTGGAAGCCCATCACCCTGCCATCCTGGCGGGCCCGTGGGCGAGTTCTCCAGCTCTAGTCTCGGTTTGCTGCTTCTCCTCTCAGGAATCAGCAAACTCTCCTCTTAGGGACTCTTAAAATCCTTCAGGCTCCCTTGCCTCAAGTTTCCTACAATAAAGCCCAAACTGATCAGCAAGTGGAGAGCCATGCCTGGCCGGTTAAGTAAAGGTTTAATTCAAGTAACAACACTGGGATTTAGCAGCAGAATTACTTAAATATTTATTCCTGCCAGACCAAAAACAAAGCACAATGCTGACACTGTACAAAACATACACGTTTTAATAAACCTTGATTGTTTACATCACTGTAACAAAAAGAAACTTATTTAAAGTTACAGCATTAAACCTGGCTTGTCAATAACAGGTTTTGTTTGTTTTAAACAGTGGTGTGTTTTCTTCAGTTTTAACACACTAGCATCATGGCTTGACTTTTTAAAAGCCTCATATGTAAAGTCTGGAGTTTTTCTGACACCAGACCAAATGCCCAGGCATCCTCTGAGCCATCTGTCCATGCAGAGCTCAAGAGGTGGGAGTCCAGCTCTTGTCTTTTCTCCTACAAATTACCGCTCCAAATAGTTGTGTGCAGGCTTAAAGATGTAAATGAAGCACCTAAACTGCTTTAAATGTTTATGAAAACCTGACCCTGACTCACTCACTCTGTAGATCTAGGTCTCAGTTTAGCCCCTGGAGACCTGGCAGCTGCATGCGGAGCTACAAAGCTGGCTTTACTTAACTTCACCTCTTCACTCGCATTCTACAGCCCGTCCTTGGGAGCTTGCTCTGATGCACTGTTGGAATGTGGGTGTAGCGAGACACTACAATTTAGTTGACTGTGTAAATAAATCCTTAAGTCCTGTGCCTTCAGTTGTAGGAACACATCAACGCTTAGGGTGTATTATTAAAAAGATGAACCCTCGGACAGTCCTAGTAAAACAATCCTGAAGAGCTTGTGAAAGCTTCTACAGCAGCTAGTCCAGGACTACTGGGGCCAATGTAGCTGTTGTTGACTCCTCTCTCTGAGACTGGTTTTCTCGAGGCTGTCCTCAGAAAGCACCTCCAAGGTACCTAGTACTATTAGAATTCAGGTAAACGCTCAGGACGTGGGAGGACTCCGTAGTAGCATGTGTAGTGTCTCTTTTCTGGAAGGGACGTTCAGAGCACACAGCTTGATGCCAGTGAATTTAACCCCCCCAAGACAGCAGCTCATCAGTGCTGCCATGTGCCTCTCTTTCAGCACCATTCATATCTCCCAGAAGGGCTGGCACATGCTGCTTAACCTCTGTTTCCACATCGCCATGACCTCGGCTGTGTTTGCAGGAGGCATCACTCTGACCAACTACATGATTGTCTGCCAAGCAGTAAGTACGGCTAAGTCCAGACCGGTCCTAGGGAAAGCAGACCAGGGTTCCAAGTGTGGAGCCCAGGTTAGAAGTGAGGAACATTATTCCTGGAGGCTCCATGACAGACCCCTCCCCTGTGTGTCCCAACTGGCAGCATCCACCTCTGAAAGGCCCACTGGGAAATGCAGAGACACCCCCCCCACACACACACACACACAGGAAGTGCTTCAAGTCTGGGCAGAGATGATTGCTTCCTCCAGTGGGGAGGACATGAGAAACACAGATGCAAGAGAGAGAGAGAGCGGCAGCAACTGCAATGCATTGAGCAGAGCAGGCTGAAGTCCGTCCCCCTCCCCCCCCCCCCCCCCCGGTGTTGCCTGCAGCCAGCCATTGTACCAGTCATTTATTAGTGCCTGGATCCAACAGCCCCTAGCAGGAATATCCACACCTGTGCCTGCTTACCTGACTGCTCTGTAACCTCTGGCCTGCAGGTTGGCATCATTTTGCACTACTCCTCCTTATCCACTCTTCTCTGGATGGCAGTGAAGGCCAGAGTCATCTACAAGGAGGTGACATGGAAGGCGCCGCCGCAGCAGGAAGGGGACGTGCCCCAGCCAACCCCTCGGCCCATGCTACGGTACAGAGGTTTCTCTTTGGCACAGCTGTTCCTAGGTTGAAGCGAGGGAGGCGCTCGGGAAAGCGCTGACGGAGTCAGCTAGCTCTAGCATGGGGAGCTAGTGAACGTGCGCTTGCGTGTCCGTAAAAATAATCTTGGAAACCACAGAGAGTAGCCCCCAGCCTCTCTCATTTTCTGCCTAGCTGCAGAGCACTGAAGAGGTTTTCGGTGTTGACATGCACTGGCCGCCGTGTCTCCTTGAAAGGTACCTGTGTGCGGGGTGTTCCCCAACACACACTCCTTTTCAAGGCCCTTTTCATTGCTCCTCTAGCTGGGCAGCTTCCCTCAATTTAAGCTTTCTAGCCCCCCCCCCCCCCCATTGTCACGGTGACGGTTGTTGGTTTAAAGGCTGCCCCCTCTTCGTAAGGTGAGGAAAGGAGGGTTCTGTCCCCAGAGCCTCCATCTCAAAGACGGCAGAGCCAGCATTGTTCAAACTCCCCCCAAAACCTAAGTCATGCACGGAAGATTTCAGCCTCCAGGACAAGGGATTTAGAAAGCTACAAGCAGCTGAAGGGGCTGAGAGCCATTAGGCAACAAGCCCTGTAATTCCAGTTGGGATAAAGGGAGTAACACCCGCAAACAGGCACAGTCCTCAACTATTCTGTCCCCTTGGGGCTTTGTTCCTGTTGCAGATTCTACCTGATTGCTGGCGGGATCCCCCTCATCATCTGTGGGATCACAGCGGCTGTCAACACCCACAATTACCAGGATAACAACCCCTAGTAAGTACGACAGGAGCAGTGAATTGTTCCTCCCTTACCTTCTTGCTGCCTCCTCCTTCGGGCGCTAGTGCTTAGCCTCAAGTGAGGAGAGGCTGATGTTGCAGCAGAGTAGATCAGAGAGATGCAGAGAAGTTAAAACCCACCGTGCAAGGACACAAGCTGCTCTCTTATTGCAAGGCCAGGGCAGGTCCGAATTCATTACTTGGGCTCTTGCACATCCTATAGCTGCTAGAGAACAGCTTCCCGCCCCACCTTTGCAAGAGCATGTTCCAGTAAGGGGCAAGCACATCCGCACCAATAGGAAAGGGCTGCTGGAAAGTCTGTTCTTTCTGAATTAGAAATGAATGATCTTTCCGTGCCGTGATGCAACCCACTGAATGGTTTGAGGTTTGAATTTAATCTGCCGAGAAACCAGGCAAATATGTTTTGTTTGCAAAGTCGAGAGCTGGAGTCTGCAGCAGGGAATTGTTCTATGCATGCCCATGCCAGCGAAGGGGAAATGCCCTTCTAAGCTTTTTATCTATTCCTATAACACCCCCGTGGACCACCACTCCTTAGTGACGGCTGACGCTGTTTCTGATCAACGCCCAGGCCTTGTGCAGTGCTTACAGAAGGAATCTAGGATCCAGTAACCATATTAATCCCAGCTCTGGATGAGTTTTCTTACCTGTGAAATGGGAATAGTGCCCCAGTCCCAGATGTACTCTCAGGCTGGGCCCTAGGACCATCAGGATGCTGATGACTATATGGAGCATTGGCAGGGCCAAGGCAGACTCTTAAGCTCTTCTCTCCCCGACAGCTGCTGGCTGGTGTGGAGGCCAAGCCTTGGTGCGTTCTACGTTCCCGTGGCTTTCATTTTGCTCATCACTTGGATTTACTTCCTGTGCACTGGGATCAACCTCTGGTGCCAGTCGAAGAACCCAAAAGACCCTCCAGTGCCCCTGGAGACCTCCCGAAGGCTGGGTGGCAGCAGCAACCTCTTGACGGACTCAGGCTCCATCTCAGTCACCCTTCACTCTGGGACGCAGAGCGCCGATGTGGACAGCATCTATTCCTTGAAGGTGCAGTTCTGGGCCCTGCTGATCACCCATTTCCTGTATGTGGTGCTGTGGACGTTCGGGGCCATGGCCGTGTCCCAGCGCTGGTACCTGAACATCATCTTTAGCTGCCTCTACGGGGTAACCGCTGTGGCACTGGGGCTCTTTCTCTTCATCCACCACTGTGCCCGGCGTCAAGACGTGCAGAACTCCTGGTTTGCCTGCTGCCCATCCTACAGGAATGCGCTGCCCATGCAAGTGTACGTGCACCCGGGCGCGGCGGCAGAGGAGGGTTCGCACGTCTTCATCGGGTGCAACCCCGAGGTGGCTCATTCCCTCAAGTCCTCGTCCTCTCCCAGCAGCACCAACTCCACCATGGGCCCCTGCAAACTCACCAACCTGCAGATGGCTCAGAACCAGGCTGAGAGTTGCCCCCCACCCCGGCCAGCCTGCTGCGAAGAGCGGGAGACGGCCAGCAACAAGAATGCCAGCGCGGCCAGGTGCGCCAACGTCACTCAGGGGCGCAGGAACCACAAGAGCAGAGCAAAGCAGTACAGGGAGGGGAAGCACCACCGCTTGAAGGTGCTGCGGGGGCCTTCAGCGGATCACCCCTCCAGCGAGAGTGGAAGCCTCCACAACAGCCATTCCGAGAGTTACCACAGCAGCAAGAACAGTCCCTTGAACAACACCCGCCTTGGACTGACGGTAGCAGCTGTGCAGGAGGGGGACGCTGCTCTGACCCAGTCCGAAGGGAGCGACGGTGGGAGCAGCAGCCATCAGGTTCCTGACTTCAGCAGAGCTCAGCGGAGGAGCACCAGCCGGGACAATCTCAAACAGGCCCACACCATTGAGAAAGAGACCAAGCGGCGATCCTACCCGCTCAACACGGCCAACCAGAACGGGGGGCTGAAAGGCAGCAAGTACGATATAAACCTCACCAGTGCAGAGAGCGTGGCTGGCATGAAGACTGGCCTCTGGAAGAGCGAAACGACCGTCTAGAGGGCCAAAGGGCCCGGGCAGCTACCGTAGCCTCGCATGGTTCTCCTCCGGCAAAGGAGCAGCTGGCTCAGCCATTGGCAGGGTGTGGTGGATGGCGCTGCTAACTGAAGGCATCTTCCGTCAGGTCGAATGCAGCCTTCAGCCCTAGGCTAAGTGTATTATAAACATTGAAGTGCACTACAGGGGCCTGGGTGGTACTGTCCAGAGTGTGTCAATCAGCAGGTCTTGTTCCACCTGGCTGCTGGATGGAGAGAGAGTCAGAGATCAGCACCCAGCCGAGCATGTCAACAAACCTCATCTAATTCTCAATGGGCTGAGGACCCAGGAGCACTTAGATCTCCAGGTGAAAGACAATCATTGCAGTTCAGGCTGCTGAGGAGCAAGCTTATTTTAATCACTTCTGCATGTCACGTGAGACTGATTCGAAATGCTATTTTATAAATACACAGAAGAAAAGTGTTTATTTTTCAAATCTCTATTATTGTATGTGTATATATGTACAGACCGACTGGTCGCTGACGGAAGTGCCTCCACGTTACACAATCAGTGTTCTAGGAGCAGTGAGTCTCCCCTCAGGAGTTTCGGCAAGAACTTGCTCTTGCCATCCAGGGTTGGTTGGTTAGACCAGAACTGGCTCCTTCATGCAAAGACACTGCAGTAGAGATGTGTCTGTTCCATCCTTACCAACACACATTTTCAGAGAGAGAGCCTGAAACGCCAAGTATTTGATCTGTTCTTAAGTGTCTATTTAGCCCTATGGGTTACTGAGCTACCAAAGTAAAAGCCATAGTTAAAAATGAGCAAGAGGTAAGGTAAGAAAAAGCTCCAAGCAAAGTCAATTGTCTGCGTATGACAGACACTAAAATCACTGCAGGAAAACTGCTCTTGAGCTGGGTTCAAGACCCTCGGATGCCCAGGCTATGCAAAAGGGTTGTTGGCTGCAGCACAGGGGCTTCCATCCATGAAACATCAGGGGCATTATTTTTTGTGTACGTTACACTCAATGTGAAAGATTTTCAAGTCTCGTGCCTTGTATGTCAGGTGTCGGGAGCCACTCAAGAGGGAACCAAAGAGCTGGACAGTGGGCAGAGGAACAGATATCGATACTCGCCCTTCGATCCCATTGAGCATGTTCAAAACCGTTTTGTTTTGGTCTTGAAGCAAAAAATGTAAATAGATGATTCAGAATCTCCCCAGTCTAGAGCCAAGAGGAAAGAACAGTTTACAGCCTAGAGCTGGTTCGATTAAGTGAAAAGAACCTTGCTAAGCTAGTCGGGCAATTGTTCAGGCCACATATCGTTACAGCAGCAGGGAGAAAAACAGAATTAGGTAAATGTATGTATAGCTCATCCTTCCTAGCACTTGTTTTTCTACTACAAAAAATCAAGCATATTTTTTCTAGTGTAAAATATAAAGCAGCTTCTAACTGTAAATAGACAGGTCCCAGAGCCTGGTGTTGAAAAGGAGCCTTACCTTAAAATGTTTACAGAAAAATGTCTCCTAAAAAAGGAAGTTTCTGTTCAAAACAGTGCCCAGCCATAAGTTTCATGTTGCTGTTTTGTTAGCATGAGCTGCCAATTCCATCACATGTGCCTATCACTAAAGAAACATAGTGAGAACTAATGAGGAGAAAACACCTGTCCGGTATTGAACTGGGTAATCAAACCACCAGTAAGTTCATACCCTAACCAGTGGCTGAAGAAATAAATAGCCTTTCAAATTCCCCTCTCCTCTCTGTCCTGCTGTTTTGCACTCATTCCCTACACAGAATTTGTGTTTGCCTTTCAAAAGGAGTTTGACCAGAGGTCAGCTGAGAAGAGATCTGCAGTGCAGTCCAGAGAAGATCATTTTACCCTTGTTCCTAGATCGGCAGGGAGACGCAGTGCCTTAGTTGTTCTCCACTATTTTGGCTGCTTTTGTCCCCCTTGAAATCAAAGGAGGATTAGAAGAGTGGGGCACAGTGCCTTGGACACAGGAGTATAAGCCAGGAACCTCCTGCACTCTAAGCCCAGCTCGGATAGACTCTCCTTTGTGGCTGAAGGCAAGTCACAATCTCTCTGCCCCGTAAAAATGGGTATCACACTTACCTACCTCCCAAGGGGTTAGTTAGGGACTGAAGTGCTGGAAGGAATGAATGGAGCCCGTGCTCACGTCCACACCATTTCTAAGAGATTTGGGGTGGAAAGATGCAGGAGTTCATGGATTATAAAGCACTTACAAGATTTTTCTCTATTTCTTCCTCTCCATCCTGAAACCCTGCCCCCTCTAGTCTTGAAAGACCAATGGGCTTACACTGCAGTGTTACTACCCCCCAGCCTTGGTAGACTTCCCCCTTGTTAAAATTACTTTTTAAACGTGCTTTGTATTTAATAGCATTTGAATCAGATGCTGATACCGCAACGTACACAATCTTGCTGATGCTGAACTTGTTAGATGCTTGCTGCACGGTGACAGTATTATATAAAGGCTTTGTATAACACTTATTTTGTCTGTTTACATTACAAGCAAATGACATATCAACAGAGCTTCTTGCAATAGACATGGGGGAGGGAGTGGGGAGGGGGGAAAGTGCCAAAGAAAATGTGTTTAAAGGGTTGGGGGGGTTGCATTTTTTTTTATATAAACTGAATGTTTCTAGCAGATATGTTTTGTTTTAATATATTAAAGATTTGCAAATCTACTGAGAACTGATTGTGCTTGTTTTAGGCCTGTGGTCCCTAATACAATGACAGACCCTTCAGCGCAGCAAGGTCATTTCTTTTATTGAATTTGGCTGTACTTAGATATCAATAAATGGTGCCATAATCGTACAAAGAAAGGATTCAAAATTCCAGCAGCTTCACATAATAAATTGAATGGCCAAGGTCAGAACTGTTAGGCAGAGGGCAACGCTAGCTTCCCCGCAGGATTATTGGGGATGTCTCTGATATCCAACGCAAGCCACTATCCGTCCCCAGAGCAGTCTAAGCCCTGGCCCTGGGGAGTGGCCCCCACGCATGGTCTGAAACAGGCAGTTCCGGAAACAGGCCCTGCATTTTGAAAAAAGCCTTAACAGCAAATGAAAGTGACAGTTCTTCTAAACCACAAACAATGCAGCTGAGCTCTAGTGAACCAACATAGCAGGGTCACCCTTCATTGGAAGGAACTCAGACGAACCGAGTGCCAAACAGCAAGCTTGGAACAGTGAGCTTTCTCCGAGTGCTGCTCTGTTTTAGACAGGAAACAAAGTACTCTCGTTCACTATAAATTAGTAAGAGAAATTCCCGAAGGTATTCTGGCAGCTGGGATGATTCTTTCTAACAAACTAAAGAGTTTCCCTAGGAAAGTCTCATTTAGGAATTTCAGGTTTTCCGATGTTCACATCTGAAGTGTCGTGGTGTTGTAAGTGTGGGGATCCTCAGTGTTGCCGTGCAGTTTCCTGCAGCTGGGGAGGTACCCGGAAGGTGGGTCTGATCCCTCTAGACGAACATCTAGGACCCCCACTCCCCATCTGGGACACCCCCAGCCCTGCCTCTCCCACTCCCCTCCAGTAGCTAGATTTCCTGGGCAAGGTCCAACTTCAGTGTTTCTGGTGTGTTTATCAGGGCTGCAAATCTGGGAGGGCTCTAAGTATTACATGTCCTCTCTGAGGAGTGAATGGCATTGGGTGGTTCCCATATTCCTCCTCAGACTGCCCACTCAGTGTGCTTGGTTTGCACAGGTTCTTATTGCTATGGACAGTGCCCACAGGCCTTCCAGGAGAAATGCAAGACCTCTGACAGGCTTTCCACGCATTCATTTTCTGCTGCAGGTGAGTAAGGACTACGCTGCCAGTCCTCAGAAACAGGGAGAGAGAAGTGACATTCTAGCCAATCCTATGAGACTTGAGACAACGGGAAAGAAGCAACAAGTCTCATGGCTGTTTAGACCACTCAGATTACAAGGCCAGAAGGGCTCTTTTCTAATCTGACATTTTGGGTAACAGGCCACAGGACTACTCTGAATTGGTTCAATTTGTGTTAGAGCAGACAATCATCCAACCTGGATTTAAACATTGCCAGGGATGCAGGGTCCACCACAATCCTTTTATGAAAAAAAAGTGAACAGGATTATACTGGAAGCCACTTGGGGATACTTTGCCATAGTTACTTAAAGGGATGTTTGCCAGGACAGATTTGTTTTAAAATGTAGGTTTGTAAACTGTACAAAACCTTCAAACCAAATATAAATGCTTCCAGGACATATTTAAAGATCCCTAGTAAAACTGTTTTTTAGAAGAATAACCTGCAACCTGTGCAATACAAACATCACAGAATTCACTTCAGCATGAGTGCCAGAAAGTGAAACTGATTAGTGTGTTTTCATCTGCAAACCAAACAAACCAGTTTACTAAAAGTTAAAGATATTGGGGTTTTTAAAATTAAACCAGGGTTCTATCTGCACCACAGGCTTTCACGTTTGTTTTTTAAAATGTGTGATTTTTAACCTCTCAGTGTCTGCTAAGTAGGGTCCTACCAAATTCACAGTCCATTTTGGTCAATTTCACAGTCACAGGATTTTAAAAATCGTAAATTCCATGATTTCAGCCATTTCAATCTGGAATTTCACAGTGTTAACATTGTAGGAGTCTGGACACAAAAAGAAGTTGTGGGGGAGGGCGTCGCAAGGTTATTGCAGAGGAGGTTGTGGTACTGCTCCTTCAGAGCTGGGCAGTGGCAGGGCAGAAGTAAAGATGGCATGGTATGATATTGCCACCCTTACTTCTGCGCTGCTGCCGGCGGGGCGCTGCCGTCAGAGCAGGCCTCCTGGAAAACAGTCGCTGCTCTCCAGTCACCCACCTCTTCTGAAGGCAGTACTCAAGACTCAGGTGCAGATTTCACTGCTGCTATATCATGATTATTTTCCCTCAAAAAGTCATGGATTCTGTGATTCTCATGTTTTTTAAAAAATCACTATTTTATATTTTGACATGTTTACAGGAATAGGTAGTTGAATGTTACTGCAGACAGCCGAAGCAATCTCTAAATGTTGGAGAAATAAGTTAAAACCAGGACTACAGAAGCCAGATAAGTCTGTAGGAACTCTCATAATTAGGACTAGTGGTTTGTAATATACCGTGTTTCCCCGAAAATAAGACAGTGTCTTATATTAATTTTTGCTCCCAAAATTACATTACATTATATTACAGCGAGAGGCAAAACTTGAAGTACGTCTTATTTTCGGGGGATGTCTTACTTTCGGGGAAACAGGGTAGGTGGGGGAAGAGAGTCAAATTTATGATTTCTCTGATTTGGGGGAAGAATCGTGGGTTAAGAGAAATCTGTCCAGGCCTGCTGTTCTTGCTTTGTAAAGTTTAAAAGAGAAATTTCTCTCCTACTCTTTTTTTTCTGCACAGTTTTTAGGACAAAAAAGACTTTTGATTAAAATATTACCAGAGGTTACTCGGAGGTTTTTTTGGGTGGTGTTGGTGGGGGGAGGTTGTTTGTTTGAAATCTCTGCCTCCCTGTCCTCGACTACACCGTGACTTCTCCTGCCATTTACACAAAGCCCTGCCGATTTTGACATATTTATGCAAACTAAAAATCAGTCTTTGTTTGACCTTGACAGACACTTTCCAAGACAAACATTTACAAGAGCCCTTCGGTAGTATACGCCATCACGTGCCAGCAATGCCCCTCTGCTATATACATCAGCCAGACTGGACATGCCCTACGTAAAAGGATAAATGAACACAACTAGATATTGGGAGTGGCAATATACAAAAACCTGTAGGAGAACACTTCAAGCTCCCTGGGCCCACAATAGCAGATTTAAAGGTAACCGTCCTGCAGCAAAAAAAATTCAGGGCCAGACTTCAAAGAGAAACGGCTGAGTGACAGTTCATTTACAAATTTGACACCATCATTGCAGGATTAAACAAAGACTATGAATGGCTGGCCAACTACAACAGAAGTTTCTCCTCTCTTGAGGTTCACATCTCCAGATCAGCTGCTAGAAGAGGGCCTCATCCTCCCTGATTGAACTAAAATTATCTCTAGCCTAATAGAACTAACCTTGTTATCTCTAGCCTGATTCTTGTCTACATATTTATACCTGCCTCTGGATATTTCCACTTCATGTATCCGACGAAGTGGGTATTAGCCACTAAAGTTTATGCTCCAATATGTTTGTGAGTCGATAAGGTGCCGCAGGACTCTTTCTCGATTTTAGGTAGCAAATGAACTCCTACCCCAGATCCATAATAGTTCTGGCAGAGGAATAGTACACATGGACAACAAAGGTAAAGTGACCTAATTGGGTCACAAGAAGAGACCCCCCAACAGCCATGACCTGACCCATACTTTAAAGTTACAGGAAAGTCACAAGAATGTTACATGTGGATCACGAGCAATCAAACTTCACCTAACGCTCTGCTTTGCCTCCAGCATTTATAATGCTGTTAAATATATATTTTTAAAGTATTTTTAATTTATGGGAGGGAGCAACATTCAGAGGTTTCCTCTGTGAAAGGTTCATCGGTACAAAACTTTGAAAACCAATGTTCTGAGCCAGTATTCTGAACACACAACTCCTGGTCTTGTGAGCCAATTTTGAGTTAAATTAAAGAACACTTTTAATAAAGTAAATGACCAGAGCAGGGAGTGGGGTCAGCTGAGGACACTGATGAGGTCAGGGGGTTATGTGAGGACACAGGCCCAGTGCCAGAGGAGAGAATGGGGTCATCTGAGGACACTAACGAGGGGCTCATGGGAGGACATGGGCCCAGGCCCAGAGCAGGCAGTGGGGTCATCGGAGGACACCGATGAAGGGAGGGGGTCATGCGAGGACACAGGCCTAGGCCCACAGCAGGATGTGTGGTCATCTGAGGACACTGATGAGGTCATAGGGTCATTCGAGGACATGGGCCAGTCCCAGAGCAGGGAGTGGGGTGATCTGAGGACACTGATGGGGGTCATGCAAGGACACGGGACAAATGCCAAGATACAGAAGGTGTAGGGAGCATAAAGGCGTAAGAGCAGGAATGTGCAAAAGTCCGGAGGTGTAAAGGCGTAAGGGGTAAAAGCAGAGAAGGTGTAAGGGGCGTAAAGGCGTAAGAGCAGGAACGTGCAACAGTCCGGAAATGCAGAACACGGACTGGGGTCATCTGAGGTCATGGGGTCACGCGAGGACACGAGCCCAGCGCCAGAGAAGCAAATGGGGTCATCTGAGGACACTGACGAGGTCATGGGGGTCATGCGAGGACACGGGCCAAATGCCGAGATACAGAAGGTGTAGGGGGAGTAAAGGCGTAAGAGCAGGAACGTGCAAAAGTCCGGAGGTGTAAAGGCGTAAGGGGTAAAAGCAGAGAAGGTGAAAGGGGCGTAAAGGCGTAAGAGCAGGAATGTGCAACAGTCCGGAAATGCAGAACACGGACTGGGGTCATCTGAGGTCATGGGGTCACGCGAGGACACGAGCCCAGCGCCAGAGAAGCAAATGGGGTCATCTGAGGACACTGACGAGGTCATGGGGTCATGCGAGGACACGGGCCAAATGCCGAGATACAGAAGGTGTAGGGGGAGTAAAGGCGTAAGAGCAGGAACGTGCAAAAGTCCGGAGGTGTAAAGGCGTAAGGGGTAAAAGCAGAGAAGGTGTAAGGGGCGTAAAGGCGTAAGAGCAGGAATGTGCAACAGTCCGGAAATGCAGAACACGGACTGGGGTCATCTGAGGTCATGGGGTCACGCGAGGACACGAGCCCAGCGCCAGAGAAGCAAATGGGGTCATCTGAGGACACTGACGAGGTCATGGGGTCATGCGAGGACAAGGGCCAAATGCCGAGATACAGAAGGTGTAGGGGGAGTAAAGGCGTAAGAGCAGGAACGTGCAAAAGTCCGGAGGTGTAAAGGCGTAAGGGGTAAAAGCAGAGAAGGTGAAAGGGGCGTAAAGGCGTAAGAGCAGGAATGTGCAACAGTCCGGAAATGCAGAACACGGACTGGGGTCATCTGAGGTCATGGGGTCACGCGAGGACACGAGCCCAGCGCCAGAGAAGCAAATGGGGTCATCTGAGGACACTGACGAGGTCATGGGGTCATGCGAGGACACGGGCCAAATGCCGAGATACAGAAGGTGTAGGGGGAGTAAAGGCGTAAGAGCAGGAACGTGCAAAAGTCCGGAGGTGTAAAGGCGTAAGGGGTAAAAGCAGAGAAGGTGTAAGGGGCGTAAAGGCGTAAGAGCAGGAATGTGCAACAGTCCGGAAATGCAGAACACGGACTGGGGTCATCTGAGGTCATGGGGTCACGCGAGGACACGAGCCCAGCGCCAGAGAAGCAAATGGGGTCATCTGAGGACACTGACGAGGTCATGGGGTCATGCGAGGACACGGGCCAAATGCCGAGATACAGAAGGTGTAGGGGGAGTAAAGGCGTAAGAGCAGGAACGTGCAAAAGTCCGGAGGTGTAAAGGCGTAAGGGGTAAAAGCAGAGAAGGCGTAAGGGGCATAAAGGCGTAAGAGCAGGAACGTGCAAAAGTCCGGAGGTGTAAAGGCGTAAGGGGTAAAAGCAGAGAAGGCGTAAGGGGCATAAAGGCGTAAGAGCAGGAACGTGCAAAAGTCCGGAGGTGTAAAGGCGTAAGGGGTAAAAGCAGAGAAGGCGTAAGGGGCGTAAAGGCGTAAGAGCAGGAATGTGCAACAGTCCGGAAATGCAGAACACGGACTGGGGTCATCTGAGGTCATGGGGTCACGCGAGGACACGAGCCCAGCGCCAGAGAAGCAAATGGGGTCATCTGAGGACACTGACGAGGTCATGGGGTCATGCGAGGACAAGGGCCAAATGCCGAGATACACAAGGTGTAGGGGGAGTAAAGGCGTAAGAGCAGGAACGTGCAAAAGTCTGGAGGTGTAAAGGCATAAGGGGTAAAAGCAGAGAAGGCGTAAGGGGCGTAAAGGCGTAAGAGCAGGAATGTGCAACAGTCCGGAAATGCAGAACACGGACTGGGGTCATCTGAGGTCATGGGGTCACACGAGGACACGAGCCCAGCGCCAGAGAAGCAAATGGGGTCATCTGAGGACACTGACGAGGTCATGGGGTCATGCGAGGACATGGGCCAAATGCCGAGATACAGAAGGTGTAGGGGGAGTAAAGGCGTAAGAGCAGGAACGTGCAAAAGTCTGGAGGTCTAAAGGCATAAGGGGTAAAAGCAAAGAAGGTGTAACGGGCGTAAAGGCGTAAGAGCAGGAATGTGCAACAGTCCGGAAATGCAGAACACGGACTGGGGTCATCTGAGGTCATGGGGTCACGCGAGGACACGAGCCCAGCGCCAGAGAAGCAAATGGGGTCATCTGAGGACACTGACGAGGTCATGGGGTCATGCGAGGACACGGGCCAAATGCCGAGATACAGAAGGTGTAGGGGGAGTAAAGGCGTAAGAGCAGGAACGTGCAAAAGTCCGGAGGTGTAAAGGCGTAAGGGGTAAAAGCAGGGAAGGCGTAAGGGGCGTAAAGGCGTAAGAGCAGGAATGTGCAACAGTCCGGAAATGCAGAACACGGACTGGGGTCATCTGAGGTCATGGGGTCACGCGAGGACACGAGCCCAGCGCCAGAGAAGCAAATGGGGTCATCTGAGGACACTGACGAGGTCATGGGGTCATGCGAGGACACGGGCCAAATGCCGAGGTACAGAAGGTGTAGGGGGGCGTAAAGGCGTAAGAGCAGGAACGTGCAAAAGTCCGGAGGTGTAAAGGCGTAAGGGGTAAAAGCAGAGAAGGCGTAAGGGGCATAAAGGCGTAAGAGCAGGAATGTGCAAAAGTCCGGAGGTGTAAAGGCGTAAGGGGTAAAAGCAGAGAAGGCGTAAGGGGCGTAAAGGCGTAAGAGCAGGATTGTGCAACAGTCCGGAAATGCAGAACACGGACTGGGGTAATCTGAGGTCATGGGGTCACGCGAGGACACGAGCCCAGCGCCAGAGAAGCAAATGGGGTCATCTGAGGACACTGACGAGGTCATGGGGTCATGCGAGGACACGGGCCAAATGCCGAGATACAGAAGGTGTAGGGGGAGTAAAGGCGTAAGAGCAGGAACGTGCAAAAGTCCGGAGGCGTAAAGGCGTAAGGGGTAAAAGCAGAGAAGGTGTAAGGGGCATAAAGGCGTAAGAGCAGGAATGTGCAACAGTCCGGAAATGCAGAACACGGACTGGGGTCATCTGAGGTCATGGGGTCACGCGAGGACACGAGCCCAGCGCCAGAGAAGCAAATGGGGTCATCTGAGGACACTGACGAGGTCATGGGGTCATGCGAGGACACGGGTCAAATGCCGAGATACAGAAGGTGTAGGGGGAGTAAAGGCGTAAGAGCAGGAACGTGCAAAAGTCTGGAGGTGTAAAGGCATAAGGGGTAAAAGCAGAGAAGGCGTAAGGGGCGTAAAGGCGTAAGAGCAGGAATGTGCAACAGTCCGGAAATGCAGAACACGGACTGGGGTCATCTGAGGTCATGGGGTCACGCGAGGAAACGAGCCCAGCGCCAGAGAAGCAAATGGGGTCATCTGAGGACACTGACGAGGTCATGGGGTCATGCGAGGACATGGGCCAAATGCCGAGATACAGAAGGTGTAGGGGGAGTAAAGGTGTAAGAGCAGGAACGTGCAAAAGTCTGGAGGTCTAAAGGCATAAGGGGTAAAAGCAAAGAAGGTGTAACGGGCGTAAAGGCGTAAGAGCAGGAATGTGCAACAGTCCGGAAATGCAGAACACGGACTGGGGTCATCTGAGGTCATGGGGTCACGCGAGGACACGAGCCCAGCGCCAGAGAAGCAAATGGGGTCATCTGAGGACACTGACGAGGTCATGGGGTCATGCGAGGACATGGGCCAAATGCCGAGATACAGAAGGTGTAGGGGGAGTAAAGGCGTAAGAGCAGGAACGTGCAAAAGTCCGGAGGTGTAAAGGCGTAAGGGGTAAAAGCAGGGAAGGCGTAAGGGGCGTAAAGGCGTAAGAGCAGGAATGTGCAACAGTCCGGAAATGCAGAACACGGACTGGGGTCATCTGAGGTCATGGGGTCACGCGAGGACACGAGCCCAGCGCCAGAGAAGCAAATGGGGTCATCTGAGGACACTGACGAGGTCATGGGGTCATGCGAGGACACGGGCCAAATGCCGAGGTACAGAAGGTGTAGGGGGGCGTAAAGGCGTAAGAGCAGGAACGTGCAAAAGTCCGGAGGTGTAAAGGCGTAAGGGGTAAAAGCAGAGAAGGCGTAAGGGGCATAAAGGCGTAAGAGCAGGAATGTGCAAAAGTCCGGAGGTGTAAAGGCGTAAGGGGTAAAAGCAGAGAAGGCGTAAGGGGCGTAAAGGCGTAAGAGCAGGATTGTGCAACAGTCCGGAAATGCAGAACACGGACTGGGGTCATCTGAGGTCATGGGGTCACGCGAGGACACGAGCCCAGCGCCAGAGAAGCAAATGGGGTCATCTGAGGACACTGACGAGGTCATGGGGTCATGCGAGGACACGGGCCAAATGCCGAGATACAGAAGGTGTAGGGGGAGTAAAGGCGTAAGAGCAGGAACGTGCAAAAGTCCGGAGGTGTAAAGGCGTAAGGGGTAAAAGCAGGGAAGGTGTAAGGGGCGTAAAGGCGTAAGAGCAGGAATGTGCAACAGTCCGGAAATGCAGAACACGGACTGGGGTCATCTGAGGTCATGGGGTCACGCGAGGACACGAGCCCAGCGCCAGAGAAGCAAATGGGGTCATCTGAGGACACTGACGAGGTCATGGGGTCATGCGAGGACACGGGCCAAATGCCGAGATACAGAAGGTGTAGGGGGAGTAAAGGCGTAAGAGCAGGAACGTGCAAAAGTCCGGAGGTGTAAAGGCGTAAGGGGTAAAAGCAGAGAAGGTGTAAGGGGCGTAAAGGCATAAGAGCAGGAATGTGCAACAGTCCAGAAATGCAGAACACGGACTGGGGTCATCTGAGGTCATGGGGTCACGCGAGGACACGAGCCCAGCGCCAGAGAAGCAAATGGGGTCATCTGAGGACACTGACGAGGTCATGGGGTCATGCGAGGACACGGGTCAAATGCCGAGATACAGAAGGTGTAGGGGGAGTAAAGGCGTAAGAGCAGGAACGTGCAAAAGTCTGGAGGTGTAAAGGCATAAGGGGTAAAAGCAGAGAAGGCGTAAGGGGCGTAAAGGCGTAAGAGCAGGAATGTGCAACAGTCCGGAAATGCAGAACACGGACTGGGGTCATCTGAGGTCATGGGGTCACGCGAGGAAACGAGCCCAGCGCCAGAGAAGCAAATGGGGTCATCTGAGGACATTGACGAGGTCATGGGGTCATGCGAGGACATGGGCCAAATGCCGAGATACAGAAGGTGTAGGGGGAGTAAAGGTGTAAGAGCAGGAACGTGCAAAAGTCCGGAGGTCTAAAGGCATAAGGGGTAAAAGCAAAGAAGGTGTAACGGGCGTAAAGGCGTAAGAGCAGGAATGTGCAACAGTCCGGAAATGCAGAACACGGACTGGGGTCATCTGAGGTCATGGGGTCACGCGAGGACACGAGCCCAGCGCCAGAGAAGCAAATGGGGTCATCTGAGGACACTGACGAGGTCATGGGGTCATGCGAGGACACGGGCCAAATGCCGAGATACAGAAGGTGTAGGGGGAGTAAAGGCGTAAGAGCAGGAACGTGCAAAAGTCTGGAGGTGTAAAGGCGTAAGGGGTAAAAGCAGAGAAGGTGTAAGGGGCGTAAAGGCGTAAGAGCAGGAATGTGCAACAGTCCGGAAATGCAGAACATGGACTGGGGTCATCTGAGGTCATGGGGTCACGCGAGGACACGAGCCCAGCGCCAGAGAAGCAAATGGGGTCATCTGAGGACACTGACGAGGTCATGGGGTCATGCGAGGACACGGGCCAAATGCCGAGATACAGAAGATGTAGGGGGAGTAAAGGCGTAAGAGCAGGAACGTGCAAAAGTCTGGAGGTGTAAAGGCATAAGGGGTAAAAGCAGAGAAGGTGTAAGGGGCGTAAAGGCGTAAGAGCAGGAATGTGCAACAGTCCGGAAATGCAGAACACGGACTGGGGTCATCTGAGGTCATGGGGTCACGCGAGGACACGAGCCCAGCGCCAGAGAAGCAAATGGGGTCATCTGAGGACACTGACGAGGTCATGGGGTCATGCGAGGACACGGGCCAAATGCCGAGATACAGAAGGTGTAGGGGGAGTAAAGGCGTAAGAGCAGGAACGTGCAAAAGTCCGGAGGTGTAAAGGCGTAAGGGGTAAAAGCAGGGAAGGCGTAAGGGGCGTAAAGGCGTAAGAGCAGGAATGTGCAACAGTCCGGAAATGCAGAACACGGACTGGGGTCATCTGAGGTCATGGGGTCACGCGAGGACACGAGCCCAGCGCCAGAGAAGCAAATGGGGTCATCTGAGGACACTGACGAGGTCATGGGGTCATGCGAGGACACGGGCCAAATGCCGAGATACAGAAGGTGTAGGGGGGCGTAAAGGCGTAAGAGCAGGAATGTGCAAAAGTCCGGAGATGTAAAGGCGTAAAGGGTAAAAGCAGAGAAGGCGTAAGGGGCGTAAAGGCGTAAGAGCAGGAATGTGCAACAGTCCGGAAATGCAGAACACGGACTGGGGTCATCTGAGGTCATGGGGTCACGCGAGGACACGAGCCCAGCGCCAGAGAAGCAAATGGGGTCATCTGAGGACACTGATGAGGTCATGGGGTCATGCGAGGACATGGGCCTGGGCCCAGGCCCAGAGCAGGGAGTGGGGTCATCTGAGGACACTGACCAATCATGGGGGCATTTGAGTTCATCATTTAATCTTTAAGTACTGTCAGTGGTAATGAATAGTATTCATATTGTGGTCTGTTTAGTTTGCTATATGGCTTCCAGTAATGCTCAGCTGCCCTCTGGTTCTTGCGGTCCGTTCTTTCTTGCTGCCTCTAAGGAGCGAATTCTTGTATCATTTTATACTTTACATCAACACTGCTTTTTGGATATTTCAGCAGGGAAACTGAGGGTTCCCCCCTCTCTGGTGAATGCCCGAACCACTGCACTAAAGGAGCATTCGTGCTCACTTTGGCCAAAGGACACTTAACTCTTTATACACAGTGGAACAGTGTGAACAAAACAGATGAAGATAGGCTGTTTTTCTTTAAAATATGTATTTTGGTCAAGTCCTGGGGCCTGGTTGGCCGGTTAAACTAGATCACCTTGGTACTTTCTAGGCTTAGAATCTCCCTGCTCTGGGCCTGGGCTTCCACAAACTATCCTCTACAGTCTCGTGATTAAGGCATGCTTCTGTGAGGGGAAACCCAAACTCAAATCCTTTCTCCTTATCAATGAAAGCAGGGCCTTGAACTAGGTTTTCCCACCTCCAAAAGGAGCATTCTAACCAGCTCACCACAGGTTATAAGGGAGAGCTTCCTCACTAAACTAGCATAGGAGTTCGGTGCCTAAGCCTTAACCCTGATATGTTGTAAACAAACCCATTTCTTACCTATGTTACTAAAGACACATTAGAATGTTAGAAATGAAAACACCATGATAATCCCTTACTTTTAGTACTGATGTACTGTATTTACTCTTTGCCTTTTGCTCAGCTTAGATCCTGGAAATCAATGAAGTTAATTTCACTTTGTTTACAATCAGTTTCACTTCCAGGTGCTCACAGGCACCCTGCTTGGGGTCCACATACTGCAGAAGAATGTTTGTTCAGAATGACTGGTTCTGGTCTGTATTTGTTTTTTCATTATACAAATGTTTCCTTTGGTTTTAGGGGTTATAAAACTGTCTCTTTACAACATATATATCAGGGGCAAATTAAAGTTTGCAGCATCCTTTTGACTAATACCAATGAAACAACACTCCCATCAGCCAAAACTCCCCCTGAGCTCCTTGGAGCAATTCCCAGAGGCTTTGTGTTGACTAGGAAAATTGGTTGAGTTTAGGGTGGGCTTAGCTAGCACATTAGCTACGCTGGCCTAAGCTCACTTTTCCTTGTCAAGCCCAAGCCTCAGAGAAAGGCTGAGTAATCAAAATTCACACACAATCTGGCCTGAGGGGCAACACCGATGGACTACATTGACTCAAAGGAAGGAATGAGTTTTAGAGCTCGGGGTCCCTTGCTGAAAACACCCAGGCTCCTCCTATACATGTACACATCTAGGGAGCAGGGCTTCACTGCCACTTTTGCATTTCATGGTGAAACAGAATGATGCTCAATTTAAGACACCGGTCTGGGTTCAGTTCTCAGGTTTGCAACAGACTCACTCTGACAACACTGGGGAAGTCACTTAGGACCAGATTTTCCAAAGGAATCAGCATGTTATGTTGTGCACATTGGGTACTGAACTCTGGCAAAAATCTGGCCAAACGCGAGCTTTTTGGGTGCTGAAGTGTTTTGAAAAATCCAGCCCTTACCGACGCCTAAGGGGGAGCTGAGCTGTTGAAAATTTGATCCCAGGTCTGGGTGCGGAGTACTTGAAAGTCTGACTCAAATGCTCTTTGCTTCAATTCCCCACTGACAACCTGGGGATTTCACAGGGGTGTTGACAAGGTACATTTATTAATGACTGTGATGCACTCACCTGGAAGCCATACAAATACCGAGACAGGGCCCAACAGCACAACACTGAAAAGTCAAAAACAATACTTTGATACGCATCTGTAGAGGGAGCCTAGCTACCTAACTCAGCTTTGTGAGATGCGCACCTAAACTCAGTGCTGTTCCTGTGATTTCCTACATTCCTAAGTTAGATGCTGTGATGCTCAGCGTTGCAATGCCTAAGTCTCTTTGTGGATACGCATGGGGAGGAGTCCGGAGAGCAGAGAGGTCAGTGTCAAACTGGAACACGACTCTCTGATGCTTAGAGAATTAGATGAGGAAGGGGAGAAAGGGCAAACAAATCAAATGAGTTAAATGAATAAAGTACAGCAAATTAAAAATAAATTAACCATGAGCATCGGAGCCAGCAAAAATAGCTGGGTCCTAGCCAGGGCTTACTGCCCAGGCCCGAGCTTTCCTTCTCAATAAAAACATCGCTCTGTCCGATCCAATATTTCTAGTTCTCATTTCATGCAGCAGGGACTGAAGGGAGGGACCGGGGAAAGGAAGAGTTAGCTTCCTGTTTACCCCATTTCTCATTTGCAAAAATGCATATTAATTGTTTGTGAAATGGTATGGGTGCTCTCGAAAAAGCGTGCCCAAGCGGATGTCTTTGTCTCATTTGCCTCAGAAACTCAACATGCCCAGCTGCCTCTCCTATGATTCTGCTGTCTCCAGCCCTGGCCACTTGTGCTCAGAAGTTTGCAGAACTGTGCTCTTTGAATCCTTTGTGAGTGGAGTTACCATTTTCCAGCCACTGAGAGTGTGTGTCTCTCTGCGTTTAGCATCACTAACTCTTGTTGCACGTGGTTCCATATGAACTCAGTGGATAACTATTTTCTGTTACACACTGCTGCCATGCCTTTGAGAGAAGGATTATATTAGATAGATTTGTGATGATAAAAGGAGCTGGAAAGTAAAACCTTTTTCCAGTGAAGAGCAGGAAGTGCCCTGTCAATCTCCTCTTATGTATAGAAGGCAGCATGAGCTTACTTTGTTGACATCGTTCAGTAATTCCCAGATGGTTATGCAGTGCAGAGCCTGCATAACAGCGGAGTGATTTCATTCAACAAATGTATTTCACTCAAGTGGTGTGTGATGAGAGTTGAAAAAGCAACAATAACAATGCATCATGGGGTTTCATGATTCTGTCATTCCAGATCAAATCTGCTCAAAGGACAGTTTCTCTTATTGGCCACATGGCAAGCTCGACCTAGATCTGAAAATCCAGCTGTGCTTTCTGCCCATTGCTTCAGCACCAGCAATAAAGATTCTGTGGTTGGAAATAAGATAACTCTGTTTATGATGTTCAAGGCAGAAGATCTAATTTATTCTTCTGCAGCCCTGCAGTTGCTAAAAGGGTCTTTTCATTAAATTCACCCTTATGTAGCACTTACACCCTTAAATGATGCATAGGTACTGAACTGCACAGCAGTGAATTTCATCTACACTGAGGTAATCACTGCTTTAGAAGATGGCAACTTTCACATGGAAAACATCTTGTTACCGTAGAACTATGAAATAAAGGAGAGGTCATGGTTTAAGCGCCTTATGTTTCTGCTAATGTGGAAAAAGTAGCGTGTTTCCTCCCTTGGAGTCATGGATAAACCCTGTATTTCTCAGGCAGGCTTAAATGTTTTTTCTTTTTTTCACCATGCTTTTATCTGGGACACTTTTTAACAATTCTGCACTGCATGAGTTAAAAAGAAACAGATTCTTGTTTGAAAGATGTTCTTGCCCTGGGGAATATAAATCGATGCAGCTCAACCCTCCATTTAGTTAGATGTCCTCATTTTTAAATGTAATTTTTCATGAAAAATAAATGGATTTTAATTGAGAATAAAATATTTCATGAAATCCCATGCTCCGGGGGTTTTCCCAGTCCTTGTTCTGCATCACAGTGATCATGTTGCCTCATAAGGTTATTACAAAAACAATTGGTCTCTGAAAAAATACATTTTCAAAAGATAGCAGCCCTGTTTGGGGTTAGGGAGATGTCGCAGGGTCTGCACAGGTCTCGTTCTTTCCCGGCTAACAGAAATAAAAGTCTTCACCCCCTCTTCCAGTGCTTCACCCTCGTGTCCCTTATTTACAGTGTACATCAGTGGCTTCAGTGCAAGAAAGTGCTTCCCTTTATCCCCCCCACGGTTACCCTCTTCGTACCTGGTTCCAGGGTCTCCAGCCACCTTGCCTGCAGTGAGGAGACAGAGCTGCAGCCTCCTGTCCCACCTCCCAACTGAGTTTGGTTTATGGCTTTTCTAGCCCTCTCAGTTTGCAGCCTCAGCTGTGACCATTTATCCCAGCCTGGTGCTGTGACCTAGCCCTCATTAGAGCCCATTGCTGGGCTCCCTGCTGGCTGCTCCAAGCCTCTGCCCCTGGCCCTCCTGCTAGCAAGCAGGGCTTAGCCAGCGGGGCAGGCACTCATGGGGTTGTACCCCTGCCCTGCCACAGGAGGGTTATATTAAAAACAGAGAATCAAGTCTCACCTCAATAAACCAGGCAGGGAACTGCTAAGCTCTCATTTTAGCAATCCATGAACAGGAACCAGCCCAACGCCAGACTGAGAGGAAGGAAACCCCTGTTCAAATCCTTTCCTCCTCAGGCAGACAGAGGAATTGAATGCGGCTCTCCCACATCCCAGCTGAGTCCTGATTCCTACTTGTCCTACGCGCAGTGGGCATGGAGAAAAATTAGTCACTGTTCTCTTTATAACTACCCTTAATGGAGCTGAACACTTTTCAGATCCCCCACAGCCGCCTTTTCTCAAGACAAAACTTTTTTTTTTTAAAAAAACCTCAGAGGTCAGGTTTTCTAAACCTTTATCATTTTTGTTGCTCTTCTCTGGGCTCTCCCCAATTTGTCCACATCTTCCCTATAGTGCGCTGCCCAGAACTGGACACAGTACTCCAGCTGAGGCCTCACTCCTGCCAAGCAGAACAGGGCAGTTATCCCCTATGTCTGACACACAATAAGCCTTTTACGCCACACTGGTGTATTAGCTTTTTGTGCAACTCTTGACTCGCATCCAATTTGTGATCCACTGTCAGCCCCCAATCCTTGTCAGAGTATGATCACACCTACGTGGTTATTCCCCATTTTGTGTGTGGGGGGGGGGGGAGGGAGGATGAGATGGGTGGTGGGTCACACAATGATTTGTTGTTCTTTAATGCAGACCAATTTAGAAACCAAGCAGCACCTTATTTAAGACCAGGTCTTGCCTAAATCAGTCAGTCACTAATCATTGCGTGATGACCTTTTCCTTCATCCAGCCCAGGCATACAAGTGTTTAACTGGTTTAAATTGCCTAGCTCATGTTTTGCATTCGTGACTCAGAAAAAGTACAGCAAATGGAGCTATCTGGTTGCTTGGTTACTCCTTTGTTCTGACAGGAAGCTGAGGAGAGAAAAGGTACCTTCGCTTTAATTAATTCAGGGAGGCCGACTCATCCTATTGTACACTATGGGGTTCTTGGCTCTCACACAGTGCTTTACAGAGGATGGTATCACTAGCCCTTTATGCAGATGGAAAACGGAGTTAATGTTATTTCTTATTGTTCAAACATTGAGGACTGGATGGCTCAGAGGTACTCACAACGGGACACAGCCCTTTCTACTACACCCAGCCGTGTCCGGCAGTTACCATCAGAGGCTTTTTTGGAAGAAGCCGCAGGACTCCGCCTAGCCTCGATGTCCACATCACAAAACTTCATTTGGCCTCTTTCTGGGCAGTCCCAGCAAGGAAGGACAGGACTGCGTGGTCCACAGAGACTGAGCGCCCCCCCCCCTTGGTTAGGGGCGGTTGCTCTAGGGCGCAGCCTAAGGTACTGAAAAAAAAGTTCTGAAACGCCCTAAGGCTAAGCCTCCCTGTCTCCAAAGCTTTCCCAGTCCCAATTACTGTTCCGAGTATCGGATCTGAGCAAGTGAGGATGCTTCACAGCGCAAGGACTTCGGGCTGGGGCCATTCACAGCGCTGCTGAAACAAGACCAATCGCAGTCTAGCTGGGATTGTTAAGGGAGCCTAAAAGAGTTTCTATCCAGGAATTAGACACCTCACTGGCCTAGGTCCTGTGACAATCCCAGCATTCCTCACCACAAACCTAATGGGAACCCGGAGCCAAAATATTTGTCTTCTGATGCAAAGCAACTGCCTTCCCCTCTTGTGATATTCAGAACGACAGCGTTTACACAGCTGCTCTGAAAAACACACCATGCTGCCCTCTGTCAGGTTAAAGGTAAAACTACCATGTGAACGAACAAAATTATTCCCCTCAAACTCGTCCATAACCTAGAAATTTGTCACTGGCCTCCAATAATTATACTCCAAGTCAATTCACTCTGCACACTGGTAAAGGCATCATACTCACAGCGTGTACATTCCTGCTCTGCACACAGCCTGAATGGGCCGAGTGAAGCTGAGGGACCAGAGCGGATCTCTGTCCCCTCCCACTCCTTGTCCAGATACACACTAACATGTTTCAAACTCATTCATGCTTGAAAAAATATTAAAGCTACAAGAGAAAAACCTTTTATTCAGTCATTATAACAAATAAAACAAAACGGCTTTTTTATTCCAACTCATCACTTCCAAGGCTCGCCCAGCTCAGAACTTACTCTGCCAATGCAGTTATTTTCATGCCTCAGTCAGGGATTCCCAGACATCACCATTCACATACCCCTTGCAGTCCCTTCATTACACAAGTGGTTTTTAAACATTCAAATGCTCATTACAAATGCTCATGCAGGGGAAAAAAAAGAAAAAAAAAGACCCAGCTGACATCTTGTTCCTACTCTCACAAGGAAGAGATGGAATAAAAAGTAAAATACCGTAGCAAATTTATTCTGAAAGGCAAAAGAGGTTAAATGTATAAAGTAACAGAGAAACTGTATCAAACGCCAACACTGGATTCAGTCTGGTAGAGAAAGTCATGGTGTCAGCTTTGCTCTAACTGAATGATGATAACCGCCCCAATTATGCTAAGATTTCACTTTATCATCTCACAAACGGCAGTAACTAAGGGTATGTCTACACTGCAGCCAGCAGCGAGCCTCCCGTCGAGGCAGACAGACTCACGCTAGCTCAGCTAAAAATAACAGTGTGGACAAGCTACAATGCCCATGCTGCTATTTTTAGTGCAGTAGCTCAAGCCGTGCTAGCCCGAGTCGGCCTATCTGGGCTGCGCATGCTCCCTGCTGCAGTATAGACACGCCCTAAATTGTTAACCAGGTGGAATAAATAGGCTGTAAGTTTTAAATTAACATTGTACTAATATTGGCGACTTCTTTTTATGTGGTTTTGCTCCTTCTTTCGTAGTGAAATTGCATGGTAAAAAATGTCCGATTTATTCCACATAGTTTTACATGAAAGTCATATAAAAAGGTTCTAAACACTTTGACTTTTTTTCCCTAATAAAAAATGTTTGATTAAAACGACGCATTAGTTACTAGATGCAGATCTTCACCATGAGTGTGAACGAGCGAGACCACCCTCAATATAAACCTCAACCCCACCCCCCAGAAAAGAAAAGCTCTGCTCTTCCCACACACTTCCTGTTCTCTATGCAGAATCCTATTTGCAAATGCTAGTTCAATGAGAACTGGGGTAGCAATCTCATTTTCCCATCGCAGTGCTGTCTAATGGAGTACATCGGTCTGGAATCTGAATTTAAGGTATAAACCTCAGGTTTTCCAGTAAGTAAAAAAATATATAGAAAGAGATAAAGACTTTTCTGATACCGCAAATAGAGTTATCTGTTTTCTCATGCAGTAACTGCTGGCAGCTTTCATTTTACATTTTCAAGTACAGGCAAAGTAGTAGTCATGCAAGCTGTGAAAATATTAAAGAAAAGGAATGTGAAAAATATTGGAGGCAGCAGAAATTCATCACCTTTCTCTCTGAGTGGGGCTGTGTTGTTACAAAAACACCCAGACAGGTTGAGTGCTCTGATGAGTTTAGCACACTAACACCAATGGTAGCATGTGGCAGGCTATGGAACAACAGATTATAAATGAAATAAGCTGGCCACTGACAACAGCGTTTGCACTTACGCTGGAACCACCAAGTATCTGTGTGTAAGTTGCAAAATAAAACAGTGATTAATAAACAGGCTTTCCTGCCAAGTGGGAGGAGATGGCCTGGGGGGAACAGATGTTCTCTCCTGCCCTGAATTATGCTAAGCCCTTTATTTTCCCCCAGTTGATTTTGCATATATATATAAAAATACATCATAAAAATCTATGGACTCTTCACAGCTGCATACTTGAAGACTTACAAACATATCAAATTGCACCTTAATGGACCACATTACAGCATCATTCTGAAGAGGGAGAAGGAGAAATTGTTCTCTCTGAATTGTCGAAAGACAACGGGGCACCTGTCTCTCCCTGTAACTATACAATGTTGTCTTTTGTATGCCCCTGCTAAACATGAATCAAAATGCCTACATGAGATCTAAATTAGCCATTCGCTTCAACTTGTCTGAACATTCTCTTCCTGACAATGTATGGCAGCCACTGAACCATGCTGGGCTATTTAAATGTAGACCCCAATCCTACAAACACTTATGGAGGTAAGTCAATGAGACCATTCACTTCTGCACAGTTACTTACCTGCAAAAGTGTTGGCAGGGCGGGGGGCTGGGCGACTCATTGATTTTGTAAGCTACTTTTCCTAAAAGTCAATTTGATGTTGGTGAACGGTACCGTATGTTGGCATCCTGGGAAACCGATGTCCCATTTAACCAGAGAACAGGACCAGCGGATGCTCACACTGCCTCTACCACAGCACCTCAACCATGACCTGGGAGCACCACTTCTATAGAGGATTTTCTAGAAAGAGAATGACAGAATTTAGAACCTCCTTATCCCTCCACAAAATATGGACAATGCGGAAACACTGATCTCAGGACATGGGAAATTCACAAGCTCTGCCACAACATCTGTGCTGCCTTGCTGGGATATGTAGTGTACAGAAATCCTAGCACCTTTGTCTCTTTCATAGGGCTCAAAAAATGGACTGGAAATCTCCAACAAAAGAAACAACAGTTTCCAGCAGCAAAGAAGGGCATTGCCTCCCCTATTCCAATTGTAATAAATGCTCACGCAGAACTCAAAGTTTCATTTAATCAACCTAATCACACAACAAATCATGGTGCTGGAAATCTCCCAAATAACCAGGCCTCCCAAAAGGAGGAGCCAATATATGGTGCAGAGCTGAACCTGGCTGTTGAGAAGTAACCCCAAAATGGCCTGTGAATATCAAAGTACTTGCATCTAACCTGATTTCTAGAGAAAAGGCTGAGGGGGTTACATCTGGCTCATCTGCTTCAGCACAGAACTGTGGAAAAATCAAAAGGGAACCAACTTCTCAGTTTGTTTCAATTGTTAAAAAATAAATAGAAATGTTGCAAGGTCCTTAGGTGTTAGAAAATGGTTTCACAAATCCTCAGTGGCAGCATCCCAATTCTCTCCTCTCATCTCTTCCGCCAGTCCCTCTGCAGGCTTGCTCCCCGTGTGGTCCATGAACATGTCGGGAATATCTTTGCCAAAATAGATTTTGCTGTTTGCTGCAATAGCTTTGAATTTCATCAGCTGCAAGTACTCCGGAGTTAGTTTTAGCTGCATGAAGAGAAAACAGAACATCAGCAGCCATCCAGATTTACTGACTAACAAGCGTTTGTTGTGATCATATAGGGAGCCATTTTCCCAGAGCACTGTTGTGCCTGGCCGACAACCAAAGACATGAACACCCATCTTTTTCCTATTTAAAGAAACACCAGCAAAAACAATGTTCCTTTCTGGTATTTACAGTTGGCAGTGATCCCTTGAACTCTACACCCGAGAGTTTTGTCCATTTGATTTCTCCTCCTCCCACTTGCTGCTCCCAGGCAGGTTCATGGCTCCGCTAGACTGATGAATTCCATGGATAATAGCAGCATGATTTGGATCTGGCCTGTAATCACATCCTCTCATAACAAGCATCCTCTAGACTAGAGGCCTCGATCGACTTGTGCAAGAAGTTTGCCAGGTGGCACACAAAGCATTAGTTAAACTTTCTGGCTGTAGCAGAGCTAGCATCACATGGAAGTGCTGCAGCTCCAGCTCTCTCTCGAGGGAGCCTTGGTCTCAGGCGAATTTAACAGAGCGGCCTCCATAGAGCACAAGCCGGCACATTTAGGACAGATTCATATTTACAGAAAAGGACCAAGTGCCATTCTAGTCTCATGATTAACTCTTCTCCAGAGGCAGTGCCACCAAAATACCGACGCGACACTGTTCAAAGAGTGCCCACAGCAGTCTGGCCTGATTTTCAGTAACTACATTTATTTTGTACATGTACCATAGCAGGGAGTTGTCATCACAGCTGGCTTTTAAAAAAAACAAAATAAAAAACTATAAGCTCTTTGGCACACGGACCATCTTCTTGTTCTGTTTGTACAGTGCCTAGCACAATGGGACACGGTCCATGACAAAGTACAAATAAATACCTTGTTAGCTTCTGCTATCTTCAAGGCAGTGTAGCATTCGGCGTCAGCTTTTGCCTTCTCCCTAGCAAGGAATGCACCGTCTGTAAGGAAAACCACGGCAGCCATTTAAACACAAGAGACCATGCAGCATGTTAAACATTGTGCTCCACATTCGGACCCATCTTTGTATTTAAAGTAGCATCCCCAAACTGCCAGGGTATCAACACTACTTCTGAACTCCAGGTGGCACACCTGTGTCATGGGGGAAGAAATAGAGGCAGAAGCTACAGTCTCTCCCCGCACCTGAAATGTAATAGGATGATAATACACCAACACTTCCCCTGCAAGAAACGTTTTGTGGTTAACCATATTTAATGAACACTAATGTTACACTGGCACAGTCTGCAAAGCCAGGCTTATCTGTCCAGTACGTTCCCTGGATATTCACTGTCTGGTTTAGGGCATCCAACTCAGCGAGCAAGAACACTCCCCAACCCTGGCCTGTCAGAGTGCACTGGGATCCTATGTGAGTTGTTTCAAAGCAAACAGCTGGATAAACCATTCCTTTATCTCCACTAACAGGGAGAGAATCCACCTTTAAAAAGAATACCAGCAGCTGGAAGGTTGTCAATCGAGGCTTCGCTCCATTTGGCCAACTAATGAGAACAGCTCTGCCGACTCGGTAAGAGCAGCTGGAAGGGCTGAGGCAGGGCAGAAATTCCCTGCGAGCAGGACGCACGGGCCGCTGCTGGTATGGAGCTGGAGGGAAGGCCTGGCACCTGGTGACATGTATTCATAAGAAATAAAAACTATTGTAGTTCTGCTGGGAACTTCCTAATGAGAAGCTGCTGATCTGTAAAACTCTAATTGGCTCCTCAGTGGGCTTCTGCAAAGCTTGACAGGGCCTATAATGAACATAATTGAAAATAGGGCCTCGCAGCTCTGAGCCAGAGAGGCAAAGCCTTTTTCTTGTCCTGACACAAGGCACTGCATGGGGAAAAAGCCCTCTCAGTGAAGAACTCAAGCTCCTATAAAGCACTCAGAACCATCCCTTGGAAAAGAAACATCATTTCAGAGAGATAATTTGCAAGGAAATGCTTCCATTCCTGCCCTAATCAATATTGGCTCCCAAAGGAAGCAAACAACAATTCCAGATGGGTGTGAATAATGCAGGAATCCATGACAGGAGAAGACAGAATATAGGGCTCATTTACTGCTGATAATGCTTAAAGAGAAACACTCACTTGTTTAGCCTAGGGAGATCCCCCCCACACCCACCATCACATCTTGAAGATCACCACCTTGATCTTTGGACCTCGAAAGCTGCAAGACAGGTCTCCGCTTAGCTCAGAACTGGACAAACTGGAGAGATGGGTTTGGCCAATTTTTTTTTTCTTTTGACTAGACCAAAAATCTAGAGCTGCGTTTCCTGAAAACTCCTGACAGGTGTCCACCTTTTAGAAAAATTCTGAAGAAAGAGGGGCCGATGTAAACGTCCCTGGAACACAGGGGGTGTCTGAATGGAATGGCCTGGCAGTACCACACCCCGAGAGGATTTCCTAACAAAGTTCTAGCACATTCCCGCTTCTGGAAGATGCTCTGCCTGGTTCTTACGTGTGTTCCTCACACTGTAGTGGTGGCAACAAATTTCTGTGGGAAGAGTGGGAGTCTGCAGTACTGGCGCCTGCAATACGGTTGACTATCACACTGCTTGCCTCCTGTGCTGCAGTGACAAGGGTCTCGGAGTTTGTTTGGGGCTCTCCAACTTTGGTACATTTGTCAGAGCAAATACGTCCTACTCTCCCAATCCTAGTCCCTCCAAGTGTGAAATGGGGGTGGAAATGGAAGGAAGAATCTGAGCACGCAGACAAATAAGTTTTGAAAGTTGCAAAGCATTTCGAGGTTCACATGAAAGATTATCGCATCAACCATATACTGGGGTTCAATATGAAAGGCCTCTCTGTACTTTTACATGCGGGATCAGCCATGTTGTGCTCAGACTTTGGTCAACTCGCATGCTCTCTCTGTGCCTTGATTTACCCATAAGAGAAATAGGGATAATACCGCCCCACCTCCAAGCAGCATCATGAGGACTAACTAAAATATCTGTGATGTGCTTTCAAATCTTCCGAGATGAAGCAGAAAGGAATGTGTTTGCTGGAAAGGTTGTGACTCACCTTCAATCTCTGAAATTTTCTTCTCCGTTTCCTTTTCCATCACCTTCTGTCCGTATGTTATTTCGGCCACTTGGGCAATTTTTTCTGCCTCTGCAGTGGTAAAGGAAACACCCCGATGTCCAAAGAGTTATGACCGAGCTCCTTTCCCACAGAAGCCATCTCAGCCACACACCCCCTTATATTCCTCTGGCAAACCCAATCTTCATCGGGCAGATCTACACTGCAACTGGAGGTACAACTGCAGCAGGTGTAGACCCGTGTGAGCTAGCTAGCTCAGGTACCAATATCCGCGAAGCTGCCAGGGAGCCGGGGTACGTACTTGGGCGGCTAGCCCACGCTGAGCAGTCCATGGTGCCATGGTTTCCCTGCTATCGATACCCCAGTTAGTCAGATTAAAGCTCTCTTAGGTATGTTTACACATGTCGCGCACACACCTAGAACTGCAGTGTGGATATACCCATCCAGGTATTCAGCCCCCAAGAGGTTCAGCGTCACATCCAGGGATGTTTGTAAGCAAAGCAAGCCCAGGAAAACCATCTGAGAAGTCCAGAGCTTTGCTGGAGGCTTTACATGAGCATCACCCAGAAAGAGAACACACTGCATTTTCAGTGTCCTTGTCTACACGATACAGAGCTGTTCAAAGACCTCCCGGCAGCAGCCCAAATTAGGGGGAAACTCATTTTAAAACAGACAGTCACAGGAACCTGCGACTGCACATTTCATCCAAATACAGAATTTTACAGTCGAAAAATTCACGACGAATCCCTGGGTTCACACATTCAGTGGTGCGGTTATGGTCAGCCCTGTGCTCGCTGTTGACAGACTCTGGACAGAACCAGCTAGACTAGAGATGGGCTAGAGCTTCTCTCACCTCCCCAAGCTGCAGTCTCTGCGCCCCCCCCCCTCCCACTTCATATAAACCGCCAGTGTTAATCTCGTTTAGTCGCCTTATCTAAAATCTCTTAGCGCCACCATCGGACCACACTGCTGTTCCCCCAGCAGAGGCACATGTGCTGCATGTACTTCCAGAGAGGTGTTTGGGTTAGACACCCACCCACACCTGGAAAGTTTCCCAACCAGCCAGATCTATGGAAGACGCATATACAGACCGATCAGGGCCTTCTTCCTCTCCGTCTCTGCTTCCTTCTCCACCACCTTCTGCTTCTGAGCCGCAATCAGCAGCTTCGTCTTCTCGCTCTCCCTAGTGAGCCAGAACAAGCCAGATGTAGAACTGCAGCGACCACACAGGGTATGAGTTCTTGAAAGTGCAACCATCCTGCCTAGGGGACAGCCACCCCTTCCATGCTTGACCCACTGCAACCCGCACGCTTGACACTGGGTGGATGCATTCTCTGGAGTGCATTTGCAGGGGCAGGCAGTGGACAGAACAACACACACACTCTCACTCTTCTTGCTCGTTTCATAGACAAACACCCCATTCCATTTTTCTGACCCAATCAATAAAAACCCCTCTTCTCTCCCACAACTAGTAAAGGTGCTAATTTGGCATGGTCACACAGTATGCAATGTATACTGCTGTCCTTTCCTGGGTGAATCAGACCTGCCCCAGTGAGCATATCACCCTCCAGTGGAGGGCAGTTTATAGAGGATATAAGCACTAATTATTAGGATACACACATATAAAATTGTTAGTGGAGGTATCAAATTATTAAATTAGGAACATAAAGCAGGAAGTGAAGCTATATAAAAAACATTAGTCTTCAAGATAGCTATAAGTTTTCCCTTTCCCACTTAGAAATTGCTTTTCCATTTGTAAGTAAATAGCTTTGGGAGGTGTAAGTGTGGGATCAAATGCTATTTTTTTTATTTAGTAAAATGACTCCGTGTACTTAATCTCCCCACCCCCTTCCCCATTGTCCTACTGCCTTCTAAGAACGAAGTGAAATTAAAGAACATTCTCTTTGAAAACACCATCATGTTTACTCCTAAAATTTCAACCATTTCAAAAACAGCTCACAGAGCAGAAGTCAGGCCTGAAGAACTAGCCACTCTCCAAAGTACGCCACACACTGTGCTGTATTTAAAGTGACAGAGGAGATAAAAATGGGCTGATTTTAGAACTAAGGAATCTCCATATTGTGACCCCATCACATACAAGCTACCTAGACTTCTGGGCTAGGGACAGGAAAAACCTTTCTTGATTACACTCTCTTTGGTAGCAAAGCACTCAGAAAACCTGCGTGTTTCTGAATGGTCAGTGCAAGACAGGCTGCTGGCTTAGAAAGTGTTGAAACAACAGGATCATGTCGTCAAGTGTTATTAAAACAAGTTATTTCGAGCCTTTAGGAAGTCTTCAAGCCTGTTGTATCAATGGTTTCTTCATCGCTATCAAACAGCAGGAATAGGAGTAGAATTTATCCACCCTGCCATTTGTGTAGACTCACAAAGAGGCCCTTTTAAAAAGCCTTGAAGGCTGAGCATCAAGGTTCACAGACCCCCCAGTGAACCACTTTTGCCACCCAAATGCCTGCGCGCACACACAAAATACAGAAAAGCCTTCCCAACAGCAGAGGCATGCTGGCACGATGCTATTCCCATCACTTAGGCCTCCTGCCCATGGCGACGGAGCAGCATGAGGCTAAAAGAACGTGCCTGGTAGTGGGCACTGAGAACACAGCATACTATGAAAATATATTAGTCTGAATCACAAATTCCCTTTGGTAACACAAAGGTGAGAGTCCCAAGCACTTACATGAGTTCATAATTCCTCCGAATTGTTTCTGGAATGTTTGGCTTTGTAACGCGGACTGCCTGGAAAGACAGGGAATAGGGGGAAAAGGTAGACATACAGGACTGAATAGGGATTATGAATGGCTTGCTAATTACAAAAACAGCTTCTCCTCTCTCCCAGTTCACACCCCCTATTCAGCTGCTAGAAGAATAACCCACCCTCCTGATTTGAGATAACAAGCTGGTTCAGCCTAATTGGACTAACCTTGTTACCTCCTACCTGGTTCTTGCCTACTTTTCTATACCTGCCCCTGGACACTTCCACTGCTTGCATCCGACGAAGTGGGTATTAGCCCACGAAAGCTTATGCTTCTATACTTTATAGTTAGTCTTTAAGGTGTCACAGGACTCTGTTACCTCTGCTATTCCAGACTAACACGGCTACCTCTCTGATTCTAAACAGCCAACGTGCTGCAAGCAATTAAAACACTGGCAATGAAAGTTTGGGACTTGAAATTGGGCCAAAGGTAATTAGTTGCCTCAAGGAACTCAAGATGGAGTCTAGTTGGTAGAGCAGTTTTCCAGAAATGACGTCCAGCTCTCCATCCCTTCCCAGCACTGCACACCCAATCGCGTAAACATTTCTGTACCAGACGTGTCTGTCCTCCCCATGACCAGCACCTTGTTCAGCCCAGGTGGGACCCTGATTACCTGTATAATGAGTCCAGGGGCCATGCTGGTCAGGTCCTGCTGCAAAGCCAGTTTAAGGTTTTCATCAATCTGGTCTGATATAAAAAAAGGGAGACATGGTTAAAGAATACACAAGGCATTAGGCTCTCAGATCATCTGTGAAGTTATTCAAGATAGACTGAGAGTCCTGTGGCACCTTAAAGACTAACTAAAGTATTGAAGCATTTCATGGGCTAATACCCACTTTGTCGGATGCATGCAGCTTATGCTTCAATACTTTAGTATCTTTAAGGTGCCACAGGACTCTTTGTCACTTCTGCAATTCCAGACTAACAAGACAGTCTCTCTGATTCTCAAGATAGACTTTCATTTCCAAGAGTGCTAAACCAAACACAAGTCGAGGTTAGATACACAGGGGCTACACATCCCATAAGGGAAATCTAGAGACACCTGTGTGTGTATGCACAATTTTTTTTTTCTAACAAAATCCCAATCTTGAGCCAGGTCCCGAAGCCTTTCAGTAAATCAGTAAATTCGGTAAATTTGATTTAAAATTTCAGGCTGAACACAAGCAAAACAAGATGGTATCACATGAACTAGATATAAGATCAGACCAAACTGGTGGTGAAACCAAAATACCGTAATTGGCGTGGCGTGGACGAATAGTGGGCAGGTGGTCTGTCATGATGGTGAACTGGCACCAACAGTATCTACAAAAGAAGGGGATTTACAAAATCCTGCAACTTTCCACAGCTCCGGTAATATACCTTTGGGATTTATGGATCCCGGAGGTACTTTCAACATCCACATTGCTGGGAATAAATGGACAATTACTCAAGCAACTGGCAGTATCTCAAGAAAATAACTGGGAATGCACCATTATTCATTGTGCCTACCACTCAGATGCACAGGGCACATCTGACTGCCGAATTCAGAACCAGGGAAGGAATATTACCCAGGGACGTTATATCAGCAGGGACCTCAAGGGACTTTCATCTTTCTCTGAAAACAGAGCAGGTGTCATGTTACGAGATCAGGAGGGTGTACAACGCTTGGCAAGTTTCCGGCAGTGTCAGGGGTCCGTGGGCAACAGGGGATCTGGATTCTTCCTGACTTCTACTTCTGGGTTTCTAAGAGTCTCTCTGTTCGAGGAACTCAGGGAGGCCACAAGCCCTCCAGTGAGTACTCCAGGAAATGCCCACAAGCATGGTGTGTGTGCATGTAAAATTCTGAGCTATTCTAACCAATGTCCCCCAACGATATCATTCCAAACAGGTCCTGGAGCAGTCCCAGGAATTTCAAACCTGGCCTAGCCAGGCCTTGATCTACCCAGCTGAATGTGTGCCAGGAAGAGGGAGAAAGGTGAAAGGTCACATTCATTAGTTTAATAGGCTGGACACACTTTCATCAGCAAATCCACTTGGCTCAGTGGGTAGGAATTAAATTCAGTGTCACCGGGGAATTTCAAAAGGAAATAAAGAATTCAAAGCCCTGCTTCAATGAAAGCTCCAAGGCAGGTTGTATGTTCCACCGGGGCTTGCTGAGCAATGCAACAGGAAAATAAAAAATTAACAGTTCTGCAAGTGATCCAGGCTCACCCCCTGTTATTAGCTTTGTCCCAGCTCGGGTGTCTGGAATTCACATTCGAAACACAGTTCAGCCAGGAGTTTAGGAAACAGCTGTTATCAGTTTCCTGCACCTGCCTCCAGATGTGGAGGCAGGGAAACATGACAAAGGTCTGTATTCAATGGGCTGCACCCCTTTTCCAACTCCTCAGCCAAAAAACATCCTGCTCAGACAAACAATCATGAAGGAGTGCATATAAATTTATACAGACCATTCCTTCAGTGCAAATCAGTTTACTTTGGTCTCCTTTAGCTGCTGATGTCACCTGGAGACATCTATGGATGGAGAATGAATACCCTTTCTGATAATTCCCCTCCTGTTTCTCTAGGGAGCCGAGTCCCAATGCTATATTTTGTAGCAGTGCACTGTCAAAACAGGGGTCTCTTAGTCCCTTAAAAAGCGCAGTCAGATACACTAATTAATGATTAGCAACCATCACATGTCGATAGGAAGAACAGATCATGGAGTCTCAAGGACGAACAGTGAGATTGGGCTCCGGCTTGAGATACGTATTGCAAAGACACTCACAATTTCCAAAGAAAAATTAACCCTGAGAATAACCAAAGAATCTAGAAAGGGTAAAGGTCAATGAAGACCTTTTGTTTGCCCCTCTGCTGTCAGGACACCCTCCTCTAACAGGTTCTCCTAGTCACTGCACAGTCTAGTTTTAAGTTGACTTGCTGTCTAGATTAGAGGATCATCTGTCCTGTCCTGAGAGATTCCCCTGTTCTCCAACACCCACATGGCATGCCCAGGTAGTATGGCAATAGCTGCTTTAGTAGAACTGAGATAGAAGGTCACCATACAGCATTTTACTTGCCCTGAATGAGTAACATTTCTTGACAGGCGACTAAGCTCTTGTTTTTTTGTGATTGGGCCGGTAAATTTCTAATGACTATTTTGCAAGGGTTAGCTCAACAGACCCATCTACCTGACGAAGCTTCCACACCTGTGCTAGGACAATCAGCTGTTCTGTTCTGGACCAGGGTTGGCTCAGTTTAAATATAGTTACACATTCCTTATACTTCTGGCTCCAGGGGTATGTGTAACTATAATTAAACTGAACCCTGGTCACGAACAGAACAGCTACTGGAGTGATCTCATCAGAATCCCATCAGTTACGGAGGGGGCCTAAAGGCGGCTCTATTGTGTACTACTTGATTCTATGTGGTAGCAGCAGAAAACCTTGCTGAAGCAACAGTAGATGGTGCTAGGTTCGGGTGAATGTGGCAATTCAGCTGTAAAGGTTACAATGACCCAGCGCAGAGATGGGGGCTCACCAAACAGCTCAATGTAGACCTCCTGAAGAGTGTGAACGCTGCAGAACTGGTTCAGCTCGTGGTGAATCTTGTTGAAGATGAGTGCTTTGTCATAGTCTGCTGTGTAGTTCTTCACTATATCATACACTGGGGAGAAGGAGAGAGGGTTGCATTAGACCAGGGTGGCGGTGGTCTGGAGTCGGGCTCCACCTGGGCTATGAGCAATGGGAGCTTGGCACATGTGCACAGTCACCGGGGGCGACTCGCTGCCAATGCCTGGAGCCTTGCCACTATCAAGTGAACAAATTGGAAAGAAGATCTCTGCACTGCAGAAGCGCACTTTGTTCATTTATTTTGACAGGGAAGGTTTAATTATTGATGCTAATACTTCATAATGTACTAACCAATGTTCTGTCATATGCTTTGTAAACATAATGAAGTCTTAGTAACACCAGACCTTTCTACAGCATCTGTTGTTAAATCTTTGCTGAGAAGCAGTGAGACATGGATTATGTGTCTGAACAATATGATATGTGGATTAGTGAGTTTGGGGATGTACATATCAATCTGAGAGACTCTCAGAGCAGGAGGAAACCCCCAGGCTCAAAGCTGTACATGGATTTACTTTTAATCAATGGGACTTAAAACGGTCTTTTTCTGTCCCACTCACCAGGAATTTTTGTGGTCCCACCAGTGTATTCACAGGCAGAGCGGTTTGCCCTGATGTTCTTGGCCAATGTATCCCCTCATTCCACTCTTTTCCAATGTGCTAGATGGCTGCTGCACTCCACCCCAGAGGTGGCAGCATTTCAGTGGGACTCTATACATCAGTTTGTAATGTATTTCAAGTGAAAGGTGCTCAACTCTCTTAATCTGTGTCCCACATGCTAATTCTCTGACGGTATTCTGTACCCCTTTCTTCCACTCTTTGTACCCATTTCTTACACCCAAACAGCAGAGGGGTCTAAAGGGGACATTGCTGAATTTCTATGGCTCTTCCGGTCTCCAAAATCAATCACTGCACAAGCAGATACGATTTCTTAACCCCATGCTGCATTAGCAGGAACATAAGGAGCTTCCAGAAGGCAAAAGCCATGCTAACGCTCAGATGTGACAGTCCTTCATACTGTAGCCCCGCAGACTCATTGGCAGAGAGAACTCACCAGCACCTTGGATTAGGAAATTCACCACCTCGATCCTGTCAAAATAAATCATCACTCCCCCACTGTGAAAGGAAGAGAACAAGAAAAGGAGGGTGTACATTCCAGTGTAACATCCAAAACCAAATAAAGCTCTTAAGTGATACAGCTAGGGTCCGGGGTGGGTGTAAGATGTATGCAGTACTGGCGCTTCTAGAACAAGCCACTGCTTATCCATAATTATTCATCGCTTAAAGGAGACTAGGATAGGGGGCAGAGAACAGAGCTTCCAGCAAGACACCCCTGCATATGAACCCATTCATAAAATCAAATTCTTATTTCACAATCTGCAAGAGGCAAATAACGTAACTGCCATATAGATAACATCAGGAGGGACCCGTCATGGAGACAACACCCTCTAGCGGACTGCAATGGACACTTCACAATCTTTTGAATCAGTAGTTTGCAGTGGTGGGTGGCTGCACGTACAGCAAATTGAAGTAGAAGGTTTCAGGGGAACCCCAAGAACAATGGTCCAATTTACTGTGGATTTAGCTATGTGTAAGTTAGGAATAATGGGTTCTAGTTTGGGAGGAGCAGGTCTAGTGGTTAGAGTGTGTGGATGCTTTCCTTAGTTCTTTGACTCTCCTGCGACCTCACACGAGTCACTTATCCTCTCTGTGCCTCTATTTTCCCACTGGCAAAATGGGGATAAAACCTGCTTCACAGGAAACATGTGAGGCTCAGGATTTTAAATCCATGGAGAGGGATTAGACCTGGAAAGGGCTCTGAAGCCAACTGTAATGCAGGCAATCCTCACTTAAAATTTAAGTAGGCCAAGAATCAGGCCACGGAAACTGAGTTCCCCTCTGAGAGCAGTCACACCCATAAGGACATTCATGCCCTGGAGAGGGCAGAGTATTTGCACAGCTACCTTCTTGAGGGTACCACTGTGGGAAGCCCCTGTCCGTTTCTACCTGACTCTCTGCAGAAGCTGAGGCTGCAGAGTGGAGGCTCTGAAACAGCACATTCCCTGCCCTGTCCATGGCCCTGCCCCAGTCAGCACAACTCAATTTTCAGACTGTGATGAGGTAATGTACGCTTTCAGTAGAGGGACACTGTAGTCCCCACAACCTACACCCTGATGGACTTTCTGCTACTGTGAGCCTTACAGCCTGATTTATGCCAGCAGAAGTCTTTTTTTCTTGCCAGGGATCAATCAAATCAGTAGACTTTAAGAGAACTGTAAAGTTATAGGAAGTTCTCTCTGGTTGTTATTATTATACAGTCATTGTTTACTATATATTATTCTGAAGTGGTATGGCACTAAAAGCAGAGTGTTATTGTTTTCATACTAAGAATAAACCAAAACACACCAAACATGCAGCTACAATAAGGCAACAAATGTTAAAGTATGTTGAAGCTTCCTTAAAACATAGGATCCAGTTCAGGGGCAGGGCAGCAAGGCATCTGACCAACCTGCTAACAGGAACCAAGGGCAAAGTACATTCAAGTACTGCAAGCTATGATTCAGCATGGGGAGAAAACAAGAAAAACTGGTGTAACTTGATTGCTGTGCCAGATGATGGTCTGACATCTCACCTGGTACCACAGGGAACATTTTTCACCTCATCTGTCTGCAATGTAGTCTGGTGAGAGAGAGAGAGAACAAAGATTCAGTTAAGAGCCAGCCTGCTTACACTACAAGAGTTATGTAGCTCCTTTGTTTTTCAGCAGCTTTCCTGTCATCTTACAGAGTATCATCTCTCAGGCTCCTCATTACAACACCCCTTTGCCCTGGAATAGCCTGGGGAACTGCAAAAGCCACAACTAAATCTGCTTCTATTGATTCTTCCGCCATCTGCTGTCCAGCGCTTGTCAGCTCTAGGGATAAACCTGAAAGCCATTGTCCAAAGGTTGCTCAACAGAAAGAGTGAATCACTGCATAAATATTTGAGTGCATTTGCCTGCAAGTTTACTGGACAGGTACCAAGTCCCCACTTCAGAATGTTTACTCCCCTGCTTGAAAGAAAAACTGGGGAAAAGAAAGATCTACCATCCCACAAGAAAGATCATGAGGAAAAAGCCCAAACAGTTCAGAGCAGGCCTGGGGCAACTCCAGTGATGCGAACCTTGCAGCAGTCTGTTGTAGCTAACAGAGGTTGGAGTAGGAGCAACTACAAAAAGGGAGGACGTAATGCAAAAGACCATTTACAGTACAGGGTCTCTATCTCCCCTTCTGCTCTGGGGGGAAAATGGCCCCTGAAGAGATCCAGCACAAGCCTTATGTACCCACAGGGCTTTAAATAGTATATATGCCTTGCACTGGTCCTCTGCACACAGGCCGTTTTCACCTTTTGTGCAAGTAGAGTCTGACCAACTCCCACTGACTTCAGTGAACATTGGGTCAGGCTCATACTGAGCATAAGGGCATTTCCCTTTCCTGCCTAGATTCTCCCCTGGGAGGTTCCTAAGAGCGTCATCATCAATCAACCAGCAACATCACAGACTGTTGCCCTGGAAAAGATTGTGATGTCCCAAATGCAACATTCTCTGACCAACTTGGTGCGAAAAATCTAATGTAAGCAGACAAATGCACAAATACCTGCACTGATTTGTAGGAGGTTATAAAGGGGAGCATAAGGTGGAAGCCAGGTCCACTGGTGGAGGTCAGCAATGCGCCACCTCTGCAGGAGAAGAAACAAAGAGAAGAATGGTACACAGTTTATTCACAAGTATCTGCAGATACTTTGACTATGGGAAAGAACAGAAGCATTAAAGATAGGTAAATAAACTGACATCTTGTCACTTCCAAACACAGATAGATATCTGCAAATAGATCTGCATTTGTCATACTAAAACTATACAAGCTTTTCCTGTCTTTGATAAGAAAGGAAAAGTTCTTCTCTGTGGTTGTGGAGGGTTGGTTTTGTTTTGTCACAAGCCACATCCAATGCCAGTTAGGATATGAAAAGTCATCCAGCTAGCTAAGAGTCAGACACACAGCATTATGATTGTGGATTTGAAAACCTTTGCAAAGTTATGATTAATACACCATCATAGACTCAAACAAACAATTAACCCTAATGACACAAATAACTCAAAGCAGCTGGAGAACCCACCAGTCTTGGAAAACAAATGGAGGTGGACTAAATATACCTTAAGACTAAATAGTTGAAAATCAATGCCATGGGATTTGGACCTTTCACCTCCAGGTCACTGGTTCAAATCGAGCCCAGGCTGATAGCAATCAAAAGTTGTGACCACCCAACAACTGTTCAGTAGCCTATGTGGAATGAGTTGGTGAGAGGACCTTCAATCCAGTCCCCATGGACAGGTGTCCGCATCACAAAAACATGCCATTACATTTGTCACTAAATCAGCCCCCTTGTTGGCGGGTTCAGCAGAGGTGCTAAGAGTTGAATAAGCCATGGAGACTGAATTACAATCTCCCTTGCACATAGAGATGGTTCCTTTAGCTCAGGGCACATTTATTATCAGGGAAGCTGACGCTGCCAATGTTTATCTTATCTGAGGATGAACAGAGGACTTAAATCCTCATGGCTATCAGGTCTGCACCTTTCACCAACATCACTCACTCCACAGTCAGTCCCTCGTTCACCTGCCAGCCAGGCAAGGCCATAAGTTGAACTTCTGTTTCTTGTCCAACACAGCTGGTATCATCACAAGCAGTCCTTATTTCAATATCAGGGTTAATGGGTGCCATCAACTCTTCTGGGGAAAACTCAGAAGCTCAAACTCAGACTTTACATCCAGGTGAAGGAGGATGAGTCACAAGATATTTCGTATTAAACTGGAATTACTGATAAATTTCTAAGACTGCCTGAGTGTCTTCTGTTACCAATCTGGGACCACAAACTACATCTTTCCCCAACTCCACCCCCCTTCGACAGAATATTGGCGTCTGATGGGGAAGCCACTGGATAGTGGTTTCAAAAATACTGTAAACCCAAACAATATTCCAGATGGATGTCTTACCTATAATAAACGCCAATATGTCCTTCTTCAATTTTGTGTACTGCAGAGAAGAGAGCTGCAGCCAGAAAACTAACAGACAGCGCCGCTATCGCACCTAGTTGGGCCATCCCTAAGTGCAAAGCCTGGGGAAAGGGAACATGGAGCACATGAGATCAGAGACTGAGGCAAACTAGTTAAATATTTCTCAAATGTACTTAGCCTAATACTAACACCAGATCTAATAATAACTATACTTCCAGCAGAGGATCTCAAAGTGCTTTGCAAAAATTAAGCCCCTCAGGTATTCCCAGGAAATAGGTTTTACTCCCATTTTATAAATAGAGAAACTGAGGCAGAGAACTCACATGCTCATTGTCACAGAGTGAACCTGTAGTAAAGCTGGGAACTGAACTCAGAAGTCCTGACTCCAACTCTCCTGCTCTAGCCACTGGCCAACATCTCACCTCTCTCTGTTCAGATTTACTAAAATATTAGTTTTAAGACATCCCCTACCAGTTCATTTGGGATTCAGTTAAAGGAACCAGAAAGCCAAGAGTCTAGCGAAACTTCCACCTCACATTATTAGTGAGTATGCTATTCCTCAGGCTCCATGGAGTTTAAAGCTGTTTTGCTATAGTAGCAACATGCACAAGTGGACTGGAGGACTCTTGGCACACAGTTTGTTTGATGTGGACACATTAACTCCAGGAGTTACACATGCCCCTCCACAGGAGAGGAGGCCTCTTGCAGTCCTGACCAAATGACACAGGCTGCCAAATGAAGCAGTGGGTGCAGCTCTGCCACTGTAATTGTGACTTGCACCCACAGAAGGGCGATTGCATGTGAATTTCCCAACAAACCATTATTTACTATTTGTAAAGGTCAGACAGAGTGCACATGGGAGCGCATATGATCTTAAGGTAAGGTTACCTAGAATCCTAAATCCTTAGATGTTATACAAAAAGCATCACATCTCTTTCCTTTTCTGGGGAAGGCTTCGAGACATGCTATAGACATTGGGCATAATTCGTAAACCACAGACAAGAGGCCAAAGGAGCTCAGACCCTCAGGCATTAAAAGGAACCCTAATACCCAATCCAAGCTGCTATCATCTTCCTCCCTCCCGTCCCCTTCCCACCCCACTGCTCTGGTAAATGACACTGGGGAAGGGACCTTGTCTCTGTCTTTTCACCCACGCGGTGCCTGCCTGACCAGGGGGGCCGTATAAGCCCCGGTCACCCACTGCCTGCCCCCGGGGACGGAGCAGCCCTGCGGGAGCCCTCAGACAGTGACCTCCAGGAGGAGCTGTGCTGAAATGAGCCTGCAGCCCGGGGGGGCTGAGACCCGGGGGGGGGGGCTGGGGAGAAAGAGGGCGCCCGTCCCAGCCTTGGGGGGAGGGGCAGAGAGTCCAGCCGGCCCCTGGGGGGGGGGTCTGTGGGGAGGGGGCCCCTAAGGAGTGGGGGGGCCGGGGAGACGGCTGGGATGGGGGCGGGGGGGAGAAAACCCTCGGGGAGTCGGGGGGGGGCTGGCCGGGGGAGCGGGGCGTGCGGTGGGGGGGGGGGGACCTGGAGGGAGGGTTCCCGCACTCACCGCCTGCTGCAGCCACTTCCGGGTGTCGCTGCGGTGACGCTGATGCCATCATCACTAGGCGCCGCCCCCTGGCTCCGCGAGCCCTGCAGTTCCAGCGGCGGCTCCGGCAGGGGGAGCCAGAGACTCACTCCCTGCCTGGGGTCAGCGCCTGTCGGTGCCAATGCGGGGGAGGGATCCTGGGTCCGGCTCCCACGCCCACCCACCCTGCAGCCCCGGACTCCTGGGTCCTATTCCCGGTTCCCACACTGACCGACCCACCCTGCAGCCCCGGACTCCTGGGTCCCATTCCCGGTTCCCACACTGACCGACCCACCCTGCAGCCCCGGACTCCTGGGTCCCATTCCCGGTTCCCACACTGACCGACCCACCCTGCAGCCCCGGACTCCTGGGTCCCATTCCCGGTTCCCACACTAACTGACCCACCCTGCAGCCCCAGACTCCTGGGTCCTATTCCCGGTTCCCACACTGAGTGACCCACCCTGCAGCCCCGGACTCCTGGGTCCTATTCCTGGGCCTGGCTCTCACACTGACCCACCCCGTATCCCTGGACTCCTGGGTCCTATTCTGGGCTCCCACACTGACTTACCGGGTAACCTGGCTCAGATGCTCACTTGCTGCATGGCCAGCAGTTTGCCATGGTCCTATGCCTCTTTCCAAAACTACCTCACCCCTGTGGCCCATGAGAGCTTGGTTCTGTTCTTTGCTCTGACACCAGGCTTCTTATAGCATATATAGGTATATGATTGTGTGTGTGTGTGTGTGTGTCTATATATATGTCCCAGCTCTACTACTGACTTACTACATGAACATACACAAGACATTTTGTCTTGACTTGAAGTCACTGACTTTCAAGAGGCTCCTAAGTGTCTGTTGAAGATGAGAGGATAGGTCCATTAATGGCTATTAGCAAAGATGGTCAGGGATGCAACTCCATGCTTGGGGCGACCCTAAACCTCTGGCTGCTAAGCCAGGTAAGGAAGACAGGCCTGGGTCACTATAACTGCCCTGTTCTGATCACCCAGCATGGCAGTTCTTATGATTTAAATGCTTTCAAAAATTTTACCCTTACCGGTTTTGCACGTCAGTTTCTGCATGTGCGAAATGGGGGATGTAGTGAAAGTCTGTGAATTAACATTTGTAAGTGTCTTGGGTGAAAACTCTATATGCAGCCAGCTCAGGTAAAGTCACACTCAGCTGACTGGCTGCAAGCACCATTCCATGCCTGGAAATTCAGTGCACGCAAGTACTGCTGATAGTTGGCATGGCAGAACCAGCTAGCAGCCCACGTGTCTTCAAGTTGATGGACACAGTCACTCTTGAAATACTTAGACAGGATGGGTGAGGTAATATCCTTTATTGGATCAACTTCTGTCGGTGAGACAGACAAGCTTTGGCGCTTACACAGAGCTCTTCTTCAGGTAGCCCGAAAGCTTGTCTCTTTCACAAGCAGAAGCTTTTTCCTCACAACACAGCTACACCAATACTGCAAACAACTCTTGAAATATACAGTTTTCAGCTTTCTGAAAGGAGTCAGGGCTCTGCCGTTTCCCTTCTTTATCTCTTACCCACCCCACAGGACACCCAACCGCTTGGGCTTCTGTCGGAGAACTAGACGTAGGCATTTGGCTCCATCAAATTAGTAAATTACACACACACACATGGATGCAAGTGTGCAAATGCAAGTGTGCAAAAGTGTTTCTTTAGCACTCCGTGGCCCAGAGCCATTGCTCCACTTTGGGAGCTACTCTGCTGTGAGAGCTCATGGCTTGACCTCAACACAGTGAGGGCCAGCCAGTTAGGGCCAAGGAAAGCCAGATGCTGAAGAGTTTGTTTGGATTGGCCCCCGGGATGGTTCTATAGGGGGACTGTGCAGTTTGGAGGTGCTGTCTTTTGGATAAAATGGTTGTTGGTCTGATTAGGCGTGGGTGAAACTGACTGAAACCCACCCATAATTCTGAGAAGTAGCACTAGACAGCTCACGGACTAAAGAGACCTTTGCCCTGCAAAGGAGCTAGAAGCAATGGGGGGAGTTAAATAGTTGGCCGGGGGCAGTGCTGAGAAGCCTTTGTCTCACGAAACAGATACATTTCTATTCTACCTGCCTTAATTTTCCCTCTGCCTGGGAAAGAGTTCAGTAAGTTTCTTTGGAAATCAAAAACTCCTGTACTCCACTGACTGACACTAATCCAACATCAATCTCTAAGATGCAAAGTGGCTGTTAGACCATGTCACAAATTCTTTGCCTCTCTTATTCCTGGTTTGACAAATCTGTAGGTGATTTAAAAAATGTGTTCCCTATTCAGATGCACATTTGGCCAGACTGAGGTATAATAATAAAAGTGACAGACCATGCAAAAAAATATTAAATCTTCAGCATCCGTAATTGTTGAAGGGGGCTTAAGAAATATAGAAAAGACATATAAAATGTCAATAAAAGAGAATAATTTGATCTTTATACTTGATAGATCTCCCAGGGTATATAGAACAAACCTGTCAGAAGAATTCAGCACCATTTAGAAATAAGGAATGAAATATCTGCAATATTTGTCAATTCAAATTTTACAGCTCTTAAATAAGTGCAAAGGGCACCTGGGATGAAATATGCCCTGGATTAGGTTTTTAAATGCTTGCCCAGATTTAAGGCCTTGATAAAATGTATTAAATCTTTAAAGGTTTTAATGAATCTAGTATGTGTTTCATAAATCAAGAACTGCTGTCCAGCCGCCTCTTGGTTTAATAAGAGTAAACTAGGAAATTGCTCTGAGCTGAAACAAAATACATATAATATTTAGAAGTAATAGATTTTTAAACACAGGGTGTTTTTTGGCTCACCAATGGGGTTTTGCTTCATAATGTTGGAATAACACAATTTAGAAACAACTGTATTATGAATGTTGTGTAGTATGATTTTTAAAACTGTCTTAAACTGTACTTTCACTCCCTGTATATGAACTCTCAACCTCTAGCCTGGCATGTATTTTAAACTCATGTTCAACTTGCCACAGCTGGGCAGGCGTCACAGTGTCTGAGTACCCGTAAGGATCCTGGCCTCCTGTTTACCAGACATGTAAATGGCATAGATTAATACTGAACAATGGATGTGATAGCCATTAAGTGTTATCACCTGTGTAAGTGTATTGAAAGCCCCCCTCCCTTATTCACACCTGAGTATAAGAAAGGTCTCAGCCTGTCATGGAGTTGAGCCAGTTGTTTGGGTAATAACCCCTCTGACTCCTATTGCTTGCAATACATCTTGTTTTCCAGAAACCTACTGAGTGATGCCTGTTCTTTGTGAGTATATTGGGATTAAAGCTCCAAAGGTAAAAGCAGTTTTTGCAACAATTCTGGCACCTCCAGATGGGACACCTTTGGACGACTCCGTGATCACAACAGACCGACCAGAGGAGGGAAAGTGTACACCAGGCCATTTTTGCCTGTCCTAACTCTCGACCCGGTCTGCAGTGATACCCGGAACGTTAAAGCGTGAGTCCCTACAAATCAGGCAAGACCAGAGGTTTCTGGAGTTTGGTAGGCGCCTGGGAAACAGAGCGGTGTAAGTATCTCCATTACTCCCATTGTTAATTTGTTTGGTGATTTTAGTACTTTTGTATTAATTTGCCGTTTGTAGATTCCTTGTGAATCATTTGGTATAACAATGAGATCGGGTCGCTCCCGAGTGGAAGATTCCGCCTTTCCCTTTGGTTGTATGTTACGTAACTTTGGTAAATTTGAAAGTGATTATGGTATTAAGATAACTGAGAATGATTTAATTAAGTTTTGTCAGTCAAAATGGACCACATTTGATCTTGGTTGGCCTGATTCCAGGTCCTTTAATGTCACCCTTACAATCAGGGTTCATAAGAAGGTAATTAGAAATCAACCCTAAAAACCAGTTCCCCTATATTAAATAGTTTTAGCTGGTACAGCTTGTAAAAGTAAACCTAAGATGTGCCTGGTAAGGATAGTGAGAAAAGGGGGTCCCTATGCCTTACCTGTGTCCTGTGTGGAGGAGTGTAACAGTGAGAAAGTGTGCCTGTGTCTGTCAGAAGTATTAACCTGCTTATGGAGAAAGCTACCTCAGTCTCCAAGCAGTTGTCTGTGTGCTGGGACAAAGAAAGCAAAATCCCAAGCTGTGTGTCTAGTGAAAGAAGAATGTGTTTTTAAATCTCCTAGAAGGTGTCTGTCAGTCTGTGATGGGTGAGAATAGTGCAGTGTGTCAGAGTTGGTTTTGAATTCAGCTAATGCTCAGAAAAGTGATTTGGTTGTGTTACCTACTAACAGATTAACAACTTGTACCAGGAAGGAAGCAATTCCTAAACTGGTATCTGGCAAAGGAAAGCAGAATAACTTTAACCTCTTGTTCAGTAAGTCTGTGAATTTGCCTGAAAGGGGATTTTGTAAAAATCCGCCTGATAGGAAAAGGATGATCATAAAGTGTGAGTAAAGAATTTGATTGCTCAGGAAAGTATTCCTTGGGAGCAAGCCCTAGGTGAAGGAGGTAAAAACGGGATTTGTAAGTAGTGAATTGTTTCCTAAAGAAGTTCCTGAAGGAAAAATATGTAAGCAGTCTGCTGCAGTTAAAAAGTGTGAAAGTGATTTGAGTGGAGATAGCTTTGAGAAGGAATTGGAACATCCCTATATCCAAGTGGCTGTGTTTCACCAGTGATAGGGAAACAAGATTGTTCAGGGAGGAATGTCCCCATGCTGATTCTGCAGGTAAACAGTCTATGGCTCAGGCTCAAAAGATAACTGGGTAGATGTATCTTCAGAGCAGGACAGCTGTGCTATTAGTATCATAGGTGGTATACCCTCATCTCTAGACACTTTGAATGCAACTTGTGGTCTCTGGGTAAAGAAAGACAATGAAACTTTAAAACGAGCTTGTTAGTAAAAATAAATAGTATTTCTTGTAAACCTAGCCCCAAAAGCTTTATTCTATCTGTGAAAATGCAAATTACTTGCTAATGTCTGTCTCAGGGCCCCATTGACCTCCAAGTACCCAGGAAAGCTTATGCTTCAAAACTTTATAGTTAGTCTTTAAGGTGCCACAGGACTTTGTTACCTACAGTAGTGGTGTTTCAAATCACTGTGTTTCAAAGGCAAAAGTTAAAAGTAAAAATTCTAGTAGAAATAATTGTATTCTTTTAGGCTGTAACTAGCTTTGAATCCAAAAAGCAAGCCAGAAAACATCTGTTTTCATGTAAATTACCCAATTGATAAAAAAGTAACTGAAACCTGGTTTGCCTAGAAAACAAATAAAAGAAATAATTTTAGTAAAAACAAGAAAATGTTTTAGTGTCTTTAAAATGTCTGTAAATAAATCCTTATGATAAGTAATCCAAGCACAGAGATTATTAGCTTGCAAGTATGTGGCAATAGATGGTTTGGTTGAATTTGTTAAGTGTAAATATATATATATTTTAAATAATAACTAATTCCCTTAGAAAGGGTGGAGATATGTTTGTCTGTTTAGTTGGTTGGTTTTTAGTCTTTCAGAAAAATCAAAGCTGATGCCAGCTGACAAACTTTGCACTTACTGGCACAATAAGAATTGTATTTTATGTTCTATGTCTTGTTTGTCTAAGTGGCCAAAACTGTGTTTGTGATAAATTGTACATGAAGCAATATACTTCAGAACTGAAATATAGATATTTGTTTATTCAATTTGTAATATAAAATTGTTTTTACAATGTTTAGGTTTAAATATACTTGTTATAATTTCACTAGCTAAGAACAATGTGAACAATAATTTTCAATTGAAATTAAATACCCATAGACTTTGGAAGCATTAACATGACAAGTTAACTCACTCCTCAAATTACACATGGAATTCTTCTGGCTACCCCCAGATTTCTAGCCAGAGGGCGAGGGAGGGAAGGAAAGCTATTAGACACCAGAGGTACCAAGTGGCCTCAACAGTTGGTATGCTTGTCCTGTTCTGTTACTCCAAAGCTCTGTAATTCAGTTATTTTTATTATAAAACTGTATGTAAAACTGAAGTACTGTATAAAAACAATGTAAGATAAAGAAAGGTGTGTATGTGTGTGTGTGAGAGAGAGAGGGAGGTCTAAAATGCTCACTCAGTTGTAAAGTTTGTAACACTGCCAAGTATTAATGAAATGTGTTAGACTTTTTTCTCACTCACAGGTAAAGAATACATTACCTAAAGATCCTGAACAGCAACACCTTGGGACTGTTCATTACCATTGTTTTTGTGAAAGACTAAAGACTAATTGACTGTCTGAACCCATGTTTTACATTGTAAAAGGATTTGCTTGTCATATCAGCAATTCAATCAGGAGGAGTCAAAGTCCATCCAGAACCTGGCCCTGAGCTGTCTTTCTTTTTAAGAAGCCTCAAATTAACTTTTCTGAACTGCCATCCTGTGTATAGCATTTCCTACCAAAAGAGCAAATGCTTAGACTGTGGACAAATGTCTCTTAAATGATTTTATCCCTAGGTATTGGTACCCAGGATGACAGACTTAAACCGTGGGTCTCATTTTACAGAAACAGCTTTTCAGCAAGTTATGAGTGCCTTGAGAGTTCAGTAGAAGTGCCACACACCTTGGCACCTGCAATCTAATGGCCAGGTTAAAAAGACAAATATGCAAAGACACTGGTCTTAACTGGATAAATGCATTAGTGCTGCACAATCTCCATGACACTCCTAGAAGTCAAGTTGTCACCTTTTGAACTACTTTTTGGCAGGACTTCCTCAGTTTACCTAGTCAAATATTCCATGACTGCTGATTTGGTGCTTAAAAAAGCAGGACTAACTTCTTTTGTTTTACAGCTCCAGAGACAGGCTAACTCTCTCCACAGATATGAGACTGCTTTTAAATGTAAAAGCACACCCGATAGAACCTGGTTCTTGAGTCTTTGTTAAAGCCTACAAGGAAGTTCTGCTCCAGCCCCTGTGAAAAGGACCATACCAGGTGCCTTGGCCACCCCAACTATCATCAAGGTGGCAGAAAAGGAAGCCTGAATTCACCATGCCTGATGCAAGCATGCCCTTTTCCCAGATGACAACGAGGCAGCTGAGGCCTCCACCCTCGACGACCAGGATGAGAATTAGACGACAGCGGGGCAAACCCAAGCCCTAGCAACTGGAGAGGGGACGATGAAGAACCCTGAAGAAAAGTGGCTAGCGAAGGCCGTGCCGAGTCTCAGCCTGAAGATAAAATTCAAAAGGACTTAATAATGTTTATCAAATTGAAGTATTAATCAATTTTAAGTTATTAATCTTGTTTTAGATTAAGCAAGATTTATTTCATGAGTATAATGTTTTTTTATTAGATATTTCCAGAAAGTCAAAACCTGTATTTTGAAAAATAGAAGTGATTGTTAAGTGTGTACTTAGTTCTTAGTAGATGCAGGATGGAAACTCCTCTGTGTACCTATCCCTCTGATTATTGTTAACATGACTTGAATGCTACCAAAATAGAGATCTGGTCCAGCATAATCTAACATGGGACCAAACTTAGTATTTTGTGACAAGTAACTCCTGGTTGGATAAAAATAGACCTTCCACCAGTAAATTAGCACTTTTTGGAACATGATATTAAGTATGTGAAGCTAAAGTCTTATTATGTATTGCCCTTCAACTAGATGGGTTCATATTTAGCTTAACTGAAATCACCTACTCAAATTTGCTCCCAATGTTCAGAATGTTTGTTTAAAAGACGAACCAAGCAGTTAATCTCAGTGAGAGTCTATCCTGAAACAAGTGGGCAAGTCAAAATGGCCTGAAACATAATGTTAGCTGCCCAAAGAATAATATATGCTCTCATGAATGAGAAATGCTATGTCTTTGCAAATAATATCTACCTCAACACCCCAATACTGGGTGTGCCTAAACTGAATAGGTGCATAATTTAAAAACTAAAAATAATTTGCTTTTAAAATACAAAAGAAATTATCTTTTAAAGAGGAGGGATTGTTGGAATAACACAATTTAGAAACAACTGTATTATGAATGTTGTGTAGTATGATTTTTAAAACTGTCTTAAACTGTACTTTCACTCCCTGTATATGAACTCTCAACCTCTAGCCTGGCATGTATTTTAAACTCATGTTCAACTTGCCACAGCTGGGCAGGCGTCACAGTGTCTGAGTACCCGTAAGGATCCTGGCCTCCTGTTTACCAGACATGTAAATGGCATAGATTAATACTGAACAATGGATGTGATAGCCATTAAGTGTTATCACCTGTGTAAGTGTATTGAAAGCCCCCCTCCCTTATTCACACCTGAGTATAAGAAAGGTCTCAGCCTGTCATGGAGTTGAGCCAGTTGTTTGGGTAATAACCCCTCTGACTCCTATTGCTTGCAATACATCTTGTTTTCCAGAAACCTACTGAGTGATGCCTGTTCTTTGTGAGTATATTGGGATTAAAGCTCCAAAGGTAAAAGCAGTTTTTGCAACAATAATGCTCAAGCTATATTGTTATTCTAAATGGGAAACCATCTGTGGCCACTTGTTTAACAGTATCAAGATGTGAACTAACACAAAGGTAAATATTACTTGTAATAATCCTGGGGGGAAAAAAAGCCAAGAAATCATTATTTTTAGACCCAGGGCTAGGAACATGAGGTGCTGTCTGTGCTGCTACTCTCCCTGGTTTTTAACAGCAGAGACTTTTTTATATTAACAAATGGTTTACTACATCCACTTCTCTCTAGTGCTTGAAAACTTTTTTCCTCCTCTCCTTTTCCACCCATCTCCCCTGGCCTGGTGAAGGGGAGCCCCTATTCAAATATTTTGCAGGTTTTACTGCAAAGTTAATTGAGACATGTTTGAAAGTCTTTGAAATATTCTTGTTAACGCCATTGTCTCCAGCCTGTCTGCAGCACGAAGACCAGGAAAGTCTCTCCCCTTTTAATAAAGGTGCAATATTTTATTTCATTACCTTCCTCATGGCCCTTTACAAGCCCTGGCTACAAAGCATAAAAGGGAATGACTGATAATGGATTAGAACAGGTGGACAAACACCATGTTAAAAGTGAGCTGGCTCTTTGTCCATTGTCTTCAAGGAAACCAAACATTCTTTGCTCTTTGTGTACAAAAGCTTGCGGTGTTGTTAAGCTCTGCAGGAGACAAATCTCTGGCCCCCATAAAGTGCTGTGTAAAAGTCTGTCTAACCTCATTAACTGTCACAAGTAACAATACTGAGCTGGCAATAAAGGCAATTTCAGGCTTGTTGGTCATTAATCACTGCTTGACAGCTGTGAATAGAGGTGGATAAACTATGTCCCCATGGCTCCTGCGTTGGAGTTTAACGTTAGCCCCGGTGTGTGCCACATTACTGGGAGATGTGGGGCTTTGGGTTAATAACACCAGAGCTATGGGGCAGGAATGCACTAGCAAGTGGGCCCTTAACGAGGCTTTTATGTTACCTCTCAGTTGTCATGTTTGTGCTGCAAGGATGTAGCCCGGATATGGTGCCTGTCACTGCACCCTGTCCCACAGAATACACTCTACCTTTGCAAATGGGCGTTGTAGGGGACTTGGCATCCCTGGTAACAAGGGGGAGCTGGAGGACTCTCTTTAGGGGCTCGGAGGTGAGTGGCACAACTCCCATTGACTTCAGTGTGAGTGTGTCACAATACATAAGCTATATGACGGGCTGGAGAGTTTCCCATCTCTTGATGAAGGGAGTTGGGACGGGTGATGTGGCTGTTGCATGACTGCAGCTAGATCCAATGGAAGTACAGGATCCTGGGGACTGGATGACGTCCGGGACTGTTAATGGGATGAGGAAGGGGTTAGTTCCATCTCACCGGTTTAAATCCACTGACGAGTACTCATCGAGAGTTCTTAGGATCTGACACCAGCTGTTCCGTGGCTGGTGTAAAGGTCTCAGCCAAGTTCCCGGTGGAGAAGCGTCCCTGTTAAACAGCAAAGAGGAGAACACCTCCAAAGCTGGCACTGACTCTCTTACAGATAATCCCAGGAGGGAGGGCCAGGATTGCAGGGAGCATGAAAACTGAGCTGCCTTCTCACATCTACAGGTGGTCTGCACTGAACTGGAAAGGGAGCTTGGGCTGCACCTCTTCTGTGCAAAGGAGACTTCAGACTCCAGAAGCACCCTGGTCCCATTACATGGAACTACTGCGGTGTTCTCTGCTGCATGCAGTGACCCAGAGTGAGGCACTACTGATGCATGACCCTCTAGTCCTATGTTCGAACCCTTGACAGCACTTGAAATGAACTAGACACGGTACACCCTGATCAAGACACCCTGCCTCAGTAGCCCTCTAGTGCTAACCCCGCTGTCCTGGCCAAATTCCACCAGAGTTCTGTCTCCTTAAATTTTACATCCCTGTATTTCTCCCTGCCCTCTGCAGCTACCCCGGCCTGCAGGACCTGCCCCCAGTCTTATACGAAGCTGTTGGGAAGTGTGGCCAGTACAATTAACATGATTGCCAAACTCCCTACAAAAGACAGTGGTTATTTTCTGGGTGGCACTGAGGCGGTGCCCTCAGCTCCCTGCGGCGACACACACGCTGGGGCCTGGATGTAAAACTGAACTGTCCGCTGGAGGAGTGACCGATAAACGTTCCTACTCCTCTGTTGTTCTGGAGGAGGAGATGGGGCCAGAACACAGCCAGACTGCCAAGGAAAGTGCATTGCTTAGTTCTGGGGAAGGGTAACGCCATAAGAGTCCTGGAGACTGGTGTCCTCTACCCACAGAACAAGTACAGGAAAGGCAAGGACAATGCCCTTTCTTCCCCTTTCTCCCACACTTCTCCACCCGCCACGGTGTGGGCCAGTCTGAGCCAACCTCTGAGTGTCAAAGGGCGGCTCAGTCTCCCTGGGCCAGCCACGCCTTGGCCCTTCTGCTGACCCCGCCAACATGGTTGGGTATTAACAGCCCCCACAATGAGAGCTCCGGCTCCTGCTTCGTTGCCAGGAGGCTCTTTGGTTCCAACTTGTTTGGGCAGAATTGCTGGGGAGAAGAAATGAGGCGTTTCTCTAATAAATGATGCCTAATAATTATTTAATAAGTTGTTTGTAAGGCGCCTTGAAGATGAAAAGCACCATGTAAGCACTAAACACTATTATTATTTACAGAGGGCTCTGCTCATACGTTTACCCTGAAGATGCGATCAGAGTCGAAAAGTGGCTCTTTTCACATAAGTAGTTTGCTTAGATCTGAACATCTTTTATTGCAATAATAATTACTATTATTATTGCTATTATTATTGTCATGTCTTCCCTAGGGCTCGGTCCTGCAACACAGGAGTAGTCTTGCACATGCGTTAGGGATTCCGGATCAGAGCAGCAGACTGCAAGTTCTTTGGGGCAAAGACCATGTCTTTATTCCTTCTGGGTGAAATTCAGGCCTATGCAGAGGGCGACCACAGGGCTAAATCCTAGCATTTAAGGGTGCACTGGTGTTAGGGTGAATTTCAGTGCTGAGCACCCATATGGCATTATACACAAGGGCTAAATACAATAACCACCATACAGTGCCAGAGAGCCAAGAAAAAGCACATTAACAGTCAGAAGGACGAGGTACTGCTGGCTACATTGAGCCAGACTTCCAGTGGGGAGAGGATTCATGAGAAGATAAATGGTTCATTGTTAAAATGAGGCCAGAGAAAGTGGTCCCTTCTATTCAGGAGGCTGTTCCCGTGATACCAGGCCCAGGGAAAATAAGGCAATGGAAACTGCCACCCCTCCTGGCTTGAAGTGGTCCTCAGCACATGCAGGGTTTGCAGTTTGCTTCAATGGCTCTCAGCGCCCCCACTATACAGATTGTTCCTGCACCCCCGGCGGAAGATGGCAGGAAAAGGAGCTTTCTGCAAGGAACGTGTGAACATTCAGTGACAGCATTACAGTCACAGCCCATGTTCAGAAATGCAAAAAAGGAAATGCACCCCTTCATTATTCCTTTCCAGAGCTGTCACCCGCACAGCTGCAAACGGCTAAACTTGGTAAGCAGGACAGCATGGTATTTCAGGGCTTGGAGGTAATTACAAAACGGCTCTGTAACACGTTACAGCCCCCGAGACAGAGCCGTGAGCAGGCCTGCCATTGGAAACAAAGAATGACCATCCCATTGTGTCTGGGTCAGATGATGGGTATGGGCATCTATCATGTTCTTTCGATTATATTCATGCGTGGGAGTTCACATGCATGTGTGTTTGACCATTATGCCATGGTCATATGCCTAGTCATGATTTTGGGAAGGCGTGAAGTGAATTGGAAACATTTCCAGATGTTGTGCAATCACTTAAGACTGGCTAAGCCAGAACAACTCTGGAGGGACCTGAGAAAGCTTAGCTGGGCAGGGTGATGACAGATGAAATTCAGAGTTGACAAGAGCAAGGTAATTCACATTGGAAGGAACCGTTTGAACTACCCATTCCCATTACAGGCCCATTTAGAACCCAGCAATCACATGCACCCTTAACTCTGACCATAAATATACACCAACACTCACAGATTGTAATTCTATAGATACTGATTTGGCACGGCAGTTCCCAACAGATGTTCTTAGATCACACACACACACACACACACACACACACACACATTATATATATGTATGTGTGTGTGTATAAAAGCATCTCATCACACTTAGGTTATACGTATGTATATGTCTGCTGCTATTTAAACCAAGTAATCACACCAACAAAATCCCCCCTTCATTGAAGGGCTTGTTTCAAACTGGATCCAGGCGTCTTGCATGATTTTGCAGCCTGCCTGTAGCTTCAGGAGTTGGCAGAGATTAAAAACACCTGGTTTAAAAAGCAAAGTTTTGTAATGAAGAATTGCATATGAGTGGGGTTTGCAAATGGCTATGTAAAAATATTCAGTTGTAGAGAAGGTAAAATACTTTATTTTCCCAGATTATAGGATAGTTTCTGAGCCTGACCCTGCATTCCCAGCACAGCCAAAATGCCCACTGAAGCCAATGGGAGCAGTAGACGCCGAGTCTTCGGCTTCATGAAAGCAGGCTAAGATTGCTGCATTTTGCACCAACCTGCTTTCTCAGCAAAAGCCAAGGACTTTGCAACACAAAGCTCAAATTTATGGGCAGCGGGTACCACTGGAACAACAGAACACCATGCAAAACAGGACCGGCATGAATACAGCAGTCAACGGGTTTGCTATCTCGGTACATATATGCTCCCCATCACCAGGGTATCACCATGCAGTCATTACTGATCTTTGCAGCAGTCCTTTGAAACAGTGCTATTATTCCAGTTATCCAGATGGGAGCCCAGGTACCGAGAGACTAAGTGATTGGCCAGGATTACACAGGGAATCTGTAGCAGAGCAAGCAACTGAATGCTGGTCTCCTGGGTTGCAAGCCAGTGCCGCAACCTGTAGGCCATCATCGTGGCCAAAGCCGGCTAGGCAATTGTGTTGAATGGCCCCTGGAGGAGGCACGCTCTCTTCTGCTGTCCCTGTCTACAGGCTGCTAAAAGGCCAGTGAGCCATCTTTACCCCCCTTGATAATACCGCACTTCTTAGCTCAGGCCTTGGCAAATTTGTGACACCGTTTTGAAAAACAAGATGGGAGGGAGGGGGAGAAAAAAAACGCAGCAAATTGAGTCTATTGAACATTATTTGCAGATTATGGTGCAGAATTGTGTTAAAGTATGTCTGAGCTCATTACATGTCAGCATTAACAATACAGCACTTGGCAATCAAGGCAGTTCTCTGGCTGTTAGTCATTAATCACTCTCTGACACTCCTGAATTGGAAACTAGGAAACTGTTCTCATGTGTTAGATGTACCTATTTTCCTTCCCTGCAATCACGGCATGAAAAGTTTTCTTTGACTTTCTGCCTACCAGAGCCTCAGTCATGGTGATAAGGAGAAAGGGTCCTTATTTCATTTAAAAGGTATTTATTGGGTGCTTAGGGCATATAAAGAACAGGGTTTATATTTAAGCTTTTTTAGCCATCATTATAAAATATTTTACAACACAGACAAATTTTACAAACCCAAGAAAAAGTTTCAAGGGGGCATCGCCACCATGTAGATGTTTTCAACATAAGATGATTTTTAAAAAAAGAGTTAAAATATTTTACATTTCAAGAGCACCTTTCATATCTCTATTGCTGCCCAGTGCCCCAGCAGTGAGGATAAGTCTCACTGCATTGAAAGTGGCTGCCCTCCCCATGGTATCTGAGCCCTTGCAAGTATTTATTTTGAACTGTATTTATCCTTACAGACGCCTGTGAGGCAGGGCAGTGGGATTATTTCCACTTTACAGATGAGGAACTGAGGCACAGGGTCATATAGGAAATCGATAGAAAAGAACTAAGTTAGCACCTAAAGCACCAGGCCATTCATCCTACTACTAGAGAAAGACTGAAAGAAGATTGAAAAAAATGTGTTTGTTTCATTTGCAGAAGAGAAGACAGAGGGGACACGGTAGGTTTTAAGTACATAAACGGCTGACTTGTTACAAGAAGAAGGGAGAAAAATTGTTGTTCTTAACTTCTGAGTATAGGACAAGAAGCAATGGGCTTAAATTGCAGCAAGGGCCCTTTAGGATGGACATTAGGAAAAGCTTCCTAACTTTCAGGGTGGTTAAACACAGGAATGAATTTCCTAGGGAGACTGTGGAATTTCCATCATAGGAAATTTTGAAGAGCACCTGTCAAGGATGGTCTAGATAATACTTAGTCCTGCTCTGAGTGCAGGGGACTGGACTAGGTTATCTCTAGAGGTCTCTTCCAGTCCTACAATTCTAGATCACATCCAGTACTGCTGAAATGCAGCCATCTCGGAGATGGGAGGATGCTGCCAAAGATGGTCCATAACAATAGGGTACAGGATATTTTGGCTGGCACAGTAAGACAAGTCACCCTGAAAGGTTGCTGTGAACTGTGTGGAACGGTGTTTATCTTCTTGGGCAGTTCACTCAGATGTTATGGTGGGCACCAATGGAAGAACCTGAACAGCAAGATGGCTAGAGGTATGAAAGACTGAGTTGACCCCACTGGGATTGGAGGCAGAGGTTGCATGGGCCTATTTACAAAGACAAGTTGTGTTATAAGACTATTTACACAGACAATAGTCCCCCATAGGCTTATACGTAGAGGGCATGTTAATAAACGCTGAATTACCTTAGAAAACATCCCCTGCTCATTGCAGAGGGATCCGTAACCTGACTGGATCTGATGCATTTGCACATCAAATATTCCAGTTTTCCATGAACGAAAAAGATCCCCCCCCCAAGTCATTCATGGCATATTTGCATGTACAACAACTTCAGCCTTCTTGCCACAGACCATCTCGCAAACTGAGCAAGCTTCTGAGCGCAGACCTTGGGCTGTTCCAGACCAGAAGGAAGTCCGCACTGGGAGATATGCCAAAGCCCCTCAGAGGCAGCCTGTGAGAGTGAGAGCCAGGTGGCGGGGAACAGGAACGGGCTAGGAGAGCACGATCCCTGGGAATGGGAATGGGGATGTGGCGTGTGATCCTGGAGGAACCTGGATGTGGTTTAATTGATGTCTGCTCATTGTCAGACACCCCCAACTTCCTATTTGTTTCCCCCCCTTGCATTCACCTCTGACAGCCAGTTCCCAGCTGCAGCCATGGGCCGGAAGGCAGCTGCCAGAATGGGGAGGGAAGCCACTTTCGATGCAGTGAGACTTGCCCTCACCCCTGGGGTATGGGCCGTGGTAGATCCCGCCCCCGGTCACAGGCTCCTTCAGGACGGGTGCTTAACCTCACCTCCCACCTTGAGAAGCACCAGGGGACACCTGTAGCTGAGCACTGGCAGGCCGATGAAACTGTTCCAGCCCTGGAAACACAGCACTGGGGGTGCTAGCGGAGCACTCCTTGTCCTGGTGGAAGCCATCCCGGCTCCACCCAGTAGTTAGAGGGAGAGGAAACGCAGAGAGCTCAACACTCACTATGGGGAACTTGCCCAGAGGCTTTTCTTTCACTTAATCTTCCAGACGCCAACCCAGAGCCAGCTGCCAGGATGCCAGGTCATCTTCTCAGTAAATAAAGGAGCAATGTTCCCAGCCCCCGCTCCCGTTTTGAAGAGAAAATGATTAATGGCTCCCAGAAACCACAATTCATCCAGGGGAAGAAAGTAGATTTACTCAGAACATGCATGAGAATTAGTGCTCAGCTTTGCTCCTGGGGCGGGCGAGGGGAAGCTAATGGCAAACAGACCCCATCTGTGCAAAGAGCAAGCGAGAGAGAACTGCCCTTGCTAAAAATACTTGCTAGAGAAGTTCAGATAAAACAGGAATGGGGGAAAACTTTCAAAAATCTGGGGCCGCTTTGGGCAAAAGTCTCCTGGCAACAGGCTGCCTAGTGAGATTCCAGTCATCAATCACTCTAGCTATCTAGACTGTTAAGATGGCTGTCATGAGACAAGAAGGATAGTTTAAGGCACTGGTTTAGGACTCAGGATTTCTATGTTTAGTTCCCAGCATTGCCACAGACTCCATGCGTCATCTTTGGCAATTCACTTCATCTCTCTGTGCCTCAGTTCCCCCATCTGTAAAATGGGGATATCAATCCTTCCTTCGTCTGTCTTGTCTATGTAGGCTGTGAGCTCTCTGCCACAGGGAATGTCTCACCCTTTACCAGGGAAATGGCCTTCCCGAGCAAAGTGGGGCTGCCCTGCTCTGGTAATTTCAGCCCAGCAGCGCTTGGCGGATTAGAGAAGCTGGCCGTCTCCGTGACAAAAGTGAATTTCACTTCTGACCAGAGGTGAAAAAAAGGAACGATCCAGGGCCAGCCGCGATAATAGCCACCCCTCCCGATCAGTGCTTTGTTACACGACACTTGCATTCGCATTATCATCATTCCGATTGACAAGCTCAGTCACATAATCCTCTCGTCAGCGGGTTAGGCTGGGGCACTGGAACAGGCGATGGACGGGTTAGTTTGGAAATGCATGGAAAAGGGTTTTAAGCACGAACCCTGACTTGAATCCAAGCAGCCGTACTCTCTGTCCTGTGCGGCTGTGCAAATGCAGGGGTCGGAGGGAGCGTCCTAGAAAGGAAAGGATGGCGGGTGGCATGGATTAAAAAGCCAAGCCTAGAGACAGAAACCTGGGTCTCTGCTCCTAATCAAACCCCCGAGTGACACAAAGCAACTTAACACAACTCTGTGCAGTGCAGTCGGGAAAGGAAGCGGTGTGGGTAACTGATGTGGAGATGGAGACCACAGCCAAGGGCCCATACAGTTCTCTGGTCGTGGAGAGTTGCTTTTGAGAGGCTAAGAAAAACCTCCCGGGAGGCTGGTTTATTTCTGGAACTCCGAGAAGGGCCAGGGAAGCCTCGCAGAGGTGCCGAAGCCGAGGTCAGAGATCAGCAGCATCTGTGTGCTATATTTAGAAGACGATAATACAGAAGAAAATACAGGGAGGATGCACACACTGCTACATTCCGTTGGCTGAGGAGTTAGTGGACGATCTGACCAAGGCAGCGGATAGTTGGATTTCCCTAGTTTTTTCCCGGCAAATAAATCACAGCTCCAGAGTTCTTTAAACTCTGCAATATGATCTGTTCCATAAGGAAGGGAATGAAAGGCCATGTCCCGCTGGAAGCCTCCAGAGCAATAAATCTACCATGTACAAACACATACCAGATTTCCAAATGCATTTATTTTATTGTATTGTTTTAACAGAAATATCAAACAGCAATAAACTTGGCCCTCATTAGATGCCTCTGTGACGATCCAAAAACGCTGCTAATGAATCAGGCTAGGACAGAGGAATGTTGATGGAAGTAAAATGCCCAGTGAGAATCTAACCCAGTTGAAATGCTCTTTGCCGTTGAATTCTGCACTGAGAAGCCCAGCTGACAAGGCAAGGGGCCCGATTTGCAGTTACTCTGTCCCCGGACTCTGGAGTAAGGTGACTTTAAACCAACTTTGCACTCCTTGTAGTCCATGGCCTTTCAGGGCCGGCCTGCCTCTTGGTGTAAGTTAGAGCAGCATCAGGGCAGCTCAAACTTACACTCTGCTTCTCATTACCTTGGAAAGCAGGAATGGCCGTAATGGAATGCACTCTGGCCACGCCCTCGCCTTACCCACGACATGGCCCCAAATGTCTTGTACACTGGGGAGGACTGGAACAAGATCACTACCGAGCTTACACCAGCTGTATGCCAGCCTGGAAGGCCCCAACTCAAGTACTGGGGGGCCACGTCCACCCACTTAAAGGCCCATCTGTGCTGCCAGCATGGGGCAGAGAGGCTGTTCAAAACTGAGAACCGGACCTGAGGAATTCCGAGTTACCCTCTTTCACTCCCCTAGGGAAGTGGCAACTGCAGGAGGAGGAGGAAAAGTTTCAAACCATCCAGTGAAATCCTGCATCACCACTTGCACTGAGGAGCACAGGAATGGATGCACCAGGACGCATCTTTGCTCCATTGAGTCTTGTGTCCCGCCTCCAGCAGCAGCCAACACCTTATACTTCAGTGGAAGGCAAAACTGCCCTACAGTGCACCTGGCTGGCTATGCAATGCTCTATGGGGGGACGAAGGGGAGGGGTGGGAATGTCTTCCTGTCCCTTGAATAATCGATTTACTTATGCCCTGAAGTATAGGGCTTGATTACCTCTGTTTCCGCACCTTCATATAAATGTAGGGGAAGATTCCATCATCCTCGCTCCCCTGTGAGTAGCCCCACTGATTGGAGTTCATGGCGTAACCGACCACAGCTTAGCAAGAGCTGGTGCCATCCCCCAGAGCCCATGTGTGGCCCACCTTCCAAGTCCTTCCTGGGGTAGGCTCAGGTGGGAAGAGTGTGTGGGGTGGGGTGGCGTGTGTGTGTTTTCTCCCCCTCTCATTCTGCCAGAATCTGAAGCTATGAGACTAAACAGCTGTCCGAGTAAAGTGGTTTGCAAAAGTCTGTCTGAACTCATTAAGCGTCAGGCCAACAATACCCAAACTGGCACTCAGGGCAATTTCAGGGTTGTTGGTCATTAATCACTCGGTGACAATTCTGAAGGGTCCGGTCACTACAAAGAGCTCAGCTGTCTGGGGAATGTAACTGGAGAGCTCGGGGAAGGGGAATCACATCATGCAAGTGGCCTTTGAGAAGGGGATTATGGTGCAGAAGAACACACACTGCGGGACATGCGTGCTGAGGGGAGTGAGGCCACCTGGGAGGTTGCAGGCGAAATGGGAGGTTGCAGGGACCATGGGTTTTTTACTAGAGACGGGATCTCTGCCCTGGTGGAGTTTGGAGCCAGATCCAAATCTCCAGCTGTAATGGGCCAAACCACAACCCTGGATCAAAGCAGCCCTGGGAAAGTTCGGCTCAGGAGCCACACTGCAACTTGGGCTCATCTCTTTCTTTTCTCCTCACTCTGCTAGGGACTTGGGTAAGGAGGTTTTCACCCCAAGAGCAGCACACATGCGGCTGCTTTGACTTTGGAATTTCTGTGAGCACCCTGAGATGTTCCCATCATAACAGCTGCCAGCAATGGGGCACCAGGGGATAAGCCTGTCCCACTGCTCCCTGGCACAGGGGGCATTCCCATCTCGCACTGCATGGGGCTGCTCCCACTCTCTATGACATGCCAGGGCTGCTACCACAAAGCTCCACGCTGGAAACTCAGCTGACGGGGAGCCTCGTGGATTAAATGCTCACCAGGGTTTGGCCCCACTCCGCCTTTGAAGCTCAGCTGATGTCCTAAGATGAAGATGTCCTAAGGTCCTGGCCTCAGATCAGAGGCAAACAAGGACCAGCATTCTGCATCTCTACATGCATCCAAACAGAGGAAACGTTTCTGTGGCCATCTCCATTGCGAAGGGGCCGTGGAAGGTCTTTCCCGCAGATGCAGCAGTTCTAAAATCTCAGGCGGGCGACGCGGAGGCACCAGCCTATGCTAGAGATCAGTCCTGCCACCCAAGTCACATCAGCAAAGCCTCTGAAGGGAAGAAGGGGACCAGGCAGCCACCCCCCTCCTCACCCCCCAGAGCCAACACTGGCAGGATCAAGCCAAGCCATCTGAATGGAAGCTGGGGCGCTGCCGTATTGCTGCCCCTAGACATCCCAAAACCATGCCTCCGGCCTAAAAAAAGTCAGATTAAAAAAACCAAAAACCTCATGATTTTTAAGTCCAGCAAATATGGTCCGGGCTCTTTACTCGGCAACTCTGAGGCCTAAAACGTCTGGTAATGAAAGAGGAGATTCCATGTAGCCTCATGGTGCCAGGGACTGGAGCGCTATGAGAAATGCCATATATTGAGTGGCTCACACGGCACTTGCAAGAGCTGGTGACACTGGTACTGGTTTATACCGTGTGCTCTGCTAATGTCCTGATTAGCGTGCATGCAGCAGGTTTGCCCCCAGGCTTAGCACCCATCTCATTAGGGCATGATCCTGCAAGCTGCTGAGAACCTTCTATCCCCACCCAAGTCACTGTGAATTGAGGGTGCTCAGCACCCACTGGCGCTGGTACTTTAATATTCAAAAGTGAAGTCCAATTGCATGAGTTGAAGTTAAGGAACAGCGAGAAATAAAGACTCCAGAGTGCACAGAGACACACTCCCCCTGAAAGACAGTCGGAGCAGATGGAGCAAGAGAGACAGGCAGACAGCAAGTCCGCTGGATGGCAACACACAGGCGCACAAGGTTTGAGGGAGGGAGACAGGCGGCGAGCGAGAACGGGGAGCCGGAACCCTTCTCTGGATGAAGTTATTTTGTTTGGCACTGATGTAAATAAATAAATAAACCCAGCCCTACCTAAAACGGGAAGGAAAAAAATACACCCGGCCTGTCTCCCAGATTTATGGAGCTGCAGTAGTAGAGTCAGTCAGAGAGACATAACCAGCGCCTGAGCCGCCCCGGGTTCTGCCGGAGCCCACAGAGAAATTCTTTACTTATTGAATCACATTTATCATCTCTAAATACATATGCAGGCCCGTGTTTCTGAATCCATAAACATCGTCAATGAACGGGGCTCAGCGAGGCCTCTTTCACCAGTAATTTATAGTTAACTTTTTCCATATGCGGGGCCTGTCGCTTTAGTGTCATTTCCGGGAAAACAAGGGGGGCGTTGTGTGCTGGGGGGGGGGGGGGGAAGGAGAGAAGGGAGGGGGCTGCAGGGAGGGGGGCTGCAGCATGTTTCGGCCTGTTGGAAGAGGACCTGCTGCTGGCACGGAGAGAGAAATCCACCCAGCAGAGCCAGGGCTCATTAATCATTCGAACTACCCAACTGCCAGCTCCTTTCAAGATCTTTCAAGAAGTGTTTTCACCCAAAATAGAGTTGAAAACGCACCGGGCCTTACTTTCAAAGTCTCATCAATCTGGCCATTATGCGGCATGTCAGGCAGCGCTGACAGACAAGCCCGCTCTGTTCGAGGGGCCCTGACTCCCACAACCTGTCATATCAAGGGCCTGATCACATTGGACAGCTTCATTTGTACCTACAGAATAGATAAAGGGCAGTTCATTGAAACAAAGGGCGGGTCGGAGAAGGTGGGGGGAACAGGATACACCTCCAGCTCAGGGGCAGTGCAGGGAGGAGAGTGATTGGCAGGGGAGTCCGGCTGAGCTGACCAGGGCAGGACATGAGGAATTGTCTTCGTAAAGGGAGAATGGAGTGAGATGGCTTCCTCCCTCTGTTCCCTTTTAGATACTAATGACAATTGGAGTGCATTTCATTCGCCCATCTCCTGCTTTTCCCTGCTGCCTCCATTCACCTCTTCACCCAGATCCATGCACCCGCGCCCTTTCTCTGACATCTACTACAGTAGATAACACCTGGCCAATGCAGGGGCGAGCGGGTTAAAAGGGGGCTACAGAAGGAGAGAGGACACGAGGGATGAGCTGCTTGGAGAGGGAGTGGATGAGCTACAGAAAACCAGCACTTATCCATGAAAAATATCCTTTGAAGCATTGCCCATCCTAAGCATTCAAAAGTCATGAGTCTGCCCCTCCTCCGAAATCAGGAGATTTAAAAGAATAAGGCAGGTTTTCAAGCTGGTCTCTGTGATCATAAGGGCTAGAGATGTCCTTTACCAAAAAAGGAGTTAAGATTCTTGGGAAATCACAGAGCTCTCCAAGCCAGAGCTGTAAGAAAAACACCAAACAAGTTGGCAACATGGTACATCTCCTATTTTAAGTATTACCTTCTGCAAAACTAAAACCATATATATGTATTCCTGCTTCTCCCTTCTGCCAACAGAAGATGGGCCAGTACAAGATATCAGCTCACCTATCTCCTCTCTCGTATTACTCCAGTAGAGGGTTAGAGAGGGAGGTAAAATTAGGGCTTATAACAGAAATGTGGATGCAGCCTGAATTACGGAGTCACAACTGATTGCTCCCAGAATAAATTCGAAAGGACAGCAGATCCTTTTCTCGCTCTGTGCTGTTAACCTTCAGGAATTATCAACGCAGATGAAGACTAGTAGCATCCGGATGCTATGGGGTAAGCACACAATACCTTTGTACAGCTGGAAGCGTTCGGGAGACAGACACCAAGAAAACATTTCCAATATACAATTCAGTCATCACCTAAAACAAGGATCTGCAGCCCAAAGGGGGTTGAAGTTCTTGAGGGCTGCAGTGACAAAAACTTTCCATTCCCACCCCTGCAAGGCCAGGGCTTCACTCTCTAGGGTGGGCAAGAATCTTAAAGCATTAGATCAGCTTGGGTCTGTGATAAATCAGCAGTTTACTCAGGACTCTTTCCACCTTGGGGCGGGGCGGGGCGGGGGGGGAGGGGGGAGGAGGAAGGACCTGGACTCTTCATTTCCAGACCAACAGATGTCACTGAAACTGGGCAGATCATTGGAATGAGAAGCTACAAAGGTAACAATCACTTCAGCAGAGGCAATTGGGGACTTTTATGAGCACTAGTAAACACATGGCTCCCATCAGCATGGCAGGCTCTGCACCCGGCAATCATATTTGTAGGCAGGGTGGACAGTCTATTAGCCCTCCACCTACCACTGATCCATTAATTATTACCCATGCTGGCCCTTCCATTGCATGCATTGCAGCCACTCATAACACAGGTGCAGTCAGATAGCAGGAAGGCCCTAGCAGTAAATAAATAGCTGGATTCACCCCCTCTCCCTCAACAAACTACCAGCCACTGAAATAAAGTTTGTTCCTGTCTCCCTCACCTCCAGTCCCTCCCAAATTCAAGTCCTAGGCTGTGGGGGCTTTAGGGGAAGAGATGAAGCGAGCAGGAAGAGCACTCCGCAGTTGTAGCACACAAAAGAAGCCAAGAATTTTGCTCTTACAAAACAAAAACAAAAAAAACAGAAAAGCAAATAAACACTATGAAGGCTCCAGTCCCTACCTTCCTCCACACTCAGCACAGCCTTCCCAGGTTTCCTCCTCCAGCAGCAGAACCTACCCGGAAGGGAGCTGGGGCAGAAAGCAGGCCTTATATCTACCACAGGGATTCCCACCAGGCTTTGCTTCTTTAAAGCTATAGCCTTGCATTCTCACTGTGAATCCCTGGCTCTCCAAGCGATATCTCCCTTTATCAGATCTCTCCCTTTATCAGATCTCTCTCCCCTGATAAGCCCAGCATCTGACCATTTTGACCATCTAGCTTGCACTAGCGTGTGCAGCTTGTGAACTCCTGGCCTAGGAACCAGGAAACTGAGGTTCCATTCCCAGGTCTCCTGCTGCCCTGCCGTGTTCGAAAATATTATGGGCAGTGGAATTCTGTTTGTTACTGTGAATCAAGCTAGAGAACTCTACAGTACTTTGTAACCCAAGCTGTCAACTGAACGTCTCCCCCAGAGATCTCCAGTGAGCATTTACCGGAGACATTTGTATATGTGGAATTACGTCTCTTCAGTTATTTGTCTTGCTAGTAAACAGAGGGATAACTATTAACCATGCATCACAATAATGAACAATATCATTTACAAACGCTGCCGTGTAAAGCTGAATGAACGCGAACAAGGTGACGTTCTGCAGAGGAACAGGGCAGGTAATGCTATCTCCATGTCCTCTGAGCTTAACCTTCCGGACAGTGGCATTTTCCAGACTGCCACCAGCGGAATGACCTCCTCAAAGGACAGATATCTGTTGTGGGGACTGCCAGACCAGGTCAGACCAGTGGCCTGTCTAGTGTAGTCTCCTATCTCCAAGAGGGGCCAGTCCTTGATGTTTCAAAGGAAGGTGCACGTAACCCCAGAGTGGACAGTTATGGATTAACCTGTCCCTGCCGGCTGTTTCTCTGTAACCCTGAGAGTGAGTTATATCCTAACACAAGCTTGTTTACAACAATGCTGCTTTTCCACATGTAATGTGACTGTGTCTGCAACCTCTAAAGGAACAATGGGCCAGATCCCCAGTTGGTGTAAATGGACAAGGCAGTGGAGCCTAGTGGTACAGCGCTGGACTGGGTTATGGTTTCCTCTCTGCTACTGGCCCAATGGGTGACACTGACCAAATCACTTCATGGCCTCAGTTTTCCTTTCTGTGCAATGTGGAGAATGATGCTAACTTCCCTTGTAAAGCACCGAGAGATCACGGGATGCTACGTGCTGTTATGATCAGGATCAAGCCAATGGGCCAGATCCCCAGCTGATGTAAACTGGCATAATTCGACTGACTTCAGTGCAGCTACGCTGATTTGTACGTGCCAAGAATCTGTCTAATCCGTCGATTTCAGTCAAGGGAATGGCAGTAGCCATTCCCCAATAAGCCTTGGTGAAATCTTTCTTACTTGTTCTGTGTTTGCCTTGTCTTCATGACTCTTTCACCGCTGCCTTCTGGACTTTGTCCCTTCCGGTTCTTTGTTGCTCTTCTCTGGCTTGCTCTTTGCAGTTCCTTCTCCATCCACAGGCTGTGTTCACAGCTGGAATGGGCTGCGCCCAGACCCTTGGGCATTGAATAATTGACGCTGACTGCGTTCCAGTTCTCCTGTGTGCCTGCTCCCTGTGCTTAGCACAGGCAGTTTCACTCCGCCCCAGCCCTGCCCACAGTCTCCCCAGGTTTGCCCTGCACAGATCCAGCCCTGCAGGGGTTTGTGCATATTTGAATCCCATTTTACTCCAAATGACAGACTCCAGTAGAACAGTGGCATGTATCCTCCCCCTCCCCCCCAGACCTTTGAACCCCTAAACACCTAGGAACAGAGCAGATCCGTTACCAGACCGGATGAATGGTCCATTTAGTCCAGAATCCTGTCTCAGCTAGTGGTTGATGCTTTGATTGAAGGTGAGCCCAGTTAGCCACATCAGCAATGCTGTGGGCTCGGCTGGGGATTTCCTCTCGTCTCCTGCAGTTGATCGGCGTATGGCCCTGAGGCATGAGATGCAATTGCCTTGATCTTAGCACATGTAAAACTATATTATAGGCCATAAAATTCTCTAGCCCTTCTTTATAACATCCACTGGGGGTGTGGCGCTGTCAGAAATATGCTCTCGTACCTGGTCAAACCACAGGGGCTAGTCCCCTCTCCCCCTGGCCGGCACCGCTCCCATGAAGAGTAATGAGAGTTATTCACACGCCCCTTGATGGAGGAACAGAATTGTGTGTGTCTGGTTTATTACTGTCCTCTAAGCAAGTCCCAATTTACACGTTGGCGGTTTCAACCCCCCTCCCTATTCGTTTGTCCCAGCCAGGGTTCCCCTGAGAGGTGTCTCTTTACCTGCTTTGCTCCCTGTAACCAGGGGTCCCAGGAGCCCAACTCCTCCTGGTACCTCACGGCTTTTCATCAACTACTCCCGTGAAGCTCGGCCAAGGACACACTCCCTACCGCAGCTGGGGCCATGCTGACCTTCCGGGTGCTTGCACGGAACACGGCCCCTTTGCACCACTGCATCCATGGGGTCTTATTTCCTCGTGGGCCACCCTCGGTACGTCGCTCCTGTCCGGGTTATCTCCGGGGTGCTTCGCTTTGTTACATGTGGAGCGTCTTTGCATCAGCTCTAAGCCACCAGGTTGAATCTGGGCCTGTGAGTCTAGCAATTGAAAGTCAGCACAATGGGCAGACGTTTGCTGGCCTATCAGGACCCCATGAGGCCTAGCACTAATGTCCTCTCTGCTGGCTGCAGCGGTAGAGGGATGAATGGGCCCTGGAGACTGGTCTCCTCTCTGCCCCCTGGAAATAGCCGTTCTAGGACAGCACTCGGGGAACACTGGCATGGGGCTGGCACTGTCCTGCCTGTCCCACATCTGTGGATAATTGCAGGACTTTATGCTCCAGGGCTGCTGCTTCTACCAGGACTAATAAAGAAGAGAAAAGTTTCTTTCTGTGGGTAAGAGAACTCCTAGTGCCTCTGCCCAGCATGCCCATGTGACCTTGGCATGGCACGTGTGTGTCGGGCACTCTTGAGGGGTACATAACTCTGTGCCCCGCTCCGCCCTTTGAAATGCCGGGTGTGGCTATGGGCAGACACCGCTGCCTCACCTGAAAAACACCAGAGAACTGTGTGCAGAAGCGAGAAGAAAAAAAAAAAAAAGCCTTCCGCTTTCATTCCCATATTTATTAGGTGGGCAGATCATTGTGTGGTCAGCTGGACTTCAGCCCTTACCAAGGGGGATATTTATAAGGGGCGCAGTGTGCAGGAACCGCACTGCCTGTGCGTCCAAGTCGCTCCCTTTCCAGCGCAAGGTAGAATGTTGCCTTTGTTCCCTTTGGGTCAGAGGCAGAGTCAAAGCAAAAGGGCGCCCAGGCCTTTCAGCTGATCCTCCTCCCCCGCCCTCCCCACCAAAATCTTGCATGTTTTCTGTTTAAATAGCACACAGTTGTGAAGTGTCCTGGCTCTTTCCACACACACGCTGTGGCCTCAGCAACTGCTGCAATAAATCAATAGGAAAATAGAGGCTGCCAGTTAGACTAAACAAGTGCATTTGCAAGGATTGCTAACCCTCATTAATCACTCTGACAGTCCTAAAAACACATTTCCCCTTTAATGACTGTATTTGGATAATCAGTGCTTTTTCCTCCTCAGTCAGAGTTTGAGTAACGGACAGCTGGTGTTATTATAGCCATTCATGGGAGAGAGCTGGGAGCAGGGTCAACTGGGAGTCAACCACTGGAGGTCTCCTGCAATTCAGGGCGAGTTGGAAAAGTTGTTGTTATGCAATAATGAGGCGAGCTGCTTGCTGCCAATACAGATTCAAACATACATTTACCAATGTCCTAACACCCACCTGTGTTATCTGAGCAACATTCTCCTCCCTTTCCCCTCCAACAAAACCCGCTGCCAGCTGGGTTTGAAAGGCTCGTTTTTGGTTCACTGTGTTGCCTTTAGGTGGTTTTTGCTTTCAGAATAAGTTTGAAACCAGGCACATTTTTCTGTGTAAATGATGTCACACATTAATGCACAGCACATTATGAAAATGGTAATTCAAACCCATACAACTCTAAATTAAGCCATACATTATCCGACACACTCAGCCATATATTTTGCAGAAAGACAGGATGAAATCAAATCAAACTGAAACTGTGGAGTGCAGATTGTTAGAATAATTAATAAAGTGCATCCCAGAGCTCTTAGGAGAAGATGAATTCTGCAGTAACCAGGGCGTACATTAGATGGAGAGTTGGCAACACAATCATTTCCTAGCAGAGAAAGTCACAGAGTGCTGACTGGCATCAGAGGAGGCTTTGCAGTGTTTACAGAGTCTGGGTGGGTTCTGCAGTCTTTAGGAAACAACTCCCATGGGGAATTTTCCTGCATGAAGACCAAGGAATTTAGAGAGTTGCAACCCTGGTGTATCGGAACTGTGCCCCAGTAGTTTAATTGCCCGGGAAGGATCTCTTTAAGTCAGCTACATTTTCAAGTGGGGGCTTAATGTCTCCAAATGTCCCTCTCCAAGGGAACCAGGAAAAATGGCAACTTCATTGTAGAGGGCTAATCCATCTGGCCCCACTCTCTCCATCCCATTAACCTGGGAAATGATTCCTAAAAGGAGGGAAATGCTCCAGGAGGGAGATAAAGCAGCTCTACTTGTCCTTTCTATAGGAGGGATCTTTCAAACCTCCCAGCCACCAGCCCTGCCATGCCATGCCCCTGTTGATCTCAGTAAAACAACTCACTTGCGTGGATTAGAGTTAGGTGCTTTACAGCCTTTTCTGGATCGGGGTCCTGGTCAGTTCAGCTTTTCCCTTGTCCTATTGTGAACTCTCCTGCCAGTTGTGCTTAGCCATGGAGATCATTTGGGTTTTGCTCCTTCTAGGTCCTCTCATTAACCCACTTCCTCCTGCTGTGAGGAGAGGCTGCTGCATATGGGATAGTGCCTTCACCTGCAGGCTCTGGTGATAATTAAAGCACCTTTACTGTGGGAAGAGCATATTGCCTGTGGTAACAGCCCGTGAGGGCACAAGCCCTGGATTTTGAAGCCCCTTCTCTCGTGGGGCTTTGTGCAAGCCCCCATCTGTGGGGTAGCCGACCTCCCTCTGGATCCAGGGGAAACCTCCACAGTCAGACCAAGCTCAGGCAACTACTCTGCTGCATTATGGTCAGCAAAAATGCCTCACCCCTAAAGGAGCAGCTCTGGGGGGGTAAAGTTCAGCATATGCAGGATGGGGGCTGTAGGCTCTTACACACACACACACACACACACACACACACACACACACACACACACAAACTTTGTTTGTCCAGCTGCAGGCCACGCCTAGCACAAATCTCCTTCTGGCCATTAGCAGAGTCTCTCTCCAGTGCCTTAGAGGCCCCGCGGATAAACCGTTCGCCCTCCTTCCCCGTAGTTCCCATCTGCTTCCCTGACTGCAGCAAGAGATGACAAAAAACATTCTGGAGAAGTGGCAAGGCTGGAATCTCAACCCTGAGCCCCATCACTGAAAACAGACACAGGCTGAAATGTCTCTCTCTCTCTCCCCCCTCCCCCGTGATGCACCTTCTCCCTGCCCAGCCTTCTGGACCCATGACAATCACCTCTTTAAGGGTCCCCTTTATTTCCAGGGACTAGTGGCCTCCTCTGTGCCATCAGGCTGGGGAAGGCAAGGAAGCAGAACCAGCAGGCAATTTATTCCCTTGTAGTCAAGGCTCCCCCTCTCGTTAAACTGTTACCTTCCTGGCCCTGTGAAATGCAGCTGCAGCAGGAAACCCTTTGGGGGAAGGACTGTGGGGCATGGGGTAGGCTGGAAAGACCCACTCTGCCATGCAGCCGGGGTGCACACACCTGACCCCCTTGATGGCAACAGCACACACATTGCACAGGACTGCAGGACCAAACACCGAACTGGGGTCATTGTTCCCTGACCCTACTCTACCTGCAGCACTGGTGGTTGGCAAGTTACAGCTTCCTCTCACCTGGGCATTTCCCCATCTCGTTCCACAAAGCCTTAGCAAGACAATGTAGCTCCAAGGTGGCTGGGGGAACTGGTGCAGATGGGAAGCCCCTGGAACTATAGTTATTCAGCTCTCTCGCCCCCGAATTCTCGTAAGCACATTTAAAACTTCCTTCAGGAAGGAAGGGCTGGTGTGTCTGAGGTCTTCCAAGGTCCCATGATGTCTCTGAACAGCCACGGTATAGTGAGGACATGGGAAACTGTCTGGAGTCTCGTATGGCCAGGGAGCAGGGGGAATGATAGCATGGCCACATCCCAGCATCTCTCAAGTGCGCCACTGCATGCTCTCTCCCTCACATGGTACCAGCCTGCAGCACAATTTGGATGAATAGTGGAATTTAAACAGAAAGATTGCATTTGGCTAGCAGCCCCTGTTTAAGCATGTTATATGCAGCTGGAGGAACACCCAGAAATGTAAATACAGGGCACAAGACACATATTACAGAGAGTAATTAACTAACATTAATTCCATGATTCATCCCCATGCAACAGGATTAAAGCCCTCAGAGGGAGTGCACTGCAGGTGAGACACACACATTAGGTGCAGCAAGATAAGAGATTTGTATGGAGATCCCACTACTGCTAAAACACCTGAGGAGATCAGCTAAGAAACAGGCCTCTCTCTCCCTGGAAGGGCAGAACATTGATGCTTTCCCATCCAGCCGACCAGCCAGGGTGAGGGGGTTCACCTTGTCCCTTTCCTTCCAAAACAAGCCAGGTTTCCATTTCGCAAACTGCCCCAAGCTTGGTGCACTCTGGAAACACTCTGTTGGGTGGCTTGTAATCTTTTCTGCCAAGCGGGATGGGGATGGGAAGGATACGGATTTCAGACTTGTTTATCAAACCTGTTCTCATTCGCTCTGCCTGCATGGTGAAAAGGCAACGGGAGAAAAATTGCTCTCGGCAGCACCCACAGTTACCGTAGGGGAGACACTGAGCTAGGTACAGGAACAGATATGGGATTCCATTTATGTTGCTTTTCCAGACATATATAAATTCCTTCCCATGGCTGCAGTTACAGAGATGATCTGGAATTTGAAAAGCTAGAGAAATTCTGAGGCGCTTTGGATCTTTGTACAGCTGCTCCCGGTTCTCAAAAGCATTCCCACCGCTTCCCTCTATCACCACGCTTGGTATGACATGAGCAAAACCTCCATACAAGCATACGTATTAATAAGGAACCAAGGTACCAGACATCCCTTGCTGCACGGTTAGCTCCGTATTGTCCAAGGATGACCGTTCTAAATAGACCATTGAACTTCTCCAGAATTCCTAGAGCATTAGGGTGTTAAGGATTCCATTATCACCATTCCTGGCCCCGTTAGATCACAATGATCCCTTCTAGCCTGGGGCTCCCTGACTCTAATTTGATTCAGTTACCTAGTCCCAGGAGGGACCGGTCTAATCAATTTAGGACTGAGCCCTCTCACTCCTGACCTCCCCCAGCCCAACATCTGCAAAGTGGGGGATCATTTTCTAACTGGGTGTGTGGCTGAGATGATAAAAAAAAAAACGAGTGAAATGCTGTATAGGGCCATATAAATTGTTCTCAGTAGCTGCTCGGTACCGTTCTACATTCTACCCAATGTCTGGCATTACTCAGATGAGCAAACAGGCAGTGCCAGCAGAGAGAATAGGTGTAAGTAGGGCAACGGGTAGAGAAATAAATTCGTTCCTGGGCTTCTCTCCGCCACGAGGTGGTGCTGTAACCCTTCAAACCTCCGCCTCCACCAAATCTTCCCCCACCCCAAAAAGCCCACCAGCTGCTTCTGCAGCTCTCTTCTTCCTCTTCAGTTACAATCTCTTGCCCTTCATTTTCCGTATTGCCTGTATAAACTGGCACCCAGCATCATTCCATTTGTCACAGGGAACAAACGCTGCCGCTCTCAGGAGTGACATTTACGACAACAGGAGGGGCTTTTCCCTTCTTCCCCCAAATTATTCATCGCCACAGTTAGTGGCTCACTTTCCTTGGCAAACCTTCTGGCTGCTGCAAAGACATTGCCTGGCTAATGGAGGTGATTTGTATAAAGACAAGAGGGTGTGGGGAAAGGGCGAGAAAATGCAAGAGAGAACACACCACAGGGTGAATATAACCAAGTATTCATTTATTAACAAAATAAGACTTACCAAGATGGAGCTCTATTCACCCAAAATGATCCGCAGCCTTCCCTGCCATGTTAGACTGGGGACGGGTCTGCACCCCATCCATGGTTCATTCCTGTAGGTCAAGAAAAGCTGGGGTTCGGGGATGGGGTTTTTTGGTATGTAGACTGGGCCTGTAGAAATCGGATCAAGATGGATTTGGCCCGGGGCACTGGATTAAATGACCCAGTTTGTACCAGGCGGGGTGGCTGTCTCCTAGCTATTTCTGCGGCTGTGAAGGGTCTCTTCTCCCCTGCCCTCCATCAGCGAGTCACGGACACCAAATTCATAATCCACATCTTTTTAATTTTGATCCGGTGCCCTGTGGTGGATCAGCGAGCGAAAGCAAGTCATTTGCAGTGGTACAGCCATTACACCTCATCCCGGGACACTAGTGGACTCCTTCAGTATTATCAGGGGAGTCTAGAAACGAGACTGACCAGTCCACTGGTTCTAGGTCTGTACAGGAGCCCACTAGAGTTGGAAGGCAAGGGGAGAGCAGGAGACAGGATACCGGACTAGATGGAGGACCACTGGTCTGAATCAGTAGGGCCCTTCCTATGTCCTTTCCCAAACTATAGAAGGAAGCAGGTCCCGATCAGCAGGTCTCCTTGGGTTTTGCACAGTGCCACATTTTGGGATGAAGAGAGCTCTGGGGTAGCACTGCCCCGCTGCCCTTCCACCCTCCCCACTGCCGCTGCCCCTTCCCCAAAATACATTACAAAAAAAATTACATCTCTGTTAACTGTACAAACAAGGAGAAACGGGTTTTCAAAATGATAAACGGGGAAGGGGAAATGCATCTGTTAAAAGAGGCATGCAAGGACTTCCTGGGGAGGGGACAAAACCAAATAAAATTTCAAAAGAAGAAAGAAAAGGGAAAAGAAAGAAAAAGAAAAGCCCCACACCTGCAAAGGAAAGGATTTTTTTTTTTAGACACAGACTTTTTGCATACCATTGATTCATTGGTGTATTAATGCACTTAATATTCCCAGCTTTAAGCTAACATACAGTAAATAAATACACAGTCCAAGGAAGGGAAGGAGAGCGGGGGAGGGAGAGGAGAGGGTGCTTTAGTTACTGATATCCAAGCGCGGAAGCTGAAGTTAGTCTTTGGCCATACAGTGCATATGGAGAGTAGTAGGGTCCAGCTGCTGGCAAGGAGGGCACTGGCAGGGCCCCGGCTGTGGGCAAGTGGCTCTTGCCATAAGGGTGGTACCTGTTTAGTCCCAAAGTATGTGGGCTCCTCAAAGACAGGGATCCCGGTAAAGTGTTGGGGCTCCCTGGGGCGGTGGGTGGGAGGTGGAGATGGCAGGATGCCGCAGAGCCAAGACCAGAGGTAGGGTAGCCAGCCAAGAGTTTCTCCGCCCCGGGCAGAGCCGTGTGGGTCCGTAGGTGGGTGAGCAGTTCCTCCGAGGTGGCAAACCTCTTGTCGCAGGGTCCACTGGCAGACACCCAGTTGCATATGTGGGGCAAGGGGTCGTTCTGGAGCATGAAGCCGTAGGTGTAGAGGGGGTGGCTGGGCAGGCTCGGGGTGGCGCTGGAGGACAGGGTGGTGTGGACGGAGTGCAGGGGGTGCGTGGGGTACACCAGGGGGTATCCGCTTTTCAGGCTGCCCGGGTCGTGCACACAGCTGGAGCAGTTGCTGGTGCCCAGGTGGGAGGCGCTGTGGTAACTCAAGCAATAGGGGTCTCTGCATAATCCCTGCATGAAGGAGGGCGGGGAGGCCCCGGTCAGCGGGCTGGAGCTGGGCGGCTTGCCGGGCAAGCCCAAGGTCCCCGGCAGCTGGCTGCTCACCAGGCCGGCTTTAGTAGGATCCAGGCCGGGCACGAACTGGGACGGGTAGCCGGCGTAAGCCCCGACGATGGACCCATGGTAGCCAATGCTGGAAGGGGGCAGGGGGAAGACGGAGTGGCCCGGCTTGTAGGGGGACACCGGGGCCACGTGGCCGGCGGGCGCCAGGGCCGGGGGCTCCGATTTGCGCCCCGAGGCGGCCTCCCCCTGCGCCCCCGTCTCCGCGCTCCCTGCGCCCCCGCCGGCCCGGCTCAAGCCGCTGCCCCCTGGCCCCGGCGCCGCTTCAGGGCTGGGCTTGGCCGCCGCCTCCGGCTCCTTCTTGTCCTCCTGGCCCTTGCAGTCCCCCTGCTGCGGGGAGCTGCCCCGGGAGCCGCCCGGGGAGGCGGCGGCCGCATGCGGCGGGAAGGGCGGGCAGGTGGCGCTGGGCACCCGGAACCCGGCCTTGTCCGCCCCGGGGCCCGCGCCCGCCGAGCCGCCCTCCTTGCGGGGGTCCCCGCCGCCTTTGGAGTACGGCTTGAAGCTGGATTTGTCCTCCGCCGGGGAGTCGCCGCCGCCGCCGAGGTGCTTGAGGGCGGAGGCGGTGGAGCGGCCGCCCGGCTCCTTGTCCCCGCCGGGCGGGCCGGTAGCGGCCACCGCGTTGAGTTTGGAGGAAGGCGGCGGGTCCGGCTTGCCGATCTGGGAGCAGGTCTGGGCCAGCAGCGCCAGCGGGCTCTTCTTAGCGTCCAGCTGCGGGGAGAGGGAGAGAGAGGCCGGAGCGCGGGTGAGCCGGGGCGCAGCGATGCTGCTCCGGGGAGCCGCGCGCGCGGACAGCCCCCCAAAGCCGGGGGAGCCCGCAGCTCCCAAGGGCTAAGCCCTGGGGCGCTCTCAGACCCCCACAGCCCGGGGAGGAGACGGGGGGTCACAACCCCACTGGCGCCCTCCAGCGAGGGAGAGACCGGGGTGGGGAACGAAGCCCTTTCCCAGCCCCCCTCCTCCGGGGGGTCTCGGGCTTCTCAGCCCCCGCGGGTCCCCACCAGGAGGAGCCCCAGCCCCGTCTCTCTCCTTTGGAGCCTGGCCAAGGGAAGGCTCGAGCCGGCTCCTTCCACCCGCCCCGCTCCGGAACTTCGCTGGCAGCTAAATCGAGCAGAGGGACCCCCGGGGCCGTGTGAGCCGCCCGGACTCCTCGGGTTCCCCCAGGCTGCCCGACCCCGAGAGCCCAGAGAGGTGCAGGGCGGGGCGACCCCCCGCCCCCGGCTAGCGTGCCCCCAGGAGGGCGCAGGAGCCCGGCGCTTAGGGGTGGAAATAAGGGAAGCGAAGGGGGCACGGTGCCATCCCCTGCTGCGGGTGTGCGCGCAAAGGCGCACGGCGCTCCGGGGAGGCGCGGTGCGCCCGGCCCCAGGGCAGCGCCCCGGGACACCGCCAAGGGAGCGGCTCCGATTAGCAGAGCGGACCGGGGCGGTCCTGGGACCGGTCCGGGTGCGATCCCTGGCCGGGCCAAGAGGATAACGGCGCGGCTCCGGGGCAGCGCGCTGCGCCCTGGCCGGGCAGGCAGCCTGGCTGGGGGCCCCCGGCCGGGACTGACCTCGATGGGGCTGATGGGCGTGGAGGAGAGAGGCTGCAGGTATTCCGGGTGCAGGAGGTGGCCAGTGTGGGCGCTGAGCATCTTCAAGACCCTGATGGGGAGCCGGTTCGCCTGGCGCAGGGGGTCCGCCGGGGGCAGGTGCGAGATCGCCGGGCTGGCTGCTGCTGGGGACGGTGCGCGCTCCCTTCCGCCGCTCTGCGATGTCCTTGGGTTAGATCCAGCGGGCGAACCGCTCATTTGGAGGAGGCTGCAGGGGGAGAGAGCCGGGCGGGGTGGGGTAGGGTAAGGGGGGAGGGGAAAGGGAGGGAGGCGAGCTCCGGGGGCGGCGGGGCGAGCTCCGCAGTGCTGCCGAGCTGGGCAGGGCGGTGGCGGCGGCCGCAGCAGCACCGGCCCCGGGAAGACAAAAACCTTCCCCTTCCCCTATCAACACGTCAAATAGCCCCGATCAGCAGCCACACTTCAAAGGGACCAACCCTCCGCACCAATCCGGGACCTGCCAGGGACCCCGGGGCGGGATCAGACGCCGTGGGGGGAGCTTCGCTTGGTAGGAGGGGAGACGCTTAAAGGGCCCTGGACGGCCCGCCTCGCGCTGGCTTTAACAATGCCAGATCCCGGAGTGTTCCACGCCCCCCTTTAAAAGCCCAGCCCAGCGAGATCATGACAGCGCTAGAAAGGGGGCGGGGGGGGGGGCGCTGCTTTTTGGCTTGGGGAGGCCCCCGTCCCATGCCTACGACCGGTGGCGAAGAGAGCCCACCGAAGAGGCACAGAGCAGGTGCCACCCCATACAATGTGGAGTCCCCGAGTTAGTAACCAGAGCAGGGACCATCACCGATGGGCTGCGAGGTTTCTCACTCCCAGGGAGGCTCTAGTTTATTTGCAGTTTCCAGTTTTGGTTGCCAGGTTAACCCCCCAATTGCAAATCGGTGCCCTATTTAGGTTTATTGGCTATATCCTGCTGTGTTGTGCAATCTTGCATGGGTGTTTATGGTTTATAATGTGTAAAATAAAGTATGCAATTGCTGCATTTAAAGAATATTTCATAATAATAATAATAGTTGGTATTGATATAGCACTTTATGTTTTCAGGGTGCTGAACAAACGTCCAGTAATTAATTACATTGAAATGTGAAATCATCAGGGTGTGTGCATTGAATGCATAGCCTGGTGAACCAGGACAAGTAAGGCTCTCATCCTGGCGACACTTACACATTTACTAAAAACTTTACCACTTTGAGTACTCCCCTGGAAAGCAAGGGAAGTAGTTAGAGCAGTCAAATTAAGCGGGTTAGTCTGCAGGACTGGGGCCTTTCTCAATCCTGCAAAGATTTATGCAGGTGCTTAATTTTAAAGAGCCCAAAACTACTCACCTACATACAGTTATGCACCTCTGTAAGCATTTTTAGGATTGGCATTTAAGCCACACACCTGGATGAGAGTTTGTGGGATCTGAGTGAGGCCTGTGTAGAACAGAGAATGCTGGGATAGGGTGAAAAGGACTATGGGATCATGGGAGAAAACCAGTGAGCAATTTGGGGGCTGTGGGTGGGTGAAAGTTGAGAAGCCTGCCTTGGCCACTGAAACAAAAATGTGATGTCTTTAGAATTAACTGGAAGCCTCGTTCCAATTATCTATCTAATTAGCTTTGGCAGCTATCATAACTTATTTTCCATTTGTAGACAATGAAACAATCACCAAACCCATGAAAGGCTGTGTGTTCTCTGAACAGACAGGCCATGTGCTGAAAAGCCAATGAACCACTACTCAGTACAGTTTTCAACCTTTTTCAATAGGTGGACTCCTAAAAAATTCCCAATGAAAGTGTGGACCCCTGTGGAAATCAGACCTCGGTGGTCTGTGGCGCACAGGTTGAAAACCACTAACTTGGGTGATGTCATTGCTGCAGTATTAAAATCAAGGTTTATCTGGAACAAATTACCTATTGAAAAACCAGTAACCCTGCCTTTCTGGTTGGCATAGTATATCACTAACATATTTATAACTCTGAATGTTTGACATTTTAATGTTTTCTTTCATGTACTTCTGGCTGAAGGCATATCATTTGCCAATAGTACATTGCATGGCAATTGTTTGCTGCATAGTTGTGGATAATGGAAATGAACAACCTTTCAGCAATGTGTTTCTTAACTGTGTATAAACTTTATTGGCCAGGGGAATTCACTGTTGGGAACCAGATTTCTGAAGTACAGTTACACTTTTACATTTGCAGAATGTTTTTCAAATTCCAGCTACCTGGGGGGAAAAAAGAGAGAGAGAGACGTATAATTAATCATATTAGGTCCTGGCAGATGCTTTATGTTACAACAATGTTGCTATTATTAAGTTCATACGGCCACCCATTACAAAGTCTGTGTGCTCAGTGTTCTGGGAAAAAGAGCTTTGCTGGATTTCCCTCAGTGGAGTGAAGGCATCTCTGTGTTACATGCCTCACTTCAAGGACCACTTTCCCAACCACAATCAATCACTCTGTTTGTCAGACCTGTCAATTCCCCCTCATTGTGAGACGTTTTCCCCCCGAAGCTGACCGCAAGATTGATTCAATCCGAACAACAAAAAATGTAAAAAGGAGAGGCCTGCCTTTCAAAGGAGTCATTCAAGTAAGAAGGAAATAAAAAACCTTTCCGCCAAGTAATTCAAGTTGTATGCCAACAACAACACCCACGTCCCACCTTGTTTTAGTTTAGTTTATGTGGGCTGGGGTTTGGCAGCCATTACAATGGACACTTGAAGGAACGTCTGTCCAAACAAACAAACAGAGCGAGGGTATCTTGAGGATTGTGTCTGTTGGACCTCAGAAATATTACTGCCTTGGCTTCAATGCTATTGGATGATGATGCAGCCTGCTGACGTTGCTGGAGTTTTGCCATTGTAAAATTCGAGTAAATGAAGTGGTGAATCAGCCCAACAGAATGAAAAACACAAGGTTTACCCTTTTTAAAAAAAATCCTAGCCAGTCAAGTTAGTAGAGAAAGTAAATTCTCCCCTTCCCAAAGGGAGGGTTTATTCTATAGATTGCATTTGAGTTTCTAATGAGTATCAAGGTGTGGCATTCTGACGCTTGGATTCTACTGACAGTTTTCAGGCTCGAGCAGGGGCCATTTTTCTTTCTAAATGTTCTAAGCCAGAGAACAAGTGCAGAGCGAGGGGAACATTAGCAGGGATAGCGTGTGGCAGTTATCAGTACATTGGAAACAAAATTGCCAGATGAAACTTCTGTCTGCAGGAATAAAACATCATCAGAAGATCATCACAGATAATGATGAGTCCTGTTTAACATTCTAATATTATGGGGCCTTATTATCTCTGATTGTACTCTTGGTTTTTAAATCTGTCTGGGTGCTATTTTCCCTAAGCAGAACATTAACTGGGGGAGCGGGGGGAAAGGGGTAAATAAGACCTTATTTCATGTTAATTTCAGCTCTGTAAAAGTCACCTTGTGCCATAAAAATGGCTTTCAAGAAATATATATTTTATATTTTTAAAATAGAAATGAGAACACTTGCTAAGGGAAAAAAATGAATCACACTCAGCACTGAATAAAGAGAAACAATGTTTTGAATAACAGTAAAATGAGAAACAAACAAAAAAGACTTTCTTGGGAACTTAGGGCAAGATTTTCCCAAGGGAATTTGGTAATGATTTTTGGGTGCTGTGATTTTGGTTGCCCAAACTGAGGTGCCTTTAAAGGGGCCTGATTTTCAAAGGATGCCTGAATCTGGGCACCCCAAAATGGAGGCACCTAAAACCTCTAGAAAATGTAGGCCCTAAATATTGATGTGTTTGTAAAAGTTTAAATAAAGTTTCACACCCAGGAAATATGCTCCAGCAGATATTGTTCTATGATGAATTGTATTAGCTCAAGCCTCAGTTCTGAGAACACTTAATCTATAGTGCTTAACTTCATGGACATGAGTAGTTCCCGGTGAAAGACATAAATGCAACTACATGTGTGTAAAGTTAAGAATGTGTACAAGTATTTGCAGGACCCGTTTAATGTATATTAGCCAAAGCGGTCTCCTCCGAATTGTTTGATCTCTTTGCAAATCCACAACACCACACACCTTCAAATAGCAACAACATGTAATAATATCTCCCTGTGCAGCTATTTATATATTTACAAACTGCAAAGTATGTATGTCAAACGGGGAATTTTGTTTTCCTCTTGTGTTTAAGATCTTTCAGCAACTTGTAATTACCCTTTGGCAAGGCTTCCTTGTTAAACACATAGATTAGGGTGTTCATCACTCCTTGTACTTGTTTCCGGCCTTGTCCCAGCAGTTTAAGACACTAGCAAAAAAAAGCCCAACCCAACCAACATGCTTTCTAGAGGAAAGAAAAACAGAATACATCAGGGGAGGGACGGAGGGGAGCAAAAATAAAAAAATGCAGACTGGGAACTGAGTGATGTACAGGGACTACTGGAAAAACTCCCTGAATATCAGACCTATCTGCAGAGTTACTAACACAGGAAGCATATCACTTATGATGGATAGGACAGTAATCCCGACTTCCAGAAATTAGTGTTTGAGGTGGTCACTGTTCACCCCCACCCTGGCTCTGTAGCAGTAATAAATAACAACGGATGTAGTTTCTTACTGTGTTAACAATATTCACTTACCTACCTGCTTTTGTAGGTTGCATATCTTCAGTGAATAGATTAGAGTTTTCAAAATGAATGCTTTTGTTCTGTGTGTCTGCCCTATTGTTCAGCAAAGAACCCCCGACTTTTACAACATATTCCTATGTTGCTGATATGCAGAATGTTGCTCTGAGCTTAAAGACTTGCATCTACTGCAGCTTGGATTAGTGCTAGTGAATGATGTAAGCATTTTTCTCTGAAGCTCAGGGGTGGAGTTGTGGAAAGTTAACAAGTTACCTAAATAGCAAATCCCAGATTTGGAACCAGGGGACAAGGTATTTGAATGTTAGGGCCTGTCCACATAGGAAGTTATAGTGGTATGAGGGGTAGCGGTGTATTTAAACATCTATAGTTATACGGGTGTAACTCCCCATGGAAACACTCTTATGAGTGTCTTTTTCCACTATAGTGGGTCACTTTGGAAGCTGCTTGAGCTAAACTGGGAAAATCCACTCTCATTGCTGAATAAGGGAGTCCATGGGGGAGTTATACTGCTCAGTTTACATTCACACCCTAAGCTTATATCACGAGAACCTCTCATGGAGCCAGCCACCTAGTGTTTAGAAGAACGGCCAAAGGAGGAGAAGAACTGTATTTCCCCAGGGGGCTGGAAAGAAAGGAGAGGTAAAGAGCATAGCGCGCAGGCTGGACGATACATTGTGGTTGCCACAAAGGTCCTGATTCAGGAAAACATTTTGTATCCAGGGAGACAGAACATTGTTCAACGGGACTTAGCACATGCATAAGAGCCTTCCCTGACTGGGAATAGACTTCAGCAGGTGTTTAACGGCCTACTCCAAAGCCTATTGTACTCCGCAGGGTTCTCTTACTGACTTCAGCGGGCTTTGGATCATGCCCTAAACATCATCGTAATCAGGGGATAAAGTACTAGAAATGCGGGGAAATGGCACTTGTAACTTTAGGGCTAAGGCAGCCATTCTGGGGGTTTGCATGTGTCATCGATTTCCACTCCCTCCTAGGAAGAGAGGCTACTTGTAGAGAAGGCCCAGAAGAAAAAAGTGGGAAACGCTGTACCCCCATACTCCCTCTCTTTGTTTTGAAGACTAAATGGTCCGATCATGGAGAAGATCAGCAACAGGGCAGCCCATGCCCGAGGTGCACTGGCAACCCGCCTGGATGAACGGATGGGCTCGGGGTCACTGACAAGAAAATGGGTGAATCTCCATTCTCCCTGGCTAGAAATGCTGGTGTGCACTGGAGTAAATCAAGAGTAGGAGGGCAGTGGCCCTGCAGTCCATGGAGTGATGCTAGTGTAAGTAAGATCTGCATCAGGTCCAATAGAGAAGAAAGCAAGCGGAGGAGGGAATATCAGTATCTTAACTTGAATGAGTGTTGCAGGATAAAATCCAAGCTATCTATTGGGGGGAGGAGGCGAAGGGGTCAGTGTGTGCATATGCGGGGGCAGGGAGAGTGGAGGTAAGGAGGCTTTCTGACATAACAGAGTGAAGAAAATCCAGGGTGCTATTTGAAAGCCAAGGTTTTATTTGTGCTTGGATCTTTGTTATGCATCTGATATTTTATAGGTACTGTACATCTAGTAGTCAGCCTGTAAATGAGATGATGTGAACTTGTATTCAAACTGTAACAGTCCCTTTCAGCTGACTCCATGGAAGAAAATTTGTACAAGTCAGCTATTTCTCCTCACAGTTTTCAAAGTCCCACCTTACTGCTAGTGTTACACAATCTAAAGGCCTCCTTTGTAACTGCAAGAACAAGTGCCTAGAAATGATCTTATTTATTACCGGAGACATGTTTTAAAACAACTGACAAAATTGCAAGATGTAAAACGACAAGCAAGTGCTTTCTTTCTTTCAAACCGTATAGACTTCTGGCAATGATAAAAATAGGGTTTTCTTTTTTAAAGTTGGAATTGATCTTTATTTCTAAAGCAATCACGTAGCAGGAAAACCAGCAAGACACTTAGATATCAACTGATACACAGTTGGCTCATGGTTATTTTTTGAATGGCCAGGTAGCTTGCTTCCCTCAACAGAGTGATTAACATTAAAGAACCGTGTGAACATTACAAAAAAAGAAAGGAAAGTTCCCCTTCGCCCACCCCCTCCATTCCCTTGATGTGTGACTAACAGCTGTTTTACTTTGTGACAAATCAGTGGAGTCATCCTGTTGTTGATATAATGAAGTTGTTTCCTGGGGTGAAGTTCTACAGGATAAATTGCACCAGGGGAGGAGAACTTCACACACTTATCAAAGTGCTGAGGGGGGGGGGGGGCACCACTCCTCTGTTCTGCAGGGATGGCCAGCAGATCAAACTATACTCTTGAGTGGCTGACATGGGGTCACAGTGATATTAGTTCATACTGTTTTTTCTCACTTATTTTAAAGGGCCATTTATGAGCAAAATGATGTTCTTCCCTGAGAAATGGTTGGTGTTATGTTGGATGCCTGTAATTCAGATTAGTTTCCCTCAAATGATCCAATCTAGCCCAAATAATCAAAAGTTTTTTTTTCTCAAAAACATGGAAATGAACCATTTTGACATTTCTGATTACACCCCTTTCTTCCCTCCCCCCCAACCAACACAATTTGCTGAAATCTGAACAAATTCATGAAAGGTTTTGCTCAAAGCTAATCAGCAATTTTTGACAAAAAAAAAGTTTCAGATGAAAAATTTCACCCAGTGCTAAACGTGCAGCATTGAGCCCTTAGAGGGTTAATTGAATGTCTCACTTTTTGGCTCAACTTCATTTCCGAATGGCCTAACTTGGTGGTTCGCCACATGCCCAATGAAAGAGCTCTCCTCCCCTGGATCAGTTCCCCTCCCAGCCCCCTGTGCTTAGGAACATTAGATCCCACCAGTCCCATCTAGCCCAGCATCCTGTCTCTAACAGTGGCCAGCTCCAACCGCTTCAGAGGACATTGCTAAGAACCCCTAGAATGGACAATTATGGAATAACATGCCTCAAAAATACGTTTCTGCCTAATCCCCAGCAGTTAGGGATTGGTTATGCTTGAAACATGAGGTTTTATATCCCTTTATATTTCCTCCATTCATCCACACACATCTAATGTACACACATACATGTCCGAACCTTTTCGGAATCCCAGTAAACTCTCAATCTCAATGACTTTGACTGGCAGTGAGTTCCACAAGCCAATTATGCACAACGTAAAGAGAATGCTTTCTGCTTGATTTTCAAATCCTTCATTCTGAGGGCCAGCGGACAGTTGGCATTTGAGAACCCTGGCCTATGCCAAATAAAAATGTAACAGCTTGGATAGAAATCCTCCATTTTCATGATGTGGACAAGGTCTCATAATGCCATGCAGGAAACCGCAATAATTTTACCATCCAAGTCTGAGTGTCATGCACAGACTACAGCACCGAGCGGACGGCATGCTTTGGAAAGTGTGTGATTATTCTTTTACTGTTCACACCATTGGAATGAGTAAAAAATTGTTTTAGCATAGTTACAGTTTTACTGTTGCTCTTGAAAAACAAGGAGTGATCCCGTTCACCCAATTAGGGCAAAATTTTCAGGCTACAGCCACAAGGCAGCCTGCTGAGCTGTGTCTCATAGTTTAAACTAATTATGGCCCTGATCTTGCATTCAGCTCCACCTGAGTGCCGGGGGTCCCTGTCTGTGTGGCGTTTCAGTGGCTGGGGGTAAGACGGAGGATGGTAGAATGTTCCTCCCCAATCACATTTGCTCTAGAACTGCCCTCCGATCAGAGGTGGAATTTGAAAGCTTGAGTAGTAAAACTTGTAATATCTTGGATGCCTACTTATGGAAATGTTGATCATTGAGATCACTCACTGAAATGCACGCAGATCTCAGCCCACCGGCCCTGATCCAGCAACGGACGTGTAGTTCCATTGAAGTCAATGGAAGTTGCAGGTCCCCAGCACCACTTGGTATTTAGTCCAGGAGGCCAGGCAAAGCCCACTGAAGTGAATGGAAAAGATTCCTGTTGACTGCAACGGGGGCTGGATCCGGTCCAAAGTTTGCAACGATACTTTAACAAAGTACAGTGAAAAGAAATGAAAACATTTGACTGATGACTGAAGCTGAATGAAATGCTTTTGGGGCTCTCTGATTCAGTGGTTTCCTCTAGTCTTCAGAGGCAAAGAGGGAGTTACCTCTGGTTTTCTTTTTTTCCTTGCCAGTACTAGTTAATTGAACTATGCAAATTAATTTATACAATATCAATACCAGAGCCTTAAACCATTTGGCATAGCTCGTCTGGCATGTTCGTTACATAAAATGTTTGGAGCAGTGCTAATAAAAATGAAAAAGGCTGTAAATCAAGTTTAATTTATTCATTTTCTGTATGGTAGGAAAGCATGCCAAAATCAGATTATTTATGAGCCCTTCATAACAATAGGCAGTTTTATTGGTTGCCAATGACAAAAGAGGCGCTCAGTTGTTTTTTTGAATGCCTTTTCAGAAACATTTGTTTTTTTGGACTCTGTGATCTCAAAGAAAAATATTTAATCATTGATACCGTAAAAATAATTTATATTTAGATGTGAAAAACACATCAGACTTTAAAGCATAAATATACATAGCTAATCCTCCCCTAAAGACTCAGGCATATACTGTATTGTAGGTTAGATAAAAGAGCAGTGATTTAGATCAAGTTTCTTAAATTTCCCAGTAAGAGTATAATCTCCCTTAAGTCACACATAAAGTATCTGGTTTTTTAGACCACTTTCAGTATTTTATGAAAATGGACACATAGACACATTGCACGTAAAGACACAGAGTATACACACTCTATATCCCATTACACTTTTCTCATTTGCAGATACAGCATTACTTCCTTTGTCTTTACCTATCTCTAGCTAATTCACAATCTTTATTTTTCAGCGGGACTAACCAAATCCCAACAAATACTATACACCAGATAAAATAAAGTAACATAACAAATCAGCTATAAAACAACTGCATATTAGCTTCTGCTTCCCTCGCCCCCCAGTTTCACATCCTTTAAAACATCTTTTGTTCATGATCTAATACAGATGGAATCACAAGCTTAGCCGTGTTTAGGGGGCCACTGGGTTTGTGTCAAATATTTAATACATCAGTGAAGGAGGAGAGGCCCAAACATCTAGCTCAATTTGGAGGGTGGGAGGGGGAGGAGAACAGTCATATTACTGAGGTCTCAGACGTTCTTGGCTAATTGCATTTTAGACAATATTTCTAAGGGACATTTTTAAAGTCCCTCCATGGGCTGAGTTGGAATAGTCAGTGATATCTCACAAACATTTCCACTCTTGTGGGTCTCATGATAATTAGCACTTTTTTAAAGCTCCTGCTCATGGAATCACGATACGACGTGGGAATCTCAGCTTGCACTGTTGTTTAAAAAGAGTAAGTATCTAGCCCTCATGATTGTGAAGAAATGCTTGGAAATGTGACCCCCTAAAGGCTCAAAGACAGGAAGACAAATAAAAAGTCCACTTCCATGAGTTTTTTAAGACAATCTCATGATTTTTGAATGTTTGGGATTGGCATTACTGGCTAGTATACACTCTTCATGTACCTAATTTGTCCTACTGCATGAACTCTGGTTCTAAACACTAGGATGTCCCCTCCTGCTAGCGGATACAAACTTCTCTCAGAACAGAGCTAGGCCTCTGATTTGGCTGCAGGGCTTTGGTGTGATCTTGAGTTAAATATCTCCAGAGCTACAGTGAAATTGTCCGACGGGCATAAAGAAAACACATAGTTACATACAGTAAACCCTCGATTTAACGGACCTCGATTTAACGGACTTCGGATTTAACGGACAAAATTTCCAGTCCATATGTCATATGTGAAAATTAACACCCTGTTAATTTTAAAATGCTTTTAACCAAGATTTGCTTATAATTAATTTAACAGGTTATTTTTTGTTATTAATTCACTGTTACAGTAGACTCCCGATTATCTGGGTGCAGGTTAACTGGGCTGCGGATTAACCGGGATGTCTAAACGGGTCGGTAGGGGAAGCCCCAAAGCGGCAGCGGGCTCAGCCTTAGCCTGCTGCTGCTTTGGGGCTTCTCCCACTGGCCCCTTACAAGCTGGAGTCTCAGCCTGCTTCCAGCCTGGGTGTAGGAAACGCAGGCTGGCAGCAGGCTGAGACCCCGGCTGGCAGGAGCCTGGGGGGAAAGCCCAAAGCGGCAGCAGGCTCAGTGCTGAGCCCACTTCCGCTTTGGGATCTCGCCCCAGGCTTCTACCACCTGCCTCAGTCAGCTCCCGCTGCCAGCCTGGGTGTAGGGAATCCAGGCTGACAGCGGGAGCTCAGACCCTGGCTGGCAGGAGCCTGGGGGGAAAACCCCAAGGCGGCGGCAGACTGAGCACTCAACCTGCCGCCGCTTTGGGATTTCCCCCAAGGCTCCTGCCAGCCGGGGTCTCAGCCCGCTGCCAGCCTGGGCTTCCTACACCCAGGCTAGCAGGGGAGCTGACTGGGGCAGGTGGTGGGACCACCACCATCCACCCCCACCCCCAGGGCAGCCGGCGAAACACCCCACCCCCTACCCCAGTAGACGCGTGATTAACCGGGATTTTATTAACCGGGATTAAGGTTTTCCCGATCATCCCAGACAATCGAGAGTCTACTGTATAGGAAACTTTTCTGTGAAATTTAAACTTTTCATATATACTTAATTTTAATTACACAAACGTGTCTACATAAGTAAAAACAGGTAAACTAACTAATTTGTCAATTTTTTAAGATACGCATTCGGAAAACCTACTTATTATATAACGGACTTTCGGCTTTAACGGACACCCCCTCGCCCGAATTAGTCCGTTATATCGAGGTTTTACTGTACTGTGCCACTCTTGCTCTGCTTGAGAAGAGTCGTCAGTGAGACTACTCAGGTTGCATAAGGATGGCAAAACCGGCTCATTGTAAATCCAGACTGGCAATCCCTACCCAGGCAAAGCACCATCGCGGTTGGTCAGAGGTGTGACTTGTTTCCACTCCCTGACCGACAGCCCTGCCCTCAAAGGCCCTAGTATAGGCTCAACAACGAGACACGCACAAATCCATTTGCTGGGATAGCTTACTCTATTTGGGGAACTGGGTATAAACTATACTGGGAAAAAAGTTCCTTCAGATGCATCTGCACCGGGGGATGGGGGAGTTGCTGGCATAGCAATACAGTACTAGCAAACCCTTTCCAGTGCAGATAAGACCTACCTGTACAACATTGCCCCATTGTCTCAAATGAAGAATTAAGTGACCACCAACCAGTACAAAACAGAATCCTCTTTTCAAAACAAGATCAAAGCGCTGCTGGAGATAGCGAAAACCAAGACACCAGGGCCTGGCTGTTGAGTGGTGGGAGCTCCCTGGTCTCTAGTGGAAGTGGTGGGTGCTTCTGCCCTTTACTTTTAAACCAAAAGTGACAGCCAGTATTCAAAGCCTGTTCGTGGGTAAACCTCCGACTGGCCTTTTGTCCCCCGGTCAGAACTCTTGGGCGTATTATTTTAGTTGCAAACAAGTGGCAGCTGCCACGCCTGCTTGTGTCAAAATAAACTCCCCATCCAAGGGTTTACACAGTGTAGCAGGGCTTCCCATCCACTCACACCACGTCCGGGCCACACTTCCCTCTTGCTCTCCTACCAGCAGGAAAGAGACTCTGGGCTTTAAAAGCTGACAAAAGGCTATTGCGGAGTGACACAGAGAATGTGTATTACTCTGCTAGAGGGCACTGGATAATGCAGGGGCTCTGCAAGACAAGGGGCTTTTTCTGACTAGGGCTTGGCCAATCCTGAGAACCCCCGAATAATTAGCATACAGGATCTGTCAGTCATTGAGAGCTTTCAGGAAAAGGGGCCTCTTGTCAACGTCTCTGCCTTTGATGTGACTGGGATGGAGGTGCTCAATTAAAAGCCTATCAGTCTGTAAGTAAATCAACGCCTATCAGGCTTGTCACATCAAACAAACGATTATTACACTAACCCGCCCACCCCATTAATCTGGCTGCTCCTTCTTGACAGCTCAGGGTCAGGGCAATGTAAATCATGCACTGGATTACAGCCACCTGGATCAGGATTAAAGCAGCCCTGCAACATTGCGCCGCTGCACCCAATTATTTTCCACCACCGCCAGGACACGGGGAAGAGCAGGCAAAATACCATGCAGGGGGTGAAGGAGGAGAGAGCATCGGCATAGCAAGCAGAGCTGCTCTTTTAATCAATGCCTAAGAGTCACCCACTATTCTAGGTGTTTCTTTTTCATGCCAGGCTGGTTGTCCGTGGGCGTGTTAACTGGGCAGGATTGGGTCCTTGACTCACTGGCTAGGTGCTCAGCCGGTGGAAATCGGCCTAGCCGTGTTGAAGTCGCGGAGGCTCTAGCCTCACTGGTTAGATTCAGCACAATTTAATGTGAGCAGCGGGGTTTGGAAACGTCAATTTCAATGAAAAACGGCAGTGAAATGTTGTGAACGTTTTTGCAGATTTATTTTTTTGAGGGGGACATTTTCGGTAGTTGCCCTCTTCCCCTCCACCCATTTCCCAACCAGCAACATAGCCTTCCACAATGCGCCAGGAATTCCTCAGGTCTACACCCAGTGTTGTCCTAACATGCTATGTCCCCTTTGGCAGGACACATGCTAATCTCTCTGCCTTGATTTTCCCATTTGTAAAATGGGGATAACAATTATTTCTTACCTACCCCGCGGGGCTGCTTGGCAGATTAATGATATAATGCTTGCTGAGAGATCTGAATGTTTAAAGCATGATAAAGCGCTGAGTAGTAGTATTAATACAGTGCCCAATCCTGCTTGGCTTCATCCCAGGAACAATGCTAAAAAGACAGCAAGAGCCATGCAGTGATCAGGCGTCTGCAGCTTAAAATTGACAAGATGTCCTGTTTAATAAGAATTGACTTTCTTAACAAGGACAATGTTACATTCGCCCTAAAGCAACCCAATGTGAATGGTATCAAGAGCTCTCGAGGGCAGGGTGAACTTTGTCTTGTTTGAGTGACAGGGAGAGAAGAGGCGGGAATAGGGCTCTGTCTAGGTTATAAATTGCACTGGTTTTGCTAATGGTGGCTTTTTATTGATTATGTGCTTGTCTACACTAGAAAATTAATTCAGATTAAGGTGGGGTGTGAATTTAAGGTGCAATCGCTACTCCAGAATAACTCTATGTGTGGAATCTTTTATTCTGGATTAAGAGTGCTTTGATCTGGTTTAGCTTAATCCACTTTCACATAACTATTCTGGAATAATTCCATGTGTAGAGAAGCCCTTGGTTAAACTGGTGAATCTGTCTGTGTGGGCCCTGTTGAAATTATTTAAACCTAAAACACACCAGATTTAAACTGATTTAAGTGTACATACAGATCTACCTGAAATCAATAACAAAACATGCTATAGTGAAACTGGTGTAATTTATAATCTAGACAAGACCTCAGTATGTGACTCAGGAATGGAATAAAGAAAAGGATTCCAGCATTCCCCAGTTTGGCCAGGAAACAGCAGCTGCCCAAACTCAGCTGTCCCTTCCACTGGTGCAAATACGGAGTAAACCCACTGAGCTCAATGGAGTCTGAATGTGTTTCGCCAGGGAAAACAGGTGTGAAATGCTACCTGATCAGAATGTTGGTGTTTAACACCCCCTTGCACCAGTGCAAATGAGTGTGCACAGTACAGCAGGTCTTCTGGATTCATGCTGGTGTAAGCGACACAGAATATGGCCCAGACCGCCATCATTCTGCTTCTGATTTGGAGAAATGAAATCTTGATGCTGATAAACAATATCTCCCCAGCATTCCCCTTCAGAACACCTGTCCCACTTCAGCCATGCCTGTCACTTTGCTACAGGCTACCACTCCGCTCTGCCACTCCATCAAGCAACACCCTCCAAGCAGATAAGATGCCAGCTCTCTGCAAGCTCTGTTTGGATTATGGCTATGAGTAATACTGTGTATATGTCCCACTCCAGACACTGCGTTGTGATACACTCCAAACTTTGTTCTATGTTGTTTGGTGAAGTAGATAAAACAACCTACCCTAGAATGATGAGAATAGTGGTCTCAAGTCATGATACCGGCTGCTGGGTAAAGTATGGCAAGTGATAAAAGCGTTTAAAGTTGCAAGGATGTATTTTCATGCTGTTTAGAACCTATATAAACTTCCCAGCAGAGGCAAGGCACAGTCTGTGAGCAAAAGCTTGTTTGGCAGGTGACCAACATTCCAACCAAGGGATAACCAATGCACCTGGGAGATGACTCTGTTTGCTTTGGAGGTGGAGGTTATTAAATGGATTGATTTATACTTTCCTGTAGCAGTGTCAGTCCTATTCAGGTGTGTGGGTATTTACAGGTATCTAGTTATTTACTCCCATTTATTACTGTCCCTCTCAAGTTCTTTCAGCACTTACACAGTTTTAAAAACCTAACCACAGAGCAAAAGGAACGTTTGAAAAGGGATTCCCACAAAAAGCCTTCTGAGAGTCAGGAGACTGCCCACTCCCACAGCCATCTGACACCCCCAGCTCTCTGAGAACAAGGGCGTTATTATTAGTTATTACTATTTATTATAGATATCGTGGAAGTGGCTAGCAGAGCCCAGTTCTTAACCAGCACCCTTTGCACTAGGTGTGCAGACACAGAACAAAAAGACAGTCACTACCCCAAAGAGATTACAATCAAGAGACAGATGAAGATAGAGGAGGCAGCACAAGGAAATAGTAAGACAATAATTAACTAATGCCTTCAATAAACACCAAGGGTATAATTGAAATCAGTCCCAGGGCAAGTCTTGATAGCACACGTTCCTTCCAAAATCTCCACCCCAGAACCCCAGTAATCCTCCTCAGCCCCACCCAACCAGGAAAAGCCTGGGAGAAAAGACTGGATTTGTAGGTTGTCAACAAGGCTCAGCACGCAACACACACCAGAAGTGCTGAGCATTGCTGGAAAACGGGCCACTTATGAAAGTGCCTAGATGGGAACTGAGCTCTTCTGAAATCTGGCCCCAAGTGTGGGTTGCCAAAGGGCCCAACTCATCACTGACCTGCACTTTGTGGTGTCGTGCAAGGGAGTGCAAAGACCTACCAAATCTGAATAGTACAGCATTTTATGCCCAATTTACATGTGTCAATGATGACACAAGGTGCAAAGCAGAAGTGATTTGGGTCCACATGGCGTTCTGACGGTCACCAAGCACACATTCGGGTGGCCCAAGGTAAGAAGCAAGTACCCAAGCAAAGGAACCTCAAACCCTGACAACCAGTTGTGTGGATATTTACCCCTGTGCTCAGAGATTTTGAAATGCTACTTCTGCTTTGATGCCCATTCTGCACAGATGGAAATACCTCTGTAGGGAGTTGGACAATGGGGAATCTGGCCCGTATCCTTTATCTACCATGTATTAGTTTCAGTAAGGTTTATTGGTATCTGTAATTTAATATGACATATTTCTAGCACCAATTACTCTGAGATCATCGCGTTCATAAAACGTGACAGGGATCTTTTAAGTGCAAGCGTAAGTTCTCAGTTAATATAATAACTGAGATGGAGAATGGAATAGCAAATTTAATATTATACATAATGGTCCTTCATCTCCTTCACCTGCTTCTGGCATCACTGGGTTTCCCTCCTTCCCCATTTATACACCTCTCGACCCCAATGGTTATGATGGATGCCTGCTTTCTGGCCAGAGCAGGTTGGATGTGGCTCCTCGTTAGATCACCGGATGCTTTGTTACACAAACATTAGTGTTGATCTCCAGGGGATAAGAAAACGCCCGCAGTGGGAGGGAGGGAGCATTCCAGCATCTTTACATCATGGTGCGGCCCGGAGGACATCTCCTCCGTGACTGTGGATCAGCCAAAGAGACCATCCCTGCCAGGACCGGGCGCAGGGTCTTGGAGGTTAGACACTGGTGCATGAATGCCCCCGGGAAAAGCTCACAGTCTTGCATCTTACTATGGAGTCTTTCTGCCCCGAATTAAGGAGCTGCCAGTAGCTTAACCATCCACTTTGTGTGCAAGTTGTTAACACAGACTCACAGAAGTTCTAGCTGGAAGAGATCGATTAAGTCCCATCTCTGCTAGTGCAGGATTGCATCCGGACCCTGCTGGACTTTCGGACAACAGGCTTAGCCGCTGTGCCACACCAACGCCTTAGATTACCAGGGAATTCACAGACCCGGATGGTCCAGCTTCTGAGGTTCAGTGACTCGCCTCCTGATTGGCCACATGGTCTTGGCTTTGATTGGCTGGTGACTAAACATAAAATTTCCTGCTTATCTTCTGCCCTTGTCTGAGCAACAAGCCATTGCCTACTAGCTGCTACCTGGACCCCCTGCCCTGCTGTACCTTCCCCTTGGATTGGGTCTTCTAGCGATCAGACCCCTTGCATGAACTCTGACCACTGAGCATGACTGCCTTTCAACTCGCCTGACTCCCAGGTATTACAGAATAGTCCCTATAGTGCACGTCTAGTCTAGTTCAAAGTGTTCCTATGGCTGTTATAAAAGAAATGCCGTTAGAGAGATTGTAATTGGGGGCTAATGTTGCTAGAAACTAAAGCAGCTCTTTATCAGTGAGTAGCAGAGCCTGACAGCATTGTAACTCTGTTCTTCTTAAAGAGATGAGCTTGCAATAAACCAAGCAGCACATTAGAAGTAACTAGACAAAATGGCAGGGTTTTGAAAGGCCAGCAAAAGCAAGAATACAGCCTCTAACGGAGAGAGCGCTCAGCTTACCTCTGCCTTTTGGAAGCCGTACAATGTTTTTGCAGTGCTGCCAGAACAGTTCTTCACTGAACTTGGAAAGTCTCACATGCAGGTTTCAACACCTCCGTCTCGCACCACATAATGCAAAAACTAATTCCACTTTCGGGCTGATGTCAACATTCCCCTTTACTGCCCCAGCGACATGTGAAGACGATGTTAATTTGCATTTGCTGTGTGCAAGTAACACATTCCAGATAATCGCGGTAAGTCCTCAGAGGTATAGAGGAGAATTTCCTGGATAATGTGCTGGATGGAAAAAGCCGACAGGATCCAGAGAAGGAAACAGCATCGCGTGTTTTCATAACGCCACCTGGAATAGGCGCAGCTTAGAAATACATATCACAGCCCTGCAAATACAATGGCAGACCAGTAGCAGCAGTAATAGTGAAGAGACTGCTGAGCTCCATATTAAACCTTAGGGTTGAGGCAGTACTAATGGGGACAATGGCCAGTCCTGGACTCATTGCGCTATGTGTTGTATGTACATGGAGCAAGGGGCAGTTCCTGCTCTGAGACATTATTAATTATTATGCAGATGAGGAACTGAGGCACAGGTTAATTAAGTAACTGCCCAAAGGTCATACAGGAAATCGGTGGCAGAGCCAGGAACTGAAATGCAGATTTTCTGATGCCCAATCCAGTCCTTTAACTAGAAGAGCATCCTTTCTCTGTGATACAAATAGAGCTGACTCCATTCTAGCTATATAAATGCAACACATCAAAAAAGGATTAAAATGTTCCATTAGGTGGTTAGAACATGTGTGTCTAGAAACAGAAGCTATAGATCCTATGGAGATGGGCATGATTTGTTTAGCTAGTTTGCTTTCTGGTGGCATGTGCATGCACTTGGGGTCTGGAGTATCTCCTGATGCTCCAAGGAATCTGAGTTTAAGAAATAAAGATTCAAAAGCTTCTGGAAGAGGTACAGTTCTATCAATAAACTTCTAATACTCAGTTGTAGCATGCAGTCTCTTCTTCCTAAAACAAATAGCCCATCACTAACAAGCAGTTATTGCAGAAGTGAAACAATGATTACTGTAAGCAACATGCTGAAAATATAGACACTTAAGATGCGGATAATAATGACCATTTGCCTATGAATCGGAAAAATGTGCCAGTTTTTTGTTTGTATGCAATGAGGGCAGACATTGGCTTATACTCTGGAGTAGACGGACCCATTTGAACTCAGGAGTCTGTTGCATTTGGACAGTTCTGTCAGGGTATATGGACTGTTGGAATGGGTTCTCCATCTTTACTCCTGTATTGTACATTCCTTATAATGACAATGATCTTGGATTTCTGTAGAGTCATGTCTCCCGAATGGTTTCAAAGAGCTTCTCAGACATCCCAGTCTGATAGACCCACTCTACGCAGGAGCATCTTGCAATGCCGTTGTGTGGGGGGTAGAATGAGGCAGCTCTTTGTTGGCTCACATGGGTTTCGCACAGTAAATGAAGCATCCCGTATTCAACGTCTGAGCTAAGATACGCCGGGAGAATGGAAGTTGGTCAGGACATGGGGCTGGCAACCTTGTTCTTCCCAAACATTAATGACCACAAGCGTCCAAATCCTTTGTTTTATATTCCATCCATAAGATGGTGTTTCCAGCAGCACATTATCCCCCAAATTTACTGGGTGTCTGTGTCCATCCATTTCAGATCAACCTGTGTTCAGGGCAGTGGCATGTGAAGGCAATGAATTCATTTCCATTTATGATCTGTTATGATGATACCCCTGAAGGATAAAAGTCTATACATAATAATCTCTCTCTTCAGCTTTGTTAACAACTTCAATTAACAGAGAGCGGTGTAATGCTTCATCAGCCATTTGGATTACAGATGAAATTAAGCCATCATATTTATGAACTACTCAGTGAGTTCTAGGAGAACTCCACATATTTTAGATTTAATAACTTGCCCTCTCATTTTATTTATAATGTTAATAATGATTTGGTGGCTGCTGCGGGGGGAGAACATAAATGACAAAGAGACCAATTCACAAAGGGACAGTAACCGGAGTTATGCTTTATGGGAGCAGTGTACTGTCAATACATGGCTACATGCTTCCTTGGTTCATTTTGTATTCTCTTTTATATTTGATTGACTAGCTCTGTGAACCAGGAGACTTCTGCCTTATAATTGCTTTCCACTCAGCACTTTGAAAACCTGTAAGTGTCTAGTGTTAATAATTAAACCCGGTAAAGTGGATCTGTTATGTCTACAAACTACTGGGTCCGGGAGTGGACTGAGATCAGCAGCAGGCCAAGATTTTCAAAAGAGTTATTTTGGGTGCCCAGCAGGAGATACCTTACATAGCCTGATTTTCAAAGTGAGGGTGCTCAGGCCGATCTCTAGAGTAATCAGAGTCTGGAAAAATATGTTGTATCTTAACATAATTGATCCCACTTCACTCTAAGCGATCATTTTGTGCTACTAGACTTGGGGTTTTGTCTCATGCCCATTATTATTATTTTTATACTAGTAGCACCTGAATGCTTCAACTGAGGTCAGGCCCTATCCTGCTAGGTGCTGTACAAAGACACAGTAGGAGACAGACCCTGCCCCAAAGAGCAGACAGTTTACGTAGCCAAGGGGTGTATTATTATCCCCATTCTACAGATAGGAAGCTGCTGCAGAGGAGATGAAGTGACACGTTCAAAGTCACCCAGCCAGTCTGTGCCAGAGTCAAGAACTGAACCTAGGTCGCCAAAGTCCTACTGCAATGCCTTATTTGCAAGCCCTCCCTTTTTACCAAGGAGTTGGGCTTCTGCAATCAAAGGGACTAATCCTGCCCCTTTAAGTTCAACAGGAGTTTCACCCTTGACTTTCTGGGCTGGATTCTGCTTTGCACCCCACTGCCAGTGCAAAACCTCTCTAAAGCTGGCAGGGAAGGCCCGGGCGGTACAGGGGATCATCCCTGACCAGCAGCATCTATTGTATCCACCCTCCCTTCCTGCCAGAGTAGAGGCATGCCTGGGGATTTGCACCCTGCCATGCCATTGCAAGTTAGAATGGCCACAGCTGTAACTCACACTAGAGAACCAGCCTAGGATGAGCGGAGTGCAAAGGTGCCTTAGAACCACCTGACTCTCCTAGGCTGCAGCCTGAGGCTCTGGGCGGCAGTTTTTACATATTTGGGAGAGGTTGTGATGATAGGGGCCATACAAGTGACTAGATAGACTTCAGTGGAGGCAGGACTCGGGCCATGAAAACACTGGTCCGAATGGAAGTACCACGGCTGAACTGGTCCTAAGTTACTAACTTGGAGCAAACTTCTTGGGGACATAAAACTATTGTTCCCTATGTGCAAAATTATTAGTAGGATTACAGAAATGCCTAGAACAGAGGCTCTTAATCTTTTCAGACTACTGTACCCCTTTCAAGAGTCTGATTTGTCTTGTGTACCCCAAAATTTCACCTCACTTAAAAACTTACAAAATCAGGCATAAAAATACAAAACTGTCCTAGCTCACTACTACTGAAAAATGTCTGACTTTCTCCTTTTTACCATATCATTATAAAATAAATCAACTGGAATATAAATATTGTATTTACATTTCAGTGTATAGGATACAGAGCAGTGTAAACAAGTCATTGTCTATGAATTTTTTGTTTGTACTGACTTCACTAGTGCTTTCTATGTCGCCTGTTGTAAAATTAGGCAAGTATCTAGATGAGTAGTTGTATCCCTTGGAAGACCTCTGAGTACCCCTGGGGTATGTGTAACCCTGGATTGAGAACCACTGGCCTAGAGATCCCGGATGAGGTTTGAGCTCCAGTGGGCTGGGTGCTGTGCAGAAATGTTGCAAGAGGTAGACCTCCCTCCCCAAAACAGCAGTCTAAATAGAGCACACAAACAAAGGTGTGGGAGGAGAAACTGAGGCCCAGAGAGGGGACTTGACTTGTCCAAGGTCAAACAGCAGATTGGTGGCAAAGCTGGAATAGAACCCAACTCTCCTGACTGGTTCCCTATTTGCTGCCTTACGCTAATTATTAATATTTATTTATTTATGTATTTATTTTTATTTTATTTATTTCTTCGGCTTCATTTCCAGCCTGCACATATCCCATTGCAAACACATCGCATTACTCCCTGTCTCAGCTGTACTAATGCTGGAGCAGAGAGAGCCTCTGCCAGGGTAATTAATTTGAGCGAAGGCTGAAGCCTAAAAGACGGGGAGCAACACACAGAGATGATGGCTGGCAAAAATCATTAGAAGCATCTTTCAACAATCTATATACTGTTATCGATCCTGTTATAGATCATGTTCCTTCCCCCCCCCCTTTTTTTGCAGGATATTGTGGATCGATATGGCAAGTGCATTGAAACTGCAGCAACACATTTAAAACCTTATAAAAGGTTATTTAGTTGCTAACAGTGCAGCAGTTTCTGCAAAGCCTGCCAAAAGGTTACAGCTTTTTGGGCATCATAAATTACAGACGACAGGGGAAAAAAGTAAGTGCGGTTTTCTTTATTGTCTCAATGATGGATGGGCTCCTGAACAAGACACAAAATACATCATATCACCTTTAATGGGTCTACATTTCTGTAGCCATAACTCACAATTTTAAAATAGAAAATGGTGAAATATGGTGTTGTATATTCCACTCCTGACATATTTATGAGTCCTTCCCTTCTTATAAATACAGTGATTGCTATTTCAAAGCACCATGTCAGGTATGAACAGAGCGCAAACAGCTGGTGCGGTTGAAAAATTATAGCCCGAGTTGGACGTTTTCAAAAACTCTCTCTAGCAGCAGTAAATTTACAATGTTTGCACTAACTGTTATTAAAACCAAATCCATAGCTTGGCAACAGGAATCCATTGCTGTGTAACAGCTGGAGCGACAGTGCTGTGTGACAGCTGGGGAGAGCTGGAAGGCTGGTGCTACACCCGTGTTAAAACCCATTTCAAGGAGATCATCGTTCTACGTCCCAGCCTGTGCTGTCCCCAGCAGGCTGTGAGCTGGGAGCTGGACTGTTGGGAGAGTGACAGCCACACAGTTTATCTTCTGCCTGACCCCGGGTTTTCAAAAGCCTTTCCTCTGACTGCTGAGACTCGCCTTCTCCTGAACTCTTGGGTGTGTCTGGTTCAGCCTTCATGCAAACGTAGCCTGATTAGGTCCCGATCCTGCAAGCCGGGGCCCAGCACCCTGAGACCGAAGTGACGTCGCTTTCAACAGCTTTGGGATCTAACCGGGTACATTTTCCAAAACACCACTGATTTTGGTTGCCTAAAGCGGGGGACCGCATTCAGGGCAACGGCTGTCCTGCAGTTGGCAGTACGCTTCCCAACCCACTTAGAAAGACGGTGAGAGCTCAAAATAGCAGCATGGTAACTGCTTGGCCTCTCTTCCTGAATCTGAACCCAGGGCGCTGGGGCGTGTTTCCACTTGCGTGGCGAGTCCGAGCCCTGGCCTGTGCTACTCCACTTACCCGGCTGTTTTTAGCGCCGTTTCGGTCGACCCGCACTGGGAAGCAGATTCCGAGTTGCAGCATAGATGTAACCCTTAGAGATTTCCACCGACTCGCCTCAGCCACCCAAACTGGACGTATCCAGTTACAGGCCAGCTGCCCTTTATGGGCAGTTAGTGCCCAGTCTGCCCCTGGAGGGCAGGTTAGTAAACGAGCACCTGGACTCAATAAAGGTTCCCCAAGCTCAGTGAGAGGGGCATCCCCAAGAGAGACATGAAGCTCCCGTTCAGAGCAGCTCCCAGGAGAAGCTGCTGCAGAAGAGCCTGGAGTGAGAGCTGGGCAAGTCACTTAGTCTCTTGGGGCCTCAGTTCCCTACCTGTACAATGGGGATGACAAAGCAGTGCTCAGATGTTATGGTAATGGAAAGCCAGGTAGAGTACACCGGTCTGGTGCTGGCCAGAGAGGGCGGGCAAGGTGTCTAACTATCTCTAATGGGGACTCCCATGCTCTGTCCTCAATACTCCCAGCCGAAGGTGCAGCTTGGGCTCTGGCCTCGCTCTAATTCATCCGTCAATCCATAATGGCAGTTTAATGCTACGTTAATACACATTTAAAACTCTTGCCATTTCTGTGTCATTATTTCCATTCACTTCGCAAGAGTGTTTTACTAGTAAATACCTCAGGATGGAATTAATCCTGCCAAGAGCCCTTCTGAACATCAAAGCTCCTGAGAGCATGCACAATTCTCCTTCCTCATTTACACACACAAAAGGCCTCTAATTAGCTTTTTGTTTAGTCCGATTATGAATGGGAGTTTTGACCTTTCAAAGTGATTAGCTTTTTAAGCGAACTAATTTGCATAATGTCAGTTTCTAAACTAGATACACTAGCCAAGGCTGAGGTTTTCAAGTATAGGAGTCTATAGTCAGGGTCTCAGATCCATATTTAGGTGCCTAAACTACGCCCTGATCCTACAGACACCTGCATGCTAAATTTCATGCATCCACATGGTCCCATTACAGTCACTGGGACTCCCTGTGTGCAAATGAGCCATGGACGTCAGTGTTTGCAGTGTTGGGGACTTTCCAAATTGCTGAGGACCAGATTTTCAGATGTTCAGCACTGGAAATTGGGGGCAGATTTTCAAAAGAGTTTAGCATCCAGCATGCACCTGCTATACCGAGCTCTTGAATATCTCATCCTAGTGGCCATAGGCTCAAAAACACCCAGAAGCTTCCATGGAGGCCAACTTTAGGTCCTTAATTTTGAAAATCTTTGCCCACTGTTTTCAAAGATGAGTGCAGAGGTAGGCAGCCAGGTTTGAAAATGTTGACCAGGGTAGCCAACCCAGGTCAGTCTAGTAATGGTATATGTATTTTTGTACATGAATTAGATATTTTTTCTAGATAATTTACATTCTCTTGCATAGGCTTTGCTTGGGACACTATAATCCCATTTAATTTTAGCTTTGACTCTGTTCCATAATGGTCTCGTTAGCAGTGAATTTTTCAGTGCTGACTTTTGCTTCTTTTCCGTTTCAGTGACTTTACATTTCTTATGCTTTTGGCTTTGATTTCAAATGACCCAGCATTGATTCCTCTAAAATAAGAGACTGGCAGTAACTAATGGCCCTGTTTCCTGCTGCCAATGCCGTAACAGCAGACATATCACTCCTACCCGCATTCTTCCCAAAAAGCTGGCTTGATGCAGTGCGGCCTGATGAGATATTCCTACTAACGCGGCTTGTATTCCCAGGGCAGAAGTATGAAGTGGTTTCAGCTTTGACTGGTGCCTATGACAGTGATGGACTGAATGAAATATCAGCCAATAGCTCCATATGTATATCTACCTGCATTTCCTTTTCTTCCCCTTTAGATGGACAATGACCAGTATGTAATTAGGCCCGTGCCAACCCTGCAAGACTTGGTTCATTCAGGTGTCAGGGAGTGGAACCCTGCACAGCTTGGAATTAAATCAAAGCATCCTGTCTTGGCTCCCTTGGCAGCACTCTTCCCTCTAAGATGTGCACATGTGCATGTACACGCAGATCCTAAACCCCGTGCACATGACGAAACCCCGTGCTCACAAAAATTTGCACAGAAGAATTTTTTTGCACACACAGCCTGTCAAAAATTTGCACAGAAGCAGGCACCTACATGCTTTTGAAAACCGCACCCTTGGAGGTGCAGATACCAGGCAGCCCGGACCCCTATCTACCGTGGAGTTCCCGCCATTGCTACTGCTGGTGGAGCTGAATTGGTGTTGGCAAGCAGGACATTTTAGACCAGAACTCCCAGTGCAGACCAGCTTTGAGGTAGTTGCCTTCTGGTGGAAATGGCTGTTCGCACTGGGCTTCCCTTCACTAGAAAATTATTGTCATGTTAATATGACCTTGAGGAGTAGAGCTGACAGGACGTTTAGCTTGACTTGGCCTTGCCTACACTGGCTGCAAGGTTGTGCTGGTGAACGTGACTTCTCCAGGTCGTCCTCTAAACATGACCTCATTTCCTAGTGAAGATGAGCCCGTTGATTCAGGACTCTGCAGCAAAGCTGGGCGAATCACTGGATGTTTGGGCCAGTGGTCGTTCCGAATCTGAAAATTATCAGAATTCGTGGCCAACCGAGAAAGTCCATTTCAGGTGTGTTCCGGGGGGGAGGGAGGGATTTGAATCTAGGTCTCTCCCCAGTGAGTGACATAACCTAAGGTTGGGGGGGAGCAGTGACAGCAGCTCTTCTTCCTCCAACCAGTTTGTCACTGGTCAAAACAATGTGGGTCAAATTTGTGGGTCATTTTGGGTCAACTGACACTGCATTTTTCTTCAAATAGACAATTTGTCCAGAAAATGTTGTGCCTTTCTCCTCTGCAGTTCACTCCGTCCGTGGATTTTAGCAAAAACCTTCTTAGTGCAAGCCTGACCCCAGGATGCTAAAGGAAGAGCTGGAAATTGTTGTAACCCCCTCGCTGATCCAAAGGAGAAAAATAGAAACAATAGAAACTCTTTGTGGTGGCTAGATTCAAAACTCTTCATCACTGATTTGCATTCCTTATCTATGCAAAGCCCTCGAGAGGTGCATTTTATTACCCGGGATTATTAAACAAACAGTTATAGATAACGAAATGTTAGGCTCTTCACATTTGTTCTGAAACTTGGAATCACCGTAATAGAGACCTGCTCTTTTCTAAACTGGCTTTATCAAGGCACAGATGCTATATTGTTCTAAACCCTTTTGCCTCTGCACAGTTTATCAGAGCCAGGGGTTTTATGTCTATCTCTGGTTATTATTAGTCAGTCGAGCTGGTAGATTTCATGTCTCTGTGGAAGAGGAATAATATAAGATAAATTGTTGCTTTGGGTAGGTCCTCTTGGAAAATGGCTCATGATTCAACAGCTCTTTGGTTCGGGGCTTTGGAACAGGGAGAACCATTGCATTTTAATTTTATTTCAGTAACAGTACCCTCATCCCACTCTGTAAGAGACAGAGAGGTGACTTGAACTCAGGACTGGCTTTAAAACACACTCCTTTTATGGCCAGGAGCAAAAACACATAACCTCTTTGCCTCAGTTTCCCTGTTACTCCCCAGCAAAAGGTACTGGCCTTATTAAAGTGCCTCCTACCAGGCAACTGTGGTTTGACTGTGCCATGGAAGAAAGCACTCTCAACTGTCCTCCGGGCCAGGGCACAGAACAGGGGTCGGCAACCTTTGAGAAGTGGTGTGCCAAGTCTTCATTCATTTAAGGTTTCGCGTGACAGCGATACATTAACAGGGGCCGGCGGACGGAACCCCAGACTGGTAGCGGGCTGAGCATGGCCGGTGACCAGGATCCCGGCTGGCAGCAGAGTGCCACTAAAAATTAGCTCTTGTGCCACCTTTGGCACGTGTGCCGCAGCTTGCCTACCCCTGACATAGACTATTGCTTGCTCTCTGGTGACTTGCTGTTCTGTAGGGAAGTTTGGGGAATACAGAGGATGTAGGAGTTGTGGTGGGGAAGGAGAGGTAAACTATGAATTAGTAGACAACAAAAGACACTGTGTGTGTGTTTTCATAATTCTCCATTGTCAAGGGGACTAGATCAGAGGTTCTCACTCCGTGTCCCCCCCATTTCCATTCTGGGGATCACCCTGGGGCCCCCTCCCCATTTAGCAATACAAGAAGGGCCAGGTGGCTGTGACCCCTTGATACCTGTTTACGACCCCCCAGGCTAGGAACTCCTGGATTAGATAACCCAACACGCACACACATCCTCTCCTGACATTCTGAGCACAAAGTGAGACCCTGCCAAACCCCTGTGTGTAATGCTTTCTTTCCTGTACACGTGCGAGGACCTTTGAGTCGACTGCTCTGTTTTATAACGTTGCTGTTTCCTGGCCTGGCTTTATTACATCTGTTCTTTGGGGTATGGTGTTATAAATTGGGTAGGTGATGATATGTAATCACTAGCCGAAAAGCCAATACATTTTCACTGCAACGGCAGTAAGACAAATAAAGGAGAGGAGGAGAGAGCCTGGTGCGGCTCCGACAAAGGGGTGTAGTTTTTTAAACGCGATTGCAAATTGAAAACAATGTTATCCTCATGTAGCTGGTTTCATCGCACAGTCATGGCTGCTGCTTTCTTTCTGGGAGAACAACCGAGTGCTTCAGGGAGGGATTGAGTTTCCTATTGAAAATCTGAGACCTCCCTTTGATTCTTTTTTGGAAGTCAGGTGACATCTTCTGCCTCTCTGCTCTGAGGCCAGCCAGGGAACATGAAAGTCACTGGGGATAGCCAGGGACGTAGACATATTGCTTAAGAGGGGCTCCTTTTGCTTTGGTTGGGATAACTCACTCGATCCCAAGTTGCCTACTGCTTCTCTCACATGATGAACAGAGTCCCAGGAATGGGGTGACGGTGCCAATGAAAGCAAGGGCTCCAGCAAACAATGATATCAGAATGAGTCATCAGGGATGGCTCTACACTGGAGAACTCGTCTGGTTGTACAGAACCCGTTTCAGCACCAGCAGGGTGTTGTAGCCACGCTAGCCAGGTTGAATCAGTTTAGAATCCAGTGCAGGGTTCTCTTTGTCCACACTAGAGCTGTCCTAAACCTTTGCTATTGAAATGGCCCCTTGGGACCCATCTCTCACTACAGACATTTTCTAACTGGCTTTAAAACCAATTTAGCTAAAATGATTTTAAAACTGGTTAGATCCTGTAGCATAGACCTGATTGTCGGTGGTTTATGGCAGTCTGATCCATTTTTACTAGTCCAGTCTCCAGATCACTACTGCTCAAACCAGGTTTAAAATCCTTTCAGTTGAACGTTCCGCAGTGTAGACAGGTCTAAAATCTGCCCAGCCCTCTTTGTAGCGCACTGCGGAAGCATTGGAGGCATTTCTATTGGTTTGTAATCAGGTGGCTAACCTGAGCCACCGCACTTGCTGCCCCGGGCCACACAATCACATGTCGCGCAGAGCTGGTGTATGTCTGTCTACTTGCGCTGGGAAGGATGCGCCTAGCGGCAGTGTAAACATACCCTATTGCCACGACAATTTACACCAGATGAGGCTCTGATCCCGGCCTTAGAAATGTGTGGAAACGGTTCTATGTGGCGTGGGGCATCTCGGGTCTTGCTCCGTTACTTGTTGTGGGATAAGGAGAAGCAGTGGGGCCGGGCGGCTGTGTCAGGATGACTTGGAGCGGCTTCCAGGATCATTGCTAACAGTAGTGATAATGGCACTGTAAATACGGATGGTGAAGATGGGATGGGAGATAAATGGACGGGGGTTAACCAGCTGCAACTTAAGATGTGCCTGTATGCTGGGCGCCACTTTATCACGATGACTGTCATAGCAAAAATCAATCCTCTGTGTTCTTTTGGGAATTACAACGATCATTTTGGTGTGATTTATTTGCCGTATAACGTGGACAAGGCTATTTGTTCATCATTTTGAAAGTTCACCTAAAATTGCTTTGGGTTCCTGGTTTTCAGGAGTGATATGCCCAATTGTTATCTCCTCCCCTGTGAAATACGGATTACAGGTGCCCGCTGGACAGCACAACTCTCCTCCATGCTCACCTGGTCCAGGAATTTCATTGTACCACAGTCCCACAGGAAAAGCCTCATGGTAGTCATAGGTGGGGACTGGGCCTTATATGTTCTCCTGGGAAGCCACAAGAAGGTGTCTTGAGAGTTCAGAATGCCATTGGCTAGAAACTCCTCTCCCACCGGGTTATGTGGACTTCAGTGGAATTACTCTTGATATACACCAGTGTGAGATCAGCTTCCTGCCTCTGCCTCTTTCCTTTCTCAGGTACCACAGGATGTTCAGGTTGACATGGATTGTGGTGCTCAGCTCCTGGCGGATTATCTTCTACCAGCAGGCTCGCAGGCTGATGGGGTCATTGTCTGGTATCTATGTCACGACCCAGAAGCCTTGCTACTTGCAATACTCATGGCAAGGCATACAGGAGAGTCCCTCTCCAGTGGAGGGGGGATGCATGAGGCCAGAGAGAGAGCGGGGAAGTGACTTGTTCAAGGTCACACAGGGAGTCTAGAGCAAGAATAGAACCCTGATCTCTTGAGTTGTTCCAGTGTGGTGCTTTGCCCACAAGACAATCCTTCTCTGTATAGTGGGAAAAGTTTATACAACACCTGCAGTCAGAGGTGTTGACTGCAGGTGTTGTATAAACTTTTCCCACTATAAACTGTAGTTGGTTGCAATGGGGAGGAAGGGTCTCCACAGCGCCTCCTGAAGGAAGGCTCCCTGCACCACACCTCTTACCATCTCCGTGCCAAAGGGAAAAAGCCTCCAAACTTAAACCTTACACTGACATAAAGCAAAGCAAAACAACCCAACCCGGCCCATTTATTAGTAACTATAAACAAGCTCTCAAGCAACCCTTCCCATGCGCTGGCTGGGAGAAAATCCCTCTTTGATTCCAATGACATGGATGACTGGGGAAAGTTTGAACCTAAGTAATGGAGTCGGCAGCTCTTGACTGAAGTTTTTCTCACTAGTGCTATTTAAATTGGCATCATTGACCTTCAAAGGGGGGCAGGCACTAATGCAGGGGTTAACCTTCATGCCACTCACTCAGGCCTGTCACTAATTCTTAAGCCCTTAACAGGTGTTTTCTGCTGCAGGAGAGGAAGTCTGACACCTCAGTGTGTCTATTTTCCCCTTTGAAAGAGGCATTTTGTTGTTGGCAAACAGCCACACCAGTGCTGATTTGTTCCTGCTCCGTGCTGGGTAAAAATTCCCATGTTACAGGTCACAGTCCCCCGACGCCTCCTCTGATAATTTCGAAGGGTGGAGGTAGAGATTGGAGGCGAGTTGTGAAAGGTCCCGGGGGGTGTTTATTTTTTCCAGGTGCGTTAGCTGACCTGTGACCTTATCGCCCATTTGGCTCCCTGCTGAGCGAAGGGCACATCCTGGTGTAGAAAGCGGGTTAGCTCAGCAGGATGCTACAAGTGAGCCTCTGCCCCAGATTAGCTGGAGGTGCTCTCCGCACAGCAGGTTATCCCTGCCCACTGCTTCCCTGGAGCCTGTGCATCTGGGAGGGCTGGTGAGGGGACTACACCTGAAATAGCTAGAGACGGGCCTGAGCCAAAGGATGGGTAAAACACCTCGGAACATTGCTGACCTCACTGTTCAAATTTTACACCTAGGGGCCCATCGCTAGTTAAAACAAAGTCACAAACCTTTACTCAGCGAGGCCAGGCATGTGGGGAGTAGATTATAATGCAAGAGGTTTGGGAATATTTGCTCCTGGCGTTTGACTTGGGGTGTCCCTCCCTCTGGGAAATGGGGGAGGACTGTCTGGATGCTCTCCAGCGTGGCAGCCAGGGGAAGAGATCCTGTTGTTCTCAGCTCTCTCCATCACCCGCAGGTGGGGATTTGATGGTTAGTGTCCCCGAGAATAGAAAAGAGAATGTTTGTTCAGACATTAAAAGCTTCCTGTGACTCTGAGCTGCCTGCCAAGCCTGTTTAACCTGTCATCCTGCTTGTGTAGGGAGGCCAGGAAATTTCCTCTGATCAAAGCATGAGGAAACCAGTCTGCTCCCCTTACTCACACCAGGGGAGCATAGCCCCGTGTGTACATAGATTCCACAGGCCTCTCACCCTTGTGTATACACCTCCCCCATTTAATTCTCCGGTACATTTCCCAAACCTATTCCCTCTGCATGCCTGTGCTCCCTCATGCACGCAAAGGGACTTAGGAACTTCCATGTAGGATACTGTCCATCTAGTCCAGTATCCTGGCTCCAACATTGGCCAGTGCCGGCTGCCTCAAAGGAAGGTGCAATAAACCCTGCAGTAGGTGGTTATGGAATAACCTGCCCAGGGGACGTTTCCTGTGAGAGTTTGCCCTGTGCCCTGCAGCTTGAGGGTGGCCAGGTTCCACCAGGAAGTCAGGACCACCTCAGTTTTACATCTCTGAAGATGCTGTGACAATATCTGCTTCCTAAGCCCTCAGTAAACAACTGGTGAAATCTGAGCCCTTTGGCTAAGATCAGCTGTGGAGTCAGGAGAATCCCTGGCACATTGGGGATGGACTTGACACTGTCTTGGAAGGGGGAATGGACGAGAAGATCTCAATGGCTAGTACCTTGGTCTTACATCTCAGTCAATGTGTTCTTCAGTGAAACCTTGGGCTACGATCAAGGGTCGTATCAATATAACATGCATCATCTCAAGCAAGGGGAACAGCCTCTGCTCATCTAGTGGAGAGATGGACTGGAAGGGCTACATCTCTCGCTATTAGTATCAACTGATATTAATGTCTTCAGGCTGTTCCCTCAACCACCTGTGAACGCTGCAGTTAGAGTCAGAGTCCGATGCCCCCGTGCAAGTGAAATCACACCAGAAGAGGAAGAAGAGTCATGAGAGTGTGTGATCTGCTTCTCCAGAGTCTAAGGCAGGAAGGATGTTATCCGAAGGGCATAGGCAGTCAAAGGATAGCATAGTTTAGAAAAATCCCATGTATTCCCACATGTCCTCAGTGAAAGAAGCTGCTTGAGTGAATGGCACCCTGAGCTAGGATGCAGGAAATCTGGGTTCAATTCCTCAGCCAAGTTACTTAATCTGCCCTGAGCCTCTGTTTCCCATCTGTGAAATGGGGATAATAGCACTTGCCTACCTCATAGGACTGCTAGGAGGATAAAATTCTATTAATGACTATGGGACATTCAGATACTATGGTGATGAGGGCTATCGAAGTCCGTAGGTGAATATAACAGAGCTGAGCTCTGATATCTTGTGTGCTCTGACTTTATGTCCTTTATAGATGAGAAATAAATGCTACTTTACAAAATATTCCCCCACCTTTCTCTTTGATGTGAAATAATATTAAATGCTGTTCATTTTAACTGAATAGCACTGTATATAATTGCAAGGTATTATTATGATGGGAATGATTGTTCACGGGTAACACAATGCAAAATCGTTAGCTCAAAAAGAGACTTTTAAATTTTTTTTGGCATGTCTTTTATTTAATGACCGAGCTGTGCTCCAGAACTCCTACTGTATATTTGTTGTGCGGGGGTTGCCAGGTTGTGTTTCTTTATCAATAGAGAGATCAAACTGCTTTGTAAGAAAGGAAGATTTATATTTGATACTTGGGGTTACAGAAGAAGTGGGCTTGATTTGCTCGCTCTAAGGCTGGAATTCATCAGCTCAAGGTGTGCTGTTGATTAATGAGTTCATCTAAGCTACCAGGTCTTACAGCCTACAAAGCAACACAGCCTCATCCTCACCTTCTTCTTCCTAGGTACTTATCCAGCCCACTTCACTGAAGTGTTTGAGACACTCATAAACAATAGCATGGCTGGATCAGTCCTCACAGCTACACTGTGAAGGGAAGATGTGTCATTATTCCTGTTTTAGAGAGGGGTTTTCTCCGGCATGTTCCCTTTTGTTCCAGGGGTTCTGTGCCCTGCACACTGGGCAGCCAGTAGTGGGAGGAAGAGTCTCCTGGCGGAGGAGTGGTTGCGTGGGACTGGGTTGGACTCATCTGGCTTGTGTTGTGTCCCGCAGTTCGGTTTGTCTGGTGCAAGCCCGGAGGGCTATCAAAGGTTAATTGTGCAAAGTGCTTGAGTAGGTTTTGATTAAATGTTTATTCGTTAGACTCCGAACAGAAACCATATTTGATTACCCACGGGGCTGGCGCTTCTGTGTGTTTTGTTCCCCGAATAATGGGGCGGGGGGAATAATCTGCGCTTGCTGATGAGCTTAACACTGAGCAAGGCTGGCTGGCATATCTGCTGTCCGGGCTTGCTCTTCTCTGGGGCGGGTGAGTGGCTATCAGCTCACTAGATAAGAGCAGGGGTCACCTTGCTGGGAATATTCCCTCATGGCACCAGAGGGATTGGAGGTGCAGCAGCACCCCCTGGCTTAAAATGGTTCCCAGGGTTTGGAGTTTGGTTCAATGTCTCTCAACACCTCCCCCCCCCATACACATTGCTCCAGCCCCCCTGCATAGCACAGCATCCCCCCCAGTACTGCACCGACAGCGCCCAGCATTGCTACAACACCAACACGCGTGCTCAAGAGCCGTGTCATTCAAAGGAACCCTGGGGGAAGGTGCCTTGGCCCCCGGCGCTTCGGTCTCATGTCTCAGAGCTAGCCGCAGTCTGCACTCGCCCGGGGCAGGCAGCTCTCTGAGCTCAGCACCCTCTGCTGGGCAGGCAGCTTTTCACACACTGTCCGGAGATCATCGCTAAAGAACAGCAAATCGAGACAAACCGGGACACCGGCAGAACTCCCACCGTCCCTAGGAATCGTTCGGAAGAAGCTGCCAGGTAAACGCATTAGGCCCAGGTAATCGACGAGTCTGATGGATGGATGGATGGGCATGTTTACCAAGTGGAGGGAACTGAAGGATACAGGAAGAAATCAACAGGGGTGGGGCTGAGATGCACTTAGAAGGGACAAGTCTCCGTGCCCTCGCGCCTTCTGTTTCCTTTCACTTTAATTTATGCAGAAGGGCTTGACAGTCAGAAAGAAGTCTCTAAAAATAATGTGTGTGTTTTTTTAAAATAGCATTTAGTCTTAATTAGATGCTTCCAGTTTTCAGCTGGGTGAGTTCTTCAAAGCAAATTCAGCTTTTGTGCCCTATTTATATGGTAAGAGCAGCCTTTTTTAAATTGGTCACTATAAATACCGGTTAATCAATACACAGAGGAGCTTCCTTCTCACCGTTGATTGCGAAAGTGGTTAGAGGCTGGACTCCTAGTTTCTTTTCCTGCCCCCAGCATCCTATCGGGCACAGAACCCACCACTGATGATGGATTTGTATTTGTGACCTTTAAGCATGATTTCTGCAACTCCTTGTGTGGAGGAATGGAGCTTGCACAAAACGCAATCGCATCATCCTAGGGCCGCCCTCTTCTCTGCCTTGGTTCTTCACTGAGTACATTGGCCAGCCAAGTGCCTCTGTCTTGGTATTCAAAGCCCTCCCTGACAGATTGCTGTGATATGTTCTGAGAACGACATTTGACTGGAGCCATGAAACCGTTGGCCTGTCAGGGATGGGTCCTGAATACACATGGCAGAATATTTACAGGAGCCAGGCCTAGGCATTGGACTCGCTCATACCTCGGCAGTACACTTCCTTTAGAAAAGGCTCCCGTTCCCTCAGCGAACTTAGCTAAAACCGCAGACTCGCTGAGTAGGATTTGGAATAATCTCTGCATTTGTGTTTGCACCATATTCTCCCTCACTCCCATCCCATGTATACACATACACGTAGACACTCCCTCTCTCACGTGCACTGCATACCCTCGGGTTATAACAGGCAGAAGTTGGCAGCCCAGATGTGTCTGCTATGGCCGACATGTGCTGTAAATTTTTTTTGTTATGTATGCAGTACATATAATACACCCCTCCAGCATGATTGCTAAGTGGAGTCCAATTAAAAAGTTTCATTTCCTTATGCCGAGTGGTGGAATTTCAGACATCTTGCCTGTCCGGGGTAAATTGCAATGCTAAGCCGTGGAGGCCTGCTCTCACTACCTCTGCAATCCCAAGCGAGCCCTGGCTGTTTGCTTTCGGCCTGCATCCTTGTGCGCATGGAGGGGCTCTCTCACTTCCCAGACACAAACCCCAGCCATGCAGTTGGCTGGAGGTCGCCTTCGCTCTCCTGCCTGGTGAACAGATCCCCCTGGGGCTTGCTCCTCTACAATCCACCCTTCCCTTTGCCTGCCTGGCTCTCAGACCAGTGTAAAGAAAGACTACGTTCCAGAGACAGATGCACCAAGGGCGAATTCTGCTCCCAGTGTAGCCAATGGCAAAACCACCCTTGACTTCAGCGAGACAGGCTTTGGGCCTAAGAGTCTTAGGTTCTGAGGTGTTCAGTGACAATGTTATTCCCCCCTCCTGTGAGCTTCCCGCTAAGGACGGGGATTGCCAAAAATGTAGTGCAAGGGCCTGCTCTAAAGGTGCTTCCAGACTGAATTTATTTCTGGACCAGAGCAGAATTCAAGCTGTCAGAAATCTCATGAGAAAATCTGCTCTTGCCAGATGTCTGGCCTGGCTTTGCAAACTTGGCCGGAATGGAACAATCTGAGGAGCTTTAGAAATGCAACTGTCCATGCTCCACTGCTGCCAGGCATTAGAAAGGGATGGTGTTTGGGGGCTGAAATTTTTGGTGATTTCATGTCCATTTCAGCTAATTGTTTTTATGGGAAAAAACCTAAAAGAAAAACAATCTGAAAAAGTCCCCAAGTGTTGCTTTGATATTTTTGAAATAAAATGTTTTGATTTTTTTGTGTCACGATGTTATTACATTTAGGCATTTCCCCTATTGTTTGAACTTTAAAAAGTTTTTAAAATGCCTGAAATAGAAACAAAAATTTCATTCAACATAAAATGGATTTTTTTAACTTTTCAATTCACTGAAAATTCTGGAAAAAAACCACCCCAACAGCTTTTGGTTTGACCAAGATGATATTTTCTATTTTTCAGACCTGCCAGTCATCTGATATATTTTTCCGACAGCCCTCCAAGGGATGGATCTGAATGAAATCCCCAGATGCAAACACCCTGTGTTTTGGGGTGCTTGAAGCATAGAGCTGAATTCTGTGGTTTTTGCCCATTTCTTCTTGCTGCTGAAGTGATATCAATGAGACCCGCCCTCTCCCCCAAAGGTGAAAAACTCCCCTCGCTGCATTTCATTACAACTCAGTGCAGGCTCATTGCTGGGGACCATTCTGGGCCACATTGTGAATACAACTGTGCCTGTTTTATGGTTCCATGTTGAAAATGGGCGGAAGTGCGGCCATTGAAACAGTTTTGACTGGCGTTTGGGGAATCCCCGTTGCTATGAAAAGCCTCTGTCCTTTCCCCAGTGAAGAAAGAAAGACAGACAGAAAAGAAAGGGGAGCCACCTTTGTATTGCTGCAAACAGGGTGCCGGAGCAATAGCTGTTTGAAGACCCTGCCTCCCTTGTGGTGCAAAAGAGCGAGCAGGCTGGGGTCCTTCGGCCGCCCCCAGCCCTGTTTGCTGTTCCCAACTGCACCTTGCGAATGTGGAGCCTGGGGATCCAGCCCCCAACCCCCCCCCCCCCCCCGTTGTCTTGCTCTTGGATGTCACGTCGCGTTGCCAGCGTTTAAATTGGGCCGGTGCTCTATATTATTTTATAGCTGTTTATGCCAGGTGTGCACTGCAGCATCGGGGGGTGGGGGGCATGTGGGGGCTTAATTGCGAGGAAGAAGAAATGTGCTGGGTGGTTTCACATTACAGAGTGGAGTGTAAACCTCAAATAAATCAAATGGAAACAGCTGACAGTGAGCAGAGCCTGGTGTGGGGAGAACGCCAGGCAATTACCGCTCCTTCCAAAGCTGGAGGCCGGATCAGCCTGGGGACGGCACCACAAGGCCTGAGCCCCGGTGAGCCAAGGAAAGCCAGCTCCTCTCCCATCCAGGCCTGCTGGGCTCAGGAATGGATAGATCAAGGGCAAGGTTTAAACCTGCTTCTGGACAAACTGCTTCCTCACCCAGTTTGGCTCCCTGGTATGAACAGGAAGAAGCTGCATTAGAACCCTGTTTAAAAATGTGCTCCAGCTCAGAGACGGAGTGAACCTAGAAATCCAGTCGTATCCATCTTGTCTCTCTTGTCTCATACATAGATTGAAAGCTCTTTTTGGGTAGCGACTGGCTTTTTGTTCTGTTTGTACCTTGCACAATGGGGTCCTGGTCCGTGGCTGAGGCTCCTAGGAGCTATCGCAATACAGATAATAAATATCTTAATAAATAATACTAGAAAATGGAGGCAGGTGATGTTAGAAGGGAAGGAGAGCAGCAGGTGAAGGCTTGGATCCTAGGATAAAAATGACCTGTCCCGTCCTCAGCTGCCATCTAAACTGTGTTAGAATATGCTGGCTTGCTCTCGGGGATCCTGAGATTATGCTCAAGGTAGTGTCCAGGACAGTAGGAGTGCTTCTTGGTGGACAATGGAGTCTGTGTTTTCAGACTCTTTTCCTGTGTTTGTGAGATGTTTATGACATGCTCTGATTTGTCTGTTAATGGAGATTATTTGCTGAATTGATTTTGGAGAAGTGGAAATAATTCTTGCTCATTGTGAGTCTTTGACATTTGAATTGCTTGGTTAGTTCGAACTGGACTGAGGTCACACGGTATTGTTTTCTGCTCCCTGATTGGATAAAATGCAATGTTGAGAAACAGGGGTGTCAGTGACTTGAATGTTTCCAGCTCTGCTGGTCATTTACTGTCTGGTCACCAAGTGGCATGCTGAGGGCAAAATGACGCTGGGTTTTCTTGTGAGATTCCTTGCATGTGAACCTTGCTGCACTGTTTGGTCATCAAGGGAAGCAGAGGAAACTCTAGCCCCGGTTCAAACACCCAGCTCCTAAAAAAACACCCACAAGGCTGCCACACACACCAGAAGACTGGCTGGGACTAGGGAGGCAGGGAAAATAATTTCTCTATCCCCCATAAACTGTGGCCCCTTTCGGAACCTGTCATCCCTGGCAGGAAGAGAGTGTGAAGTAAAAGAGGAGCCTTCCCAAGGTGTGAGGGCAAGGGGGCCGCAGGGTTTAGTGGTGGGGAGGGGAATCCTCCAACATTAGACAAGGTATCCCAATGACTTGATGTTTCTCCAGCCCAAACGGCACCCACAATCTCTGCCCATCCCTAGTGGATGTGTCCCGACTTCATGGCCCTTCGCTCCCCAAACACTGACTGTGGTAATCCAGGGCATTTCAAAAGGACAGGAGAACTTGGGCATAGAGGGCAGTGGGTGCCCCCTGTATTGTGTTGGTGTGTGGGGTTGCACCCTGGTCTCCTGCATTGGGTTGTCGAGGAATCACAGGAGGAGACGGTCCCGGGCCAGCACTGAGTTGCCAGATGTGCGCCCAACTCTTAAACCGCCCCCTCCCTTCCACCCAGCCCTGCCACTGCTGCCCTTCTGGTTTTCATTATCCCTCCTCCGAGCTGAACACGAACAGCCTAATTTGGAATAACAGCCGAGTGAGTGTGAAGGGGAAAAATCCTGCACTCTCTCTTTTCCTGAGCTAATCCTCTGACAAATTCTACACAGCCCTTGCTGTAGTCTTGTTCCAGGGCTGCCCCCCTCCATTGAAATGGAAATATTCCCCTATCCTCTCCCTTAAAGGAGAAACCTCACTCTGTTTACAAAGCCTACCAGGAGGGGTTTTTTTTATAATTTTGTTTTAATGGCCGGCCTTCCCTTGGTATGTAACAGCCGGCTGAATAGCTCCAGGAAACATTGCTGCCCGTAAACTCTTTTCATTCAGAGCTTACTGGCTGACATTGTCATGAAACAAACATATTCCTGATGCTTATCAGAGGCCCACATCAAAGCTGCTCAGTCATAAATCTCCCAGTGGCTGTAAGATGGCGTCCAAACTAAAGCAGCTTTCTGTGCTAATGGGTGTCCCGTCATAAAGACTGGTGGGGAGGGAGAAATCCCAGAGCCTCCTGCATGTGTCTGACAGATGAACAGGGCAGGGGCTGGGGCCAGAGATTTATCCCTGGGAGCGTCTGAGGCGGGATGATGTGGGGTAGAAGTGCTCGATTCTTCTTCTCAGGCTTCAGTAAGTGCACGTACCCCCAGGGGATTGAAAGGCGGCCCCCGATCATGGGATTTGCAAAAAGCCCGTGGAGTTTTTCTTGGTATGTTGCAAATTCTCTCACTGGTTTGTGCAAAGCCAAAGGACGTCATTGGAACACGGCAGCAAAAAAACCAATATTTTTTTTTGCATAAGACAAAAGTGAGCATTTATGACTTGTCCGAGGGCAGAACTGTGTGATTTATCTTATCAGCCTGGGAACACAGGACCCGCCGGCCTGGATCAGACTGATATAGCCTCATCTCCTGTCTCTGGCTGGTACCAGCTGCTGCAGAGGAAGGTGCAAGAAACTCCAGAGCCGCATTTTAACAGGTGCCCCAAATCAGCAAGGGTTCATAGATGTTAAGGTCAGGAGGGACCACAGTGATCATCAAGTTTGACCCCTGCAGAACACAGGCAGAGACTGTGAGTCCAGCCTCTAGCCCGAAAACAGAGCAAGCCAGAAAATGGAATTTCCATCATGAGAAAAGTCTCAAATCTGAACAAATAAAAAAAATCACAAATTGTGACCAAAAAAATCAAATATTCCAAATGTCCCATGGGAAAGAAATTCTGACTTACGGGCTGCCTGACTGGCAGGTAACCCAGGGAGCCAGCCAGCTCAGAAGTGGGCCACCAGCAGGGCCAGCCCCCCAGCTCCGTGAGGGGCCAGGGAGCCAGATGCCCGGGGAGCTATGGAGCCCCCTGCCTGTTTGGCAGCCCACCAGCCGGACTGTAGGGGAGCCAGGGATCCTGTGAGCTGGGCAAGCTGGCAGGGAACCAGGCAGGGCCAGCTAGTCTGCCCGCCTGCTTTCCGTTAAACGTTTTGACAACGTCGATAAGTTCCCATGGAATGTTTCAGTTCTGTTGAGTCAGCATTTTTCAGCAGAACCCTGCTCTGTTGGGACATTTTCAACCAGCTCTTCTGGTTGACCCACAGCTCAGCGTTTTGAAAGACACCCAGCCTTTATTTAAATCCATCACCCCCTTAGATCTGGGGTCCCCATGGTTAATTACCTTCACTGGTGCATGCTTTGACTTCAGTGGGAGTTAAGCATGCTTTGGTGGATCACGGCCCTAGCGTACATTACAGAATTGCTCCAACACAAAGCTTCTACCTAACCTTTGTCAGTTTCGCCCTGCATTGGCTTATGCCCCAAAGCAGGAGGGTGTATATCCCATAGACATTTTTTCATTTTATCTCATTTAAATGTGGATTGTTCTCATTGTCCATAAAAATCATAGAAATGTAGGACTAGAAGGGACCTCAAGAGGTCAACTAGTTTATTTCCCCACTAAGCAGGACTGAGGATTAATGTCTAATCTGTTTTTTTTTAAATTCCTTCTCTGCTTATTTCTTGTTTTATGAGAAAAGGTAATTGGATTTACCTTCTCTAGCCTGTTTATTATTTTTATACCTCCGTCATGTCCCCTCTCTAGAAGTCCCAAACTTTTCCTATACACAGAAGGACTCTAACCAGCCTGTGAGCCATTGCTGAACCTCATTTATTTCTGTCAGCTCTCTTTTGGGATGGAGGAGCCAGAACTGATCACAGTGTTCCAGGTGTGGGGTACCTCCCAGAATTCCATAATGCCTTTCTTACTGCTGCAGTATTATTGTCTCTCCCATTCTTTACATATCCCAACATTTTGTTTGAGGTATTAATATCATTCTGGAACCTAAACCCAGCTGAGGTTCAATACAAACACATACTAAGAAATTGTCCCTGCTCTAAAGAGCTTTCCCTCTAAATGGACAAGGGCAGGCAGAGTGGTAGGGGAAACAATGGTAGGAGCAGGGAAGTGACTTGCCCAAGGTAACACAATGGGTCAGTGGCAGAGGCAAGTAGAGACCACAGGTCTGAGTTCTAATCTAGTCTCTTGCTCACCAGACCATGCTCACTTCCCAAGCACTGTCTTGTGGAAGTGGTGAAATTTGCAAAGGCTCTCCTTTGGGGAGGAAAGAGACACACACAATAGAAGCGGATCCCCTTGTTCACTGGCCTACCGACGGGTTCTCCAACACTACGCAGTATGGGAAGCCGAACAGACGCAAACAGAACGCCAAACTTTGCAAAGCAGAACACAGAGTGTTCTCCAGACAGTTCTCCGAAAAGATGGGTCTGTCTGGGGGATGTTCTGACTTCAGAGGTATTTGTGGCGTGTTTTCTTTCTATGAAACACGGCGATGAAATTGAAATCTCGACGAACAAGGTTTAAAATGCAGAAGCACATGGTGAGCCAGACACTAATGTGACATCTCTCTCTAACGCTTACCATCCCCTCCCCTCCATGGCTTTGATGTTAACTTCTTACATGCTCTGAGACGACTGGAGGATTTGATCAGTAAATCATTCATGCTAATGGAGAGAGGCTGTGGAAATTCAAGAAGCTCTTCATTTCCCATGAAATATGAAGGGATACAGAGAAACCATGTGCCTGGAGTCCTGGGCTTAGAGCAAATATTGCTCCTTTTAGGGCTTTTCTCTTGTGGGCTTACGCACAGTCTGAACTTGGCTGTGGCCAAATGGGCTTCGAGCATGATTTGACTCACGACTGTGGGTGGGTCATTCCTAGCTAAGGGATTTCTAGGTAGGAATTGCGACTAGAGTTTGCTCATGTTCTTATCAAATGGTCATGGCTCCGTTCACACTATCCTTCTGCCCCAGGTTAGATCCCCATTTGGCTGCCAAGTGAGTTTCAACCATGTACAGGCAGTTTCAAAACTCAGTCGTTGCACCCGCCTAAGACAGGGCCTTAATTATTTATAGCTGCCGTATCCTTTTCTCTGAAGTCACTTGGGATGAGGTGGCAGGTGACGACTTTTCATGGCAGATGTTTACGAGGCAGGCGAGGTGCACACTGTTCAGATGAGAAGAAAGGAAAAGCCTCTTCAGCAGCAGAAAAGTGACAAAGCTACACAGGAGCTGCCTCATTTAATAACCGCGGAAAGAAAAAACACCGGGGCTCTGGAATAGGAAGTGGATGGATACTCTAAGGAGTAAACGCATTTGTTTAGAATTGGTTATTTAACATGTTTATTACGGTAGCACATAGGGACCAGTCAGGAACAGGGCCCCATTGTACTTTGTAAGAATTAGAGACAGTCCCTGCCTTGGAGCGTTTAGTCTCAATAATTACTGTTTGCATTGCTGAAATGGGAACGTGTACAATTTAACCTGCACCAGAATGCACCCTTATTAGACCAACTCCTGTCGTGCAGGAGACAATGTGGGTGAAGTATTATCTTTTATTGGACCAACTTCTGTTGGTGAGAAATACAAGCTTTTGAGGTGCCCAGAGCTCGTTTTCAGGTCCCTGTGTACTTGTCTTTTTCACCAACAGAAGTTGGTCCAATAAAATATATTACCTCACCCACCTTGTCGTTCTCCTCTCATGGGACCAAACGCAGCTACAACACCACTGCAAACAAGCTCTTATCTGGAGAGACTGCCTCAAGGAGTTCTCAGTCCCACTCGGCTTGATCCTGATCTGGGTTACACCAGTGGTGACTCCACTACGTTAGTCTAGTTTTATATCAGTATAAGTGAGGCTGGATTCTGACTCATTCTGCTCCACCGTTATCCCCTCCAGTAAGCAGCCAAGCTGGGATTTCCAAAGCAGCCCTAAAGGAGTCCCACTGAATTGGATTTGGGCATCAAACTCCCTGAGGCTACTTTGGAAACCCCAGCCCCGATCTTTGCCCTTCTTTTAGTGGTCTCTGAAGACAGGCCCCAGCTCAGATCCTTTCCCTAAAGCTCTGGGATCCAGGCAGGTTTCCTTTGATTCCAATCTGCGTGAGATGTTTTACCACTTGGAGGATTGCAGATTTGAATGCGCCCCAAAACTCTCAGCAAAAAATCACTTGAAAAGTGATGCCTTTGGCCTGGTGTCCCTTCAAACCTATGTGCCAATGCATGTTTCACAGAAGCATAAATCAACTCTGGGATCATTGGGAACTGGATTCAGGCTCTGGAGCAAATCTCTGCCCAGTCACGGTCCGGGCTTTGCGTTTGTAACAGAACTTTAAACAGCTGAGTTTCAGGATTCATGGCAAGTATTCACACAGCCCTAATCCAATCCCTTGGGTCTGTCTAGGTTGAAATCATGTAAGAATAATTAATTTTCTGGGCATTCCTGTTCCACCTCATCCAGCATTCCCAGATGAAGGAGAAACCTCCGATGCTGCTGGTCTGCTTTCTTCAATTAAATGCCAGTGATAAGCCGCCTCTTGCTCCACGACTGGATGTGCTGTTTTCCCAGCTGGCCGGGATGATATAAGGTCACCTTTGTTGACTCGCTGGAGATGTTTCATTCATTGTACTTTGAGGCTGATTTATGACTGTCTTGAGGCGGGGTGAAATCTGTCCCATGAGAAATTTATCTTCTTTGCAAACCGTGGGAATGGGTCACACTGCACCCAGAGTTGTGTTCCAGTCTGCACAATCGGGGCAAGGCGGCTCGATTGGCAAAGGGCGACTGCTCACTGTAAAACTTTCCCTCCCTAGAATCCAGGACAACTCCCTGGCCTGCTAAGTGCTGCCTAAATTGTTCCGTTTTCTCAAACCCTCCATCAGTCAGGGGGCAAAGCAGGTGGATAAAACTCAGCCCTCAAGTTATGAGGTTGGAACAACAGTTTGATCCTTGCACTTGTTCCCTGGCTTGGTAATATTTGTGGGTGGCTGTAGAATATTCTTTGCTTTAAATAATATGGGTCCGAGATCTATGCTGGTTTTCCCCAGCAGAGGGTCCAGTCCCGTGATGTTGTTAGTAAGCAAATACTCAGTAGGATTATATTAGAGTGTTTATTTGCAGCTTTGACACTGAGAATGAAAAGGTTCAGGGGTTGGACTCATCCTTTCATTTTGCAGCATCAGCTGATTATTTGGGGACAGGGGATCATGACCTCATTCTCCTCAGCATGCTGTGGTGGGTACTGCAGGTCAGGTGCGTTATGGAAAGGAGCCCCCTGTCCTTCTGTAACCTCCAGTACTGAAGTAGGGACCCTGGATTGGAACTGTTCTGGCATGACCAGGAGCAGGACACTGGACTAGGTTTACCATTGGTTCAATCCGTTGGGGATGAGGTTACCGTGAGTTGTTTGGCGACTTCACTGGGAGTTACAGAAGCTCAGCTTTCGTCTCAGGATTTGACACTTGGAAATTCAAAAAGACTCTCACTGTACAGTTCCCTACCGTACATTCTCCAGCATGGAAAAAGTCCTGATCACTGGAGATTCCACCACTTCCCTTGGGAGACACTTCCCTGAATTCCTAGATCTTAAGTGTAGGAAGGACCATGATAGTCATCCAAGCTGACTTGCATAACACAGGGCAAGCATTCTCACCCACAGATTCCCAGTAGTTTGTCGTTGAACTAGTATCTTTTAGGGAGGCTCCTTCCACAATCTGATGGACCATCTCCACCACAGCAATGCACTCTGGCTGAGTTACTGCTGGGAAGGAGTTCACTTTGGCTGGCCAGTCATAAGCATATGCACAACCTGCATATGCTTATGAGCAATTTCCTGGGATGTTTTGGACGTGTTCATTAGGAGGGGCGTGTTGCAGCAGTGAACTCCTCAATACCTTCTGGGTCTGGCTCCTGTCAGTTCAAGGTATGACATGTACACAAAGGTATCTTTTTATAGGTAGGAAATTATGGGTGCCAGGACTTCAAAGACTTTTGCAACAAGAGCTTTCCCTTTGATAAATGACAGCATTGTTAATGGTGATTTATTACAGGGGCTATTTCGACAAACAGAAATAACCAGTTTCTTTTCATTTGGTTTAGTGGTTTTTTTGCTCTGGGCTACTCATCCACACAAGGTGGCTGGTAACAGCTGTTTAACTGCTGGTTAGATATCTCATTTATTAACTTGTCATCATGTGTCATAAAGTTTAGCAAAATGCGAGATGATTGTATATTTAAGCGGGGTAATTACCCTGTTATAAAAACCACCTTATTTATTTGTGTATTCTTTGGTGGTTTGCTCTTACCTTTGCTCTACTTACTGACATTCTCGGCTCAGTAATTATCTCCAGGCTAACCTGGCCCCCTTTCCACTCTACGCTCCTAGACAGACATGAAAGCTGATGTCAGCCAGCTGTCATTGACTGATCGGTCTTGTAAAATCAAACACTTGCACAGTTAGGCAGTTGCCAGGAGACTGATTTTTGAGGCTCTTGGACTTTCCTTCATGGGCAGGAGCGAGGCGAGGAGATGGGTTTTCCCATTCGCTCCTCACTTGTGTTTGAGGGATTGGAAAACTTGGGTGGTCCTGAGACCCAGCGCTCCTACGCCATGAGAGCTGTAGACATCTGGGCTGGAGAAGTGGAGAAGAATTACGTGCCTCCGAGCAAACCCAAATTCACAACCACTGTAGCTCCATCAGTTTGGCCAAGACTTCAGTCTCCTTTCTATCTTATATACAATTATGGTTCCCAGTACAGTGCTACCGATGAACCTCACAGCCTTTAATGCACTTATTCTCCCAATATGTCTGCGAGGTAGGGGAGCGTTATTAGAGATGCAGAACTGAGGCACAAACAGACGGAGGGACAGATTTTTCAAAAGTGAGTTAGGCACTTCGAAGCCTAAATCCCATCAACTGTAAATGAGAATATGGCTCCAAAGTGTCTAAATTCCTTTTGCAAATGAGATTTCAGCTTTAGATTAGGAGTTGCAATGCTGAGCGTAGCCACTCCTATGTACTGTAAAAATCTGGGCCTAAATGACTTGCCCAAGGTCACCCAGGGAGTCTGTGTCAAAGAAGGGAATTGAATTTCTATTCAATCACCTAGGTGCCTTTGGAAATCTCTCCCTAAACATCTATATTGGAAGTCTTCCTTGAAAGCAAATATTTTCCAAACCCTGAGTCTGTCTCCCTCCTCTCCGTGGCAGATTCCAAGGTCAGGCACGATTACAACAGCACCAAATAATATAAAAATCCCACCACTCCACACGTTTCTCACTGGCTTTGCCATGAATGTCGATAAGGGAATTTCTTCCATAAATCCATCTCAGATGCAGCGAGAGGTTTCATTTAATAATTACCGAGCCAGTACTGCACAGTAATTACAGACGAGGTAAAGAGTCAATTTATTTATCATGCCAACACTCTGTAGTTGAGATGCTTTGTTTTGTTTTGTTGCAAGTACACTGACAGCCTGAGTGTGAGTCAATGGTACTTTGACAGAGGGGAGAGGACTTATATTTATAGGCTCATTTTGTCTGAGTTTTGATCCATTCCCAAGGTGCGGCAAGAACGGCAGAGAACATCCTAATTCTTTTAGTGCTGGTGTGAGGTTAACAGACAGCATACAGGGCCCAACAGAAGGTCTATGCCTCACGTTAAGTGCCTGTTTCGAGGGATTAAGTGGCACTCGAGCAATGCATATGCCTTTTCCTGGGTACAGTCCATCCCCTGGTGAACACTTACTCACATGTTGAAGGCAATGGCATGAGTAAATGCTCACCAGCGTGAGTAAGGGCTCCACAGTGTGGCCTGGGGGAAATAGAAGTCTAAAGAGTATAGGATGCATTTGATTTATTACAAGAGGTGAGCAAGGGGAAGAGGATAATCTGTGGCCCAGATTGCAACTGTTCTGCCTTCTGTAGATTGTTTTGCTCTGGGAGCTCAGGGAACGGTGGCTGTGATAAAAAGCACAGTCTAGAGATGAATCTCACCATTTTCATTTATTAAAATAGCATTTTTATTACAAAGAGATGTTAAAAGTGAAAATAGACAAAATACATTTTACGTCCCCCATCGATTTTTCCAGGATATTTACAACGGCAAAGGTATTGATCTTTCCAAAGTGCCGGATATGCTCACTCGTTACATACGATGCTGGCAGTTAGAAGGCATTTGTGGCAAATAAAACAACAAATTTACCATGTAAACGGATCTGAAAGGATTGGGAATTTAGCAGCAAAGACATTTCAGATACTTTGTTAGAGCTATTACCGTGGCTCTTGACTAGGTTGCTATATTTCCATGCATCTGTTGTGATGAGCGACATGACAATGTGAAGTGGATAATATGTTAGTGAATAAAGTTTAGAGATGGTCCACAGTCCATGACTTCCGGCCTCTGGATAATGCAATATTCTTAGTATTTCATTTGAATTACAGTAGCACTCAGATGCTCCAACTGAGATTGGGGCCTTATAGGGCGTGCGCTGTACAAACACAAAGCTACAGAGAGGATGCACCACGTAAGTCCCAACTAGATAGATTCATGGATGATAGGTCCATCGATGGCTATTAGCCAGGATGGGCAGGGATGGTGTCCCTGGCCTCTGTTTGCTGGAAATGGGTGACAGGACATGGATCACTTGATGATTCCAGGTTCTGTTCATTCCCTCAGGGGCACCTGGCCACTGTTGGAAGACAGAATATTGGACAAGATGGACCTTTGGTCTGACCCCAGTGTGGCCGTTCTTATGTTTTTAGTTGTTCATCCTGTGCAGAGGGGTTCACACAAGCACTGGGCATCATCACAGTCTATTTACAGTTCCTTTCTGCTTGTCTCCCAGCAGGAGAGAAGGGCAGGCTATTTCTTCCTGCTTTCCCTCAGGGCAGCCTCCCCTCTTCCTAGCTCCTTCTCCTTTCCAGGTGCTTTGCTATCTAGCCCCCCTGGCTTCCTTCCTCTGGGGCTTTTGTCTGCCCCCAGCCTGAAAAGGCAGCAGCTGTTCCTGCTTTGGCAGTCAGGGCCAGGTGGCCTCCCCTGCTCCAATTTACCTTTCTTAAGTGTAGCTGGGGTTGGCTAGCAGTTTTTCTGTCACGTGTATTTTCAAAGGGAAATCTGCTATTTAGCTGAGGCACTAGAAAGAGAGGTTTTGTACAAAACAGAAAGAGGGGGATTACAATGCAATTTGGGCCTTATTCTGGGGTCCTGTCACTCGCTGCTCCCCCTGAAGTCAGTGGGAAATTTGCTTGAGCTGAGGACTGGATGAAAACCTCAGAGCTGGACTGAGGGAATTTACAACTGGCATCCTGCATTTCTTACCAGCACGTTCTGACAGGACCCTGAATCTAGTTCCCCATGCTGGTGGTGAAATATGCAGTGGCTAAGTCAGTCTTCCATAGCTTCTAAAACAAGATTAGATTTGCAAACACTTGACCCCAATTTTTCATGTGCAGAGCAGAACTCTCCCTTTAAACTCCAGTTCCAGGAAAGAACTGGAGACATGTGGTTTTGGAAACCACACGGTTTAAAGTTTCTGGAGATCCTTTTTGCTGGCATGTCACCTCTGATTACATCAGTCAAGTCACATTACCCTGCGGATGGGGTCTAATAAGAAGTGGCAGATGTGACTGGGACTGGGCGGGCTCAAAGAAGGATACCGCAGTCTCAGAGGAGTGCGGGGATTTTTGGTTTTTTTTTTAAAGCTGTCTTCTGTAGGATGAGTTTTAAAGGTAAAGTGTCAGGCATTGGCAGTGCATGGACGTTAGTACTGCAGAGACATGCAAACCACCTCCCTTCATATGTTCAGAAGCAATTACCATGGACTTTGCAGTCAGGCTTAGAGTGAGTCAACCTGTGGGAATAACCACATGTTTGGCTTGTTCTATCCTCTAGCTTAAAGCTTCACCCAAGTGCAGCCAGCGATGTGCTGTATTGTTTAACAACCCCGTTTCTATGGCTCTGCTTTCTGTGGTGTAAAAGTCCAGTAACAGAATTAAGAACCAATAGGGGTATTACATAGTTTAAAAGATTTTCTTTTCCCCTGAAAGGATAAGGCGTAAGAGAGCGAAACTTGCCCATAGTTAGCAGCTGGTTCATTGCAAGCCTTGGAGATATAAAATACAAGAGGTTCTGTCTGGACAGCTCAGTCACATGACATATTTCATATCTCCAATTGAACTGATCTCCTTTGCACTGTTGCTCATGCGAAATAACTCCACTGGTGTCAGTGAGAGGAGAACCAGGGCCATGGATGGAAAACGGATCAGAAGAATCACGAGGTGGGGCCAAGGAAACACACGTCTAGCCCAGCCAGTTGAGTGAGGTCAGGCAAATCAGGGAAGAGCGTCAGCTGGTGGAAACCATCGCAGCTCCCTCGACTCCAATGAAGCTACATCAGTTTGCAGTGGTTCAGCTTCACAATAGATCGGCCCCAATGGTCCCCAGAGCTAAAGAAGTAAGGAACTAACTCTGCTGGAGGGAGGGAAGGGGGAGTGTGTATGTGTGTGAGTGTGAGTGTGTGTGTGTGTGTGTGAGAGAGAAATGGGCAGGCTCCTGTGATTTAATGTTGCAGGGGGGAGTGGAGCATGCATGCATGATATTAATCATCATACTTTACTTCTCATGCAGCACTTTTCAACTTCAGAGTGCTCCCAGCCCCTGCAGCCCCACCTATCTGGTGCAGTAGGTACAATGTTGTTATTATGTGGGAAACCAAGGCCCAATGCAACAGATGATGTCAACGTCAGAACAGGGTTTAGAACCCAAGCGCAGATCCTGGGTCCCAAACCTGTGTGCAGACTCCTGAGACAGTCGTCCGCCCCATCATGTATTCTGTTTGAAATGGAGGAACATGGGGGTTGCCAGGCTGCCTGGTATCCTGGCTCCATCAGAGGCCAGTACCAGCGGTTTCCAAGGAAGGTGCAGGGAACCCTGAAGTACCAACCATGGGATAACTCACCCCTTGGGGAAATTTCTGCCTCACTCCCTTAGTTCGAGGTGAGTGCGTGCCCTGAAGCAGGGGGAGTGGTTCATAGCCCTTCTAAAAGATTCAGAGTTATAAAAGTAAGCACTAAAAAATTCAGATACCCCAGGATAAATATCTGTATGTAGATTGTGATGAGCTCAGTGCTTGTGTGAACCCCTCTGCACAGGATGAACAACTAAAGAACATAAGAACGGCCACACTGGGTCAGACTTTGGAAAAGTACCCAAATTCTCATCCAAACTAATATAAGTTTCCTCTGGGTTAGAAGCACTGCCAGGTGATCTCAGGCTAATGTGCTTTTCAGTACCACTTGCCTTTCTTGTCATAGTTTGGGTCTTGGGTTCAAATTCAGGAAACTCAGAGACAATCGGGCCATGGTTTTCCAAAGCGACTAGTAATTTTGAGCCCCCAGCTTGAGACTCCTTAAAGGGCCCTGAATTGTAGGGAATGATTCGCACCTGCCCTCTGAGAATCAGCTCCCCAAATCACTGGTCATTTGTGGAAATCTTGACTTTGGGATTTCAAATCAAGAAACAGCAGCAATCAATCAATCAAACAGCTGGCTGAAGTTGTTTTCAAGGCATAAAATGATTGGTGTATGGGCTGATCACTGGCTTAGCTGTGCCCCAAAACTGTCACATAGAGGCTTCCTAAAGGTGTTTGTAATTCATTCCTCTCCCCTGCAAGTGACCTTGCCTGACTCTCCTGAAGAAAGAACCCACCCAACAAAGCCTTCAAAGGGGCGCAGTGTTTAGAAAGGGAAACTACTGGTTCAGGGAGGAAAGTAACATCTCTGAGTGACCCCCCTCCCCGGGCTCCTGACAAGAGTGTGATTAGCAGGCTTGCATGGGGAGCCCCTCCCCACACGTCTAGAAAGCAGAGGAGACAGGGGAAGGAGAGAGGAAGGTGCACATGACAGCTGAAGAAAGGGGGTGCAACGGCAAACATTGTGATCGCTCACCAGAGCGGCCTGTCAGCTTCCCTTATTGAGTTGTACTTGAAGGGCTGAATAGGAAACAGACTGGGATGCTTTTGAAGTGGTGTTTCTTTGTTGTGATCCCGTTGCTGCGAAAGCCGACGGAAATCTGGCAGGGCAATAATTGCTGCTGGTACTGTGTTTTCTATGCACACACAAAAGGGGCACTGGCGGGGGCCGGTTAGAAACAGGGACAGGCCAAAATGGTCTAGAAAATAATTGGAATCAGTGTAAAGTTTTCATCCCGATTTTCAACTCGCTGAAGTTTGAGAACAGTCTGTTAATTGTCCCTAAGGTGATGTGACTTGTTCCTCAATTTGTCATTGCATCCACCTCTCCCTCCCTCTGTCTTCCTGACAACTGCATGCAGTGTTCTGTTCTGGTTCTTCTCTTGCTCCCACCCCGGTGGTACCTGAGACCTGATCTGGATTGGAAGGGGCACTGCCTGTTCCCACAAGGAAGGTTGCTTCTGCAAGATTGCCCGCGCAAGCTGGCATACCCAAGCTGTTGTGTTGGTCAGTAAAAGCCTCCAACACGCATTTTATTTTCTGGGTGCTTAGGCAGGGTATCCTTTCTAGGGCTACCAACCAGAAGTTATCTGTGGCAGGGGGAAAGGGGTGGAAACTGAAATGGCTAGATCTGTCTGAACACAAGGAAAGTCTAGTTACCATTTCACGCATGACAACATAGCTCAGTCCCGGCTACCTGGCGGAAGGTTCCTTATATTAGCTCGCAGGCATGGAGGAAGAAATTAGGCCCCATCTACGTTAGGGAAATGGCCAGTCACTGACAGCGGTTTTCAGCAAAAGCCTCCCCTCCAATGGTGCTGAAAACTGCTTTTTAAAAATGGAACCATACCATTTGCACTGCTGTGGAGCCCTGGGCCAATTCCATTCTCTGCAGTGGCATTGAAATACTTTGACCCATATACTCTAGCATCTAAACCAGCTTCATCACCAGTCAAAGGGCCCCCCAAATGGGACCTGTTTCTTACAGCCATTGTTGGCAATGAGTCATTTTTCTTTGAGGCTTGTGAGGGGCATCCTACAGGGACACTGAAGTCCCTTTCCTTCTGCCTCAGTACAAAACCCAAGACCAGGAACTGATGACAAATTAGTTCACGCATCGTCATGTATATGAAAACCTGCCAGCTGCTCTGCAGGTCCATCTTAAGACCAATGAGATCACAATCCCTTACAGACCCAGTCAGGAACTTCAGGGCTTAGTGCCCCAAGAACATTCCCTCTTTCCAGCTCAAGGACTTTTGAGGTCTTCCAGGGACATCAGAAATGGGTAAGGAGCAGTGCTTTTGTGAGGCTGTGCTTGTGAATGGTCAGTCTCTTGCGCCTTGTGGCACGTCACAGCTCATTCTGGAAACAGGCTGTTATGGAAGTGTCTTCTTCCTGACTCCAAAATTCTCCCAGGCCCATCCCCCCATCTGTTTTCTGAAGCACACAGTGAGCTGCGCCTTGTGTGTTGCTCGCACAACCTGGGAAGCAAAGGCCGTCCTTCTGGCCTAGAAGTTGTATCCAATTAATCCATCCAACAGCAGCCTTTATTTTCCATCAGGATCAAGCTACATGACCTTCAAGGTCTGTGGTTATTGACATTTTGCGCCAACTGAGTCAATATTAACTTCTTAGGCCAATGGATAATAAACAGAAAATAATAAGCAATGTACAGTTAATATTGATTTATGATTATTTGGGTCCTTTGCATGACTTTCTCACGCAAGCAGGGATTACACACTTGTTCATGCCAGGAGAAGCAAACAGGGGAAGAAGATTTGTTCCAAGGTTACAAGTACCTTGCAAAGAAGGTGGGTGATGAGCTGCAGTTTTACCTGCCAGTGGCACATGATAACACAGAGTGCTCCAGCCGCAGTTGATGGGTCTCAAAATATGCTCCCTATATGACTGAACTGAGCTGCACAACGAGGGTGGTATTTAGAACAGGTTGAAAAACAGGGTAAACAACAATCTCTTTTTCACTATTTTTTTGTTTTGTTTTTCTGATTGACACTTTTGACCAACTTTATAGCAGATAACCCCCAATTCCACCCCCTCAAAACAGACCAAACAAGCAAGTCACACATGCCAGGAGTCCTGACTCCTCTAATTGCTAGGCCTGACTGTTTGTGGGTTTCCCCTTCATCGGGATTCCATAAACACATCGCTGGTTAAAACTAGTTTTTAAGAAAGGGATGTGGACCTTTAAATTAGTCTGATTCAAACCCCAGTGGGGTGTCTCATGATTCTGCGGCTATTGGGCACTGGAGCAGCAGCTGGGGCCCAATGAGAAGGAAATCCTGAACTTCACTTGGCTTCACTCACCAGCCGCTAGCCAAGAGGAACTTTCTCTTTCATGCCTCCATTCTAGTCTGCACACTGCTTGGCACAGGGCTGACTGCTGAGCAGCTCCTGGGGGGTGGTTTTTTCCCCCTTCCTCCAGCCCCGATGTGAGGATGTTTACAAAGCTCTGAATCAATTTGAGGCCCAGAGATTTTCAGCCAGGGAAGCATTGCGCTGATAGGGTCAAAAGGCCTGTCGCCAATATGGATCATAGAATCTGACATATTAATTCAAGCTGTCAGAACCAATATGTATAAAAGCATTCACGGAGGCACAGGCACTGCTTCCGAAAAAAGGAGGCTAACGTTTCACAGACTGTGATGGAACAAAACCGGAGAGCATGCAACTAGTCTGTGCCCTTCCACTTAGCTGGCAGAGGAAGAGAGAGATGCACCAGGGTTTCTTTTTTGCTAACGCTAATGTGATGAATGGGGTGTAATCACACACACACAGACACACACACAAATTCAAGGAAACTTTACATTGCTTTGCAAAAACATGAGCATTCCTGTCCCCTGAGTTCCAGAGCTCCCTTGCTGGCACAGAGGCAGATCTGAGAAGCTGCAGGAAGTACATTTGTTATTGGGAACCCTTTGATATTTAGCATGTGAAATGTCTGCCTGCTGGAGAAGTTCAGGCATCTGGCAGGAAATTACCATGAATCCTGTTTCTCTTAACAGTCGCACACATATGCCTTCCTCTCTCTCTCCTCTCCTCCCTTCTCCTCAGTCTCTCTCTACCATTCCCCTCTTTGCTCCCCTCCATCCCCTTCACCCTCACTTGAGGCCTGATCCAAAGTCATGGGAAAGACTCCCACTGACTTCCATGGGCACTGAATCAGGCCCAAGAGCAGTAATAGAAAGCTCCCCTTACTTGATCTTCCTTTAAACAAATCTTTTCTTTCCTTGTTAAACCCCAGGGGATCAAACGCCCAAAACAGGGTGTGAGGAGAATGCACATGCAGCCTGTTTATCTACATGTACATCGGCACAGGGACAGGGAAAAGCTGTGTGTGCAAATGGGTCCACAGCTACCTTGATTGCAGGAGCAAACAAATGATTTTCTGGGTGCAAAAAGTACGGTGAAAAGTTGGTCTTGGGTAGGCGACTGGCTTGTGCTCACACCACTGAAGCATTGCAAGAGACTAGGACTTGGTTTTCCTCCTTTTCTTTTGCCAATACTTTCAAGCCCCACTGCCCCACTTTGCATAACTTTCCTAAGAGCGGCCTTTGTCCCCCAGCCTCCTGATTTACTTCTCTGCTTCTCTTTGCCAAACTTCTTGGATCTGATGAAAGCTGAAGATTAATGTACCTGGAAAGCCGCCCTTTTAGCTTTCTGCAGCCAGGTATGGCCTAGCAGGGCTTTGCAGATGTCTGCCATACTGCCTTGCTTATCATTTTACCAATCCCTCCCTGCTGTGCTTTTTAAATTTATTGTTACAGATCCACTTAATCAGCAGTGCTTCATATGACTGACTGTGTTGACAGTTAAAAGGAAAACAGCCGCCAAAAAGAGAGAGAGCCCCATACAAGAAGCTTTCTGTCTGCGAGGCCATGGTTGGGATTTTAATTGGAAAGCATGTTATAGTCTTTAGAATGCTGCAGTCTGGGTCCTGAGGTGAGGAAACTGCTACACGATTCAATTAGACTTTGTATATTTCATATTAACGTGGGGGGAAAAATGAGCAACAATCCACAGCTCTTAACTCAACAGGAGGAGATGGAAAAAGGAATCAATGTGTCTAGGAAAACCCAAGCCGCGCTGTGAATTGTTTCCCTTGTAGCATTGTCAGAAATCCATTCCATGATTGCTGAATCCAGGCCAGGAGTTGAAAGGCCCCGTGTGGCGACCTCAGAGCTGGTTGGGAAATATTTTTCAGAAAAAGTTTGTGAAATCTTTTAGAGCTGGACAAATCCTTCGTCTGTTTGGTTTTGTTCGGTTTCTTTTTGGAATGACCAGACTCTCAGTTGATGTGTGAGTTCACTCACTAACAGATTTCACTCTCTGGTCAAGTTCAGCTTTTGTTTTATCCATCAGTGCTAATGAGATGTTACACGATGCATGCGTGTTTGATGGATCAGTGTGTTGGAGCCTTAACGCATCTCAGCCTGTGAAACACCTTATCAAATTATTTAAGAATATCTTTTGCATCCTGTTCAGTAGACAAGTTACATACCCAGTTGATCAACTGCATTTGCAGATTGCTCTTCAATCCAAATAAATGTCAGGCTTGCCAGTTCTACTCTTTCAGTGGTACCTGTGCTTACGTGAGGCTTTGCCAGTTAGGCTTATTTTGGGGCCACTATATGTAGCAAGCACTTAATATTCTTCCTCTGCTTCTGCGACCAGCAGGAGAATAAAATAAAAGAAACTTGCAGCAGGAACAACTCACATGCTGCCAGAGCCGGAAGGAGCCAGCTCCAAGTTTCAAATTCTGTTCTAAACATGGCTGTTGAGTGGCGTCTGACTTTGATGAAATGAGTTCTCCCCTTTGCGTGGGGTGGGCAAAGAAAAGTTAACATAGACAGGCTGCAAGATACAGATTTGCTCCAGGAGTTCCAGCTCCACATGTGTGAAAGGTCTTATAGCCAAAGTCAGGGCCTGTATAATTTACCTTAGCACGCACATGTAAATTATTAGTTCTTATATAGCCGGTGTCGATATATAAATCATACCTGTTCATTTGCCCAGTTACAGCACTCTAGGTCTTGGGGAGACTGTATCTCCCCATTTCACATAAATGCTGTATAAATGGCGAGCGCAAAAGGAATGCAACCGACTCCTTATATTTCACTATGACCCTTTCCCTCTGCTTCAGCACAAAAGTGCTAATATACTAGGGATGGTGAGTCAGCCAGTTAAGAAATAATGAGCACTACATGGAATATTTATTCACACTGTGGGGGAGGCAGGAGGTTTCAAATATTTTTTGGTTTAATTTTTCTTTTTTAGCATTTTCTTTACAATACCAGCAGTGAAACTAACTATTTGGGGTAGGAAGAAACTTTCCCTGGAGCAGGTTATTCCATTATTGCTATTTTAGAATTTCTTGCACCGTCCTCTGAAGTAACTAGTGTTTGCCACTGGTGGAGGAGACTGGGCTAGATGGACCACTGATCTGATCTAGTATAGCAATTCCTTTGCCTTTCCTTTATTTCCCAACACAGATTATTTCAGAACCAATGTGTTCTCACCAACTTAATCAATATCGAATTAGGACACTTTTATTTTGAAATAAGACCATTCACATAAGACTGGCACTGAAATAACAAGAGGTGGGAATTTACATGGATGGAGTTATTTCATGGCAAGTCTGTATGTAGTCCTGTCCTAAGACCAGACTCTGGAGACACTGGAACATAAATTTTAAAAAAATGGTGCAATGTAACAAAAAATGGAAGTATTTAAGCACAAAAACCAAGCAAAACGATCCCTTCCTGTGTAAAAAATCATTGCACTTTCATCCCAAAGATGAATTAGCATATTATCTTATCTAGCTATGTACTTCTAATGTTCTTAACACTGTGATTCTTGACTCTTATTTATTCACAGGCCCCTTCCCCCTATGGTGGCATTGTAGAGGGGCCTTGAAGTGGGTGTCAGTGTATTTATGCCCCTTTATATTACCAGAGCAGTATACAGGGGCGTTAGCATGAATGAGAATCAGGCTCAAGGTGCCTCCATTTCGACATTCTGGTGAGATGGCGTAAGTCTCATTATCGTACTCATTTTAAAGGGGGGGAACCAGCAGCAGAGAGAGAGATGAAGTGACTTGCCCAAGGTCAAACAAAGAGTTAATGGCGGAGTCTAGAACAGAACTCAGGAATCCTGACTCACATTTCCTTGATCTAATCTCTAGATAGCACCACCTCAGGGTGTTCTCACGGTATTTGTTACTTGGTCAGAGCCAGTAAGCACTTGTGATTTCAAGAGGGAGCTTGTCTTCTTGAGCTTTTCAAGCCTGGTTTCTAGACAGGAGGCTCAGCATAGCTTGGCTGGAGTTCTGAGGAGAGCCATACCCATCAACAGACTCTAATGCGACCACACCACAAACACTGAAGCATGAGCTTTAAACTGGATTTTCGTGTTGATTCCTGTTAAAAGCAGACTCGCTTTTGATTTTTCATTTTAATCAGGCTGCTGTCAATCAGCCTCATTCCATGCCACTTACCGTAAACATGCGTGTTGCCAAAAAAATGATCACTGTATTAAATGGTTTTATTACAGTAAACTGCAGATTGTGCAGTGTAAACACAGGTGTTACAACACAGATCACTCTTTAATTATGTGCAGACCAGCAGAGACAATACAGAGCGCAGGCTCTTCGAGCAAGGATGGGAACTGCCTCTTAGTTCAGTTACTCTGTTAAAGCAACATGACCATTCAGCTGCATGGGCCACATTGTTGTTTCTCTGGTTATTGGGAGCTCCTTAAAGCAATGCAGTGAGATTTGATAGGGCGATGCAGAGCCAGAGGCTTTGTAACACTGCACATGATCCACATAGAAGTCACTAACTCTCCAAAATCCCATCCCAGAATGCAGTAGGTTCAGAATAAAGCCTGGAATAGATTATCTAGTGGGAATCTCTTCTTCGGTTGTTTCAAAGTTCTGGTGGGAACATATTTCAACTCCAAGCTATTTGAGGCGGGGGGCAGGTCCTCAGTTGGGGGGCAGACTTTCCAAAGTACTCAGTACCCTCTAGAGCCAGCCAAAAAAAGAAATTTCTGCCCTGGGGAAAATTCTGAGATTTCCAGATTTCTTTTCGTTCCAAACTGGAGTGAAACCAAATAACTTCAAAATTTCCTGTGAAATGAATTTTCAAAAAAACAAACCAAAACATTTTTGGGGTCAATACATTGTATTACCTGTATTTCCCAGGTGAGATGCATATGGGATTACCCCCCCAGCTCCCCACCATTGCACTTTAGTCACTTGTATGCACAGGGCCTGATCAAACTCCAGCGACATTGCAAAAGCTCAGCAATGGGATATCTCTGAACTGACACATTGTTTTTGCCCGATAGGTCCAAGTGGGCCTCATGTTGGTTGTGCATGTGAAATAGAGGGCTCCGGGCATCTCCCCGTGGCCTTCAACTCCCTTTCTTTGAGAGCCCTTTAAAAACAACAGGTGAAATCCTGGTCCCACTGAAGTCAATCGGGCCAGGATCTCACCCTATTTAAATTTAGACATAGAGGATTTCTGCCTGACTTGGGATTTCAGGGTAATGATAGAAAGCACGCGTGCAAGGAGGGCCAGCAGGATCCGAGCTCTGCAGCATGTTTTATTCAACAGGAGAGTGCACAGCGAGAGGATTTCTTTTTGAACCACAGGATGCGGCGGTTGGGATAGTCTTTCCCCCCTCACGGTCTTGTATCTTGTATGTTGCTTCCCATTCCTGCTGCAATGTGACAGACGTGTGACGTTGATATGAGCTGGTTAGCTCATCTGTAGCAACGCTAGGAAAACAGCCACTGCAATGCAGCATTTGGGCTTCTCAGAAGCAGAACCTAACTGCAACCCGCACCCCGTGCTGGGGCAGGGAGCTCACTCACTGCAGCCTTTTGGCGTCAGCTGTAGCAAATGCAGCTGGAGGACTTTTCCCTAAAGAAGAAGCCTCCTGAATGTTGCGTTACTAGCAGAAGATGGCTTGGTGACCCTGGAGATATGCTTTGAAGCACCAGGTCTTCCTGGAGACTGTGGTTCGGCACCCGACAATGCTGACTCACTGAGGACTCCATCTAAGTTATTCGAGACTCCATAAAAACCTTGCCCCTGCCTGTTCTGCATGGGCATTAAGGGTCTGTGTACACTGCATGGTAAACCCACTCTGTGAGACTGGGGTGTGTGGATTCAATGGTTCTAAGCCTGCACTTGGATGTCCGCACTGTATTGTGAGCCTGGGCTTACAGTTGCTGGACCTGGGTCTAACAACCATGCTAACACGTCCATATTGCTTTGCACCAACCTTCTGACTCAGATCTGCAGCTTGAGCTGGGTCCACACTGAAACACAACAGGGCTCAGACCACAGCAAGATTCAGGCTCTGACTCACCTTCCTAGCAGGGTCCTAGGACCAGGGCTCTGTGATTTTGCTGACCTGAATCAGGTTCATTTGTGTGCACATGGAAGGTAGGGTGACCTGATAGCAAGTGTGAAAAATCAGGACCAGGGGTGGGGGTAATAGGCACCTATAAAAGACAAACCTCTGAGTATTGGAACTATCCCTAGAAAATTGGGATATCTGGTCACCCCAATGGAGGGAGGGCTTGGTCTCAAACCTGAGTCAGACTTGGTGTGCAGTGTATACATACCCCAAAGCTCCCACTGATCTTTTCATAAGAGCAGTTTATCCCAAAGTCCTTGGCCACATTGTCCTTTCCTCTCACTCCTGCTAGGTGCGATCTCCCACCCTGCAGGTGACTGGATTTCAACAGTGCTTTAAAGGTGTAATAGGATGTACAATATTATCTTATTCCACATGCTTTTAAGCTTGTGAGTAAGTTTCAGGTAAAAGAGAAAAGGAAAGTGCTTTTGCTGAGACTCCGAGACTTCAGAGAGGCTGGAAGGAACCTCATCCATCTGCTAGAAATTTGAACAGAAATAGACCCACCTTTCAAAATAAATCTCCACTTTTAACTCTGCAGATACAAATATCTGTGAGAAGGACAGTCCTTAATCTCTGCCTTCTCCCCAGTTTGACTAAAACGCTTTTGAGTGGAGGCCTCTTTTTTCTTTCCCTTCCCTTTGCTTTTACAGGTTTCATTCTGGCTTTGATTCCAGTGAGTTTACTGACAGATTACTTCATTTTAACTCTATGGCTTTTGTGTCTTGTGGGAGGCATATTTCTAAGTATCATATTTATCAAAAGGGCTGTGCCAAAACAAGGACCAGAATTACTTGTTTGATGGTTTCCCCAATAACTACAAGCACAATAAATATTGTGAGAAAGAAAACTCAACTGGGGACATTTTATGTTAAAGTTTCAAACTAGGGTTTAGACATTGTCACTCTGAAATTTCTACCAGTTTGGCTAGTTTTTTGCTCTCCCCCTCCTGATGCAGAAATAGCACATCTGGTCTTACTTGCAAGTCTGGTCTTCAAGTTCCCAGGGGTGACATATTCTTCTTTCCCCCCCTCCCATAACTTTAAATCAGAGAAGCATTTCAATAAATCAGAGCGAGCACTTATTTATTGGACGTAGTTTTGGGGCTCTTAAAGCACGGAAAATAAATTTAATGGAGCGTTTGGAGCATTTCTCCAATCTTTTGAGGGATTACTTGGGGAATTTGTCAACGGAGCCAAGCACAGCAGCTTGATCCAGAGAGATGGGAAAGAAATTATGGGCGATACTCAACAAAGACCCAGGTGTACCCTAAATCACATCGAAAAAGATTAATGTCAAAGGACTGCTTGCCAGCCGATTTGATTGGCAGTACTGCAGTTTATTTAATAAACCATCATTTTAGCCACAGGGTGACTTTAATCTGAATTACATTTTCTTGTTTTGTCATACACCTTGCCAAGCGATTTATTGAATCCTCTAGCATACTTCTTAACCTCAAACACGAAGAGAAAAAAGGAAAGTCTTGAAAGCCCCTGGAAAACCTTGAGACAGCAAAACCTGCTTTGTGAACAAAGCAAAGGCTCCATTCCTAGGGCAGAGTCCTGTGTTCTCTGGGCTTCCATGGAAGGAGCGGGAGTGGCAAGTCACTAATGCATGTAGGTTGCAAAATTCAGATCTGGATTTTGAATACCCCAGGGTTCTCAGGCTGTGTGAACTTGCCTGTTCTGTTCATTCCCCCTGGGGCACCTGGCATTGGCCACTGTTGGTAGACGGGATACTGGGCTAGAAGGACCTTTGGTCTGACCCAGTGTGACCATTCTTATGTTCTTATACAATGAACAAAGGAACCCCACACAAGCAGGATACACGGGAGGGCTGGCCGGCCAGCCAGGGTTCCTATCAGTTTTAACTCTGGTGGAAGCCCATTGATTTCAGTGGCATAAGAGCTGCACTTTCACCAGGGCTAGGGCTGGCTCTGATCATACCGAGAGTCCTGTACAAGAACACTCCGTAAACGTATGGGACACGGGCTGCCAACCCTCCAGGATTGCCTTGGAGTCTCCAGGAATCGAATATTAATCTTTAATTAAAGATTATGCCATGTGATGAAACCTCCAGGAAAATGTCCAGCCAAAACTGGCAACCTTAGAGTGTTACCAGCACCTGAGTGTGAATCAGCACAGCCCTACTGACTTCAATGGGGCGATGCGGATTTACGCTATCTGAGGATCTGGCCGGGGGTGTCTTGTTTTTCAACTGCCTGGATTTGTTCCTGTACACGTCCCTATGCACATATTACCATCTCCCCAATACATGCATGGAGCCGCAGACTTGCCAACTCCAAGATTTTGTCTGTCTGAGCCACTTAACACCTCATTAAAGGCTAGTGTAGATGTTCCCCAAACCTTTGCTCCTGAGCACCAACATTTGTGTTCTCCCAGAGGGGTAAAGCACAGCTGTGTGGGGATGCACCAAGGTCGTGCCCTCACTAGGAAAAAGGTGGCTTCGCATCCCAGGTGAGCTCACACGTGGTGATTAATCTGCGGTCAAGTCCTCAGGTGCACACGGCACTTGTACTTTTCATACATGTTAGCGGGGGCAGGTGGACGTTCAGCTCCTCTCCCGTGTTTATCTCGCCCACTAACAAGTGAAAAATACAAACTGCCTTGTTCCACAGGAAGATCTTACTAGGCGTTAGTACTAAATAATAATATTTGTACTGCAGTAGCACGGAGGCGCCGTAGTCACGGAGCAGGGCCCCGTTGTGCTAGGCGCTGCACAGACAGAGCAAAATGACAGTCTCTGCCCTCAGGAGCTTACAATCTAAATTAGCAAATACTTGGTTTAAAAAACTCAACTTTTTTTCCCTAGGTTTTTATTAACCATGTTCATTAACTTGAGTTAATTTACAGTCAATTAACTCATGATTTAAAAAAGCCACCTCTGTAGTTTAAACGTACCCAGAGACATCCATACCAACCAGCCCTGTACCACAAGGCTATGCACACCTATCATGCAGCCATACCTACTATATGCACATAGCTACCACGCCCGGTCACACATCTTTGCACCAGAAGGTTGTTTCACCAAAGGCCTGATGACCCACAGGCCTGGTTTTTACTAACGTATTTGTGCAAACAGACAAAGAACTCCTGGCTAATAATAATTTCCATTCCAAGATTATGATTGAGTTTTTTCCCTGTTCTTCTTGATATTTCTGCCAAAGCAAGAAAAATCCTCACTGAAGTCTAGCAGGAAATCCAATAAAAATTCTTCAAAAGATGGACCTGACATTGAAAAATAGCAAAATTATAAAAGTAGGCTCAGAAAAGAAAGGAGAGAGTTATTATATCTGGCACCAAGCAAGGGCCCAAAGCTCCTTCTCCAAATGAGCCATCACCGATTGAAAGTGTTTAGCTTCCCGTTGATTAAATATGGTGAGGGACCTGAGGCGTGCCAAGCCGTGGGGATCGAAAGTTTGTTCTCAGTCAGAATGTGTTTTCAGTCAATGGAAAAAATGGTCGGGCTGTGCCGGGCTATGTAACTGAGAAGCCCCAGGTTTGGAGTGAGTAATGACTGTGATGCAGAGAAGCAGGAGGGTTGTTAATCATTCGACCCCAGCCCCTGTAATTCAACTCAGCAACTCTTAGGACTTTGGAAGCTTTTTCTCCTCCCCTCGCAATCCTTTTTCTTCTTCTTCTTTCTTTCTTTTTATTTTTCCACCCTAAGGGAAGAAATGGATGGCAGCTTCTGCTCTTCTTCCAATTTTCAAAGGAAATGATAACCTCCCCCAAAAGGGGAAGCAGTGTGACGTAGTAGGCAGAGCACTGGATTAGGCATCAGAAGACCCTGGGTTCTATTCCTGGCTTAGCGGGTGGGGGACCTTAAGCAAACCACTTCCCCACCCCATGCCTCAGTTTCCCCATATGTAAGATGGGGATAATGATACCAACCTCCTTTGTAAAGCAATTTGAGCTCTACTGATTAAAAGCCTTATCTAAGAGTTTGATATTCTTCATGAAATGCAATTAGTCATGATAGCCTTATTATTTGTACTACAGTAATACCTAGAAGCAACTAAGTGGGAGCTGGTTGCAGGCTGGGGCCCAAGTCTCTTATGGACATGGATACAGATTTGAAAGGAGATGGACTTTGTGAGCTGCTGGCTCCCATGCAGGGTGTGTGAATAGACAGCCAAGGAGAAACCAGACATCATACTTCCAGAGTATGAGACCTCCTATAAAAACAGCAGGAGGGTTCCTCTATCAGCAGAGATCAGAGATGTATCCAGGAGCTGCCAGGTCACACAGAGTTCATCAGGAGACCTCTGCTGTCCGTCACTTGCTGCCTGACCTGGTCAGCGGCTCATGTGCCCTGATCAATTGGGTAGGACGGGTTATACTGCCCTTCAGAAAGTTCTTTTGTCTTTCCTCTCTTCTGGATTGATGAGCAAAGCAGCCGGGGGTTAACTGTTGGCTAAGCATTGAGTGGACAGCATGTCTAGGAGTTAGAGTACCAGTGATACTGGCCTCAGGACTCCTGGGTTCTATTCCTGAGCAACACTGATTTGTTGTGTAATCTTGGGCGAGTCACATCAGCTCTTTGTACTTCATCTTATCCCTCTGTGAAATGGAGATATTATTACTAAGAGTGCCAAGAGTTTGGAAGACTCTTTGAACCATACAGACCTCTTAAATCTTCGGTATTATGCTGGAGTTCCTTCTCTCTGTGTGTATAAGTCATAAGCAGATCTCCTCTCTCCAATCTATGAGTTCACCGTCGGCAACCATTGTAATATCTAGACTCCTTTGATGAGATTTCAGGATCCAGATACACACTGGAAACAGAAGGTGCAAAGGCAGCACAACAATGAAGACAAAACTCCCTGGCACAGTTCAGTATCTTACAAGTGCTGGCTCTCCGTTTGGTCCTTCCTTGGTTTTGGGAATCAGAGGACAGGTGTCTCCCAGGCACCAAGACAGAGATCTGCCCCTCCGTCAGTGTAAAGAAGTTTAAAGTGGGTGTAAATAGAATTGGAGTAGGTGTCGTGCAAAGGAGGACACACACACACACACACACACACACACACACAGGCCCCTTTACAATGCCAAAATGGTGCCAAGGGGTCTTCATGTCTGTGGAAATCCAGGCCTTAATCTTTTGTTCTTGTCTCCAGGTTTAAGAGTACGTTTCTGTAGCTGGGTTCCAGGGGATTCTTTTTGCTCTAGAGCATAGAGAACATTTCACATTTCGTTTAGTAGAGCGGTTAACCATGGTGACATTCCAATAGGAGTAATTACAGTCTACCTCCCTACATTCCACCTGCAGTTTCATTTGCATATGGGGTTCTTTTTCACTTCCTGTCCTAAACTATTGTGTTGGGTGCAGTAGACTGCTAAGTAGCTGCCACTTTCCACCCTGTGTGTGTGTGTGTGTGTGGTGAGGAAAGTGGGAAATGATACATGTACATATTGGACCAGATCCTCAGATGGTGTAAATCAGTGGAGCTCTGTTGTGGTCAGTGGGGTTTGCTGATTTACACCTGCTGAGGATTGGGCTCACAGTTTGTAAAATGACCTAGGATCTTGTGGGATGGGCACTACTATACACATCCAAAGCATAATTATTAATAACGCACTATATTATCTGCAGCATGTGACTTCTGAGCCATACATTGCATCAAAATTTTGTTTAGAGAAAAATCCGCAAGGTGTGTAATTAAACAGCCGGAGCGAGCAGAATGCATGCAACACTTGCCACATTTTGAAATGTACAAGATGGGAGTCAGTAAACCAGCAAGTGAATGTCTGCTCCTTACCCAGTGACAAGCAAGGAAGCAGGATAACCATGCGATTGCACTTCACTGAGGAGCAAAAAGGAGACGCAAAACCATTTGCTGCATATAAGATTGTGAAGCTTGGTGTGCTTCTACCATAGTGACTCTAACTCGTGAGGTCTTGGAGCCATCGGCTGTGTGCCCTCACTTCTCTTCATTTCTTTCTAGCCAGACTGACCAACCCTCATCTATACCTTCTGCCTTAAGGTTGCATCTCCCTTTGTCTCCACTGTAAAGGCAGTACCATGGCCATTGAAACATCATGTCCAATTTCTCCCTTGATTAAACCCATATTTTGCTTGGCTATAAGTCAAGTGTAAGAGGACTGCACTCAAATGAACTAATCTCCACGTATTTGCCAGTAGGTAATTTGACAGACAATTTGGCAGGCGTCCATTCTAGAATTAAGCAAACCTCTGCAATAAAGATGTAGAAAAGCAATCCTGAAAAGCCATAATGAGACATCTAATTTCATTCAATAGCAACTTGTTCCACGTTAGTTCTGCCACTCAAGACTGCTGTGTCTGCCAATGGGGTGGCCAGACATCCAGAGAGGGTAATTGAGTCTTTGTTTGCAGCACAGTGGTGGGTGTATTAAAATAATATAGGATAGGCTAGAACGGTGTTGGGATTTCAGGGTTAAAATAGCTCCTCCTCTCACGTGTCTACTTCTTTATGTTTGGCAATCTCAGCCCTTGTAATATCTTAGCATGGCTGGTATCAGGGGTGGCATACAGGGCAATTTCCCAGGCCCCTATGAAGCTAAGTTACACACTTCAGCCCTGGGCAGTGGAGCCTGGGCTTCTGCTCCACAAACTGGGCTCCAGCTTCAGACAAGGCTCACAAATCAAAAACAGGCTCACATAACACATGGAAATGTAAATACAATCTTCATATTCCAATCGATTCATTCGATAATGATACGGTAAAAAGGAGAAAGAAAGCAATGTGTCAGCAGCAGTGCATTGCAACACTTCTGTATTTTTATGTCCAATTTTGTAAGCAAATAGTTTTTAAGGGAGGTGAAATTTGGGATATGCAAAACAAATCAGACTCCTGAAAGGGGGACAGTAGTCTGGTAAGGCTGGGAACCACTGTCCTAAGGAACATACACTCTACATTGGCAAGATACGTGGTAGGAGGGTAAGTGACTTGCTAAAGTGCACCCAATAAATCAGTGGCAGAGCCAAGAATAAACCTAGGTGTCTTTTTTCAGAGGCCCACACCCTGCGCACTACACCCTACAGGCCACCGTGATCTCTTGGCCATGGTCAGAGTGGGATCCCCATTAAATAGCAGGCTGCAGCTCCATTCCTTATAATGCCATTGTGTACTGCTGGTATTAATCATGCCGTTAGGTAAGCATTATGGCACTTTTATGGCAGCTTTGAAGCTAATCTGTCACTAATGCCTTCTGGATTATCATGATTTCTTACAGTTGTGATTCATTAACTCAGATGCCTAATAGAATTAGTATTAAACATCTTCCATAGATTTCTGCCTCAACATGTTGAGTTTTGAAAGCCTTTTCCATATTTCATTGTGCTGTATAAACAGCATGTCAGGCACATTGTGTGGTCTCCCCGAGAACCCGGTGCAGTATGAATTACAGTGTCAACGGGAAACAGAGAGAGACGGTCAGGTCTCCTTCGGGGTCAGGAAACACTAGAGGAACTTAGCCATCGAAAAGCTGGGCGCCCGACTGAGGCATGTCGGGATCTGTGCCAGGTGAAGGGGAGTTTGCAGTGAAGAGCAGAGGGGAGAGTATGTATGGGTGGGTGTGAATGCAGAAGAAAATGAGGTATGAGTATGTGCAGGACAGAGGCAGGGTGTGTGTGTGTGTGTGGGTGTGTGTGTGTGTGTGCGCGCGCACAGCAGGGGCACAGTGGTGTGTAGGACAGAGGGGGTAAGGATTCCAGGAGGGGCACACTTCACTGCCACAATCACTCTCACTGAACTCCATTAGCAAGTTACCAAATAACTAAACCAGAGAACTGCTTTGACACGAATACTAAATAGAACCACTGTTACTACCTGGCCCTAGCAGAATCTCTTCTCCTTGACCATCACGATGCGATTCCTAGTAGCCTCACCATTATTCCTAATAATCAATATTAATTTTCTCTGCATTCTCCATGGTTTAGATTTATTTTCTTGTTTAGAATGAGATCCCAATCTTAACAGCTTATTTGTAGCATTACCACCACCACCATCATCATTACTATTTGTATTACCATGGATTCTTAAATAAAAACATCTCATGTAGATAACCATGTCTCCCTCACTAGCAGTTTGTTTTGCTCACAGACTTTTCTCTGACTATTTCACCCTCACTTTGTAGATAACAACGTTTTACAGTTTATGAAGCACTTATCAACCCACAACTAAAACCAGGGGCCCATTGAGCTAGAAGCTGGGCATACCCAGAATATAATACTCAATTATTCGTTGTTGTTTTTGCTAGCACATTTTTAAAAGGAGATGGGCTCCAAACAAACACCCTGAATCCAGGTGAAACACGCTTGCCAAGTGTATGTTGAATGCATCCCAGTCTATTTAACTGCTCCATGAGGAGAATAGTCTGCTACTACTGCTAGCTAATGGAGTTTCTGCTTTAGCTCAAGTGGTACAGCGGCGAAGGACCTGAGTGACTCCCAGATGGGAGTTTTCACATAAACACCCCCGGCCTTTCGGAGAGATGTGAACTTTGTGGGTGGGGGCGATATCTAGTGTCTTCAGAGACGTGTGAGAAGATGCTGCATCTCTAGTGAAGGGAACAGACTCCCTTTGTGTGTACTGGAGTCAGGGGGTGAGTCCACAAGAGTCTCAGAGGAACAGAGCCGGGTAAAGCTCATGGAATGTTTCTTTCAGACTCTGTGCATCTAGGGCTAGAGTTTTGCTTTGAGTTTCTGCTTCAACCAACCTTCATGTCTTAAAGGCTTGGTCTTAATCTTCAAGGCCAACAACATCAAGATCAAGACCTGGCTACGTGTCACTTCTTGATCTGCAAGCCATGGGGCCAAAGCTTTATTTCACCATATTTCTAACCCAATTCAAGCTAGCATGTACCCCATGCTTTTCGCAAGAGATTCCAGTTTGATTTCTGGACCAGACACCGGGAAGCGCCTGAATTTTTGGGTGCTCGTCTGAACCCGACTTCCAAACCTTTTTGAAGTCCACCCACCCTGACTCCAGAAGCCCTACGATGAAGAAGCCGGTCAGCAGCCAGAAAAACAGAGCAGGGGAACTTCAAAGCGGTAAGTCAGAGCAGCTGTGTAAATTGACAAATACATGTGAGGAAGCTGGTGAGGGACAGATGTTTATCTATGCCTTTATCTGTTTAAACCAGTTACAATCAGTCCAGGGGGCTCTCAGAAGCCCCTTGTAATGAAATTGGCACCAGCGCTGGCTTTTCTCCTTGGCGCTGGTTGGAGCGGCTTGAGAGAGCAGTACTGCATCCTGGCCAGTATTAATAAAATTCCTCTTGCAGAAAGAAACACGGTTTTAGAAAGACTCCTATGGAAAAAAGGTCAGTTTTGGGGCAAGTGTTTGACTGATAGCCTGGGAGTGGGGAAAAGAAGAAAGGTCACTGAGAGGCTGTGAAAGGTGGTTTGTCCTGGTGCCAGAGTCAAAGAGTGGGTGTGATTGAAGCCTACGGCTTGCCCCTCATTCATTACAATCAATCACACCTTGCACTGACAGCTGAACAATTTGTAACCCTCCTCTTCTCCCCCCCTTCAAGTGCTTAACCTGAGCCACTGCTCCAGGGCTGACCCTGTGTTCTGCATTCGCCACTCCCACCAAAGATAGATGGGCTGTCCCAGCGAGTGGGGGGTTTGAAGTCATCGCAGGTAGAACCACAGTTCAAAAGCAGGGGAGCAGATACCATGCAGAGCCGAATAGAGGAGAATAAACAAGCTGGCTTTCTCCCAGCAGGGACACAGGAGATGTTGTCCTATGGGGTGGGCTCCTCTCTTTGTGAGAAGTGGGGAATTGGGGCCGTGACCTGTAGGGGTTGATCAATTTAGGGTTTTTTCATCTTGCACTCCCATGTTTCAGGGCTGATTCCCTTTGAAACTCAGCTGGAACTGATCAGTCCCAGGGCTCAGGTTAGAATCAGGAAAAAACCCTGAGCTTTGCATGGCTTGGAATGATGCTGATGAATGCCCCACTGGTTCGGCTGCAGGGTGGGAGGGGAGCAAAGCAAAAAGGGGAAGGGGAACCAAACTAGGGCCCATTCTCTCTCTTTCTCTCTCTCTCACACACAATGAGATTAAACCTTGAAGAACATTTTCCATCAAAGCGTTTCCCGCCCCAACTGTAAACGGATTCTCAATGAAACTGAAAGTTTGTGAAAATAATTTCCTTTTTCACAGCAAAAAAGAAAACCTGTTTCTGGTAACTGAAATTTTTAATTTTTTTAAATAGTTTTCTGTTGCCCAAACAGGGAGGGTAAAGCTAGATTTGGTTTCTGAATTTTTGATGAAATTCTTTAAAATGTCAACTTTTTTTTAATGGAAATGATTCCCCTCCCCCCATTTTCCTCAATAGTTTTCACAGGAATAAAAAGTAATTTCTTGACCAGCTCCTGGTGAGATATTACAGTGAGGTGCGACAGTCTGAGACCCAAGGGAGAAAGGAAAAGGAGAAACTTTTGCTTTGGGCTTTAAGATTCTGCAGCCCTCCTTGCAGAGTGTAACCAGCAGTGCAGAGTGCATGAATCTGGAAAAGCAGAGGCTGTCTCAGAGGATTTTGATTAGATGGGGGGAAAGTTTTCATTCAAACATTTTTCAGGTTGGAAGTGGCCTTTTTAAAAAATAAAAACGTGTATAGAAATTTTTGAAAAAATAATTTTCAAGTTTTTCAATTTGAAAAAAAAAAACACTTTCCAATTTTTGGTTTCTTGGTTTTCATTTCCCTCTGCTAAAAAAACAGCAATCCGGAAACAAAACAAAAAAACCCAAACCAAACCAAAAAAAAGAAAAAAATGCTGCAAAATTTACCATTTTCAGTTTTGACAAATGAATTTCAAGTGTTGAGGATTTTCCCCCTTCAGTTGAACATGGGAAAATACTGACTTTTATGTGAAAAACACAGAGAGAAAAGGAATATTGTAAAATGTTTCCCATGACTCATGTCTCATTTCCCAACGCGTTCTAATTCAGACTCTGAAGAGCTTTGGGGAAAGAAGCAAGGAGGTGAGGGCTCCAGCATTCATTGCTAGTGGCCCCCTTATGCAACATAATGTGGTCCATGTGACTTAGTTCTGGTTAGAAATTACCTCAACCACATTGCAAGCTCAGCCTTTTGGACCAGGGACTGTCTTTTAATTACATGTGTACACAATGCACGGCACAATGGGATCTCTGTCTGTGAGTGGGGCCGTAAAACATCATCACAAGCCAAATCATGATGATGATAATAATGGCCAAAACACACAGAAAATTTGGTTTTCAGAACGGCAATGGAAGCCTAGAGGACACATTGGATCATGTTTATGTAGATCGGGGGTTCTCAAAGTGGGGGTTGCGACCCCTCGAGGGGTCACGGGCCACTTTTGTGGGGGTCGCGGGCCCCTACCGCAGCAACTCCCTGCTGCGGGATCCCCGGGGACTGGCGAGGGCTCGAGCCATGTTCAGGGGCACCGGCTCGAGCTGTGCTCCCCAGGTGGCGGCGGCTGAAGCCCCGGGGAGCGCGGCGGCTGGAGCCCCGAGCCCCGGGGAGCGCAGCAGCTGGAGCCCCGAGCCCCGGCTGGATCCTCCAGCCCTGGGGAGCGCGGCGGCTGGAGCCCCGAGTGGCGGCTGGAGCCGCGCTCACCCGGGTGGCAGCTGGAGCCCCGGGGAGTGCGGCGGCTGGAGCCCCGAGCCCCACCTGGATCCCCCGGCGGCGGCTGGAGCCCCCAGCCCCGGGGAGCACGGCTCCAGCTGTGCTCCCCGGGCAGCGGCTGCAGCCCCAGGCAACGGCTGGATCCCTGGGCGGCGCTGCGCTCCCCGGGCGGCAGCTGGAGTCCCGAGCCCCGGCGGCCAGCGGGGACCGGGGCCGGGGCTCAGCCGGGAGCTTGCCCGCGGCGGGGACTGGGGCCAGGGCACAGGGGAGTCCTGGCATGGCTTAAAAAAAAAAAATTGGCGGCTTTTCGGCGGAGGGGTCGTGCCCCCTCGCCGGAGCACAAAAAGGGGTCGTGGTCTCAACAAGTTTGAGAACCGCTGATGTAGATAATAAACTCTTTGGACCAGATTAAAAAAAAATATTTAGCAGTCCAATGGGAGTTAGAACAATCTTTTTTGTTATGTGTATGCATAGCGCTTGTCACAACAGAGACCTGATCCAGTGCTTAATTTTTAATGAAAGGGGTGATGGGTTTCAAGCAACTTTTTTTTTTTACTTTTGCAGCTGACACGGCAAATCCAGAGGTGCTGGGGCTCTGAACCGCCAGGCCCAGAGGTGCTCGTAGTCAGGCCTGGCAAGCTCTTGCACAAATTAAGCACTGCCCTGAACTTCTAAGCACAAGAACAACAATGAATAAAACAGAAGAACTCTGTTTTCTTCTATCCCTTTTGTTTTGGGATGGTTCTAGTCTTGTTGAATTGTGCCCTATACCATGGCTCCTGAAACAGGGGGTTATCAGACAGGTGATTGTTTTCCCCCTGTGTGTTTCTGATGAACATTTTCATCAGGATTTCTAAATTCAAAATTAATTTCCGCGTAGCTCCGTAGCTGGTCAGAAAATAGTGGGAGACTTTTTAGCATTGTTTTTTAACCCTTGAGAGCTGGGGTGAAAATTGCAACTAAAAGTTACATTGAAAAATGTCAATCTGGAAGATTTGGACTAGTTCCATTGTTCAGAATGGAAATGCTTAGTCTCCTTTAGCGACAACCGTGCTAACAGAGCAGAGAAGAAGCTGCATACACAGAACAGGGCCTTGAGTCTCTGGTTTCCTTCCCCGCCCTTCCACCTACTGTCCGTGTGTGACTTTGGGGAGGTCACATTGCTTCTCTGTGTCTTGGTTGCCTCAAACAGTGGGAATAATGCTAACACCAGGATGTTGATGTCCAGTAAATTAATTGTGCCGTGAGACACTTTGAGAGCCTTAGGTAGAAGATGGGAGAGTTGGTCACAGGGATGTTGTCCCCGATCCTGGCTGTTGTAAGGGCTTGGTACCATGGTATTTGAACGCCTTCTGTGTAACAGAGACTGGAACTAGCCAACCCCCTAGTGAATTTTACAGTGTGTGTGTCAGGCCATGGAAAGCTCTGCTCGGGATAGAGATGCATCAGTCATGTTGTATTTTGTGGCGGTACAAGAAGAAAGGCAAGAAATAGAATCTGTGGGCCCAACCAGCCAGGGTATTAAGGCTGCCCAAAGCTGTTTACAGCAGTCTTTGTTTCAGGGAGCAAGAGAGGTAGTCATGGGACAGCAGTCAGCATGAAAACAAGAGAGGAAAGGAAACTTTAATTAGGGCAACTTGAAGGCAGACTTTAACCAACAGCTAGCGGGAGACCTGGTTTGATCTCCTTGTGGGTTAAGCTGTTTGATTAATCGTAGTCCTGTCGAGAAGGATGGACACCTGCCTGTCACATGCTTTGATTCCCAACGAGGGCTTTGATCTCCCGTGGCTGTGTGGGAGTGGTATTACAGAAATGTGTGTTCCCAGGTTGCTTTTATGCCCGTAGGGGGTCTGTGGAAAAGAGAAGGGGGCGGGGGAAGGCTCCCAGAGTCACAGCCAGACCCTTGGCTCAGATTGTGCCGAAGAGACACTGGGGCTGACGGGGGTTCATTCAGAGGGGAAAGTTCATTCGCAATCTGGGGGAGGTGCAGCTGGCAATGAGGGGATTTTATTTTTTCCTTGTGAGGAAATAACCAGGAGCGAAATGGAGAAAAGCCCTTTGTGCAAACGGGTGTTGTACTGCCTGTAGCTAGCGGTCTGGGTATCGTAACCAAGGACAGCACTATGTGGGGAGGGGAAGGGGAGCTGTGGGGAGGGGAGGCCTGCCCCTTTGGGCTGGAATTGTTCCAGCTTTCATTTTTTTTAAAGGAAAAGGGAGCCGAGACCCCAGCCTAGAATGGGGCGTGTGATGAGAAGGAAAGGGATTTGATATTGTGCCTCCAGCGGTTTGGAAAGGTGCATGGAAACCCATTAAACTTATTTAAAATGCTGTTTCCCCATCCTACCCCGCTCTCTCCTCTGATCGGTTCAGACAGAGCCTTTATCTGCCTTTCATCAACATGCCGCAGTGCTCCACGGGCCATTTGGAACCAGGGCTGTGAGGAGAGGCTGAGGAATACAACTAGGGGAGCGGAGAAGGGTCCGTGTCCATGATCACCCCCTGCTCTCTCCCACACCCGTTCCTCTCCTTCTGACTGGATGCTGTCTGCTTAGACGGCGAACTCTTTGGGAGCAAGGATCTGTCTTTTATGTCTGTAAAGCACAATGCAGAGAGTCCCACTAAACCCCACCCGAGCAGTGCCCCAGGAGGGGAAGAGGTGCATGTTTCTTCTTGCTGCCAACCCAGTCTCTGGCCACGAGCAGCTAGTAAGGGCCTGTGAGTCCCAAAGGACCAACACTTCCAGCAAGCAGGCAGTGCCAGGACCTAGAAATGGCTCAGGGCAGCTGCCCAGCCTGGGACTCCGGGAGTGGAATCTGCCATCAGTGAACCAGGAATGAATGAAGAGAACTTCAGGAAGGGTAGAGGGCCCCACAGAGGAACTGTCACCACCCAGGTTCCTGTGAGGTAGCACTAGTGTAGGAATGGCCACTGAGCACAACCCTCCCCCCACGCCTCTCTCGTTCCACACCCTCCTCCCATGTTCAGAGACAGGCCAAAGCTGGGCTCCGAGCTGACGTTCTTGGAGAAGAGGGTCAGGTTCAAATCCAAACTCTCGCTCGTGGTTTTGGTTCTGATTCCGGTCCCAGAGTAGGAGAGGCCTGTTTGTCCTCTCGGAGTCCAGCATAACCTGATGAGAATGGTCACTCTTGCCTTGAGGTTTTGGCCTAAGAGGGTGGGAAACTGGTGAGATTTGGGCACCTTTGATTCTGAACCTGAATCCTAACCTGATCCAGCCTCAAATCTGAAGGCTGGGACCTTGCCTGGCTCTAATCCAGATCCCGCTCTGAACCAGATCTCTACCAAAGATGCTGTTTGGCACCAGTGACTGGTATCTGATTCCTGCCTACCCTATGGACAAGAACCTCTTCCCCTCCTGTCTGTTCTTCTCTTGCTGACTTTTGGTGGTTCCTTCAGCTTGCACCATGGGTCTTATCCCTCAGACACTTGCCTCTGGTGACTCGCAGGGAGCACCGGATCACGTGGTATGTTGATTGGCGCTGGGTCTGGTCCCAAGGTTATTCTCAGCCTTGACATTTGTGCCACCAGGCAGAGCATGTCACGTTTATTTGTTAGAACAGGAGGGGGGGCCATAAGTGATGTGAAAGAAAATCCGGGCATCTCCCGTTTCAGTTTGACCTTGAAACCACAGTTGGGAGGTTAGACCCCCTGAGAGAACAACGTGCACTTGGGAGCTAGAGAGAAACTTGGCACATCTAGAATGCAAATTAACACCTCTGGAGGCGGCAACTAGAGGAGAATGTCTTGGCCTGGGGATGCCTCAAAGACTTCAGCAGAATAGCTAAAAGAACAGCAAATGAAAATCTAATATTCAGTGTGTGCTATTGCCCACCACTGAACAACTCAAAAAGCGGAGACATGGACATAGTGCTAAAGGTATAAATTGGAGGTGGCCGGCATCAGAGATCTTGGTAAGAAGCCTCTGCACAGCTTCACAAACTACAGTCTTTTCTGCAAACCCGCATGTCCAGCCCAAGAGAGATGAGGCTGCTCTAGCATTTGCGGTAATTATTGATAGGAGTAGGACTGGGGAATAATGCTCCAGAAATATCCATTCAGATTGTTAATTTGCCATCTGGGTTAATGCCCCCTTTCTGCATTCACTTTTGGTGAGCGATTGAGTTTGCTGGCAAAGAAGTGGGAGTCAGGACTCCTGGGGGCTATTCCTGGTTCTTCTGCGGACTCGCTATGGGATATTGGGCAAACCTTTATTATGTTATTTTATTGATTAGGATGGATTCTCAAGCAAAAATGTCAGTTATGCACCCAACACCCATCTGTGCCTTCGAAAAGAGCCCCCAGTCAGAGACCAGGGCCTCAATGTATAAGGTGCTCCCCACACATGTAATGAAACAACAGTTAACCTCTTCATGCCTTGGTTTCCCCATATGTAACACAGGGATAATTATATTAGCCTCTTCTTTGGTGCAGCAGCGTATAATCTATAGATGAAAATTGCAGTGTTACTATTTGTATGGCTTTTCGTGTTGCCTTTAGATGGGAGCAGGGAGTATTTTCATGACGTACTGCAGATTGTCTGTCACAAGCAGCAAATGTTCTTGATTTTTGGAAAAAATGTCTAATTAGGTCAGAGACAAGAAAGGGAAAGCCCTCTGCAATGTATGAATATAACAAAAACAAATTTTAAAAAGTTCCGGACAAGCCTAGTAAGTCTATAATGTGGTGTCCTGTTTCCTCCTTTCTTCAGTAAGGAAGCAGTGTGTTGGATTTAAAATATCCCTCTGGTAAATGCTAACTATTTAAAGAGTGCTGGGGTCTTAGAGATGCAAAACAAAGATTTGTTGATTAAAAACACATGGTTGTTCTCGAGACAGGAGTAGCCAGAAAAATCAGACCTGACAGTATTTTGGCTTTTTCTATCCCACTAGACTTGATGGTGATTTATTATAGTGATGTCAGCTGTGGTTGAAAAAGTTCCCGGTGTTGTCTTAATAAAAGAGCTTTACCTTGAAATCATTACACTCTCATCCTGTTGATTTGAAGAGATGACTGTGAATGTCAATGGTCCTCTCTAAATCACTCGGCCCTTCCCTGGAACATATGCCTGCAATGAGGTGCTGTGACAGCCTGAAGCTTGCCTTGCTAATGAAAGCCTTGTGATGGATATGACCAGTGTGGCTTTGAAACCTGGAGGAGAGATAAGCACACCAGGCAAAGGACCCACCACTATAACAAAGGGAATGAGAATTAGAAAGAAGGCTGCATCTATCTATCATCTGTTGCCATACATGCATATGTATGGATGCACGTATGTATCTATTGCTTGCAATGAGCCATCATCTATCTGTGTAAAATAAGTCAGAATTAGCGCATAAACATCAGATTTTTTTAACATGGTATCATGTTTGTCCTTTATGGGCAGAGTCATGCCAATCAACAACAGAAGTTGATAAGATCAACTTGTTCCAAAGTAAACGCCTGCAGGAAAAACTTGAGAGTCCATTGGAAAGAGTTTCTTGGAACATTAGAAATTCTGACAAACTAATCTAAAGCAAGAGGATGGATGTATTTAGGACAGGCTTTAAGGGTGCCACCAACATTACCACCATGGCAAGTGATAACATGGACATGAACAGGAAAGGGAAAAAGGCGACCTACAGAAACACTACGTAGAACAATAGAGAAAGAAGCCAAATCCATCAATGTGACACCCAGGAGCCTGAACAGACGAGTGCAAGACTAAAATAAATGGCAGAAACTGATAGACAACCTATATTCTTCAGTGCCCTCAGGTGCAAAGAAAGAAATAAGTTTATCCTCTTCTTTGTTTTTTTGTTTCCAGTGTTATAGCTCTGTTAGTCCCAGGATATTTGAGAGACAAGGTGGGTGAGGTCATATCTTTTATTGGATCAACTTCAAAGATATTATCTGATCCACCTTATCCCTAAGATATCTTCTTGGCCTTTTGTCCAAAATTATACTTAACGTTGAGCAAATCCACTCACAGCTGACTATATCCGGCCTATGCGAAAGGAGCAGGGCAATGGAGAATCAGGCCCGCTTTCTGTTATCCTAGCTTACTGTGCCTGATCTATCCCTCAGAGGAGTCAGGGAGATATTAATTGGGAGCAGCACTAAACCATCATTGTGAATGCATCAGTAGCTAGACATGATTTTCAAATATATTGGTTGATTAGCACAGGAGTAGTTAGACATGATTTGGACACTGTAAGACTATGCTTTGGCACACTGAAGAGTTCACACGACTATTATACCAAAGAAGCAGCCGTTTCATATGTGCTATTAGAATGGAGTAAAAGTCACTTAAACGCTTTTAAGTTTCTGTAAAATGGGAATAACACGTACCTAATTCCCTGCAATGGTGTGAGGCCTAATTCACTAATGTTAAAGTACTTTTATGTCTTCTAATGAATGGTGTCCCAGAAGTGCAGAGTATTGTTATGACTGAAAGCAATTCCATGTATTGGAGACCAAAGATGATTGAACAGCTCCTTGCAAACCAGCCAGGTGGTGATACAGTTCTCTTTCAGATGAAGCTTCATGCTGGAAAACAGGAAGAATAAGCCTACGGAGAGAGGGGCATTTCTTGAACATAAAAGATCCCATCTCTTAAGTGGCTGGAAGCTCCTGCCTACTGCCCCAGGAGGGTCACACTTGTAAGAAGCCAAAGGATTCTAAGCAGGGAAGGTTGAACTGTTGCTGCTGGTGATGGTACGAAGCCAGTGTCCCCATGCTACACAGATCTGAGAAATGCATTGACCTAAATGGGGCCCCTCTAGATCACGATGGGCATAGCTGGTCAAAAAGTTTGCTGAAGGCTCTTGGTTCACACCTTGATGACGACCTGTTCTGAGAAGTGTTACAACTTCATTAATTCTGCCTACAGCACCACTGTAATGCAGCCAGCTCTGGGGTGGATGCCAGCAGCAATGAACCTGTTTTTCTAGAATGTAAAGGTGAATGGATTGTCAATTTGGACTTATTTGTAATGCCAAGAGTAGGAGCTTGAAGCAAAAGCTGCAGAAGGCCGAACACAGCTACAGAACGAATGCTCAGCAGCAGCAAGGCTATGTCAGTAAAATGTTCGGCTAGCTATCAGATGCTAGGTCATTGCTTGCAAGGTTAAGGGATAAAGAGGAAAACAAACGTTTCCTTCCCATGTTTAATTTTAGTGTCAATTTATATGTGTCATATACTGTATACAGTGTCTAGAGCAGTGTGAGAGATTTGAGGGAAATAACCTACCAAACCAGGCCTGCCATCTTTCATCTAGATTATAAAATTAGCTGAGCTCAGCAAATCAGTTTAGGAAAAGCCCCCAGAGATGTAACTTACCTGGCGAATGGGACATACCCCCAGCTCCTTCACAGCATGATATAAACTTGGGGATCTCTCCTCCTGTTTAGTTCAGTCCTGCACTAATAAAAAAGAACCCAGCTGAAGCAGAGCAGCAAGGAGGAGACCCAGGGGTGGGAGGCGAAAGAGCTTTCGTTTCAGCTAGCAACCAATGCCTAGGACATCTATCTCATCACTTTACCCACCAGGCTTCCCTCCATATAAACCTACTACAAAGAAAACCCATCAGGCAAATGATCTCTTCCAGAACAGGGAGCCTCACAAAAAGATTGCTGTTGTCTTTACTTTATTATTTGTACGGCACAGAAATGTGCTGGGTGCTTATTAATCACATATTAGTTATCACGTCTAGGATGGCAATGCAACTGAGAATGGGGATCCATTGGGCAAGGTACTGGACAAACATTGATTAAGTCTACTGTCAATAGACTTGCCCAGGGCCACATGGCAAATCAGGGGCAGAGATAGGACTAGAATCCAGGAGTAATTTGCCTTTCCTAATCACCAGACTTCACTGCTTCTTCAGGGAGCAGCCAGTCTCTTCCGCTGGGCTTTTGCGTAGCTGGAGATATGCTGATCTCACTCTCCTGCATAAAGGCCACAGGGCTTCAAAATGCCAGTTATGATTAAAATGGTCAATAATGTCTCGAGTCTATTCATGGGGGGATGCGGCCAGCACAAAACCTATGCACCATTTAAAGGAGAGCTTAAATGTGACTTAAGCAGTCCACAGGGCTTGTGTTGGCCCTTTTCAGAGTTGAATGAGTCCATTCATAGATGCACCGAGGTGAATTACACTTGCGGGAGAGTTACTTTTCTGCATTCTCAGTTTGTTGAGCTCAGCAAAATGGGGCAGCTTTTCTGTAACTCCCTGAATCACAGGCTTCTTCACACACCCCAAACCCAGAAAGGAAACATGATCTGGGTGAACGAGACCTTTGATGGTGCTCAAATCTCAGTGCAATTCTCCCATCTCTGAACAGATTGAGCACATGCTCACCAGGGTACGGCAAAGATATTACAAGCCAGAGGAGAAAGCAGGCGTGTTCTTGGCAGATGGGATTCGAGTGGAAAGAGCTCACGCTCATGGCTCCTCTGTAATGAAGGGAGATGGGCAAGTTACAACCGAGCCAGCTGTCATAAATCATCAGCTCAGAAATTTCTTTCAGTCATTAGACACACCTGAAGACGCACTCCATCCTACAGACTTGAGTGCGATAGTTTCATGGCCGGTGCTACTTTCAAATCACTCTCTTTCAGAAAGGAAGAATGAATTGGCTGCTGGTGCCCATGCATCTGAAACAGAAGATGCAATAAAAAGGAAATGCAGCCTGTCTGTCTGTTTTTCTGGATGGTTTTCTCCTGGCTTATGCAGAGCATTTTAACCACTGGTTCTGTGCTTAGGGATTTAAGATGGGTGAATCCCAAAAGACTCAGAGGTTGGCTGCACTTCAGACGTTCTGCTACTTCTCCAAAATCTGTGAGCCTCCAAAACTGGACTGGAAATCTCCAGGCAGAATGGTGTGCTGTTTCCAGGTGGGCCGGGAGTAACCCGAATATGGGCTTTCTTGTGTTATTTTGGTACTTCCACACCCAGTCTGCTGTGAAAATGAGACCTTATGAGGAAAAAAAGTATATCAAAATGCTTCATGCCTTAAAAAAAAAAAAATACAGGGTCCAGGCTGGGGAAAAGTGAGATTAGAGGGCTCTGATTTCATTCTAAAGTATTGGCCTATATGGATGTACAGAGACAAAATGGGGGCAGCCATGAAAGAGAGGGAGAAGGATAATCTCGTGGTTAAAATGCTAGACCAGGACTCATGAACTCTTGGCTCCATTTCCGACTCTGCCACAGACTTCATGTGTGACCTTGGGCAAGTTACTTTCTCTCTCTGAGCCTCAGTTCTCCTTCTATTAAGCAGGGGTGATCACGGATTCATTTCTCCTACCCTTTGTCTCTCTTGCCTAGTCCGATAATAAACTTTTCGGCAGGGACTGTCTGTGGGTCTGTACAGCACCCTGCACAATGGGCTTTGGGGCTGTAGTGTAACACAGATAATAATAATAATAAGCAGCCTGAGACTCTGCCTCCCATACCATGCCTTGAGATCCATCCCTGCTACTGACGTTTCCATTGGTTGTCATAACTACCTTAGGCCCCGATGTAGCAAAGTGCTTGGGAATGTGAATACAGTTCCACTGAAATCAGTGGGACTCTTCCCCAGCTTGAAGTTAAATGCTTTCCTGGCTTAGGGGGACCTTATTGGGTAAGTCCAGCTCTCTCAATGGAGCGATGAGCAGAGGAGGGAGGGTCCCTCTCATGTCTGCAAGCCAATTAAAAATTAAATAAATAACGTTGTTAGTTTACAAATAGAACTGTTACTCGTTACTCACGGTATTAACAGACTGCTTTTATTTTTTTGGTGTTTTTTTTTTTGCAAGGCTGTGAAAGACGTTTGTTTCAGTTGCCAGCCTCTCTCCAGAACTAATGTGGGTGGATTGTGACAGATATAATTTCTCCATCCTACAGTTTCATCAACTTGAGTTCTGTTAAACTACACCCGCTGGGCTTAGCTCCTTTTAAAGTTTCCGCTTTGACAGGTAGATTTATTAGTCTTGAAATTTGTACAAATCAGATGTCACTCGTGGCAACTTGTCAAAATGTCAGTCTGGCGAGAGAGGCATGAAAGGGTTTTCTGGAGAGAGAGGGAGACGGGAGGCAGGCTTTAAAGAACTCGAGCAAAAGCAGAAGAAAGGAGCTGGGAGGGATTGCAGCCTTCTTGTTCCTGGGGGTTTTACTTTATTAAATATCTAGCGCCATACAGTGGGAGATGCCACTGGATCCAAACCTCCAAGACATCAAGGCTGACAGCTTCCACTGATGGCTCCCATCTCTTACCGAGTCAAGTTTCTCAGCTTGTTATGTACATTTAGGGGAAGGTAGGGATGGGGGGAAGGTAAAATTCAACTCATTTTTTTTAATGCTGTTATGTTTGAAATGTTCTATTTTATCCCTAACAAGCTGTGATCTGTGCAGCAGAACTGGCTCTGGAGGGTGATATATTGTACAAGCTTTCTCCTAGTAAACTACAGCTGCAGTGTTATTCAGGAGAGGGGAGAAAATAAAAATAAAGAAGAAATGGCTAAAATTCTGCAAAAGGTGCTGAAAATAAAGCTAACAAGATTCTGAAGAATCAGTGCACCACAGTACCTATTCTGTTCCTGATTCCTTTCTCCAAATACCAGATCAGAACAACCCCCTTATCCTCTGTTCACTATAAATCCAAGGCAGGGGCTTTTATTAGCCTGGATAAAATAAAAACTGATCTGAATAATTCCATTATCCCACAGACAAAGCAATTGCAAAAGTACATGGGGGGGGGGGGGGGGGGAGGAGAAAACTCTTTCCTGACCCTTGCAGAGCATTGGTGTGCATCTTGAACCATGAGACCATTTAGCCCTTGGTCTGGTCTTAGTATTTTGCACAGCTGAAAACTACCCATCCCTTTTTAAAATCCAGCCATAGTATTTATTCGACTCAGCTCATTCACAGGGCCCAATCTCAAACTCCATGCATGGAACCTCTACTGATGCCAATGGAAATTCTCCATCCAAAGAGCTTGTCGGATTAGAGTTTAAGAGCCTGATCCAAAGCCCGATGAAATCAATAGGAGTCACACCACTAACTTCATTGGGTTTTGGGTCAAGACCCGAGATTAAAACTGTTCTTGAAAAGAACAGTAGAGACACAAATCATGCCCGATGACGGCAAGAGCTAATGATATTTTAAGCGCTCATCATAAAAGATTAACTGACTAGAGCTGATCGAAAAATGGCATTTGTTTTCCATAAAATTTGACCAAGATGAAAACCATGTAGTTGCAGAGCGCATTTTTTGTGGAACATGTTTTTTCAATTAAATGAAAACTGAAAAAAAAAAATGTTGGCGTTTGAAAACCAAAACATTTTTCACTTTTTTTGGTTCCCTCTCTCCTCTCCCCCACCCAAAATAAAATCAACCTGGAAAATTTCAGCTGAAAAGCACATTTTTCAATACAATCTCCATTTTGTTTGAAAAGTCATTTTTGGCTGAAAAAATGTTTTGACAAAGGCATTTTAATCAGCATTGTTACCCGGGGCAAGAGGGCGGGATTCAAATTTTGCAAAGCTTCTATGTATAAATAAATATCAAAGTGAATGTCTATGTATAAGCCTAGTGCTATTAAAACAGATTTACAATGTTATTGTGTGCAATTCTAGACAGGTCGCTCTCAGAAGGACAATGTTGAGATGCCAAAAAAAATGCAGCTCAGAGTCATAATAAAGAGACTCTGTGAAAACAGACTTGGCGTTTACGAGGAGAAAGACGGAGACCCAATGGGAAAGGGGGGACATAGCAGGGTTCTTGCAGAAGGGTATGTGGTAATGACAATGGTTAGCCTAATCTTGGTTCCCCTGAAGTTCAATGACAAAATTTTCATTAAATTTAATGGGGTCAGAGTTGTAGCTAAACTGTCCAATATATTACTAGCAAGCAAGGTGTGGCTCAGAAAATGCTCTCTAAGTAGAATAAACAGGTTGTTTTTATGTCTAGGGTTGTTGGGATGTCGACTGAGCTGCCAAATTCGAAAGCATGCAAATAAGTGCAAAAAAACAGATGGGCACGTTTGGGTTGAAAGGTGGGCTGCTAACCTCCACTGCAGTCACTAGGTATTGAGAGATCAGATGATTCCATTTAAAGATGATTTGGGTCTACTGGCTTGATCAGTGTAATCTCATGAAGTTATCTCCCCAGGCCACGGGTGTGTGGTAGCGTTTTTTTTTTACTACAACAATGCTTCCTTCCAGCATTTCCCTAAACTGAGAGTTCAGACTCCTCATAAGAACATAAGAATGGCCATACTGGGTCCATTCAGCCCAGTATCCTGTCTGCTGACAGTGGCCAATGCCAGGTGCCCCAGAGGGAGTGACCAAAATAGGTAATGATCAAGTGATCTCTCTTCTGCCATCCATCTCCACCCTTGAAAAACAGAGGCTCGGGACACCATTCCTTATCCATCCTGGCTAATAGCCATTAATGGACTTAACCACCATGAATTTATCTAGTTCTCTTTTAAACCCAGTTATATTCCTAGCCTTCACAACCTCCTCAGGCAAGGAGTTCCACAGGTTGACTGTGCTCTATGTGAAGAAGAACTTCCTTTTATTTGTTTTAAACCTGCTGCCCATTAATTTAATTGGGTGACCCCTAGTTCTTATATTATGGGAACAAGTAAATAACTTTTCCTTATTCACTTTCTCCACGCCACTCATAATTTTATATACCTCTCTATATAGACCCCCTTAATCTCCTCTTTTCCAAGCTGAAAAGTCCTAGCCTCTTTCATTTCTCCTCCATTCATGTGATGTGGAGATTCTCTTAATCAGTAAGTTCAACTTTCCCAGAATAAAAAGAACAAAACTGGTGACAGGGAAATGAGCTTCAATAGTTTCCTTATGTACAAAAACCCTCAGCTATTGGTGATGGGAGCCAATATAAGAACTTCCAGAGAGAGAGAGAGAGAGAGAGAGAATATACAATGAAACCTTGCCTAAGCAACCACACAAGAGACAGCCAAAACTTGTCACTTAATGGAGATTGTCCTAGGAAAAGAATGGAACAGAATTATATTTGGGTCTTTCTGGAGATACTTCGGGATGATTTCTTAAAACAGGAAACAGCCTAGTAAAGATGGTCTCTTGTACGGGATTACTAGACCCGCAAAATATCTCCTGCCTAATTTATTATAGAGGTTTTTATAGCACTGTAGTTCTAAGCAAACTGAACTGAGTTTCATCAACACATTTCACACAAGCCACCAGAGAGTAGAACTGGATGGGAAACAGTTTTCTTGTCTTGCGAGAATTTTTGATATTTCAAATTTTTTCCCCATCCCAAATCAGGACAAAAAGTTAAAATTTAAAAATTTCCATGAACCAAAATATGTTTTTGGATCAGATCAACAGAACTGTTTTCTTTCAATTTTGACCTTTTATATTTAAAGCAAATATTTCTTTACTATAAATTAGTAATTAAATTTCAAACACGAAGTTGTTTTGAACCAAAAAATGAAACTGTTTCATTTAGAAAATATTGAAATGGGAGATTTTGAAACTTTTTTTTTACATGGGAAATTCATTGAAAATGGCCCTTTCCCACAACATTTCAGTTTTGATGAAACAGCATTTTCTGATGAAAAGCTGTTTTGTACGAAAATTCCCATCCATCTCTACCAATGACCTGCAAGAAGATAATTTACGGTCACTCTTACACTGTGGTCGGTATTCACTCTGTCATCTTAGGAGTGAAGGGTGCTTTTTCCATTACCTTCTTTACTCTTCTGGCAAAGAGGTTCTCCACAACAAATAAGGTGAAGGCATCAGTGTGGCCTTCAGAAGTTCTGAGCTTCACCCAGGAAATGAATTATAAGCACGTAGGGTGGAATTCACTCCATATAGCTAGCCAGTACGTGGCCTGTTCATCCTTTAAGTTCCACGTCAGGTCTCAAAATGGCACCTACATGGTGCATAAGCTTTGTGTGAGCCCTCTGCATGGGGCTAGTTTCTCTTACAGATTCTGCAAGCCTCTGCTGGTTTTAGTGAGAGCTTTGGCACTGTTCCCCCCCACATACTGCTTGTGCAGATACACATATTTTATTCTCTGAGCCCAAATCAGACCCATGCAACCAGATGCCAGCATTGCATGAAGGAAAAGGGAGTGTCAGATGTGTGAGACCTGGATTAGGATAGCAGCAGTGGGTCCAGTGCCCAAAGAGTCCAGAGGAGTGCACTGGAAAATCTTTACGCTCAGTGGGATAGGAAGATACCTCTCCATCTCTGCCCTGGAATAGAGGGAGTATGAAATTACTTAAGGGAAGGGGGGGACAAACAGAATTCTCTGAACATGATGGAGCCAGATCCTACAAGGTATTGAATGTCTCAAGTCCTTTGCTGAGCCTTGTGAAGTCAATTGCAGCTGAGGATGCTCAGTAGCACGAGGATGGGTTGCAAAGGGGTTATTGATTATTATTAAGTATTATTATTGTTATTCATTAGTACTTAGGAGCCCCAGTCATGGATTAGAACCTCACTGTGCAATGTGATGTACAAACACATAATAAAAAAGATGATTCCCTACCCGAAAGAGTTTACAAGTTCATCTGAATTCTTACCTGACCCCTTTGATCCCACAAACTTGGCTTTTCTCGTGCAGTTTCTAGTGTCATCTAATTTCCCCCAAATCACAGTTTCCTGTTTCTTCTTGACACAGGAAGTGCAGAGCTGAGAAGGAAAATCGAACTTTTTCAAAGTGTAAGCGAACAGGGGGTTACACTTAGCTGCAGGGTTTTGCTTCAGGGCCATCTCCAATTCAGACAGGATAATCTCTGCCTTTCAGGAGGTCTGGCTATTTCCTCTGACCTTCCTCTCCCTGGACCTCCATTACATATCTACTTTTGGGGTGAAATTCACCTCTGTGAAGAGCCAACAGAAGTCCTGTGCACCACTTGTAGCCTCTAAACAGGACACGTGTGATAATTGCACAGGCTGTGTGTTGATCCCTCAGGCACACGGGTTTCATCTCTCACATTCACTCTGTTTAGTCATCCACCTTTACCCATCTGGCTGGGTTTTTCTGTCCTCCTGTCCTGTCCTGTGGAGGGTGTGGGGGAGGGAAATATGCATATATTAGAGAAAAGTGGTTTAGTCAGGAATTTTAGCTTAATGAACAGCTACAGCCAATACTTCATTTCTTGGAGCACTGTGCAATGGTTCTCTCATCAAACGAGGAGTGGAGAATGTGGAGGGGAGAAACTCACTTCACAAGAGAAGATTTTCTTTAAAAGAAATCACTTTATGTCACATTGTACGCTGATTTCCTTTCATGTGGCAAACACATGATGGCAGATTACTTTCTGCATTAAGTATCATTAAGGCAGGTACATGGAGATCCTTCATGCCTTCTGGGTCACCGGCTGTTGTGACCTTACCAGGGTCAATTTCAAAGGTGTAAAAATTTAATCTATGGAGGGCAAGTATGGGGGAAGGGGGAAGAAGAAAAAGAGAGTCAATTCGTGTTACTAACGAGGCTCCGGGTTTTCCATGTACTGTGTGTATCTACTTAGCAATTTCAGCTCAGCCAGCAGGGAAACAGAGAGAGGAGGGGGAAAAAATGTCTGGCATGAGTTCAGAAAGCTCTCCAGCTCACACATCTGGTTTCTATATTTCAAAGTTAATTAGTCATATTGAGGCTGTCTGAAGATAAATTTATCATCCAGAAAAAACACAAACAGTTTGAAAAATGAAAGGAAGTGAGGTGACATGGCTTGACGTTTAAATAAATCATTTTAACATGATTAAAAAACTTGTCCTCTCTGACACCCAGAGCTGGATACTTTGTAAAGACTTTTTGACAAAGACAAGTCCCTGTTTGGTATACAAAGCCCCTGCCATTCAATTATACAGAATAATCTTTGGCCAATTACTTTTCTGAGTGACTACTGGAGAATACAATGCACAGCTGCAGTGTTTTGTTCAATGGGGCTGAAGCCAAACTGTAAAGGAGCTAGGGGAAAGGGCCATGTGACCAGACCTTTTAATCATTATTTCAATCCAGAGGCACAGAGCAGAAGTGAGGAGGAGGGGCATAGGGAGAGTTTTAATTTAACTGGGAATGAAGTAGCAGAAAACAGCATGGTTTGGAGATATGTATTAGCGGGAATGGACCTGAAGATAAGATGCCACCCACTTATGGGCTTCTGGAATGATGGAGGGTAGGTTGAAGATTGAAAGGAATTGGTTACCAGAGAGATTGTTAGGGTGCAAGTGGATACAAAGGCAACTAAAGTGTTAGGGTTTAGTGTTAACCTCTTTCACCGCTTATGGTGTCTACCTTATGAATCTGGGTGTAGCCATACAAGGAATGCATGGTTGTTCCATCCTTGGGTGCCCATAGGGATTAAAGGGTGAAACTCCCCTATGTAAGAGGACCAGAACAAGGGGTTTGCACTGCTTCAGTCTCACCAAGGTCACCAAAATAAGGTTTAAGCGGTGCATAGGCTTTGGACATGGGTCAATTTCACCTAGAGAGAGTAATTCAGATGCTTCAGTAGAGAGACTGGATAATTCTGGGTTCTCTATGTCTTGGTATTGGAAACAGCAAAGAGGGCCATCCTATACCAGTGAAACCTGGGTCACTGGCGATATTCCAGACTGGCATTGACACCCATCCATCAGGGATACTTTAGCGATAATGAAATGAATTCTGTTGCTAGACAGCACTTCCTGAGTATTATTCATGGTAGAAAATCAACACTGCAGTTCTGAGCAGGTTGTGCATCATTTTACTGTGCAAACAAATAGACAAAAGCAAATGCTCCCAAAGCAAACTCAGGCAGAGAAAATATATTTGCACGTTCCCCTACTGAAAACGAGTGTCAAATTCCTTGGGTTGATGGGTCGTTGTGTGATAGATGTAGCAGTGGGCCTTTCAGGCTAGGTGATGCTACATTTGGCCATTATTGCATTATCATATTAATTTCCTTCCATCCCTTTTTTATGTTACCGATGCAGTACAGGAGTGATATAATACAACTTGAAAGTTTTCTCCTATTAGCAATTTTGTCTCATCATTTTTGCTAATGGGATAACAAGAGGTGCTGGTTATGATGCAAAAGTCTCATCATGTTGGTAATTTTTACTGTAACATGTTAGCAATCTGTCACTATTTGTTCCCACTAATACTATACAAAAGTCTTATTAGATCAGTGGCTTTAGTTTTACATCCAGATGATCAAATTTCTTTCTCACTAGCTTGAGTAATAGAAGGTTTTGATTAAATGAAACACCCCCTCTAAACATTAACAGGAAGAAAGCCTTGTCAACTTCACAATGTCTATCAGCTAAATATCAATCAATCAATATTAGGGGAAATCAGTATATCTGATGACCAAGAGGAGCTGCTCAGCTACTTTTTAGTCCGATTCACCTCTTTTGTAAGAGGCTTTCAGGCATATTTGAATGTTGTGGGCTGTAGCTGAATTAATAATGCTTTTACCAGGTTCAATCCCATCTCCAGGAATTCATTGGGGACACCTTCCATTGATTTTGTTGGGCATTGGATCAAGCCCATATAGCACTTTCCCTCCTTGGTTCTCAAAAAGCTTTAGAAAAGCAGGCCAATGTCATTATCTCATTCTACAGAGGGGGAAACGGAGGCACAGAATGGTGGCTGGCCCTACTGGGTCAGACTAATGGTCCATCTAGCTGGTTTTCCAACAGTGGCCAATGCCAGATGCTTCAGATGGAATGAACAATTTTGAGTGATCCATCCCCAAGATGATGGGACTGCGGCCTACAGAACTCAGGGGTCCTGGTTCATCTCCTGACTGCAGTCTGGTTTTTGAAGGTGGAACATGTGCTCGCATCCTCCTCTACTGCCTGTTCCCACACAAGGCCCTTCTGATGTAGCTATCCAGCAGGAGAGTGTTTGCGGGAAAGGCTGGGTGCTCATGAAGTTCTACCCCCAGAAGCTTTAGCAAGATGCACACCGGGTGGCCTTATGTCTCACCTTCAGGGCCCAACAACGCAAGACCCTTGAACGCTGCAGGATAACTACCCTTCCTCCAAGTGGGCTCGGGGGCTAAGGAACTGCATGGTGGCGCCGGAGATTTACTGCCTCTGTCACAGCCCATCTTAAATTACACCTGGCAGAACATAGTTTAGCACTCAGTGTCTGCCCTAGCATGGACTGTAACCAGCTGTCAGGATGCTCTCTGTGACAACTCTTGTCTACATTGTTTGAGGACTAAGTTGAGTCAGTTAACACAATGTCGTTTCCCATTGTCAGTGATCCCTTTATGATCTGGGGTAAGTCACTTCCCCGCTGCCTGCCTCATTCTGTAAAATGGGTTTATAGTAATCCTTCCTGAGTTCACGGGGATCTTACAAGGATAAACCCAGGATCTGGGCCGTATGGCAATACGAATAGAAGTCCAGGAGCAAATCCAAAGTTGTGATTTACCTAGAAGGATGAGGAATTCACATCTTGTAAACACAAGAAATGGACTCTCCTGGTCATTCAGGAAGCAGACAGGTGACATGCAAAACATAAAAAACGCACAAATGTGATGTTTAATGGATAAAATGAATATTCAAGTTGTTTCCAGGAAGTCTTTGACTTTGGTGCTAGTTACAGTTACAAGGTTTGTGCATTTTCTCGCTGTCAAAGCCTTCATCGTAATTGTCCCAAAGTTCCTTGATTATCTCTAACAAATGTGTCAGCTGCCTTTGAAGTATCAGGACAGTCTCATCACACCTTATTAAATAATAAACATTATTTGCAGGTGCACTGGAAATATAGACAACACGTCAGTGGGGTTGTCAGAATGGATAGGTGGCGTTTTCACAGCGACGTGGCTGTTCAGAGTCTTCGCCGAGTGTAGTGCTCTGAAAAGGGCAGTAGGATCTTTAATGACTACAGGAGGACTTTAGTTTCATGTCTTCTCCATAAGACAATAAGTCCAGTAGCACAGAGCTCTCTAGAACTGTGATGAGGCATTGGTTCATGACTGAGAGGAAGAGTGCGACCTACGGAATAACCATCACCACTTCCTTTCGCATATGTATTTTCATTAGGTGTCTCTCATCTAAGCAATGACCGGCCCCAACTTGGTTTAGGTATAAGAGCTGACAAGGTCACAGTTCAAGGGAGCATGATTGCCATTAATCAGCGGTATCACTGAAAAGTGGACTTGGTCCCTTCTGACTTGTTCATGGATCTAGCGTATCTTTTAGGGGAACAAGGCTGCTTTTCTGGACAGACATACAGCAGCAGTGGTGGCTTCAGAAAGAGGACTCATTTTGGTCTGATGCTACTGCTGAAAGGTGGAGAAGCCTATTGTTACTACTGGCTGTTTGTCTTCTTCCACATATTTAGAATTCATCCTAAATGAAGAAATCGCTTTAGTCCAGGTAATGATTTTACAGTGGAAGAACACCAGTCTAGAATTGTTTGGCTTGTCATTCACAATGAACAAACAAGTAGCACAGAGGCAGTAATGGGGAGCAAGGGGAGGGGGGAAGGTGCAGAAACCGTTATTTGTCTGGCAGACTTAACAATGCCAAGAGAATAAGGAGGGTGCTTATGGTTCCATCCCGTATGGGAATGAAGCTCTTTATTGAGTTGGCTTAGCATGGGCCTTCTCAACACTCCAATCTGTAAATTACCAGAGACAAAATCCTGGTCAAACTTGAACACTTTGAAATACAGTAGGAAAGAATTCCTTAATTTGAAAAACAAAACAAAATGTAGTTTGGATCAAGTCAAATGTTTTCATGCTATTCCTTGGAGCCAGCTTTGCAGAAACTTATTTCATGCATGTTGAAGCGTCTTTCAAGAGCCGAATCTTTCCTAGAAGAGTAATTGTGCAATTAGCTATGAATTAGTAAAAAGTTATTCTAATTACTTCCAGGTGTGACACATTTTGTGCTTAAAAACAAGGCAAGCAATAAGACTCCCCTTGTCAATGTTTGCTTTCTAAGTGGATATTAACAGAGAGGCATCTCAGCAGCTTGGTGTGCATGTTGCTTAATACTGTTGAGGTGTTTTTTAAAAAGTATAATTTCAGAGTATGCACAAACAGACCCAGGAACAAATGTTCAAAGGCACAATCAGAAGCTTTGTGTGTGTGCACAGTCGGACAGACAGAAATGGGATTTCCCTGCAGGCAAACTGAAGGAAGTGCAATGAGTAAGACAGAATGTCAGCTGATGTAAACTGGCATAGCTCCATTGGAGGGCATCGACTTACATGGGGCACATCAACTTCAGAGGAGTGGCTCTTGATTTACGGCAGTGTTAACTGAGAGCCCAACTTCTTTTGAAGATCTCCAAAAGGATTCCACTTTTTCACCCAGGGCACCTTCATAAAAAGAAAAGCTCATTGAAGCGATGCCAGTTCACGCCCTCTGAAGTGCTGGCTCAGTGAATTCAGCTTTGCATGAAATTCCTTTTGATTCCTGCCAGGCAGCCTGGGTGGCCACTAGGCTTCTTGTACTGTATTTGTACAGCTCCTTGCACAATGGGCTCCTTCCCTTGACTGGGGCTCCTAAATACTACCACAATACAAATAATAAATCATAGTAAATAACCAGTGTGATTAGTTAAGAATCAAGCCTAACCCTTCACTCAAACTAAGCCTTTTTTGGGGGGGGGGGGGGATTCAGAAAACCCTGTTTATTTTTCTTTGCTTTAGACTTTTCAAGATTTCTGGGCTGCTGGGTTTCAGTTAGGATTGTGTTATAGTGTGCAGTCACCACCTGTGACAGGACAGAGAGGGTCTTCCTCTTTAGCAGCCTCCCTTGTGTCCTGGTTTCACAATGGTCAGATGCTTACTGACCAGGTCAGCTCCGTTCCCCTTTCAGGGGCTATCAGAAAACTAATTTTCAATCTGAAACTCAAAACAAGGAACTGGTCATTAAATAAACACTAGACCTTCACAGATGCCAATGTTGTCTAGCTTAGTCACCTGACTGGGCCAGGCTGCTTGGGTTAGGGCATTGAGAGCCTGCCTTCCCTGTTCTGGCTTCACCCAGAACTTCATCCAGCCTCTTGTAGAAGCAGCCAGATCCTTTTATCTGGCCTGCTGGACTCTGATTGGCTTCCACCTGCTTCTGGTCCTTCTAGGTACTGGAGGACCAACTCTCAATGGTTTTGCCTGCAACAGACAACCCCTGAGGTCTGAACTCTCTCCTCTTCCCTTCCAGCTGAGCACCTTCTGAGGTTGGGGTGTGCTGAAGTGGTGATGCCTTCAGCAGGGGACAGTGAGTGCTTAGCCTTTCCAGCTCTGCCACCTACAAATGCTAAGAAAAAGGAAATAGAAATAGCAAAAGACCAAAAAGGCATCCTCATGGTATTGCTTAGCTATCTGGAACCAAGGAGGTCACATTGACAGTGTGTTGAGGGATAGACCAATGAGTCATGGATGGGTGAAATCTCTCGTACTCCTCAAGGTGGTCTCTCCAGGTTGGAGATGAGACAAATTGGCTGGGGGAGCTGTAGAAAAACATGTTTTGTTGCTGTCCACTGGAGCTAATAGACAAATATATTTTATTTCACACACACACACACACACACACAAAAAGCAAACAAAAATGTTTAGTTTTATCAACAATGTTTTTTGGGTTTTGGTAGAAAAACTGAAAATCAAATACTTTTTGGTTGTGGAAAAATGAAAAATTTGCAGATTTTGCTTTTTCTATAGAGTATGTGATTTTTAACAAACAGAAAATTCTACTCCCCAACCTGAGCCTGGCCTGGTGATAAAGTGCACACTCCCTCTCTTTCTCAGGGGGACAGCGTAATGCACCACCTAGGGGGCCAGATCCTCAACTGGTGTAAATCAGCTGTCAATGGAGTTTTGCCAGTTTTACGCCAGATGAGGACCTAGGCCTAGACCTCAAAAGAGAGCTTAAGTAGGACTTCAGTGTTTTATGATGTCAGCTCTCTGCACAGGCATGAATTTGGCCTAAAGGTCAGTGACCACATGATGTACTGGTGGGAGTGGAATTCTTTACTGTCTCTTTAAAGTCTCACTGTCTTGCTTAGTTTATTGTCTGCAAGCAGCTGCTGGAAGAGGAAGCTGGATGCTATTCTGCCTGATGCGTCATTAATGCACAAGGCCCTGGATATCCTGGGAGAAAGCCTTCAAGGTTTCCATCCTTAATTGCAGATCAAAGTGGCCTGTAGAAGAAGCATCCACCTTTTTGAATGCTTGTCTCAACCAGACCTTCGGAGGCTTTGAAGTTACCCCATCACTCACTAATCAGAGATCTCCTTTACATAGTGAAATAAAATCCTTTTCAGTAGAGCGGGTTGGTTATCAGTTTCTAAACACAATTTGTGCTTTTTAAATGACCCTTTTTTAGTGAGTTGATCCTGCAGCCTTCATACCAGTAAGTAAATCATGCAAAATTGGGCCCTTAATTTGCCATTAACATGGGCATCCCTATAACTTTGCTTCGATGGCTGTTCCAAACAGGAAAGAATGTGTATGTGAATGTAATAAAACTCATGAGAGGTAAATAAATATGTGCTCCATTCCACATTTAATATATAGCTGTTGTATTAAATTACAAATCCTAACAAAAATCCAACATTTCCAACCAAAACACGCAGCCAGTAAAAAGTATCAGCATTCCCTTTCTTTCTGTACGGAGACAAGTTAGAGAACATGACACCCTTTTACTGGATCAACAATTTTTAATACAGAAACATTTTGGCTAAAAAAGTCCCTGGTAATATCTTTTTGTCCTGGAAGCTTATGTATTTTAAATTATGTACAGGCTGCCTCTTAGAGAACAATTTAACATTTCCAAGAACTGGGCTGAGGAAATAATCATTAGGGAATAATTTGTCAAATTTCCCCACTTTTTTTGGATCACTGGATTCTTTAATGCATTCATTATTTGAAAGCATTTGCCAATTCTTTTGTGAAATTTCTCCCCCTATGGGTGAAATTTCTTCAGTGTGCAAGGAGGCAGCACAAGGGCTATGCATGTAAGGTCCATTGAAGCCACAGTTTTGGCCTTACATTGCACCCGGCAGCTCATGCTATCTCTGCTAGGGGGAGCATTTCACACTTAAAGAATAGCTTGCAAACAATTATTTGGTGATTCACCTCAATTCTCATTCTTTTTGCAGATACAAACTAACAGGGCTACCACTCTGAAACCTGTCACTTCAATCCAGTTCCTGGATCCTCCCGAGGTCACATGGGCCATGGAAATGATCCTTGAATTACAGCACTGGGCTGCTATTCCAACTTTGTGCTTTCATGATGGCGAGGCAGAAGCACACCCATCTCAATCTGCGTCATGCACTGAGCCAGGATTTAGGGAAACAAACAAACCCTGTCCCCCAACAGTTCACTCTGCCACTATTATCTCCCCATAGTAACTGAGATCCTGACCCCATGGAGAGGTCTTTTAATTGGAGACTGCCATTGACGTTAATGGGCTTTGGATCAGGCCCTCAATAAGTGCATCTGACAAAGTGGGAATTCACCTACAAAAAGCTTTAAAAATTTGCAAAGAGCAAACACCACAACACTTAACCTTTTGAAGGGCTTCTTGATTGGAATTCGCACCTTGAGGCTAAATGCCAAGCATGAGTGGAATTCTGCCCTATCTACACACTGTACTTTGAGCTCTTCTGGATGACTGTTGCATTGTTGGCACATCAGATAATATGCCTCACCCCCTGTGATTCTGGACCTGCCTTCTGCATCGGAGAGCCATGAGACACTATTTTGGTCTCTCTCTCTATCTTTGGAAATGGGCTCATTGTGCCATACTTCTCTCCATAGCCGGATTCCTCGCATCCCACGGCTCTTTGTCTTATCATTCTGTGTTAACCCTTCTGCCTGCCAAAGCGAGGGACAGAATTCAAGGTGGATCACCACAAGGAACAAAGGAGCCAACACAAGACAAATTGACCCATTCATTGCAGCTGCGCTGGTGAGTCCATAACAGTGGTATGTTAGAACATTCCTATCACATGTGGCAATGGGATGGGTACATTCTACCTGGACGATACATTCAGTAGCACAGGAGGTGCATTCTACCTGGAGGTGCTTGGTACATTCAACAGCTCAGCAAGGGAAATCTACCCAGAGATAGCTAGGATATTGGGAAGCACAGCAGAATCTGTGTACCTGAGAGAGGAAGTTCTCAGGCCTTGAAGTGTGTCAATTCACCAGGAAGATCCCATTGTTCTGTGAAGACTATTCCATTTTTCTGAACCCAAAAATAAAAAATTCAGGTTCTCCACTGACTCATCAGCCACCCTGGGTACCTGCGCGCACACACACGCTGCTCATCACGATGTCAGAATCACAAAGGGGAGGATGGATAGGGTTAAACCTCCCCAAGGCCTTGCTGGAGACACCTTTCCAGCCAGTGTAGGAAGAGACACCATTGTGGCCCTGTCTGAATGCTGATGACTCAGCCTCCTCTCCCTTTTGCTTGTCTGCACACTGCTGGCTGAAGCATGATCACTTGTTTCCGAGCTGCTTGTTCTCAGCCATTAGGCACAGCACTGAGCTGAGAATGCAGAATTCGGTAATTTGTAACCCAAGCCAATTCCAGTCCCAGGTCTTGGTAGATATGAAAGATGAGAGTCTATCAATTCACCGCCCCAACTGATCTCACGCTCTCTCTCTGCTGCAAAAATATGAACCTAGATATATATATTCTCTTCGCTTGAGGGGAAACGTCATGTGAAAATCAAAAGATTACACATTTTTTGAGCATGATGCAGACAAGCTCCTCTGAAGCTATGTGACTACTCACAGCAGATCAGCTTGGCCCTCTGGCTGTTTGCAGTTTGTGAATGCTGTCACCTTTGATGGATTCCAAGAACTGTTCAAATACTTAGCTGACTTCCAGAGTCAAACTGCACTGGAGACTGGGAAATGCTGTTGCTTTATTTTTAAAGTGTTAAATGCCTTTTATGAGCTCTGAACTCCTTCCCTTCGCCTGGTGTACTTCACTCCAGCTTTTCTTATTTCCTTCCCACTTTCTTCCCCCCCCCCAGCCTCTATTGTGCTTCTTGTCCATACTCCTCACACACCATCATCTCTTGGATCCCAGTGGACAATCACAATCTCCTGTCCTGAAAACATCCTCTCCAGGTTCCTGACTGGGATTTTGGAAGAGTCAAATAAGAGAATTACAAGAGAATCGGGCCAGGTTACAATGAGTCCAGTTCATGATGGGTAAGCTCTTTTGTTGTACTGAGTGTATACCTACCTAGTGTAGAGGGGGCTGGGAATGTCAAAGGAATTTAAGGGAGTTAAGTGGCCAAATCCTGCTGGCATCTAATTCCCTTAGGCATCCTTGAAAAATCTCCACTGTGATTAAACAAACAAATATTCGGGGTGACAGGAATATTGAATATTGAAGCCTGGCTAAATCAGTCATTTAGCAACAACATTATATGGTGACAGGAGCCAAGGGGGACTGGAGTAAATGGAGCCAGAATTTGGCACTGCGGTGCTGTATTGATTATATTTTGGGCAAGACGCTGCGCTGATGTGCTTACAGCATGCTGTATGGGTGCGTCTCAGTGGACATGGAAAAGCATCTGCTGTGAACCTCAACAATAAGGCTCCCACGAAGGGATCTTGGTTTGGATCCCAGGGACGGGTACCCTCATCACAAAGACCACGGTTTCCACTGGCAATTGCTGGCAGCTTCAGCGAATGGAGGATGGGGAGACTGAAATCCCCACCGACTAGAGGGGATGTTTCCAGGGCAGGGCAGAGGCACAAGAGCACAGCCTGGGAAAGCATGAACTGCCCAACTGTTGTGACCACACTGCTTGAATGGAAGTAATTGTTTCCAGTTTAGGGCTAAACTAAAAAAAAAGAAAAGGGGCGGGGGGTGCTCTGGAAACGAAGCCAGTTCAGATACCAAAGTCTGTAACTATGTCCCTAAGACGCTGAGGGTTTTATTGGGTTGTGCACTGATTTCTAAGCCATTGGACTGAGCTCGTTTAAATAATTAAAAATAAACCTCCCTCGTAAAAAAAAAAAACCAACCCCCTCCAACACATGACACTGCAGGAATGGCCTGGGGCGGAGACTTTAAGGGAGTTAGGTGCTCAAATCCTACTGAATTTAACCCTCTTGGTCCCTAAGCTCCTTTGAACATCCACATCTCAAAGCCAAGGGGAAGGCAGAGTATTTCGGATTGTTAATGCAGAATTCTGGAGTAATTTTTTTAATAAGGGCTCAGACAAAAACTAATAAAAAGGCCCAGCCGGCCGGGCAAATTTCATTCCAGCTGGGATTTGGATTCATGTTAATGGGGAATCCCAACAGGCCTTTAACTCCAATGGCACTGCCAGACTCAGCTGGAATTACAAGCTTACTCTGCCCGTGTGGACGTTGTTATGAGTGTCGGTGGGCAGAGGGACACAGAGCAACAGTAAATCACCCAAACACAAGGTATGGGGCAGCAGGGAGGAGGCTCCAGCTTTCATCAAGTGCCCTTGTAAAGGGCTCAAATTATGACCATGGGCTATTGTAAAAACATGGTCTACAAACCAGCATCTAATTGCCATTAGTTCCAAGCTGGGGGAGGCCTGTAAGCACTGCAACATGCAAACAGCAGTCATCCAGAGAGGCTTGTGTAAGATCTCGGCGTAAACGCAAATGCTCTGTGTTGCAGAGATGAGGAACAGGGTTAATTAAATGCTGTCCCCAAAGTTGCACAGGAAAACTGTGGCTGAGCTGGGAACAGACCTCAGGTCTCCTGAGTCTTATCTCTATACCCTAGCCACCTGATCAGCCTTTCTAAACCAGTAGGCCACAAGCCCCCCGGAGATCTTAGAGCCATCGTTGGGGTCATGGGGCATTACAATTTTTATTGCAGTCTAACGCAAGGAAAACCTCACTTCCCCTCTGCCTACACATCCTGACTCTTCAAGGTGAAGACTTTGATAGCTTCCCTGACCTTCATACAGTTGAAGGCAAGGAGGAACGATGAGGTCGTCTAGCCTGATATCCTGCCTAGGCCATTGAACTTCACCCAAGTACTCCTATGTTGAGCACAATGACATCAGTGAAACTAAAGCATTTTAGTCCTCAGGCGACTAAACTGTTGTGTGCTGCAGAAAGTGAACAGGAGGGACCAAGGCACTACCAGTGTCTGTGACCCCTGCAGTGGCAGGGAATTGATTAGATGAGATACAGCACGCAGTTAACCCGTGGAACTCCTTGCCTGAGGAGGTTGTGAAGGCTAGGACTTTAACAGAGTTTAAAAGAGAACTGGATAAATTCATGGAGGTTAAGTCCATTAATAGCTAATAGCCAGGATAGATAAGGAATGGTGGCCCTAGCTCTGTTTGTCAGAGGGTGGTGATGTATGGCAGGAAAGAGATCACTTATGTAATCCTATCTGGCGATCCAGGTCCATGCTGCAGAGGAAGATGGAAAACCCCCAAACTCCCTGACAATTAGACCTAGGAAAAAATGCCTTCCTGACTCCAGATCTGGTGAGGAGTGAGCTGCTGAGCATGTGTATTCTCTGTAAACCTCTAGATACACACACACAAATCAATGATGTAGGCTTCATGTTGTGATCACCAATACATACTTCACTCTTATTTAAATACTATATATGGGTGGGGTTGTGAGAATTTTTGACTTTGAATAAGTGGTTGTGAACTTGAAAAGCATGAATAATACAGCACTAGACTATCCTTCCCCCATGCTAATGACCTGCATGTGCCTGGAAACTCTCCTCCCAAATCAGATTCTATTATGAGGATACCCTTTGCTTATCTCCATGGCTGGTCCTCAAATTTAGCTTTTTAATTTGTGTTGGGGTTTGAAATCAACACTGCACCAAAGACACGCACACACACATATGCAAAGCTCACGGAGAGAAAAAAAAACAACAATCTAAAAAAGTTGCCCGAGACAGTCAAGGTACCTGTCTTGTTGTTTACCCAAGTCTCAGTCTCCCTTCTCTTTCTCTCTGTGTTATGTTCCCTGGCTCTCCTGCTGCAGATCCATGCGTTAACAGCTTTGTGACAGACTGCTTGTTAATTGGGAGTCTCATAAAGAAATTAGAACAATTTTTTTTCTCAGGCTGGGCATCTATTGTAGTGTCTGTATTCAAAACAGAATCATTATGCTCACATTCTTAATAAGGTAGAATGTACCACCAAGCTCTGTACCTGTCATTGTCCCTATGCTGTGTAAGGAGAAGAACAGGGAGCGAACGCTTAGGGTTCCTTTGTGCTGGGAAAGAAAAACACAAGTGGAATGTAATTGGGCTTTCAAGGGTTATCACTTGTCAGCGGAGGTGTAAACATAGAACAGCAGTGACTGGGAGCTGCATGGAAAGGGAGAAGTTTGAGCCAGAGTTTCTTTGATACAGGGAAAGAGTTTCCTCTCCTTTGTTTGGTGACCAGGGACATGCTGCTGTGTTGTGTGTATGTCCTGTGGTCAGTAGGCAATTCTTTTGTGACAGATGCCACTCACCCCTTTTGAAAGCCAGCGTCTGGCTGGTTACCCCACTGTCTGGCTGAAGTCAGGTCTTTTAGGAAGCAGTGCAGGTTCTTCAGACCAAGAAGAATAAACCAAGAGCCACTTCACAAGCATTGCTCTTGCATCTCCACCTGGGGAAGTGACAATCTTTCTGTGCTTCAATTCCCCCCTTAGTCGTCTCTTCTCCAAGCCAAAAAGCCCCAGTCTTATCAATCTCTCATTTAGGAGCCATTCTGTACTCCTACTCATTTTTGTGGCCCTCTTCTGAACCTGTTCCAACTCCAATATATATTTTTTGAGATGGGGCGACCACATCTGCATGCAGTATTCCAGATGTGGGCGTACCAGGGATTTATATAGAGACAATATGATATTTTCGGTCTTATTATCTATCCCTTTCCTAATGATTTCCAACATTCTGTTAGCTTTCTTGACTGCCGCTGCACATTGATTGCAAGTTCTTTGAGGCAGGGACAGTGTACCATGGGGCTCCAATCTATGTTGTGAACTCCCAATTAAGTGATTTAACCATGTTCATCTTCTGAAGTGCTGAGGCTCCATGAACAAAGCTATTCTCTCAGCCCAGTTTTGCAGATTCAATTTGATAAATGGAATTATAAGAGGAGTGCCAATTTATCATGGCTTCACTGGAATTGTACCAGGGATGAACTTGGTTTATAGAGTTTCAGATGCTTATTCATGCCAGTGACAGGTGAACCACTAATATTTGTTTGAATTAGGATGAGCATCCAGAAATCCTGGTCCCTATTAGGACTATCCAGCAAAACTTGGCTCAATGTCTTATAAGACTCATTTGCTCATACTGATTGTGGAGTTTCTGCCTCCAGTTGCAGCTGGAAATGCCATGAGGTGAGTTCCTCTTTCACTATGGTAGCAAGTCTCATTCTGTCCTAGGCAGAGACCATAAGCAAATGAATAGTCACCTGTGTGAACATGTCAGAACTTTATACTGGTTCTGAGTTTGGCCATAAAAGGTTTCAAGTTTGGATATGAAAGGTGTTGAAGTAGCAATGGATCCAGACACATATTTTGATCCAGAATTACACCCAGCACTGACCTTTCCCAGAACACAGGTGTATTCAGATCTGGGTCTATGCCTAACTGAGGAGGTTTATTTTATCTCTCATTAATCCAGTAAACAGGACACTGGACTGGGAATCAGGACTGCTGGGTTATTTTCCTAGCTGTGCCACATAATTATTGGGTGACCTCAGGCAAGTCCCCTCCCTCTGCTGTGTGTCTGTTTCTGCATCTGTAAAATGGAGAGAACGATACTTCCCCACCTTTGTTAGGAACTTTGTAAAGCACTATCTTACTAGTATTATCCCATGCAAATCTAAACTTCCCATCCCTTTTGTCACAGGGTCCACACAGTTCCCCTTCTTATCTCCACTGTGCCCCCTGTTCTGGCTGAGAAAATAAAAGTCCTCACACCTTCCTCTAATGTATCACCCTCATGCTTTTATTTACAGGGCCACAAAATGGTTTCCTTTAGCCCCCAACACTTAGCCCCAATGACTCTTTAGGCTCCCTATCCATAGTGAGGAGACAGAGCTATAGCCTCCTATCCCCTCCCTGGCTAGCCCCCTCACTGAGTTTCACTCAGGGCTTTTCTAGCCTTCTCAGTCATCAGCCCCAGCTGTGGCCACTAAGATCAGCTTATAGTAGTGAGCCAGCCCTTGTTAGTGCCCACAGCTGGGCTCCTCGCTGACTGTTTGGAACCAGTGCAGCTGGCCTCTGTCAGAAAGCAGGGCCTAGCAACACTGGCAGGGCACTTAAGGGGTTTTGCTTCTGCCCTGCCACACCTTTACATTCACCTATCACTAGTACTAACATAACTTTGTTCTCCCTGACAAACAAAGACCCGAACCCTGATCTGACTTGCAGAGGGGACATGGCAGCTTCCTGCTTCCTTCTCTCCAGTCTGCAGGGGTATCCGATTTCTATTTGATCAGCCACTTCCTAGCCCCATTGTTTTCAGTCCTCAGAAGCCTTAATCACTCTTGCACCAGGAGACAGCGTAAGTTGAGCAAACACTGATACTGCTTAACAACACCCTGAGAATTCTGATATCTGCCAAGGCCTTTTTCTCTCTCCTGCCCCTCGATAGTTTTTTTTCCTTAGCAAGATTTGTCTATGGAGCATAACTTCCCTGTTTCTTGAGAAAGTCAGCATTCTCTGGGAGACAGCTTCAGTATTAATATCTCCAAACTCCAGAGCAAAGGGAGAGAGGAAGAAAGCCCGCACCAAGCCACATCAGTAAAATGAGAAAGGCAAAGATTGCCCCATAAATAAGGACAGGCTGACACTTCCTAAATTCATAGCTTTAGCACACAGCCAACTGTCTCCTTTTTATCAGGGATTTGTTGACAAGGATTGCAAAAGGATCTACAAATAATACTGAGCGGTGTTGTGAAAATGTATTTGTGGAACATTTCAGGATCAGGGCTTACCATTACATTGGAAAAAAATTCATCTTCCTGAAATGCTTTGTTAGTATCCAAATTTTACGGCCACTCTTTACATTTTTTTAAAATTTATTATTTTTGTTCCACATGCAGTGAATTTAGTGCTGGTGGAAAAGTGGGGGCCTGACCTTTGGAGGAGGACTGCAGTCTCTGTTAACCTGGTGACTAGGTACAGTGTGGTGAAGGGCAGCTCTTGATTTCCTCTCACCACCCTGGAAGGCCTCCAGCTTGAATCTCCATGGCCCAATTCTTCCTTGGCCTCTTGGCTAAGAAGGCCAACCAGGTGTTATTTTTCATGTACCTCATTACCATGGCATCTGAGTACCACATCAATGATGAATGGATTTGACCCTCACATCACCCCAGGGAAGTAGAGAACTTATACAGGTGGGTGCTAGCCCAGTGCCCTAGCGTACAGGGCTCCTTTTGTAACAATAATAGCACTTTGTACCTCTCTAGGACATGGTACACTGGTTAGAGTTGGTGATGGGGTTAAGCTTCCTAGACACTATTCCCAGCTCACGGGAGGGGTTGCAGTGGATCAGGTTGGGTTCTTTCAGGAGCTCTCCTGTGGATTTCCCATATAACCTTGGGTATATCATTTACAGACTTCCTTCAAAAGCGACCTCTAATTTTGGGGACCCCAGTTGGGGCCTGGCTTTCAGGAGGCCGAGTACCTGTGGTTACAGTCATGGGTGTTCAGCAGCTCTGCTAATCAGGACCTAAGCTGCCCCAGACTGGGCACCCCAAAGGGGAAACACCCAAACCAGGGGTTTATTTTCAAAATCCCAGTCTTAAACTCCTGCAATCTCAGTTTCCCCCTTCTGTGGAATGGGGATTATGATACTGACCCACCTTTGTAAAGGGCTTAGAGCGGTCCAGAAGAAAAGTGCTATCCACAGGAGTGCCAAGTATTCCTGTTCTCAATAGCATCTTTCACCAAACGATCTTGATCCACTTAATTATTGAAGCCTCATGCGCAGGCCTTGGGGTGCAGGGGAAGCCAAAAGGAAACAACCTGTCCTTCGACCCATAACCCACGTCCCGTGTATGTGAATCTGAGAGCTGGTCTCGATGCCTCCCTGGGACATATGCTCTCCAGTGCAATTAGCTGCAAATGACTCCAGGAAGGGCCATGACAGCCCAGGCTCACCTGCAGCACCGCATGTGTTTGGCGCTGACGGCGAGCGAGCGAGCGAGAGGACATGGCCCAGCAGTCAGAGTAGGCTGGGGCACTCGGATGTGGGTGCGACCCTAGCACTGTCTGACCAGCCTCCCCCATTGGCTACATGCAGCGTTCCAGCCAGGGAACGCAGCGACCAGATCTCACCCCTGACGGGGCTAACGTAGAAAGGACACCTTTACTGCTGCAGCAGCCACGCATGAACACGTTGAACCAGGAGCTGTTGGAGGCACATAGGGTGACCAGACAGCAAATGTAAAAAATCGGGACAGAGAATGTGAGGGTAATAGGAGCCTATATAAGAAAAAGCCCCAAATATCGGGACTGACCCAATAAAATCGGGACATCCGGTCACCCTACATGCACACACTCACGGTGCAGCACCTCAAAGAGCTGTGAAGAGGCCAGATCCTCCGCTGGTGTAAATTGGTGCCACTCTTTTGACTTCAGTGGAGCTGGGCTCCCTTATGCTAGCAGGCGATCTGAATTCTCCTCTTCAAGGGCAAATTCGAGACAGCTTTGCCTAGGATCACAGGGCCAGTGCGCTGGTCTCGCAGGAGTGATCCTCCTGTTTCTCTGCCTTTCACGCTTGCTAAGTCTATTTTCCCCTCCTCCTTCGGACACCACAACGTGTTCTTGCCAGCTTTCGCCCTCCCTTTTACAGGCACCTGTGTCGTGGCGTGGGGTGAGAACTGGCTCAGGATAGACAGGGAACGCTCGCCCCCATCCCCTTCTCTGACCATGCTGCTGTAATTCCAACATGCGCAAGGGAAGATGATAAATTTCCAACAGTGGCATTGCAGACAGTCATAAATAATGCCTTGCTCTTTGGTGCCGGCAGTTTCCATTAGGGCTGTCTGGATAGGGCTGTTGATACCCCCAGTCTATGCTGGGTCCAGCAGTAAAATTTATCAGTGTGCTTTCTTCACCTCATAAATCATCCCAACTGGGAGTCATATGGCAGATAAGGCCTTAAGAAAAGCACATGACCAGCAGCAGCAGGCAGGAAGCCCTTCTTTAAAGTTAGAGACCAGAGGAGAAGATGGAGGAGGGGGTACGAAGTTGCCATCCTCCCCTCGCTAGGCTGTCAGCTTGTCGTCTTTGCAGCTTACCCTAGTGCCTTTGGTTAACAGCCCCCAGTCCCCAAAGCACTGACAGGGGCACGGTATGTGACAGGACCCAGTCCAGCTGGGAGAGAGCCCAGATCATCCGGCCTGTTTTGCTTGGTCACCGTCATAGTCCATTTTCCTGCAAATGACTGCAGCAGTGCTCTAATTCTGCTCTTGCTAACAGCTTATAGCAGTTTTACCCAGGTGTAACTTCAGTGGTTGACTTTGGTCTGAGCAATAGGAAAACAGAGACAAGCAGATATGCCCCAGTCCTCTCAGTTTGTGACAATAGCCATGGATGGTGAAACAGCGTATGAATAAATACTATTTAGCCAGAACTTTTCATCTTGTGAAGTATTTTATAGTTTTTAATTAGTCCTGGTGAGAGCCCTGTGAAGTAGGGGGCACTATTACCCCCATTTTACATATAGGGAAACTGAGGCACGGGCTAGAAACTGACTTAGTCAAGGTTACAAAGAGGGAATCTGAACTGGGATACCTTTCAGCATCTCCAATAATCAGCCACCACTTTAATAAATAAATATAAAGTGTTAGGATACATTAAACATTAAACAGTGGTTTGGTGGCTAAATCTGGTAATTAGTATCAATATATCTTAGCTATAGATTCAGGAAATGTAATGTTGGTTACCCAGTCTTCCTCCCTGACATTCGCTGTGTGACTCCCATTCATTTCTTATCTCCTCTGCGATTTCAGTATTTGAAAAATAAATGCTCACAGGAGTTCTAGAATTCCAAACACATACAGGCATATACATTTGCAGGATCATTATTCTTTATACTTAAAGAGACACGGCTGTGGTTCTAGGTCCAAAATGTAACTTCAAAGGTATTATAATCCAAAGATGATAATCATCCAGGAATCTAAATATTTTTAAATTGACCACTTTATCAATGCAGGTGAAAGAAATAGATCTATGGAACTTGGTTCTCCAGTGCCAGGTAGCCTGAGCAAAATGAGGTAAAAGTGGGTGTAAATTCCTACCAAATTGGAATATTGCCACATCATACCTACTTTGTCCAGGTGGAAATGACAATGGAAAGGGTATCATCAAACCACTATACCCCATACCTGATGGGGACCCTATTCTGAAAGAAATCTTTCCGGAACCCTCCTCTTCTGGCCTTCAACCAACTCCCCACCTCTCCAAGCTCATCAGCAGAAAAAAAGCTCCTCACAGACCAGGATACACCTGAACAACAGATACAAAACCTGTAGACATAGCCAGAAGTGAAAGTAAGCCGGTACGGTCCACCATGGCATACCAGTAAGAGCCGGTATGCTGTCCCTTACGGGACTGGCTTCCTCAGGCCAGTGGTTTAAAGAGCCTGGGGCTTCTGGCAGTGGCTCCCCCTCCTGGTGGTGCACCGAAATAGCAGTTGACATTCTCTTTTGCTCTCTGCTGACTCTGGGGCCCACAGTTCAGTAATTAGCAGTATTCCTAGAGCTCTGTTGAAAACGCTGTGCACAAACAAAGCTGCTTTGTGTCAATAGCAGCCATGCACAGCTTCATTTAAAACACAGGAAAAGAAATAAACAATTGGCATTTGCCAAATGGAAAAAGGACAAAATATGTAGGGAAAAAGTATTTTCAGATTTCTGGGAAGTTTTCACAAACAATGGGGAGTAAAACACAAAAATTAAACCTGATTATATATTTCTGTATTACTTGACAGTGTCATTAAGGGAAAAAATACAGGCTGAATCCTTAACTTGGCAGATAACATCCAGTATGAATGGTGGACATTGGATCTGGAGATTGTGCAGATAAAACGAGAACCATGCATCCAGGAAAATACAGACATGTGTCATTCTTGAAGCCAGCTTTCTTTCCACATGTCTTTAGCGTCAAGTCTCTGCTTAAAAATAACTCTTCTATGCTCATTTAATTTCCTTTGCAACCATTAAACAAAGAGAAAGCCAATCACCCTGAATATGGGTTTTTCCATTCTTGGCAATGATTTCCCCCCCCCCCCCTTTATAACACACCCTACTGCATCAGCCATTTCCCTGCCAGCACACTGCCCGAGCAAGGGTTAAATATCCCATGGTCAATAAGTGAAGCCATGTGGCTTTGAATGATTGGGTAATTCCAGGATCCCAATGTAGCATTCTGCAGGGGGTGCCTAGATGGAGACTTGCTTGGTAGAATCTTCCATGTTGAACTCTTGGGAACACATTAAATGAAGTGCCCTAAATTCGCTTAACTGTGCATTCCATTTGGCAGTAATAGGCCAGTTGCTGTATAATAGAATAGTGGCTGACTATTAATATTTTGATTATTAGGAATGTGTGTATTGCAGGCTTAATAACTGTGTAATATTTTATTGCATAATTGCTCAGCTTCAAGTATATTTTCATAATTAGCTGCTATTTAGTTAACGTGAATATCTTGCTTATTAAATATAGCAATACATTTCTCGTTATGATAGTTATTTGCATGAGAAGAACCAACATCAGCACAGTTTTGTGGTCTGGCACTGCTCGGAGTGTGACCACCTAACTAGAGTTTTCTCTTATGTTTGAGGAGGAGGGTTTCATGATGGGAAGTGTTTACTGTGGATTTCGGGAGTGAGTGTCTCTCTCACTGTCTGATTAGCCTTTTGCGTGTGGCTGTGGTGATATTGTGCCTCTGTGTGTGTGTGTCAATATGAATGGGCAGGTTTGCACATACACACCTGCTCACCTGTGTGGGTGTATGAAGCTGGTACTATCAGGAGAGTGTGCAACTATGTCAAGAGACTTTATTCATTTTCCTTTATATTTACTTTGCTAGGTGCTGCTTGGTAAGGTGAGGTCAGGATGGTGGGGTCAGAGTCACAGGTAGGGAGTCAAATGAGAAAAGTACTTGTGTGAATGGATCCAGTGCTTGGAAGGATGGTGGTGTCTTTCTGGTCCTGAACTTGGCTGGTTGTTCTTGATGCTATCCCCTGAAGCAGATGATGTGATGCTGGAAAATCAGATAACAAGGAAGCTTTAGGCTCTGGGGATGAGTGGAGGTGGGCTGGGATGCCAAAGCAATTTACAGCCTGGAGAATTTCTATAAGGCATGGCTCTGCTACCTTTTTGGCAGGGGAGCAGCAAGTCTTCTTTGCCTTCTTCCAAGCTGCAGCAAAGCTTTGCTGAAATTCAGACAGAAAAACAGATATCCGTTTAGTAAATGATCCTTCGCAATTACTCGCCCTGCCTGCCCCAGTTGTGAGTGTACATGACATGAAGATTGCTCCTGAATTTGTGACATGAGGGCCCATTATAGACCTAAATAGACCTCTTGATACTTGGTGGACAACCTGTGGAACTGCTTGCCTGAGGAGGTTGTGAAGGCTAGAACTATAACACGGTTTAAGAGAGAACTGGATAAATTCATGGAGGTCATGTCTGTTAATGGCTATTAGCCAGGATGGATAAGGAATGGTGTCCCTAGCCTCTGTTTGTCAGAGAGTGATGGATGGCAGGAGAGAGATCACTTGATCATTACCTGTTAGGTTCACTCACTCCAGGGCACCTGGCATTGGCCACTGTCGGTAGACAGGACACTGGGCTGGATGGACCTTTGGTCTGACTCAGTCCGGCCTTTCTTATGTTCTTATGGTACCTAGCGACTACCGTGATGAGTGCCAAAGAAATACCATCAGACAGACTGAGGGGTGTTTTCTGATGCTGTTGGATGAAACAGTCCAAAGGGTTTGTGCTTGTGTTTTCAGGCTCACAAATATTGGATAGGTTTCTTGTTTTGGTTCCTAAACACCACATTTCAGCGTGTTTATTGTCCCTCCGCTTTCCCGGGAAGGAAGGCTGAATGAGCTAATAACTCAGCGGCTGAGAACATGTTTATTATTATTATTTTATTTATTTATTTTAGAGCTTTCGCAAATACAGTGTGTACCAAAAAAACAGAAAAGCCCCAGTGCCAGCCTGCATAATTCCTTCAGGAGCAAGGTTGATAGGAACACAAAAGCGTGCACACTGTAACCAATATTTGCACATTGGAGTGACTAATTCACCACTCTGCACTGCAGAACAATAGGCATAATAGCAAGGTACATTAATGCAAAGTGTGCTCTTCTGGTGCCTGGGTTATTTGACACATAAACAAGGAGAGGGGGAGGATTTGTATCTACCTGTATAACTATACACCAAACAGCAGGTTACAAATGCGCTCAGAAAATGCTGACCCAGGGCTGCTCTTGTACCTCCTGTGCTGGATTGGCACATGATTTGCAGCACTGCGGGAGTTCTATCGCTGACCTCATTAGCAGTGCATTTCCTGGCTTGTTAGCATCATATTTGTATAATTTACGGCACCTTCGTTTTTATGGAATGTGTTCCTTGTAGAGTGTAATGGCAGCAATATATTTAACCTCTCCTCTTTAGGAATGTTGTTGCAGAAGGCAGCCTGGAGATATAAAAGGGATTTCCCCCCCTCCCTCTCTCTAGTCTGCATGCATATTTTTTTTTGGGCCTGGCTGCTACATAACCAAATATATGTGCAACCTGTAAAGTGTTCATAAAAGGGAATGTGAAGCAGCACTTGGGGAACAGCAGCTTTTGCTGTAGCCTTCCCAAGGTCAAGCCCTTAAATCAACACAATGTCATTGTCCCAAAGCCAATACCTCGTCTGTCGAAAGAGGAATGAGAATCACACCAATAAGAGGAAAGACGGTTTTGTGGTTAAGGCGCTGCGCTGAGCTGCAGGTGATCTAGGTTCAACCCCTAGCTCAACCACAAACTCACTGTGTGACTATGGGCAAGTGTCACTTACCCCCTTTGGGCCTCAATTCCTCAGCTATAGAAGAACGATAATAATTTGACCCTTCTGCCTTGTCTACTTAGTGTGTTTGTGTCTGTACAGCACCTTGCGGCCCTGACATTGAGTAGGGCTTCATCTAGACGCCATAACAATGAAATCTTTGTTTCAAAGCGAAGAAGGGAGGACTTGGTGCCTGCAAACTTCATTGATCCATGGCACAGAGACACTGTGATTGTCAAAGGTCAGGCACAGAGAGTGGAATTCACCCCCTGTGCAGAGACCTACAGACATCTTAAATGTCTCTTGAACCCCAAGGGAGACTTGACAGAGAGTAGATATATTAAATAAGCAGGTATCATTTTTAACATGGGTTCTTTTTGGAATATCATTCCATTTCCACGTACCGCCTTCTAGAGTAGAATTCCATTGGGGAGTATAATTCCTTTCCATTCAGGGGAGGAAATCCCATATTTAAAAACCTGACCCTGCAGTATTGTTTAAGTGCCCCTTCACTAACCTGTGTGCTGATGGGGATTGGGGAGTTTAGCCACTTGACTGGTGTTAAAAATAATTGAGCTACATAACTGAAAAGCCCTGAGACTCTTTGAAAATGTGATTCCTGCCAGAGTTCCCTTTAAAGGCCAATAGGCCTCCTCAAGAACAGGTTTTGCAACAACAAATCCTGCATCACGGCAGGAGGCTAGACCAGATGACCCTTGCAGTGCCTTGTACCCTATGATATACATTCAAGAGGGTAGCAGCAGTGGATCATGTATCTGGTTCTTTCTATTTAGCCACTGGCTTGGTGCTGAAATTTATACTTGTCTTTATCCTCATATGTTGCTCTCTGGGAATGTGATATCCAATGAACATGTCACACTAAGATTCCTGATGCTTGAAAACTAAATGCAGCTTGGAGCACAGTTTCCAGCTGTGAATGCTGTTAATTAACATCTATAAGGCAGGCCCTGACCTGAAAATATTGGTGTTCTCCTGAGAGTCAGAAGGATGCAGTACCAAAACCAGTGACACTCCCTGTGGGCCTTGAGTTAATGCCGGTTTAGATTAGTAACTTACCCATTATACCACCACGCTGGCACAAGTTTAAAGCAGAATCTATGACTAATGAATCCCCAGTCTGGATTTTAGAGTTGTGCTCATTTCTGTCTTTGTTGGCACATTTCAAAGTGGGCAGAACCAGTGAATCAACAAATTGAATAGAAAATGACCCCCCAAAGTGATTGCATAATCATGGGACAGGTGCCCGGCAAGTATAAATGAGTGTCGCTTCATTGAAGTCAGTGGGTCAAAACCGTAGCTGATGAAATTGGAGGAGCTCCATTGGTGTCAACGAAGCTGACCACGTACATCTCTATCTGCTCCTGCAGGTATGTCCGATGGATGTTGTTGCCTCTTTTCTTGGAGTAGCAGTGTTTCTCTTCTGAGAAGGCCACCTCTTTGTCGAGGAATGAAAGTACCACTCTGGATAAAATTATGTTAGTTTTGCACCTTCACCCGCTACCATGCAGGCTCAACCCCTGCATTTCTAACCCATCTGAAATCCAGACAATGGCAAATCTCACGAGTGTATGTGTGTGAGAGTGTGAGATTTCTGGCCAAAGCCTCAGAGAAGAGGTTGGACATTTATCCCTAGGCCTTTGACTGCCAGAAGGTGGGACTGGACAACAGGGGATGGACAGTCAATAATTGCTCAGTTTTATTAATTCTTTATTAATCTGGCACTGGCCACTATCGAAAGACAGGATACTGGGCGGGATGGACCATTGGTCTGATCCAGCAGGGTCATTTTCATATTTGTATATTTGTGTTTTAAGTCTCTGTCTTCTGTAGGACCATATAACAGATCAGAACACACGTTTATTCAGTCCAGGATCCTGTCTTGGAGAGTGGCCAGTACTGGAGGCTTCAAAGCAAGATGCAAGAAATCTGTAATGGATAATTATAGAATAACCTGCCCATGGTCATGTTTCTTCCCATCTCGCATCAGCGAATGGATGTTATGCTCCAAAACATGAGGCTTCCTATCTTTTCAAATTTGGCTTTAATTGATCCTATCTAATGTAACAGCAGTGTTCCTCTTTTCCATATAAATGTCCAGCCCATCACTCTACCTGTGAAGCTCTTGTTCTCAATGATATCTTGTGGCAATGAGTTTCACAGGTTAATTATGAGTTGTGTAAAAATGTATTTTCCCTGTGTTGCCTTTCAGTTTAATTGCATGTCTCCTTGTTCTTGTATCACGAGATGGGGTAGTTAGGATACTAATTTCCTTGGTATCGATTTATTTACCTTGAATCATATTGACAGGCACTTGCCCCATGCTCTGGGCATTGTTACTTTAAAATTTCTGGGATTCACCAACCTGGTTTAATAAACAGCCCCACCCATGCCTTATAATCACAGCTGACAAATAAGAATATAGATCCAATAAATAGTCCTCCTTCCTTCAGGCCTTTGTGTAATGCCCTAGGCAACGGGATGGACCTCGCCAATGCATTTTGCAACCCGATTCCATTCTCACTTACACTGGTAACTCCACCATCTTCAGTGAAGTTACTCCGGATTTACACCAGCTGAGGGGAGAGGAGAATCAGGCCACTGTGGAAGGCAGACAAACCTTCCTAAGCAGCCCATGTCAGCACAGAACACACAGCTCAGTCCGGATCAGCCCAAAACACCCACCTCAGCCCTGCCTAACACCCCCCTTTCCCCGACACGCATGAACCTAGCCCAGGCTGACACCCCTCTCCCAGCCCAGCTTCCTCTGATTCTGTGGAGTCTCTCTCCCTCTCCTTACAAATGGCTTTGCAGCAGCCCTGGGAATGAAAGGCAGCACCAATAATGTCTCCATGGCTTCTTGTTAGCTGCACTCTAAGCAGGAAAGTGACTGGCCCTGACAATATAATTTACATTGCTGTATAAAACTATCTGTGGAAGCCAAGCTAATTTGTGCCAGATTAGGCTATTTGTCTCAGCCACTGTCTAACGGCACAATCTATCAGAGGGCTGTTTTCAAATATCGCTTTTCAAGCGTGCCCTTGAGAGGCAGGAATTGATTGGGATCTTAGAAAGCAAAATTACAGCAATAACTTAAAAGAAACAATAATTACTGAATCATACCAGTGTCAGCACTCTGCAAAACACGAAATAGCCATCAAACCCCAATCCAATATATTCTGAAGCAAATTTATTGAATGGAAAAAGCAGTTGAGTGAGGCTTTTTCCTCCCCCCTTTCCCTTCACCCCCCCTCTCTCTGTACATATGGTTATCTCAAAACCACAAGTGAATGAGTCGATAATTCTTGTCATTGACTGCTCCATTTTCAGAGAGTCAAGAAAAGATCCATTAGCTCCCCCCTGGCTCGGTGTCTCTCCCCTTCCCCTCCAGTCATTTGCTAGTCTGTGCTCCTCAGGCAAACAAACATATATAACTAATCATCTGTTAAAACGTTGAGTCCCCTAATAAATCTCCGCAACTGAAATACTTTAATGGGTAATTAATTGATCCTGTTCCAGAGGAGTAATAAGATAATAAATTAGACAATATTTCACTCAGTTGTGTCAGTGTACTGCTAATGGTGCTGTAGGGCTAAGCTGAAGGATAATAAATTAGCCAGAAATTAACTGCTAAGAGCTTTCTGCAGAGAAATTGGCTGACAGGCAAGTCTCCATGATTTAGGGTCCTGATGCCATTGTGGTGTTCTCCATCCCCCCCCCCCCCCCACCAAATATTAACTCCTGTTTGGAAGGCTGTGGCAGCTGATGCAGGAAATTCTAAGGACCCAGGCACTGCCAGTGTTCAGGTGGGGGCAGTATTCCAGTGCCCTGGACCATCACTGTGTTCCAAATGTATTTTAAGACACTGTACAGAGTCTATTGGAAATTGGGCCCCGCTTTATAATATTTAAACCATGTGGCAAGAAGCAATATACAGCGTGACTACATCACCAGCAGATTTATTGCAATCCAGTCGTGCTGCATGTAGGTAAATTACTTTTGTGCTGACTATAAAAACTGTCTCTATGGCAAGTTATTACCCATCCAGCTAACAAAAAGGAAATATTTTCCAGTGCATCTGCCATTTTTCACAGAAAGGAATGCTATGAGCATGTAAAAATATGACATTATAGGACTGATCTGCGACTCGGGTAAATCAGCGTAGCTCTTTAGCTGGGCTGGGGAAAGATCTGGCCTCTTCAAACGTCTAACACATTATAAAATGAGCCAATGTTCCCTACACATGCACAGACACGCCTTCTCGGGAGCAATGAGGATGGGGATAAGGATTTTTTTTTTATTGTGCCAGAAGTGTACGAGGTGCTCCACAGACAACAAAGGTGGGAAGATACTGTCCCTGCGGCAAAGCGTACACCTGCCCCAGTTTAGGCCAAGATTTTAGAAAGAGACGAGTGATTTTGGTGTCTTTATTTTTGGTTGCCCCAACTTGAGGTCTCTCCCCAGCGGGATCTAATTTGCAAAACTCCCATTGACTTCAGTAGAGTCAGGATTTCCCCTGCAGGAGGCATGGCGCTTTCTGACAATCAGGCCCCATTACCTCAAGCTAGGCACCCCAAAATTACTTGGCCTTAGTCATTACCCAGGGAGTGGGGGTAGAACACTGGGAAGGTGAGGAAGATACATGCAGCTTTGCCAACGTACATTCGCAATGAATTTAGCCCACAATGCTGCAACATTTTCTCCTACCCAAAGCCCCGTGGAGGACTCCTGTGTCAGGGGCTGAATCAACAGGACAGAATGGATTTTTGATGCTGTATTTATGCTCCCTAACATCTCATTCCTGGCTCCGACTCATGTGAGGTTGCAAACGTCCTGGCTTTGCTGTAAGAGCAGCAAATCCAGCATTTTAACAGAGGCACCAGCTGCTCCGTAGCGGGAGAGGGCATGACACACAGGGAACGAGGTCCCGTAGGCCGGGTACGCAGCCACGAATGCTGAAGAAACCTCAGAGTGGTTGCGTGCTTGAAGGAATTGTACTGTCATCCTGCTTACCAGTGCAGCCCATGTTTGACTCTGCTGGGGCTTGGAGAGGTGAGATGGATTGTCTCATCACCCCCTGCACACCTGTCCATTTATAACCCGCTAATCCCAACATTCGACAATTGGACAGCCTTTGATTGATGCTGAGCGGAGAAAACGGGCCTTGCAGATCCTCACCCTGTTATCAGCTCCTTTGCCATTCAAGAGAGAGCAGGAGGATTTGGGTCCAGGGGCTGTGCCGGGAGCTTTGCAAATGCACTTCCCCCTCTTCCCCTTTCATTCTGGGCAGCTTTGATCACACCAGAGCTCAGAGGTGCCTATTAGCAAGGTGCTCTGGAGACTGACGGCATAATCATCACATTCTCCTTTCTCCCTTATGGTAGGCAAGGGAAGTCAGCCCCTGCATACTTCAAAGCAATGCCAGGACTCCCAAAACCACCCCCATACTCCATCCTTCTGCATCCCATTTCAGCAGACAAACAGTTTTCCTCTGGGGTACGGGAGGAGCAGAACAGGGGAATGTTGCACTACGGAGTCCTGCGCTGCTCTGTATAGAGAGAATAGGATAAGGATATTAACAGGTCCAATATCATTATACCACCATTTAGCATTCAGGGCCAGAGTGGCCCTGGGTGGGCACCCTACTTTGTGCACTCAACATTCAGGCCAGGGTTAAGTGCGCACTGCTCTTTCCATGTGGGCTGGAGTGGGTGCGGGGGGAGCAAACCTCCCCAGAGAAATCAGAGAGAGAGAGAGATGAAGGAGGTGGGGCCAGAGAAGTGGTGTCTCCAATGATGGAGAGTCTGGGTCCCACTCACAGGGCATGTTTCCTCTTGCACCCCCCAGCAGCATGTCCAGAGACTCCTCTCGTCCTGCCAAGAGACGCTCCTTTGACTTCTCAGCCTCGTTGGAAGGTCACCCCGCTGCAGGAAATCACTAGCGATATCAACGAGACAGGCACACAAGAGCACCAGGTCCAAGGAGTGACACAAGGAGCGCGTCTCTCCTTGCGTTTGCCCTCTCTCCCCCTCTTCTCCTTCCCACTGCCATTGCTTCCTGATAGGAGGTGAAGGGAGTAATAATCAGCCGGGGCACCAGAAGAACTCACGGATGAGATTAAAAGCAAATCTAAGAAGAAAAATCATGGCACGGTTTATGTCTTCCTAATTAAAACCCCGCCAGTCTCCCTTCTCCCTCCTTCCCCTTTTCCAGCTAATGTTACACTAACGAGCTGAGTTTAGTGGCATTTATGTAGATAAAAGTCCTGATGATTGATCTCAATGGCTTGTTAAAATTAGTTTCAGTCCACCATATTGATTTAATTCCATTGCTTGAAAGTGCTAATTAATAATGATAATAAAAGTGTCTGGGCTCATTATTATCAGTAGGCAGATTGGGCAGGGGGCGGAGGGGTATAGCTGTTTTAGCATCACTTATTTCATCTAAAGATGGCCTTTGAAAAGCCCGGGTGGGGGGGGGAAGGGAAACCCGGGGGAGAATTTGGCTTTGCCTTCCGTTGTTGTTTGGTGACTTTCCAGAGCTGCTTCTGCAACTAGATACTTTTTACATTTGTCTTGCAAAGAGGGCTTGGAGCTTTGAGGGCATCACCCAAGGGTGATAGATATATGGGACGTATTCCAGGATTTCTCTGGGGCATTTCTTGGGCTTCCTCCCAACAGAGGAGCAGGAGATTCCCCCTCCCCACAAGCTTAATTATATAGAGGTTTAAAGGCCTAAAATGCATCCTGTCTGTCAGTGCCCCTTCCTTGCCTCTGACCAGATCTTGGGCACAACTCAAGGAGGCACAGACACTGCAGGATCCAGCCCGGCAAGATCTTTTGAAGCTGCTAGGGCACGTGTTTCGTTTTCCCGATCCATGTGAATGTGGGTTTCAAAAGTGTTTGTGGTTAAGGCACAGGGACTTGGAGTCCCAGTTCAGGGGGGTCTGCACCTGCACAGTTTCTCTGAGTGTTGAATGAGGCGAACGTCTAACCCAGCTCAGACTTGTCTGCGAATCCTTAGGTGAAAGGCACCAGAGGAAGGCAAAGAATCTATGACATGAAACTACCCACCAACTATTTCCGGGGGCTGCTCTGAAGCACACCCTGGCTAGCAGAGCGCAAACCATATTTAGCTAGCCCAGCTTCAGCCATAGTAGGGACAAGACCTTGGTGCACAGAGGGTGCTAGTGGTTTAATCTGCTAAAGGCAGGATAATGAATTGGTATGCAGAGCCACCCCGACAGCCACCTGTGTGGTGCACCCAGGAAGCACATAACGGGGATTTCAGATGCTGTGTGTGTGTGTGTGTGTTGGGGCACGGGGGAGGGAAGTGATACACACTATAGACCCAGCTGACAGGATTGTTCTACAGAGGAAGGCGTCTGTCAGCATCACTCCAGTTGAAGCAGAGAGACGCAGCCAGGTTCCTGAGTCTTGGGAAGGCTTTGAAGGTGTCAGGAGAATGTCAAGCGGAAGGTGTGATCTGAAGACATTGCTCCTGGCTGTTTTCATAATAAGAAATTGCACATAGCAGAGAATCAGCAATCACCCTCCCTCAGGTACCTCGAGCATCAGAGCTTGGTGCTTGCTACCCCCACCAACTAGACACCAGCTGCCAAATCCTCACGGGTGGGCAGGGCTAGTTTGGAGACACCCTCTGAAGCCCACCGGTGCATTGTGGGAGAGAGGGGTAGAAATTGTTACAGAGATGTGTGACTGCTCCCATTGCCACAGCACAGAGACTTGAGTTGGGGGAGCCACCAAATGATGAGAAAACAAAATCTTGTGGCACCTTAAAGACTAACTATAAATGATGAGAGTTGAGGTACTGCTGCTGTAGGTGTGTCAGGAACTTCTCTGAATGATCTAGGTCTGCAGCACTGGGCTGAGTTATTTGCATATCTATCTACTTTGGCCTGACAGGACCCTGGGAACAACTATTCATAACCCACTCCCAAGTGTGTGTTACCAGGTCCCTGCCACACCTGAACCACACAATTTGAGAAGTCTGTTACCTCTGCCAGTCCAGGGCTGTAATCCTGCCGCTCAAGCTATTGAGGGTCAGTGCTTTAGAACAGGAAGGTTTGGGTGATGATGCTATGAAGCTATGATGAAATCCACTACCTATTTCCTGGGATTTCTGAGGATCACAGGGAGTGGTTTGGTGGCTCTTCGATTTTACAGTGGGTTTTATATTGTCTGGGCATATATGATGTTATGAGCGAGGTTCTGGAGTGGCCTTCCAATAAGAGGAGTGGGGACAAACAATCTAAAGATGGAGCGTGATATGTTTGTGAAGGGGATTGTACAATGGGATTGCCTGTGATAGCTGGGGACTGGACTCGATGACCAAGGAGATCCCTTCCTATGGTCCTATGGGCTGAATGGGTTTTGATTTGTTCAGGCTCCATTGAATTGTGGCCTAGTTGACAGTCTGTGGTTCATATGGAGAGTATTTATATGCCTGGGTTTTTTTACTCATGCCCAGTGCCTAGGACTTCCCTGGGTATCCATACGTTAGTATACACCCAGAGTGAAATCCTGACCCTGTTATTCTCAATACACATTGTCCCATAGACTTCACTGGAATCCAGATTTCCCCATGTCTCTACCTATGTTAAGCCCATAACATATGTGTTCACTTGTCCAGATTTTCAAACAAGCCCAGAGTTGGATTTTCAAACGTTTAGTGCTCATAATTTGGATCAGATTCTCTAAAGAGTCCAGCTCCCAACATGCACCCATCATAATTAGCTCTTTTGCTGAAGTGGCCAACTGTTCCTGCCAGTTTCATTGGCAATTCCACTTACTTATGCCAAGACAGCACTTGGCCCGGTGTGTTTGTAAACTGAGTCACTGTTTTCAGACTGTCCTTTAATTGGAGTCTCATTAGAGCTCTTTGTGCTTCTGAAAACGTTTTGCATTGAGAAGATTTTTTTAAAAAAAGGAAGACTTTTAAAGACACCACAATGCTCTAAATTGCAGAGTCACCGAGTGGCTCCAATTAAGGAATTTGCAGAGAATGCACTACCTGCAAAATGACGTTCAAGCCCTCCTTTGGATGCCTGCTGTCTCCAGCTGCTGAAGCTGTTTTCCTCGAGAAATTAATTAGTATAATTAATATATTTATGCAATCATTCAAAGTACTGATTACAGACAACTTCAGAGACAAGTTTTAATGATGATGAGCCCTTTTACAAAGGCTCAAACATTCGTAGCTACAATTGGTTCTTTCTTATTTAGTTTTTTATTGTATTTGTAGGCCAGCTACCTTGGTCCCATCAGCTGTATCCTTCACCACTACCACCACTGTGAGGTATGTCAAAATTAATTAATATTATTTCTTTATATTGTGTTAGTGCCTCAGAGCCCAAGTCATGGACAGGAACCCCATTGTGTTAGGTGCTGTACACACACAAATGAGGCTCAGGGACTTAACCAAGGTCATAAAGAGAAGAGCTGGCAAGTTAACCTAGATATCCTGAGTTACAGACCAGTGCATTAATGCACATGTTTTTCAAAACCTCAGATCCACAAATATTTATATAATTAATTTGCACCTTGTAGGGAAAGAGTCTCTTAATTTCTCCACTACTTGATGAGTGTAGGATGTCTCCTGCTGGGTGAACTTCACCCCAGGAAGAGGGACTGTGCAAGGCTTGCTGGTGTTAGGTGGAGCACAGTCCTTGTGTACAGCATGAATTTCACTCTCAGTGAAAATCGAAGAAGAGTCATCCCCAAAGGGCCTTCATCTGTTTCTGGAATGAGGTTCTGACAAAACTAGAGGAATTTTTGTTCCTGCCATTGGGCTGCCAACATTCTAGCTAATGCCAACAATACTGATGTAACAAAGAGTCCTGTGGCACCTTAAAGACTAACTATAGCGTATAGAGGCATAAGCTTTCGTGGGCTAATACCCACTTTGTTGGATGCAAGCAGTGGAAGTGTCCAGGGGCAGGTATAGAAAAGTAGGCAAGAACCAGGTAGGAGGTAACAAGGTTAGTCCAATTAGGGTATTAGCCCACGAAAGCTTATGCTTCTATACTTTATAGTTAGTCTTTAAGGTGCCACAGGACTCTGTTACCTCTGCTATTCCAGACTAACACGGCTACCTCTCTGATTCTTAACAATACTGATGTTGCCCAAGCAAGCACACAAACCATTTCCACGCCAATTTAGCAGAATTGGGTGTTCCAGCTCATTAGGAGAGGCACCCCCAAATTTGGAGATTTCTTCAAATCTTGTGCAGTTCACACACTCCTAATTATGAGATGAGATTAGAAGGAAGAAGGAAGCAAGGAGTAAGCACAGAGAACACCAGGATACAAGGAGCATGAGAGGAATAGACAGGATGCAAATAATATGCCTAAAATATGTCTGTAACTAGACATGATCCTTTCATTAAACCTTGCATAACTAATCCCCACATGACTTGCTCATTCTTATGCAATCTTTGCACTTTTACCAGTATGGAGGGCTCATTCCTGGGTGTGGTCAAAAGCCACATTCAGGCTCCTTGTGACAGCCAAAGACACTGTGCCCGCCTGGAAGCTTTAACTTTTTTGCTTATGCTCCCTGGATGGTCTGTTGTCCTGCACACTCAGGGGCATAGCCTTGGCAGGTTGTTGTCTCCCTCCCCCAACACCCCCCCCCCCAGGAGAGAATGGTCTCCCTGCCCCTCTCTCTGTTGTTTGCTCTTGTTTTCTCATTCTGTCTCTTGTTTCTTTGGCTTTTTTTCCCATTCTCTCTCTCTCATCCATCATTTTCTCATTCCCTCTCTCTCATATGCAGCGACTCAGCTAATGGAGTCTGCAGTAATTCAGTCCTGCTTGACAGCAGCTATAATTTCAGTAAATAATTATGGGGCTTGATTTTGCCTCTACCTCCTGGAGTGCAGCTGCCTAAGCTTGTCCCAAGGCGGGTGGTTAATTAGGAAGGGGACTCTGTAATGGTCCCATGAGTACCAGGCTTACAGGACCTGGGCCCAAGAAAATCCTGCCTTTACCACTAATACTGGGAGGGACGGCGACATTGACCTTGTGGATGTTATGAAACCCCCTGTGGGCCTGTTCCACATAGGATGTGAGTCTGTTACAGCCCCCAGCTATTGCATCTGTTTTTTTAGCTCAAGCTGTCAAGGCTCATGTTTTGAACACTGGAGAGCCTCGGGGTCCATCAGCTCTGGCCAAGAGTTTCTGATGGAACTGTTCCCGTGGCCTAGAACCTTGCAACTGGCAGATGGACGGGTACCTTTCCCAGGCTAGCCAGATGCTAGAGGCACAGCAGGTGGTGTCAGAGTGAGTTTTGCTCAGGACACACTGGGAAGACCAGATCTTGGGAGAGCTGAAGGAACAATCTTGATGAAGGCTGATTAGCCTGCAGGTGAGAAGGAAAGAACAAAGTCCCTGAGCTCCTCTCTACCTGTAGAATTTCTGCTCACTTTTCTCTTCATCTATCCAGCACAGCCATGGGCATTTAGCGTAGTTAATTCCAGCTGCATCCTAGAATCCTTTGCGCTAGCTAAGATAGCAGCCCCTTTATTGTGCAGTTGCAGTCACTGCACCTACATAGACAGACAGACAGAAGTAAGTAAGGGATTTGGAGGTGGACTCAAGTCAGGGGACAAGTACAACTGTGCAAATAACTGATTTTGCAGTTCACTTGCTGAACCCAAAATATAGAAGAGATACATGATCTGGGGTCAAACAAAATGTTTCATTTCATTTCTGAGCGTTTTAACTTTGAAAAAATGAACGTGAAGTGAAATGAATAATGAACAGTCGTTTTGAACCAAAAAGCTGAAATGTTTCATTTAGAAAATGTCAAGATGGAACATTCTGATGATTTCTGATTTTTCCCGTCCAACCAAAACAATTTGGCAAATTTGCAAAATGTTTCAGTTGACCTGAATCTGCATTTTTCAGCAAACAAATGTTTAGTTCAAAAACATTAGGAAGTTTTAGGACTCGGGTCCTGAGTGCACGCTGACCCAGACCAGACTGATTTGTGTGTGTGGATAGAAGGGAGCTTAGGCTCAAACCTGAGCCAGAGTCTATGGTGAGTGTGCAACATTCATATACCCACTGGGGCTCTCGACCAGATCTCCATCTGTCTGGGGTAGGATTAGGGGGAGTCTAATTCCCAGGCTCAGCTGCCTTCCAGTGGGCCTGTTATTTGAACTGCCTTTTCTTAAAAGGTTGTCTTCTGAACGGTCCTTCTCTCTCTCTCTCTCTCTCTCTCTCTCTCTCTCTCACACACACACACAACACACACACTCTTCATGAGCATGTTAGCTCTTCCCCTCCTACACAAATCAGAGGAAGCATGTTCTAGGATCAAGCATGGGGCTGGGAGATTGGACTCCTGGGTCCCGTTCCTGTGTGTTCCACTGACTCACTGCATGACTGACCACGTCTCTTTACTTCTCCGTGTCCATGTCTCCTTATGGGGAGTGTGATAAGGGAGCTGGAGCTGTAGGAAAGGAAGGGAGTTCGGCCTACGGAGGGAGCTGAGGGAACATTTCCAAGCAAGCTCCAAAATCCAAAGCAAAGCTCATTTGGAATGAACCTGGGTGTATGTTACAACTGCATATTTCACAGCGGGCTGTCACAAGCCCACAATCAGTCCCAGTTCACCCAAACAGGACTTCTGAAATGATCCCAATGCAATGCCATCCCTCCACCCTTAATGGAGGTGAGCTGATGATTGCACTGAGGAAAAGTTCCTTTATTGATGCAATATGACTGACCAAGGAGAAGACAAATCAAAGACCAGACAAGTCCAGTAATTCCCTCTTGGCTTTTCAGGCAGCAAGAACATGGATAAACATTTCCAGCTCCTTTGGTCTCAGTTGAAAACAAAGTGAAGGTCTCTGAGTTCTCCTATAAATGGTAATGATAACACAATTATCATGCAAAACAAAAATTAAGTTTAATGGTGCAAAGCCAGGGTGTACTGTGGAGGTAATTCATATTAATTATGTTTGGATTAAAAGCTTATTTCTTTTGTTACCATCTGCAAGTAGGAACTTAGCTGTAAAAAAGCTGCATATAATTACGGCATCTTATGGAGGAGCAGTGTTGAACTTAATGGAGCATCCCCGTTCTCTCTGGGCACCCAACGAGCAGTAATATTTCACATTTTATGAAATACAGAAGAAATAAATTATCGGTTTAATGATAAGAATTACTTGGGCTCATAATGAAATCTGATTGGCTAGTTAATACACTCAGAACTGTAGACCTGAGCAGCACAAAAAATGGGAAAATAGAATATGACCCATTTTCTTTGCAATTCGGAAGCTAAGTAGGAAAAAATATTCAAATGTATAGTCCAGGGTGTAGGGAAGTATCTGAGAACATGGGAGACCTCAGCTCTGTGACGCATAGATTTTAATCCAGAAGGGATCATTGTGATTATTTAGTGTGACTTCCTGCACACTTCAGGTCACAGAACCTCACCCATCCACTCCTAGAGTAGGCCCCTAGCCCCTAGCTAAGTTACTTGAAGTCTTCAAATCTTGATTTAAAGACTTCAAGTTACAGAGAATCCATCATTTACACTAGTTCAAACCAGCAAGTGACCCCTGTGCTCCATGCTGCAGAGAAAGGCGTATTCCCTCTCGTCCCCCTCCCCTGTCTCCACCAATCTGACCAGGGGAAAAATTCCTTCCCAACCCCGAATGGTGATCAACTGAGCATGTGGGTGAGAAGCACCAGCCAGATGCCTGGGAAAGAATTCTCTGTAGTAACTCAGCTACTAGCAAATATCTCCAACAGCTGGAGATGTGACTGGCTCTGAGATGGAAGGGCCATGTGCCATTGTAAGCAGCCTCATACCATCCCTGCCATAAATTTATTAATCTCAGTCTTGAAACAAGTCAAGTGTTTTGCCTCCACTAATCCCCTTGGAAGGCAGTTTCATAACTTCACTCCTCTGATGGGTAGAAACCTTCCTTTATTTCACTGACCTCCGTATGACCTTGCATAAGTCACTTCCCCTCTCTATGCCTCTTTCACTTCTCACCCTTTGCCACTCTCATCTGCTTAGAGTGCAAGATTTTTGGACAGGGACTGTCTCTCACTATGTGCCTGTACCATGCCAATGGGGCCTCTAGATTCAACTGTGATACCTATAACACCAACAGTGTTTCGACAGTGACGAAAGTGATGCAATCCTCTAGTCTACAACTATTATTCTATCCTATTCTGTATCATCTTGATCCCAGACCTGATTGGGAGCTCTAGGTGCTATTCTACATAAATAAATAGTAATAATAATTTTGGAGGTTTCATTAAAAATGCTAAATTTATTTGGATTTGTCTCAAAATGTGGTTTCTTTTTGCGTTTCTCTTGTTTGCCAAAGTGAATCAGCAAAAGTTTCTTAGAGGAAGAAACAACCAACCCAAACTGGTGTAAAACTACCAAGTTATTCCCAGAGATCAGCAAACCTCAGAAGCTCAGTATGTCTAAAACCAATTTCCACCACTACATATCACGGCAGCATCAAGAGACTTCAATGAGATTAGGGCTCCATTCTGCTGAGTGCTGGACAAACATAGAGCTAGAGACAGTCTCCGTGCAAAGAGCTTTTGATAGACCAGAAGGATGAATGTTGGGAGGGAAAACAAGCACAGAAAGGGGAAAGGAGCCCTCCCCGCCCCTAAGGTCATGCAGCAGGTCAGTGAAGAGCCAGGACTTAAAGCCCAGGTCTCCTAACACAAGGCTTCTATCCCCTGGAACTCATTGCCTTTCTTTAATGTATGCTTGCTAATCCTGTTGCCATCTGAATGTGAGACCAAGATTCTGACCCTATTTGAATTATGGTTGAAGTTTCAGGTTTGGTTTTGTTCACATTATGGATGAAGCTTTGGACTTACGTTCAAGGTTTGGTTGGAGATTCAGGTTTGGTTCAAGCAGATTCCTTATCTTCAATCCTTCCTATGAATTCCATTTTAGCTGTGTATTGCTGCACCCGATACACAGTGCAGTATTTCCTTAGGGTTTTTAACTTGCATTGATGCCCTCATTAGCGTTATCTGGTTATTGATCTGTGAATTAAACATTCTACAGCTGGGCCTTAAGGTCTTGAACTAATAGACCATAATGACCTAAAAGAGTCATCCAGTTCTATAATATAGATTGCAAGCCATTCCATGACTGAGTAATGCAGGTCAGCATTTATGAAGATCCTTTGTGGCGGCACTAGGGATGAGCTATGCAACCAGCAATCTCCTGCAGTCCTTGTCCCTATACACCTGGTGTAGGTACACCATCGCAGTAAGAGACCCACAGAGAAGACAGTGTGAGGCCTCTGTCTGTAGCCAGCAGGCACAATGAATAGTCAGCTCTGGAAATGTTACAATGAAGCCCTGTTTCTTTTATACCTGTTGGGAACACTAAGGTCACTAGCTGCTTCAGCTTTCTGGCCTCAGACAATACAATCCTGCCTATCCACACACATAAGCGTGTGAATGTACTGATTGTGTTGTAGGATCTTCCATTATAGAGTTTGGGCCTAATTATTTTCTCACTCTAGTTTTATAGCATAGGCCGGTTTTACAGCTGCTGGCTTCTGTGGCATTACTCCTGATGTACAGGGGTGTGTGACTGAGAGGAGAATCAACATCTCGACCTCTGCATTTCACCTGTTCTGCCTTCTCGCTGAAGTGAAGAGGCTTGCCAGAAAGGCACCTCAGCACGGAAAGTGATTACTTTCTTGTCTGTGACAAATATCCTGTATTCTTTAGTTATGGTCCAGGTGACTGAACACTTCAATCAATTCCTTTGAGTTGAAATCCAGCTGAGGAGGGAAAAAAGATGTACAGCAAATGGTCCCTGTAAATGCAGGAATTGGCTTTTAAAAGGAGAGCAGGCAAGACAGCATCAGAGGAGAAAATTGACTTGACACCTTGCACTGTTCACCCCATCGAAGACAGCCTTGATAATTCTAGCCCCATGCATTGACTCAGCAGCGTTATCCTATTCCTAATAGTGAGGTCAGTCCTCTGTTGTGCTAGGCACTGTACAAAACCACAGTGAGACACAGTTCCTGTCCTGAAGAGCTTATGTTCTAAGTAGAGAAGACCTGGCATGGAAACAGAGAGATGGAGTGACTTGTCCAAGATCACACAATAAGTCAAACAGCAGAGCTAGGAATAGGGTGGTCAGTCAGCAAGTCTGAAAAAATCAGGACAGGGCAGAAGGCAGAGGGTAATAGGAGTCTATATAAGAAAAAAAAAACCCCAAATCAGGACTGTCTCTATAAAATCGGGACATCTGGTCATCCTAGCTAGGAAGCAAACCCAGATCGCCTGTTTGTCAGAAGAATAGTTGTTGGTATATTTTGTTTACTAAAGACCATGGTATTTGAAGAGCCAAAGAGGCAGCGTTTCGTGGTTGCTGTATTACAGAGCTTTCCTGAGCAGAGGGTATGCTAGCACCCAGTCACCTGAGTGAAAGCCACCGAGCTTTTACAGGGAAGCAAGTTTATTATTCCCTACCCGAGGTTGCTGTGCCCTCTGCAGGATTGGACTGATTTGCATGCTGGGAGATAAATAACAGCAGCTCACTGGAGAAAAGGACCATCCATCTATCTACTAGCTGTAGTGGCGACAGAGTGCATCAGAGAGAGATGCTGCATTGGAAAATCAGCTGTCGGGACCCTCTCTACCAGTAAATCCAGCAAGATCCCTAACCCCTATCCACCACCGAACCAGGGAAATGCTGCAAAGGAAAAAAATATAACACAGTACATTATCTAAATCAACCCCCATTTTTTTTTTGGCACAATAAATCTTTTTAAACTTGTGGTAGGGATTGCATCATCCTCCTCTTTCTCTCACCCCCACTCCACCCCTAGAACAGCACAGATTAAGATAAAGTGATAGTGCTGTGTCAAAGAGTGCTTTACTGCCACACTCGGGATAGAAGAGGAGAGGTTAATTTATCATCGCTGGGGAGAACTGACAGAAGAGAGATATACTACCGAAGGGGGATTTAGCACAGGGCCAAGAAACTTCACACTATTTTTACCATCTGTCACATGCTCTAATAAAGCAGGACAAAATATGAAGAAAGGAAAAATGAACTATCAAACACTGATGTAATGCAGCCCATAAATCTAATTTAATTACTTTGCATGGAGACAGGTCCTTGAGTCTGTGTGAATATACTGGATTTTCTTGGCAACTTAACAACTAAGTGTTTTAATAACATCACACTATAATTTATTCTGCTTGAAACACAAAACCTCTTTTGTGTGAGTTTCATATTTTTTTCTCTTCTTGTCTCATTTTTTTTTTGCGAGAACTGTTAATTTTTCCTGCTAATGTCAAAACTGGCATAAATTCCCATGTGAACTTGATGCCTGACTGTGAGAAAAGGCAGAGGTTAGCAAACTCCTTTTATTGTTCATTTCGGTGTGTGTGTGTGTGTGTTTAGGGGGCTGGGTTTTGTGTTTTGGTGTGTGTGTGGGAGGGGGGGTTCATGCGTTAGAAATAATTGGGCCTGTGGATGACTTAGGTGAAGAGCGTTGTCTTGGTAATTAGATTTTAATATAATGACAAAGAAATTGTGAGGGGGCTGGTAAAGAAAGAAGGGAATAGAAAATAAAATTATAATTTTTTTTAAAAGGTAAAAATGTGAGATTAATTTTTTGTGCTGTTTAGTAAGCAGAGCTCAAATTCTGGGATATAAATACAGCACCCAAAGAAGCCCTGAGAATACCCAGCTGCTGGGGTCAAAGGAACTCCTAAAATCAGTGTCCACCCAAAGAGAAGTTCATGGTCCAGAGAATAGATCAAAAAATTGAATTATTATTCATTGTGTGTAGCTGTGAATCCAGATGCAGTTACAGAAATTATTGCTAATAATGAAAGCTATATATCAAAGGTTATAAAATTCTTGTGTGCTGGGACACTATTTTTCCAGGCTTTGTTCTGAACCATTAACGATGACATATGGAGTTTGTGTGCCTCTGTGTATAATAAGATACATTTAAGTTTGATTCTAACCTAAACTGGCAATTTCGACATTTGGTCTTAAAGTAGGAGCTGTGATGCCACCAGCTAAGGGGAGGTGGAAGAGCCAAACCCTTGATGAGCTCACTCAGTAAAGAGGGAATGAGTGGGTAATTAATTTGTTGGATCATTCATGAGTCATGCAAAATAAAACTATCAGTTTCTGTATAGTTTCAAATGAAATAAAAACCAAATAGAATAAGGAAGGGAAACATTTCCTGCAGAACACTAAACACCATTGGCTAGGGGATACATGAAAGAATCATGTGATGAAACACAAAAAGGTAGCACTGATTGGATGGCTGTGTTGTTTAGAGGTGAGCTGCAAAGCTTTGTGTAGTCTCAGAAAATGTTTTTTTAAGGCCACACAGGCAAACCTGTGGAGACAAAAAAGGATGTCTGTTGACCAAATTTTATAAAAAGACCAGGTCTAGGGCTAGAATGGGCCAAAAGAGCCAATTTTTGAAAGGAGCTTTGTTAACTATCCATGGAAGACTTTCCTTATTTGCACTCACAAAGCCCCGTTTGCTGACATGATGAACAGACAATAACTTTCCCATGTCTTCACGTGCACACTCAAATATAAGACGTTGCATGAGCAAAAGAAACCTGTGTGCTAATCTGAAGGCCTACAAGTTTGTTGTAAGGTCCTCCTCCTTGCTAAACGCAGGATCTTGCTAAGCGCAGGATCTGGTTCCTTGCTAAGCGCAGGATCTGGTTCAAGAGGTAACTATAAAAGGACCGCTGGGAAATAGTGACCATAATATAATAACATTTAACATTCCTATGGTGGGAATAACACCTCAGAAGCCCAACACTGGGGCATTTAATTTCAAAAAGGGGAACTATGCAAGAATGAGGGGGTTAGTTAAACGGAAATTAAAAGGTAAAGTGACTAAAGTGAAATCCCTGCAAGCTGCATGGACTCTCTTCAAAGATACCATAATAAAGGCCCAACTCAAATGTATACCCCAAATTAAAAAAACAATGCCAGAAAACTAAAAAAGAGCCACCGTGGCTTAACAGCCAAGTAAAAGAAGCAGTGAGAGAGAAAAAGGCATCTTTTAAAAAGTGGAAGTCTAATCCTAGTGAGGTAAATAGAAAGGAGCATAAGCACTGCCAAATAAAGTGTAAGAATGTAATAAGAAAAGCTAAAATGGAGTTTGAAGAACAGCTAGCCAAAAACTCAAAAGGTAATAACAAAATGTTTTTTAAATATGTCAGAAGCAGGAAGCCTGCTAAACAACCAGTGGGGCCCCTGGATGACAGAGATACAAAAGGAGCACTTAAAGATGACAGAGTCATTGCAGAGAAACTAAATGAATTCTTTGCTTCAGTCTTCAGGGCTGAGGACGTTAGGGAGATTCCTAAACCTGAGCTGTCTTTTGTAGGTGACAAGTCTGAGGTATTGTCACAAATTGAAGTATCAGTAGAGGAGGTTCTGGAACTCATTGATAAACTTAACTGTAACAAGTCACCGGGACCAGATGGCATTCACCCAAGAGTTCTGAAAGAACTCAAATGTGAAATTGTGGCACTATTAACGAGGGTTTGTAACCTATCCTTTAAATCGGCTACTGTGCCCAGTGACTGGAAGATAGCTAATGTAACGCCAATATTTAAAAAGGGCTCTAGAGGTGATCCTGGCAATTACAGACCAGTCAGTCTAACGTCCGTACCGGGAAAATTAGTTGAAACAATAGTAAAGAATAAAATTGTCAGATACATAGAAGAGCATAAATTGTTGGGCAAAAGTCACATGGTTTCTGCAAAGGGAAATCGTGTATTACTAATCTATTAGAGTTCTTTGAAGGGGTCAGTAAACATGTGGACAAGGGGGATCCGGTGGACATAGTGTACTTAGATTTCCAGAAAGCCTTTGACAAGGTCCCTCACCAAAGGCTCTTACGTAAATTAAGCTGCCATGGGATAAGAGGGAAGATCTTCTCATGGATTGAAAACTGGTTAAAAGACAGGGAACAAAGGGTAGGAATAAATGGAACTTTTTCAGAATGGAGAGGGGTAACTAGTGGTGTTCCCCAAGGGTCAGTCCTGGGACCGATCCTATTCAACTTATTTATAAATGATTTGGAGGAAGGGGTAAACGGTGATGTGGCAAAGTTTGCAGATGATACTAAACTGCTCAAAGTAGTAAGGACCAAAGCAGACTGTGAAGAACTTCAAAAAGATCTCACTAAACTAAGTGATTGGGCAACAAAATGACAAATGAAATTTAATGTGGATAAATGTAAAGTAATGCACATTGGAAAAAATAACCCCAACTATACATACAATATGATGGGGGCTAATTTAGCTACAACCAATCAGGAAAAAGACCTGGGAGTCATTGTGGATAGTTCTCTGAAGGCATCCACGCAGTGTGCAGCGGCAGTCAAAAAAGCAAACAGGATGTTAGGAATCATTAAAAAAGGGATAGAGAATAAGTCGGAGAATATCTTATTGCCCTTATACAAATCCATGGTGCGCCCACATCTTGAATACTGCATACAAATGTGGTCTCCTCATCTCAAAAAGGATATACTGGCACTAGAAAAGGGCAACTAAAATGATTAGGGGTTTGGAACGGGTCCCATATGAAGAGAGATTAAAGAGGCTAGGACTTTTTAGCTTGGAAAAGAGGAGACTAAGGGGGGATATGATAGAGGTATGTAAAATTATGAGTGGTGTGGAGGAAGTAAATAAGGAAAAGTTATTTACTTGTTCCCAAAATAGAAGAACTAGGGGACACTCAATGAAATTGGCGTGCAGCAGGTTTAAAACAAATAAAAGGAAGTTCTTCTTCACACAGTGCACAGTCAACCTGTGGAACTCCTTACCTGAGGAGGCTGTGAAGGCTAGGACTATAACAGGGTTTAAAAGAGAGCTGGATAAATTCATGGAGGCTAAGTCCATAAATGGCTATTAGCCGGGATGGGTAATGAATGGTGTCCCTAGCCTCTGTCTGTCAGAGGGGGGTGATGGATGGCAGGAGAGAGATCGCTCGATCATACCTGTTAGGTTCACTCACTCCGGGGCACCTGGCATTGGCCACTGTCGGTAGACAGGATGCTGGGCTTGATGGACCTTTGGTCTGACCCAGTATGGCCGTTCTTATGTTCTTATGTTCTTATGTCCTTAAACCTTTCTGGGCACAACAGAAGACAGGGAGATGCTAAGGCAGGGTGAAATTTACCCTGTGCAGGAGGTCAACACAAAATCTAGGAGCCACTTAAGTGCCAAAAAATGGGAAGAGAATCACTTAATCACTTTGTGCCTCAGTTTCCTATCTGTTAAATAGGGATAATGGTACTGACTTCCTCTGTAAACACCTGAGCTATTCTTTTTAGGTGACATGTCTGAGGAACTGTTCCAGATTTCGTTATCAAAAGAGGAGGTTTTGGAACAAATTGATAAACTAAATCAGAAGTCAGCAGCCCGTGGCACGCGGCCCATCAGAGTAATCCACTGGAAGGTCGCGAGACATTTTGGTTACATTAGCCATCTGGGGGCATGGCCAGTGCCTGCGGTTCACCGTTCCTAGCCAATGGGAGCTGCGGGAAACAGCAGTCAGTCTGTGGCTTCCCCTGCTGGCTCTGCAAAAACTCTCCTCTGCAGAGTTATGCTGTTCTCCTGAATGGTGCTGCAACATGGAGAATCGGGGGTAGCTGTGCCGTGAAGGAGCAGGTATCCAAAATGCCAACTTTGTGGAAAGCAAAGCTCCATTCAAAACACAGCAAAAATACATAGATGCATAAATGAAGGTGGGGCATGAATAGGAAGAGAATAAAATCAAGAAGCTTTTGCAAGTCTAAATCCTGTAGTCCTTGCTCTGAACCTCATTGCTGCTCTGCATTCCATATGGAATCCGTCACGTGCCAACCGTCCCAAGGAACCAGAGGCCCAAGTCAGCTCTCTGGCACGGTTTCCTTTTGACGGAGATTTAGGAGTAACCCTGTAGGAAGGAGTCCCTGGGAGCAGTCATCGCCAGGGAATCCTTAGCAGCATGGCTCCACTGGAGCTGTGCAGAGAAGAGTGAAGGGGCAGATTGCCTATGGAGGCATGGGGGCCGCCTGGGGGAGGTGGGGTTTGTGAAAATGTGAGTAAGACTTTGAGGGTTTGCCCAAGCAGGGTAAAATACTGACAAAATAGAGAGCTGCCAAAAAAAATCGGCCACTTGAAGCCCTTGAATTCCATGGAGCTAGGTCAATTTTTACCTCCAGCAGAGCTGTCTCACTGAGTGACTTTTTAATGGGCAGCTCTTAGTGGGAGTCTTCAAGGTGGAAGGTTAACCTGACCGCTTTCATAGGAACCGATTGTCATTTAGCTCCCAGCGCTACCGAAAGCCTTTTTGCAGCCTATTTATAACATACACCTTGCTTTAACCTTGCTAGCCAAAATGACAGCAAATGATACAACTTTATATTAAATGACATAATTGTCATGACTACATTACAAATTATGCTTCTTCTAACTTGTTTTTTTATTCCACAGCCCACTTCATAAGAGAAACGATGCTTCCATGGATGAACTCCCTTTCCAACATCCCAATTCCTCCATTGCTGGCTCTCAAGATATTGCAGAACCTCAGGTCAGGCTCTGCAAGCCCCCAGATTGCCTTCCACGTCACTGTACTGAGAGTTACGTGGGAGGTAGGTTGGGCCTTGATCCTGCCAAGGCTTCCATGCATGCTTAAAGCAGAACATGATTCCACTGGGGCTATTTGAGTGAAGTATGTGCACAAGTGTTTGCAGAACTGGGGCTTCCATTTGCTTCTTAGCAGGGATAAGAAAAACTGCCTTAAGTCTTCACCCCAAACTCCAACTCAACTCATAGCCTTTCCCCAGCACATTTACAGGCTTCTTTAAAATATGGAAATTTCAAAATATTGCAAAGGAAGCTGTTGCCCCCTCCAGAACTTCCAGTTGAGCAAAATCCATCCAACTCTGGAATAATCGCCTAAGGGAAGTGATGGAAGCGCCACCTCTTGAGTCTTTAACCAAAGACTGGGTTTACTGGGAGAGTGGAAAATACTTTCTGATGTTTACTCAACAGGATGGAGATATTTCAGCAATTAAGATAAAAAAATTGAATCCTACCAACTGTGTGAACTCAAGGTGTGCAGAACAGCCAGGGGGATTCTCATGACTATCCATGAGGAAACCCACCATATCTTCAGACGATTTTGGGGGGAGAGACTCTGATTCTCATTTTCTTAACAATAATAAAATCAGTAAAAATTAAATAATCGGTGTAAGAATGAAAAACCTTTTGGATTTTCCAGACATGATTTTGGCCATGAGAGCAATTTTTGCACACAGCTCCTCATATGGGCACAAGGGAGGAATAGAAATAGAGATGCTAAACTGGTGTATTATATTCTAGAGGCCAGACCACATAGGTAAGGAGTGAGGATTAAGACACTGCCTCAGGGATCTGCCAGCCCATCTCTGTATTACATTTCTTTCACAAGTGAAAGAAGCCCATAACTCACGAACTTCACAGGTGGGAGCTTCTCATCTATGTCTTCCCTCACCGGCACAAGAAATCCAATCCTCCAGCGTGGGCGTGACATGTTTCTATTTATTCCAGGAGGATTCATTTCAGTTTATTTTTAATGGGAACTTCTTTCAATTCTGTGCCCCTACTATGGTTACAATGTGCAAAGTGGATGACAGGCAGGTATCGGTTAAAGTTACAAGCCTGTCTGCTCAGACCTTGGTCCTATTACACAAACAGGTGGAGGTGCATGACTTTATAATGCTATTTTCAGTCAAAAGGATGAGAGTCCCATCTGAAACAGAGCCCGATCCAAAGGTCTTTGAGGCCAAGGGAAGTCTTCCCAATGTCTTCATTGAACTTTGAATCAAGCCTATAATCTTTCAGTTATGTTGCTCGTAGTATAATTGGAGAGGGTATATTTGCACATCAGAATCATAGAATTGTAGGACTAGAAGGGACCTTGAGAGGTTATCTAATCCAGTCCCCTGCACTCATAGCAGGATTGAGTATTATCTAGATCATCCCTGACAGGTGGTTGTCCAACCTGCTCTTAAAAATCCCAAATGATGGAGTTTCCACCACCTCCCAAGGCAATTTATTCCATTGCTTAAAGACCGTGACAATTTTTCCTTAGGTTTTTCATCAGTTTTTCTTTAGGAAGTTTTTCCTAATGTCCAACCTAAACCTCCCTTGCTGAAATTTAAGCTCATTGCCCATTTACCTTCCCTTAGAGATTTCTTGGGAAACCTCTTTTAACTTTGTTTGTCCCCACAGTTCATTCTTGTCTGGCACATTTTTTAAAAATAGTCTTTTGAAGCTCGTAACAGGGTTTACATTGGTCTGGTCACCATCGCCCCCAACACACACAGAAGTTACATACAATCCCACAGTAATACATAAACTTTATACATTTAACATATATGATACAAAGGACTCCAAACTTAATTCAATAAGACCGCCCAAAGATATTGCAGGATATTGCCATATCTGTCACACCTTGGGACTTTCTTGGCGGTTTCTCATACAATGCCCAACCAATTCTGGTCCTGCTTATGGATAACCATGGACTATCATCATCTAAAGGGTGATCACCTGTTTGGTGTGGGAACATGCTTCCATCTTGTAGGTAATTAATGAATGCACCGGAGAACTGTACTTTGTAAAAAAAATTAAATCCTTGCTAACTAGCCCCATGTATTTTTCTAAATGGAATTTGAAGAGAGGTTAGGTCCTGATGCAAAACTAATTGAAATGCCTGGAGCAGCCCCTTAATGAGAGTTACTTTTCACCAAAACAAGCATCCGCTATTACAGACAGTCTCTGCTCTTTCATGCCTCCGACATTAAGGAATATAATATATTTGAATATAGTCAAGAATGTAGCTATTGAGCCAAATTCATGTTGGGTGTAACCCCACAGTCTTCAGTAGTCATACCAGAGAGATATTTGGCACCTTCTGTTGAGTAGATGCATACCAGCACCCCCCATATATTATATATTTCAATGATACATATAATTAGAGAGTAGTCAGGAGATGGAGCATGGGGCTAGGAGTCAGCAGCTGTGTGTTCTATTCCTGCCTCTGCCAAGGACTTGCTCTGTGACCGGGGGCCAATAAGAGCCCCCTCTTTGGGCCCCTGGTTCCCCCTGACCCTTTATAGCCTTGTCCATTTAGGCTGCAATCTCCTTGGGATGGGGACTGTCTCTCGCAGTGCATTTGTATAGGGCCCCTGATCTCTGTTGGGGTCTCTAGGCACTCACGTAATGCAAAGAAGAAGAAACAGTGCTGGAAGATGAAAATATATCCAAAGACGTCCAGGGAAGACAGCAAAACCTCAGTCAAAATGTTTTCACAATCTACCGTCAAAATATATTTCCATTATTGCACAAATAGATTTTGTAAAATATACTAGGCATTACATGGCTGCAGAAATATACATACTTACAAATATATTGTTCAATAGATGGGAATTTATTTAACTGTATTTCCAATGTCTCCCCCCTGCTTTTTCTTTTCTGTGCTGGAGATAATGAAAACCCTGGTATTTAAATTCAGTTGCAGTTCCTAGCTGGATAGATTGATTGCTTGGGGGGGAAAAAACAAAAAACAAAATAAAAAAATAAAAAAAAAACACAGAGCATGTATGCATAAACTAGATGGTAGATTAGGTTACTAGGAAAGGAAATGTACCAATGTGGCAGCAGTGTACCTTTTGCAAGAAGATTAACTGATGGTAGCAGCAAGTTGCTGATGAAGGCAGTTTGTGTTAGAGCAGACCCCGACTACTGAGACTCATCAGTCATTGCTGTCAGGATTTC